>JAQFVV010012420.1:9518348-10930135 GCA_028023455.1 Epiperipatus broadwayi
GGATTATAGATTTATTCTTATCACACACACACAAAATAATAAAATAACAACAATTTTTACTCTTTTTTTCAATAAATCTGACAGGTACTCATATAGCTGCGATCGGCTTTTAGAAACGGCTGTTCTTCGCTTATTATTAAAGCAAGACCGCTTTTATAAAAGTTTTGTCCCTGTCAGTTATTTCGTCCATTGATTATAGTTAAATATACCCCCATACGCCTGGGTTTGAATACCATGTAACGCTATTCCGTTACATATCTCCCCGCCCGGTGTAGAGTAAAATCCGATGTTGCGGGTTTTAGCTCTGAGAAGGAGCGAAGTTATTCGGCCCTCTTCAGTGCCCTGGCATTGAATGTTCCCTTCCCTTGTGCTAGTACAAAGGCGTTATTTCCATACGCCTTGACGATCTCATATGGGCCCTCATAGATGTCGAGAAATTTCTTGAATACGTTCTGTTCCGGTCGACTGACCGGATTGGATTTTACCATCACTTTGTCTCCCACGGTGAACGTATTTTGGGTCGGCCTCTTGGTTTGCCTTCGTTTCTCCCCCATATGTTCCAATCTCCGTAAAGCCATCTGTTTGTCCTGTTTTCGGTCAACTCTTCCTGTCCGGATCAACGGTCTATCATCGTACGGGTAAGGTATAGGTCGTCCATAATGGAGTTGACTTGGTTCAAGTCCAGTGGACTCATTTTTCGAGGTATTGATCATGGCAATAATCCGGGGAATCTCCCGAACCCATTTCCGATGATCTCCGGCAGTGTATACGCGGAATAGCCGCCCCAACTCCCGCATCACCCGCTCGCATGGGTTGCTCTGCGGGTTCCGGATAGACGTCATATGATGTTTGATCCCCAGTTGGTTCACCCATCGCCTCCATATCCTTGATACAAACGGTGTGCCATGATCCGATAAGAGGCACTTAGGTTTCCCGATGATGGGAAACTGTTTGGTTTCCAACAGTTTGATGGTCTGGTTCGCATTAGCCCGGGCCATGGGGTACGCGGCGACGATTTTGGAGCAAAGATCATATGTGACCAGCAAATACCTCTTCCCCCAAACATTGGCAATGGCCCGTAGTAATCGATAGCCAGGGTGTGGTTTGGTTCCCGGGCGATGATCGGTATCTGAGGTCCTTCATTCGACCGATTTAACGGTTTTGTCCTCGCACAAACCTCACACTTCCGTAGTCTTCGGGCAATGTCGTGGTGCATCCCCGGCCAGTAAAACCAATTACTGAGGTACTCCTCCGTCTTGCTCGTTCCGTAATGGCCACGTTCCTGATGGGTCTCATCAACCATTCGATCCCGCATTCCCTTCAGTATTACAATGCGGGTTTGTCTCCCGTTCCCGGTTTTCCTTTGGACTATTCCTTCCAGAATAATGCACCGGTCCCGATATTTCCATAGCGGGCTTCCCCCCGTCTCTTCCCCTTTCTGGGCGGGCCTGCCTTCGGCCTCTTCTCACGTAGGTATCGTATTACCTGTTGGCATTCTTCATCCTCTTTCTGGCTCTTCCGAATGTTGTCCGCTCCAAACTCACCCTCCCTGCTTCGCCTGGTAGTAGCGGCTATGTACGCGAACTCCTCACCCTCGGCATTTGGCTGTGGTCCCACAGGGTACCGGCTCAGTGCGTCCGCGACCACGTTATCCTTCCCCTTACAATATTCCACTTCATATTGGAACTCCTGCAGGGCTAAGCTCCACCTCACTAATCTATTATTCATCAAAAAACTCTTGTTCAGAAATTCAAGACTCCGATGGTCGGTAATTACTTTCACTTTGGATCCGACCAGGTACTGTCTGAACTTTTTGAAAGCCCACACTATGGCGAGGGCCTCTCGTTCGGTGACAGTGTATCTTCGTTCGGGATCTTTGAGCAGTCGGCTAATGAACGCCAACACCCTTTGTTCCCCATCCGGCCCCTTTTGGTACAATGTGGCTCCTAGCCCAATGTCGCTACTATCCGTCTGTAACCAAAATATCTGGTCGAAGTCTGGGTACGCCAATATGGTCTGTTTTAAAAATCCTTCCTTCACCTTCTGGAAACTCCGTTCCCGTCTCTCATCCCATATCCACGCTTCCTCCTTTCTTAACAATTGTAATAGGGGTTCCATATCATGGGAGAAGTTTTCATAAAATTTGTTATAGAAGGTGCACATTCCGAGGAATGCTTTGATATCCTTTCTCTTCTTCGGAACAGGGAATTCTTGGATGGCCTGGATCTTTTCAGGGTTAGGCCGTATTCCCTCCTGGCTTATGATATGTCCCAAGAACTTGACTTCCTGGGTCGCGAAGTGGCTTTTTCTTATATTTATTTTTATGCCCTTCTGTTCGCATTCATGGAGCAACATTTCTAAATGCCGACAATGCTCCTCTATGTTTTCAGACGCTATAATAATATCGTCGACGTACATCGTGACGAATTTCTTAACTTCCTCTGATAGGGTTTGGTCCAGGCACTGCACTAAGCCAGCACTGCTATTCTTTAATCCAAAAGGCATGCGGTTAAACTGGTACGCCCGTCCGTTATATTTGAATGTGGTGTATTTACGATCATCCGGATGGAGGCTCATTTGCCAGTAGCTATTTGTCAAATCCATGGTGGAGAAGATTCGCTTGTGCTGAAATCTCGTCATCAGTTCGCTCATGATGGGCGGGGCATTTGTATCTGGAATGGTCACCTTGTTCAGTTGTCTGGCATCGAGGCACAATCGTATCGATCTGTCACTCTTTCTTACGGCTAAGATGGGGTTACAGTACGGTGAGGTACACTTTGAGATAACCCCCACTCTATCATCTGCTCCAGCTGAGTTTCAATTTCCTTTCTGTATTGGAATGGGATTGGGTACGCCCTGGTTTGATATGGGTTGCTGGTGTTCAACCGGATTCGGTGTTCGTACCCCTTGATTACTCCCGGTTTATCCGAGAAAACACTCTCGTAAGTCCCCAGTATTCCTTGGATCTTCTCTCTCTGCCCTTCATCTGGCCCTGCCATTTCCTTCACCCTTTTCTCAATTTCCCCTTTTATCATGATACATTGCAGTTTCCTCTGCCCTTCCGGTTCTTTATCCATGGTTTCCCCAAATGGCACCGTGACCCTACCGATTCTTGCTTGTTCAGTCCCATAATCAATGTTGCACTTTGCCATTCTCATAAAATCAGACCCTAACACCAAGTCGTGTATCAGCCCCTCAAGTATTAACACAACCTGGGTGAATTCCTGTCCTGCAATAACTATATTCGCCCACACCTGTTTGGTCTGTATTTTTGCCCTCTTCCCATTGGCCAGTATAACCTGGGTCCCTTTCAATGGCAAGATTTTCAGTCCTGTCTTCCCTTGGGCGATCCTGTCAAACGTTTCCTGAGCCATTACCGACACCTGACTTCCTGTATCCAGCAGCGCCCTCGCATGCACCCCTTGGATTGATACCTCGATCTTGGGGCACTCCTGTTTTCCCCGGGGTCCTTCCCCCCTTCATCTTGTGCTATGTTAGCTATCCGGATCCCATCCTTCCCTTCTCCGATGAAATAGTCATCATTTTCGGCCGCATCTAATATCTCCAACACTCGTTTTATCTCAGTTTTCCCCTCAATTACTTGTCTAATCTCCCTGGGCAGGTTGCGCTATCCTGATTTGCCGCTCTTCCGGTACTCGATATTCACTGATTTTTCTTAACCTTGCCACCTGTCGCTGTATGAAGGTACTGTACGTTTCATCTTCTCCCTTTTCGCTTTGCTCTATCGCCCACCTTTCCCTTTCTTGTTGGGCTAGTCCCCAATATCTTCCCATGATGGCTCTTTGGTATTCTTCAAATGTCTCCAGTTTCTCTTTCATCGACTCCCACCAGTCCACGACCTCCCCTTGGATGTGGCTGCATGCAATCGCTATCTTTGACTCTTCACTAAACTGCCCGCACGAGAACAACCTCTTTAGACTTTCCACATGTCGACACGGGCTTTCGTTTCCCTTTCCTGTAAAATGTTCCAGCTTAATCCACTTTCCCTCCATTCTGTTTAATATTTAGTTTATCTTTGGCTATAATAATCCACGACTCGTCACCTACTACTCCGCGGGTCCCCCTGACTGTCTTATCCTATCCTTCGATGCTCATTGCCCTTCAAAATTCCCACAGCTCCTGTCCTTCCTTCAATTTGGTTCCTCATGCTCAGATTATCCCAGGTCCCACTGTTCCCTTCATTTATATACGGTAGCCCTCGGTTATATTCACGGTTATCCTTTACTTAACTTTTATATATATATTTTTTTTTTTCTGTGGTCATCTACATATCCATGTTGTTTATACGCAACGTCCCTTTTATTTTTAAGTAACACGAAAACTAACAAGATCCCAGATACAGTTCGTTCCCTTTTTCAAGAATACACTAATATTAAAATGATTTTCCTTTCCTTTTTTTTTTTTCGATTAAAATTATTTGCAGTTGTCTTATTAGTATAGAAATTAATTTACGAGTTGCTTCCTTTGATACACGATATTTCCTCCACGGAATCCCGCTATTCCACAGCTTTCTACAAATATCAGTTATATCCGGCCGCTTGATTATTTTATTAATACTACTAGAACTAAATCCCCTTCCCACTCTCTCAAGCAATATTTAATAGTTTTTTTTTTTTTTTTTCACGATAATTCCGAAAATTTTCCCCCTGCTTTAGTAGACAATTTGTTCAGTTATTTCGAGCGCCCTCTTTTTAGATTTGCTTTCGTTGTTATTAATGTCAGCTGTACTCACGTCGGTTCTGCCCTTTGAAACAACAGTTTCGCCGCACGTTGACGCGCCAAATGTAATCCCCCACGCGACCGAGGCAACATCACTACCTACTCTAATCCTTGCTTGACGATTCCTTTTTTTGTTGGCACCCGCTGTGTTCTTCCGTCCGGGGATTACATGATGTTCTGCGACGATAATTTCTAACACCCATACACGTACGCTTTATTTATTTTATACATAGATTCGAATCGAATCCCAGTAATAGGCGCCAGGAGAACTTTTCGAAGAGTCCACCACGTATGTGCATAAGCCCACTCAATTATATCACAAAACATGCCCGTGCCTCGCTCCAGTCGGAAACATGAAACGAACACAGCCACAATTACCCTTCACACTACCTCCGTTATTATAATCATAGAAAGGCCCGCCCTACATCCCACAGAACAAATTAATCCAACTTAACTTTAGTCTAAAAAGCATCACGACATAAGCATAAAATCAATAAAATCCCACCCCCAAAATATCAACTGCATTCAGCATAAAATCAATAAAATCCCACCCCCAAAATATCAACTGCATTCATTTCCATATAAACAAACTTACGCTAAAGCATTCATTCCGATATATATAAATTTATGTTGAAATTCCAAGCAATTAAATAACAAAAAAAATTAGCTACATAAATATTTATTTAATCTGTTTAATAATGATTAACGCAGGTATGTGATCGGCAAGCCGAGACAATTAACGGTAAACTTAAAATTACTTTGCACATATTATTTCAGACTGTTGATCAGTCGGCAAATTTATTAGGTAAAAAAATTCTCGAACTGTTCATAAATGATTAATATTAATTATACTGTTTTAGATTAATGTCTTTCTAATAGTTCTGGATATTAAAGTTATTTCTTTAAGTGCACAATTGAATATAACAAATTTTACGATAGCTACCTGTGAAATGTAGAACGACTGTAATGGGATCCTGAGCGAAGCTTATTCTTTAATGAGGTATTCCGGCGATTTGCACGGTCTCCAAGCGAGCGTGGTCCTAATATGAGGTTCTCCGGTGGTATGAGCATCTTGATGGTAATCAGCTGGTCTGGACGCGGAGGTCCGGCGGTCAAGCCGCGAATTCTATATTCAGCAACGCATGGCAGTTAGATTCATAACGTCTAATAAAAATCAAGTCTCTTAATAATTTCTCTAAAGAAGAGCACAACTGTCTTCTGAAAACGCTGTTCGGCCTTTTTGATCTTTGCCTTCACGCCCTCACACCTTGAATTTTTCTCCTCCAATCAATCCCATGCACCTGTGAGTCCCTTTATTTGATAAGTCCATCGCGTGTCAGCTCAACTCCGAGATTTCTGGGATTGTTGACATTAGTTTGGAATTTAACCATTTTTCTTAGGTATTGTTTCTCTGGGGACAGAAATCTGAGTCGTACAATAGCAGTGTACACTTTCTCACACCTCTGTTTCTAATTTTGGCTTGTTTTATCTCGGCGTACCAGCACATATCCTGCCTATTGTTTCAATTTCTAATTTTACATTTACTAATTACGTTTGTACAAATTAATCTGAGATTGCTTGGAATTTCAGAACATATTGCTAATTAATTTAAATTATTTGATAAAAGTTAAACTTGCGTTCAATCATTCTTCTTTAATTAATCAAAAATGAATAAAAAAAAACTACAACGACGGATTATAGATTTATTCTTAGCACACACACACAAAATAATAAAATAACAACAATTTTTACTCTTTTTTTCAATAAATCTGACAGGTACTCTTATATAGCTGCGATCGGCTTTTAGAAACGGCTGTTCTTCGCTTATTATTAAAGCAAGACCGCTTTTATAAAAGTTTTGTCCCTGTCAGTTATTTCGTCCATTGATTATAGTTAAATATACCCCCATACGCCTGGGTTTGAATACCATGTAACGCTATTCCGTTACAATATATAACTAAAACAAAACTAATTTACTTTTATTTTAAATAAATTTTGATTTTAAATTTATATATAAATCAATCACCCAAGTTCTCATTAAAATATAATTAAAAATGAATCTCATGATTTAAGGCTTGGCTTCTGGCACAATGAAAGTAAAGGAATTTGATGTTATCATCGAGAAAGGTTGTTGATTAGATCTTTGACCTGGGCATATAGGTGAATAGGACAGAATCCATAATGTACCTGACATATATCTTGTACATGGTTGGACTTGAGGTACTTTACCTGTATTCCGGGTCTTGTTGGATCCATGTGCGTTTTTTGACCGGTACAGCGTATTTTTTTTTCCCGGGTTTGTACACCCATTCGTGGGGCTATTGAATATTTCCACACCCTGTATAGTGTTGAGCATGTATATAATGTGTTTTTGTTCAATAACACTAAATAATAAATATGTGTAAGATTTTTTTTTGAGTTTGTATGATGTTTATAACACTAAATAATAAATGTGTAAGATTTTTATTTTCAAGTTTGTATGATGTTTTGCACACCCTGCAAAACCCTGAATAATGTTTAATGTATATAATGTTTTTTTTCTATGCTTTTTGACACAGCAATGAATAATGTATATGTGTAAGATTTTTTTTCCTGAGCTTTGGATGCTCAAAAGCGGTGGGGATTTTAGATAAATACCTACACCATGATAAATGAATATGTTGATAAAATGAAATATATGAAATATACATGTATTTTTTTTTTGGCTTTGTTTTGTGGTAGAGAGTAAAAATAATGGGTCCACAAATAGCTGGTACCCAGAATTAAAAAACTGATATATAATACACAGACTCAAAATAGGAAGGAAAAATCTGTGATTTTTTTTTCATATATAAAATGTAAAAGAAAAATATACCAAATCCTGTAGGTTTTGCTATATAAATAAATATTCAGAGTCTGTAAAATATTGTGATAAAAAAAAATAACTAAATGAAAATTGTGTGGGTGAATCAAAATGTTAATAATAATAAAGCATATATACTATTGTTTGGCACCCTTACAAAAAAATTTTGCCAATAGTTTAATTAAATATTTTCAAACACAAAATAGTGTTATTTAAGATTCGAACCTGGAAGAATGAAATTGGTTAAAGAGTCGATAAAAACTTAAATGTAAAATGAAATCATGTAAACTTATTGTTATCAACGAAGTGGCGCATGATCAAATGTCAAATCTGTCCAGGCACAGGAGAGCAGACAGAGGTAAAAAGAATAAATTTGTTTTGTTTCATATAGGAAAATAGTTAAATATTTGTTTTTTGTTTTTTATCATTAATTAAGAAAATAGCTGAGTGGCAAGTAATGTAATTGTATAACTAAAGGCAGTAAACAGAGCAGGAGATGAATCAAAGGGGGAGCAGGTAGTAGTAGGATGGGAGATGTTTTAGGAGGGAAGAGTGGTGTAACCTGTTAAAGTCATATATATATATATTCTAACCTCCCCCACCTCACGTCCTCCAAAATTTATATATACTGTTTAAATTCCGGGTTCTAGCTCAGTTACCAAATAAATAGATGAAATATTCAGCATTAATTAAAAATGATTACTAGCTCTTATCTTTAAAATACAAATACGGTTATATTTTTAAAATGAATTAACAAATATTTATTATTTTCATGAGACATGGAGTGATGATACGGGGAACGAGATAGACTACATTGAGATATCATCCACATGATACTACCTCAATGGCATAAGAACACTATACTCCCTTTTTACGATAACAAATAACTAACTCATAGTATTCTTACGACTTTCTAAGCTCTATTCACTATGATTAAAATAATAATCATGTCTTAATATTCTTTATAATAAGAATCTAGCTCAATTAAATAAAATAAATAAAATAAAATAAAATCTCAGGTTCATAAATTGTATTCTAACTGATTTAAAATTACGGTAATAAACTATGAAAAGGGAATTTTATGTCATAATTCACTACGCAGCAACTAACAATAATAAATAATAATAATAACAATAATAGTATAATATAATCTTATTTCTTCCTAAATGAAATAAATAAATACGTACGTGGTAGTATTTTAATAATCTGACTACAGAATATGTGTGGCAACATTAGCATATAATTTAATATAATATTGTGGCAACCGAATTATGACCAGTAAATAATATAAAATTATGATCTTTTAATTTTAACATACCAATAAATTCTCAAAATTATCATAACACTTTTATGTTTACCCTTTTGTGCAAAAACTATATGTTTGTTTCAATTATAAGTGTATCGTGATATCATGCATCCATGTGGAGAAATAACAACGAAGACACAAAACTTTAAAATAAATTTACAACAAAGTTTATTAATAACATAGATAAATAACAATATTTTACATTATGTACATTGGATATCCTTACTCTCCTATCTCCACTTCGTTTACTAGTTTATATAAAAAAAAAATCAAACTTTTATTTATTTTTCCTAGTTAACTCTTATCTTTTAAATGCTTAAGAAAATACAGTATTATTATTATTATTGGATTTCTTATTATGGTTAGCTTGTTACAAAATGTACTTCTTGTATGATTATCATTAACACTTTGTATCCCTACTATTATTAAAATTATATTTTTTACAACATTTACATTCGTAGTAAACATTCTACAAAACAATAAAATTCTAGTTTTATATTGGTTGTATGGAATCCTACAAATTCAACAACATTCTTTTACATTCGGTATAAGGTTTTATTGTTCATTATCCGTTGTTTATTAATCCTAATATATTCATTCAAGCCTTACTTCGGATGATATAATTACAACTATTAATATACCATGCACAAGTATATGTTTATTACACGCTATTGAATTATTTTCTTAATAAATATGCAATATTTATTTTCTAAATATTATTTAAAACATTAAAATTTTATTATCACTTTTAAAAAAAAACTTTGTTTAGATTTCTCTTAAAAAATCTTATATTCATTTCCGAATTAATTTTAAACTGTATTATATGATTCTTTCTCTCTTTATGATATTTTGGACTTTCAATTTTAAAAATTACACAATTCTAAACATTCCAGCAAATAAACTATTCTTACATAAACGATAACATATCTTCAGTTCTATTTTATTCATTATTTCTTTGAAAATATCTCTCTGACGATGCAGATTCACGAAATAAGGATAGCGAAGATAGATGCATAGGATCAAAATATAACTAGAATATTACTCATCATAAACCTTGACAATAATGGCACAGTGAATTAAAAGACACTATAGAGGAGTGACCTTTACCTGTCTACCAACCTCTATTATAGGAATGATGCTAAAGCTATTTCTTCAGCTTTATTATAACATCAAAAAAATTTAAAGATATACAAAAAAACACTGTCCAAACTATATGTGTTCAGTCATAGGACTTAGTTAACTATACTGAAATCACACAAACTAAATACGATCCAAATACTTTATTTTTCCTATTTCTTAACAAAACATCATCTTGGTTTCCTCTCCACTAGTACTACCAAGTCACTATCCTATCTTATTTCTCAAGATTTTTCTATACAGTACATCGACAAATTCCTATCTGCATTTCTAACAATAATAAAATTCATTTATTTCCAAAACTATTCCGCTGATCTTTAAGAAAATCTTTTTACTACTTTCCTCGTATATTTTATCATATACAAACTATTTTAAAATATCTGAATACTTTATCATATGAAAGTTCAAAAGAATCAAACAATTGTTCTGTTAGATTATATTATTAATTATACTTTAAATAACTTATTGCATGCATATTCAGAATTACTCCTATCTCATAATATGTCAAAATGTTGTATATAATGTGTACATATAATTTAAACTTTCACACATCATTCTTAATCAATCAATGATCTAAAAAAAAAATACATTATGCATTATAATAAATATTAAAATTACCAAACGATCTTTATCTTCTGGATCGCGTTCTGTAGGCTTCACCATCCCATTGATTCTTGTAGATATAAAACTTCCATACATACATTTTTATTTTTAAAACAATATTTCTATCATTATATCAAGCTATTATATTTAATTTTTTAATATTAATAAATTTATGTTTATATGTTTTCCCTAATCTCACATAGCATTTTATATTTTAAATATAAACAGTAAAAAATATTTAAATTATATTTACAGTACTTCTTTATCGAATTTTCTTGAAAATCGTTTATATTAAAGCTAAAAAAAATATATATTTTATTTCTTCTTCAGTCACTTAATGTTCTATTTTAAAGTAAAACAATTACTGCTCTGTTTAATAAATATTCATAAATGACAATCCTTGGTTTTCATAATATTGAATATAATTATCAATTCTTGATATCAATTAATCCTGTAAAGAAAAACGTCTACATATTCTCTTCTAATATTGTCTGCTAATATTTTCCCATGCGACTTTTCCGATGCATCTTCTAGGTACTTTTATTTAAATATTCAATGAAATTTTCTATTTCCATGGATCCATTTTCATCAATTAATTTAATTTTATATTTTTAAAATCAAGCATTTCCTTCATTGAATACTTTATAATATTTTTTCTGATTCCTCTTAGAGAAAGTTTTCTGTTCCTTTCCATAAAACACATAATAGCACTTCCCTATTATTCTATTACCTTTTTTCTTTATTTAAAATTCAGGTACTATATTTTTATAATGTTTCTTTTATAAGATAAACCTTCTTTCTTCATTATACATTTACATAATTTTTCTTTATAATAAAAAAAACGCATATTAAATTTTTCCATAGAGAAGAATAAAATAACTTCAGAGTAGCCTTACAAAATTGTGCGTCATAATTTTTTCCTGACGGCAAGTAACTTCTCTTTTAAGTTTTCATATAGCGTCCCAATCATATTTCTCTGAGTTATAATAATAATATGTTTCTGGTTGAGCATAAATAAAGCTGTATTAAGGCACTTTCCAAATATTTTTCCTTTAGCAATATTTTTAGGTATTTTTTTCTGTACTTCCATTTTACTGTAGGGTTTTTGGTTAAACTTGAATAAAATATCCTGGTAAGATAACTTTTAAAAATTAGCAATCCATATAGAGGCAGTCAAAATATATTATATGTTACAAAAGAACTTTTAAAATAAATACAAAATTTTAAATTTATATCACTTTTCTAGCTACGGTGTTATCAGCTAAAAAAATATGTTACTTTCTCTTTCACTTTCACATTACTTCTCCTCCTCCCGCTTCGTCTAATTCTTATATTTTTGTCTGCTAAATTACTTCCATTGATTGGTTAATGACTTTTAGCACGAACAAATTTACACATTTTAGTTTTATAACAGACTAGACTTTTAAAATAAAGAATTGATGACGTCATGTCTTAAATATTATTTAGACTAGTAATTTTAAATTCAATTATAGTTTCATCAAAATTATTTAAACTTTAAAAACAATTATTAAAACAATATTTAATATTTCCACTTTTACTTTAAGGATCGATGGCAATCACATTTAGTTTCCTAATTCACAAACTTTATTATTATTCTAACAAGTGTGTGTGTGAAGGTATATAATATACAGTCACGTGTTTACTAACTTTATCAAATGATTTTTTATTTACGTCTCGGTCTGAATTACCAAAACTGATATATTTTATAAAAATTTGGAAAATAATTTAAAATGTTGAACTAAATATAATTCTCATCATCATAAAGTCTATCTTAAAATATACTCTATTAAATTTGACTATTAAATATAATTATAACACCACATCTAGCATTTATTTAATTTATTAGTTTTAAAATATTATAATCAAATTATTAATATACTTTTAACTATTTATAGCTGTGTTATTTTATATGGCCAGCTTTTACAACCATAAGCAATGATATATTTAAGCTTTATTTAACTGTTTTCCTTTTAAAATAATCTATTACATTTTTATATACCAGGTATTTTCAGCTTTAAATTGTACTATAAAATTTAATTATCCTACTTTTATTTATATATCATACAAATATAACTTAAAATTTAAAATTTTTTAGTAATTGACCATTCTACCTTATTATGACCCATAGATAAGGGCACAATATATATATACAGAGTTTTGTTTATCCCACAATAAATTAAAAAAAAAAAGAATAGTCTCAGAATAAAAAGTTTGGTTGTTTTCTCTTAGCATGTTGAAACTGCTTGAGGGCGTAATTTTTATGTAAACAAACAGAATTATAATGTTACCAGGCCATTGTTGTCTTTTTTTTTTTTCAACTTTAAAGTGCTTTTTTTGATTTACAATAAAATCATAAATAATGAAATTTATCTAAAAGAAATAAAAAATACATTGGATGAAATTTGTAATTTTAACAAGAACAAAAAAAAACAAATCAAAACAATATCATCGTGGTAATGCAAATCAAATTTTAACATGAAGAAAAAGAAATAATTTCTCCAAAACAAAAACATCGTGGCCACGCAAATAAAATTGTTAATTTTAAGAAGAATAAAAAGAAATAATTTCCCCCGAAAACAACATCGTGGCCACGCAAATATAATTTGTAATTTTAACAAAAATAAAAAGAAAGAATTTATTCAAAACAACATCGTGGGCAAAAATAAAACTGGTATTTTTGATTTGTCTCGCGATTTATCTAACGCAAAACATGAATTTTAGCGATTTCGTAAAAATCATGGTTACACCTCCCCTTCCTTGTTTAGAGAAGCGGGGCAAAGTTTCCACAATTTTTATTACCTCATACTACATCATTGGATTTGGAAAATAATGACTTGGACATGTGAATTTGAAGACTTTTGACAGTTTCAATTACAGACACCCTCACAAAATATCGTAGTGAAATTTTAAATGGGATTGTTCATAGAAACTGCGTAACATAAAGTGTATCATAAGCGGCAATGGCCACTGCAGTGGCCGATAATAAACATCCAACTTCTGCTGTAAATACATCTACCGTTAAATGTTAAGAATGGGATTGTTCGTATAAACTGTGGCAGAATAATACATCCTGTGCTGAAACATACAAATAAATACCGCTGTAACACAAAGTTCACCGTAAATGACAGCATCCTTCTGTGGCAGAATAAACGTCCTATTTCTGTGCTGTAGCATAGATAATAGGTGCAGCAGACAAGTAAATGGACTATTTCTATGCTTAACCATTGGAATAGAACATTATATGGCAGTGCTGCCACTTAAATGGCATATTTCAGTGCATTTGCATAGAAATTATGCCCTCAAGCAGTTTCAACATGCTAAGAGAAAACAACCAAAAGTTTAAACAGTTTTTTTTTCAAGTGAAGAAAAAGTTCAAATTTTAAGTGAAGTGTACAAAAAAAAAATAAAAAAATTTTTTACAAAGATTTTCTGTTTTAGATGGATTGCACAAAAGAAGAGCAGGTGGAGGAGCAACAGAAAGATGCTGAAAAGAGGGTGGATAAGGATCCATTCAATCTCAACAGTCCAGGAGTCACGATGAAAAATCAAGAGAGGTTGATGTGTGAAATGATGATAGAAAACTCAAAGATCATGATGAACAGCTTTATGGCAAGAATAAGGTGTGAAATCGAGAAAATGATGCAAATGCACCAAGAAGCCGTAGATCAAAGAATAGTCATCATACAAACAGAAGCCAATGAGAAGACCACCAGCAATAAAGTTCAAACCCCTTCAAGCAGCTCACAGGGACCATCATTTATATCCCAAGTGATCCATATTCAGGTGTTCCAAGGCGAGCCTGGAGGGAATCTAATAGAGCATATGGAAAGCTTGAGGGAACTGTTCCATTTTCAAGCAATGGATGAGGCTGAGAAAGTGGCTGTTGCAAGCCATTATTTGAAAAACACTGCAAAGGATTGGTGGAGGTCATTAGCACAGAAACCCAAAAACTTCAAGGAATATGAACAAGCCATGATAGGGCAATTTTGGAGTTATGAGCACCAACAAGATATGATTCAGACTTTGACTGGTGAAAATTATCTAGGTAGCTGGCAAGGAACTTTCACCAAATTTTTTTTAAACAAGTGGTGAAGTTTCGAACCCTAACCACATTCACTTACTCTGATGTGTGCATTATATGCATTATAAGGAACAATATGGCCATATGGATACAAAGGATGATGTTAAGCTGCCAAATTTACACCATCCCTGAGATGGGAAGATTTTTAACCTCTATTAGTGATAGGAACCCAGGACTGCAACAAAAGGGTCAAAGTAGCTGGAAAAAATAGAAGTAACCGAAGAAAATCCAAGAACCACAATCATCCACGAAGGAGATGGATTCAAGAACCATAACATGGGAAATCTCTTCCCAATCGTGCAGATAACAGTCAAAACCCAGAGAGTGCAAGCATTAATGGATTCAGGAAGCCAAGTATCCCTGATATCAAAAGCTTGGTTTGAAAACATGATAAGATTAAAAAAATTTATGAAACTCCCAACACAGCCCATTAATCTAACTTTGGCAAATGGACGTAAATCAATGAGTGAGAATTACAAAATAGGGTTGGAGATGATAATCAATCAAATATCCTTAGGACATGCCTTTTTAGTCATGGATGGACTCATTTATGACATGGTATTGGGATCAGATTTTTTTAATACATCATTGACTACTACTGAAGGACCTGTTACATAAAGCAAGAGGCTGTGGAATTTCAGGATACCCAAAAGTATCAGGTGGATAACCATAGCTGTATCATTCAACCAGTTGACCTGACATTTATTTCCACAAAGGTATAAGAAGCGACAATTACCAATCCCAAAGACAGGAACCAAATTAATGAAATGTTGGAAAACTATTCCAAAGTATTTTCTCAGGTCCTGGGTCAAATCAAAGGTTATACTCACTGCATTAGTTTAAAAGAGGAATAATCCAAGACTTACCCAATCCCCTTCCAATACAAAGAAGAGGTAGAGAGTCAAATTAAACAGATGATGAAGTGAGGAAACATTGAACATGGACCATCCCTTACAATAATCCTTTAGTGGTTGTAAAGAAAAGGAGTGATGACCTTCATTTGTGCCTTGATGCTTGTAAGTTGAACAGCATGACCATACCAGAGAGAGACATTCCCCCACCTATCCAAGAAGTTTTTGTCCAGCTGGCTGAAAAGACTATTTTCTCCACTCTGGATTTAACTGCAAGTTATTGGCAGATGGCCCTTGACCCAAGAGATCAAAAATATACTGCTTTTCGGTATAATGAACAAAGCCATGTATTCAAGAGGGTACCTTTTGGCCTTATTAATAGTGGCACAGGATTGATGCACTGCATCAAACAAGTACTGTCAGAGGAATTGCAAGACCATATGGTCTGTTAGATTGATGATATTGTGATAGCTTCAGAGGACATGGAGGAACACATTAAATACTTAATCCTATTTTTCAAGGAGTGTGAGCATGAAAGCATCACCATCATTTTGGAAAAAAGCCACTTTGCCCTGAGAGAAATATCATTATTAGGTCACATCATTAGCACAGAATAAAACCTCATCTTGAAAAAATTGAAGCTATTGAGAAATTCCCAACCCCAACGACCCACAAGCAAGTCCGTTCTTTCCCGGGGTTATGTAATTTTTACCATAAAATTCTACCCCAGATTTGCATTGGAAACAACTAATTTGATCGATTTTTACATAAAAATAAGAGGTGGGCATGGACCACCACCCATGATTAGGACCTTCAAATAATCAAGAATAAGTTCTTACAGGCCATAATGCTTCACCACCCAGATTTTAACTGCTACTTCTATGTCCAAATTGACAGAAGTAAGGGAGGTCTGGGTGCTGTTATTTCAAGTGGGTGAAAGGGGACAACACCAAGTTCTCTTTTATCAGCCGAACATTAAAAGGGGCTGAGGTAAACTATACCACAATGGAACAGGAAACACTCACTATTGCGTGGGCTTTTCAAAAATTCAAACAATTCCTCCTGGGGTCTGAAGTAATCATAATTACTGACCATAGGTGCTTGGAGTTTCTAAACAAGAGTTTCCTCACAAATGACTGGCTTATTCATTGGAGTTTGACCCTACAGAAATTCAGGTATAGTGTAATCTACTGCCCTGGACCAGAAAATGTGGTGGCTGATGTTTTAAGTCATCACCCAATAGCAATGAACCCTCAGAACCCTGAACTGAATGATCAAACTGCCCAGATTATGGTAGCTCAGAAGGCAACCACTATTGAGGATGAACTGCAGGACTTGGGATATTGGCAACAAGCTGAGGAACAATATGGACATAATCATTGAGCTATAAAAGGATCTGCATGAGAGAAGGAAACATTTTAAGAAAAGGCTTTCACAGTACCAGCTCAGGGATGAAATATTACAAATTAAAACAAAGGAATGAGATAGTCCATGGAAAATAATAATTTCCACAGAATTGAGGACAAGAATCATACAGCATGTACATGAAAATATTGGGCACTACGGACCTCGAAAAACTGAAGAAGCTAGCAGATGAAGGTTCTATTGGTCCGGTCTATATGCTCAAATCCTTCTCGTCCTGAGGAGATGCATCAAATGTGCTCAGAATAAACACCCTAACAAGTCCTATGTGGGTCCCCTCCACCCATTACTGAAAAAAAAACAAATGAACTACTTACCATGGACCATTATAGCCCATTACCATCATTTCAATGGTTTTGGTACTTGCTCGTTACATACAATGTATTTTCAAAGTATGTATGAGCATACCCCGTAAGAACTGCAGATTCGAAAAATGCTATTCGCATGCTCCAATGAAAGCAATTTCTGGAAGTAGGAACACTAGATAATAATACTATCTAACCATGGGACTGCATTTACCTCAAAGGAATGGACTAGATGGATCAAGAAACAAGGGCTTCATCACCGGTTAACATCCATTAGAAACCCCCAATCTAACCCATGCGAAAGGGTAATGAGAGAAATTAACAGGCTCTTCCACATGTACACATCTCATGATCATTGGGGATGGTAAAGAGAACTGATGAAATTGTGGGATACATCAACCATACTTTGAATGAGTCTACAGTATTCACACCAAAAAGACTTCACTATGAAAAACCATGCTCTGAAATATTTGGTAAAATTCAGCCAAAAGAGGACCTGATTATCCACCCTGAAGAGGATCAAAAGGAGGCCTGTGCCCATATGGAAAGGATGGCCCAGACAAGAATGAAAAGATATCGCAATCCACCCCAGAAATTTCAAGGTGATATGGTGTGGCTTAGAGCACCAAAACCAAGTAATGCAAACAAGAAGGAATTCAAAAAATTCTTCCCGTTTTACCATGGTCCTTACAATATCCAAAGAAAATGTCAGGAGAATGCATTCTTATTAGTAGGAGACCAAGGAAATAGAGGAACTTTTAATGCCAGGCAGTTAAAGCCATATGACCCACCAGATCCAGGGAGATAGTACAGAAGTACTTAATTCAGATTGATATTTTAGTAGACAGGAATTTGTAACTGGACTGAGATATGGACAAGAATTTTGCATGTATATAGATTTAGAAGAAATACCTAATTTAAAAAAAATAAGATATTTCAGACTGTCATCTAAGAGTGGGTAGGATGAGAGCTAGATAGCTGCTTGGGACTCTATGACCTGGAAGGTTTTAAAAATTTCATATATGTGTTTACAAAAAAATATATATGTATAGATTTTTTTCTCCGTAAGTGGGGGGAGTGTGAAATGATAAATCTGATTCAGATTTGCTATTTCACTGTCTGACCCACCTAATCACTTATTTTACTAACATTTGTTTTCTATGTATTATTCTGAAAAACATTTTTTTAACTATCCTGATTAAATCGCTAAAATTTGTTTTGGATAGTGTTAATCATATATGATTATACTAACACACTCTAAGTTATTTCATTGATATGATTAAAAAGAAAAAAAGGTTAAAATAATAAATTTTGTCTGAGATAATTTTATATATCTGTATGTTTAAAATATCTAAATTTTGTATTTAAAAATCCAAGATGGCCCTTTTGGAAAGATTTGTACTTCGATAAGAAGTTGAAATTAAAAGTTAAATTAAAGTATTGATAAATTACCAAAATCCATTTACTTTGGAATCTCAATTAATTAATTAATAGAGATTCTACATTGTTATCTAAAATAAAACTAACATAAAATTATACTGAAATCTATTGATTCTTATCAAGGTACAAACTTTCTAAAATTAGAACAAAAGCATGATTCCTATTGTTTTCTAAAGGCAAATCACCTCAGGCAGCAGAGAAATCGAATACCATTAGGAAGGTATAAATAGTGGTCCTTTTAGAGACACAAAAAAGAACAGACAAAAAAGAAAGAAAGAATTTGAGAAGTCTCCATGATTTTTGAAATGTCGAGCGAGTAGTAGAAAGGATAGATCACCGCCGTCCCTTCCTGAAACCTGAAATCTTCCATTATGTTGCTGCCAGAACCTGCCTGCAAAGAAGCCATCTACCACCAAGGTTCAGCCACAGAACTCATCCTGGGGAACTCCAAGGTAAAATTCTGAAGAGCTTAAATACTTTCATCAAGATGTTAGAAACTATTAATAAATATAATTTCGTAAAGCTTTAAAAAAAATGTCAAAAGTTATTGTTTATTGAAAATCTTTTAACTGATTCTTTAACCCTTTTTCTTTTAAATTATAATGTTTTTCATAATTCAAGCACACCATAATTTTAATATTTTGATTATTTGACTATGAAACTATTTATTTATTTTTATGTTAATTTTAGCATGAGATTTCATGCTTTGATTTTTTTTTATTTCGACAAACTTCACTCGCGGGGGCTCAAAGAGAGTAATTTGCTAAGAGAGCAAATTATGTTTACTAGGGGAAGGGAGTTTTAGCAAAGAACGAATTAATTTTAAAAATAAAAATAAGCTGATCTATTTTTATTTTCGCCAGTGAAGTTATGTCGAATATATATATATATCTCACAAATAAACTGACCGTAATTTTTTAAATAAATTTATTATAGATTTCCCAGGATGGGATTCTAGTATTCTATATTTTTGTAATTTGAAACAAAAGTAATATGCTATAGATTTTTGACCTAGTAACAGCGCCGCTGGAGAGCATCAGTTAATTATCATGCCTTTTTTTTTTAAGTTAGGAAAGTGGGAAGGGAGGATTTATTCGAGAAGTAAATTTCCTTTTTCTATATGTTTGGTTTTTGTAGGTTAAATCTTTATGTAAAGTAGTTGTTTACGCAGGTTGGTCTCTATGCAGTATTAGATCATATATTTAATTATAATTCATTCATATTTAATGATTATAATATCTTGGGTTAATAAAGAATGCTTGGAGTAGCATGGACAGACCTAAAACAGTCATTTATTTTGTGTTTGGAGTTGGCTCCCAGTTACACATATGTCTGTGAGCTGGAAAGCGTGTTTGAGGTAGAGTTGGTTAGTCGGCATGCTATCCATGGAGGTGGACATGATAGCTATCCATAACTCCTATCTCTTATCGGTATATGACTGTGAAAGGTGGACGTACTGATTTCTCTTTTTATTTTTCATTGGAATAGGCATGTGAGTATCCATAATCTGGCTTGTATGTCCTTACCTACGTTTCTTTTCTCATTTGCATTCATATACTTATTAACTCAACATTGTTTTGCTTTTTTTTTGCCTATATAATACGTAAGCCATAAGGAAATGATTCTACTCAAGGATCTTCGACCTGAGTAATCAACTCTTTTTTTTTTTTTCGTAATTAGTTAAAATTGTTTAATTTTAGCTAGTTCACATTATAGTTCTTATAAAGTATGATTTAGTTGAAAGTCCAACTAAAGCAGCTTGTTGGCTTGATGATTAACTGATCTATTTTTTTATATAACAGTTTACAGTTTTAATCACTGTAAAATTAGTTATAAGCTTTTCCAGCAAGGTCCACTAATGTCATAAAACATTTGTTATTTGAAATCTAAATTATTATTTATAAAGAGAAATAAAATCAATTTTTTTTTTTTTTGTTAGTGGAGTAAGGCATCAAATCAGTCTTATTGTAATTGTTTATTTAATGTCCGTTTCAATAAAAATGTTTTTTTTTTTAAAAATATTTTGTAAAGAAGAAATAAAATATTTTTTCTTTATATACATCAGTCAGGCAAATGTTTAGACCAGCTGCTGTATTATAAGCTTGTACTAAATGGGCATGGATAATTTTAAAATCTATGATCATTTAATTTTAAAATCTTTTTTTTCAATAAATGTAAACAAAATAAATTTGTACAAACCCAATAATATCAAAGATAACCGCTAATGTAAATTCGTCATAAACTTATCTAATTATAAAGTTAATTTAAAAATTGTGTTTTTGTAAAGATCTTGTGTTAAATAGAAATGTAAAATACTTAATGATTTTAAAATATATATAACTAAAACAAAACTTCCAGTGTTCCTCGAATCATTTTTAATTACTTTTATTTTAAATAAATTTTGATTTTAAATTTATATATAAATCAATTACCCAAGTTCTCATTAAAATATAATTTAAAATGAATCTCATGCTTTAAGGCTTGGCTTCCGGCATGATGAAAGTAAAGGAATTCAATGTTATCATCGAGAAAAGTTATTGATTAGATCTTTGATCTGGGGATATAGGTGAATAGGGCAGAATCCACGAGGTACCTGACATATATCTTGTACATGGTTGGACTCGAGGTACTTTACCTGTATTCCGGGTCTTGTTGGATCGATGTGCATTTTTCAACCGGCACAGTATTTGTCAACAGGATAATATTTGCAGAAGCACTGTAAAATTAAAGTTCATAAGTTCTGAGATCTCTCATTAATATCATATTTTTTGTAGTATGAAGCTATATTACGTAAGCATTGTATTTCAAGTTCACTCATATTCTAATCATATTGTTCTAAACAAAAATTTTATCCACTTGAATAAAGTATATATTTTAAATAACATACTTCATAGTTAAACATTGAGACCTTAAAATTTTCATTTTTATATGAATAATAGCAATTTTTAATCTTTTGACATTCCATAATAACATTGTCGTAGCCTTGCAAATTTAATCCATAATGAATTTCAAATTGTCTTCTTTAGTTATTTTGTAGTCAGTGTACATGGTAGCACAAAGAGTATCCCATGAATTTCTATATTTCTGTGGCATTAAAAATATATTGTATATTCAGATGATTTTATCTCTCAAAAGATAGAAGTCTTTTGGAGCAAACATTTTTTTCTTTATCTAGTCAAGTGCAAAATATAAAATGTGCTATCACGCACAAGCACACAAAGCTGAAGACAAATAAAGAATGTTTTTCAATATATATATAATTAATGATGTGGCTAAGTGCTTTCAAGGGTCAGAGCCCTCATATTCATAGCCATCTTGTAAATAGACAAGAAATTGATTAAGAGCGATGTAAATTTATGCAAATGTGATAGTTATGTATTCCACTTCCTGGATATTTTGTAGCAAGAGTCTTCTATTTATGGCTTTGCTATCTCTAGCAATAAAGTAAGCCTCTTTTATCTTCCTTTTGAGATCATGTCACTCTCTACAAACCATCACTGGATCTCTAGGTTGGCAATCGTAACCGGCTGAAGTGCATTGGTGGTTTTCAGAGAGCGACACGATCTCAAAAGGAAGATAGAAGAGGCTTACTTTATCACTAGAGATAGCGATGCCATAAATAGAAAAGACTCTTGCTACAAAATATCCAGAAAGTGGAATACGTAACTATCGCATTTGCATAAATTTCCATCGCTCTTAATCAATTTCTTATCTATTTACAAGACGGCTATGAATATGAGGGCTCTGACCTCTGATTGCAGACCCAGGCTGCCATTTGATGACGACTTTTTATTTAGGTACTTACAACTGCAGATCACTTTCAAGTGAAGGAAGATTGCAAGAATTAGAAGAACTGTCTTATATTAAATGGGACATTAGTGGACTTTGTGAAGTTAGAAGAAAAGGAGAAGAAACAATTGATTTAAAAAGTGGACATATACTCTATTATAAAGGCACACATATTGGAAATACAAGTGGAGTAGGATTCATTATAAATAAAAAGTGGAAGAACAATATTGTGGAGATTGATGGTGTATCGGACAGAGTGGCAAGATTAGTTATACAACTTAATAGCAGATACCAAATGCAGATAATTCAGGTTTATGCCCCAACAAGTTCTCATAGTGATGAAGTAGTAGAAGATTTTTATATGGATGTACAAAAGGTTTTTGATCAGAGTAAACAACATTTTAAAAATTGTTATGGGAGACTTTAATGCTAGAATTGGTAGACAAATGCAAGATGAAATTGCTGTAGGTAATTTTGGTTATGGTAATAGAAATGAGAGAGGACATAGACTTGTGAAGTTTGCAGAAAAAGAAAAACTTTATATTATGAATTCTTTTTTTGAGAAAAATGTTAAAAGGAAATGGACATGGAAGCATCCAAATGAAGGTACAGCAGAATTGGATTATATTTTGACTAACAGAAAATACATATTTCAAGATTGTAATGTTCTTAATAAATTTAACTCAGGAAGTGATCATCGATTAGTAAGGTGTAAGTTATGTGTTAATGTAAAACTAGAGAGACAAAAATTATTAAGAAAAACAATATTTACAGTTGATATTCCTAATCTTCAGAAACATTCTAATGAATTTAAATTAGAACTTACAAATAGGTTTCAAGTGTTAGGAGATTTTGAACATGATTCAGATTTGAATGAAATTAATATGAAAATAACTGATACACTTTTAAAAACTGCAACAAACATAGCTGGTAGAAAAAAGCAGCAATTGACTAATAAAATTTCTACTGAGACTAGAGAATTTATGAAGAAAAGAAGGAATATGAAGATATACAAAAATGATGTATTAAAAAGAATTGAATATCTCGAATTTTGTAAAATGGTACGGAAAAGAGTTGGAAATGATATAAGAAAGTATAACTGTGAAATAGCAAGGAAAGCTGTAGAAGAAAATAAAAGTCTCAAAAATGTTAAACAACATTTTGGTATTGGAAGGAAATTTATATCTGCAATAAGAAAAAAAGATGGAATTATTACTAAAAAGAGAGATGACATCATGAAATTGGTAAAAGATTTTTATCAAGAATTATATAGTAATAAAGAACAAGTACCTCCTATATCTATTACATCTTCCGAATTGCCCAGAATTTTAAATGAAGAAGTGAGACATGCAATTAAGTGTATGAAGAAAGGAAAGGCTCCAGGAAATGATGGAATTATAATTGATATATTAAAAGAAGCAGGTAAAGAAATAGAAACAATTTTAGCAAAGTTATATACCAAATGTTTAAATGATAAAGATGTACCGGAAGATTGGAAGAATGCAGTAATAATATTAATATTTAAAAAAGGTGATAAAGAAGATATTAGAAATTACAGACCTATCAGCCTTTTATCAGTTTTATATAAAATTTTTACCAAGATAATTACAACTCGTCTACAGAGAACTTTGGATTTCCACCAACCAAGAGAACAAGCTGGATTTAAAAGTGGTTTTAGTACAATAGATCATATCCAGGTATTGAGAGAAGTCATAGAAAGGACAAACGAATATGAGTTGTCATTATGTTTTGGATTTGTAGATTATGAAAAGGCATTCGATTCTATACACATTTCTTCAGTGATTAAAGCATTGGATCATCAAGGTACAGATCCAGGATATTGTCATATTTTAAAGAATATTTATAAAAATGCAACAGCAACAATTAGATTACATAATGATACTGGAAAAATCAACATTGAGAAAGGTGTAAGACAAGGTGACTCCATATCTCCAAAACTCTTTACAGCAGTGCTGCAAGAAGTATTTTGTGGATTAAAATGGGAAACTAAAGGAGTGAAAGTAAATGGAGAGTATTTAAGTCATTTCGATTTCACAGATGATGTAGTTGTTTTTGCAAATAATGCTTCAGAGCTGCAGCAAATGTTGCAGGAGTTAGCAGATGAAAGTAGGAAAGTAGGACTAAAGATAAATGTTAAAAAGACTAAAGTAATGTTTAATCGATTTGCTCAAAATATGAAAATAAAGATTGATTATGAAGAATTAGAAGAAGTTAACAGTTACAAATACCTTGGTCAGATTATTAATACAGATGTAAACATAATGGAGAAAATTAATCATAGAATTAAACTTGGTTGGAGTGCTTTTGGTAGAAATAACTTGATACTAAAAGGAAATATGCCTATGTGTTTGAAAAGGATGGTTTTTAACAAATGTGTTTTACCAGTTCTTACTTATGGATCTGAGACTTGGACACTTAATAGAAGAGCAATACAGAGACTTCAGACCACTCAAAGGAGTATGGAGAGATGTGTGTTGGGAGTAACAAGAAGAGATCGAAAACGCAATGTATGGGTAAGACAACAAACAGGTGTTACTGACCTTATTGAAAAAATTAAAAGATTGAAATGGAGTTGGGCTGGACATATTGCTAGAAGAGATGATAATAGATGGAATGAAATTTTAAACTGGATTCCAAGAGATTGTAAAAGACCTAGAAAGAGACCACATGTGAGATGGATGGATGAAATAAGAAAATGTGCAGGGGTGTTGTGGAGAAGAGAAGCTAAAGATCGGAGAAGATGGATTAAACTTGGAGAGACATTCATCCTGCAGTGGATTGATAATGTTTGATGATGATGATATATTAAAAAAAATTTTTTATTTGTCTTTAGTTTTGTGTGCTTGTGCGTGTTAGCACATTTTATATTTTGCACTTTAGAACAATTAGCCACAAAGTTTAAACTGTTTGCTCATTTATCTAGTCAATTATTTTTTATAATAAAATTCAATTTTTAATATTATATATAATGCAATGACTTTGCTTATTGAAAGGCAGAGTAAGGGAGAACCTCAATGTAAAATCAAGGGTCTTTTATACTTTTTTCTAATGACATTTAAGTCATTATCTTAGATATTATTCCTATGTTTTCACTCAAATATAACCCATTGCTATTATCTCTGTTATAAAGAGTTCAATTTCACTGGATAAAAACTGAAATACAGCATCGTTCATGAAATAAAAATATTTATTGACTTTGGTAATAAATAAATGCTTTAAAAAATAATAATAAAATAAATCAGAAAATTAAAATTTTAAATCATAATTTAAACAAAATATTTATTTAATATAAAATATCCTATATTTTTACATACCTATTCAAATAATTATATATAAAAAAAATATTTTAAAATACGTATGATTGTATAAACACAACATATGTTCACATGCTTACACATATTCTAAATAATAATTGACTGTTATGGTTATTTAGGTTCATGTATTATTTATTAAATGTATGCAGTAAAATAAAAAAATATTAATAAATGAACATATCAATACATACTTCAATCTTTCTAATAACAAAAAATATTAATTTTATTATGATATACAATTTAATATACTATTTTAAGAAACACAAATGTTATATTATGATGAATTATCAATAACACACATTACCACTTTCTTATCATATAAAGTCAATGGACTCATGCAAATGCTGTATAACAATTAAAACAGTTTTTGAATAAAAAAAATTTATAATAATATGCATAAAATTACAAATGTTGCCATGATATATCAATACTCAACCAGTCTTCATTCATAAAGCTATGAGTATGAGATTTGAATACTAAATCTCGAAAGCGCTAGGTGGGCATATTAAACATTATATTATAATTACAGCTTCACTAACACATGCGAAAAGAATCGCATATTTATAATTACAATTTTTATTGGTAAAGAGAAAAAACAATTTATTAGAAGAAAACTATGGATTCATGCTGCACTACTAGTCCCAAATGAAGTAAAGCCAGAAAAAGATAATAATATAACTTAGTTTCAGTTAAACAAAAAAATATGGTGTCATGATCTGATAAGAAAATGTTAGAAAACTGGAATTGTGACAAGATCATGTAAACAGCCAAGATTAGTAAAGTTAAATGATAGTAGTGAGGTACACAGAGATATAAACTATCTAAGAAGCAAAGGCCAAATGCTTGTAGAGATAGTGACAAATTCTGAAGACTCAGTTCCCTGCACAACCAGACAAATTGGAAGAAGCATCCAATGAGAGAAAGCATCAAGAAGATGCAAGACAATCACTGAAGAAGAGAACCCTAAGCCAAAGGTATCCCAAGAAGGGGATTTTATCGAGCACTACAGAAGTTTATTACTATGTATGTAAGTTAAATAGTAGTATCTCTATAGTGAGAGGAGATGTGCTATATCTGTTTATATAGTAAATATATGTGTAAATAATAAAAGTGTTAAGAATAATGTAAGTAAATGGACATGATATAATTACAGAACATTAGACTTAATGAATTTAAAAGTAATTGTGATTAGTAATGAGAGGGTGAGATATACTCATGAATTAGAGAGCTCTGTAGAACAATAGAAGATATTTTTAGCATACTTTGAATGATTTTAATGTAAATTGCAATTATATGTAATTAGAGCAAATGTAATGTGTTTTAAAATATTTTCTATTTCCTATTCAAATGCATTCTATAGAATTGGATGACAATATGATTTAACTATATATAAAGCTTACTAAAGTAGGATCGGTGCTCAACATCCAAGTGAAAAGATGGAGATGCTACTTCAGATAGATTATTCTGTAGGTAACAAATAATTGCAAGACTAAAGGTAATCATGACAGTTTTATTATTTATTTAAGACTTTAGGCCTAGTTATAAAATACATGATATATATATATATATATATATATATATATATATATATATATATATATATATATGTGTGTGTGTGTGTAGTTAACTTATAAGCTTCAATGTAAGGTAATAGTATTATATGCCTGAATTCTTGTATATATGTTATATCTCTAGACTTATATAAATTTAATCCCAATAAATATATTAACCCATACTTTGATTATAAATTATATTTAGCTAGACTTTAAGTAAAATAATAGTCACAACTGTAGTTATTTATTAAGTAGATCAAAGAACCTGTGTAAATCTCCAGTTTCTAAGGACATAGCAATAGTTAAATTAATTTTTAAGGATGAAATAGCAAATTGGAAAAATTCTTTTAATCATGAATATGCACAAAAAAAATTTAAATTGTTGAAATATTTTAGAATAGTATGAAAATCAGAATTTATAAATTGAAGAATTTATTGTGTGAATAATAAGTCACACTGAATTCTCTGATATATTCTTTTATAAATATATAACCAATCAGAAATAAAGAATTTTTAGTACACTAGTATTATAAGTCTATAGGATTATAAACTGATATCCCAATTAAAAAAAACTCAGACCATTCTTCTACCACTATATACATAAATACTTCAGGTAAAATTACCACCAACAGATAGGTGAAATGTTTGAACATTTGATTAATAAGTTAGATACATATATTGCCATACTTATTTTCACAGGCTTCATTCAAGTATTTTTTCAGGTTTTCCCATGTTCAATGTTTAATAGTCTGATATTTCAATAACATCTAGCTATCTTTTTAAGGCATATATATTTTAAAAATATGCTCAAAAAATAAATGCTAAAAAACCTGATAGTAATGTTTAAAAACTAAAAAGGAATACAGATTATGTGTAAACAATTACCTAAATGTTTGTTTAACTATGGAAGTATAATAGATGAAATCAATTATGCTATTAAATAACTTATTTAGAATGCTTTTAGTAGATATAATTTAATATTAAAAAGAAATACAATTATGAATTTGAAAGGTTTTTAAAAATGTGTTTATTAATGATCCCATAATGGAGAACATATTTCACAAAATAGGATTACTTACATCACATAGTAAAAAGAATATCTACCAGATCATGTCCGAGAAAAAGCGAGAATCAGTGCAATGTTTTCATGCGGAGGGGGAGAAGCTCTTTTATACATGATAAAAAAACAGATATTTAAAAATATATATCTTAGTTGCAAATATAGATATATTGCTTTACAATTAGTATAGACCAAAATAAGAATGATTCACTTCATTAAAATTTTTATTTATTTTGAATCAGATTTCGCAAAAAAAAACCATCAAGAAAATAAAATTGCACAAATTGATATATTTATATAAATAATGTTATTTATTAGTTGCATTTCATTTTAACAAGACTCGAACATCACAAAACATTTAGCTATATACATTATACATAGCTGAAAAATCTATTCGTAATCCAAATATAACTAGAATTCTAAGAAAGTAGTAACAAGCTGACTCAATTTGAGAAGAAATGTCAGATTTGAATTTAAAAAGGATCGCATTATGGGAGCCTCATTAGCTATATATAATATTAGTGTCTAAAATTTTTGAACTATTTAATGTTTTATGAAAAGTGAAGCTAAAAAATGCTACATAATATTGATTTTTTTTTTCAACTTACTATAACTATACATGTAGGTTATCTTATATTTTTTCCCCCAGATTAACCTGATAGTAAAAAAGTTAAAGATGGATGCTAAGTATATATTTTCATTGATTCCAGCTTTTAATCTTAAGTCTTCATTGATAAAAGCACAAAATAGTCTAGGCATTAAAAATTAAATTACATTACTATTGGATAAAATCACCAGTCAAGCTTGTAATAGATGGCACTGGAGTAGTAAAGAAGAAATTGTAATACGATTTATAACTAATATTTTTGTAAGCAGAATTTTGTTTGAAATAATAAATAGTTAAAAACAATATATATATATATAAGCTCTTACAATTTTTTAAAAAAATGATTCAGTGTAATGCAATAATTACTTGGTTAATTGCACTGGATGATAAATAATGTTTGAGGATTACTTTAATACCAGAATAAGCATTCAACAATTCTATTCAGTCTAAATCAAAATTTTAAACATTTCATTACTCAATTGAGAATCGATTCTAAAATATTTCGCATTTAGTCTATCATTCTATTGCTGTGCAAATCACAGAGAGCTTTTGTGATCTAATACTATAGGAGATTTTTAAACAAACATTTAAAAAAATTAAACAATGCCAAATTATATTTTGAATTCATTGTAGACAAATGTATTACGGATTCTAAAACCTTATGAAGATTTTCTTAACAGGAAAAATGTTAATCTAAATTACACTGATAATGAACAAAAATACAATAGGTAAACAATTTGAATAAGAGATAAAAAACAAGTTCATTACTATTTATGGTTGCTGCTAAAGAGTATTTTAATTACTGAATATATTTCTGGCTGTGATAAGATGCATCTGGTTGTCTCATTCCAAATTAATGTTAGGTTCATTAAATGTAGAAATATGAGTTTTTTCATAAGTAATGATTACTATATCATATTACAATAAATATTTTTATTTCTATAATTCATATTAATATTATCTGATTGATGCTAACTAACTTGGAGACTTTTTTTCTCTAGATAAAATTAGCTAAATACCTAACCTATTCAGTTACATTATTGGATGGCTAGATGGGTTGCCCGTGAACTATCTACTGAAACAAAACAGCCCACAATTGTTTGTTACATTTCATTGTTCATCTGTTTGGATTCTTGTATTCTAAGTAACAGGCGTGGCATTTGGATGTGATAATTACGGCAATACAAAGTCCTTCAAATAACTTGATATAAATAATTGAACCTCAAAACAGATATTGATTGAGGCAGCTGTCAATATTAAAGACACTAAATTTAATTTATGGTTCATGTTATCAAGTCATTAAATAATATTTAAATACAAGTATAGTATGTATACTTTAAAGAAGATATAATTAGAGGGCTTTTGGACATACCATCATCAGATTTTCAATGATATGAATAGCTGAAGAGCAGAAAGGATTGAAGCCTATCCATTAAGATTTGAAGATTTACTATCTTAATATAAACTGAGCACTGATTATATATATATATACATAAGAGGTGATAATCTGGACCAACTGATGAATGCTGAAATACATATATTGATTGTATTTTTATATTGAACTATTTCCATCATCTAATATGTGTGTTGAATGTCTTTAGAAAGTTTAATTTTATTTAAATATTCCAAATGCATTCAACTTAGTAATATCACAGCAAGCAGGTTAGTATATGCACCAATTGTTAGTAATATCACAGCAAACAACTGTAGTAATATCATAGCAAACAGGTTAGTATATGCACAACTTTTCTAAAGACATTCAACACACATATTAGATGATGGAAATAGTCCAATATAAAAATACAGCTAGAACACCATCATCACAGACCTTCAGAAAAACACATATATTGATCATTTATCTTCTTCACATGTATGGGGTCATGTGTATCGGGTGCATAAGATATAGAGAAAGCTAAAGGGAGCTTAAAAGTCTGGATTCAAATCCCCTCTAATCAGGTCATTAAATACTAAATGTCCAAATTTTGGATCAAAAATTTAATTATATCTTAAACAAAAGATAGTACAATTAAACAATGTATGAATAAACTACTGATAGTGTTTTACTATCTTAATAGCTTGTTTATGCAGTTAGTGAAAAAGGCTAGGAAGTGAATGAATGGCAATGAAGAAGTAATAGTCAGTTGTTCCAAAGTCTGGTGAATATGGTAAATGACAGAGGGTTCCTAAGCTCAGGTTCTATTATTTGAGCAGCATTGATTCTTGTTCATTAAATGGATTTGAAATATATATATTGTCTTTTCATGGTTCTTTTTTCTGTGGATAATATTGATCAAATGCATAATAAAGTTCTGTTAAATGTCCATAAACAATATTTTTCAATTCACCAATCCAACTTCATTTAACAATTCTGAAAATGAATAAAACATGTAATCCTTTTTTTCTTCACATGCTTACACCATAATTTTAACTTTTTTTTTTTGTTGAAAGCTTAAATTTTACTACATAAATCAAAAGTAGTACCATTTCTTTGCAGGCTTAAATTTAGTTCATTTATTAATAAAAATCTGTCCAACAAGTAAACCAGTTTAGCAATTCATTTGATGTCATGGAAAATATATTTCTCAATTCTGAATTTTTGTTTCTAGAAATGTTTCAACTTCTTAATTCATGAAGTCTTGTTAATATTTTCCTTCTCGATAACCATCATACTTCTGCATGAAGTAATAGATTTTTCATGTCCAGATCTCATTTCATTGCATAAACTTGAAAATAGTCTTAAATTTAGTGTGTTGCATTTAATATAATTTATTATTTTTTTCAATTAAGTAAGAACAATATTTAAGTCGTGAGACAATTTTTTAGCAGTTAAATGATGAGTAGAAATCATTTTGTCATCTGCTATTTCTTTAATTTTTTTTTTCTCCAACTTCTGAATGTTTTCCAATAATACTTGCCACTCCACCAGTACATAAGCTAACATAATTTTTCCAATTAAGTGAATTCTTTCAGTGTAATTATCTATTATTTTAAATATATGTGAATTAGTTGCATGATTAGGAAGTTCAATACAACAAAAAAATTCTTTTACATCATTGATTTCATAATCAACATAACAAATATAATATAAAAGTATGACTTTATTGGTAACATCTATAGATTCACCTATTTGAATTGTTAATTGCTTACTTTTTGAATTAACTGATCCTCAACATCGGTCACTGATTTAATAAATCTGCATTGAATAATATTGTTAGAAAGTGGCAAAGTTTTCATTTTGTCTCCAAAAATTGTATCTAGGATTTCAGAACTGTTGTGCATTGACTAGTTATATATTTATTAATATATATACACACACATGCATGTGTGTAAACTGGCCAATGCAGGCAATGTGAGTCAGTCTAGAAATAATTGTATGTAGAAAAAAAATTTGACTAACTCAAGTAACAATATTCTAATTTACATTATAATAAAAGTCTATTAATATGCAAATTAGCAAAGTTAATAAATTGTCAGAAAACTCGTAATAATAATAATAATAATAATAATAATAATAATTATAATTATTATTATTATTATCATCATCATCATCACATTTCAAACTCAATTGAGAATCAATCTAGGTTAGATGTTGTTTATTTTGATATGTCCAAGGCTTTTGATAGAGTTAATGATAAAATTCTTCTTCAGAAGCTTTGTAGGTTAGGTTTTTCCAAATTATTAATTAATTGGTTTGACTCTTTTCTTAAGGATAGAATGTCTTGTGTGAGGTTTAATAATTGCTTCACTGGGGTGCCTCAAGGCAGTGTAGTTGCATCTTTATTATTTAATGTATACATTGATGACCTAAAAACATGCATTAAATTTTCACATCTTTTATGTTATACAAATTATTGCAAAATTTTTAGGCATATTTATTCTATTAATGACTGTTTTTTACTTCAAAGTGATATAGATAATTTCTTGAATTGGTGTGAATGTAATTATATAGATATAAATATGGATAAGTGCTCCATTGTCTCTTACTCTAGAAAATCTGAAATCTTAAGGTTTTCCTACTATATTGGTGATTCTAAAATTATAACAAATGATCATCAAAGAGATCTAGGAATAATATTTTCCAATAATGGGTCTTTTCATAATCACATTAATTTTATGGTGAATAAATCTCTTAAAATTGTAGGAGCTATTTACAGATATGGAAAAGCATTTAATAAATTTACAAAGATTAAACTTTTTATATCCTTAGTTCTTCCCATCTTGGAGTATGGTTCAATTATATGGAATCCTCATAACAGGACAGATATCATAAGAATTCAGTCTGTTTTTGACAAATTTGCAAAATTGAATAGTTTAGGTAATGAACACTATATTGATTTACTGCTGAGATGAAAAACAAGAGATCTCAAGCTTCTTCATAAATTTATTTCCCAGAATATTTCTGTATCTAATTTGCTTTCTAATTTAGGTATTAAGAAACAGAATTATAATACTCATACTCACAATATTTTTGAACTGAAAATTTGTAAATCTGATGTATTAAGATTTTCCCCTTTATTTCATTTACCTAGAACTTATAACAAAGATTTTGGTAATGATGATGTTTTTAATCTGGATTTTAAACAATTCACTAAAGTCCTCATAAAAAAATATTATCCTTAATTTCATTTGATATATTGCCTTTTTATTTATTTGTGCATTTTATTGTTTTTCTATTTTATTGGTATTATTTTTTGTTTTGTTTTGTTTTTTTTAATGCTTATTTAGATTTGTATATGATAATGAAATTACTGTGCAATCTATAATTGGCTAAATGCTGTTGATATGTACATTAAATAAATAAAGAATTGAATTGAATTATTATTATTATTATTATTATTATTATTATTATTATTATTATTATTATTATTATTATTATTATTATTATTATTATTATTATTATTATTATTATTATTATTATTATTATTATTATTATTATTATTATTATTATTATTATTATTATTATTATTATTATTATTATTATTATTATTATTATTATTATTATTAGTTATTATTATGTGTTATTTTGTCTCTCTGATTTTTGAATTCTATAATTCTTATTTGGCTAAGTTTTTTTTCCTATTTGTAATGGTATTATTAAGTAGAGTTTGGAGATTTTATTGATCTTGTTTTGTATGTATTTTATTTTCTAATGGTTTTATATTTCAATTTTTTTTTATTGATTTCTTTTAACTTATTTTTAAGTAGCCATTTTTTTTTTGATTTTTTAATCTTGTTTTAGATTTTTTTTTTTTTTATCTTTGTTGGAATTTTTTTTTTTTTTTTAATTAATTGATTTATTTTATTCTTTTTGATTTTTTTTTATCTTTACTTTAGATTCTTAATTATCTTACTTTTTAATCTCTGTTGGAATTTTAATTAGTTTTAATTTTATTTTTTGTTTGTTTGGTTTTAAAACTTAAGGTTTTTATTATTATGGATAAATGTAATTCTTGTCATTTAGCTCTTCCTTTTGGTGGAAATTTTATAACTTGTCTGGGTTGTAATGGGAATGTTCATTTTAAATGTAGTACAGTAAGTGAAAAGACATTTAAAAATATGTCATCTACAAATAAAGCATTATGGAGGTGTAAAAATTGTAGAGCAGGAACTAATTTAAATTTGACTTTAAATGATGGATCTAGTTCTGATTCCTTATCTAATTCTTTAGATAATAATTCTAGTCTTGAATTACTTCAGCAGATGAATAGAAAACTTGATATGCTGCCTGTTTTACAGAATAATATTGATTCCTTATCTCAATCTTTTGCTAAACTTACTTTAGAACTTGAATTAGTTCAAAATAATATAAAAATATTGATTAGAGAATTTAATGAAATGAAAGAAAAAGTAAAAGCACAAGATTCTTTGTTATGCAATTTGCAAAAAGAAGTTTTTTATTTAAAGCAGCAAAGATTAGAAAACAATATTGAAATTGTTGGTGTTGAATATGCTAATGATGAAAATTTATTTAATATTGTTGAAAATATAGCTAAAAAATTAGAATTGTCAGACTTTAATAAAAATTATATTAATTCTATTTATAGATTAAAATATGGAGGTAGTTTTAGGCCTGTAATAAAAGTTAATTTTGTTAGTAAAATGGTAAGAGATTTATTCTTGTCAGGAGGTAAAAGAATTAAATTATATCTATCTGATGTTTTGCCTATTGCTACAGCTGATAAGCGTATATATTTGAATGAAGATTTGTTGCCTGAAAATAGGAAATTATTTTGGAAAGTTCGTTCAATGGCTAAAGAAAATAAGTATAGGTTTGTTTGGATTAAAGATGGGAAAATTTGGTTGAGGAAAGATACTGGGGATAGGGCTATTAGGATTGTTTCTGAATCGGATTTGTCTAATTTATGACATGGATTATCTTTTAAAAATATTGTTACAGAAAAAGATAATTTGGCTATTGAAAATTTTAAGATTTTTCATATAAATATTCGTAGTGTGAGGAAACACTTTGATGAGTTGTTAATTCTTTTACATTCACTTGATTATTCATTTGATATTATAATTTTGTCTGAGATCTGGATTAAGGAATGTGAAAAAGGACTGTATGAGTTAGAGGGATATACATCAATTATTAATTCTAGAATTAATAATAGGTCAGGTGGAGTTTTAGTTTATTATAAATCAGTGCTTTGTGTGACTTCTATTGATGCAGTGTTTGATTCTTCTGAATGTCTTGTTTTAAATTTCATTTTAGGTTCAGACAAATTAACACTTATTGCTCTGTATAGGTCTTGCAGTCATACAGTTGAAAGCTTTAGTGATGAACTTGGTGATTTGCTTACTAAATTAAATGATAAATTCATTATTCTTGTTGGTGACTTGAACATTGATATTTCTGGTGAAATTTCTGTTGCTGCTCAACATTATTTAAATATGCTGTCACTTTTTGGATTTATTCAATGTTTATTTCATCCTACACGTGTTACATCTTCATCATCTTCACTTATTGATCACGTCTTTGCTAGATGTCCTGAAAATATTCTTTTGAAAACATCTTTTTTGGATTGGTGTCTTACAGATCACAGAGGAATTGTTGTTACTTTTTAAAAGAAATTTTCTCATAGTAAAAAGTGTTTTAAACTTTTATCTCATGATCGTTTGCAATCCTTAATTACTAAATATGATTGGAATTTAATCTTTGAGTTGAATGATGTAAATTGTGCATTTTCATTCTTTGTTGACAAGATGAAGGAGTTTATAGATTATTGTTCTTTTATAAAATATATAAAGAAGAAAGATCTGAAGAGACATGATTGGATTACAAATGAGTTAATATCAAAAGTTAACAATAAGAATAAATTGTACAAGCTTTTCAAAAGGTTTCCTGCTAATGAAGATTTAAAAATTCAGCTAAAGGTTCTTGATAAAGAAATAAAGAAAGATATAGTCAAAGCTAAATTGATTTTCTATTCTACTCAAATTGATTCTTTAAAATCAACTAAATTAAGCAACTTTTGGACTGTTGTTAAAAAATTTATTTTTAAAGAAGGATTTTCACAAATTTCTAGACTAAAGATTAATGAAATATCTATTGATGTTTTAAATAATTCAAAACTAATAGCTGATCATTTCAATCAATATTTTGTACATAGTGTGGAATTGTTAATGAATAGTTTTGACAATAATTGCAGTTCTCATGTTTTTCAATATGAGAAATCTATCCTGAATTCTTTTGTTTTTAAAGAGATTGAAGATTGTGAAATTTTAGAATCTCTTTATAAAATGAGACATAAGAAATGTATTGGTTTGGATTGTATTTCTGTAAAAATATTAATTGAAAATGTTTCCATTCTTTTACCAATTTTATCTTTTTTATTTAATTCTTCTATTGATTCAGGTATATTTCCAGATTGTTTAAAATCTGCTGTTGTTACACCTATTTTTAAGAGTGGAGATAGGGAATGTTTGGAAAACTACAGGCCAATTTCTATTTTATCAACATTGTCTCAAATTTTGGAAATGTGTGTAAAAAACAGAATTGTTTTGTTTTTTCAAAAATATAATTTATTTTCAAACAATCAATTTGGGTTTTTGCCAGGAAGATCTACAGAACTGGCTTTATCTGAACATGTTTCAGTCATCACTGAATCTTTAGAAAAAGGTTACAAAACTATAGGCATTTATTTAGATTTGCGGAAAGCATTTGACTGTGTTCCACATGATATATTAATAATTAAGTTACACCATTGTGGCATAAGGAGTACTATGCTTGAATGGTTTAAATCTTATTTAAGTAATAGAAGCCAATTTGTAAAAATTAATAATTTTTTGAGTGATTCTGAAATAATTAGATATGGAGTTCCTCAAGGTTCAGTCCTGGGTCCATTGTTATTTACTGTTTATATTAATGATCTGCTTGATCTTTCTCTTCATTCTAACATTTTTTGTTTTGCAGATGATACTGCATTGGTTACTTCAGCAGTTTCATATAGTTTACTTGAGAAACTTGTGAATGAAGATTTATTTAAAATTACACAATGGATGAACAGTAATAGATTACTGCTAAATATTAATAAATGTAATTACATAATGTATTCTCTTAAAAATATTCCAGAAAAAGACTTGTTAATTCAATTGCCTTATGTTAATAAAACATCTTGTCAGAAAATTACCAGGACTTCAACAATTTCTTACCTTGGCTTGGTTTTGGATGAGTATTTACACTGGGATAAACATATTCTTTGGCTTCAAGTAAAATTAAGAAAACTTAATTTTCTTTTTTATAGATTAAGAGATTGTTTGAATAAATCTGTCCTATTAAGTATATATAAACAAATTTTCTTAAGCAGACTTTCTTATGGTATAACATTATGGGGTGGCACTGCAGCATATTTTTTGAAGTCATTGCAAACACTACAAAATTTTACGTTAAGAATTATTTTGTTTAAACCTTTGGATTTGCCAAGACTTGAATTATTTAAGTGTGCTGGAGTTTTAACTATTCATCAATTATTTTTAGTGAATATTTTGTGTTATTATATTAAATACAAAAAAATGAATAAAAATAATTCTTCATCAATAATGGTGACTAGATCAAGTGATTTTGATTTATTATTTGAACCAGTGTACTTTAAAACTCATTGCAGATATCAGAAATGTTATCTTGGTCCAAGATTTTATAATATTTTTATAAGAAACATTGGATTTAATGTTAATGACCTATCAAGGAAAACTTTGAGAAAATTCATTATGAACTGGATTATAATTGATGATAATCAAAAACTTTTTATTTCTATTTAATTATTTTATTGTATATTAATGTTTTTTATTTTATTTGCACATGTATTTTTGTTAAGCTCCATGCGTGATTTATTTATCACAAGGAGATTATATGTTTAATAAATTAAATTAAAATTAAATTAAATTATTATTATTATTATTATTATTATTATTATTATTATTATTATTATTATTATTATTATTATTATTATTATTATTATTATTATTATTATTATTATTATCATTATCATTATTATTATTATTATTATTATGATGATGATGATGATGTTTCAAAGGATAAACTTTATTAGTATTCTAAAAGGTTATACAAGTTACATTTGACACATAGTTCTTACATATAATTGGTTTCACAAACTCATATGTACAAAGATTTGATCAGTAACTGTATGCTTATCAAACTAGAAGTATCTAAAAAAAACGTTCATAAAAACAATATGATCACTCAATCATATGATAATATTCAATTAGATATACTTCAATTAAATTAAAGCAGGAATGCATCTAGTTTGTGTCAGTTGGCTTTAGAACTACAAATCCATGTAAATATAGTTTTTTTTTTTTTGTTACTTTTATATAAGTTCTTTATATTCCACATTACTTAGATTATCTTAATCTTCATCATCATTATTATTATTATTATTATTATTATTATTATTATTATTATTATTATTATTATTATTATTATTATTATTATTATTATTATTATTATTATTATTATTATTATTATTATTATTATTATTATTATTATTATTATTATTATTATTATTATTATTATTATTATTATTATTATTATTATTATTATTATTATTATTATTATTATTATTATTATTATTATTATTATTATTATTATTATTATTATTATTATTATTATTATTATTATTATTATTATTATTATTATTATTATTATTATTATTATTATTATTATTATTATTATTATTATTATTATTATGATGATGATGATGATGATGATGATGATGATGATGATGATGATGATGATGATGTTTCAAAGCAAAACTTTATTGAATCTAAAAAGTTAGAGTCACATCTAGTACTATATTGATTTGTTACATATGCAAAACAAATTACAATTTTCAGTATATAAGTCTTTATCATTTCTGCATATTTTCTTTCTTGTTTTTAAATTTGGTCCTCTATTTAGTTCAGTTTATGCTTGCATCTCTTTGAAGTTGGAAAAAATGCTGATGTTGAAAATGTCATCATCTATCTTATTGGACTTTATATTTTATAGACTGGATTTTTGTTTCAAGTGTGACCATGTGGCTGCAAACACATCTGGTTGAGCTAGGATGCTATCTCTTTTTCTGAACAGTTCTAGTTTTATTGAAAATGTTGCTGGGTGGCATCGAGGGTTATTAGCAAGTGCAAAAGTGCATCTGGTACACCAGTAGGCATAAAGGCTATATGTTGCTGCACGAATAGCAGGGATGTTGCCTTTTTTAAATTTATTTATTATTTCATCAATTGAAATGATGGCCTTTCTGTATGTGGTAAACATTGTGCGATGTATTGTTTCTAGGGCACTGCAGGAATGAAGAAAATGATCTTGTGTCTCTTCTTCTCTATGACATAGCCCACACATGGGGTCTATATTTGTATAGAATCTACGAAATCTAAGGAAATGTGTTGTGGGTAGAGCATTTAGATTAAGCTTAAGTAGAAAATCAAATAATTTTGGTTCTAATGACCATTTTCTGAATTGTTGCAGTAGTTGCCTGTTGTCTATCCCAAGAACTGATGGATGTAGATTAGGTGTCTGGTTTGGGTATAGTATATTATAAATGTCCCAGTATGTATACTTGTTGTCATTATTGAGTGATATTTTGTTGTATATTGGCTTGAGTTCTTCAATCAGTGTGGATAGATATCCATATGAAGGGGGTGGTCTGTCTGTGGGTATTATACTGATTACACATTCCAGGTCTGGAAATCTTTTTATGGTTACTGTTATTAGATTTACTGATTTCTGTGTGTAAAAAACATTGATTGTATGGAGTCCAAGTCCATTGTTATGTGGTGGTCTGCTCAGATTTTTTATAGAGATTGCCACTGTCTTTCTCTTCCATATTAGTTTGTTGCAGATTGATGAGATTTTAGATATGAATTTTTTTGCAAATTTGATTATAGGTGTGTAGTAGGTAATTTTTGTGATTATAAGTTGATTAAATAGTGCTACCTTTGTGTATATTGACAGGTATGTCTTTTCAAGTGAGGCTGTGATTTTTTCAGCATCTTTTTTTAATTTATTTTGAATTTTTTGTCTCATTCCATTGGTTCCAAGGTAGAATGGGAAACCAAGGAAAGCAGATGGTTTACCATTAAACATCTCTGTACAGTGCTTGCCTGTGTATATTGACCATGCAGCAGTTTTATTTGTGTTAATTTTTAAATTAAAATTTGAGGTATAATTCTTGATTATCTCTTGTAATATGGGGAGGTTCTTTTTAGAGGGGAGGAAAATGGTTACATCATCCATATAGGCTATGCATGATATATTTAAAGCAGTGTTTGGGATTTGAATGCCTTTTATTTTTTTCTGTATCTCTATTAATAGAGGATTTTTTATTATTATTATTATTATTTTTTATTATTATTATTATTATTATTATTATTATTATTATTATTATTATTATTATTATTATTATTATTATTATTATTATTATTATTATTATTATTATTATTATTATTATTATTATTATTATTATTATTATTATTATTATTATTATTATTATTATTATTATTATTATTATTATTATTATTATTATTATTATTATTATTATTATTATTATTATTATTATTATTATTTTTATTTATTTACCTAGAACTTATAACAAAGATTTTGGTAATGATGATGTTTTTAATTTGGATTTTAAACAATTCACTAAAGTCCTCATAAAAAAATATTTTCCTTAATTTCATTTGATATATTGCCTTTTTATTTATTTGTGCATTTTATTGATTTTCTATTTTATTGGTATTATTTATTTTATTATTATTATTATTTTTTTTTAATGCTTATTTAGATTTGTATTATTGTGCAATCTATAATTGGCTAAATGCTGTTGATATGTACATTAAATAAATAAAGAATTGAATTGAATTGAATTGAATTATTATTATTATTATTATTATTATTATTATTATTATTATTATTATTATTATTATTATTATTATTATTATTATTATTATTATTATTATTATTATTATTATTATTATTATTATTATTATTATTATTATTATTATTATTATTATTATTATTATTATTATTATTATTATTATTATTATTATTATTATTATTATTATTATTATTATTATTATTATTATTATTATTATTATTATTATTATTATTATTATTATTATTATTATTATTATTATTATTATTATTATTATTATTATTATTATTATTATTATTATTATTATTATTATTATTATTATTATTATTATTATTATTATTATTATTATTATTATTATTATTATTATTATTATTATTATTATTATTATTATTATTATTATTATTATTATTATTATTATTATTATTATTATTATTATTATTATTATTATTATTATTATTATTATTATTATTATTATTATTATTATTATTATTATTATTATTATTATTATTATTATTATTATTATTATTATTATTATTATTATTATTATTAATAATACATATATTATTTAGTGTGAATATTCATTAATTCATTTAAGACAACTTGTGTGTATGTTTTCAACTTTAATTTATATGAAATATATAGTTGTTAGATTATGGTCTGGTCTCATACATATAAGTAGTGGAGTATCCAAGAATATCAAATGATTAGTATATATGAAGAGAAATGTATAATAGCTTAATAAATCCAGGACAATGGCAGATATATACATGAGATTATTGATGACAAGTTGAAAGTCTCCATTCTATTATAGATATCAGGTCAGGATACCCTGCAATAAGCAACCCATTTATGTGATCACAGCTGCTGGAAGAAATCCTGTATGAGGAAGTATTGATAAAATTAAATGTCTACTTAAAGCCAATAATATCCAAATTTATAATGTCTTTATTTCCATGGGAGAATGCAATCGCAAAAGGAAAGCATACATAAATATGATTTAATACTATAGACTTTGGTGAAAGAATGTGATTTCAAGAATTACATTGAAGAGATGCTATTGGATCAGTTATTATAGACATCAAAGATGTGAAGCTTAGGCAGAATACTAACTTAAATGATTGCCATTGAACATGAGCTAACATACAAAACTGTGTTGCACCACATGCAAATTTTTAAAAATGTGACAGAGTTAGATACCTCAAATATACAGTTAAATGTGACAATGCCATGAGTGGCACAATAGAATTTGGAATAAACTCTATCTATTTGTTAATGCTGCAGACAGACATGCCATGTTAAAACAATGGGTAAATTTAAACAAAAATGTTTTACTTGCAGCCTGACAAGTTATTTATCAAAATTTATAAAAACAAGAGTCAAATGAGAAAGATCTTTTATCAGTAAAGAGGAAATTGAGAGGCATTTCAAAGAAGGCCACAAATATGAGATTTATAAAAGAAAGAAATGATATGCTGAATATTTTAAAAGTAAAAATCTGTGAACAAATGTTAAAAAAGGAAATAGATAGTGGAGTGGGCATATTATTAATATCATTTAAGGATGGGACTGTTATTAAGAAAAGAGAAAAAGTAAATATAGTGATGTAGAAAACTAATTTAATGGCAACCGACATAAATGGAAACAGGATAAATATTAAATGAGTTGTGTCAGTATTTGTAATGCTTAAAATCCATAACAAAAATTTACCATTATGCATGGTTACAAGGAACATTAGCCTGACATTAGGATGAAACTGGTTCAAGCCTCTGGGATTAAAGTTAATGTTATGAAAGTGTAAAATTGGAATCTGAAATTAAAAATAAATTTCTGAAACTTTTTAAATCCAATTTAGCAAAGCTTAAGATGAAGTCAGTTAACATAGAGTTAATGATAAGACACAACAAGTCACATATAGATAGGGAAAATCCCATTTGCTTTTAATCTGAAGATAGAGAAAACACTAAAAGATTTGATGAATAAGAATATTAACACACCCATAGATGAATCTGCTTAGAGTACACTGATAGTAGAATTATTGAAACTAGATGAAAATATGATGGTATGTGGCAATTACTGGATTACTGTAAATAAAAATATTAACAAAGGTAGTTATTCTGTAGTAAGGGAAATATTAGCACCTCTGCAGAAAGCTAAGTACTTTGCAAAATTAAATTTGAAATCAGCATTTCACCAATGATCAGAACAGTCAAGATAGAGACAATTCAAGTTTAACAAACTGTCATACAGATTAATGATAGGATCTAATATCTTCCAAGCAAAAGTAGACAACTTGTTAAGAGGGATAGAAGGAGCTATACCATATTCAGATGACATTCTTATAGTTTACAAAACTGAAACATAATTAAATAAATGAGTTTACATGGTCTTGCAAGAAATTGAACAAGTTTGGTGCTAGATTAAATGCTATAGAATATTGGTTTGTGCATATAGCTATCCTTAAAGCAATGAAATATGATGCTTTTATAAGAGTTAATTGACTAAAATAAAATTTTTAAAATATGATTTTTGTTCTTTCAATTCAGCACTTTTACATTTAAAAAAAGTCCAGTGGCTTATTTTTTAGATTTGAATGTTTGGTCTGTAAATAACACATTAATATTGCTGGCTTCATATATTCATTGGATAAAATTTATCTGCAAATAACATATTAAAAATTCTGATAGGCCAAAAAATGAAACCAAATTTTACATAATCAGGATTGAACTAGGATGAATCATTTTATGAATAAATTATATTTTTATTAGTATTCAAAGTACTTATACTTGATTTTTTAAAATGTTTGCAATAGTTTTGATATTTTATTGTTGTTATTCATTTTTAAACAACTAAAATTTATTAAAAAAGTAAATATCAGGTGCTTAATATACTTTAATTTATAGTACACACCTATTATATAATAATTTCTATCACTGTGTACCAGTGGAATTCCAATCAACTAGCTACAGCAAACTATATAGTACATACAAATAACAATGGTTAGTTTTATTTTTGTACATACCAATGTCCAACTCAGCACATGAAATATGCATATGCAAAATTAATGGAACAGTATTTTTATAGTGAGATGGCTGATATTAAGTAGAAACCTTTTTTATATTTCTTGTAGAGTTTTGTTTTTTAGTTTATTTTTTATAAATTCTATTAATAAAACAACAAACAAAAGAAAATCTTGAAATTAAATTAAAAATAAATTTAACAAGATTAGTCATAATTTAAAAGATTGTAAAAAAAATAAAAATCTAACAAATATAAACAAATTTATACAGTTTTTGTGGAACACTAAAATTTTTCTGCTCCTTCACTGGTTGAGAAATACTTACTTAGAACATTATAAACATTAAACCCTCTTTCATGTACATAATTTTAACTATATAATACTATTTACACCTTCATTAATCATTGTCACAATGCAATTAAATAAAATTTATTCTTTTATATTTTCTTACAGTTTCAACTAATCAGTAGTCTTCATCAGAGCTACACTATTCAAATATATATGATATATAATCAGTATATAGTCATGTATGTTTGAATATGATAGCTCTGATTAAGATTACTGGTCAATTGAAACTGTAACAAATATGAAGTAATAACTTTTATTTAATTGCATTGTAATAGTTGTAAATAATAGTATATAGTTATATATAAATCAATGCATGAAAGAACAAAAAGTGAAAGCAACTATAATGTAGATAGTTTTCAAACTTAAATAATTGTTTGAATTTTTTTATACTTAAAATGTAGAGAAAAAAAAAACGTCTCAAATTATAAAATCTTACCATTCCATACTCCCGGTGCATGGGTATGAGGATTTGCCACTAAAGTACTCCAATAAGATTCAGCAGGATTTAAAGTATCATTTAACCATTTAAGCAAATCCAATGAAAGTTTATTATTAAAAATATATTTTAAAAATGCCCGACTAAAAGCACCATATCTGCTTCCTTTATAAACTGTAAGCTGATGAGGAGGGGCGGTTTTTTTTTCAGAAGTTTTAACTATCTTATACAATTTTTTTTTGGCATCGTACTGCAATTTATGACTATATTCAGTTCTTAATTGAATAAGTTTTGGCCAGTTTTGAACTTGTATATCATTACTTCCGTTAAAAGTTTTGAAAATATTTACTAATTCCATGTTTGTTCTTAAAGGAAATTCGTGGCCTTCTAGATTAATCAAATACTTCCATTTTGTGGATGCAACTAACAAATCTTTCATGCAATTTAAATCTGCTTGGAGAACTGATGTAGTTAAAGGGACAACCTTTTCTAACTTCGAAGCAATAATTACGTTCTTAAAACATTTAGAAAGATTTTTGATAGCCGAATGAAAATCCGGAGGAGATTTTTTATCTATATGTATACAATAATAATTCTGGGGCCAATATATCGCACGTAGAAGACGTTCAACTTGACTGGCGTCCTTATGAACTATGAGACTATATGCTAAAGAAAAATCGTTTTCTTCTTTAGAAAATGGTTTTTTAGCATAAGAAAAGAATGCTAAAAATCGTTTACAATTTTGAGTTAAATTGATTAATTCGATATTTGAAATTGATGAAATTAAGTTTTTGGTTAGTTTTTCAGCTTTGGTAATTTCTCTTTGATCGTCTAATATAATTTTTTTGCAGTTTATTTTCAATTTATCCACAATGCTTATTGATTTGTTAAAAATGTTTACAGACCATGACAAATTTTTGTTAGTGAAAGATAAATGCGAAGTTTTACGATTACTAGCTATTTTAAATGTTGTTTTGAACCTACTCGTATTTTGAATAGTAATAATTTTTGCCCTCCTAATTAATACCTTATTGGGTTTAATTTTTTTAGGAACTTGAAATTCAGTAGTTTTTGCAAATGAATATGAAATATTTGATTTCATTATGAAGTCATTTTTCGGAGTTTTAGAATCTTTATTATTTGCGTGATCAAGTCTAGAGTTGTCACGTGATTTTAAATTGCCCTTTGCAACTTGGATTGCCATAGAGGCTATCCCATTTACTGATTTCAGATTATCTTGAAATGTTTCTAATTTTAAACTAAAAGGTAATAAATTTACATTAGCTAATAAAATAAATATTTTACCGAATAATATGACAGCTATACATATTAATACAAATTCTATAACGAAGTGTAAACGTCTGCGAGGACAACAGTAACTATTTAAACGCATTCTTTAAACAATTTCGTATAGCAATGAATGTATCGGTGCTCTATGTGATTTAGCACAATTGCAGAATGATGGACTTGAGAGCTAAAAGTTTCTATAAAATCGAGGGCCAATGTAACATATCCGATGCTCGAACCTTAACTAATAACCTTGCAATTATTAATGTATCAAGATCAGATAAATTGATAAAAGTTCACCAGCAGATAATACATAATATAAAATGTAGTTAAGTAGTTCTTAGCGAATTAGCCTACGTTGCAGTAGAGTAGTTTCATGGAGATCCGAAAGTCAAAATTATTCTGAGCATTGCTCTATATTATTATTTTTAAATTTCGATGTTCCTTTGAAGATCAGCGAGTTCTTTCTACCGAGTAGGCTTAGAAATTCTTATTTCCACTCACAATACTTCATGATTAAAAGGGGGATTTAGAACTAGAGGAAAACTGGAAATTTTTCCGTGTGCTGAACTTTTTACAAATAAACTCACTATTTTTTTAGTTAAGTGGTTGACAGCTAATCATATCTTTACTAAATTACAAGTAAACACGTTCCCTCTAGTTTGCGGTGTTTATCTTTTTTTAATAATTCAATAAATTGATAAAGAAGAAAAAATAGATCTACCATCAAATTAAAAATTTTAGACAATAAAATCGTACTAATACAGTATATATATACTGTATATTTAAATCAATAAAAGCACAACTTATTTGCATATTAAATATATAGAGATAAATCATAATTTCACTGCCAATAGGTAAACAACTTTATTTTTATGTTTATTGGGTAAACAACTTTTTTTAGTCACCGGTAAAGGCTTCACATATTTATATTCAATGCATCGGAAATCATTTAAGCCAGGGATATGCAAACTATGACATCTGGCTTGCAATATGCTAAACTGCTTGCAATAGAAACAGTAATTATAGTCAACAAATTACACAAAATGTTATTTTTCGATTTTATAATGCAGTTGATAATTAAATAATCATTAAAATCAGTCAACACTTAGACAATCCCAATATCAATAACAATCAACAATCTTAAACTGTTGTCAAGGCAACCTCCTTTTACCAATAAAGATGCAATCCCACTTTTATTTACGATCCAATATATTTATTTAGATATTAAAGATTTTAACCTGAACACAGAGATTGAAATCATTGACACAAAATGGTTTAAATAAACTACTTTAAACAGATAAATATAACCTATTCTGAATGCAGACTAATGCATAGTGAATTATAACATTACAAACTGTAATTATAATTTTCAAATTGCATCAAAATATTACTTAAATAATAAGTGTAATAATGTTTATAGCTAAATGGATTTATAAGTAATCATTAATACTAGTCAACACTTAAACAATGCCAATATCAATAACAATCAACAATCTCAAACTGTTGTCAATCTTTGTAATCCAGTTACAATCTTTAGTGCCTTGACAACAGTTTCAGATTAAACAATTCAAAACAAAGCAAAACTCTCTATATAGTAGTGCCATCTTGTGCTAACAAGAGCAATCAATGGATGCCAGAAGGCATGTGCATAAAATCCCTATCTAGTGCCTACTCATCCAATTTCCCCAGACTAGTTTCTGGATTGTGGCCTTCCCAAGCCAGAAACTAGTCTGGGGATATTGGATGAGTAGGCACTAGATAGAGATTTTATGCACATGCCTTCTGGCATCCATTGATTGCTCTTGTTAGCACAAGATGGCACTACTATATAGAGAGTTTTGCTTTGTTTTGAATTGTTTAATAACAATTATGTGCTAGTATGAGATAGTGATCATGTGATGTTTAATAGTTTCAGGTTGTTGAATGTTTTTGATATTGAGATTGTCTAAGTGTTGACTGATTTTAATGATTATTTGCAAACCCCTAAACATCACATGATCACCATTTCTTATACTTGCACATAACTGTTATTAACTATATGGAGAGTTTTGCCTGTTTTATTTGCAAACCCATTTAACCTTGAACATTATTACACTTATTATTGATAATTAAAATATATTTAAATAAAATAATAAAATAAAAATTGTAAATCATTTTTTACCTGTTATTGATAGCTCATATTATTATTTCATATAAATATTCTTAAATATATTTTAATTATTAACTACATTATATTGTTTTATTTTATTAATGCAAGCAAAGCTGTAGGTTTTGCTTGCATTAGTAGAATAAAAATATAATGTAATTGATAATTAATATATATTTCTAATAAATTGAAGGAGTTGGTAAATGAATTTAATTGTTTTGATCCTTCTATAAAATATGTGGTAGAAGAAGGGAAATTAGATTTTGTTAGATTAAATTTTTTAGATCTATTGGTGATTAGATATGTAAAGACTAATTGTTTAGTATGTAGTCATTATGTTAAATGTAAGGAGTTAAGGTCTATAATTAAACCTGACAACCATGAATCTGTGTCTCATAAAGTAGCTGCTTTAAGAAATTATTGTTATAGAAATAAGATATTAAATAATTCTAGTGGTGTAACAGAAAGGTCAATTTTATAAAGATTATTTGAGTGTTGGCTACTCTGATAAATTTGTTAAAAGTATTTTATTTAAAAGTATTATTTGAAATGATATTGAAGCAGTAAAATCTGTTATACATATTTTGCTTCATTGTCTGGTGATATTAGAAATCTTCAACAAGAGGTTCAAACCCAGTTTTATACTCTTAAATCACTAGGGAGTGCAAGTACACATATACACATGATTATCCCCTCCCTCTTTTGTTAGTTAAGCATTATTTTGATTAAATAATACTCGTTTAATTCGGAAATATTTAAATTTCCACCACCGTAAATAGTCGTGCATGTGTGTGTATGTATACAGATAACTGTAAATGTTATAATTATATTTTATTAAATATATTTTAATTCACTAAATCTCAGAATTTACAGCTACTGTACATGCGCTTTAATGAGTGTTAAATAATAAATGAATACTTTTCAGTGCCCATACAAGATATAGCATTTAAGAAAGAATAAAATGAATCCACTTATTCTTTCCGAACCCAAATGTTTATATATGAGAAAATCTTAAGTACTGGCAAATAAAGTGTGAAGATAGATCATTCACTTTAAATTACGGTTCGCGTTGTCTGACTAAATGATGTCGACGAAATTACTTAGAATTTACTTAAACGTCGCCTTCAAATGAAACTCAAACATATGTAAACAAGCATCTATTTCTATATATAAACATTTGGGTTTGGAAAGAATAAGTGGATTCATTTTATTCTTTCTTAAATGCTATATCTTGTATGGGCACTGAAAAGTATTCATTTAGTATTTAACACTCATTAAGGCGCATGTACAGTAGCCGTAAAAGGCTGTAAAAGGCTGATATTTAGTGAATTACAATTATAAACATCACGCTATAGAAATAGTTGCTTGTTTAAATATGTTTTAGTTTTTTTTAATTCATGTATTATTTTATTTAAGCTGACATAATACCAAAAAAAGTTCTAGAGAGTAATTAATATATAACTGAAATTTGCAAACAAAAGAACATGCCTTATTTAAATTTAAAATGTCTTTAGTAAACTAGATTTATTTTAAAAGATCCTACGTTAATGGAAAAATATATCTCATGAATATATTTCCAACTCAAAATGGATTGAAACAATACTCTCTTGAACTTATCTCATCGTCATCTTTAAAATATAACAGTTAACAAAGGATAAGTGCATTCCAGTCAGTTAATGCACATCTGGGTCTCACCAGTGGCAGGGAAAATAGAAAGTTCTAGAAGGTTTCAGGGCGTATAAATACAGCCCAAATTTCTATGCTAAACACTCTGTGCTTTATTTTCAGAAGGAACCTGCATCACTCAAATTTTTAAAATATGACTCTTGAGTAGTGGAAGAAATTTGCTTTCCTGATCTTTCCAAGATCAGCTTCATATCACTATGCTTCTATGCAATTGCCACTTAAAGAGTGTCTAAATGAACTGTTAAGCTAACTCTGAAAGGATGCCAGCCATTATTTTTCAAAAATCTGCATTGCTGACTTTATTTTTTTCAAATTATTTTCCTATATGTGTATTAACTCATACAGCCATTAAGTCTTCAAATAATAGAAGGTAATCTGGTCTCTGCCGCCAATATGAAATCTTAAAACCTCCATCTATGTGCTTTTAATTTATTTAAAATGTAACTTTAAAACCTTCATCTACATGCTTTTAATTTATTTTAAAAAATATAACTCTGTCTATTTCATAATCGGTGATGTAGTGCCGATTATTATTAATTTCATAAAGTAATGACTTTCTCTTTCTCTAATGCACGAATCTATAATTTTATTTTCTAAATGTACTTGCTGGGTTTCACTCTTGTTATTTTATTATTTTAAATGGGGCAAACTTTTAACTTTATTTTATGTTTGATTATATATTATTTGAGATGCTAATAATTCAATCTAGCAAACTGATCTTATCTTAATTTTCTATTCCGCCATTATGGAATCTTAAATGATTAAATGTAAGCTTTCTTACCAAACCCAAAGTTCACTTGATTGAATAATGTTACTGAATTGTTCTATGTGTTTCATGGCATACTATCCATTGCCATATTTAAGTATATCAGTTTATTATTATCTTAACGTTATTGGTTTAGTGAATTTTAATATTGAGTAAAGTAAAACTTTGTGACCTTACCTTTGCTAATCTATCATTTGCTTGTCATGCCATCTAACATGATGATTTTATTTAATTTTTCTACTTGTCAAACATATTGATATTTGTTTAATGACAGGAACTACATATTCTCTCCCTTTTTGTGTTTGACTTTCTAACCAATATTTAAGGTCAATTATGTACCATTAAGGATGGGTTAAACTGTATCATGTCATTACGCTATATTTTATTTGCGAGGACTTTAGTTGACACATCAGTATCATTACAGACCTGAAACCTATTAGCGTTGCTTACCCTTGATAATGCTATAAAATTCATATCTTGCTTTGTAAAACTAATACCCGGAGGTCTCGGATTATTTTGTAAGGTACATTTCTTAATGGAGTTTGGAACGACTCCAGGGTTGGGTCAGGTTGTAGCTAGGCTCTGCATGAGGTAACATCGGAAAACCCAAAACCATGTAATTCCTACCAACCATTTTTTTAGATGTCATCTATCATAAGTTCAGATGAGTTTCTCATTCATTTAAGTTGATGAAGCTTCTCATCCTAAAATCAGGCTCTACCTTTCTGGCATTATCATGTTGGTCAGCACCGCAGTTATTAATATTTTACATTCCCCACTATTAATCTATAAGTCATAATGCTATGATTTTGTAAACCATTCCGATCTTTCATTTATTTAGATTTTATAAGTTAGAAATGTCAAGTTTAAAGCTTATTTAAGCTACCCGCCCTCTCATTAAATGATCTTTAGATGCGCTGAGAAATAACTTTCAGTAAACTCTACCACAATCTAATAATGTAACAAAATGTGCAAATAAATGTTTTCTTTTAAATCATTAATGAAATTTTGTTAATGACAGCATAAACTTTGTAATTTATAATATATTTTAATTTGCAGTTATGATAAACCGTAATAAAACCAAATTACATTTATTTGTAATTCATCAGATCATTTATTTTCTATTGAATAGATCACAATGTTCAGAATAAAAGCCTTATAAATTTGAAATCTTTCATTAGCATATTAAGCCGCATTGTTTTGATTATTTATTGATTTTATTCATATATGTGCCTGGTATTTGCATATTCGTTAATCATTAATCTATGTTTCAAATATGTCAATTTTGGAATACGCAAATCACTATCGACAGTTATGTGAAACCCAGATGTTATTAATTATGTGTAAATAGATTCACAGTGTATTTATTTAAAGTATATTATCCATATGTGTTTACTCAAGTTCTAACCAGTTATTATTATTATAAATAAATTATTAACATTTTAATAAGTAATTCTTTGTTCCTTCCATGTGTGCACATCGTTGATTGGATTGCATTATATATGATAGAGTCCATTGATTTTAAGCCAGTCTATGATGTCTGTTAATGATTTGTAACAAAATAGTAATATAGTTATCAGGTAGCTCATCCTATTGGGGGGAGGGGGTTTAAAGGTCAGGTTAATCAATTTTCATATAGATCTCTTGTTTCTCTGCTGTTGCTCTGGGACAGGAATGAATGGAAATTTCATTTGTTATCATCAAAAATGTTGTTCATAATGGTATATATTTGAAAAATAGGCAATAGGGCAGAGTTCATGATTGTTCTTGACTGATGTATCTTGCATATGATTGGACGCAAAGTACTTTTGCCTAGATGCTAGCTCTTGTTAGGCAAACATAAATTCTGACTGGTACATAGAATTTTTTTCCCCAGGCTTAGTGCAGCAACGTAGGCTGAAAAATAAATGAGATATACCTGAGTAATGGATTTTGGTTACATGTAGTGAAAAAGGGAGGAAGGAGATGTATAGAATTTTTTTTCAAGGCTTGATGTTGTTGTAGGCCTTGGAGGGTATAAACTCACATCACTCCGATTGGTAAATTTTAATAAATAGTAGTTAAGTTTTTTTTTAACATATTAGTATTAATCTTATTATTATTTGTGGATACTATTGCGAAACTTTAATTTCAGGGTTTTTTTTTTTTTGATTTGTGATATTCTTTCAAAAGACTGCTACCAAGATTATTATGCTCAGTTATCTAGTTATTGATTATGTAACAAAGAAAGTTAGCAATCTGTCGATGTGTATGCATGAACAAACCAAAGATCGTTATGAGTGTTGATTCTACCGTGTTGGCATGGTGCTTTTGTATTGTATACATTTATAAATTTTGTCAACCGGTAAACACTTAAATAAAACAACACGATTGTGTATATGAGTAACCAATAAAAGAGAGTCATTATATTGTATATATTTTTTGTCTTATATAGTAAACTAACCAAAAGACATTCGTAGTCAATTTCAGGTGCAAGGAAGCAAATGGGACAGGTGACAAATGAAGGGAGATATGGTAAAAAAAAAAAACTTTTTAACATGTTATATTAATGTTTGATATATATGTATATTAGTTAGAAGAGGTAAAATGTAGATGTTTAGGTGGTAAAATAGAATAGGTTGGCATCATAAAATAGAGCATGGCAGAAATAGAAAAGTGGGAAGGGGTTGGGAGTTCTAACATAGGAGATGATCGAGGGAAGGCAGGAGAGTAAATAACCTATAAGCAATAATATAAGTTTAGGAATAGCTATCAAATGGATCTAATGGATAACCAAGAAATGGACAGCAATAAAAAGAAGAGTAGTGAGTCAGGAAAAAGATAGCCAAGTTGGAAATGACAGCGAGAGTAGTAATAGTAGATTGGAACAGGAGCTCCCAATAGATACTAACCCAATAATGGATTAATCAAGTCTAGGGATCACCTTTAAGAATCCAGAAGGCTTAATAAATAATATGAGTGTAGAACCAAGAATGGAAGAGAGCAACCCAACCTACTAATTTTAATGCACAGCATGTTCAAGGAGCAAACTAAGGAATTAATAAGAAAACAAGAGGAAGAATCTAGAAAACAAGAGGAGGCTAGGGAGGAGTCCCGGATACATTTCCAAGAGATACAAAAAATACTTGGGAAATAAATGAGAGATTCCAAAGAATTGAGGAGAGAAGCCAAGGGATGGAAGATTGGGTGAGACAGAATTTTAATAAAAAGTTATTCACTATTAGAGATGTGAAGGATGAGTGCCACCAGATATGTGATCAGGTTGAAAGTTCAGAAAAGATATTGGCAGAGACACAATGTTATATCAGGGTACATGAGGAACAATTGAAAGACTTCCAAGAGGTGCAAGGAGTGATAAAGGACACTGTTGAGAATCTGCATCAAGAAATGGAGCAGATTATTATTAATTTCATAAAGTAATGACTTTCTCTTTCTCTAATGCACAAATCTATAATTTTATTTTCTAAATGTACTTGCTGGGTTTCACTCTTGTTATCTTATTATTTTAAATGGGGCAAACTTTTAACTTTATTTTATGTTTGATTATATATTATTTAATATGCTAATAAGTCAATCTAACAAACCAATCTTATCTTAATTTTCTATTCCACCATTATGAAATCTTAAATGATTAAATGTAAGCTTTCTTACCAAACCCAAAGTTTGCTCGATTGAATAATGTTACTGAATTGTTCTATGTGTTTCATGTCATACTATCTGTTGCCATATTTAAAGATATCAATTTATTATTATCTTAACGCTATTGATCTAGTGAATTTTAATATTGAGTAAATTAAAGCTTTGTGACCTGACCATTGCTAATAATCTATCATTTGCTTGTCACGCCATCTAACATGATGATTTTATTTAATTTTTCTACTTGTCAAGCATATTGATATTTGTTTAATGATGGGAACTACATATTCTCTCCCTTTTTGTGTTTGACTTTCTAACCAATATTTTAGGTCAATTACATACCATTAAGGATGGATTAAACTGTATCATGTCATTATTCTAGATTTTGTTATTTACGAGGGTCTTAGTTGATATATCAGCATCATTACAGACCTAAAACCTATTAGCGTTGCTTATCCTTGATAACGTTATAAAATTCATATCTTGATTTGTCAAATAATACCCAGAGGTCCCCGATTATTTTGTAAGGCACATTTCTTAATGGAGTTTGGAAGTACCAACTCCAGGGTTGTGTCATGTTGTAGCTAGGCTCTTCATGGGGTAACATTGGAAAACCCGAAACCATGTAATCCCTACCAACCATTTCTTTAGATGCCATCTGTCATAAGTGCAGGTGAGTTTCTTGTTCCTTTAAGTTGATGAAGCCTCTCGTCCTAAAATCAGACTTCACCTTTCTGGTGTTATCATGTTGGTCAGCACCATGGTTATTAATATTTTACATTCCCCACTATTAATCTATAAGTTGTAATGCTATGATTTTGTAAACCATCCCAATCTTTCATTTATTTAAATTTTATAAGTTAGAAATGTCATGTTTAAAGCTTATTTAACCAACCACCCTTTCATTAAACGATCTTTAAATGTGCTGAGAAATAACTTTCAGTAAACTCTACCACAATCTAATAATGTAACAAAATGCGCAAATTTTTTTTTCTTTTAAATCATTAAAAATATATAATATATAAAAGTTATTTATAATAATAAATGATGACAAGAAATAAAGCCAAAATGGAGGCTCCAGTTAAAGAAATAGAAAATGTACCCTGCAAAGAACAAATGGAGGATCAAGATAACAAAGTAGAGAATATTCCTAATGAGGAACAGCAAAATAAAACCAAGACTAATGAAATAGAAAATGTTTCCAGTAGGGAACAAATGGAAGCTCAGGTTAGCAAAATAGAAAATGTTCCTAATGAGAAACAAGTAAAAAAGAAAAAGAAGTTACGAACAAAAAAGACAATCGTGAGATCATAGCATTAATAACTTGCATGTTTGAAAAACAAAAAGAAGCACCAGAAGAATATAAACAAATAGCCAAAGAGTTTAAAAACCAAAATAATGAAATGAACAAAAAACTGCAAGTGCAAGCTGAAATGCTTGAAAAATTTAAAGACCAGATCATAATAGGCTATGATCAAATAAAAGGAGAAATTAGGAAAAAAATAAATGAGAATAAGATACAAGTAGAGAATCAAATAGAGACTGCTTACCAAATAATAGAAACAAATAAAATTGAACATGATGTAAAGATAGAGCTAGTGAGAAAGGCAGTACAAGAAAACAAGATAGAAAATAGCAAAGTAATTGAGGATATAAAAATCAAAATTACTAATTTAACATTAAAAATAAATCAAATAAATTGTAGCAAAAATAGCATGCAAACAGAAATAAAAAAGCCTTACCAGTTGAATGCAAACATGCACATTATAAATAATCCAGTGATCGTGAATCAGTTTTTGAAAATCCGGATATTTTCTGGCCACCAAATGGAATATTTAAACAGCTTGGAAGGATATTTAATCTTGAATCAGTTAGGTGAGGAGGCCATGATCACAATAGCATGTGGCCATTTACAAGGGGGGGGTCTCAATCTTTGTGGGATTCTCTATATCATAAACCCATCACTTTTGCCGAATACAGAAAAACTCTATTAGATAGTTATTGGAGTGAGGACGGTCAGGAAAATATTCATCACCAGGTATCACAAGATAAATGGCAACCTAGTGAACCATTTGTTTTCTTTTTCAAAAGGCAAGTGGCAAAACTGCATTTGTTAATAGCCAATCCACTATCTGAACAACAAATTATAAAGATAGTTTGCCATAATTTTCCTCACAATGTTGAGCAAATGCTCATAGGCACCAAGAGAAAAATAGTAGAACAAATGGCAGAATTGTTGAGTGCTTTTGACAGCACTAGAACGACTTTTGATATGAAAGATTAGGGATTCGAACTCAAACCTAGAGAGCTGGCTATAAATACCATAAGATATAGCCATAGAATAAAATTGGGGGCTGGAGCCTGAAGAAGACATTATTCCAACAGTCTGAAAGAACAAAAATCTTTTGGAGAATCGAGAATGATTCTGATATCACTCATAGAGCTTGAAGAATGGTCTATGGGTGATTCACAATTCCCCAGCATGAGTGCCTATGCATTAAAAAGAAAAAAATATTAAAGAACCACCAGATAAAAACTAAATATGTAATCTGATGATTTGCCAGCTTGACTAAATAATAATGACCAAAGATTTTGAATAAATTAAAATGATTCAAGTTAGTCTTAATAATGAAAAAATAAATAAATAATAAAAGATAAAAATAAATTTTTAAAAAACTTAGTTTTTGTAAATGTCAAATCAAGTTATAGTCAATGAAAATCCCTCGATTATGTCTACTCTATTGTGGCAAACACAACTCGTAAGTCTGTAAAACACAGTAGAGCGTGACTTAAATAAATATGTAAAACAAAAAAAGTTTTTTTTAAAAAAAGATAAAATAAATTAAAATAATGCGTTGAAATAAAAGACAAATAAATAAATGTGAAACTAATGGTAATAAAAGTAATAATGAAAATAAATTCTTATCAAATAGAAAAAAATATATAAATGTGTTAAATTAAGATGGAGGTGTGTGAGAGTATTTGGGCAAAGATATAAATTTCAGATCTGATTTTGGGTTAGATTAAGTCTTTTCTTGTGGTGACTTTGTTCTACAGATGGGTAGGTGTGAAGATTAAATAATATTGATGATCTGCTAGCAGGAAGTCCTGGCATATAATAAATAATAAATCTGGAAGAAAAATTCTCACTAGCTAAATAAAATAAATATTTTTGTAAGTCGAATGGGCAGTAAAAGTAATCCTGCCATTTGCAATCTTAAGGTCCATATTCATGATTCGTTGTGCACAATATTGGTGCATGTTGTAGCCACGACTTCTGCAAGAAATTCAAAGTTGGTTTAATCAGCACAAAGTTGATCTGTGTGTTGAATTGCTTAATACCTTTATGTCTACCTCTCTTGATATTACCATTTATTGTTTAATAATGAAAAAAACTGACATGTACTTTGGAAGAAAATAATTAAAGTTAATAAAAATTAAGAATTTAAAGTGGTCAATATCTAAAAAAAGGGATTGATGCATTTAAATCTTCAATTGGGGAGGGGTGTAATGTAATGATTATTTATTTAAAATAAAATTTTAAAAAATGAAATAGAAAAAAAATATCAATATTTAATAGTTTGGGAAAAGTAAAAGTTAAAATAAAAAGAAAAATGTTGGAAATAAGTTAGAAATTATTTAGTGATTATAACTTATCTTTCTTTTATGTATATTAATTTTTATATAATTCTGTCAAAAAAATACTTTTTGTTAAAAGCATTTTTTAATTAAATTTTTTATATAAGTAATTAAAATAATTCATACAAAACTAATCAGGCTCTGGAGATCAAGATTCCAAACTGATTGTAATTAAAATAGAAAACAAAAAAATAAAGGAATGTACTTTTTAATTAAAAAAATTTAAAGATCAAATGTATTGATAGCGTGGGTTAAAACTCTAGAAAAGGTGGGGTCAGAATGTATAAAAAGCTCACATTCTCTATTGTTATCATTCAAGATGATTCAAACAGTCAGATTTCAGATTTTAGACCAGATTTAAAATTATTCAGAGGATTCAGGCTATGCAGAAAGTATTATAGAAGATGGTTAAAAATATAACCAAAATCAAACAGCAGCAGTGAATAAAGTCAACGAGCTGCTAATAATCCAGCATGATTAAAACCTTCTTCTACTATTGTGCTATGAAAGAAATGAGTGGCTAGATCCAAATGCTGGTGTTCGGTCATTTTCCTCCATTCGTCTCCTGTGAGACATTAGCTAAATGCCATGATATATTGCTCTGACTCACCTTCTGTCGATGTTTGAACCTGCCATAACAAATCAAGAGAAATAGCCCATGTTGTGTAGGATGTAGAAAAAGAAGACACTTCACTTATACTGAAATACTCGTTTACCAGGAATATAACCGGATCAGAAATAGAGTGATCACCCACATATGAAAATCCAGAGACTGTGCTATACTTAGAACTAGGTAACTATTATCCATTGACATCATTATTAAAACTTTTGAATTCTTAATACTATTATTAAACTTTAAAACCTTCATCTGAATAAAACTTTAAATCTCACTCAGAAGCATGCTTATTTGTTTTTAAATGTAGAATATCTTTTTATGTGTTTTTATATTTGTATTATTATTTTTTATTATTGTCTTTTAATAAATTTATGTAAATTATTAGTGTTGTTTACATCTCACTCTCTCCCTTTATCTAAATGTTTTGCCAGTCTCATGTTTAAGAACTAGCCATGTGTCAAGTGCTTGAAATGTATTAATGACATTTCATGGGTTCCAGTTTAAGTATTAGATGGCTCCCTGGCGTTCAACCCATTATAAATAATCCCCATGAGATATTTCATGTTTCATGCAGCTGAAGAGAGTTATCTTGGTCTGGAAAGATGACTGTCGATGTAATATTTTTATTAAATTTGGGTCTGACAGGGGGTATGATTGATGTGTAAATATTAATCATATTTACTCCTCTGCTTGAGTAATGGGGTTTCTAAAATCATATTAGAGATTAATATGTTTAATTAAATAAATATAAGTTATTAGACTTGGAATAATTTGTTAAGTTTTTTATATTGATAAATCCCTTTACTAATGTGAGCACAGCTATTTTTTGTATGTGAGCATAGTTTAATTTTTCTATGTATGCACATATGTATATTTTAATTTTTAATTTTGGATTTTTTATTTTTATATTTATTTTAATTTAAATAGAATTTAAGCTTGATTAGGAGGGAATGTAGTTTTTTTTGTTTTTGTTTGAATTTTGTCATTGATTGGGTAGATATTCTGTGTTAGATTTTGTGACCAATCAGGGGGGTTTTGTTAAATTTTTAATCTTTTACCAAATCTGTAATTTTTGATTATCACCATTTTACTATGTATTTTTTTTTTCTTTCTGATGAAAACCAGTCCTCTGGTTGAAATATAATATTATTTATTGGATTTATAAGTCTTTTTTTTTTTTATATATATATGTATTTCCTTTGGTTAGTTTGTTATATATATATATATATATATATATATATATATATATATATATATATATATATATATATATATATATATATATATATATATTGTAGCCTTACAGTATCACTGTAAATTGGATATTATAAGTTTAAAACAGTAAAAATTTTAGGGGCTTTAATTTTTATAGTTAAACAAGTGTATTCATTACTTTCATCAGTTGTATAGCATAGAATATAATCATTATCATGTATAAACAGTCTCTCATACTAATGTTTATGAGAAATTTATAATTTTATAAAGCATTTTAAATGGGATTTCAAGCAGATTTTTTTTTATAAAGAAAATATGTTTGTTCATATTTTGTTATTTTTATTAAGGAATAAATTTATCAAATTGGATAAATCAAAAGAAGTGCATATTCACATCATACTAATTCAAAAATAAAAATATAGAATAGAATTATAATTCCAACATTACAACAGTAAAATAAGGGATAGAACAAACAGCTCATACATTTTATATTTTGTATGTGGTATGTGGAAGTTCACGTGTTTATATTTTTTGTAGCCAAGATTTATTTAGTTTGTTAGAATACTTATTTAATGACATGATAAAAGAATAATCTGAGAATGATTAAGATTTATGATTGATTTATTTTAACTAAATATTTGTAAAATTACTTTAAAACCTGGAAATAAAATTGAAGCAATAAAATATTGAAATTATTAGTATTTTTTTTCTTTATTTTTGAATGGAGTTTATAAAGTTTCCCACTTTGATTCAAATAATTTTAATTCTAATATTTTGCCTGGAAGTAACTATGATGACTCTTCCAATATTTTGCAGACAAATGAAGAAACTCCCAACGCATGATGGAAAATTGCCTTGTAATCCATACATCATGTGATAATTGGTATAAAAGCTGAAAGTTTTGAAAATTCAGTCTTTACAAAATAGTATTGCAATTGGGACTTAAACACAACAGTACATCTATTCCTGCCCAGCTTTAAATCATACCCAGGACATCCTATTCATCACATACAAACAGACAAATGTCTCACTGCAGGACTTGATACAGTCCACCTAAGATATCCACAGCTCATGCCAAAATCTTTACCTCATATGTGTTCTGGTATACTTGATGCACACTTATTCTCATGGACAACACCCGATGACCTCTATCCACATTCACCAACAAATTAAAACAATTAAGACTAGGATGCTAAAATTTCCCAGCCATATATCTATACCACAACCTGGTCCCTCCAACAATCTGATAAATCTCTAATCCAACCATATATCAATCCATAATAGGGACTTCTAACAAGTTATTGCTCAACCACAAATTGACTCCTACTTTACCTGACCAGTAGTGGAACCAGAAATCAACACACATGCCATGAATTGACAAGCCACTACCAGTTATCCTTTGCTGAAGAGGCCAAAGTCATCTAAGCTGCAGTTGCAACATCAAGAAAACTTTCCAGTTGACAATGTGGTGGACTCAGTAACCAATTCAATTCAGAAGCTAATGCTCCAAACTGCACCAGCCCATTCAGCACAAATAACAATATAACATCAGAATGGGTTTCCTCCAATCCAACTTGCCACCAAGATACCTTATGTAACCACTTCTTCTATACTTCCATCTTGTGTACCTATTGAAACACTGAATTAAGAAGATCTTATGTGTTAATAATTTGGATTAACATGTATGTTGATTTTATGTAATTAAGTTATGTCAATTTTAATAGTCCCATGTATCCATCATATTATAATGATTGCATTATCAGCAGTTATGCACAATCAGATGTAAAAACACTATGTTCAAAATTATTATATGTAACAATCACCCCAGTCAGACTGTTAACTTAACTCATTGTATAATAGATGAGTAAATTTACATGCCCATATAACCTGGCAACTATTTGTAAACATGCTCTATGTAAATGATATGTTTATGAATCAATAAAGATTATTGTTGAAAACATAACAACAACAACAACAACAATAATAATAATAATAATAATAATAATAATAATAACAGCAGCAGCAGCAGTAGTTGTAGTAATAGTAGCAGCAGCAGAAGTAGCAGTTGCAACAGCAGCTGTAATGATGATGATAATAATTATTATTATTATTACTATTATTATTATTATTATTATTAAAAAAAGAGTGCTGCAGCAAATCTTGACTGTGACAGATTATTGTTTACAAAGCTCTTAGGTTTGAACCAAACAAAACCTTAAAATGTACATATTTTAGAGTTATAGTCATATATATGTAAACAATAAGTATTAGATAATCAACATTATTTCTTTTTGCCCACAGCAAAATACAATTAAATGGTGACAGCCGAGCCATGTGAGAAAATATATAGGGTCAATAACTCCTCTAAACTGATACAAACTTCAGACCAAACCAAAACATATGCTAATACTGCACAAAATAATACAACAAATCAAGTTTTTTTCTGCAAAAAATAATTTACAACAAAGAAATCATAATCAAGTGTCAAATTCTGAAAACAATAAAGGTTTTTCTTGCTTCAGAAGAATAAACACTAATGAAAATCAACTCAACTATCCATCTGTGCATTAAAGTAACTGATGATTTAAAGTTAAATAATGAAAGATTCAATAATTCGATATCAAGAGGCCTGAATTCATCATTTACAAGGTTTGTATTTCCCCCAGGTTTAATAATAATATCAGCCACAGATATGAATGAATATATTTCACAGAAATTTGCTCTATGAATCAGGTTCTTGGACATGGTGCTGAGAATCACTGATCATCCCAATCCAAGCTATTTAATTCTTCAATTTTATCAAGAAAGCCTGTGTGGTTATCTCAGCTGATTCAGATCACTGGCGTACTCAAAAATGTATACCTTGGATATGACATCAAAAACTTTTGGAAAATGATGGAGCCACCTTTCAACCCAATTTATCTGAAACATACACCTATGCTAGTCTACAGCAACAGCTTTAATTTCAAAGTAAGATTGTATCCAGAAATGAGTCCAAACATATTACTTCTCAGATCATAGCTCAGTAAGCTCCATTAAGCCTTTTCATAAGAGATCTCAAACTGCAATGAACTTGGTCAAGTTGCAACACAATGTGACTGAAACAAGAGTCCACAATCACAACACACAAATGATTAGATCAATCACACACATTCTGAAGTTACCAACCACACACTGTTAATGTAAACTCAGATATGCATAACCAGATTAAAACCCACTCCATCTGACAAATCATTATTACATCCCTCATGGAAAAAACTACAAATAAACCCTAACCACATCATAGTCAATCCAAACAGCAATCAGGACATAAATTCAAGCACTAATTAAACAGCTTCAAGCAACATATTTAAGTTTTAGTTCCAAAATATACAATAGCTGACATGCAAATACCAAACAATTGAACTATCATGACCAGTAAGATGCAAAATAACACTAAAACAAATATCACATACATAATCATACCCTATCTCCTACAAGTTGAAATAATTACAATAAAAACAAAAAGAGGACCAGGTAGCCCAAATGGAAATAAAAAATAATAATAATTAAAAAACAGAAGAATATAACAGCTCATCATCAGTAATCATCTTCAAAGAGATGACTTGATACCAATGAATATCACTCCTTCCCAACTAACCAGTGAATCTCCACTAATATTCAGTTCACATAATGAAAATTAGCCATCATATATCTTGAAGTGCAAACAACCCAAGTTCACAACATCAATGAAAGTGTGAAAAACAGCTTTTAATGGTAACATTTTAAAATCAGCTAATAAACTACACCACCTTGACGATGGGCTAGAATCACACAACAACATATATTAGGGCTTCTGGAGTCAAAAATATACAGCAGATCACAGTTTGAAACTGCAATGCACCTTCTCACTGAGGGTTTCATTGCTTACTCCAGGGACATATTACATCTTCAAAGCACACTGGTCTTCTTATAACCTCAAGTTGCCTAATCACTCAAGATTATATATATTGATTTAAATGTGCTAATAGCAACTTTTCATTACTGTACAGCCAATCTCAACATAATATTTTACTGTACAGCCAATCTCAACATAATATTTACCTACATTCCACATAGCATCAACTCCTTACCTAACCATCCTTATAGGATATTTTAACATGAAGTTCAAAGACTTCATCTCCAAATGGCTTTATCAAATAGCTATTCCCACTTATAAAAAAATTTCTGCCACCGAATATGATAACCAGGATGTATCATTAATTGATGTTTGCTTTTATTTTCCAATGTTGCATCAGTATATCAATTTGAATCCCAATTCAACTCCATTTTCAGACCATTCTGCACAAACTGCAACATTTGACCCGAGATTCAGATAATTACATTACCCTTTGGGAAAACAATAAGAATTCTTTCTGTATCCACTCCAAAAAATTTTTTTTCTGAAATATGTATTATGCTTCAGAAGCTTGAATTTACAGCTAATTTATATGCAGTGATAACAGGCCTATATAATATACTTCCATTTAACATTTACTACATCACCAGAAAACCAGCCCCATCTTCCAGGTTATTAGCTTTGGCTGATAAACTACATAAGTGGATAGCAATATCTGAACCTAGCCACAACACATATCAGCATGTATGTAAACTCACCAAAGCATATAACAAAATATTAACAGCACTTAAGGACTACTTATCCATAAAAAAGCAAAAAATCTAGCTCAGTTAGCAGCATACATAGACAAGAGGCTACATCACTGGGCTCTGGGCTACATATTCATTATCAAAGTGCTCATAGCTCTTTAAATCAGAACATCTACATGCAGAACATAAAAAGCAATTTAAACAGAACTTTCAAATTCATCAACCCTTCATCTCATCTCATGACATTTTTGGACCAACTGAGACAAACATTTACCACTACTGGATTTTCAAGCAAACTTGCTATACTGCCTAATGCATGTCATCCAGACATTCATGGTATACAAAATTTGCCAAGTGCTAAAAATTTACAACATCGGGGAATTGTTTCCAATTGCAACAGTGCCTTTCAATAAGAAACCAGTTTCAATAATCATGCTGATCAACGTTTAGCCTATCTCTATGGATTTACTATCCATAAAGCTTATTTAAAAAGTCATTAAAGTCAAGATTGAGCCATATCTACTGCCTCTGATTTAACTATAAAATTTTCAAGAAAGCAATCATCAACAGAACAAGCAGAATGTATTTTTAAGATTGCTTTGAACTCAGTGTGAGGAAAAAATATGCTCTAGTTCCAGTTCAGATAGATATCAAGGCAGATTTTGATTCTGTGGCAACCAAGGTATTAATTGATATATTTGCTGCTACTGCAATTTCTCACATTCTTCTATAGGTGATAATTAACACTGCTGAATTTTGAAATCCATATCACATCAGTAGTAAAAATTTCATACCTTTCATTCCCACATGGTCCATTCTCCCTAAATTTCATTACTTTTCACTTTCTATATCAATCCACTACTAGTGTAGATCTAGAAAACATTCAGTAGCATCAAATATCAAATGCATCACAGCAAGTAACATGCATCACTTATATGGATGACACAACATTCTTTCTCCCATCAAAACATCTATTAACCTGACACAACAGTTTTTCTCCCATCAAAACACCCACTAATAACCTTACACAGGATACTACAAGTATTTGTAGTGACACATAAACTCAATGTCAATTTGAACAAGACTGCTGTTTGGTCTCTTTCTAGTACCAAACCACGCATAGAAATATATTTGGGAAAGCCATCCACTCTTTTGGGTTTTTCCATTTTAGATGAGTATAAATGCAATGAGGAGTAAAATCGAGGAAAAGCTCAAAGAAGAAACAGAGTGAATCATTACTTCATTCTCAAAAGTATATTTCTCAATATACTCCAAACTCCAGCTATTTAACCAGATAATCATCACCAGAATCACCTATTACTCTTTCAAAACTACTTTTTCTAAAGATTTTACAAACAACATCTCTTCTCTCTGCAAAAAGCTTTTGTGGCAGAGAAAGAGTGTCCATATCTGCAAAACAGCTTAGCAGACCACCTTCCCATAAGAGAGTTAGCCTTCATATTGTAATGGAATGGGTCTAGCCTTGCATAACAATAGACTTGATAGGCCATCAGATTAGATGAGAACTTATCTAGGATTCATAGATTTATAGACCCATATCCACTCCAATCTCACTTCTAGGAAATAGTGCATTAGTATACAAACATACATTAACACTCATCTCTTTTCTACATCCTTAACTTCCATTAATCCCAGAATTTGAGTTTAAGGAGACTACACATAATATTCTACTTCAGGAAATATTAATATTACTATCGATATTGTATGAGCATGAGATAAATTTAGAATTGAATTAAGAAAAAAACAGACAACAGTCTTTAATTTGAAACCATATACTGTATTTAACAAATTTATTTACAATTATTATGATTTATTCAACAAGAGATTATAATAAAAACAATTTATTCGATATCTATGATTACTTTTTGATTAAAGCAGTTAATACTTATTTTCCCTTCAAAAAATAATCAGTCAATATCAATACTAACAAACAAAAAATTTCAATTAAAACTTATTATTTATATGTACACTTGCTTACTAATTTAGATTTTATTAAAATTGTAATTCATTGTCTCCAATATATTTATTGATTAATTCATCTTAACAACATGTTGGTGGTATGGGATCCCCCCTTTGTTTCTATAAGGATAGGAAATCCCATTCACATTAAAAATTATTAATCATTTATACTGAAAAAAACAAATAACTGATGAAATGATTAGTAACAACAAATAATGATGCAACTATATAAATGTTGGTATTTAATGTGTAAGAATATAAAATCTTATCTTTCCCTGGTGAGGATTAAATTCATCTGCAGGCAAGTTCACACTTGACCCTGTATTTTATTTCCAATTTAAAATAAGACTAATAATTTTTTTCCTTTTTCTAAAAAATCAAGAATTTATACCCCTCTCCCTCAATCTATAGTAAAGAAAATAAATAAATAAAAAATATAGATACATAAAATAAAAATATGACATCAATATAAAATAAATTAAAGAGTCCATAGAGTAAAATGTCCTAAAAGGATTATAAATGTCCTCATTTTTACCATTCATGATCCAATTGGTGGAGTTCGAGTGTTCTAGGATGTACATGATTGCGATCAGAGTTTCTCTCTTCTGTGTAACGTGACTTGAGAGAGTTTACAACCACTTTCAAGTAGCAAAGCACCTGTCAGCATAGATGGATAGATGCTGAGTCAAGTCACCTTTAGTTTTAGTGGTTACAATTCCATGGGTGACAATTCTGACCATGAGATAACTTCATATTAGCAGCACATAGTAATGTTCTTTATACATAGTTGATTAAAGTCCTTCTGTTTGTTGAATAGTAAGGTATTAGCTATTGAGAATCTCAAGTTAAAGTTGATCTAACTCTTCAGTCCAAGATTAAAAATACAATTAAAGTATCAAATAAATTTAAAGCTATTGATGGAATCTATAATTTAAAATTCTTTAGTTTGCTGGGTTTAAATTCACACACTTTTATTCTAGCATTTATACATGTTCAATAAGATATTTTTGTTTAAGATTTTTATTTTGATGACTGCTAATCCTTCTGTTTGAATGACAAGTTTGATTTTCCATTCACAAAGTATACATGTTGATTGTTTGATAAGAGTTTTTGATCTGATTTTTGAGAAAAAGGTCGTTAACCACCAAAATGAGATCATTCTTTTCCAAGTTATTTGGACTTTTTCATTTTTACTATTCTTATGTTTTACCATTTAATCCTTGTAACTATATACTATTTTACACAATTTAATTATACCACTAAACATCACATGATCACCATTTCTTATGCTTGTTCATAACTGTTATTAAAACAGGCAAAACTCTCCATACAATAGTGACACTCAGTGCAAGCCAGAGTAATCACTGGATGCCAGAAGGCTTGTGCATAAAATTCCTTTCTAGTGCCCATTCATTCAATATCCCCAGACTAGTTTCTAGCTTGTGGCTTTCATCAGTGAGGAGCCTTGGATCTGAGAGCACTGTGTCTAGAACTTAGGATCTAGTGACTCTCCAGCAGCCACTTTTTATTTCTACTTAACTACAAAACTATGAGTCTAAAATTGAAAACACAATAATATTTTCATTCCAAGCTCATTAGCTTATATAGTCATATAGATCTGAGTCAGTTCAGTATCTCTACATTTTGGTGTCTTTGGTTCTCTAATAACCATAGCCATCATTATCCTACTAGGCAGGATTGGTATTAAAACCACTAAACATCACATGATCACCATTTATTATCTTTCTTTACAAAAATGCTGCTCAAGTTGAATGACTTCTTGGATCTGTTTATTGGAAACATAACTATTATTGCATACAATAGCAATAAACAGATTAGATAATGATACTAAGAAGATTAACTTTAAGAACAGTGTAAGACAGGGTGACTCCATATCTCCAATAAATTTTATAGCAGTTTTATATGAAGTATTTTGTGGATTAAAATGAGAATCTAAAAGGATAAAAGTAAATGGAGATTATTTATGTTATCTAGATTTTGCAGAAAATGTAGTTGTTTTTGCAAATAATACTTTAGAGCTTCAAGAAATGTTGCAAGATTTATCAGATAAAAGTAAGAAAGCAGAATTAAATGTAAATGTTAAAAGACTAAAGTAATGTTCACTGCATTTTTTCAAAAAAATGGAAATAAAGACGGATAATGATGAGTTGGAAAAAGTTAACAACTACAAATATCTTGGTCAAATTATTATTACAGATAGAAACATAATAGATTAAATTAATCATAGAATTAAACATGGTTGGAGTGCTTTTGGTAGAAATAAATTAATATTAATTGGAAATATGCCTATGTGTTTGAAAAGAAAGTTTTTTAATAAATGGGTGTTGCCAGTTCTTGCTTATGGATCTGAAACTTGGACAATGTTAATTCCTGAGACTTGAGACCACTCAATAAAGTATGGAGATATGCATGTTGAGAATAACAAAAAGATATTGAAAATGAAATACATGGGTGATTGACATCATTGAAAAAATTAAGAGACTGAAGTGAAGTTGGGCTGGACATATTGCTAGAAGAGATGATAATAGATGAACAATTGAAATCATAAACTGGGATCCAAGAGATTGTAAAAGATGGATGGATGAAGTAACGAAGTGTGCTGGAGTAATGTGGAGAAGAGAGGCTAGAGAGTGGAGAAGATAGATTGAATTTGAAGAGAATTTCATCCTGCAGTGGATCAATAATAGTTGAAAATGATAATGATAATAATGAGGTATTTTTTTTACAAGATTAATTGTAAATAAACCGTGTTTAATTTCACAAATATATATATTAGCCATTTGTAGAAATGTATACTTTTTCATAATCATTCATTTTCTATTAATTGCCTACGCTCAGTATCAATAATATTGGAGAGTGAATAATTAGTGATTAGTCATTTTTTAGAACCCATAGAAATAGCAATTCTGAAAGCTAAATATTTTGGGGCACTGAGCCTGGCCAATTTATTTTGTCGCCCGAGGCAAAATGCATACTTTAAAATTATCGAGTAGGCTTGTTTAAAATAATCTAGAAAAATTAACATTAAATAAAAATATATGTCAAGCATTGGTAGTCTAGCGGTTAGCATAGCTGCTTCCAAGCAGCTGGCCCGGGTTCGCTTCCCCGTCAACGCTTTGACATCTGGAAAAATAAAAATATATTTATTAAGAGTATATATACTATAATATCTCTTAATGCCTAGTTAAATTCAAGCAAGACGCTCGTCGCTTTTACCTATGGGAGTAGGACATTGAAATTATTCTGTATATATTACATTCAGCGAAACTTACTATTCAACTGGAAATCTCTATTTTAATTATACATATATATATTCAATAATCTTTAGATTTTTTCTTTAATCAGTTTTCTTATCAAATTCAGATAATATTGAGAAAGTAGTTATCATACGAGAAAATGCGTTTTAAATATTTAATTTTTCGTAGACGTTTAAAAAATGTATCGGTAATTAAATTATTTCTTATACTTATTATCATTATTTATATATGCAAAATAATTTTACTTTTTATACCTAATCATTCATTCAAACTCAATGTAAAATATAAATATACTTCAATAAACTTGGTTAAAAATGAGATTTCCGAAAAAATCTTATCTACAAGTTGGGTACAAAGTCTAAGAAAAACTAATGATTTATTTAATACATTCGAAAACAAATTACCAGTATTAAACTGTCGTGAAATTATTGCGGGAAATGAGCAGCTTATATTAAGGGCAGAACAGCAACAATTTGAAAAAATTAAGGATAGTAAGCTAATAGATATTACAAAAAACTGTACATCATTTTTGCAAAATAGAAAATATTATTCAAATCCTCTTTCCAACGAAGAAAAAGATTTTCCTTTAGCTTTTACTATCTCTGTTTACAAAAATGCTGATCAAGTTGAACGACTTCTTAGATCTATTTATTGGAACCATAATTATTATTGCATCCATATAGATAAAAAAGCATCATCCATTTTTAAAAATGCAATTAAAAACTTGGTGAAATGTTTTGATAACATTATTCTGAGTTCGAAATTTGTAGAAATAATTTATCCTGGAATATCTATAGTGCAAGCCGAATTGAATTGTATGAAAGATCTAATATCAAGATTTTCCAAGTGGAAATATTTAATTAATTTAACTGGCGAAGAATTTCCTTTAAAAACTAATAGAGAATTAGTTCAAATTTTAAAATTTTTTAATGGTGTTAATGATATCCAAGCTCGTTACTGGCCTAGTTTAATCAAACGAAGAACTGAATTTAGTTACAAAGTAATATATAATAATGTGACTAAAAATCATGAAATAATTCAAACTTCTCAAAGAAAAACTCTTCCACCCCATAACCTTACGATTTACAAAGGAAGTAAATATGGAACTTTTAGTCGGTCTTTTGTACACTTTATTTTAAAAAATAAAGTTTCTTTAGCCTTATATGATTGGCTAAAAGATACTCTTAGTCCAGATGAATCTTACTGGGGAACTTTGATAGCTAATGTCCATTTACAAGCTCCAGGAGGATGGAATGGTAAGTGTTTTGATAAAAATTCTGAAAGAATTCTTCTTAGAATTACTCTTTTTGTAAGTGTATATATAATAACATTGTAGTTATTGTCTAGTTCTTAATGCATTGCATGAATTTTGATATGGATAAAACACACAGCCTCTTGATATATTTGTTCATTTAAAAAGCATGAAAGAAGATAGAATTGCCATAAAACTCAGCAGCACCTTCCAACATTTATTATAAGCTCTCTCATGTTTAGTGAAGAACATTTTCAATAAAGATTTAGTCATGGATGTAATCTGGAGATGCACAGGTTGATTTCCCCAGTTGGTTTGGTGCATCAATAAAAGAGTTAACTTAGAGTGGCACTTTGGAGTTGAAGTATCTCGGATTTGAAACTGTTATTGGAATTTGCTCCTGCTGATTATGGATGTTTGATCAATGGTCTAATGCGTATGGAGTTTTATGTATGTTACGTCACTTAGATTTTAGTAGGAATTTGTATCCTTGCCATTTTCAAGCTCTGCGGTTTCATCCAAAATTAATACTAATGTTTTCTTGATGGTGCTGACACAGAGTTGGTCAATGTGCTATTTAATGTGTATCCATAGTCAAGTTTTATGAAATAATTGAGTTAATTAAATTCCTTAAAGGCAGTATCTAATTTTTACTCAGGGTATAGTTGGAATAGAAACAAACTTGTGCTTAATCTCCTAAGTTAGTTGTCATGTTGAGCCAGGTGGTATGCTTTTCTTGATCTTGATTGGCTTTAGGGAATCAAATTAAATTTGAATTTGACAGTTTAGATACAGTTCCACTGAAGGTTTTTCATTGTTGGAGTAATGTGATACTAGAAAAGTATTTCTCACACTTTCTGGCATATAGATTATTATTTGCTCATGGCTGTCTATTGTTTCTTGGATGTTTACATATTCTTCTCAGTTAATTTGTTTATAGCTGAATGGTATGCACTAGATTTTTTGAAATATATCTGATTTTCTGCAATATATGTAAAAAATTTTACTGGTGAATGATCATGCATCATTAGATACAAGAACATATAAAAAAACCATGATGAGAAACCACATTTTGGAGAATTTCAGCAGTTGATTATAATATTGACATAGTTATGACAATTTTATTTCCACCTATTTTTGATGATGCCTAAAAAATGATATCCTTTGAATGGATCAGCATAACTGATATGAAATGTTACCAGTTTATTTCCAGTTCCTCCAAGAATGAAAAGATACTTGGGGAGACAGGAATGCTGACTATTTCTTATGTTGATGCATGTGCTACATTCATATACCAGTCATTCAGCCTTTGGTTAATATTGCACAAATACACATAGTGTTGGGCTGATTGCTTCATTTTTGATATCCCAATATGGGTATGATGCAGCCTGAAAAAAATGCTGCAGTAGCATTGAAGATGCACTGAAGTCATACAAGGAAGTTTTGTATTTTGATGAAAAATTAGCATGAGCAATTTCAGAAGCTTAAATAATTAAAAACATAATTGTAAGGGTTTCTATCAAGTTAAGAGTAATTTTATTCTGCAAACACAACAGACCTTGAAGTAGATGCATTTACCATTCTTGTCAGAGACTCTAATTGAGCAGGCACTAGAGGAAAAGAATGTCTGCTCTGCCGTGTTCTTAGATGTGGCAAAGGCATTTGACAAAGTATGGCATAAAGGCCTACTATATAAACTTGAGAAGCTTCTCCCTGCACAGTATACAGAAATACTACAATCCTATATACTAGGGAGATATTTCAGGATCAAACAGGAAGATGCCTATTCCAACCTAAGAAAAATCCAGGCCGTTATACCACAAGGAAGTGTATTGGGACTGATGCTGTATCTATTGTACACTAGTGATATACCCACATTTAGAGATAGTACTGTTGCTACATTCGCAGATGATACTGTGATCCTGGCGGTTGTGGGCAACTGTGTGGAATCAACAAAAAACTACAAATTGCTACTACCGAGATACATCACTGGACCAAGAAATGGCGAATAAAACTTAATGAAAATAAATCTAGGCATGTAGATTTCACCAACAAGAAGGATGAACACAGTCCTGTATACATAGGCCAACAAGTTATTCCTCATGGGAATACAGCCAAATATCTGGGCATGACACTAGATGCTAAACTCCGGTGGAAACAACATGTCAAAAATAAACAAGTAGAGCTAAATATAAAGTATAGGAAGATGTACTGGCTAATGAATCAACATTCAGTGTTGTCAATACACAATAAAATATTGCTTTACAAACAAGTCCTCAAACCAGTATGGACTTATGATATACAGCTAAGGGGCTGTACCTGCCAGAGCAACAAAAACATCATACAGAGATTTCAAAATAAAGTACTACATGGCATTGTTGGTGCCCCCTGGTACATACGAAATCACAATTTACACAAGGACATTGGGATGGAAACAGTAAATCAAGTAATTGAAAAAATAGCTCAAAAACATGAAAATAGACTTCACAAGCATGTTAATGCCGAGGCTCGTAAACTTCTAAACAAAGAAGGCATGGTTAGAAGACTGAAAAGAGTCAAGCCTCTTGATCTAGTGAAATCTGGCTAAACATAATAATGCTTAAGTACACAATAATAAAGTGTACTAGTTGACAAATAAAACTAGTTAATTGTCACTGGATAATTACTAGCATTCAGAACTCTGATCTTACAGTTAGAGATAAATTACTAATTGGTTATGACCAGATCGCAATAGCCTTTAATAATAATAATAATAAAAATATATACTAGTTTGAACTGCTAGCTAAGAATCAAATAAGACCAATACTGAATCTCTTGTGATTTCCAACTTCAGTTTGATAAATTCTGCTTCACATTGAACTGTACATTTGGATTTTTGTTTTCACATAGAAACATGCCCAATGCAGTCATTGTTGAAATGAATCAAAAATAATACATCATTATTTCCCAAAACATTTACATATCTTTGACTGACTTGGGATGAAATGTCTCCATAATGGATTTCTTTTTTTTTTAGAAGATTTTAAAATTTTCTTCAAATGATGTGTTCAAGGAATTCTATACATATCAGATGAAGGCCAAATTTTTGCAGTTGATCAAGGCACTTTGATAGATTTGATTTATATTCCTTTTTCATTACACCATATACTATCTTATCTAAATATAACTCTATTTTTGAAATGTTTCACTAGATATGATTGATTATTTGAATGAATTCAAATGGAGCTATCTTGGTACTGAATGACAAACAATATTTATATTCCATGTAATATACAGGCTTTGAATAATTCTAGTTGACAGAAAAAAAACAAATATTTTGTAGATTATTGAGAATTTCACTGATTTTATATAGGAGCTGTCAACTCATTGACACCCACTATATAATTGATGTACAGACATACTGCAAAATCTGGCTTGGGGATAACAATTAAGGGTGATCCCCAGATGCTTGATTCAGTTTTTAAATTATTACAGATTTTTCAAGTGAATCCCATTTTTCTTTCACAAGTTCTGTCAGTGCACATGGCAATTCATATTTTTGATTTTAAAAAATGTCAATACCCTTTTCCTTAATTTCAGAGAGGTTTCATGTGGGACAAAACTAATTTTTTCTTCAAATATGACTACAAATTCAGCTGTAATTTCATTCAATTCATTGATGTTATTGATTGAGAGAGACATGACATGTTTTTTTTCTAACAATACCTTGCAGATTGATTATGAGATTCTGGACCCACACAATGAAGCAGAATAGATATCCAGTACAATGAAAACAACTCAGATTGGTAACCCATTACAAGAATATTGATACAGATTTTTCCATCCCATACAAAGATATCTTAAATGTAAATAAAAAATGGATATTTGTTGCAACAGTGGTATTTTTAGATTAAATTATTCAAGTTGATTAGGTAGCACAAAATGTATATCCTAAACTGTTATCCACATCAAATATCACAAGATTACCCTTGATGTTGAGAATAGCGAAGTTATATTCATTATCTTCAGCTAAAAAAATTTAAATACAGTGACCACTTTTATGATATCCCATACATTTTAGTTTTGATATATAAATACAACATCTTGAAAGATAGTAATTTTTTCTAAAGTGCAGATAAAAGCAATCAATTTCCAAGCACATTTAATCATGCCTCAATTTTAATTGATTTTGTTCACTGAACTCTGTTGTTGATGTCTTCATTTTGAATGACTTCAACTTTTCTGTACTGAGTTTAGATACAATATTTGATGGGCTATTTTGTAATGAAAACCTTTGTCCTAATTTCTAGCTTGTTCTTAAGGTTTCCAGTACTATAGTTTTGGTTACAAAGTCTTGAAAAGTCAAACTTTCTGAATCGAACTGGAACAATTTTTCTCTGATAGTATTGTCTTTGATACATCAAATAAATTGCATTGGAAGAAACCATTAGAAATCAATGGTTTGCACACACATGAAACCTTAAATTTGAAATCTTCCATATCAACTCATAATGTTGTGACAGATACTATTAGATAATTTGATAAAAATTGATGTTGAGTAATGAGAATATTTTTCTTGTGAGTTAAATCTTCTAAAAGCTTCGTTAACTCAGAATATATTAGATCTTTGAGAAACTTTAATGCTACTAACATGAAAACTGTTTTTTTAATATTTAAAGTCCAATTGAATATAAGAATAATTTAACACAATATGATTGCTTTTTATTGATATACTTTTTCAATACATAATTTTTTTTTGAATTGCCATTTATAATTGTGAATAGCTTTTTTCTTTGGGTCAAAATTTTCAAAATTGGACAACAATTTTGGGATTACATCTAAATCTGATTCTTTTGTGACTTCTCCTGTATAAACAAGAGTTGGTTGTTGTAACTGAATTTGCAATAATTGTTTGAGCCTTTGCTACTGTGCCTACAAAACGTTTATGGATTATTGAGCATCCATGTTGGTTATTGAAATTTGCATGCTTGAATACAATTTTTTAAAAAAGAAAAAATATGAAAAGTTTAAATTCTAATTGATGGACATACATGCACACAACGATCAATTTCAATATTACAAGCCTTTTAGAGATTTAGTTATTTAACTCATATATATATATATACACACACACTCACATAAAAGCATTGATTTTTTTAAATCACTTATCATATGTTACATGTTTTTATAATTATCTGACTAATCAAAAGATTGTTCTATTTGAAATCAATAACCAGATGATATTACATGTGAAAATAAAGTATTTTCATTTCAGTAATTTTTATAACTCAGTTCACCTAGAGAATTTTTGTTATAGTTTGAGTTAAATATAAATACTGTTACATCTTCTGGCCCAAATATATGTAACTATGAAGTTAATTTCCTGGCAACTTTTCTTTTATGATGTTTTTTTCTCTTTTCCATTTTGAATAATGGCAAATCTTATATAGAATCAAAATTATGTTCATTTTCACAATAAAGAATTTTTAAATTGGTCATTTTATTTAAGTCAAATTTTGATGCAGTATTCATTTGTGAAATTGAATTCCTATTATGCAGTTTATAGATGAATTTCTGATATTTAGGATTCACTTCCTTACTTTCATCAGGAAATCAAACTTTTTCTTTTACTCTTCCATGTAGAATTGGCTGTTGTTAAAATAATCTTTTACATTCATCATTAAAAATATTGGTACACTTTCTTGAGATTACAAAAAATACAATATCATTCCCTTTACAAGTTAGAATTCCACTGAAATTTTTTGGTTATTTTAAACATTATTTATACTTTTTGGTCATATGCTTTCTTTATCTAGAAATTTTATACAATTTTATTTCTGAAATTAACTCATATTTTTCAATTAATCTAATTACCCCCTGAAGATAAATAAGTATAGAAATTTTCTCTTTTTTTAATTAAAGTAAAATCATAAAGTAATTTTTTTCATTTAATCTTGCATAACATTAAAACACTTTTTATATATATATAAAAATTTTATTACGGAACAGTGAATACAAGTAAATGGATGATACAATCAGAAGGTGAAATCAGTAAATTTTGATTACAGTACTTTACAATGAAAAACAGGAATTACACATTTTGCCATTCGATAAAAACCAAACAAGGGTTGAACGTTCTGTTACAAAGGAAAAGGGAAACGTTTTTTGATAACAGCACTTTTTTTTTCATATGTCAAATGCGTTGACTAGTAAGCGAAACCGGGGCAACTGCTTGGAAGGCAGCTATGCTAATCGCTAGACCACCAACGCATGACAGATAACAGCACTTTTATTCTGTAATATTTACATATTTTCATGATTGTCTAATTTTTTTATCCAAATAATTTATTTTTAGTTCTTTTTTTTTTTTATACAATAATGTACTATAAAATAATTTCCCCGTTTAAAATTTTCTGCATTTAAAAAACATATTTAATTATAGTAATTAACATTTTAACCAATTTTTAAAAAAAATTTAATCCATACGAAAAAAATACTTTGTTTTTCTTCATTTAAATATTTAATAATAAAAATGAAGTATATTTTATTTTTCTTAGTTTAAATATTAAGTGAATATAATTTGAATGATCTTCACTCTTTTATTTCACTTAAAGTCAATGACTGCATGCATCCCAAATCTGATTTTGACAATCATGCAAAAGTTAAGTTTTCCACTGCCTTCACTAATAAACTATATTAACAGCATGAGTAATAATAACAATTTTTATTTTTATTTATTAATTTATTATTAGTAGTAGTCGTGATAATATTAATAATAGTGGTAGTGATAGTAGTAATAATAGTGGTAGTAGCGGTGGTGGTATTATTATTATTGTTATTGTTATGGGTTGTTAAAAATTGAAACAACTCTGTAGCTATTATCATTATTGTTATTATTATTACTGATGTTATTGTTATTGTTTCAGGATCAAAAACTTTATTTGCTTCAAAAAGAATAATATGGAAGTATGACATTGAAGGTAGGGAGAACACAAACTGCAGAAGCAACAAATTTATTAGAAGTGTTTGCATTTTTGGTCTAAAGGATCTTTATGATTTAAGTCAACGTCCACATTTTTTTGCCAATAAATTTAACAATAACTTTCAACCGATGGTTTTACAATGTTTAGAAGAACTAATTTATAACAGGACAATGGGTTTGAGTTTCACCAGACTGAATGAGCAGCTGTATAAAAATATTTCATCTATTGACCTTTATAATGATGCTTACTTACAATCTTATTTTGAAAAATAATAACAAATGCAGATTGTAATATTTTGATCCGACTAAATCTTTTTTGTAACAATGTGTTAGAAACTTAAATGTAAGTTCTAGTTATTTAAAACTTTTAAAATTTGTATATTGTAATATAAAATTTAAATTTCATCACAGTCGTTTTTATTTCTGAATTAAAAATTTATTAAACGCACATTGATTACGTAAGTAATATTTACTGAGGCTGCAACCTCGAGCATACGCATGTAAAAAGCGATAGTAGGGACCTTTACAGGTGTTTAACCACAAGCTTACACCTGTAGAGGTCCCTACTATCGCATTTTACATGCATATGCTCGAGGTTACAGCCTCAGTAAATATTACTTCTGAATTAAAATAACTTATCTTTACTTATATATATATATTAATAAAAACTTGATTAAAATAACTCAAAAATAATCTAATGAATTGTTGCTTGGGAAGTCGTAAATCGTCCAGCAACAGAAGTGACACATTGAATCATTGTGAATCTTTAACCCTCCACCACTCACTCTGTCGTTGCATTAAACCATGCAGAGCTTTACAATAACTAAAACATATTCAGATAAGAAATACAGGGTTTTGTGTAGGGATGGGATTTCCACAATACATTTTATCAGGCACTTAATAAAATAATGAATGTAGATTATCAAATCTAATTAATTAACTTTAAGAATACTTAACATTAATTTAATCAAACAATTGTTTATACAAGATATTTTTAATGTAAATCCAGATTTTAATCCTTCCATAGTAATTTCTAGGCATGTGGTGATGATGTTAATTATTTTGAAATTTTTAAAAATGAATTTTAACCAAAAATTAAATGAAATGATGGATTGTTTATTCTGTTAGGATGCATCTCAACCTCTATTATGAGATTATTGTCATGAATGACTAAACAACAATTTTAACAGCAGGTTAACTGAATAATGAGGGACTTATCAAGGACATTAAATTTCTGTGTGGTTTAATGTAGTGGTAGAGTGATGGATTCTAGACCTTTAGGCCTATGGTTCATAGCTCAATTCTGGCAATACCATGGTGTAAATTTTAAACAGATTTCTGAGCATTAATCCATGCAATTATTTTATTTATAAAAGCATTAAAAATTGTGAAGATAAAATTATGAGAATGATAAATAATATAATTGGAAATAACCCCCAAACCCCCAGAATTTTATAATAAAAATTATATATTTATTTTTAGGTGTTACAAACTGAATCTCCTTCAAATTTGATGCAATTCACCAGTCTAAGTCTAAACATCATTTCTACTTTATGAAGCAGTTCTGAGTCTCTTGCAAAATGATGCCTTTTAATGCCTTCATCATTTTTTTTCTTTACCATTTTCAAGTCTGCTACTTTTTTTTATTATTTTAAGGCATTTTTTTCATTCAGAGAAATAAGACATATGGAATAAGATTGGGTGAATATAACTGATGACTAAGCTGTTTTTTATTTAAAAGTATTTCACACTCAAATCTTTGTGTGATGGTGCATTGATATGATGTAACTTGCACTCCTCACTTTGCTCAAATTAGGAATTTTCATTTTATCACATTATGCAAATATTTACGAACTTGTAGGTAAAACACCTGACTGTTGGGTAACCACTTCTGTTTGCAATGAAGAAAAAAAAATCAGCATTGCCTTGATATTGGACTTCATTTACTATGCTTTTTGAAATATGATGAATTTGAACTTTTCTACTAAACCATTTATAAACTTGTGTTCATCCCCCTCCCCCCAACAGTTTTCCTTAGCATTTCCTCTAACAGAAAACTGAATTTCATACTCTTTCAACTTTTCAGCCATCACAAAAATCGACAAATGAGCAAGATGCACTTAACAAAAACATTTACTATGCAATACCACAACTTGACCCAATAACTCCAGTCAGCAGACTAATTCAGGGCTTCCCACAAAAGACATCTAATAATGGAAGCATGCACTACAATGGACTCATTCATTAGAGAATTATTCCAGTTTTTTGAGGGTATCCTCTCATTGTATATTCTGGAAATACATTGAATTAGATGAGAATTTTATAGAATTTCATTCATACTTCTTATATTCTCTTTATTAAAAATTTCAAAAATGGTTTTATAATTATGTTTTTTTTATTTATAGTATATTTTATTTGGTATAAATTTAAGTACAGTAAGTATTTTATTAAATATAATCTGTTTGTTAAATATAATTTTAAAAATCAAGTGCTATTTACAAACATTCTCCATCCCTGTTAGTTATAAAGAAGACTACTATCACTATCTTAAAAAGAGATCAGATATTTCAAACTCTAACTTAACTGACAAAGAAAAAACATTCTGTTGCACTACAAGATTTGGATCAAGTATTTTGTATTTCAATCATGGTAAGGAATATTAAAAATATACTATACTTTAAATTTAATATTAATGATAAGGGTTCGGTTATTTCAAGCAGTCAAAGAGATTTTTGCTATACCCTGAAGTTAATTAAAATGTTCAAATGTTTCTCTCTGACTCTACATTCTACAGCCTTTTTCAGGTATGACAGAGAATAAAACATCTTATAAAAATACTATTTATTAAATATAATTTTAAAAATCAATTACTATTTGCAGATACTTTCGACCACTGTTAGTAATAAATGAAACTACTACCAACTGAATCTTATTTATATATGTATAAAGCTTATCATTTTTAAAATCAAATATAAAGTAACACACACTAGGTATACATAATCATTTTCTTTAGATATGGTCATGGTATTAAGCACACATTATTCAGGATAGAGGCTTTTTTTTTCTCATTTATAATTCCAGTATGTGTGCAAATATTCCAGCTACTATGATAAATATTAGAAATACAGATATTTTAGAATATCTTTAAGCAAATGCAAGTCGTTTTTGTATCTTTTCTCTGGATGACATATAATTTGTTATTCACATTTTGAAAAACCAAATGATAGATTCTATAAATACATAAATGATATTTAGAATAATAATTTTAACATGTTTATCTGATATTAAAATCTTTGGCTTATCTAAAGAATATAGTTTCATGTGAAATGCATGTAAGATGAGAATGAAATGGTCCAATTTTTGATTTTAGTATTGGCTTGTATTTATAGATTTACATTTATTTAAGAATATGCTCAATATTTGTGTATGTCATTAATTACCATAATAATTTTAGTATAATTGTAATCAATGATTAAAGCATACTTATCATTTCCTAGAGTAATTTTTTTTTCCATACATATATGCATATTATATACATTAGTCTAGTGTTTCCTAGCCTATGTTTCACATATGCCTGGAGGTATGTGGCAGACCTGTTGGGGGTACATGAAAATATTATTTGTAATGGTGGAAAACAAAAGCAATGAAATGTTAAAATAAAAACAATGTTATAATTTAGATTTACAAAGAAAACTTTAAGCTTAGTAAAATCATATCCAGATGTCTCATCTCCATATAAGAAAACAGTCACAGTTTTGAAAGTCAAAATAAGAGTCATAGATCAATTCATAGATCACATGACCCTATCTCTTAAGCTTGTAAGTTATAAACAGTGAGGATTGCCAATTCCTCTGCAAGCTTTATGATAAATGCTTAGCCAGAGCCAGCACTTAAAATATCTCTGTCAGGAACCCCTCCCCAAACCCCTGACCATGTTTTCATGCTTTGGCACTCCTCAGAGAGGTGTCAGGGTAGATCTAGTGTCTGAACCTACCCTGACACCTCTCTGAGGAGTTCCAAAGCACGAAACCATGGTCAGGGGGTTTGGGGAGGGGTTCCTGACAGAGATATTTTAAGTGCTGGCTCTGGCTAAGCATTTATCATAAAGCTTGTAGAGGAATTGGCAATCCTCACTGTTTACAGTTTTGAAAGCTCTCATTTAAATAATCGCTATTAAAAATTTTAAATGTTAATTTAAATTGAAACCCTTTGATATGATATAAATATTTATATACTATACAAATGTTATCAACGTTTATGTTTAATTCTTTCTTACATATTTTTCTTTGTAAAAACAAAACATTACAAAATATGAATGTAATGACTATTGTATACTTTTTTATATTCATTTACAATAAACAATCACACTAAACTCTAAAGATCAATGCTGCAATAGAATTATTAGGAGCATCTTTACAACTAATTTATGAAAACAAATCAACGGAAAGAGTAATAAGAATGGCTAAAAGAAAAGAATAATAAATTCATTGTATGTATGTATTTTATCTTTTATTGTTCTTTCATATCAAATATGTGCCTGTGTGTGTATATAATGTTCAGTAGAAATTATAACAAATATTTTTAAAAAAAGAATTATGTGATGTAAAATTTTTGCAGGGTAAGGTCTAAAGTGGCTCTTGCATTTTCAATTTTTTAAAAATTATTTGATATAATTATTTGAAAGCTTAAAGGCTTTTACACTTTAAAATTATTTGACTAACCATTAGTATACTTTTAATTACTGATGTGTTAACATGTCACAGAAATACAATAAAAACTTAAACAGTACAATAGTTTTTGTTGGGATAGCATTATGTGAAAAAAATAAAATTGAAACTAAAAAAAAAAAAAATAAATGGACTAAAAATGTTGTAAAAATAAATATTTTTTGTAAAATAATGAATTTAAATAACACTATATATATATTTCCTCAAGTTATTCCCCAATTCTCTCAATTATTTCTTCATCTTCTCTTTTGTAACTAATTTCTTATGAGTAAATTTTATTATTTTGGAAAACTCCCAAGCAATTATCAATGAGTTATTATTTATTAATTTTCAATTTTTCGAGTTTATTTTAATTCCGAAATTGTCACCATAGCGATGCATTATTGACTCTTTTTTTGTTTTAATTCCAATGGAAGTTTGTCTTAATTTTTCAGTTGGATAGAGAAATTAAAATATATAAAATATATTACATCTCCCATTAATTTTCATACATCTCATCTTTAAAATTTTTATTTTTCTATTTGTTAGATTTAATATCCCACAAACAAATGAATCATTCATATATTTTGATTAATTCTTTGTAAATATATTTTGTATTTGAATAATTCATTTTTTACTTTTAATAAATTCAACCAAAAAATTTTTCCATGATGTGAACACTATAAAAGCTTTTTCAAATGCTGAAGATACTGACAAATTATTTGAAAAAAGTTTAATATTAGGGTATGAGCACAGACTTTCACGTGACCCACCACTCTCCACTCCATCTAATAACACTGATACACTTAAACACATATATGTTGAAAAGATAAATAATCACCAATATACGTATTTCATGCTAAACCAGCAATCATCAGTTTGGTCCAGATTATCATTTCTACACATATATACTATAAGTGCTCAGATCTATATTAAGATAGACAATCCTCATACTTTAATGGACAGGCTTCAATCTACTGCACACTCCAACTCTTCAACCATCCATCTAATTGAAAATCTGATGATGGAATGCTCAAAGGCCACCCTGAGGCCGAGATTCTTGTCACACCCATGCTGACCTAAGGTCAATCTGAACCCCACATGTACAGGACATAATCCATTAAATACATATGCAAGGATGGGCAGACATCTGTACTTGTGGTGTTCAGATTGACCTTAAGTCAGCATGGGTGTAACAAGAATCTCGGCCTCAGGGTGGCCTTTGAGCATTCCATCATCATATTTTCAATTGGATGGATAGTTGAAGAGTTGGAGTATGGAGTAGATTGAAGCCTGTCCATTAAAGTATGAGGATTGTCTATTTTAATATATATCTGAGCACTTATAGTATATATGTGTAGAGATGATAATCTGAACCAACTGGTGATTGCTGGTTTAGCATGAAATACATATATTGGTGATTATTTATCTTTTCAACATATATGTGTTTAAGAGTATCAGTGTTATTAGATGGAGTGGAGAGTGGTGGGTCATGTGAAAGTCTGTGCTCATATCCTAATATTACATATATATAGACACATGTATAAATAAGCCTGTGTTTTAGTTATTGAAAAAGTTTATAAACTTTCAAATTATCATTAAAATATTTGCAAGTTTTTCAACATTCTCGTCAAACTGCAAAAAAAAATTTGAGAGCATTCAAATTACTATACAGGGTCATTTACACTTATAAATTTTTTCAAATGGCAATAATCTTTTAAGATTTTAAATAATTATATCAAATAATTTGAAAAAAATTGAAAGTGTAAATTGGCTTTAAGAGGGCTTTTTTCAATACTAATTAAAAAAATTTAAGAATGAGTTTTCAAATAAGAGCTTTAAAAACCATGCACATTTTTTTATATGGAGATTAGACATCTGTATAATATTATTTATCTGTGCTATAGCTTGATCGGAAAGGGAATAAAATAAATAAATAGTCATGTTTCTAGTAATTTATTAATAATTGGGTATCACTAGTCAATTATCATATTTTGCATCCCACAAGTAGTCTCTTCCTTTCCGCAAAATTTTCTTAAAGAGTAATTGAAAGCAGGTAATTATTTTTATTTTTTGATTAAATTTCATATTGTACCAGTCGAAAAACCCACCACCTAAACTGCAAGTCGGATCCAAACTCAGCTGAACCAAACTGAATTCAAAGCCAACTCACCAGCTCAGATTAGTAGAAATCTAAATCGATGGCACAGTGCTATGCGCCAAGAAACTAGCTCAATGGTTGGTGAGGATTAGAGACCCCTGAACTGATACTAATATAGGATAATAAATTAACTAAAGATAAATTTAAATCAAATCATATGTATATGTTCAGGTTGCCAACACAGACAGGAGCATTAACACTAAAATAATTATGAATAAAAGACTTAAGGAACCAAGTGTGTTAATAAAATATTTAATAATAATAGTTTGTTTTGTTTGAATTTTAATTGATGATTATATTAATTACCACTAGCCTTTAACAAAGTTTATAATTATAATAAGAGTGGTGGTCCTTATTATATGCCAATGAGTATTACGCAATATTATGGAATTCTATGTCTATGCCCCCAACAAGAAAATAAAGGCAGATAAAGGTATTCAGTTGTAAAGGAAATTATTACTCTAATTTTATACGAAAGAATGTGAGATTTATTTTCACATTCGCAAATCCATTCATGAAGAGCAAGATACGTATTTAGGGCATAACTTTAACCTTTATTAGAAAACTTACTTAATTTAATATAATTGAGAATTTGTTCAACTTTAATTGAAATCACTTCATCATGAATTACGAGCATAAGAGTGGGCTTTACTGGAACAGAGAGGCAACAGTGCTGACGAATTATGAGTTATAAACTGAAATTGAAAGATAATAGCTGGTTGGTGATTTAAGTCTTATGGCATCTTGTATTTCACAAGTCTTATTGCTCTTTTTGGAGACATGAAACACGGGAAAGCCAGGCCGAGTCATAACTATGAATCTTTGGTGTTCCGAATATAATATAAGCAGGGAAGGAAGTGCTTTCTTCCTCGATAATTTAAAATATCAGTAATATTACCACCGACAAGCCTTGGAGCGGAAAGATTGCCCTACGTCAGCAATGTTCAAAGATGATGACTTGATAATCACCGATTGAATAATAAAACCCAATTTATTATAGAATGCTCTACGTGATGACTTGATCAAATTAATTAAAGTCAAACGAGCTTTTAACTAAAACTATTTTAAAGCATTTATAAATTATAGTAATTATGCCCCAAACATCGTGCCCTTCCTGAATATTAATAGATAGTGAAAACAATTTGAATTAGAATGTATTTAGTTGATTCCTTTATCGACCCTTTGTCAAAAACATTTTAACATTATATATGAATAAATACACATTGGTGAATATGAGAAAATAGCTGGGGCATAGATTAGAAATGGAGCTAATAATTTATTATTAGCCAATTATAAAAATAACAAACATTTAATAATTTCTTTCGACTCGATGATTAATAGAACTGTATAAACCTAGTTCTAATGGGTGAGAATTACTATCAGAATTAATATTATATTATTTGCACAAAGCAAATGGGACAAAGGAGCTCATCGAGTCAAAAGATTATTGGCATATAATTAAAAATAAACAACATTAATAAATCACACAATAATATATATATAATATAGTAAATGAACCGCCATCATAAGAAAGGAGAATTAAATCTAAGGACTAGAGATTGAGAGAATTACTACATAATTTAAAATAGCATAAATAAAAGTAAGTTTTACAGAGATCATTACATTAAGAAATGAGAAGAGCTCTTAAAGGGAGTGTAAAGTAAAGTTCAAAACTGGCCAGAAAGTTACAGCTCATTATGGAAATATGGAAATATATTACCCATTTCTTCCAGGCTGGTCCCTTAGTTTACACGTCCTAGTTGGTAAAATGTAGGCATGCATTCGGTCGATTACATGAACAACATTTTATTTGATTTTGGCAGCATGATTTGTCTGGAAAGAATTTAGCAGCTTCATTGAAGATTTTCAGGGGACTTCAGGAACCATAGCCAGATTCCTGACATTTTAGCCCTTCATCATGATCGAAACACTATTTAAATTTATGATTTTAAAAAGCACAGAATTTACTGGCACTTTTCTGCAACAAAGATGGCTTCTTTCCTCTCCAAACTTTTCAGAGCTATTTATACTGTCCTCTGATGCCTTCAGGCTAGCGCTTCTTTCATTATCAATGTTACAAAATTTACTAGTTGTTTTTAGATACATTCCTTCGATAAGGCTTTCAAACTCATTAACTTGAATTCATTTTCTAATTAGAAAATGAATTCTTAAAATCAGAAAAATGATTTTAATTAGGAAATCCTTACATTTTAAATACTTATCTTTTTTTCTAATTAATAAAACTTTACCCATTGTTTTGGAAAGGGAAAATCTGAAAGCTTATCGAAAGAATGTAGCTTTTAATCACTAAAAATTTAACAAATTATTTAAAAATAAAATCAAACATTCCCAACGCAATGAAACTTTCGAACAATTATATATATTTAAATATTTACAAATATATATGCACAATCCATGCAGTTATAATATATATAAATTCATGAATAATTTTATCATGAATTTATTAATAGCATTGACTAATTTAAACTCAAATGAATTAATTTTAATACATATTTATAAAATAAGTTTTTCTTTTATGGAAATTAGCGTGGATTGAACATATAAAGCCCCATTGCATCAGAAATTTAGGGTTAGTACTAGGGTTTGAAGTGGGCTTATGGCTAGATGTCATGAAGCTAGAATCGAACTCAGATCTGACTGCTTCATTTCTTTTCACTTCAAAAAAAAAAACAATGAAAAAAAAATCTCTTTACTTATCTCTTTACTTATACATTATACAGTCGCATAAGTGTACTCGACTAGTTGGTAGCTTCTGGGAGAACAGCATGAGTGTGAATAATATCTGTACAAACTACAAAATTATACATGTCTCATTGCGATCATTTTTTTATATTATCTAGCTTATAGTAAATAAGTCCAATAATCAAGTCTCATTTTCCCTATGGTCATGTCACTTGATTATTGGTCTCTTCATTTAATGATGGTCCTATTGTTTCCCTGGATCAGGTGGTACATATGGTTTTAACTGTCTGGCATTATAAACCCCCCTGGAGTCCCTTTCCCTTTAGTAAAAATGCATTGTCATTGCAGTCCTTTATTATTTCATATGGCCCACTGTATAGTGGGAAGAATTTTTTGAATTCTTTCTTGGGAGCATTATTAGTTCTTGGTGATCTTAACCAAACTTGATCCCTGTCTTTAAAATAGTAATGTTGCACCCTACTTTTTTTTATCCGACTCTGAGCCATCTGCACTAGCCACTTTCTGGCCATACTTGGTCAGTTATTGGATTAATACATATTTCATCTTTTGGTAATAGTGAAGAAAAAATGGCCTGACATGGCTGCCTATAGTGAAGATGTGTAGGTGCGAAACCCATTGACTCATTCATTGTATTATTAATGCAGTCCATTACATATTGAACTTTATCCACCCACCTCTGATGATCTATAGGTAAGCACACACAAAAGAGTTGACTAATTTCTCTCATAACTCTTTCACATGGGTTGGACTGTGGGTTTTTAATTGATGTCAGACGATGATTTACCTTTTGTTTTTTTTTTCAATTCTTCCACTCTTTTGAGGTGAATGCTGAGCCATGATCTGATAATATGGTCTCAGGCTTACCTACCTCAGAAAATTGCTTATCCTGAAGGGCCTGGATGGCATTTCATGAATTAGTGGTTCGAACTGGGTAAATTTGAACATCGAAAAAATATCATACGTGACAAGCAAGTATTGAAAGGTCCTAAATTTGGGTAGAGGCCCATAGTGATCTATGGCAAGGATTTCATTTGGTCTTGTGGCCATCACTGGTTTCATACCTCCTGCATATGATTTATTTGGAAATTTAGTGGCAGCATAGATGTCACATTGTCTAATAGTAGCGAGAATCTGATTTGTACATTCCCAGCCAGTAGAACTGCTGACGCACTGCCTCTTCTGTCATTCTTGGTCCGTAGTGCCCAATGACTTGATGAATATGTCTAAGTAAGGGTGGTCTCAGTCTATCTGGGATCTAGTTTTTCATGGTGCACTATAGTCCTTTGTTTTGGTCTGTAAAATACCCTCCTTTACCCAAAAGTGAGTGTATCTGCTTTGTAGGTTCTGGTCCTTACTCTGGCTCTTGGATAACTCCAGAATAATCTGGCAATATTGTAGGCCCTGGCAGTATGCGAGGTTCCTTAGCTTGGCCTCGGTGAGACTCAATATCGTGGTAGCCATAATTTTTAGGGATTGATTGTTTATTTTTGGGTTCTGTATGCTCATTTGTACTGGATGGTGACTTAAAATGTCAGCCACAACATTCTCTGGTCCTGGGCGACAATGGATCTTATACTGAAATTGTTGAAGGACCAAGCTCCATCTAATGAGTCAGTCGTTGGTGAGGAAACTCTTATTAAGAAATTCTAGACATCGGTGGTCAGTTATGATGACTACTTCTGATCCTAGAAGGAATTGCCAGAATTTCTGGCATGCCCATACTATAGCAAGAGTTTCTTGCTCAGTGGTGGTGTAATGTATTTCTGCACCCTTTAAAGCACAACTACAAAAATATATCACTTGATGTTCACCAGAATCACCCTTTTGAAACAAGACAGCTCATAGCCCTTGCTTGCTGCTGTCAGTTTGTACGTAAAAGGTCCGGCTAAAGTCAGGGTGGTGCAGCATAACCACCCATATGAAGTTTTCTTTTATGTTCAGTAGTTCCTGGTCATGGAGTGGAGTCCATTCCCACTTCCGGTTTTTTTATGAGGTCTATAAGATTCCTAGTTTCCTGGGCAAAGTTTGGATAGAACTTGTGATAAAAGTTGCAAAGCCCAAGAAATAATCGGATCTGTTTCCGAGTAGTTGGGGTTGGAAACTTCTCTATGGCAGCAACTTTTTCTGGATGTACCTTGATGCCATGTTTGTCAATGTCATGACCAAGGAAGGTTATTTCCCCAATAGCAAAACGGCTTTTTTCCAAGTTCACTGTGATATTCTTCATTCTACATTCACTCAGGAACCTTTCCAAATGTTGTAAATGTTCCTTCACATCTTCTGAGACATTTACTATGTCATCAACATAGCATACCATCTGTTTTTGTACTTCTTCAGAAAGGACCTGCCTCAAATAGCGCATAAGGCCCACTCCACTATCAATAATTCCAAAGGGAACCCTTTTAAAAATGTGCATGTAACTGGCAGTTAAATCTAATGTTGAAAATACTGTCTTCCCAGCTAAGTGTATGAGTACTTCTTGGATAGGAGGGGATCATCTCTTTCCAGTATAGTGATGCTGTTTAACCTCCAGACATCCAAGCATAGTCACAAGTTTCCATTTTTCTTCTTGACAATGACTAATGGGTTGTTATACGGAGAAGGGCTGCGCTCAACAATATTCCATTTGATTATTTGTTGTATCTGTGCTTCTACTTCATCTTTATACTGAAATGGAATCTGGTACATTTTGGACTGGATGTAGGTTTCTTCTTTCACTCTGATTTGGTGAGTGTACCCTGTAATCTTGCCCGGCATCGGAGAGACAATTACGGCATTTTTCTTGAGGATTTCCCGCATTTATTCGGTATCATCCGGTTCAGTAATAATGGATTCTTCAACCTTTTTGTCAATCATTGAAGGATCAACCGGCTGGATTAGGCAACTTTTGTGATTTCCTTCCCAGTGGAATGATGTTTTAAAGTTGATGGTTTCATTTTCAAATTAGCATCTACCTTTAGGGTAGTCGATAATGCCATGGTTTTGAATCAAAAAGTCAGAGCCCAATACTACATATATGAGCCTCGTCATAATAAGAAAGGTATGCCCTACTAGCCTTTTGTTGATCTCAACCTCCAACCATACTTGATGGTTCTCACTTGACACCTTTTTCCAATTAGCAAGGTCTGCTCTCCTCCTTTTTCCAATTAGCAAGGTCTGCTCTCCTCCACATTTATTTCGATAATGGGACACAAATGAGTTATCTGATGTCCCTCATTATCTTTCTCAGAGATTAAATTAATCATTTGATTAATGGTTGGGGCTGGAGTATCTTTTCTGTAACTTGGGCCTGGTGATCTAAAATGTTTATCCACTATTTCTAAGAAGTCCATCATTTCATGGATAGTACCAATTTGACTACCAATCATAAGTTCCCAAACCTCTCATGGCATGTTGTGTCCTGAAACTCTGGAAAGTTAAAACTGGATAATGAGCAAAATTTGGTTGACTGTTGTAAAAAAAACTGGTTGCAGGTATTTCCCTTATTTACTGAAAAATGCTCATTAATAAGGTCACATAACAAGCTTTCTTGCCTCTCTTCACTCCAGAATGTTTTTAGCAGCTTGCAACAATATTGTTCAAAGGTGTTCGGCTTCTTCTCTAGCACACCCCAACAGTCTTTGGCCACGGCTTTCAAATGGTGTCAAGCAATTAATATTTGTTGCACATTATCCAGAGTTCCTATTGCAAAAGCATTGGCTAAACTGTCTATATGTTGCTGAGGGTCTTCCCAGAATTCACCGTAAAAATCTATGATTTGAATCAAAGGGTATTGAAAGGTCAATGAATTTTCCAGTGGCTTTTCCATTCTGGTTTGTATGTTAACCTCTTGAAAATAATAGGTAACACAGATTATCATAACTCATAATAACTTATATTGGCATGATGCTATCACTATCATTGGTCAATCCTCTATCTACTTGCACTCCTTTCATTTGAAAATAAATAAACAATGTGAATCACCAACTTATGGCATTCTTTCTCTGTATACTTAAATAATAACTTTTTTTAGTACATTTAATTAGGTCTCTGACTACTGGTCCATTGTCCCTATCTTCATTAGCTGCTGCATATTATTTCCCAATCTATGTAATCTGCCTTGTAGTTTAGTTTTAGTTTACTTTAGTTTTTTTGGTTAGCTCTTTATTAATTCTTTGAATGAGACAAGTATTTTATTTAAAAACTATTAAATATAAGAAAAAAAAAACATTACTCACTTTCCCTCTGTTCAACTGTTCTCCCATGTCTGAAAAAAAAACTATACAAATGATTAGTGATATACAAATATTAATATATATTGTAGTACCTGCTAATATATATATATATATATATATATATTAGCAGGTACTACAAGTAATTCTCTGTATTGGACACATTTGGTTTTTATTATTTAGACAATTGACCCACTACTGTGCTGACAATCAAATTTGCTGACAAATTTATTTATATGGGTGCCAGTGAGCAAAATGAGATCAATAGGGCATGTGAAATAACCCATTGACCCCCAAACCACATATGACTGACTTAATTTTATTTGATAAATGATTTGACAGATGAATATTTCTTATTTATTAACAACTGACATGTTCCTGACCTGAGTTTAAATATAGGAGTTCAACTATCATTATCACTAAGCATGAGGCTTTCACACACAAAGAAAAAATGTCAAAATTAATATTACACAAGAACTTTATTTGTTGATATCATTTTTAATCTTGCTAGCATGAAAGCGTGTGAACCATTTAAGCATTTTGCCAACTGCATCTGGCTGCTTGGTGTACACAAAAGGTCTTCACCTGCTTTGAGGTCACTCTAGAAATTATTGTCATTAAAGCATGTCGTCACACTGCATTGGACCGCTTGACATATAATTCCCAGTTTGAAGGACTTTGCCTGCTTTGAGGCTACTAAGAATACAGAGCAAACATTTAATATATGTGCTAGCAAGCAACATTTTGAAATTAAAACTTTTAACATGATATCATATTTGATATTTTTACATATATACTGAGCTAAACACTAGTTAATTTTGACACAGACAAATGTTTCATTTATTTTACGCCTTGCTTTAATCTATAGACTCTTACTACTTTTCTAACAATAATTTTCTTACTGTCACGAACGTGTATAAACACAAACATAAAATATATATACTGATATAGTACATATATAATTAATTTATATATATATATTACTTTTCTTTAAATAATTATTTTGACTGACGAATCTTTTACTGAACGAATATTTGAAAAATAATCTTGAAAACATTTTTAAGTATAAGAAAAAAAATTACAAAATGATATTTTAATTTATAAATCATTTCAGTTATGTGTTATAAATCGCATAACTTTTCTCTTAAATATATACAACACTCTTTAAAATATCACTCTCTATAGAAACATTTAATTTTTCGAGATCTCAATTGACTAAGTAACTAAAATCATAATTACTATCTACAGGGTGTGTGGGGTTTATTAATCAAAGCCCCAACGATTGGGCAGCAAAAACATAACCATTTACCAGTCGAAAAATCCACCACCTAAACTGCAATTTGGATCCAAACTCAGCTGAACCAAACTGAATTTAAACCCAACTCACCAGCTCAGATTAGTAGAAATCTAAATTGAAGGCACAGTACTATGCACCAAGAAACTAGCTCAATGGTTGGTGAGGATTAGAGACCCTGAACTGACCCTAATATCGGATAATAAATTAACTAAAGATAAATTTAAATCGAATCTTATGTATGTGTTCGGGTTGCCAACACGGACAGTGAGCATTAACATTAAAATAATTATGAATAAAAGACTTAAGAAACCAAGTGTGTTAATAAAATATTTAATAATAATAGTTTGTTTTGTTTGAATTTTAACTGATGATTATATTAATCACTTCTAGACTTTAACAAAGTTTATAATTATAATAAGAGTGGTGGTCCTTATTATATGCCAATGAGTATTACGCAATATTATGGAATTCTATGTCTATGCCCCCAACAAGAAACTAAAGGCAGATAAAGGTATTCAGTTGTAAAGGAAATTATTACTCTAATTTTATACGAAAGAATGTGAGATTTATTTTCACATTCGCAAATCCATTCATGAAGAGCACGATACGTATTTAGGGCATAACTTTAACCTTTATTAGAAAACTTACTTAATTTAATATAATTGAGAATTTTTTCGACTTTAATTGAAATCACTTCATCACAAATTACGAGCATAAGAGTGGGATTTACTGGAACAGAGAGGCAACGATGCTGACGAATTACGAGCTATAAACTGAAATTGAAAGATAATAGCTGGTTGGTGATTTAAGTCTTATGGTGGCTTGTATTTCACAAGTTTTACTGCCCTTTTTGGAAGACATGAAACACGGGAAAGCCAGGCCGAGTCATAACTACGAACCTTTGGTGTTCTGAATATAATATAAGCAGGGGAGGAAGTGCTTTCTTCCTCAATAATTTAAAATATCAGTAATATTACCACCGACAAGCCTTGGAGGGGAAAGATTGCCCTACATCAGCAACGTTCAAAGATGATGACTTGATAGTCACCGATTGAATAATAAAACCCAATTTTTTATAGAATGCTCTACGTGATGACTTGATCAAATTAATTAAAGTCAAATAAGCTTTTAACTAAAACTATTTTAAAGCATTTGTAAATTATAGTAATTATGCCCCAAACATCATGCCCTTCCTGAATATTAATAGATAGTGAAAACAATTTGAATTTTAATGTATTTAGTTGATTCCTTTATCGGCCCTTTGTCAAAAACATTTTAACATTATATATGAATAAATTACACATTGGTGAATATGAGAAAACGGAGCTAATAATTTATTATTAGCCAATTATAAAAATAACAAACATTTAATAATTTCTTTCGACTCGATGATTAATAGAACTGTAGAAACCTAGTTCTAATGGGTGAGAATTACTATCAGAATTAATATATTATTTGCACAAAGCAAATGGGACAAAGGAGCTCATCGAGTCGAAAGATTATTGGCATATAATTAAAAATGAACGACATTAATAAATCACGCAATATATATATATAATATAGTAAATGAGCTGCCATCGTAAGAAAGGAGAATTAAATCTAAGGACTAGAGATTTAAAATTATGACATAATTTAAATAGCATAAATAAAAGTAAGTTTTACAGAGATCATTACATTAAGGAATGAGAAGAGCACTTAAAGGGAGTGTAAAGTAAAGTTCGAAACAGGCCAGAAAGTTACGGCTCATTATAAAAATATATTACCCATTTCTTCCAGGCTGGTCCCTTAGTTTACACATCCGGGTTGGTAAAACATAGGCATGCATTTGGTCAATTACTTGAACAGCATTTTATTTGATTTTGGCAGCATGATTTGTCTGGAAAGAATTTAGCAGCTTCATTGAAGATTTTTAGGGGACTTCAGGAACCGTAGCCAGATTCCTGACATTTTAGCCCTTCACCATGATTGAAACACTATTTAAATTTATGATTTTAAAAAGCACAGAATTTACTGGCACTTTTCTGCAACAAATATGGCTTCTTTCCTCTCCAAACTTTTCAGAGCTATATATACTGTATTTGATGCCTTCGGGCTAGCGCTTCTTTCATTATCAATGTTACAAAATTTACTGGTTGTTTTTAGATACATTCCTTCAATAAGGCTTTCAAACTCATTAACTTGAATTCATTTTTTAATTAGAAAATGAATTCTTAAAATCAGAAAAATGATTTTAATTAGGAAATCCTTACATTTTAAATACTTATCTTTTTTTCTAATTAATAAAACCTTAACAATTGTTTTGGAAAGGGAAAATCTGAAAGCTTATCGAAAGAATGTAGCTTTTAATCACTAAAAATTTAACAAATTATTTTACAATAAAATCAAACATTCCCAACACAATGAAACTTTCGAATAATTATATATATTTAAATATTTACAAATATGTACGCACAATCCATGCAGTTATAATATATATAAATTCATGAATAATTTTACCATGAATTTATTAATAGCATTGATTAATTTAAACTCAAACGAATTAATTTTAATACACATTTATAAAATAAGTTTTTCTTTATGGAAATTAGTGTGGATTGAACGTATAAAGCTGCATTGCATCGGAAATTTAAGGTTAGTACTAGGGTTTGAAGTGGGCTTATTGCTAGATGTCATGAAGCTAGGATCAAACTCAGATCTGACTGCTTCAATATGATTTAAATGCTTAATTAGCTTTTTTTTTAATTTTTTCAAATAATTTTTTTAAATATTATTTTGTATCCTAAAATGGATGTGGCTGAAAATAGGAACTTTTAAAACAACTAACTTTGAAAATCAATCTGCTGAATCACCAGCAAGTACTTCAAAGCATCATGGTGATTTAGAAACACAAGGTGATAAGGGTGTAATAACTGGTGAGCTTGTGACTCCCCAAAGACACACTGCATTGTTTGTGGAGTGATATTATCTAACAGCACCATGAAAACATTTTCATTAATGTGCCATTTACAGGCAAAACATCCAATATATATAGAAAAAGATGTCATTTATTTCTAGTGATTATTAAGTGACCTGAATCTAATTTCTTTTGTGATATCTGCAAATGAAGACAAGGAAAATGCTGTTAAAACATTATATAGATAAAAATTTGATATCTTCATGTATCAAAGAAGCGCTTCAATATATGTTCAGTGATGACCATGTCTAAAAAATTAGCAATATTCCATTCTCAAATAATACAATTTCTTGGACAATTAAGGAAATGCTGACAACATTAAATCAATAGTAAGTGAGAGAGAAAAAAAGCACCCCTTATTTTCTATACAGATAGATGAAAGCATTGACAGTTCTAATTTGTTAATTCAATGGTAATGTTCTTGGTGAAAAAATTTTATTGTGCTATCCTCTTTCAAAAAGATGCATAGATGAGAATAAATTCAATGTCTCTCAGGATTATTTTTGTAAAAAAAGAAATTGATTGGACCAATTGGTATGGTGTTTATACAGATAGTAAAAAAACTATGTCTGGTTATTATACTGGTTTATGCAGTTGTATCAAAGAAATCACTTCCATCTAGTTTTTAGTCATTGCTGTATAAACAGACAATGCCCTGTGACCAGATTTCTGATCACATTCATTGAAATAAATGCTCAGTCAATCTGTAAAAGCTGTTAATTTTATTAAAACCAGTTCATCAAAATCCAGATTATCCAACTCTTTTTGTGAAGATATGGAGAACCTTATACAACATTGCTTTTGAACACTGAAGTGAGGTGGCTTTCATGAGAAAAAGTAATCACATAATTATTTGAATTGAGACATGAAGTGCAAGTTTTTTTTAAAGACCATCATTTTAAATTAAATTCTAAGTTTCATGAAACTGAATGACTTCAACAACTTTCATACTTATCTGATGTTTTTTCAGAAACATATAAACTTAACTAAAGATTACAGAACAATTTCATAACCATCTTTAAAATGTCTGACAAAATCGAAGCTATGATTAAGATATTACATTTTTGGGAATGTTGTATGGATAAAGAGCAGAATAAAGTTTTGAGACATTTCATGGTTTCTTATAAATTAGTATAATAGCTCACTTAAAAGAACTAAAGGTGTTGTTGAGGTAAATATTTTCCAAAGCAAAATAGTGAAACTAATTGGATTTGAAATCCATTTAACAAACTGTTTTTTCAACAAACTGGAAAATTATCTCATATTAGAAAAGAAAAATTTATTGAACTTTCATCTAATTCTTCTTTATAATATGACTTAAAAAAATAAAATTTCATCGATTTCTGGGCAACAATGAAAGAAAAGTACCCAGATGTCAATGATAAAACATTAAAATATTTATTACCTTTTAGAAATACGCAGCTTATTGAGTTTATTCATTCTATGCCTTTATTAAGAATAAATATAGTAATAAACTTAATGCACCTCCTGATATCAGATTATATATGTCTTCATTTGAACCTGATTTTAAAAAACTCAGTTCCATGAAACAATCTCAAGGATTGCATTGAAATTATTAAGAAGAGCCAACTTTGAAGGCTTGTGTATATCAAGAAAAATCATTGACCATTTGTATGAATTTTCATTATAAATTAATGTGATCAAAAGTTTATTTTAATGCTTTTTATTTATTTTTGCTTTTATCAAAAAAAAAAAAAAAAAAACTGAAATGAAGCATAATATAGAAAATATAATAAAAACCAAAATTTACCATTAGTTTGACTAGTTAATTATTTAGTTAACCTAAGAATTTTATATAATGTAATAAAAAAAGCCATATTGTTTTTGTAGAATGGGTAGGGATCTATGAGAAGAAGAGATTCTAAATAAAAAGCCTAGTCAAGGGGTATCAGAAAGAGAAAAATGTTGGAAACTCCTGCATTAGACCATATATAAAGGTGTATTTCCACCTTTATTGTTTAAAGGAGGTTGCCTTGGTATTGTTTAAGTGTTGTATGCTTTCATGTATTTACATTATTTACCAAACTAACCTTGTGCATTATTAACTTTATTATCCAAGTAGTACATACTTGGAGCACTGTTTGAAAGTTATAATTGACTATTTGATAGCCTGCTTTCAGAACAGATTATGTTTACTTATTTAATGAGGTTTATTTTAAGTTCTTTGAATAACTTCACTCTCTGTAGTCAAGTTGCAATCTTTACGATCTATATAAATATATTACATCATATATACAGGTGGATTTCCACCTTTATTGTTTAAAGAAGGCTGTCTTGACAATAGATTGAAATTGTTGATTGTTATTGATATTGGTATTATTTAAGTGTTGACTGCTTTATCTATTTATATATGTGCATATATATGTATATACTTGTGTATGTATGTGGACTTATAAAGTTGTGCCTCCTTATTTTAAGAATGGAGTCTACTAAATTTTTTACTAGGATTTAAGCCTACTTATTTTTACTTCAGCAAACAAATAGTCCAAAAGATCAGGAAAAGTCAATGGCCACCACTACATGTTTCAAATGAACTAGTCTCATTCAGGTGACTCAAGTTTTTTTACATGCCCAATGAATTAATGCTATTTTTCTTAAATATGTAAATACATTTACACTTATTTAAATTTATAAGCTTTACTTGTAAACCACATAAATATTATTAATGTAATTAGAAGGGATTTGAACTCAGACTTTCAATCTTCCTACAGCTTTCCACTCCTTCTTATACAACCAATAAACATGACCACATCTATTTATCTTTTTCATATTGTGAGATGATGATCTGGACAACTGACGAGTGCTGGTTTTCCATTAAATATGGATAATGGGAATTATTTATCTTTTTCACATGTGTATGGTTATATAAGTTGGAATGAAGCTTGAAAGTTTCAGTTAAAATTCCTTTTAATTATATTAAGTTTATTATAGACAATATACTTGTATTTAAAGGTTATAAGTATTTATTATTATTCTACAAACATGAAATTATGAAATTTCTTATCTTATAATATAAACTATGATTTTAAAGATTAAGTATATCACTTAATTACAATTAAATGAATGTACTAATTTGAATGAGAATAGTTCAATCAAAATGTATCATGGGACCTGTTAGCATTATTTTGATATCGTGGATTATTTGCTTGTAAAAATAAAAATTAGTTTAGATTCTAATTAAAAACTATTTAGTTTAGTAGAACACATGAGTAAAAAAAGAGTATAAATTTATGCATACATTTAATTGTTGGACACATTAAAATAACACATATCCTCCATTAGTATTCTAAATGCCTATGTATATAAATCGCTACATCAATTCCTTACAAAATTTAATTATAATTATATAAATAATCGTTAAAATTAGATCAAAGTGTATATAATAAATTTAAGAAATTTAATTTATAAATGCAAAAGCAAATACATTTAATTAATCTAAATAAGTTGAATTATTTCATCATCGTCTGAACATTTTGCCCAGTTTTAACATCCTTACATCACAGCATCAATATATAAAGCCATTAGTCAATCATTTCAGTCAAAATCTGATTTCAAATTTAATTGATAAAAACTTTAAGCAATAAAAGAGAAAAAGGATTTATTGCCTTTATAAGTGTTTGAATAACAACTAGATTGTTGCTGCAAAATTTTGACATGAATTTTTACTTATTATTTCAAATATGTGATTTACAGATTCTATTGTTACTTTACTAACTTACAATTATGCCAATTAAAGTTTTAATTTCCTTACCTCATTCCATTATGGGTCTTAACAATTTAGTATTGTATCTACAATAAATGTAGTTAGTTGATAGATGGCTCTTGCCAAAACATGTGCACTTAGTTTAACATTATTAGTCTATGTTTATTCATATGATTATACAGGTTACACAGGATTAATCAATTTAAATAGATTATAAGACTAATTATCTTGACTTACGTCATTGTACTAATCTTACTCTATTTAATGTGGGAATCTTACAAATCTGTATGCTACACAATAACAACTAGCACAGGTTAAGATATTTCTCTGTGTATAAGCATTAACAGATGTGATTAAGTTTGGTGGGTGCAGATGTATAGAAGATATATATTTTGATATCTCAATTTTGAAAACTTAGGTGGAGTAGATATTGTCTAAAATTATTTTACAATACGTATTTAAATTTCTATTTTAGAGTTTATATTGAGAACTTTTTTAAAAAAAAGCTATTCCACTTACTTATAAATTCTAAACTTTTACTAAAGAAGGACAACATATAATAGACCCTAAGTTCACCATTTCAAATATTTTCAATTAATAAGAATATGCATGAATGTAAATTTAAGGTTAATTTTAGGAGATTATCTATATCTTAAATAAGGCTATCATCATCACAAGGGAATATATTTTTATATATACCATGCGTGGTTTCATATTTCTATATGCATTTTTGAGTGAATATTTGTGCATGAATGTAAATTTAAGGTTAACTTTAGGAGATTATATCTTAATTAAGGCTATCATCATCACAAGGTAATATATTTTTATGTATATCATGCATGGTTTCATATTTCTATGCATTTTTGAGTGAATATTTATGCATGAATGTAAATTTAAGGTTAAATTTATGAGATTATATCTTAATTATGGCTATCATCATCACAAGGTAATACATTTTTATGTATACCATGCATGGTTTCATATTTCTATATGCATTTTTGAATGAATAGTAAAAGATTTGAGATGTTATCTATGGCATTACAAATGATGTTTATTGCACTTTTTTTTTAAACTCTTAGAGTAGCTGTAATATATTTGTCTCATGCACAAAACTTCATGATTTTTGTTAACTCTGAATCACTTTTTTATTAATCATATAGTTATAAATATAACTAACTTACCTTTTTCTTTATTACATGCTCAATAATAGAACTTATTACCTATTAATAGTTAGTTTTAATCCTTGCATCTTCAAGTAGCCCAATCCATATAGACTCTCACATTTGTTATAACTACTACATTTATATGCATATATAAATATGCACATATACTTTTATGTTTTAATTTACCCAACTTGATTCTATGGTATCATTATTAACAAAAAAAATGAATTTATTATTAACACTCTTTGTTTTTGTATATAAACAAAATTTGTTTTTAGAGTTGAATAAAATTTGTATATTATTGCAGATATTTTTTTATATTTGTTATAGTTGCCATTATATATATCACAAATCTTGCCACAGATGAATTATGATGATATAGACTAAAAATTAAAATTTTCAACTTATTTTTAAGTACCCTTTGATCATATAAAGTTGATTATCATCTGCTTGATGCATGAAATAATTTTTTCTCTTTTTTTAAGGCAATATACTTTTGATTTATGATAACAGCATTTTTGCCTTAAATGGAATTAACATTTACAAAAATATTAAAAGTTAATTTTATTAAATGGTTATATTTTAAAGTATATTTTCAATGCACTTTGTTATTTATATCATCAAAATTAGTTTTTTACTACATGTTATATTGAATGAAATTTGTATTTTTTGCTATTTGTGATAAGAATATTGTTGTCTATGAAAATATTATTTTCTTCTATGCATCAAAAATTAGAGTACAGATTGTCTTATATTGGATAAAAATGATGTATGTACAAGAATCATATTTTTAATTATCTTATATTGCATTTTATTATTTACAACATAGTGAATAAACTCTGTACTATATTGTGCTTTTTTTTTTCTTGGTGTAAAATGTTGTCATTTTATGGAGTCATTATTTTATGATGTCATTAATTTTACAAAATGATGAAAATTGATAATGATCACTATGACAAATTTTTGTGTAATGATTTCTTTTTTGCAAACTGAAAATCATAATTAAATTTATGGATATATAAATAAAATTTTCACACACCTTCATATCTATACAGATATATTTTTCCTTTCTTTGTTTGCTTTTCTGATATATATTTTTTTCTATTCACCATATTTCAGATATTTTTCAAATTTTCTTTTTATTATTATCTAGAATAATCTGCCATGTACCGTTTTGACTTACAGCTTCTACTAATGTTTTATAGTCTCTTGGTATATTATCCAAATATCATCTCTTCAGTTGACTGAGATGGGATTCTTTCATATTTGTTAACTTAAATGATTGGCATATATCGTTTTCATTTCTTGCATGTTTATCCAATGATTTAATGGGCAACTGGAATTTTTTTCTTGATTTAGATATCATAAATATCAAGTAGGATAGTGGTCTGCCTCCTATGAATTTAGAAAGATTTTCATACTGATGAAACAAAGTGAAGATTTTACCCCCATATTAGACAGTTTCCACAACATCTTATATTTTAAAAGAAATGTTGACACATTTTATGCAAAAGATTTTCTCTAAACTTCTTATAAATACTATCACTGATTAAAGCTATCTAATCATCATTTCTCTTGTTTTTTGACTGAATTAAATTTAAGAACTCAAAAATTCATTTTTGGTTTTTCTTTTTTTTTTTGTATCAGTCACCAATTTTACAGCATTTTTTCAAGTTGATTGCAAATGATTTATATTTCTTGGTCGGATAAATATTTTATAGCCATTATCAGATAAGGCAAACATCCTTGCTTCAAAATTATTCTAAATATAAATAAGAATTTTTTCTTTTTATAATGTTTATGACTCTATTTGTCCATGTATTATATTTAAATGTATCAAAATTATCTTCTTATAGTTTAAAACTGTTTAATTTTTTTTTCTCTTAATTAAATTAAAGCTTATTTATTCAATAATGCATAGACCATATGCATACCTATATGCCTCTGCTATATGCGTAATAGTGGAAATGGTATACTGTGGATTCTTTAATCATCTTCATATTATCAAAAATTTCAGTTTCAATTTTACAATGATTTTTTGATGTATTAGCAATTCAAAATCACTTCTCTTTCCATTTCTTTTACAATTATCTCTCTATATATACTGAAAGTTTTTGTGCCAACTAGTGATCAGTCCATCTATCATATCTTCTACTTGGAATGCAGATTATTTATTTTTTAATTTCTCTTCATCTCATGGCTATCTCTTCCATCCTTTTCTATATATACATATACTAAAAGAAGAAAATAGAAAAGTTAACAATGATAAATATCTTGATCAGATTATTTATACAGATAAAACACAATGAATGAAATTAAACTTGCAGGACTTTTGGTAAAAATAACTTAATATTAAAAGATAAAATGTTTGTGCATTTGAAAAAGATGTTTTAAATACATAAATTTTATCAGTTTTTATATATAGATCTACAACTTGAATACATACAAAAAAGCAATACAGATACTTCTGTCTATTGAGCAAAGTTTGAAGAGAGTATATGAGAAAGTGAGAAAATAAATAAATAATATATAAACAAACAATTGAATTCTTACACTGGATTTATAAAGAACATATAAAACCTAAACAGAACCAAGATATATGATTGATGGATGAAATGAGAAAATTTGCTGGTATGATGTGGAAAAAAGAGGCAATAGATTAAAGAAAATGTATGAAATATGAAGAGACTCTCACTTTATAATGGTGTAATTATCATTGAAAATAAGATGATGTTTATAATATGACTATAAATATTGTAATGGATAAATTTGCAGATACCCGGACTTCATATGGGAAAAACACAGCTTTTATTTTAGAATAAAACAAAATCTATTTCATGGACTCCATCTTACAGTTTTTGGCAGGATTACTTTTTTTTTTTTTTTTTAGAAAATTACAAAATATTGAAATTATCACAATTATGTTTTCAATTATAAATCAAATTTACTAGCAAAGTGTTAAGCATTGAGATTGCATAAGCATTGATAGTGTACACATCCTCATATTAATACATATACATTAAGGATGTGTTTGAAAAGGAAGGTTTTTAATAAATGTGTTTTGCCAGTTCTTACTTATGGATCTGAGACTTGGACACTTAATAGAAGAGCAATACAGAGACTTCAGACCACTCAAAGAAGTATGGAGAGATGCATGTTGGGAGTAACAAGAAGTGATCGAAAACGCAATGTATGGGTAAGAGAACAAACAGGTGTTACTGACCTCATTGAAAAAATTAAAAGACTGAAGTGTAGTTGGGCTGGACATATTGTTAGAAGAGATGATAACAGATGGACAATTGAAATTTTGAACTGGATTCCAAGAGATTTTAAAAGACCCAGAAAGAGACCGCATGTGAGATGGATGGATGAAATAAGAAAGTGTGCAGGGGTGATATGGAGAAGAAAGGCTAAAGATGGATTGAACTTAGAGAGACCTTCATCCTGCAGTGGATTGATAATGGTTGATGATGATGATGATGATGCTAGTATTAATAAAAAATGCTACTAAGTGTATATAATAATAAAATTGATTAACAAGTCATTGATAAAATATATAATGACATCACAATATAATGATGATTGTGGAATTACATTAATATGATATAAAAGTGAAAAACAAATGTATCCACACATACTTTATTTGCCAGCTATTTTATTAACTTATGATTAGAATAATTTATTTATGATGTATCTCTAGATAGAATCTATTGAAGTGAAAACATAAAGAAAATATAATAACTACACCTACACTTCAATATTATAATATTGAACCATACAATTACAAAAAAAAAAAGTTTGATTTAACAGAACATGAAAAGAATATTAATAAAGTGGAAAAAGAATATTTCACATTTTAATGAGATTTGTGACACTTTTCTTCTATAGAATATTTAAATGCTTAAGATATATTATTTAGGACTTTATATATATATATATATATTGCATTTTGCAATATTTTACAAACATGTTTACACTACAAATTGAATTTTTTTTTTCCATGAGGAAAAGTTTATGGTTGATTTATCTAGATGTTTTTGAGGTGTTGCAAATAATTAAAATGTTATTTCCAATAGGGCTGGTAGCTCGAACTCTTCAGCCATTCATATCACTGAAAATCTGATAATGTGATGCTCAAAGCCCTTGATGATGTCAATATTATTAAGGGCTTTGAGCATTCCATCATCAGATTTTCAGTGATTGAAGAGTTTGAGCATGTATATTATTGAAACCTGTCCATTAAAATGTGTAGATTTGCTATCTTAATATAAAGTGAGCCCTGATTTTATATATATATATATATATATATATTAGAGATGATGATCCTGACCAACTGATGAGTGCTGGTTCAGCATGAAATATGTACATTGGAGATCATTTATCTTTTTCATGTGTATGTGGTCATGTGTATCAGTTATATTGGATAGAATAGATGACTGTAGGGAGCTTGAAAGTCTGGGTTCAAATCCCCGTAAATGACATCTAGGTTAAGTATATACATTATATTTGTATTTTAATATTATTAACAGTTGAATGTATTTAGCAAAATATAAATAAAGTTCGATTTTTTCTAAAAAGTTTAATAATTTAATTAGGTGATGAAAATAGTTCAATATATAATTACAAATACTATGAAAAGTATATATAGTTAGAATTTTTGATATTAAAACATGTATTTATTTTTTATGATTAAAAATGTTTTGCTTTTGTTTTTTTTTAATGGAAATTCTTTTGAGTAATACTTTCTGCATTTTATTGTCTTAAAAAAGATATTGATGGTGATCTAAAACTTTTTTAATCAAATTAATAATATTAGTTCCATAAAAGTAGAATAATAAAAAATAGAATTGATATTTCAGTATGTTTGCAATATATTTCAGCAGAACATATTTTCTTAAGCTATAAATATGTAAAAAGTGTGTTGAGATTCAAGTAAAATGACGTTATATATTTCATTATTTATTTACCTTTCATTTTTGAGTTCTGCATGGATCGAAACATTTCTATCCCACTTCAAAATATATAAAGAATAAATACAGCAGACAATTTTTCGTTCAAAAAAATTAAAATGCAAATGATACTAGTAGTCAAAATATGTTCGGCTATATATACAGAATCATTTCCCCTCATAATTAGATATTTATAATCTGAGAGATAAAAAGACTATCAGATGGTCTTGGGGAGAATGACGGAAATCTTTTTATGATTTTTTTTTTTTATATTTATAAATAGCATGCAGACAAACATAAAATAACTGTTATTTCATATGAAAGATTAGATTTCTTCTTATGAAATTTATGATATGCAACCAAAACAACATAATCTTCTGACATCTTTATAATTAAAGAACAAATCCATTGTTCTTAAGAAAAAATTGGAAAGATGTCGAAATATATAGCAGATTTTAGTATAATTTTTATTGAAGTTTTTTTTAAAATTATATATAAAAAAAAAAATAAAGGTAAAATAATCGTTTGTCTTTTGATAACCGGTCACGGCCGCTTAATTGCCTTATTTCTGTGCAAAAATAATGAAATATAACGTTACCAGCTGATAATTTTTTCTTTAAAAAATTTATGAAACAACATTATTTTCTCAATTCCATTTTTTTATTACATTATACACTCTTTTTATAATTACTAGATTTAAAATAATATTTTATAAATTACATTTTCAAAATTATACGAAACATTATTTAAATATCCCAAATAATCTTTAAATATGTTGTTGCAAAGTCAAGATTTCTTCTTCTACTATAAAGACAAATAATGAAAAAGGTTTCTTTCATAAAAAATATGCAATCATGCGTTTAAAGTTTTATGCCAGCAACTATGTCACATGATCTCTCTTATGCATACTTATATGCAGTGATGATATCCCAAATTTCCAAGAACCGGTTCTCTAAAGATAGGCTGTATTTAAGAACCTATTCTGTTTATTTTTCTTCTTTTTAAGCATTGAAGCATTCACTTCTTGGTTTCATACCTAAACGTTTTTGGCGACTTCTCAGAAATTTTGCATGACCTCCCCCCCCCCCATACACAAAAAAGTACAACAGTGCACATGCACACTATGATGTACTTTGCAATCTCACTCATGGGATCAAAAAGAATTAAACCATTTTTATAATTGGAAAAAAAAAGCTTATTTATTTGGCAAGATATTTCCATATTTACATTCTATTTGCATCACATGTCTCTTCAGGTTGATGATGCTTTTTGACTATAGCATCATCAGCTGTGTTGTCATTTCTTGGCCAAACTTGAACTGAGTCACTGCAATCCCAATGATCTAATGGAAGACCTATCCAATATATTAGTAGAAGATTTGCCACATTTTTCACTTCGATGTGATTTCTTTTATCTGAATAAATTGCGTTCATCACAGAAAACCTTCATTCAGCCTCTGTGAAACTCACAACAATGGTTTTAATTATATTTTTAGCTCTTTGGATAGTTTTAGGTACAACATGTTTCTGGTGATTTCTCATAACATTTTCAACATAATCACAGAAATCATCAACTGAAATCTCATGATGAAATAATTTCTCTTCAAATTCTTTCCAGGGAACTACAGCTTCTTCCAGATTCAAAGCATTTGGGTTCACAATTGTAACTAATTGATGGATTTTATGATTTCTATCTTGAATATTATTTCTTATGATATTACAATCCATTAATCTTAATGTCATATTTGTTGTCACTACATTCAGTACTTTTTGATGGGGAAGACTCACATATTTGTTGTCTTCAACAAAATTAATATGCAGGAATTCCTTAGAAGAGATAGTTTCATTTAATATTTTTTTTGTAAGTACCACTCTTCTCTCTGATATTCAAATGCTTTAATTGTTATCTTAATCAATTATTCAGTATGCAATATATATACACTTCTTCCTTGAAGAGCATCCACCAACAAAAATTTTCTTCTAGTATATTGATTATTAAGTCAGGTCTCTCATAAAATATTTGTTGGCGAGATGTTTGCCCATTCCAGAAAATTTCTTATTAGTAAAAAAAAAATCATACAGTGCTGGATAGGCTCGCCATGTTGCAACTGCTGATCTATGACTGCATGCTGCCCATCATGGGTCAAAAAGTCTACCAATTTTTAGAATTTCAATTCCCAAATTGATTGAAATTTTATTCAGTGTCATTTGGTTTTTATTAGACTGATGGAAGATTTTGTATATTTCATCAATAAATGCTTTAAAGTGATTCATTTGCTTTATGTCTTTGATAGAATCCTCCAGCACAAGCTGAAGGCAATGACTCAAACAATGCCAAACAATAAACTCGGGATAGTGTTTTTTTTATTTTAACATTCACTCCTGACCACCTTCCCAGGATTAAACTTGCTCCATCTGAACAAAATCCAATCAAATTATTCTTCAAATGTGGAATATCAAATCTTAATGAATGCAGAGTTTGAAGTAGAACAGTGTAAATGGTTTCAGCATCTTTGTTTTGTAATTCCACTAAATCTACAAACATTGTTGGTGAAAAATCTATATCTTCAACCTTAATAAAAATGATAAGGACTGTTTTGCATGATATTGTTGATGCCTCATTAATTATAACACATGTCTTTAAATTCTGATCTATTATTTTTCTAAACACTTTCTTTTTAATGTATTTTGCAATGTGCTCAACAATTTTGACAGCTGCGAATCGAGAATGGAGTCCCACTCCCATATCTAACCCATTCTTTTTTTGTAATTCTATCAAATGTTCAATATCAGAAAATAGGTCAGTTTAGTTTTGCTAAAGTGCAAACTGTATTGAAAATTTTACAAGTGGAGCTCATAAACTTTTTATGAGCTTTGTCTATGGATTTGGAAATTGCATTTTTTGCACTTTCTTTCAATTGCATCACAAATATCTGGTGTGCTTTTGATGAAAAGTGTTCCTTTATTTTTTTTGAAGAGAGGCTTGTTGAACCATTTTATTTTTTTCTCCATTCTTTTGACACATGAGCTGCCTTCACTTTTATTGACTCGATTTTGATATAGATATCACACCCAAGCTTTTTTCCAATAATAAGTAAACCACAATATTTTTCTTTGAATTCATTGGCTTATTTCATATGGAAGGTCACTATCTACATTTATTTTATATGCATCTTTTGTACTTTTGGAACTGGACAGCTTAATTGTGTTGTCAACATTATTTTCTGTTGTATCAGAAGAAACAGAAAACAAAACTTGATTCAATATAAATAAATAAATAAAAATTTTATTCAAAATATCATCCTTTACTATCGTTTTCGATTCTGTATCAGTTTTTGGATCTTTTATAAAAAAATCCAATATTGTTTGGCATTTTCGTTTCATTTCTTGTGAAGGGTTTATTTTTATTATATTCTCATGTTACATTGGCCTTGGAAAAAAAAATCTAATTAATTGATTTTTAATACAAATGAGTGGTAACAAATCATAAAACTCAAATAAAATAGTAAAATTAAAAAAAAAAAAAGGAAAAAACATTTGAAAACTAGTCATGCCATTTGATGAGCTATCTTCTTGCCAAGTTATTCTAGAAAAAATATGTTGAACTCATTGTTCAAAAAAGACACTGTTATACCAGATATAGCAAACTACATGGAAATAATACTATAAACTTATTACAGCTGGTCATCCATTAAATTTACTAATCAAATAAAAACAAATCTTGCATGATAAATATAATATGTAAGTGAAGAAATAAAATATTTAAATAAAAAATTAAAGTTAAATAAATATTTAAAACAATGTCGGCATAACAAAATCATTGCAACAATGTTTTTATGCTACTGTTTATTTTCAAAATATGTTATTTTGAATGAAGTTATTTTATCTTTAAAGTAAAATAATTTCAGCAAGAGTAAATTTCACCAAATACATATACATTTGTGCCAAATTTATTTCTAATTTTTAATTTTAATAACGCCTCTGTTAAATGTAAGTAAGCCAATAGTTAATTAATTTGTTTCTTACCTTGTGTAAAAATTAAATATGGATCCATTTATCAGTAATAAAATAACATTTTTTATTTGTATACTTTTAAAGAAACTAATTTGAATGCGATAATGGATTTAATTACTTAAAACAAAACAGTTGTGAATTATTATTACTTGCAGAATAATTCTTAATCACTCAAATTTCTTTGCACATATCACACGTTCCAAGTGAAATGTCATGTAGTCGAATTATTCGGATGAAATCATTTTGAACCTAGTAAGTTCAAAAATAATCATTGCTACATTAGATATAACAAAAAAAAAAATACAAATAATGTTCTAGATTATTATTGGAAACAATTAAGTAATTTGTTAATTCAACTTTTTTTTAGGATAAAAATAATAAAATTTATTTTCGGATAATTTAACTACCGGTTCGCTAATTTTTTTTTTTATTTTAAGAACTGGTTCGCGCGAACCGGTTGGATATCATCACTGCTTATATGCTTCCCAGAGTAGTTATCTTCATGCCATTCTACAGCCAACTGTTGTGATTTTAAATAATCAATGTACACCAGCTGTTAAAATCTGTACTACTCAAACTTGTAGTAAATCCCTTTAGAAAAGAATGAATAATAAATCCCTTTAGAAAAGAATGAAAATAACTGCTCTTGGAAACATATGGGTATCCATATAAAAGGCCATGTGATATTGATTGCTGATAAATTATTATTTTTTAGGCAAAAACTAGAATAAGTCTATAATTATTATAGAACTGAGATCTTAAAAACTTATTGGAAATTGGGTTTGGTCTTAAGTCTGTATACAAATGAGTTAGCCTTGGTTTGAAATCTTAGACTTTTTTAAATTTTCAGTTTATTAGCTTGAATAATATAAAAGAGTAAATTATGGCTGCTAGATGCATACATAAATTAGTTAGAGCTTTCAATCCTAATCTTCATTGACAAAAACAAAAGCTAGAAAACCAGTTAATCTAGAGAAGAGAATTTTACAGTTTTACACCATCTCATATTCACTGATTACTCAATCTTTCAGTAAATGGCTTTAGGATAAGATGAAGATAACTGTTTTTGAAAATGTTTATATATTTTTCTTTTTGTTTTATTTATTAGTTAAGGTAGGTATGTAAGCTATTTATCAATCAAAAGTTGAATGAATGGCTTACAAAAGCTGATTATTTTGCTCAACAATAAATTGAAGATCATAATCATGAACTATAAAACAATTATACTGGAGAACTGTTGACTCATTATTTTAACATGATGCTAATATTGATGAGTATGTATTACTGTCTACAGGAGAAAAAATCCTAAGCCTGTCATATATCTGAAAAAATGTTCAAGTTTTATGTAGCCAGAAATTCAGCTACAGTTTGTGATCATAACAGGTTAATTGCTAATTACTTACAGCATGAGACTATTCATCTTTTAACTATACACTTATAAATATGTGCTTGTTTTAATTTTTTTTTAGATATACATTTTTGTGTGCATAAATATTGACATATTAAATTTCCTATCTACATTGATTGTAATCTTGCCTGATAATTATAGTTTTAGATAAATCATACAAATTCAAGTTTATCTAAACATACAATACTAAACGTAAATGATGAAAATTAGTGTTACGGAAGCAGAAAAAAAATGAAATTTTATGAGATTTTGTAACATGTCAGTAGGACAAGGATTGTTTTTACTGTTATCAATACTTTAATATAAACATAGTCTATTTGGGTCATTTTTTTTTTTTTTGAAAGTTATATACCGACTGTATTTAAAATTAGCTTAGTTTTGATGACGTCACTTTTTGAATCACCTGGCTAGATGTTGTATTGTATTTCAGATACTGTTTGGTTTTTTAAACTTATTTATAAAATTATTTCAAGCGTGAATTGCATTTTAGATTTCAGAAGTCTGTTTTATTCTTTTAAAAATAAAAAAATAAACTTTTAAACTTAAATTTTACTTAACAATCGCCACGTTTATTAAAAGCAGTATAAACATACAAAAAAATCATTTTTGTTTTTTTTCATATTTTGATTTAAATATAAAAAAAATAAAATTCCTATTATTAAATAAATATTTAGTCGCAATAAATAATTGTTTAAGAGAGAATAAAAAATTCATTGACCACTATGAGGTCAGCTGTAAGTTATTTTTAAGGAGTGTGCCAGTAGTATTTCTCTTAGAAATATTTAGTATCAAGAAATTTGGTGTAAACTCTTTTCCTCAAATCAGGAGCACTGTAATTAGCAGAGGAATATGCTAATATTAAAGAAGATGTTCTTAGAGTACCTGCATCGCAAACCAGAGTAATGCTCTCCAAAAGATTGTCCTTTGAAATTATTTTAGATTTAATCTTTATATTCAAAGTCACTTTTAAATAGTGTGAAATATCAGATTTTATTGTTTTTTTTTTCCTCATGTGTCATAGCATCAGCCAGGAAGTGAACCCGCTAACCCGGGACAACTGCTTGTAAAGCAGCTGTCATTGACTTCTCGACCACCAATGTTTGACAGATTTTGTTTTCATTTCAACAAAAATTTTATTAACAATGAATAGTGATTACATACTAATAAAGGATAGATAAATGAATAAATTTTACAATAATATGATTGTATAATGTTCTATTTGTTATCTGGCTAGATTTTGTTATGAGAGTACAATTGTTATACTCTTATGTGGTTAGGTATAGTGATGAGATTCTAAGAACTTGATTAATGGAATAAGCATTTTTTATATAAACATGAATATTTTCTTTTAGAATTTCCTATTCTATAATGCTGGGTAGGTGGGAGTTGATAATCAGGAAAAGGAAAGAGCAGTTAAAGACCAGGTGTCATCAAAGACTTTACTGGAGGCCAGGAGCTGGTCACGTTTCTTGATTTTTTTGAGCGTTTGATTAAACAATGGTATGATTTGTGGCGGGGGTAATTCCATGAGAGTTTTGCATCTCACTATCCATATGGAATAAAGGACAAAGGTAGAAAGCCTTATTATTGAAAAGAACCCATTATGAATGGCATTTTCAAGTGAGAAAATCATATCAGGTCTTATGTTGGAATTGATTATAATTATATCTTTCAGTGTTTTAAGTCTTGGGCACCGGTGTATAATATGGTCTATGGTTTCATCTTCACGAGCACACAGACCACATATAGGGTCAATGCTGGTAAAACCTCTTCGGTGATAAAGGAACCAATTCGTGGGAAGCGCATTAAGATTTATTTTAATGATGAAGTCAAGGAATTTGGGTTCCAGACTCCATCTTTTAAAGTGTGAAATGAGTCTTTGGTTGGTTACTTTTAGGCTGGTTTTTATGGGTTGTTGATTATAGTTGATTATATTGTATGCTTCCCATAAGGTGATTTTTTTGTTAAGGTTAAAGGGCATTATTGGGTTATAAAGTTGTAGGTGGTCTATTAGGGAGGCTATCCATGAACTGGCAGAGGGTGGAGGACGATCTGTCGGTGTAATTTTTTTAATAATGTTGGCGTATCCACAGGAGAGGATCAGATTATGTAGAGTGTTGTGGGTTTTCTGTAAAATTATTGCTTGTATTGAGTGGAATGACAGTCCATTGAACCTGCGTGGTCGTTGGATGCCTCGCAAGCTAATAGCAACTGTCCTTCCTCTCCAAAGAAGTTTGGTACATAATCGGTTGATTTTATTTTGAAACTGTTTAGACATTTTTACGAATGGAAGGTAATATGAGATTTTTGGCATTATGATCATGTTGAGGAGGCCAACCTTTCCATATAAAGAAAGGTATACTCTAGACAGTGACGTGGTGATGGCTTCAGTTGAATGGAGGATTGCATCTTGAATCTCTCTTGCCATTGCAGTTGGTGTTTTGAAGATTGGGAAACCTAGGTATCTTTGGGGTTTTGCAGAAAAGGGAGAGTTAATTTGTATACCAGACATAATCTTCCAGATGGAAGATTTGTTAAAGTTTATTTGTAGGCCAAGTTTCGCTGTATTTCTGTTTAAGATGTTCATGAGATGGGGAAGGTATTTAATGGTGGGAAGAACAAGCATGATGTCATCTATATATGCAAATACATTGAAGTTTTTATTGCGAGAGGGAAGGAAAATTCCAGGGAGGTTTTTTTCTATATCCATCAGAAGAGGGTTGATGTATGCTGTGAAGAAAAGGGCACTGAGTGGAGATCCTTGAGGGATCGACTTGTATGGCTTGAAGCCTGATGTGATCTTGCCATCAAGAGAGAGAAAAATCTCTCTGTTGTTGAGCAGATTGCTGATCATCTGAACAATCCCGGCTGGAATGTCGCATTCCAACAGAATATCCAGGAGGATATTTATCTGGACTGAATCAAATGCTGCCACAACATCCAGCTGGACAGCAATAGGTTTTGATTTACGATGTCCTCTGATGTAATTGAATAATGCAGTTACATTGGACATAGCATGCGAGGTTGATGATCCCTTTTTTCCGTATTGGTTTGACGAGATATGGCTAAGGATTTGAGTTTGGATTTGTATTTTTAATGACTGACTCAATTATCTTGATAAGCAATGGGATCATGGAAATTGGCCGGATATTTGTTTTGTTGCAAAAAATTATGTTTAATTGCAAGTTGTTTCTTTGTTGTATAAACAGAATGATGAACATAATAAGGTATTTGTTTCAAATTTTAAAGATTTAATGTAGACCTAAAAAAATGATTCCACTCCAAACAGTTTCATGTTTTTGTAAAGCTTAAGCAATTCATAACATAAATGATTTTTCTGCTTGATCTTTTTGAAAAATCAATTGGATTTTTTTTAAATAAAAACATTTGTTTTAGTATAATCCAATGGCTTTATTGCTTGGGAGTTCATAAGAAATTTGAGTGTCAGCATTGGAATCACCTGAGACTCCAAAGTCTGACAGTCTATTATCAGCACACTAAACTATGCGGAGCAATATTAATAATTATCTGCATTTAATGAATTTAGATATATTTTTTAAAAAGGGTTAAAAAAGTTTCAGAGCAATAAGCTAAATCTTATTAATAAAGGTACCATAGCATGAATCTTTCACAAGTTTTAGATTAATGATTTGTGATCTTCATCGGTGACAATTTAGGAATCTAAATCTAAAACACATTTCTTTTTTAATTAAGGTAGTAACTAAAAAAATAACTTTATAAAGAAAAAAAAATCACGAATCCAGTTTCCACAATAAATTTCAACAGTTAATTTTATTTTACTCTTGCCCTGCCATCTATTGTAAGTTTAAGTAACCCACATATGTCAATGGCAAGGCTTATTAAATCTTTATCCAGTGTGGTTCTTTTCATATCCACAGATTAGTTTCTGACTTATGGGTTTCATTTGTGAGAGTTTTTGCATCGGAATCTTTGAATCTAATGCAGCTTTCATTCAATAGCCATTTTTTACACTTTTTTTTACCAACAACAAATCATTTGAAATTCAAAAATATCTTAATAATTTAAAATTGCATACTTATATAAATCTGATATCAGTTTTGTATCCATATATTATGTGATCTCAGTTTTATAGAAACTATCAGCTCCTTTATTTTTTGACTAGAATTGGTATAAAACCAAAAAGCATCATGTAATTTCAGATTACACTTTATTTTTTAGGATCAAACCTCTCTTATTTTTCTCCAGTTCTTCTATCTATTGTAAGATTATGCATTAAATAAATGCTACATAATACAGCTTATTAAATACATATAAAGATCTACATTTTCATATGTTTCAGATTATTTTTTTGATTTCCAGCTTTTAATAGTACTGAATTTCTGAATCTGGATCTAATGTGCCTTCATATAACCCTAAACAAAAGATAGAGGTGCCTATTGCTATTATAAAATTGAATTTACTAAAATTTATGGATATTGGCATCACATCTATTTAACTTCGTAAGTATCCTAATTTGCTTTCACAAAAAATATATAGAATTCTTTAGTAAATTATATTTATCTCCAGACCTAGAAAATGTATCAAGAGAATGTTTTTAATAAATGTTTTTTTACATAAAAGCAATTTGTATAAATAAATAAAATTAAAACTTGAAATTTTTTTAAAGAATTATGATATGAAATTAAATTCATTTAAAATCTCCCAAAATTATTCTGCCATCCCCATCCCAGATCCAACAATATAAAATCACATCCAGTTTCAGAATTTATCAGAGTCTCAGCAATTGCTCATGATGTCTTTAGACAAATATAAATTATATGTATCATAATTAAGTACTGTCCAATTTATGAATACAATAAAAAAAAATCAAAGACTTAATAAAGCTACTAATCTTTGCAAATTCATTTATGTACGATTATAAATAATAATTATTCTGGAATTATCTATAGTTATTGAAGGGAGGAGATATTTAACAAATTAGAATTTATTTTTAAAAAAAGAATTTTAAGAAATACAGATATATCGTTGGATAATAGGTTTAATAAATGAGCGGAATCAATAATTAATAAATCTGAAGTTTATATTTTCAAAATAATTACAGAAATAAAATTGAAAATTCTATTAAATTTTATTTTCATTAGGCCTTTCAAATGTGTTAAACTACTGCATAGCATTTAAAATTAAAAGTGTGAATTACCATAAAATTTAATTGTATTCAAAATAACTGTTTTCAAAATAATGTTGAAATAGTAGTTGAACACGATATGATTAATAAATTAGCATCGTCAAGCATTGGTAGTCGAGAGATCAGCGACAGCCGCTTTACAAGCAATTATCCCAGGTTAGCGGGTTCGCTTACCGGCTGCCGCTATGACACATGAGAAAAAAAAATTAGCATGTCACTACTATGACATTGTGTTAAAGATGTAATTCTGAACACTATTTATTTTTCCCATTAATATTTAAGTTGTATCAACTATTCTTAATCACTTTTATATATATATACAAAATTAAAGAGTCAAAAAGTATAACAAAAGACAGTATTAACATTTGATATCTTTAACCTTCAGAAACATTCGGATGAATTTAAACTAAAATTTATTAATTATTCTAAAATCTTAATAAATTTGAACATAGTTTAAATATAATGGAGATTTAAAAACAGATAATTGATTCTCTATAAAAAAAATAAAAAAATATCAACCATTTTCAATTAAAATAAGGCAATATATGAAGAAAAGAAGGTAAATGAAAGTATTGTAAAGTGATACATTAAGAAAATTGAGTATCTGAATCTTTATAAAATATTATAAGAAAGAGATAATAATGACGTAAATAAATCTAATTGTGAATTCTCAAAAAAAGTTGTAAAAAAAAAAAAAAGTTTCAAAAAGATAAAACAACATCTTGGTATTAGAAGAAAAGTTATTTTAGCAATAAGAAAAAAAAGGAATTATTATTAAAATTAGAGACGCATTTTGATATGTATGGAAGAGTTCTATGAAAATTATATCGTTATAATGAACAAAAAACTAAATTAACCACCACAATTATTACAGCTTCTGAATTGTCAAGCATTTTATATGAAGAGGTAAGACATAAAATTAAATCTATGAAAAAGGAAAAGCTCCAAAAAGTGATGAATTATTATTGATATTTTTAAAAAAGCATATGAAGAAATAGAAAAATTGTTAGCAAAATTATATACTAAATTATTGGAAGACTGCAATAGTAATATAGATATTTATGAAAGATGATAAAGATATTAGAAATTACAGACTTATCAGTCTTCTATCAGTTAAGAAATGGTGACCATGTGATGTTTATTGGCTTCAATCAGTTTTATATAAAATCTTTAATGTGATAATTACAGTTCATCTATAATGAACTTTGGATTCAAACCAACAAAAAAAAACAAGTTGATTTAAAAGTAATTTTAGCACAGAAGATCAGTTCTAAGTATTAAAAGAAATTATAGAAAAGACTAATGAATATAAGTTGCTATTACGCTTTGAATTTGTAGATTATAAAAAAAGCATTTGATTCTATAAGCATTAAGGCATTGGATCATTAAGATTTAGGATATTGTCATATTTTGAAAAATATTTATCAAAATGCAATAGCAGTGATTACATTATATGGTAATACCAAGAAGATTAATAGTGAGAAGGGTATATGACAGAGTTATTTCATACCTCCAAAACTTCTTATAGCAGTTTTATAAAAAGCATTTAGTGGATTAAAATAGAAACTGAGAGAATATCATATAGATTTAGCATATAATGTAGGCTTTTTTATATTGTTATTATCAAATAATACTTCAGACTTTTAGGAAATTTTGCAATGATTATTAGATGAAAGTATTAATAATAATTATTATTTTCCTTATTGTTAATATACTAATTTTTTTATATTGTTAGTCAAATATTTATAAACATTCATGAGAATATACACGCAATAATATTATAATTCAATGTCTGTATTTTTAAAGCAATATATGTAATTATATAATTGAATAATTATAAATACAGTAATCAGATATAAATAGTCAAAATAAGAGTCATATATCACATGACTATTCTCTTAAGCTTGTAAGTTATAAACAATGAAGATTACCAACTCCTCAACCAGCTTTGCGATAAATGCTTAGCCAGAGCCACCATTTAAAATATCTGTCAGGAACCCCCCCCCCCCAACCCCTATATTTTAACAATTTTATCCACTTAGTAGTGCTTTTGACTATCCTCCTAGTCTTTGTCAACTAACACATTGAAAGACTAACCTTCCCCCAATTCTGTGATCTTAGCATTTGTGAGAATACATCAAACTCCTCATATTTATGTTTTAAAAAAATGCAACACACACATCTATCTTGAATATCATTATTAACAATAATCATTAAAAAAAACTATTATTCATTCTATATATTAATAATTGCGTACATACTGGTCATTTAAAAATTATAACTTTAACGATTCTTAACTATACTAACATGTAGATAAATCTATATACCTGTGTATATAAATTCCAAAATTATCAAAGGAAATAAATCACTATTAAATTTTAATTGTCATTCATCATCCTTTCATTAAAATAATAAAAATAACATAATTGAAACAAGAAAAATATGAACTTAAATTGACAAGATATATAGAATAGTTAATAGAAAGAGAGGAATAAAACATTTTTTTTCTTTTTGAACATAAAAAGGAGATTCAGAAATAACACTGATTAGTCAATATGCTTGTGAGTGAAATATAAATTTGAACCTATCACTCAAAGCCATTCAGCAACAATCAGTAAAATATCGCATCTCCAAAGAAAATAATTTTGGTGAATAAAAAAAAACATGATTATAATTATGAATAGACTTAATATACGTAAAAATATACTTTATGAATATCAAAAATCTCTTTTGTAATCCTATTGAAGTTGAACACTAAAAGTAATCAATCACTTTATTATCATTTAGAGAATTGTGAAAATTAAACTTACGTTATCAAGTTTCAATAGAATCAATAACTTCAAATAAACTTTAACACAGTTACACAACTATGATTGGCTAGAAGGGAAGAAACATCATAGAGATGGAATGTTGACCATACTACCATAATGTCGAATCAGATTTTTAAAAAAAGCAATTGCTACTTTTTTTTTAAGAGTCATAGCATCGGCCGGGACGTGAACCTGCAACCCGGGCAACTGCCTATAAGGCAGTCGCGCTGATCTCTCGACCACCAATGCAAGACAAAGCAATTGCTACTAGTTGGAGATAAACATCAAATCAGAATGAAATACTACAAACGAAAGGAAATCCTTATGAGGAAACTATTATCATAAATGAAAGAATGGACAATGGGAAATTCAAACAGTATTCAAACATGGAATAATCTATTTTGGAAAGGAAAAAAGAATGTATCCCTAAAATAAAAATTCATTTCATTAGTCAATATAAATTGTTCTGAAAGTGACGATGTAGAAAGTGAAAGTACTGTATATTTGAAGAAGATTTGCAATAAATTAGGTGAGTTTATTGTATTTATATTAGTTTCCCATTTATGTACATATATGCAGCTTAAATTTAGGGGTTAATATTTTTTCAAATTTTTTGGGCTTAAAATCCTATTGCTACTTAAATTCAGGGGTAGTTTATATTCAAAGTAATATGTTAAATCAAAAAATCAAAAATAATTTATTTAAAATATAAAAACAAAATAGATTAATAATGAAAAAGCAAATATTATTAAACAAATTTGTAATTGATATAATCTATTTTCTTTCAATATTCTTTTAAAATTGAATTTAATTGTGGACAGCTGAATTACCCAGTGTAGAATAAAAAAATGTAATACATCATTTAAACTATTAATTACAGGATTTGGTAATATGTGAATAAAATGTAAATAATGAATATTGTTAATAAATGTATTACTTTAAAATAAAAAAAACAATTGGTCATAATATAAAAGAAAAAAAAGTTATTTCATGTCCTATGATGGAATGAGAAAAAAATCATCAGTTCCCAAAATGACAATATTTCAAGTAATGAAATTTAAAATAATATTTAATATGAAATATAAAATAATCATGAGAGATCTCCATATGATTACTCTGAAATCAATCTAGTTAACTCACTAGAATAACTATAAGTTCACCAGCATTATAAGTCATACATCATTACTATGAGTGATTAACAATAAAATAAATCAATAGTCAACAATCTGGTGTCTAGATTTGAAAGAGTCTACTGTAGACCAGGCTGACTATTTAGCCTTTGCCAGCTTTGGACAAATATTTAAACATTAATTTGAATGCACAAATTTAAGTGATAATCCATAGACTATACAACCATAAAAACAATAGTGCTGGAATATTAAAATATGCTCATCATCATCAATGCTATGATCACTTAGTACCATTAGTGTACTAGCCAACTATAAACTTAAATTCTGATAAATACTAAACTAAATAAAAATGTAGTTCATGGACTTTAAAGAATATATTCTTTGTGCCAACCCAGAATTCTTCTCAACTGAATGCCAATACACTAAAATATTCATCTTTCATATAATAGACCATTATGCATGAATATAGCTCAGAGAACACAAGGTTTATAACTGTAATTGGATCAAGAGATGATGCAACACATAATATCCTAAAAATATTTAGAATTAAGTTTACTGGAATACTTTTAACAATGAAATACAAGTTTATTAATAACAACAAAAAAATTACATTCACATCTCCAGAATATGATTATATACATATAAGCTTCCTGATTTTGATTAATATACAAAATTCAAGATTACATTGTGGTTTACATGTAAGTCCCAAAAAGTTTAGTTAAAAGACAGTACACAGATATGTTCCTTAATGTTTCTGAACATATCTGAGTTATCATAAAATAAAAAAAATTACATAATATTTAATGATATCAATACCTCACAATGGGTTTACACACAATACACACACACACACACACATATATATATATGCATGTGTGTATCAGAGTACAAGCACATATACAAGCACATGTATAATATAAAATGAATATATTTGATTGACATTTAATAAAATTTTTAAGTTATCACTTTTTAATGATAGAAATACCTCATATTAGATTTACTTAAATATATATATATATCATCACACAGATGTGTGGTACAATAATTTCTTAACATATTTGAATCATCATATAAAATATATAATTAAAATTTTCCTATAGGTGTCTATATGACACACATTAGTATTTGCACACAGATGTGTAGTGCAGGGGTGGGCAAATAGCGGCCCGAGGGCCACATAAGGCCCGCTAAGAGTTTTTATGCAGCCCTCCAAGACAATCAGAAAAATCCACCTTGGACTGAGATTTCCTTCCTGTTGCATGACCGAATATTCATCTCATATTTTCCACTAGAATGGCCACATCAGTGCTTTTCCAGTTGATCTGATTAATTTCAATTTTGTCTTTGCATTAGCAAATATATATATTTCCAACTTTTGTGAAACCATGAATGTTCCAAAAAAATGTAAAATTGGTAATGAATGTCATGTGTTTAATGAAGAATGGACAAACAAATATTTCTTTGGTAATACAGGGAATAAAGCAGTGTGTTTATTGTGTCATGAAAAAAAGATGCGGCCCTCCGTTAACCTTCGCTTCCACAAAGTGGCCCCCGATGCGGCCCTCCACCAACCTATGTGGCCCCTGAGCCAAAACAATTACCCACCCCTGGTGTAGTGCAATTGATGAATATATTTCAATTGTCATATAAAGTACAATAAGTGATTATAATTTTAAGTTATCACATTTTAATAATACAAATACTTTATACTAGGATTTACATAAAATACATACATATATACACATATACATATGAGTGGTATAATAATTTATTAACATTTGAATTTGTTAAAATAATAAAATTATTAAAAATATATTTTCACAAGTATTTTTTTATTGAAAGTATATAAAATCCATTCATTATTTTAATAGTAAGTTTTCCGCTTTACTGTTTACAGTTTTTTTTTAAAAAATACTATCAATTCCTTGTTAGTTTTCCCTAACAAGACAATGTTGATTAAAATTTATAAACATCTTTCAATTTAAAATATAGATTTTAAATATCTTTTTTTAATAAATGATTTAAAATAATATTCTCAATTGTTAAAATATCTTTTTCATGTTAAAAGTATATAAATTTCATTTATTCTCTTTGAAAAAACAAAAATAAAATCATCTATGAATTAAATCCTTTATTTTATACATTTAATTTAGGTAAAAATTATATGATACATTTATCTGTGGTTCCTTGCATATAGGTAAAACAGCATACATATAACTAATTCATCAACCTGATGGACTCTGAGCAAGCTGGTCCCTTTTAACAGTAGACTGGCTTGTTGTCATCATCATGATAGGCATAGTCCAGGTAACTGTTTGTCTGCAGTGATCTCTCTTCTGTCTAGGATTGAATAGACTTTAGGCAAGCTAGCTGTTTTGCCCACATTTGTACAGGCTAATGAACCCAGATGTTGGTCTGACTTTCATGTGAATCAAAACTACAGAGAAGCTTCTGGCTTGTCATCCTTGTATTCCATTATATCTTCTTGGGAGCTCTGTATAACTCTCCAAAAACCAAACACCATTTTTCTAAGAACTCTAGAAAAAACAACTATTTAAATCATTTTATCCACCTTTTTTATAGATAGGGTGAGATGAAAAAAATTCACTAACTCAAGAATATTTTTTTTTATCTTTTATCAAATTTTTTAATATACTTTAATCATTTTAAAAGCAACTTTGAATTTTATCAAAATATGATTTACAAAGATTTCAAAATAGATAGTAGTATTTTACAAAAATATTATACAAGTTTTAATTTAAAAAAAGATTTCTCAAATAGATAGTGAATTTTTACAATTATCAGAAGATCTCTTTTAATATAAAATATGCTTGTTTCTATTTTAAAATCAGAATACAATACTAATTAGATCCTTTTAGCTGTTTAATTTATAATAAAAATTAGGTACTTGTTACATAGCAACTGTACATCAGTTGGTGGTGCTGTTTCTGTGCAAAAACAGAATGATATAATGTTTTCAGACCTGTTGACTCTTAAATAATTTACGTTATTTTTTAATAAGGCTTTTTTTAATATTAAAAATGTACTTTTTTTTTGTCAGAAAAAAAACAGTGTTTTTTTGAAATCATACACCTTTATTTTTTTTTTGAAAAACTACCTTATTCTTATTTTTTTTTACTTTTTTTTTGTAATTCTTTTTTTAATTATCTTACATGGTGGCTTTTTTTTTTGGAATTATATTACATGTTTTAAAAAAAGTTTTTCTTTTTTTTAATAAAAGGATGTGTGTTTTCTTTTTAATAATAATGTGTTCAAAAAAGTGTAATTTATTTTATAGTAGTTAGGCAGAGGCGGCTTTGTTTCTTTTTTTTTTTTTTGTATTTTCAGAATATTACAATAAATGTAATCTAAAAAGTGGACTTTTTTTCCAGTAATTAATAAGACTCAGATTTTTTTATTTTCCTTCTTTCACCGTTTCTTTTTGGTTTATCCAAAAAAAAGGCCACTTTCTTTTCATTTACAATAAAGAATCAGAGCCTTTTTGGGGATTGTAGTAGTTAACCCCCCACCCAGATCACTTTTTTATATTTACAATAAAGAATCAAAGACTTTTTTATTTGTTTTAAGCTGGCCTACTTTCCTCCACCCCTACCCTTCAACACTGACAGTCTGGTTGTAATATTAAATTAAAGCTTTAAAGAAAAACCAAATGAACAACACCAAAACAAAACAAAAAAGCTTTGGATTTGATTGACTTACAAATTAATCACAATGACAAAACAGATTCATTTAAAACATAAATCTATTAATGACATATAACTTTAATTAATAAGAAAACTTTTTGGCTAAAAAGTATAACATGTTTGAACAACATTTAAAGAACAAACAGCCAGAAATGAGTTTGGAGACTAGTGAGTTGTGTGGGTTGTCATTTGCTCTAATATGGCTCTAAACATGTCCTCATGTTTATGAAGGCATTTGCAAATAAATTCATCCAGATAATTGTCTAGATATTGGCATGCTGTGCCATGGTGTTTCTTGTTTTGCCACTTTAGTAGACCCAAAACCTCTCGATGGTCTGGGAATGAGCACCTGTTCTGAGGTCAACGAAATTATGTTGGTGGTTAACTGTTAGGTGGCTAAATCCTACCACTTCAAGGTCAGTGGTCTTATAACCCTTCAACATTCCAAGTATATGGTAGATCCAGACTTCACATTCTGATGAATGGTATCCAGCAGCATAGCTGCAGAATGACAGGGGATGGAAGATGCAAAACATTCACCCTCCCAGTAAACATCTCCAAAAAGCCATTGTTGTGGAAGCATCCTTCCCTGATGGTTCTTGTGCTGTAAAAAAGGGGGTTCATCTATCTCCAAGATGAGTCCAGGACTGCCTATTTTATGGAAGAGGTGTGGCAAAAAGCTTAAATGGCAGAGTTTTCTAATCTGATCATCTACTGTACTAATGTAGGTTTCGAGATTTGGAGATCGTCTCTGGCATGTTTAATGGTCAACTGGTCTCAGCTCCACAAATACATGAACTGCAAAGCTTTGAGAAGGACATTATGGAACCCTCAAATCATGTTCCCTTGCACATAAACTGCCAAGTCATCTACTAAGTGTCATACCTTTACCACATAAACATTGATTGACATGTGGCAGAATGTTTTGAGCCTGCAGAAAGGCAACTGCATCATCTTCTGTATTTGGCACATCCCACAGTTGAATCATTACACTATTGCCCTCAGCCATTTTGTTTTTCTCATATAAGTCATGGCCAAAATGGGACTTTTTCATGAACACCTGCAATCATGCTGTGGCGGAGCCATTTCTAAATTTAAAACACTTCCACACTGCATAGGAAAGCATCACTTATATGCTGACAATTAGTAGTAGTTAATACTATGTCAGTTGGGACCTAGAAAAAACCATTTGGAACAACATTTCAATAGTTCTAAGACATTCCAGTACACATAGGCTCAGATTAAATGCTAGTAAACTGCCATTATTGATCGTATGCATAGAAAGCCACACAAAGCTGGGTGGAACATTTCTGTGCATATGCATAGAAATTGATGCCATCATGTGGCAACTATTAAATGGCTATTATGATCATAGTGTTGTATTAGCCGTAGGTTCGGTACATGGCAGAATTAAACAGCTCTTACTGATCGGTAGTGTCATAGTTTCCGCCATGTCAAACACATCACATGGCCATTAAATGACTACTACAAACATAGTGGTGTATTAGCTGTAGGTTCAGCCATGAAATTGATATTATTCTGTGTTTTTACACAGAAACAGTGCCACCAAGCGTAGTACAGTGGCTATTTAACAAAAACCAAAAATTATTTTAAATTCAAAGTTATTTAAGCCTTTACTATGATCTTATTCCAGGGAAATGTAGACAATATCTACAAAAATTTTATCTGTTTATTTCTACTTTTCCTTTCAAGTTTATATATATTTGTGCACACACACTATGCTATTGTGTGCCATGTAACGCAACTGTTACAATATATATATATATCATTTTTAATGCCAATGTTAGGGTGTTAATATTTTCTATTTTTTCATTCAATTTTTTTTGTGTGCAAGTGTATGTATGTGTTTTTGTTTAAAAATATTAACTTCACATTTTTTGAATTTTTATTATATGATATAATAATAGACTTTTACACACCTTGCTTCTATTTAATTATTGATTTAATAATTCTAATTTATTATTGATGTTGTTTGTTGTTGTTGTTATTATTATTATGACGATGATAATGATGATGATTATTATTATTAATTACATTGTTATTTAAGTGTATTTCTGTATTGGTTGTTTTATTTTGTAATTACTAATACCAAAATATTTTTCATAATTTATACTTATAAAAGGCACTTGAAACTATGGTTTTTAAGAGATAACCTTAAAATAATTTAACCTATCTTTCAAATGAATAAATGAAAAATATTTTTTCTGTTTTTTTTAAAATATATAAATGAAAATAACAATATAAAACATATAATATTAAAATTTGTGTATTTTCGCTTATGTTTAAAGTGATTTGTTATAAGCCAATAAACATCACATGTGATTTGTTATGCTTAAAATAAAAATAGTTATGCACATTTTGCTGTCAATCTTTAATCTAAATGTTATCCATTGTTAAAAGAATCTGAATAATTTAGCATTTATTTTTACACATGGCATAATAAATATTAAAACAAATTTCAATCATTTTATTTTGAGAATTATTTTTTTTTTTAAAAAAAAAAAAAGGAAGAAATGTTTATTAACAAATTCACTAACTCCTACTATAAAAAATTTAAGGTTTTCATTATTTGTTTATATTCTTCTGTTAATTTTATTAACAATATTGTATTTGATTAGTTTGATTTATTATTATTACTAAATATGTTTTACATTTAAAATCTACAAAAATTATTCTTTGCTATAATAATAATTAAGACTGTGATTTAACATTATTTATTATTTTTATTTCATTAAAAGCGATAAAAATCAGTCTCTATCTTGCATGAAAGTAGTGTAGTAAAAATTAAGCTACAGAAATATTATTCATTATTATATATATATGTCAAAGCGTTGACCGCGAAGCGAACCCGGGCCAGCTGCTTGGAAGGCAGTTATGCTAACAACTAGGCTACCAACGCTTGACAATATTATTCATTATTTGATAATCTCTAGTCTAATGAATGACTAATAAAAATTATTAATATAATTTGATCATTTGAAAACTTTTTATTCATATCATAAATGTTAAAATGTGTGATATTATATATGAGGTAAGAGATAGTTCTGTAATGTTTAATAATGGAGATTATTATTTTTAAACACTATAATTGGAATAATAGTTATATAACTTTTAAGAAATCAATAAGATATTCAATAATGCTGTGATTTTCATAAAGAATGTTATTCTCAACATAAAGGTCATTTTTAAACTTGAGTTAGTTAGGATCCAAAAATGAAATTTAGGAATGCTAAATTATACATTATTAACTATATTATATATATTAATTTTTACTACTAATATAATGGAATCCATGTGGATTAGCAAGATGTAAGTTTAAACATAATATTATATAGATGACAGACACCACATATATTTCCCTGGAAAGACAACAACATATACTCACAGTTACATATATAACGTAGTAATGTACATATTGTGTGTAACTTCTGGTTTATTGATTAATTAATAAAACATTATTAATACACGTTTCGCACCTGTATTTATTATATTGTTGTTGCTGAATAGAAGTGTTAAAAAATGTACTTAGAACATGGTTAATTAATCAATAAATTAGAAATTATATATAGTGGAAAATATTTTATTTAATTATATTATATATGTATAGCTAGCTGTCTGTGTGCACGTGTAAAATATAAACGAAAACATTGTAACAGAAAATATAATTTAATCTTCATATAAAGATTAAATTATCTTTTTTGTAATGTTTTTTTGTTTCCCATCAGAATTTAATCTTTACTTATCTACTCTCTCTATATATAAAATATGTGAATTTTTCCTAATCGGATACTCTTAGAAAAAAAAACTATTGTTAAAAGTCTTACAAAAACAGAGCATCTGTAGTAAAAAAAAAAAAAAACAATAGTATTATGAAAAAGTATTAATTATTTATTTTTAATAATAAACTTACTACGTGGTCCAATTAAATATGTGTTGAAAAAAAAGTGTAAAATCGCATTTTATGAAATAGTTAAGGGGGACTTCTTACTTAATGTTGGGAAAAATAGAACAATTTTGTAAATAATTTAATAGTTTTTTGAAATATATAAATGTAACTTAGAGAGTTTTTTTTTAATTTTCTTTAAGTAAAGTTCTTATGTAGGCAACAGAAGTGATAATTTTATGTAATACCTTAGATTGTGGTTGAAAATTGGGAAATTTTAAAATATTTGAATCTTCTAAAGTTTTTCTTTTTATCTTGGGAAAAAAATAATTTGAAGTCTTGCGTTGGTGGTCGAGAGGTCAGCGCGACTGCCTTACACTTGCAAGCAGTTGCCCGGGTTGCGGGTTCGCGTCCCGGCCGATGCTATGACACTTAAAAAAAAAAATTGAAAGCATTGATAACAGATTCTTTGTTATAGCATACTTTTAACCTTTCTTTTCTTTGGCAATAAATAATCTACTTTTAGAAATAGAACTTACAAATATATGTCTAATCTAAGAAGTTTTGCAAAAAAAAATATATATATAAATAATGATTTAATGTAACATGTTATTGGGAGAGGGGTAAAACTACATTAATGGTTGGTATGCGGGATTCGAACTCAGACTTTCACACGACCCACTACTCTCAGTGCCATCTCATATTGCTGACTCACCTGATCACACACATGTTGAAAAGACAAAATCACCAATATACGCATTTCATGCTAAACCAGCAATCATCAGTTGGTCTAGCAATCATCAGTTGGTCTAGATTACTAATCTAGACCAACTGATGATTGCTGGTTTAGTATGAAATGTGTATATTGGTGATTATTTGTCTTTTCAACATGTGTGTGATCAGGTAAATCAGCAATATGAGATGGCATTGAGAGTAGTATGTTGGGTGAAAGTCTGAGTTTGAATCCCGCATATATTACATATATAAATGCAGGTTTAAGCCTGTACAATGTATTAATGGTTGGTGTAATTTTTTTCTAATTTTATCCAAAAATGTAATATCTGTTGGAGATTTCAAAAGGCCCTATATATGTTGCATGGAAAGAAGTGGTAGAAGTAAATATTTTTCCATAAGCTCATTTGCTGATTATTTCCTCAAATCATTTTTATTAAATTTAATTAACTCCCATTACATCATTATCCAATTAGCAGATAAAAGTAATACCTGAAATTTTAAGATAGTAGCCATGGATAATAACATTTGTGGGTTTCAACACAATAAAATTTTTATGAATTTATATTATAACTCACAACTGTTTTTGTCCAGATTAAAAAACAGTCTATGATATCATTTTCATTTGCTAAAGACAGTTGGATGATATTATAATGCAAGTTAATTAATTAAATTAAATTAAATTAAGATAGTACTAGGAAATAATCATCAGCTTCTAAAGTTATTACATATTAAAATGTTAGTTGATTAGACTGTTATATATGTGGATAAGACAGTGTATACAATATCTCAATGTGATAATTTTGGAATCTTTGAAAAGAAAATGGATAATTTGATTTCTATAGAATAATCAAAATGATTATGACCTGCTTAAGGAAAAAATGGTTTTGCACTTCCACAATACAATGAAGAAGAATAATCATTAATTATATAACCAATGATTTCAGTGTTAAATCAATCATTCTGACTTATTAGTATATCAAGATAACAACTGATTAATAGTTCCTTACTCCTTGTTATGCATAAAGCATTTTTGAAAAAAAAAAACAATCAATGACTGCAACATATCAGAATTCAAAAATTGATGATATATTACAATAGCTTAATATATTCCTGAAATACATGAATTCAAGCAATAAATTAAAATACTTAGATGGCTTTTGTTTTCTTCTTGTTTTTTCATTTGAAATACAAGTTCAGGTTTCTACAGGAAATTATAGCCAACTGTAATTTACACATCCAAATATTTTCATTTATTAGCAGTTAATTGCAAAGTAAAAGGTGTAACTTGCCGAGTACTATTAAAATGAGTTGTTTTTTAAGCAAGTTTCATCATCATTTATCTATCTTATAGTAGTTTGTTTTCTTATTTATTTATATGAAATTTTTTTAGTTTCAGAAAATTTCAGAAAGATGTTTTTTCCAGAATCTGCCAACATAAAAAATTAGCTTTTATATCATTTTTAAATTAATGAAATGGATTTTATCCAATTTTTTAAATATGCACTTAGTTTTTTTTCTTTAAGAGCATCAGTAAATTTAGTTGATGTTCCCATTTGGTTTTTTGCTCTTGGAATTTGAAATTTATATGAGCTGGATTTTTGTTCAGTTGAGAATAAATATGTTAAACACCTAATTATGAAATGTATGATTTTTTGGAATGAAAATAGTTAGTTTTTATCTGTTATGGTTAATATAATAAGACAAATAAAGATGTGATACATATTTGTAGTGAAATTTTCATTTGAATTGATTAGAAGAGAAAACAACTTCATCTTCTTAAGAGTTTGCATTTACAGAACACTGATGATTCTGCTATTTCTGTCATTTCAAAAGATGATATACAGAATATGCTTAACATTTTGAATACAGCATATAATTAATAATTAATGTTAAAAAAACTCAAATTCCTTATCATCCAGTGATGAAAAAAAATTTTTAAGATACTTTAGCCTGGATGGTTATCAACTTGAGAATGTAACCAGTATACATACATTGGGATTTTTATAAGTGGAAAAGTTGATTTAGATAGTGAGGTTGAGCACAGATTGCAATGTATTGCTGCTGCTTTTGATAAGTGAAAAGGTAGAATATTTCATCACAGGAAAAATAATTAATGTGATTATGTTATGTATATACAGCTGTTATTTTATCTAATTTATTGTATAGAAATCAAACTTGAACACCTTATTGACATAGTAAAGGCATTAGAAAAGTTTTATTTAAGTTGTTCTGCAAAATTTTAAAAACACCATGGCATTATCATAAAAGCAACAGATTTGTTTTCAACTTGATGTATGATACTACAAAGTTCTCTATTATAAAATCATAACTTCATTGGATTGGACATGTAAAACAACTGAGCAATGCAATAGTTTTTAAAAGAGTGTTTTATAGTGAGCTGGGCATGGTTTCATGGGAAAGATAATCCCTGTTTACATTATAAGATTATTTCAAGGATATTCTAAAAAAATTTAATGTTGATGGTTTATATTGTGAAATTATGGTAGAGAATAGAATACCTTGAAGTGCTACAATTACACATGGTGTTGAAGTATTTTAGAGAAAAAAATCTTTTGATGAAGAAATTAAAGGGCAGCATTAACAAAATATCAAACAAACAGAAAAATGGACGAACATGTTATCTATTTGGATGTATTTGTGTTTCACAGATTGGTTTTTAGAAACATCACAATACTCATATTTAGAGCAGGTTTTTCTCTCTTGAAGTTGAAATGAGCTGTTTTTATAAATGTATGTAGGGCCGGATCCAATAAGTGCGGGGCCCAATTGGATTTTTTTTGTGGGGCCCTCTATATATTAAATATTTAAATAAAATGCAAATTCAGTATATATATAAATCAAATATCATGGATCATAAGATAGGTAAACTTCTACATACATTAAAAAATAAAAATGCACAAAATACAAAAACAATTCCATTTTATTGAATATAAATTTACATCATTGAATATGAATATATGAATTTACATATTTCTAAGTTTTTGTTCTGTAAATTCTTCTAAAATAGTTTGAAAATCCAATTTCCTTGCTTCTTCACTTTCAATCGACATAATTGCTAAACTATTTAATCTATCCTGATTCATTGTCGATCTCAGATAGTTTTTTATTAGTTTTAGCCTGGAAAATGATCTCTCTCCAGAAGCAATGCTCACTGGAATTGTTAAATATATTCGGAGAGCAATAAACAAGTTTGGAAATGCCGTTGCTCTATCATTTTCCGATAAAAATTTGAACATTTTAAATGGATTTTCAAAAAATTCTGATAGAAGGATAGATTTTAAAGCTTCCATTTCTTCAACTAACATTTTTCCATCTATATCAGCTTCCGAGTAAGATGCATATAGAATAGAATAATTGAGAGAGAAGATAGTACTATCCGATTAATTAAACGTTAGTCAAAAACGACACTTACGGGCATCCGTTTTCTATATTATAATGTATATATATTATAATAAACACAATAATAAATCTCATCCATCAATGAGAACTTAAAATAAATATATTTTTAATTATTTGAATAATTTATAATTTATCCTTTATCGTCAAAAGCAATTTGCTTTAAATTTCAAAAAATAACTTTTTGTTAATTTTGGTGGTGATGCGGGGCCCTTCAAGTGCGGGGCACGATTGGGCCCAATCGCTCCAATCGCCTTAAATCCGGCCCTGAATGTATGTATGTATGTATATCTTTGAATATAAATTGTTAAACTTGAGTCATTATTCATCTTATCTAAATGCGTAATGAATTCTCGAAAAAATTTGCCACATTCTATATGTAATATCTGTGTCAATTTAAATTAATGATAGTTGATATGAATAATAATCAGAGTTATAACAACCGATACAATTTGAAAGTAAAATGTCCATTTGATTTTTACAACAATTTTACTAATATTATTAGAAATTTAACTGTTGATTCTATATAGATGGGAAGAAATCTGTTTGGAACTTTTTCTTTTTCTTTTTTACTTCTTTATTTTTCTTAACATATACAGTTAATTAAACACAATTTTCATATTGTATATTGCAAACAATGTTTACTTTTTATTCTTTTAAATCTGATTGTTGTGGTATTTAAATAATAATGACTGAAAAACTGACTAATTGTAATCTATAATTTTCTTTGATAATGTAATGCGAAAAAACTTCTTTTTACACGAAAGTAGTGCTTATAAGCAAATGAAAAAATTAATTTTCCAGTAAAACAACTCTTCTTTTGGGTTTTTTTTTGTTTGTTTGTTTGTTTTTTAAAAAAACCAGTTATTATCTTTATTTTTTTTTTAGAAAAAATAAAATAAAATAAAATTTCCATTGTGTTTTAGACTTTAATTAGAAGGAGTCTTGCAGTGTGTTAGTTACTATGCTTCCTTCATAAATTAGAGTTTTTAAAAAATTAAGATTCATTTTTCAAGTAGTAATACATAATGATTATTTTTTTATTATTCCTGAGAATTAGTTAATAAGTACAGGAAAGCTTTTTACTATGAAATGAATTATTTTAAAATGTTACTATCCTAACAGTGATTATGATTTAATTATTGTGTTTGAAAAAAAAAAAAAAACTTGTTTTTTTTCTAAATGGTATTTACTTCACTTTTCCTTACGATTGTAATATTTATAAACTCATTATAAACGAATGTCAAAAAAAGGAGAGAAATCTGAACCGACTTTATAGATATTAAAATATCAATAGAACTAAAAATAATAATAATCCAACAATAAAATTAAAAATGTTAGAATACAAAATGGCTGTTGCACATTAGAGATTCATTAAAACACTGATGATGATGAAATGAGATGCACTGTGACTATTCCTTTTTCGGAATCAAGAATCTCAAAGCTACCATGCCTAGAGATACCTGTTAGACACTTTACCTTCCCTTTCCATTCCCCATCCTGTTATTCCCATATTCTTTTCTATCCTGCTCCATGCCATTTGCACAACATAATCTTTGTCAACTCCATGGGTTTTATATCTGAATCTCCTTTATCTTTTTCTAAACCCAGCATAAAAACCAAGAACCCACTTTCTATATAATCACTTTGTTTATATTTATCCTCCCATAACTTCATTATGTTTACCCTTTCTGCTTGCAGACATTTACATTAACAGATGCCTAATATTTTCTATGCCATCCTAACATAACTTACAGACAAAATCACCAATATTTTTCCATTTATGTGTATATTCCTTTGTTGCTACAAGATCCTGTTCAAGCCTTAAACAGCAAACTACTTTCCTTGCTATTATATATATATAATAAATCTTACTTATATATATATATGTAATAAATCTTGTCAATATGGATTTAAATTTGATTATAAAAATATGAAAATTATTCAAATTGAATGTTATCATAATAAACATAAAATAAAAGAGGCTATATTGATTTAAGAAATCGTCAAATGTTAATGAATCGCCAGTCATCAAATGTTAAGATAACAGAATTATGGGAAATCTGAATTGAACTATGGGTATTGTTGAAGGTTGTCTCGTTTTGATTATTCATTGTTATATAGTTGATAAAGACTACAAAATGTTTAGTCGAAAGTACTTCTAAAAATAATATAATTTATTTAAATTTTACTGTATTTTGATATATATATATATTGATTTGTATATTATATATATAAGCTTTTTTTGTTCTTTCATACTAGTTCTCCATATCTTCAATTTCCTATTCTTTATTAATGCATTTATTCTTATATCCCATTCCTTGCCACTATAACACTCAATAATTCTCCTAACACAGTCATCATACTGTATAAATTCTTTATCCAAATCTTCTACATACCATACTACCATTCTCATCCATCTTGTTGCTTGCCTTTTACTCATAATCCAATTTAAATATTATTTTGGCTATTCTCTTATTATCCATAAACTACATTTGCTTTTTGCACCTCTGATATAAAAAAGTGACCATCCCATTTCTTCTTTAATTGCCTCCTTTGCTGTCCACACATCTGCATCTAATGCATGTCCTCCTACTTCTCTTTGTACTTTTTCTAAGTAATCTAACACCCCTTTACTAATACATAATGCATTGTTACCATATTTTAACTCTGCTACTGCTATTTGCTTCCATAGAATTCTAGCTACATCATATTTATTGTATGAAAGCACTGTTAAATTTTTTACCATTCTCTTTCTTTTCTTTGCTTCATTTATCAATTTTTTCTCCCACTGATCCAAGCAATTTCTCTAATTACTTAAGATGATTCTTTCCTATTCACTACATTTAACTTTTATATCCTCCAATAAAAAAAAATTTGTCTTCTCTTTCCCCAGTATTAATCATCATTACTTTTGATTTTTCTTCACTAAATTTAATCCCCATCTTTTTTCCTATCCTTGCACATGTCCTCAGCATAATTTCCATATCTTTCCTTCTTTCTGTACACAATATGACCATCATCTGTAAATAAAATTCTCAAAAATGTATATACTCCCTCTTCCTAGTTCTTCTACGGTTCTCTCCATTTCTCTCAAATGCAACAAAAACAAAATAGGTGACATAGGACATCCTTGCCTTAGTCCCAATCCATTTTTAACTTTGATTCCATACTTCCTAATTGACACATATAATAATTATTTTCATAAATCACTTAAGATCAACTAAAGCTTCATCCATTCTTAAATTTACTAAACTTACGCATAATCTATTTCTATTTACTCTATCATATGCCTTCTCTATATCTATAAAAACCATATATAACCATCTACCTGTATTTTTATTCATATTCATAAGTTGTGTAACTACAAAGAAACTATCTCCTCTATGCCTGTCTGATTGAAAGCCTCCTTGCATTTCTCCCACTATATTATTTTCTTCCATCCATCTTGTGACCCTTCCAGCCACTGTATATGCAAAAACTTTATATAGCACTAATGTTACCACTATCAGTCTATAATTACTTAAGATCCTTACCCTTTCCTTTAAATAGTAACCTTACTCTTGTATTACTCCACTTATCCAGAAAATCTTTCTTCTGTATTATCCTATTAAAGCATGATAATAGGTTTGATTTTACCTTATGTCCTAAATTCATTACTATCTTTGCTGCCCATCCATCTAAACCTCTTGCCTTTTCACTTATAAATTTCTTCCCTGCCTCATTCATTTCATTTTCTGTAAACCTAATATTTCCATTACTATATGCTTGCTATACAGTAGTGCCATCCAGTGCAATCCATAGTAATCAATGGATGCAAGATTTGTGCATAAAATTCCTATCTAGGGCCTACTCATCTAATATTCCCAGACTAGTTTTTATCTTGTGGCTTTCATCAGTAAGGATTCTTAAATCTGACAGTATGTTACCTACATTTTAGAATCTAATGCACTCTCCAGCAGCCACCCTTTATCTTTTTAGCTAACTAAAAAGCTATGCATCCAAAATGAAAATAGATAATATTTTCAATCCAAGCCCATTTGCTTGTATAGTCATATAGATTGGAATCAAGTTTAGTATCTGAACATTTTGTTTTTTTAATAAACATAATCACCATCATCCCATGGACAGGAAAGATATTGAACCACTAAATATCACATGATCACCATTTGCTATGCCTACACATGCTGTTAAAACAGTGTCAAACTATTTATCCACTAGTGACACCCAGTGCAAACTATAGTAATCAATGGATTCAAGAAGTTTCATGGATGAATAGCACTAAATATGGATTATATGTACAAACCTTCTTAAATATCGATGGATTATTATAATTTGCACTGGGTGGTATGGTTATTGAATGAGAAGGCATTATATAGAAATTTTATGCACAAACCTACTTGCATCCATTGATTACTTTGGCTTGCACTGGGTGGCACTACTGTGTGGAAAATTGTCATTGTTGTAAGCATAGGAAATGGTACTAATGTGATGTTTAATGACTTAATACCATTTCTACCCATAGAATGATAGTGGTTATAGTTATTAAAGAATCAAAGACACCAAAATGTATAGATATGAAACTGAGTTCAATTCTATGACTATTCAAGTGATAAATTTGAATTGAAAACATTTGTCTTCATTTTGGATTCATAGCTTTAGAGCTAACTATAAAGGTACAAGGTGGCTGTTGGAGGGTTGCATTAGATCCCAAGATTTAGGCACAATGCTCTGAGATCCAAGGCTACTTACTAATGAAAGACCCAAGATAGAAACTAGTCTGGACATACTGGATGAATAAGCAACTAGATAGGGATATTATGCACAAACCTTTTTGCATCCATTGATTACTATGGCTTGCACTGGTGGCACTACTATATGGAGAATTTGTCTTTAACAGCTTATGTAAAAATGGGAAATGATGATCATGTGATGTTTAGTGATTTAAGAGCTCCATTACTAGGTTGGTCTGATTTTTTTTTTGTTTCTTTTATTATTTTCAGCTGAGAATCAAGCTAATAACTTTTAGTTTTACAATACTATACAACAATTGCTCTTAGAACTGGAATAATATTCTTTAAGCACAAAATAAATATTAATAAATTTATTTATTTAATGCACAATATTTTAGGGGAATACGAATTTTACTGAGATATTTTAAAATTGTGTTCTTATTACATCTTTTTTTTTATTAAAAAAATTATCTGGCATCTCTGCTTATATTTTAAAAAATGTGTGTGTGTAAGAATGGGGTAGAGATTTGTCATCCATCTCAGATTACTTTTTTTTTTTCAAATTTGTCAAAAAACTTTTAATTAAAAACAATCGATAAATAAAAATAGCTAGGTCTTCACTATATTTTATAAAAGTAATTATATGCATTAGTCTAAATCATTGCTTTTCAATCTGGGAATGCCACCCTTTTGTGGGTATTTATTAAATTTTAAGGGGTGATAAGCTTTAATGTACATTTTGGGTTATGAATTAAAAATTTTCTGAGCAGTTAAGCAATAATAAACATTTTTTACTTTCTGCAATCTGATTTGGCTATAAGAAGATCTCTAATAATTACATGCTATATAATCATAATTATTTGCATGCTCAATTCTTACCAAGTTCATATTGAATATAGTAACATGACATTTTAGTGATAACTCACTAGACTGATTAGGAAAGTCAAAAAAAATAAGTTATCACTAATATATCTTGAGTTAGATGCAATACAAACTTGATTAGATGTAATTATCATTATTGTAGAAGGGCTTTCAGACCTGCTATATTTCTTGAGTGATTTTTATTTCAGAAATGGGAAGTCTCCATTGATCCATTTACATATTCGTATTCAAGTTTATTTAACACATTTTTCTTACTGTTTTATAATTATATTGAAATTTATAATATTTAATATTATATTACTGCTTTAGGTAAAATAAATAAAATATTAGCAAATTAAAAATTATTTTATTTTATTTTTTATTGCAAAAAATATTTTATTTTTCTAAATATTTTCATATTCTTAATTTATCTGCAATATAGAACTTAATGTGATATTGTTTTAGTAATTTATTTAAAATTGTGTTTTTAGGCATTAAAATAGAGGCCATGTCTCAGAAATAAAAAATGTTATCAATATTCAGTTGAATATTAGTTTTATTGCTTTGCCTAATAATAAGCAATAATAAATGTATCTTATATGTCAGCAAATTTTTTTCAAATAAGGAATAAAGTTTCAAGAATGAAAGAGGATTTAACTAGAAATCATGCCGATAAGAAAGATAAAAATGTGGATTATTTTTATAATTTAAAAAAGATGTTTGGTAATTGTAAAATTGTGACACTTTTATTCACAGATTCAGCAACTTGACTTGACAAAGGTCTTATAGTTTTTCACAAAATCATGCTGTTAAAATGAAAATGTGGTAAACCACATAATATTATAGAAAAATTGATAATGCCATATGTTTATGGAATTTTAAGCATTATTATTACAATAAATCAAAATAGCATTATTTCTTCAAATTCTTTGAGCAACAATATTGTTTCCAGATGAATTGATGCGATAGTTAATGATATTAATGAACAACTCTAAGAAAATGGTCAGAACACCAAATTTATCTTACAATTAGGGAAATATAGTTACCAACATTAAGAGTTTATCCATTTTTAATATTATTAAAATATTAATTTTTAACATTTTTGCTAGTATGGACTTCAATGTTAGGTAGACAAAGTGAATTTATTATATTATTAAAACAAGAAATTCCTAATCTTTTCACTATACTGTATTTTATATTATCAACACTTAGTAACTAAAAGATTGAGTGATAGAATGATTTTGGTAATATTAATAATTAATCAAATTAAAGCACATACCTAAATACCCATTTATTTTGAGAATTAAGTCATGAAAATGATGAAGAATACGTACATTTGTTATTGCATATGGAGAATAATGGTTATCTAAGAGATATTGTATCAAAACATTTTTTCATTTGTTTGATCCTGTAATTTAGTTTGTAATTACAATTAAATATCAAACTACTTTTAATGAAATGTTACAAGATGATGCTGATTATTTATTTGACATAGATGAAAAATGTAATAAGGTTCTGTTAAAACAGTGATGTAATAATATTAATCTTATCAAAATTAAGAATTCAGTAACAAATTTGGAAAATGTATTACACACATCTAGAAAACCAAAAAATGATTAGGACATTCACTTTAAAAATCTAAAAGAATTAATAATACCAGATTGTGTTACTAACCTTTTAATATGGATATGCATACAATTCCCACACATATGTAAGAACATTTGATAGATTTTCAAAATGTTATTGAAACCAAAATTTTATACATACAAGATAATATTGAAACATTTGGGTAAAAAATAGAAATGAGTTTAAAATTTGATGGAATGAAATAAAATCGCTAATAATGACATTACCAACTTCTTATCTTAAAGGAAAGGATATAGTGCTGTTCTTTAGTTATTGTCCAAAACAACGAAATTTTTTGCAAATAATTTAAAAAGTGCAATTGAGATTATTTTTAACTAGATTTGAAGCAAATATAAATAAGTTGGCTCAACTTCATCAGCATCAAATTAATAATAATTTAACATTTAATAAATTTTAAAGAGTCAATAAAAGGGGTTATAATTCTGAAAAAATTGAAAAACACTGGTCTAGGTAAATATAAATAAAAGCTTCTATAAATTGAATTCATTGCTATACCTGCAGTGAAAAAAGATGTTAAAACACCCAACATTAATAATTGTCAATGTTATTTACATTAAAAAAAAATATGTTATAAATTTTTGCAATATGTAATTTACTAATAAAACTAATATACTATTTTTAGACTTGTTCTGAAAGTTATGTGCCAACAAAATGCAATAAAAAGTTTTTTAAAAAACAACTTTCTTATTATAACTCAAAGCTTTATTTTTGGATTAATTACAGTATTTATAAAGTTAGAATGTTTACGTAATGCTATCCGATATCCATCTTCAATTAGTTAGCATCAACAAGTTTAAATTCATCTTATAAGTTAATTACTATATTTAAATACTTTTTAATTATTTAGACAATTAATTTTTTTTAAATAGAAGCTGAGCTGCAAATTTTAAGACGTATTTGAGGACATATGCTTCTCAATGTTTTTGTTGTTGTTTTATGTCTTCTGTGTTTATAATTATGATAATGTCTATTTTGATTAAAGCCAAATCAAAAACTACTTTTCTATTATGTAGGTGATCAAAAAGATCAAGTAACTTTTACAGTTAGTTATTCATATAGTTGATTTTGTTTGAGATATATCATCAATATTAAATATAAATTTTTTAAAATTATTCATATCTTCAAGCTAAAGTTGATCACTTGTAATCTAACATTGATATTAAATATTTAATAAAATAATACATTTGTTTGATATTTTTTAAAAAAGCATAAAAAGTAACTACTTTGTGTGGTTACAGTTGATCATTTAAAGTTTAACAAAATAGAGATGACTAAATAATCAGGTATTTGATTTTTATATAGAAATTCTTCCTACAGACATATAGAAAAAATGTTTTTATAATAAGAATGTTTTTTTAATTTATGCTGGTTGAGTCTTAATCAAGATAAAATGTTTTATATTTGGAATGAATTGTTATAAAATTATATATATATTAACTAGTGATGTCTTTAATATCAAAGAAATTCTTAAATTTTTAAAAATAAATCAGAAAATACCAAGTTGTATCATCATACTATTTAATACTTTATGTGCAAAAAAAAAATTCTTTGCTTTATATAAATCATTTTTAAATCATTTTATTTTACTCCTACCTATTTAAATAATGACATACAATAGAGCTGTAAAAACATACTATATATTTTGTTTCAATCTTCTCGCATTCAATGTACATAATGTTCAAGTTTTGCTGATAAACAATGATTAGAATAGAATAAATATTGTTTATTGAACTGCAAATGTATAAAACTTTTCAACATGTACATATATATATAATCACATGATCACCATTTCTTCTACAGTTTTGCCTGTTTTAACATATATATATGTGTGTGTGTGTGTCTGTGTAGTAGTAATATAGGTTTACTGTAATATAAATCAAGATCACAGTATAAACAAAATTTAAAAAATAATGGGTTACAATTGTGGGGACACATTTGCATATATTTTACTGAGAATATGTTTACTTATGCATTCACTGAAACTATATTGAATAAGAAAGAAAAACTAAATACCATGTTTATATTTTTTAAATATTGAAATATCTGACTTTTGTAGCTATTAATTGTATTCTAGGCAATTTTTTTTCTCTTATAGTAAGATAATAATGATTTTATTATCAGGAAACTGGGATCTCTCTAATTATTTTGACATTTTTAAAACAGTATCAAGTTTTAGTACAGATAATCCTCCTACAGCATAGTATCTTACAACACAGTTTTACTTTACCACAATAAGGTAAATTGCAGAAACCCTAATATAGTATGCCATTTGCAACATAATTTTATTCTAACATGATCAAAAATTTGCAGAACACTGTCCTTCTACTATTTAACGTATGCATTGTATTGGTAAATCTTATATAATTTTAAGGACAGCATGCAAATAAATTGATGTTCTCTAAGATTACTGTACTTAATACATTATCTTCTGGATGTTTTCTAACATTTTATTCTATAATCTTTAATTACATCTGTTTCCATTGTAATTCTTTATTTGGAATCAAATTCATGCATTTATCCACTTTATTAAAGTTCTTTTACAATGAACTGATGTTCCATGCTGTTAAAATGCTTTTTACAAAACTTTATAAATATATAAAAAAATTTATAGTTCAGGCTTTTTCATACCTGCACTCCAATATGTAATATATAAGGGGTTTGAACTCAGACATTCACATGACCCTCAACTATCCATGCTATCTCATACTGTTGACACACTTGCTCACATATATTGAAATGATAAATAATCATCAATATATGTATTTCATGCTAAACCAACATTTGTCAGTTGATCCAGATTATCATCTCCACAGTTATATACAATCAATGCTCAGCTTTTATTAAGATAGCCAGTCTTCATACTTTAATGGACAAGCTTCAATCCACTCGACCCCACAACTCTTCAGTCATCCATTTCACATGAGGGGTCAGAGTGATTTATGGTGAACATTGGTAGAATGAAAAGATTGGCACCAATGAGGGCTTTGAGCATTCCATCATCAGATTTTCAATGAATTGGATAGCGAAAGAGTTGTGGAGTAGAGTGAATTGAAACCTGTCCATTAAAGTATAAAGATTGGCTATCTTAATATAAGCTGAGCATTGATTGTATGTATATATGTGTTGAGATGATAATACGGACCAATTGACAAATAGCATGAAATACGTATATTGGTGATTATTTATCTTTTCAACATGTGTGTGATCAAGTGTGTCAGAAAAATGAGATAGCATGGATAGTGTCATGTGAAAGTCTGAGTTCAAACTTCTATATATTACATATTGGAGTTCAGGCATGATAAAGTCTGTACTGTAGGAAAAAAATTATATATTAAAATATAGTGCTGTAAAGTCTGCCCATCCCTCATATATGTATGTAAATGGATTGTGTCCTGTACATAAGGGGTCAGAGTGACTTATGGTCAACATGGGTAGGATGAGAAGGTTGGTACCAATGAGGGCTTTGAGCATTCTATCATCAGATTTTCAATAAAATGGATGGCTTAAGAGTTGTGGGGTGGAGTGTACTGAAGGATGTCCATTAAAGTATGAAGATGGGCTATCTTAATACAAGTTGAGCATTGATTGTATATATGTGTGGAGATAGTAATCTGGACCAATTGATGATGCTGATTTAGTATGAAATACGAATATTGGTTATTATTTATCTTTTAACATGTGTGTGATCAAGTGTGTCAGCAGTATGAGATAGTGTGGATAGATGAGGGTCATGTGAAAGTCTGAGTTCAAACCCTATATAAAACTTTATAAAATATATTCTTTGTATAATCTTTTTTAAAATAATAAAACATAAATCTACAAAGTATAATGGAAATATATTCAAATTATATTTAAATGATGTTGACACGCCTTTTTATCCATTCATTTTACATACGATTATCAATATTTGAATACCTATTTTAAATAAATTAAATATTTTAAAATAATGTTTTTTTTTGTATATGTATAATTTAATATTGATTAATCATACCAACATATAAATACTTATACATAGATATTTTAAAAATACTGTAATATCCTATTAGTTGATGTTTAATGATTATTTTGAAACTGTACACAGTAAATAAAATTTTAGTAAATTAATTTAGATATACTTTATTTTACTATTGCTATCACATGGAACTATTTTTATATAGTACTTTTATTATTAATATATCACTAACATAATATATGTATTTAGTTTTATTGTACTATCCTTAGACAGACAAAAACATTTTCTTGCCTCATATTCCATCCTCAAGTAACTTTACACCATCAATAAAAATTATTTACCAGGAAGCTTATAATCTTGCCCACAAACCTAAACATTTATTAACATTTCAACCTCTTTTTCATTGCACAAATAAACAGATTATCCAAAAATTTATATTCTGGTACTTAGAATCCAAATATCTTGATTTCCTCATTCAGATTAATTTGAAAGCATTACCTACATGTAGTTTCTTAGCTTAAAAAAAAGGGTCATCTACCAATATAGATTTAACTTTCTCAATCTGCCACAATGGGAAAGAAACTATCTAACACTTTGTCTTTAAATGCTCATCACTTCAAATATATCAAATGCTCATTACATATATGACTAAGCCTGAATCAACCTCACCCATGATGCTCATCAACAGCATAGAGGGAGGACTTTTCCCAAGCATTAGAGCAACTATTTTTATTCTATTCACTCTTTTATTCCTTAGATGCCATTTTTGCTTTAACCTAACCACAAAAAAAAAAACTGCAATCATATTCCTATAATAAAATAAATAAAATTAAAATTAGAGATCAAACTCTTGCACCTCCAGACATATATGTAGCCACATAGAGCTTAATAATTCTATGTACACCATTGTAACCACTGCTCATTGAAGTTAGGATATGATCTTTGCTTTAATACCCAATATGATTTCATTAACTATATAGTTTATTTAAAAAAAATTCATATATAATTAATCAAACACCCATAAATCTAATTTAAATTTACAACACAGCTCATATCCTAATTAAATCTCCACTACCTATAATTATCTTTGAATGTGATGTAAGTAATATATATATAAATGTGTATTTGATATGCACTAATACAAACTAAAGTATAATATGTGAATAGGTTATACATTCTATACACCAAATATAAACTATGTAACCACATACTTTTTTTTTCCATTCAATTTTAGACTTTTTTCATTGCCACATACTTCAACAATAAAGATTATTTTAAATTGTAAGAATAGCTCCTATTAATCCTAAAGATTTTGTGCGAGATAAACTAAATAAATTTCTAGAGTTGAAACCAAGCTAATGAATTTTTTGTTGTTGTTGTAGATTACATTACTAGGTTTAAACTCAAATAGCACTACTGCAATATTTATTTAAAAATCTAAATTAAACAGTATGGGGGCACAATACATAAGTATACATATGTATAAAAATAAAATGCAATTGAAGAAATATCCGATTTTTATCATCACATTATTAAGTACTCACAATTGGGGGACTACTCAAATTTAATTTTATCAAGAATCTCTCTCTCTCTTTCTCTAAGTTAAGTGCACGTCATGGCGTATTTTGTGTTCAAGTGTTCAGTTCGTGAATCGCAGTTGTTTGTAGTTTTGGAAGAAACTTATTTTAAGCCTTTTTGGGTATGTCTTAAAAAGTTTTTTTTTTTTTTTAATTTTTAAAACTAATTTAAATTTCAATTCCAAACTATGTCTGATAAAAATTTAAAAAACGTTTAAGAGAAAATGTATTTCTCTGAATGTAAAAATACAAATTTTAGATCGTTTCGCAAAAGAACAAAAAGCATCACATATTACAAAATCTTTAAATTTACATGAATCAATAGTCTGAACCATAAAGAAAAATGAAAAGAAAATTAGAAGTGCTGTTGTAGAATCTTCGATATATTTAAATAAATCTTACGATATAATGTATCTTTATATAAGAGCAATAATATATATAATAACAATCAGAAACATACAAACTCTTTTCGGCAAATATTAATTATTCCCCTTTTCAATATGCTTCTATTAATTTACAATTACTGGCATTAATAGCGATATCTATCTTTTATATAAAATTAACTATAACTTATTAAAGTCATACAATATTTTTAAGACATAAAAAAAGATTGTTTAAATGTATATTATATAAACTTCCATTCATTTATCATTAGCCAATTACTATGCAATTCATCCCTGTGTGCGAATAACTGATAAAATGGAAACAGCACTCAGCATTTAGATTGATGGTAGCTGCCCAAAAATGATTCCATTGGATGGCAATATCATTAAAGAAAAACTCGTAAAATTTACAAAGTCTTTAAAGAAAATGGAGAATCTTTTGTTAGCCCAGATTTTGTGGCAAGTAAAAGTTGGTTTGAAAAATTCAAAAAGTGTTTTACAATTCGTAACATAAGAATTCAAGGCAAATCAGTGTTGGCCGATCATGAAGTTTCCAGGATGTATCCAGAAAAATTTCAAAAAATTATAAAAGATCAAGAATATACATCACATCAAGTTTTTAATGCTGATAAAACTGGGCTTTGATAGGGGGACATGTCTAATAGAATCTTTATAACAAAACAACAACAAAAAAACTGCACTTGGATTCAAAGTTTCTAAAAATCATGCAATGCTACTTTGTGTAATGTAGTATCAGAAGACTTTATGATAAAAATCTTGTTTGTTCATAGAAATTCAAATTCTCATGCATTTAAAGGTGTAGATAAAAAAAAACACTTTATCAGTATGTTGGGAAGCAAATTCAAAAGATTGGGAAACTGGATATTTATTTAGAAAATGGTTTTTTAAATATTTTTTGCCAGAGGCTGAAAATTATTCAAAGAAAAAGAATTTGGACTTTAAGATGCTGTTACTTAGTTAACCCCTAAGTCACTCACAAGATTGGAGTCATCCCAATATCCAAGTAATGTTTCTACTACCAAACATTATTTATTGCTTCATTTATTGGATCAAGGTATTATTTATATCCTTAAAATTTACTACTTCAGAAAATTATTACAATGGATTTTAGATTTAAATGCATCAAGATTAATTGGTATAATGGAAGCTTAGAGGTAATTTTCAATTAAGCACTATACTGAAATCATATCCTTATCATTGAATGAACTAAAACATTAATGTTAAATGCACATTGGAAAATATTTGGCCATTATCAATTGAAATAAAAAATAGGCTTGAATCATCGGAAAATGAAATTGGTGGCATATTAGAACTTTCTAAATTGATTAGAGGTGATGGGTTTGAGAATATGGTGTATTCAAGAAATTCAAGATTTATTGATGAAAGAAGAAATTGTTGATGTGGATTTGTTGGAAATGGCAGCAGAAGTTGTAGATCAAATTGATTCTTAGAAGAACAGTAGTGATGAAGATTGCAAAGTTAATAAATTAACGTTTAAAAAAGTATGGGGATGCCTAAGTTTAGCTAAAAATGATTTTTTTATTGAATGCAGACTCATCTGCTGAAAGAAGCCAAAAATGCAAAATGAAGATGCAAAATTGACTTATCTCCTCTATTCCTGGAAATCTACAATAATGTTATAAAGACCAGCAAACAAAACAAGATTATAGGTTTTTTAAAAAGGACAGAAACCACAAATGATAAAAATAATTTAATGATGAAGATGACATTATTCAAATGAAAATACATTTATGTTTGGTTGTACTGAGCAGTGATGAGAAAGAAAATTATTAAATTGAGATTATTAAAATGAAAATAGTTCTAGTTTGTTTCTTTTCATTTTGTGTTATACATACCTATGTTAATATTTTAAATAAGAATAAAGTTGCTTGTATGGATTTCAAAAAACATTTATTTTTAATAAGTTTTTGAAACCTATCCCTATTGGCTTAGCATCTCATATAGCATGGTTCAACAAAACACAGCATATTCTAGGAACCTATCTATTGTCTTATAGAAGGGTTACCTGTATGTTCCAACATTTTGTAAAACTTTGAACATTGTGCTCAGAAAATATTTTATTATGCAAAATATACTACATCAAATTCAGAAAGGATAATAACAGAATAAAATGTATGCACTTTCAACATAAATCAAATAAATTTTATTAATATATATATATAATCACATACAGCTCTCAGAAAAAAAAAGGCTGATGAATATTGTAAAATGCATATTTCTAATGGGGGTTTTTTTAATTTGTTTATATTTTTGTTTCTTTGTTTACATTTTTCTTTGAATAGCATATAATTGAATTCATGTAGTTACATATGACATAATTCACAGTTCCACTGCATGCATATAAATACTCAGAATTTAACTCTTATACTTGTTTTTATTTTTTGACATTGAGATGACATTTTAACTTTGAAGTTTTGTCAAAAATAAAAGAATGGCAAACTTTAAACAGTATTAATGTATGGTAGAAATCATATTTAAGAATAAGAGAGCAAAAACTTGACGATGATTAATGTGTTTATAAAATCAAGTTTGGAATTGTCATTTTATGAAATAACTTTTACATTTAAAAATAAAGTTTATTACATTAAATTGTACAAAAATGGTATGATTTTTAAAATTCTAAAACCATATGACCAATTTCTAACCATATGCTAAAACCATGTTAGATTTTGTAATACCATGTAGTTAAAATTATGAATGTATGTGCAGGTAATAATTAAATGTTATTGCCAGAGATCATATGCTATTTTAGTCCCTGAAGAGGTAGGTTTAAACCATAATGCCATAAATTTTATACCTCAAATTTTCCACTCTACCATTGCACTAAACCATGATGAGTAGCATATGTTTGAAAAAATATACTATCGATCTTATTTGAGAGATTGATTTTGACTAAATCATGGTGCACATTTTTGCACTTCTTTAATACTAATAGCTACTATTTTCTTATTTCAAATTAATTTAATGAATAGAATGTTGTTTTAAAAAAGATAGTTAAATTACATAATCCAAATAAATTTATTAATAAAGATCATCATTATCATCATGGTCAACTACTGCATAATAAAGGTTTCACCAAATTTAATCCAGTTTTTCCAATCCATAGTCTTTCTTCTTCACATTATACCAGCAATATTCTTTATTTTATCCACCTATCTCACATACAGTCTCTATCTTTTAATAGCATGAAATCTAGTTTAAGACTTCATCTGTTATCTATTATATTTTTTTTAGCAATATGTCCTGCTTAGATTCATTTCAATCTCTTTTTTTAATGATGTCAAAAAGGCTTATTTTCTATCTTGATTCACATATTCTGACTTTCCTTCTTATTGCTTTCAACATAAATCCCCCCATACTTCACTGAGTAGTCTGAAGTTTCTGAACTGTTACTCTAATAAGGGTTTAAGCATCAGATCCATATGTAAGAACTGGTAAAACATATACATCAACAAACTATTTTCAAACATCTATAAATATTTCCTTTTAATATTAAGTTATTCTTATCAAAGTACTTCATTCAGTTTAATTCTATGATTAATTTTATCCATTATATTTTTATCTGTATGAATAATCTGACCAAGATATTTGCAGTTATTTACTTCCTCTAATTCATGATTATTAATCTTTACTCTTTATTTTGCAAAAATCCATTAAACATTGCTTTTAAATTTTTTTCAATAATTGTATTTAGGTTTATTCTCACTTTCATCTGCTAACTCTTGCAACATTTACTGAAGCTCTGAAGCAATATTTTCAAGAACATTATTTTTCTGTAATAATATAAATCATTAACAATTTTTTTAAAAAACATGTTATTATATCATTTAGTTTAGTCATTCTTTCTCTCATTGTATTTTCTTTACATTATTATGTTTAGGTATGAACCTATCTTGTTATTAATTATCACTATCTAACTGTGACAGTCAGATTGGGTATTTGTGCAACAGCATTTAATTTTGTAATTAACTGCACAGTAATTCAAACTATGTTTTCCTTTTTTTGTTTTTCTTTTTATCTATGTTGGGAGAATAAATGGCTATATTAATTTATAAGTGACTATCCTGGTCATGACCATCTTTGGTGACATGAAGCTTGAATTGATTTTAATATTTATTAGAAGATCAGAAAACTACACCTGTTGTTTTTTTAACCAAAAAGTCAAAATACTTAGACCTTGATTAATAGGAAATAATTAATTTAAAAAAATTAATTTGGTTGTATAAACATAATACTAAGATAAAGTATATTAAATTTTTGGTCATGCATTTTTTTATGAATTTATATACTATCATCCATGAGCATCAGTTTAAAAGGATAAGCAGACTACTTATGCTTAGAGCTTATCATTATATAAGCCAATCTTTGCTCACATTGCTGAATTCAGTGTTTTAACCTATTGTATACCTGATATATAACTTAACCAATGAATTGTATAAATTTATTCATTCTGTAGTAGGGGAGAGATAGAATGTCATTTTTAACCAAATGCTGTTAGAAATAAATATTAAATTTTGAATTTACTGAAATAAATAGGGTATTTATACAGTGCTTAATTACATATGTAATATAGTGAAGGAAATAAAACTACAGCCATGTATTTTTTATTAATTTACATGCACATAAGTTTATACAATTCATTTGTTAAGTTATATATCAGGCTTACAATAGGTTAAAGCTCAGAATTCAGCACAGGAGTGAAGGTTGGCTTATATAACAATAAGCTCTAAGTATAAGGGGTACAATTATGCTTTTTAAACTGATGCTTATGGGTGAGTGCCTGTAAATTCATAAAGAGCACATGACCAAAGATGTATTCCCTTCTTTATATTACATATGTAATCAAGTGCTATATAAATGCACTATTATATTAAAATTTGCTTTATGAAAGAGAAGCAGGGAGTAAAAATATATATATAATGACCCTACATCTCTTATTTCTGAATTGACTACAAATGTAATCTTTTCAATCCTTTATCTTGTTGCATTTTAAAATGTATTCTTCATGATACTGGATGCCTTGCATAATTTAGAAAGCAAATATCCCCAAAGAGTAGCTCAATTCTATTACTTTTTGGCATATGATCGCTTGAGGTACAATCTTCAATTATTAATTAATTATAATGAATGGCATAAATCTCAAAGTATTTATGTTCTTGGGAATTTTAAAAGTAAGGATTTTTTTGAAAAAAAAAAAATTTTAAGCTTGATATTATGATAAAATTCTATTAATAATGAATATAAAGAAGTATAGGCTATTATTTTTAAAAAAATGATAATAAGCAAACCACTATATTCAAAAAGTTTTATAAATTAATACAATTAGTTGTATTGCTTGTTTATTATGCGAATAATAAGTAAAATATTAGAGAAAAAAAAATTGTAAAGATTCAATCATTTTTTATTATTTAATACCATTCAATAGAATTTGGAATTTATTATCAAGAAAAGAAAAAAAAATTGAAATATTAAGAATCATTATCAAATCTTTTTAAATATTAAATAATTTTCCTTCTCTTTGCATTTTACAGATTGTTTACGTAAAAATGAAGTTATTAAATATTCAAATTACACAGAAGTTATAATCATCTTAAATGTTTTCAGTAAAATTTATAAACGCTTTATCTCCACGAATGTAATCTATATACCAATACAAAAACTATATTAAAAGCAATTCTTTATTAGTATTAACAATACTGTAGCATGCTTTCAACTAATAATCATCATAAACACAAATGAAAGGTCAAGAAGACTAACATTTCCAAGGACAATTATGCCAACAATAGGAAAGAATCCTGCATTCCCCTTTCCAAAAAGTGGCTACAAATATGCTAAATTTTTAGCCTTTAAACAGGATCTTATTCCCCCACCTCATTGCTACATTTATGACGATTATCAAGTCAAAAGGATGCTAAGCGCTACAGTATTGTTAATGGATAATAAAGCTTTGCTCTTAATACAGTTTTTGTATTGGTGCATATATATATTAAATGTATTAAACATAGTAATTTGATGATGTAAGAACTTTCATAATTTAAACGGTCATTTAAAGATCAGAACTTTCATTTTCATAATTTATTCAAATGAGATGCTAAAATAAATATTATGGGATATGTAACCCAATACAAGTTTCTCCAGCATAGTTTAGTGCAAAGGTAGAGTCACAGATTCTGAATCTCAAAGCCTACAGATTGCACTCCACCTCTGCCATTTCCAGTGCTAATACTAATAATAACTTTTGATCGATAAACTATTTATATGTAAACATCAAGATATTTTCAAAACATTCTAAATATATTTTATAAGTTAGGTTTTTTTTAAATCTTAGATACATTGATTTTACTCCCTATATGTTAAATTTAACGTCATCTTTTTTTTGTTTGTTTTTGTGATTCTTAAGTAATTAGATTACTGTACATAAATAAAAGAGTAAAAATTGTAAGTGGGAAATTACAACATATAAAGCAATGGCGAAAAATATTTTATAAGTTATACTTAGAAATCTGTCAGTGACTGCAAGTAATAGTAATAACAACAATGACAACAACAACAACAATAATAATAGGTAAGCATTGATTCAGATGGTGTTAGGGGGGAGTTTTCTTGGACCTTGAGGTCTAATTGTTTAAGATCACTGATAGTAATTTTTATAAAATATGAAGTGGATTTAGTAGAGGTTGAAATGTTGCTAATTGTGTTGTTATTTGTTGAAGTATTACTTTTAATAACTTTTGCACAAGTTTGGTTGTATCATAGGGGTACTAAAGAACACCTATTTTGGGTATACCTTTCTGAACTTCCAAAGAATGATGCAACCATTGGGCAAAGTTACATCCTTTCAAACAATCTATTTAAAGGATACCCCTATACTCATCACTGCTAATAGCTATGAATTTCAAATACAGATGCACTCAGACATTCTAATATAATTCCTACAACCCCCTACTCTGCTATATCCAATTACCAACCTACTCAGTCAATAGCACAAGTATCGTCATATAGCTCACTGGTTTTCATCTTATATATTAACCCACTTTTAATACAGATGCAACAAAAGATCATTGGCATCCAAATTTCACACAGCCAGCAACATACTGCATACATGAGTGTTATCACCATCATCCTTCACTTTCAAAAACTCTACCCATAATTCTAAAGATATTTAATGAATGCAGCTCTGTCTACAGACAATTTCAATTTTAACAAATTCACTGCACTCAAATATTTCAGGGTGGCCTAGTTCCTTCCTGAGTTTCCCTTTCTATGTTGATCCACTTTCCATAACACTTATAATACAAAGTAAGTTTCATGATACCACTGCATGCATTATTAACCATTTCTCTAAAGCTTACCTCTTTCTTTATTCCATTAATTATAATTTCTGAATATTATCTTTAATTTCATGCTGGCAGCATTTCAATTAGTTAATATATATATATATTTAAATCCCTGAGTCTCCTGTTTCTCCCTGTCCTATGCCGGCTGCGAAAGATAAAAGTACATGTAACCTCAAGCATGATCATTCATAGGGTCTTGAGTCTTGGAGTTCTGGCAAATGAGTTGACACATGGTCAGATTTGGGACATCACACTCCTGGTCTGGTCAGTTTTGGTCTCTTTGCATGGATTCTAGATTCTGTTACATGAATGTACATAACTTGACCATTACAATATATATATATTAAAAAAACGATATTACTAAGTTATCTTATACAATTTAATAGCACATTAAAAAGAAAAAAAATTAATATTAATTAACAAATAGAAACATACATTTGTTGAAGAGCAAGATATTACATTGATTTATATCATAATTTAATATAAATAAAAATATTTTATATAAAATATTTTGTATAAATATAAATTCTATAAATTTTGTTAAAAAATTAATTAATTTTGATAACTAGATAATAAAACAGCTATGTGTATGTATATGATTTCAATTTTTTATAAGTTATAAATTCATTAATATTTTTTTATTATATTATCAACTGTAATTTTCTTTGTAATTGTTGTTTACTTTAGTAAATTAATTTTTATCATAATTTCATTCGTTTATATATTTTTATTCTTTCATATATGGATTATATATATTCTCTATATGTGTGTGACAAATTTTGCTCAGTAAGAAAAACGAAGAAAGACTATGAGAATCTTGTTTGATTCATTGAAGTTATATTTGTGTGATAAAGAGAAGGTGTCATATTAATATAGGAGTATGATTATTAAGTCATAAGTCTTGATGTGATATGATGCATTGTGGCTTCTCTTTGTTTGGAGTCGGTAATATCTGAGCCATTATGCTCAGAGAAACCTGTTAGTCATCTTAAAATTTCACTTTCCATTCTCCACATTAGGTTTTTCCCATATTTGTCACTATCCTGCTCCACTCCATTTTCACAACATAATCTTTGTCAACCCTATGGCCTTAACATCTAAATCCCCTTATCTTTCCCCAAACACAGGATAAAAACCAAAAACCCATTTTCTGTATAAACATTTTGTTTCTATTTATTCTCCCACAACTTCATTATTTGTACCTTTCTGCTTGTGGGCATTTACATTCAATTAAAAGATGCCTAATATTTTCTATGCCTTCCTTACATAGTTTGCAGGCTAACTCACCTATATTTGTCCATTTATGTATATATTCCCTAAAACAGAAACCACTTTCCTTGCTATTATCACAAATTAACTTGCACCCAATATTCTGCTTACTTCTATATATATTTAAATTCTTTTTACTCTCCATACTTGTTTTTATCTCTCCAACTCCCTATTTTTTATTAATGCATCTATCCTTCTACCCCATTTCTCACCACTATAACACTCAACAATTCTCCTAACATAATCATCCCACCTTTTGTATAAGTATACTGACATAATTTTTATCCAAATCTTCTGCATACTATACTATCAATCTCACCTATATTGTTGCCTATTTTTTACTCATAACCCAATTAAATACTATTTTAACTTTTATCTTATTATCCATAAATTGCAATCTACTGATTTTTCTTTTTGCATCTCTCATATAAAGACTTGATCATTCCATTTTTCTTTGAATTGCCTCTTTTAGCATCCACATAAATGCATCTACCACATGTTTTTCTACTTTTCTTTTGAATAATCTAACATCCCTTTACTAACACATAATACATAATTACCATAAGTTAAACTTGCTACTATCACTTCCTTCCATACAATTCTAGCTGCATCATATTTATTATATGAAAACACTGTTAATTTCTTTATCACTCTATTTCTTTTCTTTGCTTCATTTATCTTTTTTTTTTCCATTGATCCAAGAAATTTCTCTGATTACTTAAGACAATTCACAAATAGTTATATCTATTGACCACATTTAATTTTATATCTCCCTATAAAAATTTGTTCTCTTCTCTTTTCCCAGTATTTATCATCATTACTTTTGATTTTTCTTTGCTAAATTTAATCCCCATCTTTTTATCCATTCTTGTGCAAGTCTTCAGCACAACTTCCATATCTTCCCTACTTTCTGTACACAACAAGATATCATCGGTAAATAAAAGACCTGATAATGTATATATTCCCTTGCCATCTATTAATGATCTCTACCTGTCTTCCTAGTCTTTCTATTGCAATCTCCATTTCTCTCAAATGTGACAAAAAATAAAATAGATGATATAGGATATTATTGCCTTAATCCCACCCCATTTTTAAGTTTAACTGATTCTATATTTCCTAATTGATATGTAGAGTAATTATTTTTTATAAAATCTCTTAATAAGATCCACTAAAGCTCCATTAATTTCCTAATTTACTAAACATCCATAATCTATTTCTATTTACTCTACCATCTGCCATCTCTATATCTATAAAAACCATGTATAATTGTCTACTTGTATTCCCACTCATATCTACAAGTTGTGTAACTACAAATAAACTATCTTTTATATGCCTATTCGATTGAAAACTTCCTTGCTCCTTGCATTTCTTCCACTATATTGTTTTTTTCCATCCATTTTGTGACTCTTCCAGCTACCATATGTGCAGAAACTTTATATAACACTGATTACTTAACTTTCTATGATCCTTACCATTTCCTTTAAATAGTAACCTTATTCTTGTATTACTCCAACTATTTGGAAATTGTCTCTTCTCTTATTAAAACATGACAATAGGTTCAATTTTGCCCTATTTTCTAAATTCATCACCATCACTTCTGCCCATCCATCTAAACCTCTTGATTTTCTACTTTTCAATTTCTTTCCTGCCTCATTCAATTCATTTTCTGCAAACCTAATATTCCCATTACTATATGCTTTCATTTTTGTTATCACTCAACACTTCACATCTAACATTTTTTCTATATCCATTGCATATGTATTTAAAATATCCATTACATACTTATTTAAGATTGTCTCTAATTTTTCCCTAGGGCTATATTCTATTCTCTCATCATCTATTAATACTACTTTTTTTTCTCCTTCATTTCTTCTTTTAATTTATGTCTAAAATTTTTTACTCCCATCTCTTCCACTTTTATTAATACTCTCCAACAATTTACTATTTAATTTCATTTATCTATTTTAACCAACTTTTTTAAAAAATATTTTTCCCATTTAACATTAACATCTTTTTCATTTTTTTTTATTTTTAATAGCACACTTACATTCTCTGTATGCTTTCCCCCTCTCTTTTACAGTTTTTTCACTCTCACTTTGTTATTCCTTTCATTTTTCTGAATATTCTCACCTAAAACCCTATTTGCCACTTTTTTTTAATTTCATCACACCAATCCTTATATTCATCCCCAGTAAAGTCTTCCATAATTCTTCTACTTTTATTTTACATTCTTCAAACTTATTCTTATCATTCATTCTCCATCCACATCTTTAACTATCCTTTCTATTTTTATAAGTATTTTTCATCATATTAATAATCATTTCTATTATAAAAAAATTCTGATCACTATTACATACTCTCTCTTCATTATCAAACACTAATTTCTGTACTTTATTTATTTCCTCTTTTTCTCCTAGTACATAATATATTGTGTAAAATAAATTATTTCTAGATGATTTGTATTTTCTCTCATAAATATTTGATAAATTTTCAATGCTCAAATTTATTCTCTGACAAAAATTTTTCAAAAGCTGTCCATTCTTGTTATCCATGTCATCAATTTTTTCAATATCTCATTTATATCCCCTATTACCATTATTTTTTTCTTCTTTTTTTTGAAACACTGTATATCTTTAACTAGGCATTCATATATGCTAATGTTCCACTCCACTATAGTTTGACTACCTCCAGTGGCTATACACACTATAGCTACCATCCATCTTCATCTTTTTAAACTTATCTTAAACCACAAATGTTCTTGACACTTAACAGTATTTAAATATTTTTGATATAACTCATATACCACCATCTCTTTTTTCTTTTTCTTTTCTATTTCTATCCTGCCATACCATGTCTTCCAGTAAAAATTCTTTTTCTTTTTTTAGATATGTTTCCACTACTGCTAATACCTCAAGCTCTTCATTTTTAACTGCTTTATTTAATTTCAACCACTTTTCTGATCTCCTATCACCCTGCATATTCAAATATCCAATTTTAACAATTTCTTATTTCCTGTCTATCCCCTTTATAAATTCTTTTGACTCTTTTTTCTCCACTACAGTTGTAAATAATGCTTACCATTAATTTTACAGACCCATTCTCTCTTCATGTCTACATTTATAACCAAATCAGCTACCCTTTGTTTATTTCTTACATCCCCATCAATTCTTCTTCTTTTTGATAATATTGCAATTTAAAAACCTACCCATCTTTATAAGTTTCCCAAACTATAATATTCTTTATAAATAAAACATCCTAATACTTCACTTCCTTGTTTCACTAAGTGTAATCCATTTTTACTATATAACTCCCTCTTACTAATAAAAAGATCCTACACATCCACAAACATAACATCATTTCTCTTATATAATTTTTTCAATCTCTCCATTATATAACATGCCCTATCTAACATATACACATGTTGAATCTTGGTAATTATCCAATTATTCCTACTCTTCCTTTAATCTTACTCAAATTACTAATTAATTCTATGTATTCAACCATTACACTCTCCAATGGTTCTGACAAATTATTTGTCCCTACTATAACATACACATCTCTACTTCTTGTTTTTTTATCTTATCTGTAACATCCCTAATTCTAGCTTTAGGCAAACATATTCTTACATACCTGTTTCTATTTTCCCTTGCAATTACTCTCCACATTCTCTAATTAATAAATCTATCAATACTGTTTCATAGTTTACTTTCCCTACTTCATCCGTAACATTCTCTTCCACATTCTGAATTTCCTATCTACTTTTTCCTTATTGTTTCTATTCAGTAATTCCTTAATCTGCTCACATTTCATCTCTAACAATTTTAAATTTACTTCTACATCCTTTACCTTTTTCTCTATTTAATTATTATTTGGTTAACCATCTCCATTACACTACTTATTTTGCCATCCACATCTCTTATCATTCCACTATAAACATACTCTATTCTATCACCCTCAACTACATTTTGCTCCATTTCTCCTAACTTTATCTTTAAATAATATTCACTTAGAAACCATTTGTCACCTCTTTTATTACATATACACATGGTCTACATAACCATACACCTTTTATATCCTCCATAGTCTTATTTAAGTATTTTAAATAATAAACTTTATCACATATGGTACACTCTACCACAGCATGCCTAATTCCTTTCTGACCATAATATATACACATTGTTGGATACAAATGTGATCCATATTCCTTATTTTTTTAAGTTTTCTACTCTACATTTAACTTTATGCTTTCTCTACTATTATACAAATGCTTTTATATAAAAGGAGAAAAACTTTTCTTTCTTTCAATGGCGATCGATAAATACATGTTTTCCAACCTTACACCTCAAACCATTATCTTCTTTCTCGAATAAATCACTCTTGTTCTTAAATTAAAAAATTCTTTAGTAACAAACTTACTAAAGAACCAACTACTCTTAAACATAACTTAGTTTTAAAGACCCATTGCAGTAACACTCACACAACAAAATTTAGTTTTTTTTTTCCTTTTATATTTAAAATGGTGTAATGAAACACTTTCCAAACATTATCAATATTATTCCTAATCTTTCCAAATCCAATTAAATCTATCTCTCTTCACCCCAATTTTTTTCCCATCTCCACACAATAGGCAAACAATTTTTGTAGCAATGAAATTTCTTCAGATAATATTAAAGAATAAATATATAAACTTTAACTTATCTTGCTGAAAAAAATCAGCCATGTCAGTGCAGCAAGACAGTCAAAGTCTATCTGCCACTTCTACAAGTGACGTCGTCTATATAAGATGGAATATTAATGGAAAACAAGCTGATACATTTTCATAACTTTTATGTATTGCAAGTGAGATCTAAACAAAAGAGTTTTAAGATAGATAATAATATTTTGCAATATACTGTGATCATTAAATGTAGAGATTAATGATATACATTAAATATTCAGAGCTATATTATGGTACCATAAGTGTAGCAGATTGCAAAATATATATGTATTTGGCTGTTTTTCTTTGGAATAGTTAGTAGCCATTAAAATATATCTTCAATTTTTTTAAAACTTTTCTCAGAAAAATGTAATTCAAAATAAATACATACAAAATGTATATAAAGAGAGGCTTGGTTTAATACTTTAGCATGCTTAGCACACCATGGGGTTAAAGTATTAAACTAAGCTCTTCTTTATATACATTTTGTATGTATGCTTTGAATTACATTAAAATTTATATAAAATCAATTTTGTCAAGCATTGGTGGTCGAGAGGTCAGCACAGCTGCTTTACAAGCAGTTGCTATGGCACATGAAAAAAAAATTCAAATTTTTACTCAGCATATATCGGATTAATAATTCCATTTCTATGCATATCATGAATATGAATGCATTATGCTCTTTTCACATCACGTCTGGAATTGCCACCAAAAATTCTGGATGGTTTATGCTTAATTGTTAAGTGAGATTTAGCTCAGTTTTTAAATCAGTTATAAGATATAAATAAAGAACTTTATAATAGAATTTCACCTCAACTTTGCTCATACATTTTTTTACTATATATATGTAATGACCATGCCATTTCCACAGTCCAATTAAAAAATTATAATATTTTCAGTTTATAAAAAAAATTTAAATTCTTATCTATCAGTATCATTCTATGTTATTTTTGTGCTTAAAACAAGTTAAGATATACTGTATAATTGATTAAAAAAACTTATTTAAACTATTTTAAAGTTATAGTATTTAAACTTAATAGCATAATTACAGTTTAATATTAGTTATTAAATATGTAAGTTAAAAATATAATATTAAAGTAACAATTTTAATTACAAAATTTAATATTTAGTAAGTTTTGCTAATGTATTTTAAATAATTTTTATTCTCAATTAATTATTTTTAATAATTCTTATTTAATTATTCTAGAATATTCAACATGATGTCATAAAGTCTACAATATGTGTGTTTCTCTTTGTGCATTTATGTTGTAGATAAATTAAGTTATTTTAGTTCTTTGTTAAAATTAATCTATTATTTTAGTTCGATTAATGCTGATCACGTGGGTCAGCAATATGAGATGGCACTGAAAGTAGTGGGTCGTGTGAAAGTCTGAGTTTGAATCCAGCATATATTACATATATAAATGCAGGTTTAAGCCTGTACAATGTATTCGATTAATGTTGTAAATTATTTTATAAATTCTGTTAAAAATATAGCAAACTTAGGATTAAAATTTGTTTCAATAATATTTTATATTTTAAACTTACTATTAAAATTGTTAATAATAATTTAGTAATAAAAATATATTTTTAATATTGAATGAAGTGTTAAATAAAATTTATTTAATATAAAAAAGGAAAATAGCTTAAATGTTAGTTTTCAGATTTATGTCATTTAAATATACAAGAGAAATAACTATTAAACCAAATTTATTGATCCATATATTTACTTTTTAATCTATATGACGATTCAATTCTCTTTGTCTTCGGATTTGTTTGCGCTTTCTTTTTCATATATTTTATAATATAGTATTTAATAATAAACCTTTTATAGTTTTTTTTATAATTTTAAAATGAATAATTTGGGTTAATGAAATTGGATACATAAAATTTATGAAGTGAAAACGTGTGTAGGAAATTTCAATTAGTCTTAGCAAGAAGTATTTAAAACTTTGCGCGTTAAGATGTGGCGCGCATTAATATTCGGAATGATAGCTTTAGCATTTGTGATAGTTTCTCTTATGGTGGTGCCAAATTATACATATAAAGGTACCTATCCTACAGAAATGGAAAATCAGCAAACAATCAGGTTAGTTTATAAACAAAATTTATGTAATCATACAAATTTTATCTATCGACTATAAAGTAAGCAAATTTTATCGCCATAATGATTTTAAACAGTGCATGTTAAAAGAATAATTATTTATTATATTACGCAAGTTAAAAAATAAAATATTTTATTTCCTTTAGCTAATAAAACCGGTATAACTACGATATAAATAAATGATAAACCGATCGCTAAGCTGTATTCATAAAGGTTTATAATTTTACAAAAATACGTCGCGTTTTCTTGCTTTTTTAACTCTAAAACTTTTTATTCTTTTAATTATAGCACCTTTTTTTTTTTTTTGAGAAATATTACAATTTATTTATTTACTGTTTAATTGAATAATAGATTGGTTCTCTGTCACGAAAACGGAGTAATATGTTTTCGCTTTAGTTGTCTCATTAATGAATGGTTGGTTGCTAAGAACAGAAGAAATTAAATCGATTTTTACTTGACATGAACTGTCTATGTATAAAATGTTTGCGTCACTAGTTAAATTTTAAAGCTATTTAAAACTAAATAAATCTTATACAAAGTATGCATATATATTAAATCATATTAATGTCTTTTAAAAATAAATTATAACCATAAAAGTAAGTGTATGTAACAGTTGTGGGTTTTTGAGATTGCGCAAGTTATTTACTTTGATCCAGTTCAACTAAAATATATAAAAGAATTGTATAAGCCTTTTTGTTTGGTTTGCTTTTCCTAATTTCAATTGTCAATTATTCAAAAACACAGCAAAATGCGCTCAACTGTTGGCAACGGTTATATAATCTAAGTTCAAACTAAAAAATAAAACAACCCTATGTTTGTATTCAATATATTTAATATATATGAAAGAGTCAAAATTTACCAGTGAAGTTGTTTTTTTTTAATCTATTGCAAAATGAGGTTTACTAATAATAGTGAGTAAAATCATATTTTTATGTAATGATAAATGTGCGTTAACATAATTTTGTAAATGATGCGCAATCGTATGTATTTCATTAAATACCGTATTATTGTTTTCGCTCTATAGAAATGTTAAACCACTAAACATCACCTGATTACCATTTCACATTTTAAAGCAAATTAAAATATAGCTTGATCACATATACGCATGTATACCTAAAAAGAAAATTCTTAACGTACGTAAATATTTTTCAACCGCCTAAAATCTAGTCATTGAATTAATTCAACAATATACTAAGCCATATGTCTTGAGTTCTTTATCTATATGTCATTCTTATATGGATGGATAAGTGTGTTTTGTATTAATTTAAGAAAATATATATAATATTAGAGGTCGCAAATATTGATGTTACATATATGTATATTTTTCAGGGAGAGAGGGAAAACAATTCAGTTTTTCATTGTGATTCAAAATGGAAAACAAACCAAATGTTTTAACTGAAAGCATTGCTTTTAAATAGTTTCATTTTCTGTTGAATTGTAAACAAATTGTTTAAATCATTAAAATTTGATACTATAAAGTACCAAATAAAATGCAGAGAATCAATCGATTTTGTCAATATTTAGTTATATACATTTATTAATAATTTATTGTTTTGTTCATTTTTAAAATTACATTGATCAATAGGTTTTATATATATTGTCAGTAGTTATTACATAGTAGAGATGTCTGCCCATCCCTTGTATATGTATTAAATGGATTATGTCCTGTACATGAGGGGTCAGACTGACTTCTGGTCAACATGGATGTGGCAAAAATCTCAGCCTCAGGGTGACCCTTTGAGCGTTCCATCATCAGATTTTCAATTGGATGGCCCGATGAAGAGTTGGAGTGTGGAGTGGATTGAAGCCTGTCAATTAAAGTATGAAGATTGGCTATCTTAATATATATCTGAGCACTTATGGCATATATGTGTAGAGATGATAATCTGAACCAACTGATGATTGCTGGTTTAGTATGAAATACGTATATCGTTGATTATTTATCTTTTCAATATATATGTGTTCAAGTGTATCAGTGTTATGAGATGGAGTGGAGAGTGGTGGGTCATGTGAAAGTCTGTGCTCATATACCCTATATATTATTATAAAATTATTCATAATATATACAATACAAAGGAAAGAGCAGATTGAAATATTAATATTACCTTAGTAGTATATTATAATTTTAATAAAAATATTTTTAATAATACTTGAATGACAATAAAAAAATCATTGAGAGTACAAAAAAGATGTTGTATAAGCTGTTCCAAATAACTTTTAACTATCACCATGCATCTTCCAGCTTTAGTGTATTAAATTTAATAATTGTTTCAAATTTAATAATTGTTTCCATAACATCACATAAGCTATATCAATATCTTTGAACTATTGTTTATGCCATGGTGATAAACAATAGGTGAAACTTCTTAATTCAAAAGTTGCTTCCCCAAGATAAAGATGTGACATTATAAAAAATTGTTACCAAAAAAGTTGGTAAAACTTATAACATATTAGATAGATAGATATATAATTATTAAATGGAAGCAATATTTCCCTTGCATAAATAGATCACCCTTCACTGCTTTCTTTCTTTAATAAATATAATAATAATTTGTGTTACATACAGCTCATAATGACAGCCTACCTACTACTTACTTAATCATTATCTCTTGAGATAATAATCTATTACCTGGATACATAACCCTGTCTTCAGACAAAAAAAAACAACTTAATATGTATGCATTAAAATACATTAAATATTTGACACTTTAGTGTAGATAACAAACCTATTGGATCAATATTTATGAAAAAAAGCACCATTGAAAAGATTTTTTAAATATATATATATGGTGAGAGTAAAAAAGACAATCAGAAGATAGACTTATAATCATAATAATTGGGTCCAAATAAGAATTTATTTTAAAAAGTTAATAAATAACAAACAAAAGAAAGAGAAAAGAAAAAAAGTCCTTCATTATATTGGAAAAGGAATGAGGTTTATCAGTAATAAAGCAGCAACAACAGCAACAAAAAAAAAAGGCAATTAGGTTCATATTTTTCAAAGTTACTTGGTTAAGAAAAATAATTACTAAGATGTTAACTAATTATATATTAGCTAATTTTTTTTATAAAATATTCTAATCAATTTTTTTTAAAGAATATGTTATCTTAGTGACCATTTTAGATACCTAATAGTCACCTGAAGATATTTTTCAAGAATCCCATTTTTCTATTGTGGGATTAAATGTGTTGAGTTCTAAAAGAGAATGTTATTTTTTACAAGTAAAATACTTCACATTACCTGAGTTGATTTTTTGCATTTTCTAAAATATTTTTAATAGAAATTGTAATTGTCTCATAATACAACATTAAGTTTATACACTGAAACATTGCAAATACTATTATAGCTCTTTTTTATTTGTAAAAGTAGTTACTGGTGAGAAACATATTACTAAAAATGAAAATTAGGTATAAATACATATATATCAATAGTTATCAATCTGAGTTACATAACTCCAATAGACCATGTCATATTTCTACAAACCACTGCAAAAAATGAGACATTAGGGAGACCTAAATTTTTTTTTAAAGGATCATATGTGTAAACTTCACCGTCGTAAATATTAAAAAAATTTCAAATGATATAAAAATTTGGTTTAGAAACCTGCACAGAATTACACTTCTGGAGGAAAGTGAAGTTGTTATTGATATTACATAAAACCGTTTGACTGAGTTATAAAGTGATTAGACAATATAAGCAAGATTCAATATGGAAAAGGTAGGCTGTGAGAGAATGGTGAATTTTTCAAAAACTGTCAACTGCTCTTAAAAAAAATAGTTATATACTATTGCTTTTTTACATCTTCTTGTTTAATCTGGATTTAATCTGGTAGATCATCTATCACCAAAGATTCAAAAATGAATCTTTATTTGTTTACAACACAACATTTCTGTAGCCAGATATTAAAAAATTTGCTACTTTGAATTATTCATTAGGATCATGCTGAAGAAAATGTCAAATGATAAAAATATTTTTTGTTTCTTTATATTTTTTCTATTTTTTTATTTTTTTTTTGAAAAGAAATTATACTTTATTAATTTTTATTTTTTAACAGTCATTATGAGCAAAACAATAATTAACCTTAATTTGGAATGCTAAATTAACATACTATTATTAAATCTCACAAAAAAATTGTATATTTAAAAAATAATAAAATAGTTAGTTTGTGGAAAATCATACCATGTTCAAATATTGGAAATGATAGATTAAGCTGAGATTTAGAAACTTTTAGCTTTCAAGTCTATCATTCTATTACTGCTCTAATTGTGTAGAGCAATAATTGTTGTTTAACTGGATTTAAATAACTTTTATAATAATTTTTGGAATCTAAACTTTTAATAAGTTAACATTTACTTTAATACTATGGAAACAGACTAACCCTTCAAACAGAGGGGAGAATACCATTGATAGCACAGCCATCAACTATATCCATGGTCAGCTTGGGCTATGCAAAGCATAACATGATCACATTTCCAGAATGTGGCCCACCTTGACTGCTAGATTCAAACCCTGACATCCAAAGCATTTTATTTGTTTTGGAGATCAAATTCAGGCACCAGCCAAACATATTATATAGCTGGCATACTAAGGTCAACAGGCACACAATCCAGTACTTGAAATATCCTAAGCTAGCTCATATTCTTAAATCAGGGTTCAGCACATTCATTTAACACATAAAAAATATCTATTTACTTAAATTACTAGTGATGCAATGACAAAAAAGAGAGAGAATAGACTGAATAATAATTAAGCAAACATTAGTATTTATTTAAGTGTTCACATTTGTAATATAACATAATAATAGTGAAATTTATATATAAAAAATATATAGGTAATTACTCATGTTAAATTTTATAGTAGTCCTTCATTAATTAAAGTACATTTCATTTAAAATAAAGTGTCTATAGACAATGATCAAAATATATTTATCCAGGTTTTCATGATTGTCAATTTCCAACTAGTTTGGCTTTTTGTTTTCCATCGATGGTTCCAGGGCTTGCTTTCCATTCTGTGACTCAACAATGGGAGAGTGAAGAGAGAGTAGTGATAGCATCTATTTTATGATTTCAGCATTGGTTCCAGGCAAAGACAGTTAACTTTAGCAGAGGACCCTGGGCCTGAACTTGTCGAACACTCCTATGACTGTTCTGTGGCTTCTGCATTGATGTTGACCACAGTAGTAATTGACTGGCTTACTACTGTGTTTACAGTTTCCAAATATCTGGATCTCTGGTTTGGATTCTCAATGAAAAACTGAGTCTGCATTCTGTCTGAACTGAATAATAATAATCTGAACTGAATAATAATAGCAGCTGTGGCTTTTTATACTCTTTCTCTTTCATTGTTTTAATGCCTTATCATTATTTTTTAATTTTGATCATAACTTATGTCTGTTTTTAATTACAATTTACATTTATGTTTTATCTCATCTTTTTTTTACATTAATTTACTATCTCATCGATAGTTTACATAGTTTGTAGTTACTTCAATTATTAATTTCAATTTTGTTATCAATCAATAATCTTGCAAACTTAATTGTATTCCAAAGCTTTTACTAATTAATTTTTATTCTGTTTTCACATTTGCTTATTTTAATTTAAATAATATTTAAAGTGCAGTCGATATTGAAATAATTGAGAGAGTGCAAATTTCTCAAGCACTTATGACTACAACCAGCCAATCAAATCTTAAGCACTGGGACAGAGAATTTAATAAGAAAAGAGCGTGAGTTAAGTGTGAAGATATTTAAGATTCACGCTTTCAAATATAAGTACTTTGGACTGGCTTGGATATATATAAAGACAAGTAAAGAAGAGAGTGGAACCGCTCTTTTCTTATTAAATTCTCTGTCCCAGTGCTTAAGATTTGATTGGCTAGTTGTAGTCATAAGCGCTTGAGAAATTTGCACTCTCTCAATTATTTTAATTTATAAAAATGAGTTTTTAATCTTTATTTCTAATTCTTTTCCCTACCCAGTTTTTAATAAAAGCTTTATTCTCTTTTAAAAGAAAATATAATGCAATCTTTTTTATTTTTACAAAGTTTGCATCTTTTAAAACAAAAAAAAAATTACTCTAAAACATACTATGTTTTTTTCTATTTTTGTTTCTATTAATAATTTAATTATTTATTTTTACCTTATAAATATGTAACACTAATATATATTTTTGTTTTCTAACACATATCTCATTAGCATTGCAATATATATATATATGATCAATAGATGGCGTTTTACCAAAACCACTGAACAAGCGTATATTTCTTTACATAAATGTCAGAAGAGTCAAAATTCACTATCTCTTTCGTTTGCCCACCCTCAGATCAGCTGATTTCAAGCTAATTTGCTATCATCGGTGAAGGATAGGGCTAGCCCTATCTTCACTGATGATAGCAAATTAACTTGAAATCAGCTGATCTGAAGGTGGAGCAAACAAAAGAGATAGTGAATTCTGACTCTTTTGACGTTTATGTAAACAAATATACGCTTGTTTGGTGGTTTGGTTAAAATGCCATCTATTGATCATAAATACAAGTGATAACAAGTTACGTGATTATAACTTGTTTTTGTTTTTCATATATATATATATATATATATTACTTCAGAAATTAGTATTTTATTTGAACATAATGCCAACAAACTTTTGAATCAATTCTTTTGATATTGCACTTCAAATTTCATTATTTTTTTAAAAAATATTCCCCAGAATTGTATATTTCAATAGAAATAGCATTAATAATTTAAGCACAAAACTATTAGAATTTTGAATTAACATGAAATTTTTACAAGTTAATTGTTGGAAATGAAAAGATTATCTATTATAATATTATCAATTAATATATATATATATATGTTGAAACAGTAAGATTCGTATTCGAATCTTAAGTTTCACCTTTTCTGTCGTCTCTCACTGACCGGTCTATCCCACCCAAATTTAAACTTTTGGTATCGAGTTGTGTGTGTAACAATATTAAAAATGTATAAATATATGTAGAATTCAACATAAACACGCACACATTTCGATCTCAAATTAAAGGCAATAAATACGGATAAAGTAATATAATTTAGATTTCTTTAGCTAAATAAATCTTGTGTAATATTAATCATTTATTTTGAATTTATAAAGTTCGTATTTATTGCTTAGTTTAAATTTCGTTAAATAATAATTCTAACAAAATCTGATGCAATAATTAATTAAAGTTAAAATAATTTTATTCCCTTTTGTCTTTGAAAATTTAAAAGCATCGGTCAGTGATAGATAATAAATTAATTATAGGAAAATTCCAAAAAAAATGTAATTAACGAATGTAAAAAAAAAAACAACAAAACAAACAATAGCACAGCAGATTTCTTTCTAATTAAAACCAGCAAAAGCATTGATTATCCTGAGGGCAAGATAAAGAAAACCTAAAAATATCTCAACAGAAAAAATTAAAAGATCAAGATAAAAAAAGGAGGCCATCTTGGACTTGCTGGAGACTTTCACTTGAATTTTAGCTTTGCTCTCGAGTGGAGAGTCTAAAATATCTTAAAATAAATTGATATTGCCAAGGTATGACCGAGTAAGCACCGAGATTATTCTCCATCGGGAGATGGCCCACCATATGCCGAACTTCACCTTGCCCATCGTAAAAACACCATAATGATCTGCTGCCTGAAATAAACAAGAAAGCCGCTGCTGTTAAAATCAATAAAAAAACCAAAGACAAGAAAGAAAACTGCTAATCACGAACAATCTACTATTAAACAAATGGATGAAAACATCTTATAAAACAGGTACCTGTGTGTGTATTCCAAATTATAGAGTACTCTAGTAAAATAAGCTATAGCTCATCTCCTACTATTTGTCTAACTTCTAAATGTTAAAATTGTAATTTTGTGAAACTAAAATTTGAGAATTAATGTAATCTGTAAATTTCTCGCATAATCTAGCTTACCTCCCTCTATCCTTCTTAGGTGTGTATTTCTCAAATCTCCACTTTATTTATAATTATCATTGAACTATTACCTTCTCATAATTGTCTTAGTTTTAAAGCTAAATCCATAATCGCTTGAACTGGAATGTGTGTCGAATTGTCATTAATATTTGCTTTATAAATAACTTAAATTTCATATAAATCGACACGCATTCAAAGAATCAGTTATTGTAATGCAGGGTCTACTACTTCGTAATAGCTGGCATGCTCGCTGTAATAAGTCCCCTTTTTAGATATTTTTTTATTATTAAATTTTAATGAATAATTACGGAAATTTCATTTATTTGAGAGTCACCAATTTTCTTTCAGTCAACGTTGATAATGGGGGGCCGAGTTTGAAATCTAGTTAAATATTACCATAATCTTTTAGATCTTATACATGTGTTACGTTTTGAAGCCACGATGGCTCATTCCACGCCGTGAATACTCCGGATTCTATAGGGTTGAATTAACCCCAGTCGTCCTACACAAGTGGACATGATAATGTTCCCGTAGGGCTTGACGACCGTCATGCAGCCAGCTGGCAAATTGCGACACGGACCGCTTGTCCCTGGTTATGCTCATGTGACACCTTACCTCTTCAGGTCGAGGCAGAGACCAACCCGAAGCCCTTATAAACTTATTCACGGCATTGCAGTTTCAGTGCTGCCATTTTATATCGCCCTTCTAAAGCGTACCACGTGTTCCTTTATTTAGTTTATCATTCTCTATATCACTCTGCCTCGGCATTATCTTCGTCATCCACTCTCAAATAAATGTTCGCCCTTAGTCGTAAAATAAATATTTTTATTAAATAAATGTATGTCCGCCGCCACGGATGACTCTTGCAGTGCAAAGTATAAATCCCCTACAGTACGCATTAGAAATACTCACTCGGGAACCTTAGGTAGCTAGATTACGCCTTCATATAAATGAATGCTCTTTATAAATAAATGTATTTTTATATATAGTAAAATTGCCAATTAGCTATTGAAACTCTGAATATAAAATATGATTAATAACATTAATAATGTTTTTTTTATTAAATACGTAAATAAATAATTTTAACTGTACGTCTGTAGTTAAGTTTTCATTTATTCGATGCCCATTATATATATTTCCTCGATTATATATGTGAATTAATATTCGTTTGATTGTTGGCCAACTCGGAAACAAAACCATGAATCTCGTGCATCTCCCTGACCACCGTGCCTAAAGAAGTGTTTACTTATGTCGCATCAGAGGCGTTGTTCCGTAGATTGTAGTGTGGAACCGATAAACTATGTTCGAACTCGGTACCATGGGTGGCTTCGCTACTCGATGGTGCTGCTGTTCTGTGTGGTGGTCGAATTCTGCACTATGTTAACGAGATACACGTGTTTTGACTGTTACATAGTTAAATTTTTTTTTAGCGTTTGGCGCCAATAACGTGAGGCTTCGAGTATAAAACCCATAGATACCCTGAGCAAAAATAATGCAGATAAATTCCTTTAGCGTTCGTTGCCGAGTTGGCTAATTGTTTTATATATATAAGAGTTTGTTTTGGATAAAAATAAAAATAATAAAAATAAATCGAGTGAAGTAATGTGGGTCGAGTGAGTGAAGGGACAGCAGGCGTAATAACAAATTTAAGGAAAGCAGGGATGTGTGTGTAATTTAAGAAGGAACGAAATACTCGGATCTAATGAAATATCTTTTTATATAATAATAATAATAATCAGTAGCTAAATGAGACAGCAGAAGCTTATTATGTTTTTAACAATAAAATTTAGTTAAAGTAAAAATATATATATATCATAGACAGCAGTGGCTTATACGCGTTACTAATAGTTCGTTATGATATATATGTTAAGTATATTAAAGGCAGCAATGTAGAGTAGGAGAGGGCAATGAAAGAGTATTATAGGGCCAAGATACCGGTGGGGAATAGTTAAATGCTACTAGTGTAAAATAAATAAATAAATAGTAAGAAAATGGATAAGAAAATGGAGGAAATACTCAGACGGAGTATGCAAGAAATGAAGAAAATGTATGAGGAGGAAATGAGGAAAAGAAGCGATGAAGAATCAAAAAGGAGACAGGAAGAGGAGGAGAGAAGAATTAGGGAGCGTCAGAAAATTGATAGGGATATGTTGATATATCTTGAAAGGATCAAAGAACATTACGGAGTATCCCCAGTTAGTAAAAAAGAAGAAATTAAAGATATGGAAAAGGAAAGGAAGTCAGAGAGATCTGATGAACCTATGATAGAAGAGCAAACAGGTAGTGTCGTGAAGGTAAAAAAATATGATGAGCAGAGAGACCTCATTCCAATCGATGAAGGCCCACAAGAACCGGAAAAGGAAGTCAGCATTAAAGAAGAGGAGAAGATGGACGTTGGACACCAAAGCTATTTAGCCAAGATGATCCACATCAAGATCTTTAGAGGGGAGATCAGAGAAAACCCGCAAGCCCACTTAGAGAGCTTGCAAAAGTTTTTCCAATTTCATAAAACAGGGCCAGACGAGCAGATAGCGATAGCTAGCTACCATCTGCAAGGTTCTGCCAAAAACTGGTGGAATATGGGGACATGGAAATTTAGAACGATCCAGCGTAGCATGCCGCTAACCATCCAACCATTAATGATAGGCATTCACATAAAAGATATAGGAGACATGATTAAATTTCTTACTGTCTTGGATTTGAACCAGTGGGCCAAAGAACCGCCGGATAGAAGACAAAAATTAGAAAACCCAAGGCCGCAGTCGTCAACGACGAGAGATATATATTATCCACCTGACCCGGGGTTATAACAATATTGGAGCATTTCGGACGGCCATTCCGTGTATAAAATTTAGTAAAACGAACTTGATAAATATTGGTTGAATGGAAATTATATTGGTCAAATAGGGCTTTATATAGAAATTTTGTTATGTATATTTAATTATTATTGTTCTTAAAAAATTTTTTTATATATATTATGTTAATTAATATTAGTCTAAGAATTTTTTTTTATATATAAAATCAGTTTAACTAATAGTATTATAATGATTGCTAACCAGACACGGCCAAATTAGGTCATTTTAAAATTAAAGTTTAAATTCTAGATCCGGGTATATAAATTGTTCGTTACTTCATGTAATCTCTGCTTTCTATATTTATATGTATCTGTAAAAAAAAAAAAAATAATAATAATAATTCTTTCGTATTTAAATTATGTAATGTAAATTTTTTTCCCTTTCTTGCCTCCTTTGTTCTTCCTTAATTGTTCACGGGAAGTACGGGGAAATGAAACAGTAAGATTCGTATTCGAATCTTAAGTTTCACCTTTTTCTGTCGTCTCTCACTGACCGGTCTATCCCACCCAAATTTAAACTTTTGGTATCGAGTTGTGTGTGTAACAATATTAAAAATGTATAAATATATGTAGAATTCAACATAAACACGCACACATTTCGATCTCAAATTAAAGGCAATAAATACGGATAAAGTAATATAATTTAGATTTCTTTAGCTAAATAAATCTTGTGTAATATTAATCATTTATTTTGAATTTATAAAGTTCGTATTTATTGCTTAGTTTAAATTTCGTTAAATAATAATTCTAACAAAATCTGATGCAATAATTAATTAAAGTTAAAATAATTTTATTCCCTTTTGTCTTTGAAAATTTAAAAGCATCGGTCAGTGATAGATAATAAATTAATTATAGGAAAATTCCAAAAAAAATGTAATTAACGAATGTAAAAAAAAAAAAAACAATAGCACAGCAGATTTCTTTCTAATTAAAACCAGCAAAAGCATTGATTATCCTGAGGGCAAGATAAAGAAAACCTAAAAATATCTCAACAGAAAAAATTAAAAGATCAAGATAAAAAAAGGAGGCCATCTTGGACTTGCTGGAGACTTTCACTTGAATTTTAGCTTTGCTCTCGAGTGGAGAGTCTAAAATATCTTAAAATAAATTGATATTGCCAAGGTATGACCGAGTAAGCACCGAGATTATTCTCCATCGGGAGATGGCCCACCATATGCCGAACTTCACCTTGCCCATCGTAAAAACACCATAATGATCTGCTGCCTGAAATAAACAAGAAAGCCGCTGCTGTTAAAATCAATAAAAAAACCAAAGACAAGAAAGAAAACTGCTAATCACGAACAATCTACTATTAAACAAATGGACGAAAACATCTTATAAAACAGGTACCTGTGTGTGTATTCCAAATTATAGAGTACTCTAGTAAAATAAGCTATAGCTCATCTCCTACTATTTGTCTAACTTCTAAATGTTAAAATTGTAATTTTGTGAAACTAAAATTTGAGAATTAATGTAATCTGTAAATTTCTCGCATAATCTAGCTTACCTCCCTCTATCCTTCTTAGGTGTGTATTTCTCAAATCTCCACTTTATTTATAATTATCATTGAACTATTACCTTCTCATAATTGTCTTAGTTTTAAAGCTAAATCCATAATCGCTTGAACAGTGAATGCGTGTCGAATTGTCATTAATATTTGCTTTATAAATAACTTAAATTTCATATAAATCGACACGCATTCAAAGAATCAGTTATTGTAATGCAGGGTCTACTACTTCGTAATAGCTGGCATGCTCGCTGTAATAAGTCCCCTTTTTAGATATTTTTTTATTATTAAATTTTAATGAATAATTACGGAAATTTCATTTATTTGAGAGTCACCAATTTTCTTTCAGTCAACGTTGATAATGGGGGGCCGAGTTTGAAATCTAGTTAAATATTACCATAATCTTTTAGATCTTATACATGTGTTACGTTTTGAAGCCACGATGGCTCATTCCACGCCGTGAATACTCCGGATTCTATAGGGTTGAATTAACCCCAGTCATCCTACACAAGTGGACATGATAATGTTCCCGTAGGGCTTGACGACCGTCATGCAGCCAGCTGGCAAATTGCGACATGGACCGCTTGTCCCTGGTTATGCTCATGTGACACCTTACCTCTTCGGGTCGAGGCAGAGACCAACCCGAAGCCCTTATAAACTTATTCACGGCATTGCAGTTTCAGTGCTGCCATTTTATATTGCTCTTCTAAAGCGTACCACGTGTTCCTTTATTTAGTTTATCATTCTCTATATCACTCCGCCTCGGCATTATCTTCGTCATCCACTCTCAAATAAATGTTCGCCCTTAGTCGTAAAATAAATATTTTTATTAAATAAATGTATGTCCACCGCCACGGATGACTCTTGCAGTGCAAAGTATAAATCCCCTACAGTACGCATTAGAAATACTCACTCGGGAACCTTAGGTAGCTAGATTACGCCTTCATATAAATGAATGCTCTTTATAAATAAATGTATTTTTATATATAGTAAAATTGCCAATTAGCTATTGAAACTCTGAATATAAAATATGATTAATAACATTAATAATGTTTTTTTTATTAAATACGTAAATAAATAATTTTAACTGTACGTCTGTAGTTAAGTTTTCATTTATTCGATGCCCATTATATATATTTCCTCGATTATATATGTGAATTAATATTCGTTTGATTGTTGGCCAACTCGGAAACAAAACCATGAATCTCGTGCATCTCCCTGACCACCGTGCCTAAAGAAGTGTTTACTTATGTCGCATCAGAGGCGTTGTTCCGTAGATTGTAGTGTGGAACCGATAAACTATGTTCGAACTCGGTACCATGGGTGGCTTCGCTACTCGATGGTGCTGCTGTTCTGTGTGGTGGTCAAATTCTGCACTATGTTAACAAGATACACGTGTTTTGACTGTTACAGTGTGTGTGTGTGTGTGCTCTGTGCACAGATAATGAAGCTATTAAACATAAGTAAAATTATAACTTTTGATAATTTTACTTATGTTTAATAGCTTCATTATCTGTGTGCAGAGCACATATATATATTGATTTCAAATGCTAATGAAGTAAAGCCATAACTATTTAATATTATCTATAATATGATATAAACAATAAATAATTTATATAAAAATGAAATTAATAAAATGGCAGTTAAACTGCTATATCCATTGTTCAATAACCACTGATAGTTATTCGTGTTTTGAAAAAGTAAAAAATAGTAAAAAAAAGAACTTTTTTTTTCATTCACATTGTAACCCCCTGGCAGCACAATCCAAAACAACTTTATCCTGACCAATTAAAGTTAATCAATTTAATGTTACTCAAAAGAATGATATGTATATAATTTTTATATTACAATAGTACACGTTTAAAAAATCATAGAAATTGTTTGCAAGGATTTTTTTCTAACCATTTCTATTATTAAGTATTTAAAATCTCTTAACTCGTTTAAAGTCCAACTTCTATTTTTATCCATATTTGTTCTTTTCATATTGGATCACAATATTGCATTTCTTATTTGAATTCCATATTTAAAATGAAAAGAATATTAGTTAAGACATCATAAAATAATAAAAGTATGTCTTAAAATTTAAATTTAAACATCAAAATTTCACAAAAAAAATTATTTGCTGGTATTTATGAAAGCAATTCTTGTACGCCAGTAAGAACAACTTCTGATTTATCATGACTACATTTATGTGATTTGTCTTCTCAAAAGCAAATATTTTAAAATAAAATCCAATTGTAGTCATTGATTTTTTAGTTTAAAATAAATATTTTATGTGTTGCATAAATAAGGTTAAATATGTAAATAAATTATTGAAAATTACAATAAATATATTAAAACAATAAAACATGCTTTGAAATGCCTTGGATCAAATAATCTACAATAAGTGATCTGTCAGTTTCTTCATAGTATGGTGCAATCAATCAGGGATTGTCAAATTGCTTTTATATTCAAATTTAAGTGATATTTGTATAACATCTGCAAGATAATAACATCTTCAGATTTTTTTTAGTAATGATTTCCACACAAGAAAAAAATATGTGGCAGTAAAGTAACATTATAGATAACAATAAAGTAGCAAAGTGAAGCAGCACCTAAATAATACCTCAAAATTAGAAACTTTGCAGCTACTACTGTCATGAGATTAAAGTATGAAGGTTTTCATTTTTAAAAGTATTCTTGGATTCAAAGTTCTGCATTGTTTTGTGCAATGGTAAAGTGGCATTCACTGAAACTTGAAATCTATAGATCATGGATGGCCCTTCTCCATCATTTCCACTGCTTGATGAATTTCTGAACAATAAACCACTTAATTACTTTTTTTTTTCCATATGTCATATCATCGGCCGGGAGGCGAACCTTCAACTGTCTGCAACCAACTACTTGCTTGCACGGTGGCTGCGATGACCTCTTGGCTAACAACGCTTGACACACTTAATTACTTTTATTGATTCAAAAACAGAAAAACGCTATTAGAAAAATGTTTATGGTATAATAGTTTTTGTTTTGATTCTGAAATAAGTAGGACGGATTATTTTTTGATAAAAAAAAGATTTTCATTTTTACTAGTTTTTAAGGATGACTAGATAATTTTAAAAAAAATATGTTTTAAGAAATTCAAAAAATTGTATTTGTAAAGAAGTGTTTAAATATGTCTGTTTGTTTATTGTATAATTTTCTATATTTTTATTAATTATTTTTGATGTCGTTAAAAGATTTTAAATAAATATTTTAATTTAAATTAAATTTTTATGGTCCTGTGTATATATTACATATAAATAGATATTTTTTTAATTATATATAATTAACCCACTTTAGGAAAAAAGACCTCTTCAACATTATCTTATATAAGAACAATGAGGAAAAAGTTAATACTTACCAGGCTTGCCAATTATTGAATGGTGACATTTTAAATGGTTTTCTATTCATGTTTTATCCTCTAGCTAAAATTAGTCAGATACTCATTTGCCATTAAATAATGAATGTAAGTAGAGTTTATATAGCTAGAAAACTGAAAGAAAAATCCTAAATCTCTTTATTAAAAAAATAAATTGTTTCTTGGTTTGTATTGTAATTCAGATCCTAGTTACACTATCTTTTTTTCTCCCACTTTTCAAATTCTGTCTATCTAATAAAATATATTTATTGAATAAACATTATTGTGTGTATATATTGTAATGAATCAAATTATGTTCAAAGCAGTATCTCCCAAATGTCCTACATATTTGGGCATTTGGGAGAAACTGCTTTGTTTATAATTTGATATATTATATTTTTGACTGCCTTTCAAGAGCATGAGATTTATTCATGATATGAGAGATTTAGAGTCATAAAATGATAAATAGATAGGAATCAAATATTTGTTTAATGATTACAATCAATATGTTATTTTTGTATATATTAGTGTTGGAATAAACTGATTAATGACCCAGTAGATAATGATTTTAATTTTGTACCTATGCTTTGTTAAGCGTTTGAATATAGAGTTGGTTGTCAAATTGTTTTCTGAAAAATAGGTGCAACAATACATGAATTTATAGAAAACAGAGCTATAAAATACTTTATAAGGCAAATTGTCAGATGATGATGCCTGAGTTTGCCAGATGATAATGAAAGTGAGGATTTATGTTTATGCTGCTGCAAGCACCAAATAGTGCTATATGTTAGTAAGATTCCAAATAATGTGGGCTCATTAATAAATGTTATTAAAGTTTCTCTATGCAACAGTTATAAAATAAATAGTAAAATGTATTTGAAGCCAACTTATTTTATTGAATGTATTTGTCTCCTAATTATTTTGAAAAATGGATGGAAAGCATTGATGCTTGCTGTTTGGATTTGTTGATGATAACATAACACAATGTCTTTTGAAAACAATCATGAAATTTATATTATACTACATATGATATAAATTGAACACTTTTTTTAAAAAAAAAAAATTAGCTTGGAAAAATGATATCATGAATAGATGCCATTCACTATTGACAAATCATGCTATTTAGTACTTTATGTTGGAAGGTTTTTTTTGTATAAGCTGAAATGTATATGAATAGAAATTTAATTAAGTTATAAAGATCAACATATAAAACATAGTAGAGAGAAATAAGTTATTCATTTCATTTAGTCTAGGCTATTGAATTGAGGAGGAAATTCATGTTTTTTTCTTTCTCAACAAAATAATAAATATAAATACAAAATAAACTGTGGAGAGTGAAAAAGAATTAGATGTGTTAGGACAAGGAAGAAAAGTTAATGAATTCTCTGTCACATCAAAAACTGATCAAAATGAAACTAAAATAGCAATGTTCCAGTTCTTGATGACTGAAATGAAACAGAACCAAGAAAAATGTGACCAGAGTCAGAGAGATCTAATAAATAAGATCAATAAAAAAAAAGAAAAATGTGAGAAGAATCAACTAGAAATGAAACAACATCAGGAAATATTTAAACAAAAATTGAAACAAAGCCAAGAAAAGCTTAAACTAGATATGAAACAAGACCAAGAAATCTTAATAATAAAGATAGAAGAGAATCAATATGACTTAGAAGACAGAGCAAAGCAAGAAATTAAGCATATGAATACAGAATTAGCTCATGAAATAAAAATGGGACAAAAGCAAATAAATGGCTTGAATGTTAAATTTAATGAATTGGAAAGTAAGGTGGTAGAAACTCAAGATTAAATGCAAATCAAAATCAATAAGTTAAAAGATAACATAGAAAAGGACAAATTGGACCCAGGAGATAGAAACCAAGACAGAAAAGTATAGATTAGAATGCCAAGATAAGGATAAAATCTTGGAAGCTAAACTAAACAAATGTCTACAAATTAATAATAAAGAGATAGAGAAAATACAGAATGAACAAGAACAAGAAATTAAAAGTTTAGAAACTCAGAATAAGCAAGATTATTCAAATTATAATAATAATTTAGAAGTGATACAGTAGATGACCAGGTTTTTGTAAAAGGAAGTTTCACCATAAGCTTAGATAGTAATGATAAATATGAATTTTTTTCTTTAAAAATGAAGTGTCTTTAAAATCTAAATGGTTTTATTATCACAAGATATGATTTGTGAATATAACTATCTTGACTGGGAACATAAGAAATTTTCTCAATCACAAATTAAGTCCAATGATATGTGTTGGATTTTTGAGAATAGAAATTTGAAAAATATAGGTTATTAAAAGGCTATAATCAAATGTGTAAATCATTATGGATATAATAGTAAATATCCAATTTATGGTAATGACTATATTCATTATTTTATTTGATACAAGAAGCCTCTATTTATCAGAAATAAAGAAGTTGATTTTATTAGTCAAAATTTATGAACCTATATAATGTATATAATTTATTTTACCAATTTCCAATTAGAATGAAATTTAAAAGTGCAATTGAACATACTTTTTATAAAATTTTTGCCTTGATAATTTTTATTCTATTTGAAAAACATAGTTATATATTTAAAATTGTAGTTAGAATAAAAGGATTTTTTAATACTAAAGGCCCAAGACCTATTGCGTCATTGTGAATTAAAATAACATCTTTGATTCAATTTAATTATTATTTATATTGTTAATATACAATTTATATTATTAAATAAATATAAATAAAAATTTCCCATTGTATGAAGATTCATATAAAATAGTTAAGAAATTCAGGAAGGATGCATTTCTGCTGAAGAGTGAGAGATGTTTTGAGGGAATATATAATGCCCATAATTTGAAACTATGTCATGAACCAATGTTTTACGTGTTTTTTTTAAAAAAAGAAAGAAAATGAGGGCATACAATTGTACAAAGTCATTAATTCTATTGTTGTAGTGATATAGTTTTAGTTAATCATAAATTATTGATGGAAGGTTTAGTTGGTAGGAATGACTTTATATTGTTTGGAATTGTTTTCTTTATTTTTATTAAGGATAGGAATATATGACATTGTCAATCTTTATTTATTATCTTTTTATAATTTATAGATAACATCAATAAAGAAAGCAATTAGAAATCTTGTGTTTAATAAATATATTTGAATTTTGAGTGAATGTAGAGTGAGTGAATGATTTATTTATTAAAATTAAAAATAAAATGTTTTTATATTGTATTGAATAATAACAATGGACTTTATTAAGGTTAAAGTAAGAAAAAATTCATGCTCCATGAACTAATAATAAAAGAATATATTCTTATTGTTAGCAGAGTAACAAAAAAAGCTCAGTAAAAAAAAAACTCAGTAAAAAAAATAAACACTGATATTTTCTTTTTTCATCAAAATTTTATTTTACATACCTTCATTAACAGTCTGTGGATTTGTGATAAAAACTTATAATGTACTGATAGTAGATATCACATGGGAGGGACAGAACATGAACTCTTGTCAGTTGATATCTGAATGTAGAAATTGGATAGATAACACCAAATGCTATACTTACTGTCTAAAGCCATTGAATCATTGGATTTGCCATGGATCACAGTATTTATAAAAAATAGTTGGATGTCATCTAATAATACAATTTCTATTGAACTCTACATCTTTATTTGTCATTATGGGAATGTGATAATGAAACTGTAATCTGATCATTAAACATTGAACTTGATAAAAAATGCCAATAAATAAATCTTTTCTAAAATTATCTAATCAAATAACTTTTAATTATTTTTAATAATCAAAAAAATAACAATAACACATTGATAGATATCATGTAATTTTCCTTTCTTTTAATAATTTAAATTATTAATGTAGTTTATTTATTATTTGACAAGTCTAAAATAATAAATCAAGTAAATAAGACTTAAGTTGATCATTGACATAAACTTTAGAAAATAAATCACAAATAAAATACAGCTAATATTAAACATTTAGTTTAAATGTATAAAATGACCATTATAGTAAAAGCATTACTTGATTTAAAGATTAGGAAAGTTTTAAAAAAATATTAATATAATTTTTTTATATATTGTGTGAAAGATTGTGTATTTACCCTTTTGTGAACAGGTATGTTAATGATCTTTAGGTATTAATTGTACCTAGTAATTGCAATCTGGCCGGGATAGATTATAAGTGTACAATAAATTACATTAGATTACAATAATAAAATTAATGTTATTTATCTTAACCAATTCAATGAGTTGATGTTTATCTTAATAAACATGTTTTTATTATTAATCTTGGCATCATTTGATTTGCCTGTTACACAAATTATTGTATTAAACAAGTTACTTTATTAGTAAAACATTTAGTCATATATTCCATACTATACACTCATTAGAAAATAAACCATTTATTTATTGAATTTTACTTTTCTTTGCCAAACAAAAATACTTATTTTAGATTCATTAGTGCCTTGTGAATTCATGAGTCTGTTATAAGTTTAGATTATTATAAATCCATTTGTGTTTCAGATTATTCATCTGTTTACCAATTATATTGTTGGCAAGCCCAGGTGCAATACTTTACCAATTACACTTTTGGCTTGCCAAAATATGTAGGGCATTTGTGGGTCAGGCAGCATTTTTATCCAACTATTATCCATTACAACATATTTACTGGTTCTTATTATATACGCATGGAAGACCTTGAAACTAAGTATTGTAGATATGGCAGCCTCAATATTGGCACAGTAGATGTTCTACATTTATTTTTATTTTCACTTCATTGCATGGAGCCATTGAAATCATACTATGAAACTAATTGATAAATTGAAGATTAAGCATACTTTATGATAATGCAGATTTAAATATATAAATAATAGAAGTCAAGCGTTGGTGGCCTAGTGGTTAACATAGCTGCCTTCCAAGCAGCTGGCCCAGGTTCGCTTCGCTTCCCGGTCAACGCATTTGACATATGTAAAAAAAAAAAAAAAAGATATAAATAATAGAACATAGATTTTCACAAAGTAATCTAAAAATAAATGTCTAAATATTGGAACATGGGTTTATACTTTTACAATATTTATCTGTTCTTAAATAAAATAGTTACTTTTTTTAAGTTTTATAAATTACTCTAAAAATAAATATGAAAATAGTTGCAACAATTGAACCTGTATTTCATAAATGAAAAATAAAATATTTTCCCATAACATTAGTTTTTTTTTTAGTTTTTGTAAAGTAGTTCTAAAAAGAATATTTGTACTTGTACAATAATTAAATATTCTTTGTTGAAAATTTGAACATTTTGCCATAGCGTTAAATAGACATTCGACTGTTAATTGAACATTCCTGGGTTGAAACCAAGCTCAAAAGTCTGAAGAAAATAAGAAAAACCCTGCAGGGTATTCTTATTACTACCAGCTGAGCAATCATCAATTTAAATAATAGCACTATATAAATTTTAAAATTCAGCAAGTTTATTTATCTATGCTGACAAATTAAAGTAATAGTCAAGCATTGGTGGTCGAGAGGTCAGCAACAGCTGCTTTACGAGCAGTTGTCCCGGGTTAGCGGGTTCGCTTCCCGGCTGATGCTATGACACATGAAAAAAAAATTTAAAGTAATACTAATAAAAATTATAATTAATAATGAAAATGATAACAATGAAAAAATAGTAAGTATTCCTTTACTTCGAAATAGAGATTAATAATAAATTTGAGTGTGGAAATAATTTATTCTCACACAGTGCAAACAATAAATATAATCCGTTTCTTGAGTTCCTTTGATTCATATTTATTATATTCCATTTAACTTTAATTTCCATTAATTTGCATTTATTCTACATGAAGATAACCAGCAGATGACATCTTACATCACTTTACATCTGTCTTTAACTTAAACTGACAGACTACAGTTCTTTACATTTAGAGTTGCACATTTGGCTCTGACAGCCCTGTTTTTTTTCTCCTTTGCGTGAAACTTCATTATTTCTCAGCTTGTCCTTTTACTACTGCTAACGTCCTTTTTATATATATATGTTAATTAGCATAGTTTTAATCTCACTTTTTAACATTTGATATGCAAATTTTCTAGAGTGCAGTGTTAGCAAGGATAATAATAACATTCTTAAGTTTTAAACCACTAAACATCACATGCTCACCTCTACTGTATGGAGAGTTTTGCCTTTGTATTCTTAAGTTTTATAAGTAATAACAAGATACTATCTGCACAGAATTACAAATTTTCAAAATAAACTTTATTTCCAACATATATATATATGCGTACAGACCCCCCCCCCCCCCGAATTATTATAATCTCATCTGGGTCGCGTATGCTGGGAAATATCTCGGCAATAAAGCAGCAATGAACCGAACCACTTTCTTGCTGTATTCGTTGATGTTTGTTTTGTTTATCATTCGTAATCAAAAAAAAAAAAATCATTTTACTCTTCTTTTTATTATATTTTGTTACTAACTCTATTTCTTTTTATTGTTTTATTATACTAAGCATTGATTAATTTTATGATTTTTTTTTGAAAAATGTAAAAGTTAATAGTTACTGTTGACCTTATTTTTTGTCCATTTTGAAAGTCAAAAGAAAAATTAAAAATTTTAAAGACAAATAAGAAAATTTAAATATATTTATAATTCCCAATTAATAAGATGATTTTAAAATATGCAATTTACAATTAATTTGTATTTTAGTATTATGTATTTATAGGAGAATCAAATCTTCAAAAACAGTTTTCTGAGACAAGTGGCTCCATGCAGTTGTAAAAGCAGAAACTGAAATAATAAGTGAGCATAGACACCTACAATACTGGTACTGGGAGTCTCACTATAATTATAATTGTAAAACGGAAACAGATGCAAATATTGTTTTGGGATTAATATTAGGTGATAATTATGTTAAAAAAAATTTCGACAGAAGTTGTTCAGATTTACTGTCTCAAACAATGACTGTCATGATGATATAGAAACTATATAATATGCTTTTTATTCATCCAACTTTTATTTTTTCAACTGCTTTTTTTATATACAGTATATATATAATTTAAATACTGCAAGAAACATATTATTATTGTAACTGCTAATTACAATGTTATCATATATTTATACATAAATGTTTATGTCTTAAAATAAATAATTCGATAGTTTGTTGCTAGGAAAAAATTGCATAAAGTTTGAGCATTAGAACTGGCAGAATTTTTAAAATTAATAAATTCAAGATCAATGAGTCAATTGGCAGCTAGATAATTTTAATGTTAAATAAAGAAAACAACAACAAATTCTAATAATAAATTCAAGAGTTTATTTTACTCTGAATAATGATAATATTATTAGTAAAAGATTATTTGAAAATAGGATCACTTAAATCATTTTACAGTTCTTATCTCTATAGAGAATTAATATATACAAATGTTTCTAACTCTATAATTTTGTAAGCACATTATTGTTCACACACATATTTCTGAGATAGTCAAATTAGATTCTTAATTAGAGCTCTTCTTCACTAATTTCCAGAACAATAGAACTAAACACAAAATATAACTTAAATTTGGTATTTAGTACATCATTTGCTGCACTCTTTTTGCACTGCTTATTTTTGCACTGTTTATTTTTTAAAATTTTTCTTTTGCAGACTTTTTTTTTATCAGCTTTGCTAATTTGCATAAACTAAGAGTTGTTATCATGCAAATTAGCCTTTTGTTTCTTGCAGTTACTATTTCTTTTTTTTCTTTTTTTGCATATCATTTAGTTATTTCTTTTCTGGAGTATTCTAGTAATATCAATATTTCTAAGTTTGTACATACACATTTATTTATACTTTAATAAAATATACATGTACAGACAGAGCATTCCTCCCGCTACTCTAGAAATATGCAGAATTTTATTCATAACAATCTTATAATTTTGTTTTATACACAGTGCAATCTATTTTATGTAAAAAATAGTCTTGTAGCTTTGTCATGATAGGCCTTGTTAAGATTCAATCTTCTTCCTCTGGCTGTATAATATTTTCTTCTCATTCATTATTTAATTTCATAAGTTCTTCTTATCATAAACATCAGCCATTTCCTTTTTCTGAGTTTGGAATCTTCTAAAATTTCTATTCTCCATTCTTTAATATGGTTTATGTGACATCTCAAATTTCTGCTGTCTTCTAATTTTATTTTATGTAATTGTGCAAATATTGTTTTTATAATTATTTTTTGTAGCTATTTTCTCTTTAATCCAAATATTTTGATTAATGGTAAATTTAACATTTTCCAAAATAGTCATTTTTCTTTCTATTTTTATTTGAAACTAATATAAACAAATGTATTCTCATACATCATTTTAATAACCATTCCACAGGAGTCTCTCTGTGACCATGCTGGGTGTAAAATGCTGATAAAACATGGCAGCTGTAATTGTTTCATGTACATTTGCATATTCCTGCTTGTTTAATGTAATTTTTATCTGTTGTACTGCTTTCTCCATTATTCCATTAGCCTGTAGGTGATAAGCTGGTATCAATATCTGATGCATCACATTCAGAGTGGAAGTTTTCAAATTACTTGAGCTAAATCCAGTTTCATTATCCATTATTATGGTCTCAGGATAACCATGTATTGTAAAGAGTTTGTTCAAAACTTTTATTACACTTTCTGTACTTGTATCTTTTATTACATGATATTCAACCCATTTTAAATATACATCTATGGATATTTTCCCATGAAATGGTCCTGCATGGTCTAAATGAACTCACTGCCAAGCTCCTGTAGCTTCAGACCAGGATTTAAATTTCTTAGATGGTAAATTTGCTGTGCTTTAACATGCTTGACAATTTTTTGGATTCAAAGTATTTTTTACTGCTGTTACTTTTTCTGGGTTCAGATGTTTTCTGTTTTCATTAATTATTCTAACCTCATAGACCAAATACATTCCTTAGTATTTAATCTTGCATTGAATTTATGTTGTTTTCACAGACTATGTATACTCTTTCTTTTAATTCTATTTTACTGTCAGTGACTACTAATATGTTATTCATATATGATGTAATGCTTTTTCATCTCTTAATAAATGCTCTATCTTTGCCTGGAAAATATTCAGTGTTATGATTTTATCTCATATGGTAGTTTATTGAACTTAAATAATTCTATATGAATGTTTATAGCTAATAATTCCAGTTCTCTTGGTCACTGCAATTTGATGTAACACTGATTTTAAGTCAAGTTTTGTGGAGTATTTAGCCTTTTGTAAACATCCTAGTACTTCCTACATGCTGGGTATGAAATATGCTTTTTTGTTAATGTTCTTGTTAACCATAATTTGATAGTCACCATATATCCTTGCATTTCCAGCCAGTTTTAGTACTTATACTATTGTCATAGCCTAGGCAGGTTTCTCACAAGATGTAATTACACCTTCTTAATTTATTTAAAGCCTTTTCAACTTTTGGCTTGAGTGCACATGACAAAACAAACTCTCTATGCCCAGCACACTTTATTTAAATTGTTATACAGATGTCTAATGGTTTATTTTGAAAGCACATTTCACTGTCTCATTTTATTAAATTGAATAGATTTATTCAACAAGATTTGACTTTTATGATCTTTGTATCATCATTTAAACTGACTAAATCTTATATAGCAACAATAAGACTGCCAATGATCTTGGCATGGAACATGCTTCAGAATGTGGGGGCATAAAAGTGATTCCGTAAGCAAATCAGAAATCCCTAATTACCTAAACCATCAATAATTTTTGAAAAAAAAAATTATCATAGGATTGCACATTATCTAAAAATATTATTCTTTATTTTTTTTACCAATTTCTTTTAAGAAGATCAATTGACCAAATTTAGTTCTTGTCATTAATAAAGCTATTGAAATAAGTCATATGGATATAGACTACTTTGTTATAATAAAAGCTTTTGAGAATTGATCACATACTACTCCTTATGAAAGCAGACAAATCTAGATTTTCAACTAATCTAATAACTTTATATACCAAAATTTTTATCTGAATTAGATATTTAGGTCATTACAAAAATGGGGAACTGATTATATTTGACTCTATGTTTAGCCTTCCACAAGGTAATATATTAAGTCCAATGCCATGTATATATCAGATTTAATAATACTTCTTCTAAATAAAAATATTTATATTATGAAGATGTTAAATTATTTTTAGAAATTAAATGCAATTTATATATTTAAATGTTTGAATGTTTAACCAAGAAACGATTATGCAATTTTTTATTAATTGTTATAATTAAATGCAAGGAAAATTTACAGAATTACATCAGTATATTACCATGGGAATAAATGAAAGTAGATGTTAACAAATCATTATTATATTGATATTCATAAAATAAAAATCACTGATCAAAATATTTGAGCTTAATATTTATAAGCAATTTTACTTTTAGCCAATGCATAATATATTCATTCGACAAAACATCCAAACCCATAGATAAAATGCTAAAATCTAATATTTTAATTTTCAAACTAATAAAGTGATATCAAATATCACTTCTATAGTATGAATTAGATGAATGAAATTTTTGTAATAGACAAATATGTAAAAACTGCACAAAGTTTATATTGCAAATATATTTATGAATATCCTACAATGTGCAATAAACTGCACAATAAGAGACTTCTAGTTGATGTGTTTTTGTATACATTGGCAGAGGATGCAATGTCTTTTGATAATTAAGTAACAAGTATATAAAATATCAACTTTCGATAATAAAAATCATGAATTATTCTATGTCAGTAATCAAACCCATATATGCAAAAAATATCATTCTATATAGAAATATATTAGAGTTTAAAGTATTTAAAATAAGTATTTTAAAATTATTAAAGTAATTTTTATATAAATAATTATATATATGTAAATAAAATCTGATTGTCTCTATAAAATTTCATCTGACTATTATCTTTGACAGAATAGCTTAGTTTATTAGATCCTATCTTAAATTTCATAACACAAATGTAAAGATGCCAGATTCAATTCTCTTGGCAGTACTGCCATCAAGGAGGACAGGAACACCTGAAGAAAAAAACAAAATATTATCATTTGAAGTATCGTGTTATATACTAACCTGTGTGCTATTATTAACAGTAATATTTGAAAAGTTAAATAAAATTGGAATTTTTCTAAAGATAATTAATAGTTAATTCTAGATGATGATAATTAATAATTAGTTCTAGATGATGGGACAGTGTAAACTGTTTTTACTATTAAAATTCAGTTGTTTTTCTTCTTACCCACCACCATCACACAAAGTCTAATCCAGAAGCAACACCCACTTTCAGAGAACAATCAATGATGTTATTGAAACAGCAAAAACTTCATTTATATGGGGAAAATGTTATAAAAAAGTATATCAAATACAAAACATTAAGTTAATCATCTATCCACCAGACTACACTTTTTTTAATTTAATTTAAAATTATGAATTAGATTAAATAATTAAGAGCTGACAAGTAATGTGCAGTCTGATTTCTATCAATAGTATTTTTAGTTACTGGGACACTCATATTATTTAGACAATGGCAGGTGATATTGGCTAAAAGGTACATTCTGCAAAAATATAAATAATAAGTTACTGATCACATGGAAAAAAAATCTGAAAATTGAATTTACACACATCTGTGTGTATACATATATATTGTTTATAAACCATGTTTTTGAGAGCAATCATGTTTAATAAAATAAAATTTAAAAAAAAATAAAAATAAAATACCAATGTTTTAACAAGATAGCACTTGCCCTCAACTGGGTAAAAAACAGTTGAGGACAAGTGCTATCTTGTTGAAATGAAAGCCCATGCTTGGACTATCAATGAACAGACCAGAAATATCTAAAGAAGAGAGGAAAATAATCACTCAAAACATAAATCAAGCCCATAAGTAGTCATCATTATGGTTAGGTATTGCATTACTTATGGCCCTATTAATTTTACTAATATAACAAGTAGGATCCAGCCTTAGAATCTATATTTTCAATGTGTTGGCCATCATGGGTTCAAATATAATTGGTAGGATTTAGCAGCACACACATTTTAGACAGTTATTCTTTATTTACTTGGCCCTCAGGAATTAGAAAATATTTAGAAGTCTGAATAAAAATAAATGATTGTGACTTAATTAATTATGCTCTAGTATATACGTATAGACTCTCTTTATATTTGTGTGCCCATGCATACTATATTAAATTGATGATCACTGGTGGATTATCTGTGCCACTACAATATATATATATATTATAATAGTGGAATTTGAGTTCAAATTCTATGATCTTTTTTTAATTTAATGTTATTCATGTTATTTTTATAATGATATAACAAAAGAGAGAACATAAATATGATGTAAATCATTATTTTAATTACTGTATACTGTTGTGTAATTGTTGAATGTATATGTATGGAATTATGTGTAACATAGTTGGACAGTATTGAATGATTAATAAAAAATAATAATATTCTGATTAAAATATTTATATAAAACAAGTGAGTAAAAAGGGATATCAACTTTTTTTTTTTGTAAGTTGAAAGTTGAATACATTTTGAATTCCAATTTATAAGGTTATATACATTTTGTAAAAACCTTTTAACAATAGGAAACACTGGTTTATTAAAAAGGAAATTAAATGAATGAGCAAATGAATTTGACCCCCTCCCCCCAAATGAGGCTAAACACTATGGCAATGTACAAAGGAAACAAGATATGATAGCACATCATTTTTGTTTTGCTTAAAAAGAAGAGAAAAAAAAACTCTGACTTTTAGCATAATTCTAATGAATATAATTTACTGTGAACCATAATGAACAAGGTGGAGTGGGTAGTAAATCTGCCCATGAGGCTACTCAGCCTTATTCTGTGGAGAATCTATATACAGTAGCATCAAAATCAAATTCATCTCATGGTAATAAAAATATTAAATTAACTAATGAAATCTACATTCATAAAATCACTTAAAGAAATAAGCAACTACATTATTAATGCACAATTAGAATTCGTAATAAAATGTTCTAAATATGAGATATGGTCTTAAATTTAAAAGCAACCATCAAAATTTATAATTCTAAAATGGGACAATCAGATTTAAAATAAATTGAATTTATATCCATAGAAAATATATACAACCGAACATCATGAGATTTTAGTGGAAGATTGGAAGGATACTGGACTATAATTTTTTTTTATGTTTGTTTACATACCTAGGAAACACCATTGTATGGGTAAGAAGCACTTTTGTGCAAAGTGAATTTTTGTGCTCCCTCCTCCCATTCTATGAAATAAAAGACATTTTTCCTCAGCAAAATCAGAAGAAAACTTGAAAATATAGCTTTAATCATTTAACATGTTTGGTAAACAATTCACATGTTTTATTCACTTATTTTTATAAAATAAACAAGTAGATTAAAACACTTGGTAAACTAAAACAAATTAATGTTTAAAAAAAATTTTTTTGAAACAATAATTAAATAATACATTATTTATCTAGTAAATTTGAAAAATTTAGTTTTTTCTTTCAAAAGTTTTCATATTATTTTTTGGACAATCCCATTAAATTTCTAGTAGAGGTAGGAAATATCTGCAAATAAGATATTTGTCAAGCGTTGGTGGTCGAGTGGTCAGCACAGCTGCCTTACACCACCACTGCTTTGACACATGAAAAAAAAAAAGATATTTTAAATATCTAAGTGTTTTTATCGCATTTAAAAGATTCCCTCCCCCCTCCAACCTACAGCCATAAAAACATTGCACTGTTCCTCTCGCCTTTCCAGGCCAGCTCGGATATTGTAAAATTAATTGCATTTCTAGTTTCTTACCTTAAAAATATTAATTGCATCCAGAATATGATTTTCTGTAATACTTCACCTGTGAGCTTTGTCCTGCATAACAAAGACAAAAGAAAGGCTTGTCTCTTTCTGAAGTACAATAGTTGTAATAAACTTCTTTACCAATATTTAGATCAACTTTAACTGGCATATCAACAATTCATTAAAAATAGTTACCAAAGTTATAGTTCTTCAATAGTAAAATATTTACACTATTTCTATATGCATATTTTCCCACTATCTATGAAGTCCAATATTTTAAATTTTTATACTTACATTGTTTACTGATGTTTTGTATTTCATTAAAACCATTAAACTAAGTCAACTTTAAATAACATGGATAATAAAACTTTTATTTTATTAGCACCTACTTGTTAAAATAGTTCTTTTGTTTTAAAAATCCATTAGGACCTCTCACAAATAACTTGTTTACATTTTCTATTACAAAACAGTTTCATTCAATAATAAAATATTTACACTACTTTATTATTTAATTTTTTAATGTTTATTTAATAACTAAGTCATATTTTATACTTTATTATATAGTTTGACAATTAGGGAAGAAATTTAAATTTTGTTTTACTTAGATTGTTTATTCAATAAATTTTTAGAAGTCATTAAAATGTCTTGGACTTTATTTTATTTATACATAGGTTATGTTGGATAACTTTAAAAAAAACTAACACTTGGTTTGCTCCAGATACATTTTTAGACTTTGTCAATAGTGCAATCTGCATTAAATAATATCATTATCATGAATTTTTTAAGAATTATGTAATTTGATATGCAATAATATCATTTTAAAAATTGTTTTTACTCATTTGTTTTTTTAGATTTGAACTATAGTGTGGTTATGGATCAATTACAAGTTTTATCTTGAGAATAAATTTGAGTCCACATTCAAAACAAAACCATTTAGTAAAACATGTAAAAGATAATATGGCATAATAATAAAAAAGATAACATTTTTTATTAGACAAATTTTCACAAGATAACAGTGGAATCAATCCTAGTAACTCTCATTCCAGAGTTGGACACATTACCACTATTCCAAACTATAAAAGATATATGAGGCCTATAAAAGTTCATTGATAAATATAATTTCATTACATGCACAGTTGCTATAATTATGAGGCAATATTTTTAAGTAAGTTTTATTTCTAAATAAATTATTAATAATAATGTCTTATTTTTATATAAATTAGAATATTTAAATAAAAGTGATTAGGAAATCTAAACATTTTCATTTACATATATATTTTATTTATTATAGTGACTAAAGGGCATCAGCCTGTTCAGTTTAGTGCAATAGCAGAGAATATATATAATATATTTCAAGGTTCAAACCATTATCACAACAAATCTACATAAAGAAATATTCCTCTTATATTTAAAAAAATATATATTTACAATCAGAATGTGTTTCTATCAATAAAGTGCTTCAGAAATGTAAACATTTACATAAAATTTTTATTAATTATTGTGACAAAATGGCATTGTCTTGTTTGGTTTAGTGCAACTAATAAGAATATATATTTAATATATTTTGAACTCAAGCCTCAAAATTTGAGGCCCAGGTGATTATAGCAATAAGTTTAAGTAAGGAAGTATTCCTCTCATATTTAAATAAAAAAAATATTTACACTCAGAATGTATTTCTAACAATAATGTGATTCAAAAACATAAACATTTTTATTTACATGTAAATTTTATTAATTATCTTAGAGCCCCTATAATAAAGTGCCTTAATGCTCTGAATAACCTGCACCCTTATATGCAATGATCCTGTACATAGGTATAAATATATTGTAAAATTTTATTATTGTTAATAAATACTGCATTTTTTGCAAAGTGAAGGAGGGTATTAACAGATCATTCATTTATCTTATTAAATATTTAGATTTGAATCTGTGTACAACTCTATATTTTGTAACCAAAAAAAAAAGTTGTGACAAAACAATTTAATTGAAAGTATGCCTATTTGTCTCAGCATATATATATAATCTGTTGAAATAATTGCTTTGGTAAATATTTAAAAATATATATTAGTAATAAAAGCTTATTCATGTGATTGTAAATTCTAAATATAAAGCTTCATGAAGTGGTGAGCAGATCAAGCACATTATCTAAAGTTATGTAATAAAATATATTAATTTATAATAAGGCTATAATCTTAGTACATGCACCTTTAGTGCTTAATTTATTACAAGAGAGACCTCTACAAATCCAAATGCAAGATTTGACTTTATAAAGATAAGAGAGGCCCATTCTTTTCTTCAACCTATTTTTCTAATTATATAGGAAAATCTAAAGCATTTTGATTTGGGAGCGTAAAGCTAATAAATTCTTCACTGATTAAATCCACTACTTCTTAATAAGAATTAATATTTACAACTTTAAATTGATTCAAAATATTTCTAAATTTAAGATCTGACTATTAACTCATTGTAAATCAAAAGATTTCATAATCATTAATGTTTAAAAGAAATAGTGGACTTAATCAGTGAAGAATTTATTACTTCATGCTCCCAAATCAAAATACTTTAGATTTGCCTACGTAATTAGAAAAATAAGTTGAAGATAAGAGTGGGCCGCTCTTATCTTTATAAAGTCGAATCTTGCATTTAGATTTGTAGAGGTCTCTCTTGTAATAAATTAAGTACTCAAGGCACATGTACTAAGGTTATAGCCTTATTTAAGTATTATGTGCTGACATTGTGCTTAATAAGAATTAATATTAATTTATAATAAAATGATACTGATGTATAACTATTGCAACATGTGATAATTTAATTCTAGAAATAGTTTATTGAACATTGTATCTTATTGTTTACTTGAAGGTTTATGATGGTGGTATATTAGATGTGATGTGTTGGATAATTGCCATTATCTATCATTAAATGTTGAATGTATAGAAAATCTTAAACTTTATTTAAACTCTTCCAATACAAATAATTTGTTAGTAATAACACACAAATAGACTTCACAAGTTAGTAATTACACAACATGTCCAGTGGTAGTATTCTCCATTTTTCTTCAAATGTTGCTAATATTGTGACTGATCAGGCCAACAATACCTGAAGAATAATGGAGAATAATACTACTCGAAATGTTGTATAATTACTAACCTATATTATCTATTTATGTATTATTACTAATAATTTGTTTGTATTTGACAAGTTTAAATAAAGTTTAAAATTTTCTATACATTCAATACTTAATGATAGATGATGGAAATCGTTCAATATATTATCACGTATGCCAACTAAATGATAGACCGTTTGGTAAAATATTTATTTACTTAAAATAATATTTATTGTTTTGTTTTGTTATTATTATTATATAAAGTGAATTACATTTCGTTAATTTTTTTTTTTTTTAATCACTCGTTATCAATCATCTATAGTTGCATATTTATATATTTATTGTAATTGGTAACAAATTTCTGTATGATAAAGAATATGTAAATATTTAATATTTTTTCAAAGTGTGGTTTGGGTTCATTAAAATCTTTTTGCAATTCGAACTATATTTAGTAGAGAAGAGTCTCTATTCGTCTCAATTATTATTATTCGCTAGCCCGGAATATTAGATAAACATTCAATAAGTTCTTTTATTCATTAAGATTATATTAACATGTGAATATATTAAAATTTTTTAAGAAACAACATCATTTTATTCACTTGCTCCCTTTACGAACATAAAAAGGTATCGTTATAATATATATATATATTCGATAAGCATGCAAAGACAGCTTAATTTAACATTTTTAGCAAGAATAAAGATTCCAAAATAAACTGATTTGCTTATATAAAAGTCAATGTACAGACCATTAAAAAAACACAATCGTAATATGATATAATTTTAACTATTGTTGAGAAAGGAAAAAAATTATTGAACCTTTTAAGAAATCCCCCCCCCCCTTGTTATTGTCGTTTTTTAAAGTGGCTTAAATGTGAATTTGAATGCAGAAGAAAATGGACCAGACGTATTGCAATATAGAATTATAATTTAAGAAACGGATTTTTTTTAAGTCATTAGTAATTAATTATTAAGTAAAAAAATATGAAAGAAATATCACGGTAATTAAAATGATTTATAAGGTGATTAGTATGTCAATTTGTTGCTACAAAGAAATTCAATGTATTTTTATTTGATTTAATCTATGGTTGCAATATAATTTTTGCTTGCAAAAATAAAACTAAAAATGCACATTGTTTTAAAAAAAAATTTAAAAATATAATTTAGTTAAAAAAAAAAATTCGATGTATAAAATTAAACAAAAAACTGAACTAGAATTAAGCATTCACAAAAAGGAGAAAAATTGACGATTTAGGTTAGACTTGATTTAGACAATAAAAATATAAATTTAGTATAAAAATATAAATAATTTAAAATGATAAGAATTGATAACAAAAATAGTTTGGCCTCATGACTAGTTAGCCTTTTTTTTTCACCAATAGTATTTTTTGTATTGCATATTTTTTTTAATAATTAAATCATCCGCAATATGATTAATTTCAACCTGGTCATTTGTGATGTGTGTGTGGATGTACCCTATCAGATTATTTCACAGCACTCTTAAAAGTATACTCGATTTCCCCATAAGCTATTAAACAAGTGAAACAGATAATAGACCAATTCATCCCACCATATACATATATCTCAAAGACAACTTTTACTTTTCAAGTGAACCAGAAATTGAAACACCAGTTATATGCATATATATACAAAACTTTTAAAGCTGTATAAATTTATAAGTTTTTTTATGTAGCACTGATGTTAGTAATTTTGAGTGATGATTGTATACTATCAATCAAAGTTCCATTTAAACTGATGTGTATATGTATTGTGTTTATATGTATAAACAAAATTACATGTTCACTTATAGAACAATTATTGTAATAATATTATAATAAAAACCAAAAAGTATAAACATGGTAATATACTTTATAAATAACTGTAACAACCCACAGAAATATTTTCAATTAATTTTTTAACCTTCAATTTAGTAGAAATAAATGTCATTTTGTTTTATCCCAAGATTCATAAATTTCGATTTGCCTATGTATTAAGCATTGCACTTACATAAAATTTGATGTACAGTATTACTTTTTTGTTTTATAGCTATAATATTTTTTTGAATTTTTTATTAATCTATTAATATTAGGTGGAACACAAAATAAAATATTATATAAATCTCTGTGTATTTATATATTTATAAAATGTTTAACTTGGGCATTTGAAATTTATATAATAAAATAGCAAATTTTCAATTTTTTTATTTAGCAATGAGAAGTTATGTCCTTTGAAAGTGATAAATCTCATAACATTGAAATATTTACAAGAGAAATAACTGGAGTTGAATATTGTCAATTTTGAAAAAAATATGCTAATTCAAATAAGCAAAAAGTTAATGATAAAAAATAGATAATCTAATCAATATGTTTCAAATGCTCAAGCTAATTTTTAAAAAAACAAATAGAGAGATGTTTCACCTAATGTTAATAGATTGATAAATAATAAAAAATATTATACCTCTGAAACAAAAAAATAATATTGAATATCAAATTTTGTGTAGCTGCAAGGCTTAATATATAGATCAATCAGGGTATAGTCTTAAAGAATATTAAAAAACAATCAACTATTATATAAAAAATAAGAGAAATAATGATTTAATAATGGCATGTTTTCTTTGATTATAAAAAATATAGGAATTTATTTCAATTTCTATCGGAAAAATACTAAGTTTCTTCACTAGGAAAGAAACCATAATAATAGAAAAATCAAGGAAGCAAATTTGGTAATAAAAAAAAGAATATCTTTAATTAATAGACAATGTACAAATATTAAAATTCATGAATCTTGGAATATAACTGGGTGATGTTTATCTATTAATTTTATTATAATTTTATATGTATAAGATTATGAATAAGTAATGTTTGAAGGACGTGCATTAGTTTCAAAGTTGTTGTATTTTTTTGTATAAAATTCTTATAATTAATATTGATACATATATCCACATTTATTTTTTCAAATCATTTTTATTCCTTGCAGAAAAAAATGTAAAAGATTATTCAAAATGTGCTTAAATTGAAAATTTACAATGCATAATAAATAAACTACATAACTTGTTAAATGAGAAAATATTTTAAAATTTAAAAGGCAATAAATATATATTTATAAAGACATCGACATTTAAAAAAGTGGTTTTTTTCTTAATAAAAAATAAACAATCAGCTATAGATATTTTCTTAGATCATAAATCAAGTTAGAATAATTCAAATTCTATAAGATGAATTTTGGTAGATACTGTAATATTTTTCAATAAATTAAAGCAATCAATTATATATATATATGAATCTATTATTTATGTGACCCTTCTTATATCTTAATCTATTCATTTGTTCTTATAAATTCATTCTGTATCTAATTGAATATATGAAATCTGCATTGGGAATAATAATCCATTCAACTCTACAACAATTATAATCCATAATAATCAATAGATATTAGATAGTAATGCTTTCCAAATTCCCAGATTATATTTTGGCTTTGGTCCTCTTCTGATTAGCATTGAAATTGTGTTCATATCCAGCAGTCACTTTATGCTTTTATACTATTTAAAGCAATAAATTTTTAAGCACTTTAAACTTTTCAATTCAAGTTAGACTGTTCCATAAATCTGATGGTTATTCAGCATTTATATATTCTAGTGATTTCACTTATATACTAACTGAAGATATCTTTGATTTCTGGAAAAAAATATATCAAAAAATTATCATAATTCCTTTCAATACTACTTGTATTACGAACAGTAATTTATTCTATTTATTTTATTAAATCCTGAAATATAAATCTTTTTTTTAATCATGTTATTTATTCTTATCCACATTAGCTTTATCTTTATTATTAACATAAAATAAAATTACCATTTTCTATGGGTTTTTTTTTAACTTTTAAAATGAGATTTTTAGTTGAGTCATCATCATCATCAACAACCATTATCAATCCACTGCAGGGTGAAGGTCTCTCCAAGTTCAATTCGTCTTCTCTGATCTTTAGCTTCTCTTCTCCACATCACCCCTGCACACTTTCTTATTTCAACCATCCATCTCACATGTGGTCTCTTTCTGGGTCTTTTACAATCTCTTGGCGTCTGGTTTAAGATTTCAATTGTCCACCTATTATTATCTCTTCTAACAATATGTCCAGCCCAACTCCACTTCAGTCTTTTTTCTGGCGGTTACAACTGCAAGCAATGCACTTTCTTTACAGAGTGATTTAGTTACACATTTCAATATTATATAGAAATCTAGGTTAATATATTGTAAAAGATCAAAGGTATCTTTTTGCTTAAATATATTTCCATTTGAAAATTTTCTTTATGACAAAATAAAGATTAATTTTGATGCAACAGCAAATATTAAATGTATAAGTACATTTATGAGCCAAGACTTTTTATTATTTGCATAATCTTTAAAACTTCTGTACAGTATAATAAAGCTACAAGAAAATCATTTGCCTAGGACAAGATTATTACACGATCACATGCTGGAAAACATTTTAGAATTTAGAGCAATCAGAAATTTTCTAAGAACTGATTGGCAAGACCATCAGTTATTTGTGATTTGAAAAGTCTAAAAAATCAATAATCTTCATACGTGAAAGCCCATTATTTCAACTGCTAAATGTAAGCCTTAGTTACTTTGAAAAAAAAAAAAAAACATTAAAAAATGATTGGTACAAAATCAATCAAATATAAAAAAATCTTAAATAGCCTTTAAATAATCCACTTCTGAACAAAAACTTTTCCAACATTTTATTATTAAAAAAACAATAGTACAGTATATAAAAATAAATAAATAAAAATCTTTAGTAGTTTTATTCTGAGATTAGGGTTGCAGCAAACTTTTTGTTTACACCAAGTACTGATAATCCATGATTATATACATATTGTAATGCATTCACCTGCCATTCCTGTGATCTGAGTTCCAATCAAAATGAGTGAATTTTTAAAAAAATATAGACTTGGAATTTGTTTCGAGATAACTGGAACATAAACAATTCCAGATGACATCTAATATTGATCAATAAATAGCCAATTAAAAGCAATTTCATAGTGTATATATAATATTTAAATATTTGTATATAGATATATTAGACTTAATGTAATTATAAGGGACTTAAACTAAAACTTTCAAGCTCTCTACATCTATCCAATTCATCTTAAACAACCGATACACATGCTCACATACATGTAAAAAAAAAACTCCAATATAGGTATTTCGTGTTGAACCATCAATCATTAGTTGGTCCATCTTCAAACTTCAATAGACAAGCTTCAGTCTTCTCATTCTCCAACTCTTCATTTATGTTTTTCCTATGTATGTGGTCATGTGTATCATGTATAAGATGGATTCAATAGATGTAGGAAGCTTAAAAGTCTGAGTTCAAGCCCCTTATATATATATGTGTGGAGGGATGCTATGTCTGCAAGTTTAACTCTTGCTTTCCAGACTGCATGAGATCTAAATTTATCCCCTGGATAAAACCACAACTAATATGGTTAATATTTAGTATTTGATTTATCTATATGAGAGGTTTACATTATTAATTAACAGATATACAATTTAACAATCTATATATATAGACCAATAGGCATACAGAAATAATAATATAGATCTATATGTCCCTCATCTTACTTTGGCACATTCAGAGGCAAGTTTCTCTGCATTGGAAACTTAAGATACATATGGTGACATCCAGCACTGAAGTTAAATGTCCACCTGCATACCAGAAGCTTCCAACAGCTAGTGTTCATTTCTTTTTCTCACTTGGTTTTTATCAATTGATTGTCCAATTACTCTTCTGATTGGCACTCCTTTCAGATCCCACTGATAAGGTAATTATTTCATTTATTCAAGATAAATCCTGGATCAAAGAATTTTATTTCTATTAAATTCTTAAAAAAATATTTTTTTAGATTTCTAAATTTATTATCAATGAATGGATCAGGAACTCACAATCATTTAATTGTTAATGGTATATATTTTTACTGAAAGAATTTCATTGCTTATCTCCAGAAATTTTAACTAATTGCTCTTTTCATCTACTTAGAAATTTAATCTTTTCTGATCATGAATAGCATTAGAATTTAGGTTTACTTTTCTTAATTAACTACCTACACTGATGTGTAAAAAAGACAAATCCTCAAAAGCAGAATAGTAGCTGCATGAACAGAGAAAAACAATGGTTACCAATGGATTATAAATCAAATTAGTACTAGGTAGCCTAAACAACATCCCAACTTTTCTTCAGAAGAACTGTTGTCCATCTGCAAAGGCTGCATTCTAAGGGGTGATTGTGTGCTAATCCCAGTTAAGGGGAGAAATCAAATTCTTAAGTTATTACATGAAGTCATCTGGGAATTGTTAGGGCAACAGCTTTAGCCTGTAATTATGTCTGGTGGCCAAACTTAAACATTGATAGTGAAAAATATATTTTAACATGCAATAACTATCAATCATATGCTAAAGTACCTCTAACAAAGTTTGAAGCATGGCCAAAAGCTGATAGGCCATGGCAGCACATTCGCATTGATCATTGTGGCCCAATCAAGAGACATTTACTCTTAATAATCATAGATTCATATTCAGGGTGGTCCAAATATAAATTAGTTAAAAGTACTAGTTTTCTAGTTTGAATGAAAACGTCGATAAATTGTACAAAATTTTTTCATACCATGGTCTCCCTGAAACTTTAGTTTCAGATAACAGAACTGGTTTCACATCAGAGAAATTCAATGAGGCTATGCGAGAATGGGGATAAAACAATCAATCATGTCCCCTTACTACCCTCAATCTCATGGAATGGCTGAAAAAGCCATGCCAAATCTTAAGTCATCCATTAACAAAATGGGAATAATACAGGAAGCAGTCTTTACCACACTGCTTTATCAGCATTTGACATCAACTGCTAAATCTGATAAATCATCTGCTGAAATATATTTAGATCAAAAGCTGTGTATTAAATTATCAAACATTGTACTGACAGAGAATCATAATAAACCACCTGAGAAACTTATAAGCAAAGAATGTAGGTTAAAAATAATAAATTCTGCTTGGGAGCTGTAGTTATAAGTCACCTATCAAAGCAAGCAATGACTGTTTACATATGACTAATGAAATTATGCAAACGTCAAGCAACTGCATAAATATGAAAACAGGGATATAATATCTGATTCATTCAAGAAAATGGATATCAACAAGATAGTACTAAATGATGATACTAAACTGGAAACAGAGTTTACTCACTGTGATGAAGATCAACTGTGTACCAGAGGTTAATATAACAAGCAAAGCTGTGATAAATACCCATAATGTGTAAAGTGAGAAAGAATGAATTACCTCTATAACTTCATTTTTAAGACCAGAGAAAAAATAAATCTCTGAACTTGGGATATGTATTTTATGTGTGTGTGTATGTTTAAATACATACTAATAAATTGGTTAATTGTAATAAGATGATATATATTGTAACTGGACCCCGTACAACCCTTTTATTACTTCAGTTGTAACACTTTCTTGATGAGCATGTTGCAGGAAGGAACTATCAATTGGCATTCTCCAATGCAGATGTTATCCCCCCCCCCTACAACAATATTTCCTGCTCATCAAAGGATGTAGCATCATAGAGACTGGAAGCATCTAGACATTTATATGTTTGGTTTTCCAAATGGCACCACTAGTGTTCCATCTCATTACAACCTGACTTACTTAGGTCTATTTATGGCAGACATAGCTCAGGAGGCATGAGATTCTCGTGAACAAGTGCACTGAATGATGAGTGATGCAATAAAAACAAAATAAAATTGAACAACTGGATAACTAAATTTAATTTTAAGTAATAATAATTTTATTTAATAACAGGTTTAAATAAATGTCCATCAAGCAAAATATTCCATTGACAGTCCCTGTATCTCTTAGGCCTACTTCCAATAACATTTTAGATGGCTTAGAGAATGTAATCTGTTGAGAGTATAATAAAAGTCCCTCTCTCAAAAGTTCTTCAACAGTCTATATCTCTAATCATTTAATTAGTTCACAGAAAGGAGTCTGATATATTAAGGCAACAGAGAGAATAATGAAGACAACTAATAGCACTTAATTCAGAGTTCTACTTAATTGTGATTTGTATTATTTTAGGTAGTAGTCACATGTAATGTGGTTTATATTATTCATGTATGAATATATCCTTTACAGATATAATAATGAAGATAACTAATTGCATTGTATTTAATTCAGAGTTTCACTTAATTCTTATTTGTAGTATTTTAGATAGTAGTTACATGTAATGTGTTTAATTATTCTTATATGAAGATATCCTTTACAGATATAATAATGAAGATAACTGCTAGCATTGTATTTAATTCAGAGTTTCACTTAATTGTGATTTGTATTATTTTAGGAAGTAGTCACATGTAATGTGGTTTAATTATTCTTATATGAAGATATCCTTTACAGATATAATGATGAAGATAACTGCTAGCATTGTATTTAATTCAGAGTTTCACTTAATTCACAAATAGTTTATTTACAGTCCATTGTACATCTTGGTATGTATCCAATAATAGGGCAATATGAATTAAAGAATGCAAGTTCTTTAACCATTTACATTTACATTTTATGTCTAATTCAAGAGTTCCAGTTAACTTTAAATTAGTTAAAGCATAATACATATATTTTTATTCATGGTTATCCAAATCCAGGTTTGAATCCATGCTATATGCACATCCTAGGTTCATTGGTTTGGTATTCTTATTTCTCAATTCGTATATGTAACATGTTTTAATTCTGTGTTTATATTACTTTTTTTTCAGAGTTTTCAAATAATAAATAAAATCTTTAATAAAAAATGATTTTCTTAACCCTTCAACTTATTTAAGTATGTGATTCATTATACGCATATAATCATTAACTTTTATTGTCATACTAATTCATATTTAAATGTTTGAATTCGTTCATAATATAGTATAACTTTACTAAATACATTCGTTTTGTATTTATATTTTCATTTTGATATTTCCTAATTTTATCTAAATTATAAATACGTTATTATAATTTAATTAATTATAGTTATGCATAATATTCTTATATAATTAATAGGCAGGTGAGCATTTGTAATTTTATTTGGTTACTCTAATATCTAGCATAAATATTGCTGTTTGGTCTGGCACAGATGTATGTTTCCAGATATAAGTTGATCAGCATTTTCATTTATACTTTATCAATAATAAATGATTTTCATAATTTTAGTTTCATTTATAATTTTCCAGTAACAAATGTATTTTCATGCAGCTACCTTTATTCATAATTTTAATTTCATTTATAATAAAGACGTTTTGTTTGTCTTTTAAAAACACATATAATTTTAGCTTAAGAAAGACGTTTTGTCTTGTCTTTTATAAACGCACATAGTATCGAATATTTTTATAAAATCATTACTTTCATTTTGTCCAGTTTGTCCCTTCAAAAAGGGGTCATTTTATTTAAGCTGAATGGCATTATTCCCTTTCATGATGATCATCCAGGCAAATCTTGGAGAAACATGACATGAGATGGAAAGAAAAAGCTGTTACCATTAGCCTTCCATCATTATGTTTTCCTTAATAATGTTTTCTTTTTCCATCATTAATAGAGGTTCTTTAACTGCTCTTAACATCTTTTTAAAATTGAAATCTTTTTTTCAAAATTCTTCTTTAACAGCTACTTGAAAAATATCTCTTTGAAAAAAAATAACTATTTGATCTCCTAAAAATCTCTTTGGAAAAACTTTTTAAAACTCTGCTCTGAACTTGCAACTTGACTATATATATCTGATTCTTGGACTGATTAAGCAGCTCAGCCCACGTATCCTAGTCATCCCACAGCTCTCATTTAAGTCCGATTGCCTTTCTCTTCATAATGATTGGATAATCTACTTTTTTAGCAGGATAGATAAGAAAGCATGAAGATTAAGCCATGTTTTTCAATTTATTAAGACTGCCTCAAGCTGTTATCACACTTTATTTGAAAACATCGTTCCAAAAATTACAAATGTAATCTTTTTAATAAATGCCAGCTTTTATTTACATCGTAATTTAAAACTATAAAATCAATAATGATTTTCTTTTAACTATAAACTTTTTGCTTTATTTCTTTTTTAATTTGATCAAATCATGCTAGTCTTTTTTAAATGGGGGGGGGGATCTTTTGAATATATATGCATGGAACAGTATATCTGTTTTAATATATATATATATGTATGTAAAATACATATACAGTAATTTAAAAATTTAGCTTCTAATGTCCATTTCCTTTTTATCAGTCTCCATCTGATCAGTCATGTGAAATAGAGTATGAGTATGCACTATTTGACTTCCCTTCTTATACTCTAGAATATAGTCATATCCTGCAAGAATGTTGAGCTACTTTATCATGTGAGGACTAAGATATTTGGGAACTTGTTGCCTAAAATATCAAGTAAGGGTTTGTGATCAGCTATTATAGTAAATTTATATCCGTACAAGTATTGATGCAATTTTCTGATGCAAAATAGTATCACAAGAGCATCCTTGTGCAGCTGACTATAATTTTTCTTCACTTTGAACAAGATGCACAAAGCATAGATGATGGATCATTCACCTGACTGTGCATATTGACATCTAGCACTGCTCTGACTCCAAATTCAGATGCATCAATAGTAAGAGTATCTTCCAAATTGTTATTATAGTGCACTAGTAATTTATTTAAAGTTAACAGTGACTTTGTATGAAAAAAATGCCTTCTCTTGATCAGCTTCCCATTTCCATTTCTGGTTCCTTTTAAGAAGATCATATAAGTGTTTGGCAACATGACTTTTCCCTTCCAAAAAATTTTTCAAAATAGTTTATGAGTTCCAGAAAAGCTTGTAATTGTTTAATGTTATTAGGCGTCTCAGAATTTCTGCTACAGTTTTAGCCTTTTCTGGGAAGATGTGCTGTTTTTAGAAATAATATGACCTAAAAACTTGATTTCACTAGCCTTCCAGATATACTTTTGGATATTAAGCTTTGTGCTGAATTCATTGAGATTTTTGCATACTTTATGTAAATGAATTCTAGGTTCATTATCTGTAGTAGCAGTTACAAGAATGTCATCAAAAAATGAAATGATAGTCTCAAATTCATTAAGGAGGTTTTCAATTTTTGACCAAAAGATCACAGGGCAGGAGTTATCCCAAATGGAAGCCTGTTGCATTTAAATAATCCTACATGCATGGTTAATGATAATATTTCATCAGTTTTTTCAGTGACTGGCATCTGATGGTAAACATTTAAATTTAATTTTGTGGAAAAATTTTATTTTTGCAAAGATACTATTATTTTTCAGCATTGGCAACAGGGTATGTATTTTTACTAATAACTTTGTTTATTGATACATGATAGTCACCACACAAACAAATTTATCCATTAGGTTTAGAAATAATTACTAATGGCATAGCCCAATCAGATTTTTCTGTGGGTTTTAACATGCTTCTCTTAATAACTAATTTGTTAATTATCTTTTCTACTCTTTCTTTCCGAGTGAATGAAACATATGCAATTTGCAAATTATGGATATTGCCTTAGGGATTATCTCTAATGAATCAGGGGTCATTTTAATTTTACCTGGTTTTCCATTAAACAACCAAGAAATTTTTCTCTCATTTCCTTTTAAATTTCTTTTTTTTTTAATAAATGTAAGTTTTATTCCCAATTTTTTGAACTAGTAATAGTTTATCAATGGGTTAATAGGAGCATAAATCTAAGTGTAGGGGTAACTTGACTATTTTTCCCCCTATTCTACTCACAGGGGCTTTGACTACACCTTTAATTTCAATAGCATTTTCATTTATATTTAAGGCTTTTAAGTCAATTTTCTCTATTGCTGGAGTTTAGTACCATTTGAGGTTACATAAAACCAGTCCTGGACTGAGATTAGAAATACTCTGCTATCACTATTGACCTCCATAGATATGAGCTGATTACACAATTTTAATTTTAACATTATTTTGTCACCGTCAATGGTTGATGTATTTTTTATATTGGCTAATTGATTCCCATCTATTGAATGTACCATTATAGCTATTTCTTTCTTTGCCAGGTTCATTATTTTTATTCTTACATATTATTTCAATATGACCTTTTTTTTTTTTTTTTTTTTTACAAATTTTGCAATGTTCATCCTTATGGAAACAGTTGCTGGCCTTCTGGTCATTTTCCTTACAACAAAACAAATAAATAGATTTTTACTGTTAGAATTATTGTCTTTGATGTTAGTAGATTCTTTTTTAATCAGTTTATGCATTTTGCAAACATCAGTTTGCTTATTACCATTTCCCTTAAACTCATTGAATTTACAAGACTGCTCAAGAACCAGTTTATAAACTATCCCATATTTTATAGCTTCATTATAATTTAAATCACTATCAGCTAATATCTGTTGTCTTAAACTATCATTAATCATACCCCTTAGAAATTGCTCTAGGAGGATCCTGTCGAGGAAAGATCCATAGACACAATTTTTTGCCAGGTTACAAAAAGCAATATCATAATCTTTTATTCTTTCATCATTACTCTGATAACAGTCATGGAAATGAAGTCTGGCAACATGCCTAGATTAATGGGAATTAAAGTGATTTAATAATTGAGTTTTGATTGTATAAAAAATCTTCAGACATTTGAGGTTCTGAGAGCCTGTTTGCTATCTCTACATCTTCATTAGTAGTAAAACATAATGTTCCTTGCTATTTTAATCTTACTATCTTCAATAAAGAGATATTTTTTGACATATTGAATGATCTACTTGCTTCACTGAGATTGAACTCTTTGACTAATGATTGCATTTTAGCCAATCATTCTATACACAGGTTCAAATCAGGATTGTGCCAATTGCCATGTCTGGAAGCATAACTCTTGCTCTCCAGACCACATGAGATTTAAATTTATTCCCTGGGTACAACCACAACTAATGCAGTTAATATTTAATATATCTATATATTTATATTATTAATTAACAGCTATACAATTTAACAATTTATATACATATATAGACCTGTCGGCATAAAGAAATAATGAAAAGCTATACAACATGTTAAGTACTTCAACTTGCTTTGGAACATTTGGAGGTAAGTCTCTCTACACTGGAATCTTAGTATGTACAGTGATGTCCAGCATGGAGATTAGATGTCTATCTGCACATTAGAAGCTTCCAATAGCAGTTATTCATTTCTTTTCTCTCACTTGGCTTCTATAAATTGATTGTCTAATTACTCTTCTGATTGGCTCTTCTTTCAGATCCTGCTGATAAGGTAATTGTTTTATTTATTGAAGATACATCCTGGACCAGAAACTCACAATCATGTGGTTGTATATATCGGTTGTATAAAAAAGAGTGGACGATAAAAGTGAGCTTGAAAGTCTGGGTTCAAACTCCTATATATAATATAGTTGTATTTTAATATTACATACTCAGCCTGTATTCTGCCCATCCCTCTTCTGTGTATTTAAATGAGCTTAAAATCCTGCATATAAGGATTCAGAGTGACTTAAGGTCAAAAATGGATATGACAATAAATTGACAAACACGGGCTTTAAACATGCCATCATCAGATTTTCAAAAAAATAGAGTTGGAGAATGGAGATGATTGAAGCCCGTTCATTAAGGTTTTGAAGAATTGTTATCTTAGTATAAAACGAACACTGATTATAGATATGTGTGGAAGATGATGATCTGGACCAACTGATAAGTGCTGGTTCAACACGAAATTGGAGATCATTTATCTTTTTTACACTATGTGATCATGTGTATTGGTTTATAATATGAAACGGATGACAAAGGGGACTTGAAAGTCTGGTTCAAATTCCTATAATTACATCTAGCTTAAAAGTATATATAATATACTTGTATTTAAATATTACATATTCTTAAGACGATAAATATATTGGTTTATAATATGAAACGGATGACAAAGGGGACTTGAAAGTGTGGGTTCAAATTCCTATAATTACATCTAGCTTAAAAGTATATATAATATACTTGTATTTAAATATTACATATTCTTAAGACGATAAATTTTTAAATTACTGGATATGTATTTTACGAACACGTATATACATCGTCCTATTACAATTGACCATTTTATATGTACGTAATTAAATATACACATACATAACAATATATATATATGTACACACACTTTAAAAAACTGGCATGTAATCACTTGCGTTCTTTATTTTAAAAAATTGTACTTTTTAAATTCAGTAATATGTTTAATGATGAATTTCGGTTGAGTTTGAATTAAAATCGATAGCATTTTATTATGTATGTGTGCGTCAATCCAATCAATTATTCCAGATATGCTACATACTCTTTGTAGACTTTGTTATAAATCCTGTTATCATCTTGCGAAAAATGTGCCGATTCAATTTCTAACCATACACATATTTCATGTAGTAACAAAACGAAATGTTCACAGCTGAGTTGGATATTTGAAATACCATAGTATCTGCTTTAGTTAAAACAAGCTTTACATGAGTGCATGGAAAGTTTAGAATTTTATAGATATTTATCAAGTACCTAATCAAAATATATATATACTACGCAATTGCATTTAAAATTGAATTGACACAATCGGTATGTTTTATTTTCTTTTTTCATTTATTTATTTAAATCTTCCAGTGCAGATTTAAAAAAGCATTGAAAAAAAGAAAAGAAAAAACTCATTATATGAATACATTAAGATCATTTTTTGTTTGTAGGGCTAAAAAAGAAAATTAGATTTTTATTTAATTTAAAGGCAATATTCTAGTTGTATTTTTTTTTCCTTTTACATTCTTATTTTCCATTTTAAATACTGTAGTTATTTTTGATTATTTAGCAAAAATTAATAGCAATATTTATAAATACTAGTAATAATTTTACAACTTTAATTCAAGACATTTCTGTTTTAGTCCGGAAGTTCAAGAAATTATTTTTTTACTGAATTTGAAACCTCATCCGGAAGGTGGATATTTTCGTGAAAATTATCGATCAATTCTTCAAGTGACCCCTGAATCACAAAATGCTATTAGGCCTGCCATGACTGGAATATACTTTTTATTACAAAATACAGATTTTTCTTCTTGGCATAAACTTAAATCTGAAGAAATGTGGCTCCATCATAAAGGCAACTGTTTAATAGTAAGTATAATTAGATATGTATATTAAATAACATAGCATGAGATATATATATGAAATTTAAATGGGACAAACCTACACTTCCACCCATGCGCTATGAATAAATTGGGCTCTATATTCCAGCACTGTCAATGAATGTTGGTTTATTTAATAATAAGCTTTAAGAATTGGTGAATCATGAACTGCCCATTCTTTTAAAACATTTATTAATATGGAGTGTTGTCTATTTATAGTACATGGGAGGAAGGGTAGTTTTCTTTCATCTAATATCCATTAATTATAATTATATGAGGCATATATCAGTTGTTCAAAGATCAAAGAAAAAGAATGAACTGAATAGTATCATTTAATTATTCAGATAGATATTTTTGTTCACTTTTAAAAATAAGTAATCAATTCAAAAATCTTTTGTTTTGTAGCCTCTTTTTATTAGTAGTAGGAAAAAAAAATTGTTTTGAGTTTGATTCCAATAAAATTTATTAAAACATAGATCAAATAAAAGATGAAAATGGATCAAGGATAATTATCGAAATGAGATACTACCAGATGAATAATAATCAAATCATTTGCATTCAGGAATAGAGGGGAGAGATTAAAATTAATATCTGAAGATGATGATAGCATATTACTTCTAGTTGAATTGTTAGTTGGTTTAGAAAAATTCAAACTATGCTATTCTTCTGAGAAAATAGCAAGTTAGTTAGAATTTACTTTAAATTCAGTAGTTATGAATTTAAGGGTCACTTGTTCACTTTCTGTATTAGTTGCTACTGATCAAGCTAGCAACATCTAAGGAAGAGAGGAGAATAGTTCCTTTTAAAATATTATATTCATTGTTAACTTGTAAGTTATTACTACTCAGTTGAATGTATTTAGAAAGGTATAAATAAAGTTTGACTTTGTCTAAAAACATTTAAAATTCAATTAGATGTTGGAAATAATTTAACATATAACTACAAATACTAAAAATGATTTGTATTTTTCAAAGGTCTTCTTTACAAATATGAATATAATGAAAAATTTCATTTGAAAATGCTGTAAAATTGTAGATGTTATATTACTGAATTTACTATTGTAATGACATATCTTCATTAGATTGAAGTTGAATTAATATAATAGATTTCCTAAAGAGTATTTTATGATCTTAGTAGGGATTTGGTTGGAGAGACAGACTGCTTTTATGCTATAAAAAGTTGAGTACTACATTATTTTATATAGTAGATAAAACCAGTTATTTGGACTTCTCCCCTCCAAAATTGCCAATTTCAATTTTGTATAAACTATGAGTGTTTATATGCCTCTATAAGATCTGCATCCTAAGCAACTGCCTAATTTGCTTAATGGTAGTGTTATTCTGGATGTAAAAATTATTTAAACAAAATGCAATATTAAAATATAATACAAAAAAGTACTCCAATTAATCAAGATATGGAAGGCTTTCAGAAGGAAAAGTTTGCTACAAAAGAATTTAAAACAGCATCACAAAATATCAAATTAATATGTTAAAAGATAACCATATGATATATGTAAACAAGTTTATATTATCTCAAAATTCATTTTTTAACTTTTTATTTACTTATTTATTTTTTAAGTTAGAATGGTTATATTCATTTAATCAAAGTTCTAGTGATAATGATGATGATCATTTGTAACGTCATTAATGTCATAATCTTTTATTATAAAGAGATAATGCGAGTTTAACTATTAAGAAAACAATGATCTCAAATATACGAACTTTTAAAAATACTATCTGATCTTGTCAAATGCTTAAATTGGTCTTTCTATGGATTAAAAAAATTATGACAATAAATGTTGACTAATACTGCTAAGATAGTAACTTTAAAATATTTTGTACAAAGTCTCAATAATTAACGATCACATTTTTGAATAATTTTTTATGTAAATATCTACTTACACACACACTTATATAAATTAAATTTTATATATTATATAGCGAAATAAAAGTAGAGTTAACCATATAAAATATCAATATTAAATACTTAAATAAGTATTAATTACATACAGTTTACATTCATCCCTTATATCTCTAGTAGCATATACTTGTTTCCTATTAATATATATTTATCCAATATTTTTAATTTCAATAGTAGGTAAACAACTTTTTATCACTGCTTAAATATGTAACATGTAGGAATATAATCTTACCACAGAACATTTCCATTCCAATACATTACCCATTCCCGGAATTATTTGTAAGCAGATTCATAACAAATCATTTTAAAATAAACTTGCAAATATATTTTTAACTTTTCGTTTATTAATACCAATCCATTTAGTCTAATAAAAGAATATATCCTCTTTCATTTAACCTCCACCTATATATAATGTGAATAAATCAACATTGTCATCCATAAAAGCAGAAACTTATTATTAGTGATGTTCTTGGTTCACAAATTAATCAGCCAGCTTAATGTTTCATATGTTATTTTAAATTAAATATTACTAATCTCAACAGTATTTAAACAACTATTTATAACTGCTTAAATATGTAATGTGTAAAAATCTAATCATATCACAGAATCTTCTCATTCAAATACATTATCTGGAATTAAACCACTAAACATCACCTGATCAACACTTCTTATGCTTCACATAACTGTTATTAACACAGACAAAACTCTCCATACATTAGGGCCACTCAGTGGAGCCAGAGTAATCAATGGATGCCAGAAGGCTTGTGCATAAAACGCCCATCTAGTGCCTACTCATCCAATATCCCCAGACTAGATTTTGGCTTGTGCCTTTGAAAGTGAGGAGCCTTGGATCTGAGAGCACTGCACCTATGATAACTCTGGCTGGCACTGAGTGGCACTACTGTATGGAGAGTTTTGCCTGTGTTAATTATCTGGAATTGTTTGTAAATAATAATAAATCATTCTAAAATAAATTTACAAATATATTTTTAACTTCTTATTTATCAATTTCAATGCATTCAGACTGATCTGACCTCCAACTATTTATTTAAAATGATTCACTATGAGTAATCAATGTGCGTTTAATAAATTTATAATTACAACTTTAAATTACTGTAATAGATTTCTAAATATAAAATCTTTCCATTGACTCGTTGTAAATCGAAAGATTTCGCGAGTATTAATGTGTAATAAGAAATGTGGACTTAATCAGTGAAGTATTGAATAGCTTCGCGCTAACAGATTTAACCGCTTCAGCTTCACCTATTTAAATAGAAAGTAGGTTGAAGTAAAGAAGGGTTCCCCTCTTTTCTTCCATAGCATAAGCATGTGGTTAAAACACCTGTAGAGGTCCCTACTATCGCATTTTATACACATATTATCGAGGTTATAACCTGAGTAAATATTACTTACGTAATCAATGTGTGTTTAATAAATTTATAATTACAACTTTAAATTACTGTAATAGATTTCTAAATATAAAATCTTTCCATTGACTCGTTGTAAATTGAAAGATTTCGCGAATATTAATGTGTAATAAGAAATGTGGACTTAATCAGTGAAGTATTGAATAGCTTCACGCTCGCAGATCTAACTGCTTCAGCTTCACCTATTTAAATAGAAAGTAGGTTGAAGTAAAGAAGGGTTCCCCTCTTTTCTTCCATAGTGTAAGCTTGTGGTTAAAACACCTGTAGATGTCACCCTGTGCCAAACAGAGTAATCAATGGATGCCAGAAGGCTTGTGCATAAAATCCCTATCTAGTGCCTACTCATCCAATATCCCCAGACTAGTTTCTTGGCTTGTGGCCATCATCAGTGAGGAGCCTTGGATCTGAGAGCACTGCACCTAGATCTTAGGATCTAATGCAAGCCTCCACCAGCCACCTTTTAACTCTACTTTACTACAAAACTATGAGAATAAAATTGAAAACATTGTTAATATCTTCAATCTAAGCTCAATAGCTTATATAGTCATATGGGTCTGAACTCAATTCAGCACCCATACATTTTGGTGTCTTTGGCTCTTAAACAACCATAGCCACCACTATCCTATTAGGCAGGATTGATGTTAAACCACTAAACATCACATGATCACCATCTCTATACTAGCACATCCAAGGCTCCTCACTGATGATGGCCACAAGCCAGAAACTAGTCTGGGGATATTGGATGAGTAGGCACTAGATAGGGATTTTATGCACAAGTCTTCTGGCATCCATTGATTACTCTGTTTCGCACAGGGTGGCACTACTGTATGGAGAGTTTTGCCTTTGTTTACAACAATTATGTGCTAGTATAGAGATGGTGATCATGTGATGTTTAGTGGTTTAACACCAATCCTGCCTAATAGGATAGTGGTGGCTATGGTTGTTTAAGAGCCAAAGACACCAAAATGTATGGGTACTGAATTGAGTTCAGACCCATATGACTATATAAGCTATTGAGCTTAGATTAAAGATATTAACAATGTTTTCAATTTTATTTTCATAGTTTTGTAGTAAAGTAGAGTTAAAAGGTGGCTGCTGGAGGGTTGCATTAGATCCTAAGATCTAGGTGCAGTGCTCTCAGATCCAAGGCTCCTCACTGATAATGGCCACAAGCCAGAAACTAGTCTGGGGATATTGGATGAGTAGGCACTAGATAGGGATTTTATGCACAAGCCTTCTGGCATCCATTGATTACTCTGTACTACTGTATGGAGAGTTTTGCCTTTGTTTACAACAATTATGTGCTAGTATAGAGATGATGATGTGATGTTGAGTGGTTTAACCTGTAGAGGTCCTACTATCGCATTTTATACGCATATTATCGAGGTTATAGCCTCAGTAAATATTACTTACGTAATCAATGTGCGTTTAATACATTTATGATTACAACTTTAAATTACTGTAATAGATTTCTAAATATAAAGTCTTTCCATTGACTCGTAAATCGAAAGATATTCGCGAGTAAATTATAAAATGTGGACTTAATCAGTGAAGTATTGCGCGAGTATAATAAGAAATGTGGACTTAATCAGTGAAGTATTGAATAGCTTCACGCTCGCAGATCTAACCACTTCAGCTTCACCTATTTAAATAGAAAGTAGGTTGAAGTAAAGAAGGGCTCCCCTCTTTTCTTCCATAGTGTAAGTTTGTGGTTAAAACACCTGTAGAGGTCCCTACTATCGCATTTCATCCGCAATTATCGAGGTTATAGCCTCAGTAAATATTACTTACAAATAATTTTGGGTAATGTATTTGAATGAGAAGGTTCTATGATATGATTATATTCCTACACATATTTAAACAGTGGTAAAAAGTTACTTATGTATTGTTGAAATTAGTAATATTTAACTTAAAATAATATATAAAATGTTAAGCTGACTTGATTAATTTGTGAACTAACCCTTTTCAGATATCATTATTAATTTATTTCCCATACATATGGTTGGAGGTCAGATGAAAGAAGATATCTCTTTTTATTAGACTTAATGGATTGATAGTGATAAATTAAAAATTAAAAATGTGTTTGCAAGTTTATTTTAAAATGATTTGTTATGAATCTGCTTATATATAATTCTGGGCAACATATTTGAATGAGAAAGTTCTGTGATATGAATATATATATATGAAAAACAAAAACAAGTTTTATATACATAAACTTGCCATCGCTTGTATTTATGATCAATAGATGGAGCTTTACCAAGACCTCCAAACAAGCGTATTTTTGTTTACATAAACGTCAGAGTCAAAATTCACTGTCTCTTTCGTTCACTGTCTGACGTTTATATAAACAAAAATACGCTTATTTGGAGGTCTTGGTAAAGTTCCATCTATTGATCATAAATACAAGCGATGGCAAGTTTACGTATATAAAACTTGTTTTTGTTTTTCATAAATGTACCTTTAAAGTTTCTTGCAATGATATATATTGCAGAAGATTTGACTATGTGGAGAAACTGAACTGATATCAGACCCATCTAGCTACCTGGCTTGATAAGCTGAGTTTGAAGACATTTACGTGTCTAAAAAATTCATGCTTGCAAACTGATAGGAATTTGTTGCATAAACGCTTGGAGTTAGTGTTTAGGTCTAGTTTCTAACTCCTATCCTTCACCAATGATAGCAAATCAGCTTGAAATCAGCTGATCTGAGAAGTGGAGCCAACAAAAGAGACAGTGAATTTTGACTCTGACGTTTATGTAAACAAAAATAGGCTTGTTTGGAGGTCTTGGTAAAGCTCCATCTATTGATCATAAATACAAGCGATGGCAAGTTTACGTATATAAAACTTGTTTTTGTTTTTCATAAATGTACCTTTAAAGTTTCTTGCAATGATATATATTGCAGAAGCTTTGACTATGTGGAGAAACTGAACTGATATCAGACCCATATAGCTATCTGGCTTGATAAGCTGAGTTTGAAGACATTTATGCTTCTAAAAAATTCATGCTTGCAAACTGATAGGAACTTGTTGCACAAACGCTTGGAGTTAGTGTTTAGGTCTAGTTTCTAACTCCTATCCTTCACTGATGATAGCAAATCAGCTGATCAGAGGGTGGAGCCAACGAAAGAGACAATGAATTTTGACTCTGACGTTTATGTAAACAAAAATACGCTTGTTTGGAGGTCTTGGTAAAGCTCAATCTATTGATCATATATATATGAATCAAATTGAATACCTTCTATTTAATTAAAACAAATAAATATATATCATTAAAAAAACATTTTTTTTTACCTAGATAAATTATTTATTAAAAATCTCAGATAAAATTAAGTTTGAACTCAGATTTGGTAATCAAGTAAATAGCATTTATTTAGAGTGGTATAGTGTTTGGTTTTATAGACGTCTTAATAGCAAATTCATTAATATAGTATTAGAATTTCAACTTTGACCAAATTTTAATCTGATTATTTGTGCTTTAAGAGAAAATTCCGTCTAATTTGTCTACTTCTGTTTTCATTGTTATCCATGCTAGTTTCCATAAGCATAATTTAAAATGTCTTAAAAATATTCTTATATCCTGTTTTTCCAGGATCAAATTTTACCACCATAGAGAGTGACAGGAAATACTTAAAACTTTGTTTTGATAATATATTCTTAAACATCTTTATATTTGGACTCAACCCATTGCTTATTTGTGATCTTTTGGTAGCTGGATACTTTGTTATTGATATAAATCATACTTTGTTATTGATGAGCAATTTAAGAAAGCAAAAATTGTAGACAAAGAGTATTTCTTTGCTATTAGTTTTAAAATCACTTGTTCTGTTTTTGTTATAAATATTTCATATTTTTAATAATATTTTTATATTTCACAGATAAACAATGTGAATAGAGATTTTGGATTCATCTGTATGCACATATGCTATATTGCTAATACACTTTTATGATTAAAAAACACACACATATATACATATATGATAAGTTCATTTAATATATGTTCACACATGCACATAAAGATAAAAAGGTTAATAGATAAATGAATAGGTAGATATATAAATACATAGATAGAGTATGTATGTAGATAACTATTCAAGCAGTCAGATATATAGGCAGATAAAATGATAGACAGACACATCTAATGATTGATTGATTGATTGATTGATAGATAGATAGATAGATAGATAGATAATAGATAGATAGATAGATAGATAGATAGATAGATAGATAGATAGATAGATAGATAGATAGATAGATAGATAGATAGATAGATAGATAGATAGATAGATAGATAGATAGATAGATAGATAGATAGATAGATAGATAGAAAAAAGTAAAAGAACATTTAAAGAAGCAGATCATATAAGATAAATAATCTCATAGATCTCTGAAGTATGACAATCCATAATATTTGATAAACACTCATTAAGCAAGTCAGCAATTACGATAATCTTTGCCATTATTATGTCAGCAGCTGTTAATTTTTTTTATTTGCTCAATATTCTTGTGTTTTCCTAATAGAAAATATAATTATTGTTACCTGCATAGTCTTAAAAAACGAAAAAATCAGAATATTCTTGAAAATAAGTATATAATATTTTTTACTAAATATTGTCTTTGACAGAATTGAATAAGTGGCTAAAGCAGAAACCTAAATTCAATCGAATCTCTGCATAGAAATCTTCTCTTCACCTAGTAAACACAATAAAATTACTTCATTATAACAATAGAGGATATCAAAATCAAAACTGTGACCCTCTAGAAATTAATTGTTCAGCATGGTGTTTATGTAATTTTGTACTTCAGGAAACTCATTATTCTTCTAATAATGCATATCCTCTTAAAATGCCTGGATTTATATTGTTTATCAAATGAATATGCTATGGATCCTTTTATTTCAAACCATCTTGTGTAACAAACAACATCCATTTAAAGATAGTTCGAATGATATTATAATCATAATTTAGATAGATAATTTTTATGTATATAATGTTTACAAACATTCCAATACAACTGGTTCTAACCTTTACCAGATTTTTTTTTATTTTCTGTATTTGTAAGAGATCTCAATTCTCATAATGATTTTTGGGAATATGTAAATATATAAAATCAATCAAGTTATCAACTTTAGAGTGAATAGATTTAAACAACATGCACTTACTTTATGATGCCAAGTAAAGTAGTGTTTATTCAGTCAGATAGAAAACAGAAACAACTGATTTATATTTTGTTTTGACATAAATGTTTTACCATTACCTGCTGATCTATTGAAATTGAATCATCTTCTCCATAGTTAACATAAACCAAGCTTAATCACTCTTGATCATCTTTCTGTAATTGAAATTTATCCTGTTCTGAGATGTAACTTTAGAAAGTCAACTGGAATCATTATGCTAGATATATTGAAAATAATATTAATAGATTTTTTCTAATTAATAAACTCCTAATAACAGCTACCAGAGAGTTCATATCTCATGGATATCAAAAGCAATTTATTTCAGTTAATAACAAAACCAGTAGTGATCTTTATAGATAATTTTTGTCTACCAAAAGATTCAAAAATTGATAACACCACTAGATGATGTCAGAAGAAAAAAGTGAGGAGAGACCATGGAGAAATAAAACTTTACAAGGAATAAACATAAAGTCTAATAATTTGTACAAAATTTTGAGGAATATAAACTATTTTAAAAATAACTGCTACCTTACTGCTAATGTGATTGCCAATCTTTGGTCAGACCTCTAAAGTGAAAATTGATGGGAAAGTAGCATTACAACAGAACTGAAAACTTCTCTATGTAACACTAATATATATATATTCTAACCTCCTCCCACCGCTCGTCCTCTCTAAAATTTATATACTATTTAAATTCCGGGTTCTAGCTCAGTTAAATAAATAAATAAATGAAATATCCAGCATTAATTAAAAATGATTACTAGCTCTAATTTTTAAAATACAAATACGGTTATATTTTTAAAATGAATTAACAAATATTTACTATTTTCATGAGACATGGAGTGACGACTCGGGGAACGAGATAGACTACATTGAGATATTATCCACATGATACTATCTCAATGGCATAAGAACACTATACTCCCTTTTACTATACCAAATAACTAACTCATAGTATTCTTATGACTTTCTAGGCTCTATTTACTACGATTAAAATAATAATCATGTCTTAATATTCTTTATAATAAGAATCTAGCTCAATTAAATAAAATAAAATAAAATAAATAAAATCTCAGGTTCATAAATTGTATTCTAACTGATTTAAAATTACGGTAGTAAACTATGAAAAGGGAATTTTTTGTCATAATCTACTACACAGCAACTAACAATAATAAATAATAATAATAACAACAATAGTATAATATAATCTTATTTCTTCCTAAATGAAATAAATAAATACGTACGTGGTAGTATTTTAATAATCTGACAACAGAATACGTGTGGCAACATTAGCATATATTTTAATGTAATATTGTGGCAACTGACTTATGACCAATAAATAATATAAAATTATGATCTTTTAATTTTAACATACCAAATAAATTCTAAAAAATTATTATAACACTTTATGTTTACCTTTTGTGCAAAAACTATATGTCTGTTTCAATTATAAGTGTATCGTGATATCATGCATCCATGTGGAGAAATAACAACGAGGACACAAAACTTTAAAATAAATTTACAACAAAGTTTATTAATAACATCAATAAATAACAATATTTTACATTATGTACATTGGATATCCTTTGCTCTCCTATCTCAAAATTATTTTACTAGTTTATAAAAATGAAAATCAAACTTCTATTTATTTTTCTAGTTAACTCTTATCTTTTAAATGCTTAAGAAAATACAGTATTATTATTATTGGATTTCTTATTATGGTTAGCTTGTTACAAAATGAATTTCTTATCGGATTATCATTAACACTTTGTATCCTTACTATTATCAAAATTATATTTTTACAAAATTTACATTCGTCGTAACAATTATACAAAACAATAAAATTCTAGTTTTATATTAGTTGTATGGAATCCCACAAATTCAAAAACATTCTTCTACATTCGGTATTAAGTTTTATTGTTCATTATCCGATGTTTGTTAATCCTAATATATTCATTCAAGCCTTACTTCGGATGATAATTACAACTATTAACACACCATGCACAAATATATGTTTACTACACATTATTGAATTATTTTCTTAATAAATATGCAATATTTATTTTCTAAATATTATTTAAAACATTCAAATTTTATTATCACTTAAAAAAAAAAAACTTTGTTTAGATTTCTCTTTTAAAAATCTTATATTCATTTCCGAATTAATTTTAAACTGTATTATATGATTCTTTCTCTCTTTATGATATTTTGGACTTTCAATTTTAAAAATTACACAATTCTAAACATTCCAGCAAATAAACTATTCTTACATAAATGATAACATATCTTCAATTCTATTTTATTCATTATTTCTTTGAAAATATCTTTCTGACGATGCAGATTCACGAAATAAGGATAGCGAAAATAGATGCATAGGATCAAAATATAACTAGAATATTACTCATCATAAACCTTGACAATAATGGCACAGTGAATTAAAAGACATTATAGAGGAGTGACCTTTCCCTGTCTACCAACCTCTATTATAGGAGTGATGCTAAAGCTATTTCTTCAGCTTTATTATAACATCAAAAAGTTTAAAGATATACAAAACACTGTCCAAACTATATGTGTTCAGTCATAGGACTTAGTTAACTATACTGAAATCACACAAACTAACTATGATCCAAATACTTTATTTTTCCTGTTTCTTAACAAAAACATCATCTTGGTTTCCTCTCCACTAATACTACCAAGTCACTATCCGATCTTATTTCTCAAGATTTTTCTATACAGTACATCGACAAATTCCTATCTGCATTTCTAACAATAATAAAATTCATTTATTTCAAAACTATTCCGCTGTTCTTTAAGAAAATCTTTTTACTACTTTCCTCGTATATTTTATCATATACAAACTATTTTAAAATATCTGAATACTTTACAACATGAAAGTTCAAAAGAATCACACAATTGTTCTGATAACTTATATTATTACTATACTTTAAATAACTTATTGCATGCATATTCAGAATTACTCCTATCTCATAATATGTTTTAAATGTTGTATAAAATGTGTACATATAATTTAAACTTTCACACATCATTCTTAATCAATAGATGATCTAAAAAAAAATACATTATGCATTATGAATAAATATCAAAATTACCAAAACGATCTTTATCTTCTCGATCGTGTTCCGTAGGCTTCACCATCCCATTGATTCTTGTAGATATAAAACTTCCATACATACACTTTATTTTTAAAACAATATTTTTATAATTCTATCAAGTTACTATATTTAGATTTTAATATTACTAAATTTATGTTTATATGTTTTCCCTAATCTCACATAGCATTTTATATTTTAAAAATAAATTAGTAAAAAATATTTAAACTATATTTACGGTACTTCTTTATCGAATTTTCTTGAAAATCGTTCATATTAAAGCTAAAAAAATATATATTATTTCTTCTTCAGTCACTTAATGTTCTATTTTAAGTAAAACAATTATTGCTCTGTTTAGTAAATATTCATAGATGACAATCCTTGGTTTTCATAATATTGAACACAATTATTAATTCTGATATTCTCTTCTAATATTGTCTGCTAGTATTTTCCCGCGCGACTTTTCCGATGCATCTTCTAGGTACATTTATTTAAATATTTAATAAAAATTTTCTATTTCCATGGATCCATTTTCATTTAGTAATTTAATTTTATATTTTTTAAAATCAAGCATTTCTTCCATTGAATACTTTGTAATATTTTTTTCTGATTAGATAAAGTTTTTCGGCTCCTTTCCATAAAACACATAATGGCACTTTCATATTATTCCATTACTTTTTTCTTTATTTAAAATTTTGGTACTACATTTTTATAATTTCTCTTTTAAAAGATAAATATTCTTTCTTCATTATACTTTTACATAATTCTCTTTATAATAAAACGCATATTAAAATTTTTCCATAGAGAAGAATAACATAACTTCAAAGTAGCCTTATAAAAATTGGTGCGTCATAATTTTTTCCTGACGGCAAGTAACTTCTCTTTTAAGTTTTCATATAGCGTCCCAATTATATTTCTTTGAGTTATAATAATAAGTTTCTGGTTGAGCATAAATAAAGCTGTATTAAGACATTTTCCAAATATTTTTCCTTTAGCAATATTTTTAGGTATTTTTCCTTGTACTTCCATTTTACTGTAGAGTTTTGGTTAAACTTGAATAAAATATCCTGGTAAGATAACTTTTAAAATTAGCAATCCATATAGAGGCAGTCAAAATATATTATATGTTACAAAAGAACTTTTAAAATAAATACAAAATTTTAAATTTATATCACTTTTCCAGCTACGGTGTTATCAGCTAAAAAAATATGTTACTTTCTCTTTCACTTTCACATTACTTCTCCCCTCGCTTCGTCTAATTCTTATATTTTGTCTGCTAATTTACCTCCGTTGATTGGTTAATGACTTTTTAGCGCGAACAGATTTACACATTTTAGTTTTATAACAGACCAGACTTTTAAAATAAAGAATTGATGATGTAATGTCTGAAAATATTACTTAGAATAGTATTTTTTAAATTCAATTTTAGTTTCATCAAAATTATTTAAACTTTAAAAACAATTATTAAAACAATATTTAATATTTCAACTTTTACTTTAAGGATCGATGGCAATTATATTTAGTTTCCTAATTCACAAAATTTATTATTATTCTAACAAGCGTGTGTGAAGGTATATAATATACAGTCACGTGTTTACTAACTTTATCAAATGATTTTTTATTTACGTCTTGGTTTAATCTATTAATTTTGACTATTAAATATAATTATACACTACATATAGCATTTATTTAATTTATTAAATTTAAAGCATTATATTCAAATTATTAATATATTTTTAACTATTTATAGCTGTATTATTTTGTATGGCCAGCTTTTACAACCATAAGCAAGGATATAATTAAGCTTTATTTAACTGTTTTCTCTTAAAATAATCTATTACATTTTTATATACCAGGTATTTTCAGCTTTAAATTGTACTATAAAATCTAATTATCCTATTATTATTTATATATCATACAAATATAACTTAAAATTTAAAATTTTTTTTTAGTAATTGACCATTCTACCTTGTTATGACCTATAGATAAGGGCACAATATATATATATATCTGTTAAAATCTCTAGATGATATACATAGGATTATCTTAATCAAGAAAAGCTCCAGGAATAGATTATTTCTAGAATTTCTAAAAACTTTAGAACCTAAAGGAAAAGTAATGCAGTAAAGCATGGTTAATAAAACTATTCTGTAATCTTATTTATACAGTCAATATTAAAAAAAAAATTGATATAAAAGCAAAAACTATGGCAGCTTTAAAATTAAATAAACCTAATGATGATTCCAAAAAGTTATTATGCAAAATCATTATTATGTGCTCCTCATATTAACAAGTATTTTGCTAATAGTTGAAAGCCATCAAACTATACGGCTGGCTGAGTTTAGGCCAGGAAGAAGTTGCTGTGAACAAATTTTTATGATTCTCTTTAGAAAAGTGGTTTCCTTTTAAAAGTTTATAAAATTCTTAATGTAGGCATTCTCCAAAAGAAAAATTCAAATGACATTAAATGATAATTGTAAGAAATATAAAATTTTACAAAAGAATTCTGTTTTCTCATCTATTTTATTTAATACATTCATAAGTGATAATTCTGTATTTAATGTAGTAAATTCATTTAAGCTAATATAATATATAATATCAAAACTCCACTCTTTTACACTTTACAGCAAAATATTATTTAATTGATTACAGTTTCAACTTTTCCCAGCAGTCTTCATCAGATCTACAAAATTTAAACATTACATAAATACAATTACATATTATATATTTATACATATAATCTACAATCTAACTATTTTACATTATATTATATCCAATAATTTATCATCTAATCCTTTTAACCTTAATACTATTTTATTTTATCAATTAAATAAATATTTTTCTATAAAGTGTGAAAGAGTGGACTTTTGATATATATTATATAAAGTAAGCAAAAATAAAGAAGAAGAGGAGGAGGAGGAAGAGTCTTGAGGATTTAAGTTAATGATATTCTTTGACTTCCCAAAAGTAAACCTTTCTTGAAATAGAAAAGTCTCTCAATAAGGATATGAAAAGATTGGAATCTTATCTTAATTCAATAAAGACAATATGCTTTATTTTAAACAAGAAGGAATCAGCTTGTAATGGGAATATATTTTTTGCAGTAATACACTGAAACATAACCCTACCCCATGCTATTTAAAAGTAACACTGGATTGCAGCTTAACTTATTTTCTTCATTTAGTTAAAATTAAATCAAAATTAAGTTTTAGGAATAAACCTCCTTGAAAAGCTGGTGCAAGTGGTGTTTGGAGAAAATGTTTCCTCAGTAAATTTCTGGATGTTCTGATAATATTATAATGAGAAGTATTATTGGTATACTAAAGTCTATTCCTTCATAGGTGCTCAAAATTTTTTCAAATATTCTTTTACTAAGATAAATTGTTTCATAGAAAATGTTTAAAAGAATCCAACTTGCCTATAATTCAAGATATACTTTCCCCACCTAAGATTCATCTCAAATCATTATGCTCTTTTTGGATTATGATGTAAGAAATGGAATTTTATGAAGTTCCAAATAAATTTCTTTGTTTAAATCTAACAATAAAGCCAGTTTGATTCAATCTTCCTAGGCACAACTGAATCTCTTGAATAGATTCAGGATAACCCATGGTCATTATGCTTATTTATTTTATAAATGAAAAGTATCAGCCATTGATCTATATAACTGCAGACAAATACAAACTATGAATCATATAGTTAATGATTGTTGAATCTGTGGCTGCATTGGCAGAAATGAAAGACTTAATAAAGCATTGGTGATTTTATCTCCCATTTGGAATTTCTACAGGCTTCATTACAAAGTTTTTTTAATACTTAATCTGTTAAAAAATCCATTCACTAAATAAATAACTAAAAATAGCAATACTTTATTGTATACTATTAATTTATATAGTGACTTTATCATCATGCTGAAGTGACTATCCATAGACTTTTTAATTTCTTTTTCTTTTATTTTACTCAACAATCTGATAGAAATAGCTGTATTTTCTATTGCATATAAATTCATTTTAAAATCAAATATTCTCCCAACTTCCACTTTTTAAATACCTCTATATTTCTTATTATAGTCACAATATTTGCATTTTTAATTGTTTCCACAGCTACCAACTCTATTAAGCATATAAATTCCTATTTACTGCTCAATCAATTCAACTGACCTCTTTTTTCGTTTTATTTTTTTAATATATTATTTTATTGTTTCATTTATTGTTAGATTAAGTAATTCAAGTTTTATTGGAGGTCAAGGATTTTCTCTCATTGATCTCTTTTTTGTTTCTTCTACTGACATCAAGACTTCAATTCAATTGTCTAGTGTTTCATTTTATGATTACACTTGTGTACTTCTCATAAAAAGCACTCTTTATAATAAACCAACAATTTATAAATTTTCATTCAAGTGACAATTTTTTAGGAATTTAAATTAACTATTGATGACATCTCTAACATATTAATTGCCAGTGATTATTTTTATCAGCTTCAGAATGTCTCTTTGATTGAAATATGGACACTACTAAAAGAAATTCTAAATAATTGTTATTATCATTAAAATAATCTTATAAGACAATGTATTGATAGCATCAATTTAATTCTTCAAGCTATAACACAATTTAATGATGCAAAACTTCTTACCCATAATCTGCAAAGTGAAGCTAAATAGTTAACCGCTCTTTATAAACAAAATGTCATGATATATAGACTCAGAAAAGTAATCCCTAATCTTTCAACATTAAAAAAACTATTGTAAACTATGATTCAACTCTTCCCTATGCCTTTGATATTTTTACTTTATTGACAGAAATTGCACTTGTGTCAGGCATCAATATGTATATCAAACTTCTTAAGGAAAAAATTTAAAATTTCTATACTTAGATTGTTTATTCAATACACTTTTAAAAGACATTAAAATGCTTTGCATTTTATTTTGGTTTATTCATAGGTTATGTTGGATAACTATAAAAAAAAATATCAAATGCTTGGTTTATTCTACTAGATACATTTTTTAAACTTTGTCAAAAGTGTAATCGTGTAGGGGTTTGCATTAAATATCATTACCATGAAATTTGTAAAAAATTAAATATTTTGGTGTGCAATAATATAGTTTTAAAACTTATGTTTTTTACTCATTCTGTTTTCCTTAAATTTGGACAATAGTATGGATTATGGATCACTTATAAGTTTTTAGCTAGACAACAAACCCGAGTCCACATCCAAGAAAAATCTATTTAATGAAATGTGTAAAAAGACAATGCGGCATATAAAAAAAGATAATATTGTTATGAAAAATCGAAAAAACTATTTAGTAAAATATGTAAAAAGATAATATGGTATAATAAAAAAGAGAAAGATGATATTGTTATTAAAAAGTACTGCATAAGACAACATCAGAATTGATCCTAAAACCTCACATTGCTACTCTACATTCTACTCCAAACTGAATAAGACATATAAACTCTGTAAAATATCAGTGATAAACATAATTTCGTCACATGCATGCAGAATTACTGTAATTATGAGGCAATATTTTTAAGATGTTTTATTTTCAAATAAATTATTAATAATAATATGTTTCTTTTTATATAAATTAAGATGTTTAAATAAAAGTGATGGACAAATTCATTCACATATAAATTTTATTAATTATAGTGACAAAAAGGCATGGGCCTATTCGGTTTTGTGCAAAGGTAGAATATATATAAAATATATTTCAAGGCTCAAACAATTATCACAAGTTTAAGTAAAGAAGAATTCCTCTTATATTTAAATAAAAAATATTTATAAACAGAATGGGTTTTTAACAATTAAGTGATTCAGAAATCTAAATGTTTACATACAAATTTTATTAATTATCCTGACAAAATGGTGTCAGCCTGTTCGGTTCAGCATAATATATATATATTTTGAGTTTGAGCCTCAAAATTCGAGGTTCAGGCAATTGTCACAATAAGTTCAAGTAAAAAAGTATTCCTCTCATATTTAAATAAAACATATTTAGATTCGGAGCATATTTCTATGTGGTATTTGAGCTGCGACATGAAGAATTATAATCGTTTAATCATTAAATTAATTAGGTTATTAAATCAAAAACATATTTTAAAAAATATACATTTAAAAAAAAAACAATTTAACAAAAAAAAATACGAAAAGTATTAATGAGAAGAATAGTTAAAATGCGTGTTTAAATCAAATTGAGTGTGTGTTTGCACGTGCATATTCTGCATAATCTATTTTAATACATTGTACAGGCTTACACCTGCATTTATATATGTAATATATGCGGGATTCGAACTTAGACTTTCATACGACCTACAACTTTCAGTGTCATCTTATATTGCTGACTCACCTGATCACACACATGTTGAAAAGATAAATAATCACCAATAAACGTATTTCGTGCTAAACCAGCACTCATTAAAGTATGAAGATTGGTTATCTTAATATAAAACTGAGTACTAATTGTATATATGTGTGGAGATGGTAATCTGAACCAACTGATGAGCGCTGGTTTAGTACGAAATACGTATTTATCTTTTCAGCATGTGTGTGATCAGATGAGTCAGCAATATAAGATGGCACTGAGAGTTGTAGGTCGTGTGAAAGTCTGAGTTCGAATCCCACATATATTACATATATAAATGCAGGTGTAAGTCTGTACAATGTATTAAAATAGATTATGCAGAATATGCACGTGCAAACACACACTCAATTTGATTTAAACACGCATTTTAACTATTCTTCACATTAATGCTTTTCCTATATTTTTTTTGTTAAATTGTTGTTTTTTTTTTTAATGTAGATTTTAAAACATGTTTTTGATTTAATAACTTAATTAATTTAATGATTAAACGATTATAATTCTTCATGTCGCAACTCTAATACCACAGTACCTATTTCTATTAATGAAGAGATTCAAAAATGTAAACATTTTTATATATAAATTTCATTATCTTGATATCTGCTTTAATGAAATGTCTTTGTGTCCTGCATAATCTGCACACCCACACACAGTAACCTTGCCTATTAATTCAATGATTTATCCCTACCATCTTGTTGACAGGTTTGATTTGAGACTGTAACAATTTCTATGTCACAGAGCAATCCCTATGCTCTCTGAATAGACATATATAATTTTTCATCGGGTAAAAACTAATAGGACTATAACAATTTGGGGTTATAATTTAATATATAAATAATACAAATAATGATAATATTATTAATATTACAAATACATACTATTAAATTATATACTAATCCAAAAGCATACAAAAATCATAATGGATATCAGTGTGACCTAAACCCCTACACTTGCTTTGGCACATCCAGAAGCAAGTTCTCCTCATGGTAGAAGCTGTCTAAGACAATACACTGTGACATCTAGTGCTGTGGCATTGTAAGTTTATGTGCATGCATATAGAATCCACAAGCAAGTCCCTCTTGGACTTCTTTTTTTTCTTTTCTAAGGTTGATCATTCAGATACAGCTGACATTGTTTAATATATTTTTATCTATAGATGCATCCAGCATAAGTAAAATCTTTTTGTTATTAATTAATTAGTTTTAGTTAAATTTTGATGGAATTCCATTAACTTATCTCTTTTGATATATAAACACAAACATGTGTAAATATGTTTCTAATATTATATTTATATAAAAACAAATATAAACTCATATTTACAATGGCTATACTCTGTCTGCTACTGTTGGTGAGATATAGGTTCTAGTTCTGGTGTGAACTATAAAAGAATAGATTGATTGTACCTTTATAGATTTCCCTACCACTTCCCGTATCTTGGCAAATTGCCTTGTGAATAGGTATGCTGACACTTCCAGCTGTACTATGACAGCTTGCCTTCTGCCAAGGTTGGGTTCTAAAAGCTTCCAGTCCTGAATGTGGAATTCCTCACTGCATCAACCATTTAGCATTGATTGCTATAATCTGGAGAATGGGAATACTGCCATTCAGGTTTGACAGTAGTTCTCTGCAAAACATGTATGGAGAATGTGAATTCTGTCTTTCAGCTTTGTGACAGTTCTGTGAATGTATATATTGCAGTTCAGGTTTGACTGTAGTTCTCTGACCCTACCTTCAAAAAGTCTGACTATTTATTGCCACATTCCCATCCTTAATGAAAACATATGGATTCAGTGAGCATCATCGCCTATTGGCCTGTTCTTGCCATTAGGTAAGTGTTGTTTATCTGTAAGTGCATAAGTTCATGGTGATAAATGCTCAATTCCATCTAGATGAGAAGGAATCTGGATTAGTTCGTGATTTGAAGATAATAAGGTGAGCTATAACAAAGTTTAAAGAATTTAATTAAAGTTGTTTCCTCCAGTTATAATTAATCTTTTTTGTAAAACTGAATTCTTTTATATACTGATTTGATAAGTTTTATTTTATGCTAAATTTTATATACTTATTTTTTCTAACTTCATATGCGTATATAAGTCAACATACAAGCATATAGCAGCTTATCTATAGATTAGAAATCTTTAATCAAATTTCTAATTGATATTTATTACTCTTCATTGTTTTTTATTTCGTTATTTGACTTTGAATAAATTTGTTTTGTTATTTTAACTTGTGCTTGAGTTCATTTAACCCGATGCTCTTCCGACTGGTATTGACATAATATCCTCAGGACATAGCATTATTAAAAATAAAAAGATATCTAGTAATTATAAATTAAAAATCCAATTAGAAAACTATATTTTTCAAATTTTTCTAGATGAAAAATATGCTATTTTATTAAGTAATAATATTTGTTAATTTAAATTTTTTTTAAAAAGACGTTAAAACATCATTAATAAAAATAAATGAATGGGAAAATTTCATCGTTTTTTTATATACATGTAGGACCAAATGGAATCGCCGTACAAATCTTAAATATAATAAAAACTAAACCTGGAAGTTACATAAGTATTGGATCAAAAATTCATATCCTAATTTTAATGACCAACAATTTTATAAATACATAAGCTATATCAAGGAAATACAAGATAATTGTATAAGTTTAATGTCATTTAAATTTTCTAAAGACCAAAATATTTTGCTAAATAAAGAATCATCATTCATATCAATAATTGATGGTGATGTTAATAAGACAATCATTACTCATATCGAATTAGACAAAATATCAGTAGATGATAAAATGAAAATTAATTGTTTATTAAATAAACATATGTATGAAAAGAAAATTTGCATAAAATCTATAAATATAAAAGTCTTATTAACAATAGTAAGGATATATGTAATATTGAAAAGATTACTATATGTAAAGAAGAAAAAGACAATAGATGATTTATTATTATGTATTATATGAAATAAATAAAGAAGGATATAATGAATTCTAAAAGACTCTATTACTATAATAAAAACCAAAGATATAAAAATGCTTAATAAAAAAGATTATGAAATTATAAAGAAGTTTAAATAATTGTATCCTTCTTCTTATGAAAAACAGATCTTTTTACTAAAGTTAAAATTCATAAAGATAATAATCCATTAAGATTATTATTCAATTAAAGAAAGTTTGTAAATATTTAAATAACTGGATAACAGGCATTTTAGAATATGAAGAATTATAAACAAATTAAACAATATAAAATTTACTAGAAAACAAAATATTTTTACAATGGTAATACAAGATTTAAAAGTATACAAATATTAATAAAATATAAATGACATAAATGTAATAAATATTACAGAAGAGAGTTTAACGTTAATTCATAACAGTTTATAATTTAAATATAATAATGAATTCTGGAATATATATAAAGGATGGATTATAGGTTGTCAATTAATGGGTTAATGTCACCAATATTTATAGATGAATTAGAAACTTATAATTTTAACAAAAGAATAATTAGTCAAGAAATAATATTAGTCTAGATATGTTGAAGATATTTTAATTATTGGTAATAAAAGATCTGTGAATAATATTTACAATGATTTAAATAATAATATATGTAATATTAACTTGACAAAAGTAGAATTTGAAGATGAAATTAAGTATTTATATATAGAAATTCACGTAGATACTGATAGCAAAATTATATTAAAACATTTTATTAAAGAAAACAAATTCAGAAAAAAATATTCCTATAGATTCATAAAAATTATGGGTACTAAAGTTGGCAATCATTAAAAATTTAATATATAAATGATAAATAGAATGCAGATAAAAATACAGATAAAATACAAAAGAATCAATTTATAAAATTATATAAAAGATTATGAATATAACCATAAAAACATACTTTTTAATTCTAAAAAAATCTATATTAAATAAAACCTTTTTATACAAAGTGATTATATTGATGATAGGAATAATAGTTCAAATAATAAATGAAGCAAATTTTCATATTATTCCAAAATTTACAATACATTAATAAACAACAAAAATTATCTTGATAAATATATAAATATTGGATAATTAATAAGTAATTATAAATTAAGAGATGATATAAAATGCATAAAAGAAATGATATATAAAATTAATTGTGACCATTGCAATATGATTTTTTGTGGTTATACAGAACAGAATAAGAGCCAACGAACACTGCTATTAATAGACAAGATGACAAGTCTGTTTTATATATTTACTGCATAACATATGGAAATAAAATTGATACTACAAAAAAGATTAAACCTTTAAATTACATTAAAGATAAAAAAAGACAAATATATGAAACATTGTATTAAGCATAACTTAAATTATTGTAGTAATATTTATAAAATTTCAATAAATTTAATTAACAACTGGACAATTAAAAATGAATAAGATAATTATATAAGATAGTGTATATAAAGTTGTATAGGATGTGTATTATGTATTCAGTATATTATTATATTATAGCGTCTATTCTTTGAACTTATATTGAATCTCTATATCCTAATTTTGTTGTTTTATTGATGTCCATTTTATTAATGTTATTTTACTTCCATTTTAAAACAGTAGATGGTGTTTTATCTGCAATAATTCATTAGCAATATAGATGCTTAACATTTAAAAAAAGCACAAAACCATGTGCCAAAAAAAAGCATTTAATGTATAATTATATTAATATATATATATTTAAATAGCTGTTGCATATAATTTTTTATTATAATTTATATGAAAAAGCAGACAATGGTCTTTATTTATTCTTTTTTTGATGATATGTAACAAAATTATAAAAATAATTTTTTTTCAAGAGCTAGTAACCATAATTTAGCACAATTATTTTGTAAAAGTTATTTACTTTTTTGTCTTTTATTTTGTGAAATCATTAATTACATTATCATAATTTAAACTTTCACATTATTTATGTTTTACAGACAATATTGTCAAATTAGACAATTTTTATGAGTCCTAGAAGCTCTGGGTAATTTTTTTTATTAATTTTAATTTTTGTAAACAAAAATATATATAAATGCTTAATATGCAGATTTGATGATTAATTTAGCTCAAAATGAAATGGTTTTAATATGAAAATGTGATAAATAAATTTTGTCATTTAAATTTTTTATAAGAGTATTCAAGTTTTTAAAATAGTGTTTTAAAAATTTGATACCTCAAATATTATACTTACTTTATTTTAATTTTACAAAATGCAGAAGGCTCTAGCAAGTGATTGCCTACCCAGTGCTAGGGTTGGCATTGGTTTTGTTTATATTTGAATTGAAAAAGACTGTGCATAGGTGAAACTATAGTCATGAATTAAGTTAATAGTTTAGCTAATACAGTTAATATTTATTTTGTTTTTATTATATATATTATAACCGGACTGGCTTTTCCAACCCTCTGTCAGTTGGTTTAACTCCTGATGAGCATATTGTAAGAAGGACTTACCCCCCCCCTTACAACAATATTTCCTGCTCATCAGAGGTGTAGCATTAAAGAGACTGAAAACATCTAGAAATTTATCTGTTTGGTTTCCCAAATGGTGCCTCTAGAGTTTCAGCTCACTACCCCTTTGTTATGCTGACATAGCTCAGGAAGCATGCGATTCTCATGAACAAGTGCAATAGAAAATAGAGGACATGAAATGACACTAACCAGATAATCATTTTATATAACAATTTATTTTAATAATAGTATTTGGATATAGCTCATTTTAGAAATTCATTGCATTTCAGGTTCCATAGATCATTTAGTCCATTACTTTGGTAATTTCTCTGATGCTCGGTTCCATCGTTGTTGATCCTCCAGTGTCCATCTTTGATATTCAATTATCCTGTTCTGGAAGCATTCACATAGTAGGAATTTAATTAAATATCTGTGTGTACATCACGGATACCTTCCCTATCATTTCCCCAAGTTTAATTTCTCCCTTTGTGGGTCTAGATTCTCTTCATATGCACATATATCTAATTTTGTAGACATGTCTATTAATCCTACTCGCAGAATACTCTTAAATAAGTCTTGTTTAATCGTTCCAAAGCCAATAATTATATTTGAATAGATTCACATATTTAATTCCATTGTATAGATGCCGATTTAATTCAAGTATATAGGTGCATCTTTAATTCAAGTATATATTTAATTCATTTATATCCATACAGATCTAAGTCATGTTTATAGAAGTATGTTCAACATATATATATATATATAAGCACGTATTTAATCCAGGTATGTAGACATATATTGTATAGAGACCTAGATTTAAGTCATGTTTATAGAAGCATGTATTTAATCCAGGTATGTAGACATATATAATCCAGGTACGTACACACATATTATAGTGACACAGATTTAAGTCAAATATATAGAAGCATATTTAATAAAAGTATAGTTAATTCATATATGTATAAGCACATATTTAATTCTAATATATATGCACATCTTTGATTCAAGTATAGAGACACATTATATAGACGCAGATTTAGTTCATTTGTATAAATGCAGAGTCTATTATCAAGGCATGTAGACGTATTTTTAATTCACTTATGTATAAGCACATATTTAATTCAGGTATAGAGACACATTTAATTCATATATATTGCACGTATTTAATCCAGATAAGTAGACATATATTATATAGACATACATAATTTGTTTATATAAACGCAGATTTAAGTTATCCAGGTATATAAACACATATTATATAGACACAGATTTAATTTTGTGAAAATAATAAATGACATTTTTTTATAATTACTAATTCTATTTTGAATGTATGTGATATTCACACCTATATAAGTGTATCAATAAAGAAAATCAGCTATCAAATTCTATAGGTTAGGTTTCTTTTCTTTTCAAACCAAATAAAGTCAATTTTTGTTTGACAGATTCTTATTGATTAATTATCAACGGTTTTTTTTAAAAATTTAGATTATAAAATCATTTATTCTTTACCCCTTCTGTTATTTTATAAATCCAAGCAAAAAAAAATTATTGTTTGTTTCATTTTAAAATGTCTCTCTTTTTTTTTTTTTTAAAAAAGATAAAATTATTGAATTACTCATTTTAGGTAGCCACATTTCATTTTAACTTTTCCAAAATGTTTTTTTTACACCATTAACTAAATACATTGTTGGGTTCGTTTCCCAGCTGATGCTTTGATGCATGAAAAAAAAACTAAATACATTTAGATATGTCAAAGGTTAACTGGAGTTTTCTTACCTTTATATGTAGGTGATTCACAGCTGATAAATCTTTACATTAAAGAGGGATTTGTCTTAAAGCTGAATGGTATACTTCCTTTCTATCATCATTTAGGCATGTCTTTATCTACTTAACTTCATGATTTGGGAGGAGAGAAAGCTACTCTGGTTAACCGAGCATTCAGGTATTTTCCAAGCTAATTATCTGCTTCTTCATCTTTCAGTTATCTAGTAACTATGGGTTCCTTCTCCAATGAATGATCACAGTGGTCTTCCTAAATTGGATTTAACTGCAATGATGATGATCAATCCACTAATAATTACTATAATACAATAATCACACTAATAATAATTCGAACTGCCAGATTCCACTATTTATACTCTCTTGCTTCCCTCACTTTTTTAATCAATCTCTTTTCTATAAACTTTTTTTTTTAATATTCATTGTTCTATAAACTTGTTGCTCAAAAAACATCTTGCCTTCTTTTGCCCAAGACAAGAAAGTGAGCTATCTTTTTTAAATTAATGACTAATTATAGCATTTCAATTTGTAAACACTCAGCTCCATTGAAAAAATATATATATCAGTAATATTTTAACTTGAAAACTGAGAATTTTAATGGTAAGAATTTATTAATTAAATGTGTAATTTATATTTTCTTTATTTAACTGTAAATTCAAGTATTGATTTTTCTCTCCCTCCTTTTTTCGGAGAATTTAAAATTTACGTTTTGTTTTGGAGAATTTAAAATTTACATGTTTTGTTTTGACGATGTAAGTGGGAAACTGATCTTAGTTCATTATTAATTATTTATTTATAGTTCTTAATTTCACTCACTATAACTGTGTCAGCTTTTTAATCAAACTATTTCGAAATGAAAAGGGGGGGGGGGAACTTCCGTATATAGTATATATGAAACAATGTGTCTGTTTCATATATATAGGGGGTTGGTCTATTGGTCATTTATAATTAGTCTTCAAGTTTAGAATAAAACAGAAAATATTTCAAATAGCAAAAAAATTAAAGTAGTCTCAGGATTATTTCATACACCCAGCACATAATTAATCCATCTATCTTCTCAATATTATTTACAGATAATGAATATTTAATCATATTTAATTGGTGAATGGAAAATGGATACATTGATGTAACATTCTATAAGCATTTCAACTCAAGAAAGTCATAAAATTATGTGTTAAGTGACCATTCTTCCAGTAATACACACAAATGGATATATTGTAATGGTTAGACTAGCACATTTCATGATTCATATTTATCTCTATTTATTTAAATTCACAGGCACCACCTGGTTTAAAGCATCAGGAAATCAATCAATACTTGTATATGTAAAACAATATTTTATTTAATATAATAATATAAGTATTACATAACTCCTGTAACATTGGGCTAGATTGTGGAGAACATAAATTACTCCCAATAAATTGAGTAAACCATGCAATCTTACATAAACAAAGTAACAAATCGTAATAATATGTTATTTACAAGAGTACTTATTAATTGATGTATAATTTTTTTTTTTTAATAAAATTAACAAATCATGTTACAATAATTTATTTATAAAGTATAATCATTAATTCATATGCAATTTATTTATTTAACATAGTCCTTTAATCTTTATACATCATAGTATTAATATATTCATAGATAATATAACACATTTGCTGTATCTTTAATCCTGACTTCAATAAACTTAAATATAATTTTACACATGTATGATTCCATAAATATAAACAATTCATTGTACTTACACATCCGTATGTTCTATATAGAATAGACATCAAATCTATCTTTATCACAATAATCATAAGAAATGATCTTTTTAGATCCTAATTTTAAACATAACCACTTATATAATAATAACTATAAAGGGATGACTATTTTGGTCCTAACCCTAACTCTAATTTAATACAACAATTTATACAAGAATCGATTGCTAACTCATTAAACTGATAGAAATGTATTCTTCCATATGGATGAGAACATCAGTATACTATTAAACATTGAACAAACAACTGCATATATATAAATCCATCACAAAATCCAATTTCCAGTAATCAAATATAAGTTTAACTACTAACAAATGAGACTAATAGAAATAATTCCATTGTTAACTACAATTATTTGAAACTTATGCAATTTATGTATATATTATTGCATTTACATGATTATCATTATTTCTTTACCTTTTCCTCTTATATAAAAATTATATAAAATTCATACGCTTAGCATACATATATGATATATAATTATTTTTTTAAAATAATTTTAACAAGTAAAGACAAGTTATTACAAATTCAGTATATATATATATTTAAATTGATAGTTTATTTCAAAATAATATCCAGATACATCAAGCCTTATTTACAAATTCATATTAGTTAAAATAAAGTACAAATTACTCTTTAAATATGACATTCACCAAAACAAAATAATTGTCATTTACCTTTTTCTGACAAATATTGAAAGTTCATTTATGGTGATAATATACTCCTGTAATTTCATTTTGGCTGGAGTTAATCAAAGTATCATTCAAACGTGTTTTAGATAAGATCTAGCTAAATGTTAGTAGTGTCCTTTCTTTCATTCACAAAGCATCGTGAGGATCCTGTGATTTGAATGAAGTAATATCCTCTTCTGATTAAATAAAGAAAAATTGATTTTATACAAGAAAAGTTAGTTTTGTTTTTGCACACTCATTTCAGTTCTTTTTTAAAAAAAACCAAATTTGCATATCATTTTTCTTAGAAAAAGAAAAAAATTTTTTTTTATTGAAATTAATAATGGATTGTTCAGTGTATATATATACATGATAGAATATTAATAATTGCATTTATTTTATATGTAATAATTTTTGAAATCCAATTGTTAATTTCTCCTACCATCTTTTTATCAATTAATTAATTATCTTGCAATACATTATCATCCACCTGCTTCTATTATAGCAACATTTCAACCATCTTCTAAAATAATAGAAGTCATTCAGAGATGTTGCAGATAAACCAGAAAGCCAGACATTTGTTTATTTTAATTTAAAGATGTCTTAAATACTTGATTTAAAATTTTCCAGTTGCTGATTGAGATATTTTTTCCAATAAAAACAAAAAAAAAATGTGAGGGAAGATAGCAATAAATAAAAGGCTGCTTTTGTAATTTGACAGTTATTTTGATTTCTATGTCATATGTAAATCGTTTAAACAGGACACAGATTTTTTGTCCAATAAAATCCTAGCAATCATTCTAAAACTGAAAGAGATAGTGGAAAATAATAAACTGAAAACTGAAGTTTAAGGCATTTTTGTTCAATATGTTTTATACAATTTTTCAAAATAAAAAGCACTTGAATCATATTATCACTTTTATTATGCAGACTGTTTGCTTAAGAATTGTAATGGCCTCTCTTTTGCTAATAATATCTGCATAGGATTTTGGTATCAGAAAAGCCATCAAAATTAATATAGTTAAACTATCTTCCATTTTAAATATTTTCATAAGGCATATTGAACAAAATTTTTGATTTATTTTTGTCCTTTACTTTCCCCTCCTGCTTCTAAAGCATTCATTATTTTCAGTTGAATAATTTATATTAAGTCATACTGATCAAAGAAGCTGTAACTGAACTATTTCACATCTTGTTTTGGGATTTTATTAGACAAAATATCATAATCATGTGCCTGACAAATTTAAAATCAGGCATTTAAAATATTTTTAAAATTAAAATAAAGTTTTGTGATTTTCTAGAAGTCTGTGCAACATCTTAAGATGACTTTTCCTACCAAATGATAGTTGGTAGAATCCAGTAAAAAGTCAATGTACGTTCACATCTTTTATTCAGCAAAGTCTTCACTTTAATATGTATAAATTATAACCTAAATAAAGAGTGAATCAATCAAATGTAAATTATAAAGGCAAGCTAAACCTCTAGTTATGCTACATGTAATAGCATTAATAATAATAACCAGCTCAGGATTATTGCAGTAAGTTAATAATAATAGCTAAATAATAATAATAGTTCATAGTAAAGGTTAGCTCTGATATGTATATACTGCTATAAGAGGTAAATAGGTGCAGCATTAATTATGACAAATGCAAAACATTTAATTAAGAGGAGAATTCTCGTACTCTCTTTAAACCCCAATCTTAAAATCCTAGGCAGCAAATGGCATAAAAGAAGAGTTAGGTTACCTTCAATATTCCTTATTCAACACATGTTCCAAAATCCCAACCAAATTTTATAACCAAAATTAATCCTCTAAATAATCAGATTTAGATATGATTATTCTTTATTAAAATATCTCAGGTCTTCTAAGCCACATAATTTTCTCTTAGAATAATTTTTATCATAAGCATAGCAATTCTTTTTTTAAACAAATTTTATAAATAAATCTCAGGATTCTTTTAGTAATAATTTTTTTAATAACTAATAATCTTAATTTTCTTCTTACTTCTTATAACAATCAAGAATGTGATCCTAGTAACAAATAATAGCAACAAGATATGATCTTGCCTTTAAGATGATATCTTATTGAATCAAACAATTATTAAATTTAAAATTAGAATTAAACATGAAAAACTTTTAGATTAAAAATAATGAAACACACTAGGATAACATTTGTGATATCATGAGTAGAAAAGGGATTTTATTGCTACCTAAAATATAACACCAATAAGTTTTCTCTTAATCTTCTATCAAAATAAAATAAAACAATATTATGATCTTAATTCAAGGTGGATACAGTAGAGTGATCTTATGGTTTTAATCAATATAAATGAAATATAATAAAGAGATCTTCTAATAAGTGAATAAAACAATCTTATCTTTAAGATAAATGAAATAATCTTCTACTTAAATGTTATTTTAACATCAGTAATATAATTTTAATAAAATGATTTTTGCAACTTATTTTCTTGTATTCTTGTAATTTCAATGCATAAAATAAATAAATACATATGTGGTAATATTAGATTTCTGAAAGATGCAGATGATGATAAAAAGATAAAGAAGCAAAAATTAATAATTGAAATAACATTTATTGTTACTTATAACATTGAATATGCAAACATCAAGCTATTTTATAAACTTTATCGATTACCAAAAATAAAATAAAAATTATAAGTTACAATTTAAAATACAGCAAAAATTAACTAGTAAGTTAGAAATTTTAATATGATTTTCTATAGGTATTAGTCAATTTCTCACCTGTAATAATTTCACTTGCCATTATACAGTACGTATGTGAAATGTATTCAATAAACCTAAATAAGATAAAATCTTAGCATCCTTTGGTATTGATGAATACTGAAGTAGATATATAAATTTTATATAATCACATGAACAATTATAAATTTAATAACAAATATTTTATCAGGTTTTAAAACATGTGGATATGTTAGCTAGGCTCATCAACAATACATACACATCAAAAACCACTCTGTTCTACAAGAAGTGCAACTGAAAGAAAGGTTGGCATTATGCATTACCTCCAAAAGTATCAAATGCCAAAATAAAGATATGGTTGTGCATTACACATGATTTTAAATAAATATATCACTAAGATTTACATTATGAGATTGAGAAAGCAAATACAAAATAGAATGAGAGCATGAACTAAAATAAGCACTTACACAGGAGGACAATAATAAGCTACAACCTTGTCTCTAGTGATAAAACATGAGAATGAATCATCAAAAGAGAGGGATTTGCTTAAATATGGCATTATATGCCTAATGTTATAAAAATATAAGAAAACACACTGGCATAATACAATAATTTATAAGAGAGAGAGAGAGAGAGAAAACACTACCATTTCTTAAAATAATGACAAATAAGTGATATGTAAAACTGATAAAATTATAAATATAGCAAAAATATAGCTAAACATCTAAAATTGCGGCAAAATACATCAGCTTCATGAATTCTGACAAGCATTTATTCACATTCAAAATAATTAAAAAGAGATGGGTATAATACACTCTAAAATATTTGGTACACTATTAATATTCTGAGAACTTAACATGAAAATACATGTTAAACCTATATAAATGAATATAATGCATTTAATAAATAGTAAATTAAATATTTTATACCCATTTACCAATGAAATAGAGACCTTAAATCTTGATGTTCATACCATTACACCAGATAAAGTCAAATAAAGTTCTTGGGTATGCTAAAGTTTCTATAGGATATTCAGACAACATTATTAACTTAAATAATAAACAGCAATTTAAAATACAAGATAAGCAGACATTACTGCCATAAAAAAAAATATAGCCATTCTAAATTAATTAATATAGATTAAATAAGTAAAATGATGAATACTATAAGCATGGCATAATTTTATAATAGTGTGTAGAAAACAAGAACAATGAGCATTATAAAATTTAAGTACTACATTGGATAAATTATGTTAATATTTCTTTTGAAGAACACAGTTTATAATTTTCTGATGAATATAAATGAAGAGTAATTATTCTGAAAAGTAGCATGGTGAGGAGCTTTTAAATTAATATTTCTGAAGAACAAATATAGCATGATAATGAATTAAATTAAACTCTTTTGAAAAGCAAACATACTTTTAATAACTTGGAGTAAACCAGTTGAAAATATACTTCATTCTTGTTAAATACTGCAAATGCAATAATAATTATTATAAAACTTGCATTCTTGAGTGAAATACATCTACAAATAATACGTAAGTTCTTACAAAAATGAATAACAATAAATAAAATTTTATATCTTCTGAAAAGTAGGACATTTCATAAATAATGTAATGTAATTAATAAATATATGTCTCTTATTAATAATAAGTAGATTAAATAAACATTAAATCAAATTCCAGTTATATTTTCCCTTTAAAGCATAATTTTACTTCAAATAAAGCAAATATTTTTGCTATGACATTCGAAAAGGAAACTTCATTAATAGAAAAATGCATAAATAATGTCTTTTCATTAATAATATAGTTTATAGCAGATAGTTTATAATATTTTTAAAAATATAGCATGTAACAAATGAAAAAACAAATGTCTCCTTGTGTTCTCCTAAAAGTTTATGATTATGGTATTTTAGTTGTATTTATATATTGGACTATTTCTATCATCTATTATAAGTATATTCTAAATACATTCAACTATTAGTAATAGCACACAGGTTAGTATATGCACGGCATGTTGAGAAGTATTATTATTTCTTCTTCTGTTACTGGCCTAACCAGTGACAGTACTAGCATGGAAATTAAACCTGAACTCTTACATTTTTGAACCGAGTCATCCTGCCAAAAGGCAATAGTCAGTAGAAATTTCATATAGTTATCTATGGGATTCCTACTCACATGATAATGGTGGACAAGCCTATAAGTCAACCTAGTGTAACTGTACATAATGTATGGAATCAACTTTACTCTTAGAAAAAAGTGGAGAAATCAGGAAGAATTCATAGACAAGTATATGAAATTTCTACTGACTGTTGCCTTTTACAGGATGGCTGTTGGTTAGAGCATTACTTAAAAATTCAATATTCAAGAAACTAAGAATTCACGTTTGATTCCCATGCTAGTACTGTCACTGATCAGACCAACAACACCAGAAAAAGAGAGAATACCTCTCAAAACATTGTGAATATACTAACCTGTGTGCTTAGTTGAATATATTTGGAATATTTAAATAAAGTTAAATTTTTCTCAAGACATGCAATACTTATATTAGATGATGGAAATAGTCCAATATATAAATACAACAAAAATGTTTCTGTCTTTTGAAATAATTCTAATGTGATTGTACATTTAAAAATGAGCGTTCATAAAATAAGAAGATGGAATAATTTAATGATTATTCAAAAATATTTATGCATAGTAATTAACATTTTTGAATGCCTTTACTATTTGCTGGATATTGCTATTCTGGATAAGTGTTCATTTTCAATAATAATATTGAATTAATTAAAAAAAAAAACGCTCTGGAAAATGATAAGCATTGTTTTTAAAGTTTTTTGAAAAATAGGAAATAGATTATTTTCATAATTAGTAAAAAATTGTTTAAAAGTTCTAGTACTTAATTTATGAATTATCCTTCTTAAAATATAGTTTGAATATAAGAAAACAAATAAATTTGAATTAATTAAAGTCTTACAATGCATACAAGTCTTTATATGTCAAGAGAATATTTCACTTCCTGAAATGAACCCACGAGTTACAAAGCAATCTTTCTTTATGACGTTGAAATAATTTGAAGAATTGAACGTCTAAGTTAAAAGTATACCTGAATAAATAAGTATTTTATTATTGCATATTTTCTTTAAAACAGCACATAAATAAAAAAATAGTTATAAAAAGTTACAACTTGAAAGCACAAAATAAAAATTAGGTGTGTGTGTCAATTTAACGAACCAAACTTTTATAGAGCAAGTCATGTGATGGAAATTGATTGGATAATTGACAACTGAAACATCCATTCCAGATGACCTAATAATTCCAACTTCAAGATTTTTTAATTGTTATGACAGATTCGAAAAATAACTAATTTAAATAAAAATGCCAGACAAAAATAATTATTACATCACCTTTTTAAATCATGCATTTAACAGATTATTTAATAGATAAAATTGATTATATAAAAATACATTTTCTTTTAAATTCTCAGAACATTGACAAATTTACATTGAATCTTTTTTTTTTTAATAGATGCAATTTAAAGTATTAGATATTTAAATAACTTTAAATATTAACTTTACAACCAGGAAGTATTTTAAATTAATTAATAAATTTAATGCATGCACCCACTCATACTAATATTTAATTCTTTATCTAAGAACAATAATTTAAATACATAAGTTAACTATTGGTTTAAAGGTACCTAATTCTCGATTAGCTAATTTTTAAGATTTTCTAAAATAAAAACTAGTTTATAATACTATTATAAATCAGCATTTATAACTGCTCTTTTGATTAAACGGTAAATGAATTATCTACACCAATAAAAATTAGATTACACACTTTATTAGCTTAAATGTTTAAGACTTTGTCTGGATTTTAAACTTGTTTTAGAGTTCTTTTATAACATTTCAATTTAATAAAAAGATACAACAGTTAAACTGAGATTATTTTAATAATTTTTTAGTTAAGCACTTATAATCATAAAGAATTTGAATTAATAAGTCTAATATTATTAAAACACACTTATATGAGATTGTTTTTAAGTTAATACTATCTTAGAATAGCAACTATGACATAACTAACAAATTACAGATACACTTTAATTACTATTAATACAATAACTCTTATTGCACAAAAATAAACTAGGAAAAAAAAAATTTTTTTTAAAATACATCACTACAATACTTAACTTGCAGTTCTACAAAAAAAACTGGGACTCACAATATATATATTACAATAAAAAAGCTCTACTCAGGAGACTAACCAATTCAAAACAAAGCAAAACTCTCCATATAGTAGTGCCATCTTGTGCTAACAAGAGCAATCAATGGATGCCAGAAGGCTTGTGCATAAAATCCCTATCTAGTGCCTACTCATCCAATATTCCCAGACTAGTATGAGATAGTGATCATGTGATGTTTGGAGACTAACCAATGTTTAGATAATGAGGGTTTAAGACTCGTCTTCTTATTTTTTCTCTATTAATAGTCAATTACCCATTTGGTTTAAATATCTGTAGTTCAGTGATATTTAATAAATTTTCATGTTTAATCATCCTGGTCTGAAGTCCAACAAGTTATTATCATGATGATTAGTGTGCTAACTGCTAACTATGAAACATTTCCTTTAATTGTATTTGTTGGATTAAATGTTAAGAATATTTTTGAATATATATTGAATTTATTTATATTTCAGATTCATATGATAGATCTAAAAGGAAATTATAGTAATGTTATACTGGGTGATGCTGTGAAGCACAAAGAAGCTATGTTTGACTTCACTATACCAGCAGAAACATGGTTTGCTGCTGAACTTCAACAGAAACATGGCTATGTTTTAGTCAGTAATGTAGTGGCACCAGGTAAAAATATTTAGTGTGTGTGTATGTGTGTGGTTTTACACAAATTACAGGTTTTACATTTCAAAACGTAACAATTGCAGGAATTGAAAAAACATATATAAATAAAGGATTTTGTATAAATGTATTCATTAAAAATATAATAGTTGTTAAATAAATATTCATAATATTTATGTGTGTGTGTATGAACAATTTTTGAGGGGTTTTTTTTTGTGCATAAAATTGCTTATTATTATACAGCAACATTTTACCTTTATCTTATTTGCCATCATCTGAGCATTGCGACTGCATAAATTACTGAACTAAATTAAGATTTTCATAGAAAGATGGAAATATAATTTTCAGGTTCTCTTATAACTGTTTGTTTATTATTACTACTACTACTATTATGATTTATTATTATTATAATAAAATATAATGGTCAAATTACCATCATATAGTTACTACCAATAATCATCTTTAAAGTATTATAAATATGCTTAAGTAATCATGTCCAAGACCCAAACATAACCATACTACCTACATAATGGTAATTTAGCTAATGCATTTTGCTCTAATAAAAATAAGAAGAAGAGGAAAAGGAAGATGATTAAAAAGAAGAATGGCAGGAGAAAACTCTGATAACTGTGTTTATATATCTTTTATCCAAAAAAAATCTTCATTTTTAACATATATTCTAACCTTTTACTCGGGCAGCCACATTGTGGGCCAATTCTAACCTTTTTTTTATAATAATATGAATATGATGTAACCAATACAATATCTGTTACAAAATGGAACTTGAGGTTATTCTGACTTCTCAGGTATATGGTGCATTTCTGGCCCTAGTTGGTGCACCATTTATAATCTTTTCAACAGCTCTCTCCATTCCCAACTAACATTATTTCTAAAGCCTCTCTCAGGATCGATGATTATGGGATAGAACATCCATAATGATATTTTCCAGGGCACCAATTTGCAACTTCAATGAAAATATTGAGGCTAAACCTTATTTCAATAACTTATTAATAAATTTCAATAATGATATCTAATGAATGGGTTAATAAATAATCAATAGACTAAGAGAACACTGAGAATGCATTAAAAATAATAATACTAATACTCTTGGAAACTCGTGGTTGTTAAAGAGAAGAAACTTTAAGCTCAACTCCCATTACAATTTATATTCTCAGCACACTCTCCATTCACTATCATTAAAGTCACAATTAAAATTTTGTTTCAGATTACAAATAGTTCTATGTCCATCTCCACCCTCCTGATCCATCCCTCCATCATCCTCACATTCATAGGTCTATTGCACTACTATCTCTTTTCTCTCAAATTTTCCATCATACTAGCTCGTTTATCTCCTATGATAATCTCTTCTCAGGGTTTTAGAACAATAAGGTCTGGAAGTCGAACAAGCTGCTATGGATCATTGGTGATAAACACCCCTCTCATGATCACCTCCAAGGTTGATCTTGGCTGACTTTAATGTAGCCAATGTCCACTTACATTAAAGCTCGAATAATTAAGCTTACATTAAATCTTTTAGAAATAACATATTATAAACACTTTCATAATTAAAGTAAAATCATAAGGAAGTGCATCTAGAGAGGTGTTTGAATACAACGGATGGGGAAAGGATTTTATGCCCACCCACTGCACACACTACCACCCAATAACCATCCTTATTCATAATCTATATTTCAACTATACTGAATTATTTCCGGAGTATTGGTAATCTTGAGTATTGCCGTGCTACATAAGCTCGGAAAATTAACCATTTAAATAAATTTTACCTGATATGATTTACCAAAATGATGCTTCAAATATAAATAATAATGTATTGATGTATGATTGGATTTGAGATTTCTAGATTGTAATAACCCACAAAACATTGAGACGTACGCAAATTTTTATTTAAAAAAATAACAAATTTTATTAACAAATTATAACTCAATAAAATAATATGTACATTAATTCTATGGTTCACATGGCTTTCCCCTGTTCTACAACCATATGATATAAAAAAAAAATCCCTAAATCAACAGATAATTTTAAGAGGTTTTAAAATATAAATATTAATTCTTAATTATTAGGGAATCACGATTGCCATGGAGTAATACTAATAACAGACAGATAAAGATAATAGTTACCTTCATATATATTTTGTTCTTACTTTTAACTAAGACATAGTGAACATTAAATTCCCCCCCCCCCAGTGTTTAATGCTTTCAATTACTGATTTATTTCTAAGGATAACTCTCCCAATAATAAAATTTAATAATTTCCTTTAATTATTTTAATCTAATATGCCTTCACCCTATGCTTTACAATGGAGATATTTTAAGTATGGTGGACTTTTCTCATTAAGTTACCTTTAGCTACTTTTCAAATGTCAAGAAATCGGTACCTAGCTTAATCATTATCATATGTGCATACAATCTATATTCATGTTCTTGTGACAATAATAATATTTCAGTAATCTTACCATTCCAGCGAAGTTCTCAGCTGGCTGTGGATATATTTTCTAGATAATTTTATATACGCATTGCTTACGATGTTCTCAGGTTTTATTTAACCCTTAAGTTTAATATTTATTTACGTTATTATTCTTGGCTCTTATTGATCAATTAAAATATATCAACAAAACAATGTTCAAGTATACTAATCGCACACACACTATCCGCACTCATCCTGACATCAAATTGAGTTTGCGACCCTGTAACCAACATTTATAAGTAATACTTAGCAATAGCTGTAATTCATACACCCATAAGGAATATCAACATTAATATGAGGTAGGCAGTGACCCAAATAAGAGAAAATACCTTTTCACTAAGGTTGAGGTATGCTAGGATTTTATCTCTAGTCATACAGAGAAACTTGGGTATACCTATTAACCTCTGGCCATCAATAAAGAAATCATCTTACAGTGTAGAAAATAACCAAGTGGGAAACTCTTCCACTGTATTTAAATACTTTATAAAATATGGAATAAATATCTTAGTGAGCGAGCTAAACTATGACTCCACTAACTTAGTGGGGACTCTTTGTCCATCCACATATATACAGGTCTAACATCAATTTGTACGAGTAAAACTTTCACATCTACATTCCTCTTGTGAAATAGTACACCAGAACATTAGCCAACAATTTTTCCAAGCCTTAATTAGCTTATATCTAACTTTAACTTTATGATAATAGTAATAAAAAATGCGTATTAAATTTTTAAAACTATCTCTCTGCACTTTTACACCATAATGATGATGTTTTAGCCCAACATTCACACAACCTTTATAAAACATATCAATAAATCTAAGCATTTGATAATAATACCTGATCCGATCCCAAAACATTTCACTTAACAATATCTCTCACTCTCTTCATAAAAAAAATGTAAAGCATTTAATACAGGCACATACAAAATGATTTGATATTAACTTATCTATCCCTCCCCCCCCAAAAAAAAAATAGTAATAATAATAATAATTTTAACATAGATTAACTTTAAACGAATATATGTGATTAAAAAAATTTTTTTTCCTTTTTTTTTAGATTAAATGTTAGAAATGAATAACAAATAATAAAAATATACTTAAACAGTCCTCCCAGATTGTCCTTCCGATCTCTAGTTAGTTTCCATTTTCCCCTTTTTTCCTTCTTTTGTTTGTTCGTGTGCACACATGGTTTTATGTGAAAGAGTCACTGTTATACAAGTTCAATTCCTATGCCAAAATGTAACAAAGTTTTCATGCTGATTATAAGATTTTCTCCATTTTGGGTTCTGGGGATTAACTACACTTTTACAGCTGAAAAGAACTTGCTTTTAATTTTTGACATGTACCAGTCCACTTATTGATGTACTTCTTAGTTCACTTACAACTGATTCAATGCTTCATATGAGATTGTAGTGTTCAGATTTGATGCTTCATATGAGATTGTAGTGTTCAGTTCCACTCCATTTGCAAAATCAAAATCAATTTTCTCTCTGTAGTTTTAAGTTTTATCATTCACCAATTCCTGATAAATTAGGTATATTTAGATGTAAGACAAATCATGAAGTTGATTAATTTCAGGAGAGAATGGATGTGCACCTAATATAAACTTACTCGATAGTCATTTTTCTACGAATCTTATTAAATTTGGCTGTTTTATCATTCAGGAGACAGAACAGAAAATTAACAACATACGATTTCTTTTCTCTCTCTTTTTTTTTTAAATTTTTTTCCTTTAACCCAGCTTCTCGGGATAAATGATGATGAGAAAGCCAGACAAGAGAGAGCAGGCTAACCAATAACCAACCAAAGACAAATCAAGCTCTTATATTGTCTGGGTTCCTTCATCCCCCCCCCAAATAGTTGACCTTCCAAACTATTTATGTCTGTGTTTTCCTTGATTAATTGCCTATAGTTTTTTTTTTGTTGTTTTAAACTTATTCCCTCCTGAATGACTGGCCTGCCAAATTCATGTCTGGATTCCAATGGATTGACCACCCATTGTTTTTAAACTTATACATTCCTGTGTCACAGATATCACTTGATTCACTTTAGTAATTTTCTGCTCATGGAAATCTCCCCAAAGAACAAATGAAAGAAAACTCTCCCCTAAGAATAAATGAGAGAAAGCTCTCCCCCCTTTTTTCTTTAATAATAATAAAAAAAATGTATAGCAACTCAACTTCAAACCCAGAATCTTGACTGAAATTTTGGCTGCTATGAATAAACTATTAAAATGAATTAATTCTTCTTTAAAGGAGTTCCCCACGAGAGAACACGCGATAATTATTATTCAATCATTAACCTTATAATCAAAAATTCACAACTAAATCATATACATACATGCATCCCTCACACATACAATTCTAATTAGACCGATTGCTCAATACTCTGATTAATTCTTGATTTTTTTTTTTTTTACAATTTGATTTTATGAATTATTGAGTTTTAACCTATTATTGTAAAATTACGATTATCTATTTTCACTCTCCAAAGTAGTTTTGTAAATCGCACAACTTCCCTCCCTTCTTTCCAATCTTCAACTATTAAAATGATGTATAAATATTGCTAATCTATAAATTTCTCAATTATATCTTTGGCTATTAAATTGTCTTATGAATCAATACTAAATAAAACAATTTTTTGCTTAGAAATCTTTTATAACAAAATGTTTAGTTTGCCTACTAAGTAAAACTATGCAATCCCTAAGAATACGACTTGAGTTCAAACCTAGCATTGGCCAGAAAGTTTGTTTATTACAAAAAAAATATATACAGCTTATGAGGAATTTTTTTTATTAAACACTGTCTTACATAGCTAAGTCTAAATCTAATGAAGCCTTGGGCAAACCCAAGGGTTACAATATATATATAATCAATAAAGCAAATCATATATAGCATGACATTGCTTTTATAAGCTTGTATTTACAAATATGTAATATAGGGAGCATACCAGTAGCTCAAACAAGCTCTTAATTGATGTGTGGTAAGAGAAAATATTTAAAATCTCTACCTAAAACATTCCCATCCCATTTAAAATCTCTACCTAAAACATTCCCATCCCAGACCAATTGGTTTTGAGCTTTTGGCTCACCTCAGTGAGGAGCTAGCATATTCAGACACTAGAAATCAACTGTCTTTTCACCTTTTCTGCTACTTTAACAATGTTGTTCTATTTAATATTAGACAATTCTTATAATTCATGCAATTTTCTTTTATTTGAAAGTAATTTGCAGTTGGTAAGTACCTATTATAAAAGATAATCATCAAATGGCAACCTGAAAATGTAGTCAGGATATTATGGCCAACAACCATTGCATGACTGGTGAGTTTGCAATCATTTGAAAATTAGTGTCATAATTTACTTTTCCTATTATGATTGTAAATATCTACATTTAAAAACCTTCATTCACATACATGTTCATTTTGTATTCAAGAAAACTCAACTGATATTTCAGATAAGAACTATCAGGCTTCTGAAAAGAAAGACCTGCTGTTTCTTGATGATTATATGAGGTAAAAAAATTAATTATTCTGCTCAGTGCCTTTAAATTCTCTAAAAGTTCTATGATTATATATGTGTGTTATTGACATACATAAACAAATGACTAAACATCACATGATCACCATTTCTTATGCTTGCTCATAATTATTATTAAAACAGGCAAAACTCTCCATACAGTAGTGCCATTCAGTGCAAGCCAGAGTAATCAATGGACACCAGAAGTCTTGTGCAAAATCCCTATCTAGTGCACTCATCCAATATCCACAGAATTCAGACTTATATGACTATATAAGCTAATGAGCTTGGGTTGAAAATATTGTATTTTCAAATTTTATTCTCATAGTTTTGTAGTTAAGTAGAGATAAAAGGGGACTGCTGGAGAGTTGCATTAGATCCTAAGATCTAGGTGCAGTGCTCTCAGATTCAAGGCTCTTCACTGATGAAAGCCATAAGCTAGAAACTAGTCTGGGGATATTGGATGAATAGGCACTAGATAGGGATTTTATGCACAAGCCTTCTGGCATCCATTGATTACTCTGGCTTGCACTGAGTTGCAGTACTGTATGGAGAGTTTTGCCTGTTTTAATAAACAAATGAGCTATTGTGGTATAGAAGTATCTTCATTTGACATGATTTTGGATTCAAGCCATAAGTACAGTTGGAATTTTTTTAAATACCTGAAACTTTTCAGCCCTTAATTTATTTATTTTTAGATAATCACCTCAGTTAATCTATAGAACAGGAGGATTTAAATTGGGGGGAAACATCTTGATAATCTTAGCTAGAGAGTAAAATGTGAAAATGTATAAATCTTAAAAACTTCTGCCAATTACAGATTAACTAACCTAATTTATTATTCTAGTTTTCTAAATATTTGAATCAATGTGATAAAAAGATCTTTGCTCTGAAATGGATTATTTTATTTTGTTCAGTATCTTTTTTACTTTATTATAATTATATTACATTTTTAATTAATGTTGTTTATTTTTCTAAATCTAGGTTTTGAATGGGAAGATTTTGACATGCCTACAAGAGAAGATCTTTTACAACTATTTCCTCAACACAAAGAAATAATAACTCGTTTAACATTTAGAACTAAGAAAACTGAAAAGATGAAAACAACAAATTATTAATAAAATAAGTTTACTGCATTACTCATATATATATTTTTAAATTTATATATCGAGCGTGGAGTAAATTTCATATACTTATAAAAAGTGTTTTGACTTCTTTTTCCTTTGAACGCATTAGTATACCTTTAAATGTATTTGATAGCATTCAAAGTTATTTATATTTGATAAAGATTTACAAAAATATAAGCTTAACTTAAAACCTTAGCATGAGCCTACAATATATTTACATTCTATTTATTTATTTAATTATTGAAAAATCAATAGATATTTGAGGCATCATTTGACACTTAAATATTTGTGTATTAGATGGAGCACAATCCAGCACCCTTTAACTCAACCTGATACTTAGGTAATTCCATGTAATATAATCTGCCAAAAATGCTATATGTGATTTTGTCATAGGACTCACTTTGAACCTCAAAAATTTTAAAGTCAATATATAAATATTAAACAGGCAAAACTCTCCATACAGTAGTGCCACCCTGTGCCAACCAGAGTAATCAATGGATGCCAGAAGCTTGTGCATAAAATCCCCATCTAATGCGTATTCATCCAATATCCCTAGACTAGTTTTATAAGTAACCACATAATATTGATTAATGTTTTTTAATCTAATGCTTGAATATCCTAGCATCTCACTGATGACACCAGTAGCAGGAACAGATCTGGGGTTGGGGATATTCTACAAAGCTTGTTAAGAGGTTATTTTGTGAGCTCTCTATATAAAATATTGATTAAAGTTATATGATTAAACTAGCTAGAAACTAAGGCAGTCTTCCTTTGATAATGATTAGGTGAGAATTAACTGAATTAATTGTCATCCATTAATACAACAAATTTTATATATGATTTATAATAAACTTTTCCTGATTAGATACAAATTTAAACTATGGATTTTTTTGAGTAATAAGCTTGAGATATCTGGAAAATGAAATCAAAAAAACTTATTTGGCAATAGTAAAGTTTGCTTTGGCTTACTTTCAGAAAATTGGCAATCCATTTAATGCTACAATACATATCTTTGGATTGATTAACTTATAGTCCCACTCTTATATGTAAACTTATCGCTAAGCAGTAGTCTTAGTCTTTATGCATGGGTTATGGATACATACTCTAATTTATATTATATGCATATAGAAAAAAATATGTGATATGGAGAAAAAAAACTTATAACACAAAAATTGTTGTAGTAATGATATTATTTAATGGTTAATTAAAATGATTATAAATATAATAAAATAATGAAGCTGCCAGGTATATAAATAAATATAATAATCAATTCTTTTCAAAATTATTTCATCCTTCTAAAACTTATCAATTAACCTAATTTTCAGAAACACTATAATATTCTTGTATGGAAAATCTGACTAACTCATGATACAGTTTAATTGAAATCACACACACACACACAAAAGGAATATGAAATATTAAAAAAAAAAAATTAAATATAAAAATTTTTCATATATAAATTATTTAAAATAATAATTTTTGGTTTTATTAAATAATGATATTAGAGCTTTAAATAAACTTAACTAAATCCAAACTGTCACTCAGATATATATAATAAAATAAAAATTCATATAACATTACAATACTAGCCAAAAAAACAAAATTTTACTAAAATTCTTTTATAACCAAGGTTTAATTTTTGATCAATAGAAATTTTCAAGTGAATTTCTACTAAACATACTACATATATACACAAAACAAAATAGCTTTCCCATCATTCACTTCAAAAACTAACTTTCTTTAACATCAAAGGATGTTTGTGTGTGTGAGAGAGAGACCGATGGCATTGCTTTAAATATACCATATGTATTATCCTTTAAATTCTTTACTTGCAAAAAAATGATTACTGAAATCCATTTCAATATTTTTATATTGTGTGTCAACAATTTCTCTAGAATCTTCAGTCACTTTTAGATTATATGTATGTAATTACTTGAATTTTTTTTAGTTCTTTCTGACATATTAATATTCATATCAGGAGAATGAATATTCCATATTGTATAGATCCTGCCATTTTGAAAAAGTGATAAAGTTAAGCACAAATTATAAAAATCCTATGGATATTAAAAGTTAATACATAATAATAAAATTAATTTTTGAGATTTCACATTTAAATCCAAATAACAGATATGAACAAGATAGGAGGAATATATAATTTAATGTAATTATAAATTATATTAATGGTCAGACCTAGCTATATTCATAAAAATATTATAGACTATGGTAAGCTTTCCAGAACATTAAATCACTCCTAAGTAACTGAAGGGAGGGAAATTAAGTTCTCTATGGATTATAAATTTATATTAGGTTTAAAGCCAAAGCACCATTCAATACTGGGAAATCCATGGGAGGATATTCTTTACCATCAATATTATTAAATTATACCATAACTAATTTGGTAGAGTATGAATTCTTACCTCACTAGCTATTACAAAATTAATTTATTACATTTAAATAGTAAGAATTTATAAGAAGACAGACAGGAAGCTAGAATAATAATAAAATATCTAATAAAAGACAAACAGGAAGCTAGATTAATAAATAACAAAAAAATATCTAATAGAAGACAGACAGGAAGCTAGATTAATAAATAGCAAAAAAATATATAATAGTAAGACATTATTACATTAAGTTATAAAATATTAATAAATACTTAAATATTACCATTCTTCAAGTGATCATACATCGAAGTTTTATCCAAGTCACTGGTTTAAAGTCTTTTTTTTTTTTTTGTTAAGCTTAATTTTTTTGTTTGTTTTACATTATGGAGCCTATTTTAGTATTTCAGATGCTATAAATCCATCTTTGAAAATATAGAATCATTAAATTTTTTAACTTCTTGAGATGCTTTATATTTTTAATTATTTAGAACATATTTCTTCACCATTTTAAAGACACAAATATTCTGTGAGAGAGGACTTTCATTTATTACTTGCAAGCATAATTTTTTTAAGTAGATGAAGCACAACTCAGAAATGACATTTTAAGTTTGATCATATACAAGGTTAAAGATAAATAATTAATTCAGGCTACATTATGCTCATTTTATATTTGTTTTTGTTCATGACTTGGCTTCTAAATAAAAATAGTTTTATGAGCAGCTAATGATGACTGCTAAACAAAGGATAGACTGAAGATGCTGGGGAAAGCATGAGCTAAAGTGCAAGTTTTAATTAAAATTTTTAAATCACATTTTATTTAAATTGTCATGGTTTAAAAATAAATTAATTGTATTTATCATCTTTTTAATCACTTTTTAAGTTAATTGTATTAATTACAAGAACAAAAATATTTGTTACCTTTTTTTATAAATTTGTCAAATCAATTTCAATTATTTAGATTTTAAATAATTGACCTTTGAACTTATAATGTTAAATTTACAGTGAATACAAGCAAGCACATTTCAAATCATTGAACTAAAAGAAATCTTTTTCTCTTTTTTTAATTTACTTGTCTATTCTTTTTTTTATCATTATTATTAAAATTGTTACCCCAAAAGTAATCAACACTTAGCCACTCTTGTGTTCATTTATGTAACTTGCTTTGCAACTGATACATTGCCCTACTGTCAGATTAGGAATAAAATAATTCAAATCTTTGACACTGGAAGATTTTATTTTTACCTCAAACATTAACATCATTAATTTTTTTTACATATAACCTTGCTAATGAGCTAGAAATCAAAATAGGAAAAGCATTAAGTTTAAAATTACTTTTTAATACTAGAGTACTACATCATGAGCCAAATTGTGTAATATACAATCACTAACCATGGACCTTGGTTTAAATAGGTTTTTGTGAATATCAGGAAAACTCTACTTAACATCTGATTTTAACTTACAGTTCATAATTAATTATTTATTATTTCCCTAGAAATTTCTTTCTACCAGTAACTCTGTAGTGAGCCCAGGATATCTCTCAACTGGTGTTTCACCATCAACTCACATGGGGTTTTGAGCACAAGCACATCTGTAGTTCAGCCAACTCCTCCAGAGAAAAGGCTTAATCATACAAATATTTTCAATCCACAATTAGCATACATATCTTTACCTTTTCAATTATCTGCCCATCATTACTAGTTAAGTTTTCTGACAACTTTCAAAAAGAGGGCATTGTACCCTTTTCTTTTCCTTCATTAGCCAATGGAAAATACTATTGTTGTATTGGTGAATTATAGTGAACTGGCCATCATAAATTTCTTGAAAATTTTTAGACATGTTTTTCAGGATGATTTACATAACGGAAAAGTCTGGTTAGAGATCTTCTGCTTACTTTTTCTTAGATCTCTTGTTTTCATTATTCTTTATCTTGCTTCAGTCATGTCCTACAAAACTGTATGTATTATATGATGAGCATAGAAAATCTGTCTGGAAGAGAAATCCATAGAATGGACATTTTTTCAAATCCTCATTATATCTTCATACAGAATAATAATAAACAACAAAGAGATCACATTCCATAAATATTAATTTTTTCTGTGAATATAAAGCATGTAAGTCAATAACTTCATCTCTATGATAGCCATGATTCTTAATTTCATAAGGTAGATAATAAAATATTAAACTGTCTTATTTTTTAACTATAGTTTTTGTGTCAAGAAATACCTTTTTGATTATGTGTTTCAATCCTTTCCATAATTTCTTTAATTTTAGAATGTAAATATTCAATATGCTTTTTACTAGATATTATACTCTTCTTCCATATCTTAAATAAATTTAAATATCCAATGTAAACACAACAATGCATAATATATAATTAAAGTTTTATAAGTAACTTAATTATAAATATTTTTACATGAAAAATGGTGTTTTTTCTTTTTGTCTCAAAATTATTGTTTGTTTCATTATGTTTTCAACAATTATTATTTTTATGGTTTTGACAATTATTAATTAAGGTAAAACATACTTTCTTTTTTTTTAAAAAAATTATGTTTCAATAAAATTATATTTTTATTTTCCATTCATACGTGAACTCATTCTTTCATTATTCAAATCCTGGGTCTTTCATGAAATAAAGCCATCCAAATTTATACTGGAATTAAGTTTTCCCTCACAATTATTCTCTGCATTTTCAAATGGAAAAGCAAGAAAATTTCTCTCTACACTATCACTTATCACGGTCACCATTACTACTAATTTTCCATTGGAATGAATATTTAATTCATTTTCTAGATATTCTATTTCCCTTTTTCTTGGTCTTCACTGCTGTGATGCTTTTAATATTTACTTTCAACATTTCCCTTACTCAATTTATGATGTTATAAACTTATACCACACATTTATAATTAATCTCATGGGTTATTAATTTTCCCATTCCATATCATTATAAAACTTATTCACTAAATTTTTCATTTTTTAAAAAATAATTTTTGTTTTCCAACTATATTTCATTTATGTTAAACCACTAAACATCACATGATCATCATTCTTTATTCTTACACAATCTGTTTACCCAGATGCAAAACACTTTATACAGCAGCACCACTCAGTGCAAGCCAGAGTAATCAATGGAAGCAGGAAAGTTGGTGCATAAAATCCCTATCTAGTGCCTACACATACAAGATCCCCAGATTAGTTGCTAGCTTGTGGCTTTCATCAGTGAGGAGCCTTGGATTTGAAAGTGCTGCACCTAGATCTTAGGATCTAATGCAACCCTCCAGAAGTTGCATTTTATTTTTTTCTAATTATATTTATTCTTATTAACATTTTTCCAAATTTAACTTTTTATATATATACAGAAACACTGGACAAAAAAAAAATTCTTTTAAATTATCATAATTAAATAAAGTATCTATTTTAAATCATCATAGTATATGAATTATATAAATTAATTATTTTTGTTTTTTTTAAATATATATATATGTGTGTGTAATTTACTGATCGAAAAATAAAATGAAATAAAATTGCAACGTTACAAAAAAAATTACGACTTGGGTAATTTTGATTGTAACTTTCATTCTTCACTCTCTCATTTATAGAACATGCCTTATCTAACAAATGCCTCTTACCAAATCTTGGTAATAGTGCCACTTCTCCTACTCTTTTTTTAATCTCCAAGCTATCTCTGTGGGAAGCAAATCAGCTTATTAACCCACAAGTTAGCACTAGTAAACCAACACTTAGAATAACCAATCAGAATCTGATAAGCTTATTCAAATTCTGGGCTTTGGAGCCTAAATTTTTAGAATACGTAGTCAAAATAAATCTCCAGGCTATGCCAACTAGTTGGTTCCTAAATTACAGGAGACAGATTGGTTCCATTGATCCACTCTGTGTAAATTGTCACCGGCAGGACGAGACCTTTGAGCATATAATCTGTCCACACAATGGACTTGGCAAGATCAAAGTGATCATTTACCAGAACTGCAGAGTAGACTTTTACAAAATTATGTCCATCAAGGACTGTGTAGCTACTAGAGACATTCCTACTATTAGATTATCTACTTTCTTGACCTATTCCATGTGGCTGTCTAGGTGTAAAAGACTATTCACTGTACCACAGCCAGATATAGATATTTTCTTTCTACAAATGCTAAAGAAACTTAAAGATAAAGACAGAACTTTGTCATCTAAATTTTTGTTTGAACTGATCTGGTTACCTTTTAGTTTCCCTAAATAGTCACAGCCTTACTAATAATTCTATGAACACTATTCAATGTTTCAATTTATTTTGGTTATTTCACAATGTTTCATGTTTTGTTCATTTTCTTATCATGTATTAATCAATGATACAGTGTGTGTATAATTCTCGTGATACTAGCTTATATTAGACATCTTAGTAAACTCATTTTGAGCAGACACGAGGAAAATATATGATATGACCATTATTTGTACTACAAATGTAATCTTGACTTATTAAATCAGCTCTAGCTCTCTGATAGACATTGAGTGTATACCCTGTTAAAAGTACTCTTGTATTATATCATCAATACATCGAATGCAAGTGGATTATACATACTTGTGTATTAATACTTGTGTATTAATATAACTGATTTCAGTCCACCCTTTTATAATGTATTGATTACCTATTTAGCAATACTTGTCATTTATTGACATTAAATGTACACCTTCTGTCAAATGTAATCTTATTATTGTAACAGTCAGAAAATGTGTGACTCGTAAACATAGTGCAGAATTCGACCACCATACAGAACAGCAGCACCATCGAGTAGTGAAGCCACCCATGGTACTGAGTTCGAACATAGTTTATCGGTTCCACAATACAATCCATGAAACAACGCATCTGATGCGACATTAGTAAATATTTCCTTAGGCACGGTGGTCAGGGATATGCAAGAGATTCATGATTTTATTCTCGAGTTAGCCAATAATCAAACTAATATTAATTAAACATTCATATTTACATAATCGAGGAAATATTATATAGAATGGGTATCGAATAAATGAAACGTAACTGCAGACATATAGTTTAAAATTATTTATTAATACATTTTAATAAAATCATTTACTAATAATATTTTAAGGATTCAAAGCTTCAGTAGTGGGATTTGCAACATGATTATATTTTAAAGAATACATTATTTATTTGTTTACAAACGGAATTTCATTTATTTGAGGGCATAATCTAGCTACCTAAAATTCTCGAGTAAGTATTTCTAAGGGATTTATACCTTTGCAATGCAAGAGTCTAAAGTATGGGTTATAAGAGTAACAGTAGACATATATTTATTTAATTTAAAATATTTATTTATCTCTAAGGGCAAACATTTATTTGAGAGTGAATTATGAAGATAATGCAGAGGCAGAGTGATATATAGAATAATAAAACTAAGTAAAGGAATACGTGGTACGCTTTAGAAAGGTGATATGGAATGGCAGTATATTGAAACTGCAATGCCGCGAATGAGTTTATAAGACTGTCAGGCTGGTCTCTGCCTCGGCTCGACGAAGTAAGGTGTCACATAAGCATAACCAGGGACAAGCGGTCCGTGTCACAGTTTTGACGGCTGGCTGCATGATGTTGTCAAGTCCTACGGGAGCACCCATTATGCCCGCTTGTGTAGGACGACGGGGGTTAATTTCAACCCTGAAGAATCCAGAAATTTCACGGCAGAATGGGTCATCGCGTCTCTAAAACGTAACACATGTATACTGTATAAACGATTATGATGAGATTTAAATAGATTTCTGACTTGGCCCTACATTATCAACATTTACTAAAGAACGTTGGCGACTCTCAAAGAAATGTAATTTTCTGGAATTATTCATGATGATTTAATAAATACAAAACATATATAAATTGGGAATTATTATAACTAATACGTCAGCCATTTGCAAAGTAGTAGACCCCTGCATTACAATAAATGATGCACTGAATGCGTGTCAATTTATATGAAGGTTAAGTTATTTAGGAAAGTACATATTAATGAAAATGTGACACGCATTCACTGTTTCAAACGATCATAGATTTAAATTTTGAAAATAGAGACAATTGTGAGCATGCAATAATTAAATAATAAATATAGATAAAATGTAGATTTTAGAAATACGCACCCAAGATAGAATGAGGTAAGCTAGATTAGTAGAGAAATTTACATATTAAGTTAATTATTCAGTTTTAGTTATACATATGGTAGTTTTTACATTTTATAATTTAGATAAGTATTATGAAGAAGAGCTATAGCATATTATTAGAGTACTCTAGAGTTTGAACAGAGACAGGTACCTGTTTTATAAGAAGTTTTCTGATTCCATTAGTTTAGCAGCAAAAAGTTCACGAGTGGCAATTTTTTTTTGTATTTAGATATTTCATTTACTTTCACAGCAGCAGCAGCTTTTTCATTTATTTCAGGCAGCAGATCTTCATGGTGAATTTATGACCGGCAATGGAAAGTTCGGCATCCGATAGGCCATCTCCCGATGGAGAATAATCTAGGTGCTTTACTCGGTCATACCTTGGCAGGAACAAATTATTTTTATCTTTTGGAGACTCTCAGTGATCGAGAGCAAAGCTAAAGTTTAAGTGAATGTCTCCAGCAAGTCTAAAATGGCCTCTTTTTTTATCTTGATCTTTCACATTTTTGTTAAGGTATTTTTAGGTTCTACTTAATCTGCCCTGAGGATAATCAATGCATTTTGTTGGTTTTTAATTAAAGAAAGCTGCCATTCTATTGTTTACATTTTACATTTACTAATTACATTTTGGGGAATTTTTCTTTAATTAATCTATTATCTATCATTGACCGATGCTTTTAAATTTCAAAGACAAAAAGGGAACATAAGATTATTTTAACTTTTAATTAAATATTACATCAGATTTTTTTCGAATTATTATTAAACGAAATTTAAACAAAGCAATAAATACGAACTTTATAATCCAAAATAAATGATTAAAATTATACAAAATTATATAACTAAAAGAAATCTAAATTATATTATTTTATCCCTATTTATTGCGTTTAATTTGAGATCGAAATGTGTGCGTGTTTATGCTGAATTCTACATATATTTATACATTTTTAATATTGCTACATACACAACTCGATACCAAAAAGTTTAAATTTGGGCAGGATAGACCGGTCAGTGAGAGACGACAGAAAAAGGTGAAACTTAAGATTCGAATACGAATCTTACTGTTTCATTATGTTTCCTAAGTTCCTACTGAATTTTGGGTTTATACCCTTTTATTGTAATTCAATAATTTCATGACTTATTCCTTTCATCACATATAACCTTGTATTATTTTACCAATGTATCAAATGTAAACATGCATATATTCTGTTAATAAAGTTTTGGAATAATAACTTTCATTCTTTTAAGAATTTATAATTATAAATAGAATATCTGAATCCACCATCTATTTTTTAAGATAATACTATTTATATAGTATTGCCTTACCTCTAAGGTCAGTTTTCATAAATTCTTTTAAATGCATTGAAATCATCAATTAATATACACTAACTGATTGTATTGATCCTACTTAACTGTATAAAGTCAAAATTACTTTTACATTTCTTTCATTCTTTCACATATTCATTTTATAGCATATCCAGGAAGCTTGTATATACAGACTACTTTATTTTACATGTAGTAATATATATATATATATAATGAGTGAAACTTCAGTTGGTTAAGCATATTTAAAGCTTTTATATTATAATGATAATCCAAAGGGACTATTTTTAAATATAACTAATTGGCATAACTTTTATATTTATATAGAAAGAAGATAATGATAGTCATGATTGAAACTAAAAAATGGGTTATATTTCCCAGTCACCTCCTCAAAATCAATACTAGGGGTTTAAATAGGCTTTACCACTCAGATGAAAATCTGTTTCAATTGAAATAATGAGAAAGACATGCATTTACAGCCTTTATAAGGGCACTATCTTTTCATATGTAAAGAAAAAAAAGCTAAATAGACCAATTTCAACCATCCCTCTTCCAATAACATTTGGAATTTTCTCAGTGGTCAGGCATTCTTTCTCAAAAAAAAAAAATGTTTACAGACACAGAAGTAATAAATGCTCGTGTGAGCATTTAAAATAAAAGCTGTGATATAAAATGGCACGATAACATGAATTTTATAAACTAATGACCATTTATTTACAAAATAATTAAGCTAGAATAAATTTATACAGTGAATAAGCATATTAAAAAACAACTAAATAAAAATAACTTAATTACTAATGTAAAAAAAATAAAATACAATAAATATATTCCACTGACTTATTAAGACTTTCTCTATTTTTTGTTTGTTAAGGTTTTAAAATAAACCTTCTTACCATAGTATATATACTTTTTATTACTGATCAATATGGAATACATCCTGGGATATCTCTTAACCTTTTATTTTGTATGATTTAACTGTTCAGTTTACAACAATGACAGGCGTATACATTCTTCATAGACATAGAGTGTTATGGCATTTAAAGGTCAAACTCAGGTAATCTTCAAGAAATGATTACATAATTATAACAGGCTGGTATATGTTTAAATCAGCAATGCATTTTATGTGGTTGTTTAAATAGCTAGTCATGCATAAATAGTTTTATTATTTTTGTTTCAGATTATATTAGCTAACATATTTTTTTAATAGCAAGGCGATGTATAAAAGTTATAGATTTAAAAAAAGATTTTTCTAGACTAGTATTATAAATTTAATTTTCATAGACAATCTTATTTGTACTATTCTTTTCACTGGCAACTGCTAAAAATTAATTTTTTTTTTAAAATGTTACTCAATCCAATAGTAAAGAATGTGACTTCTTCTTCCTTTTAATCTTTTTAAAAATTCTTCACATTTTTCTTTATAATATTTTTACTTCTAATTAAAAAGACAATAGATTCCTGATTTTCTTTTTTTCTCGTCTATTAATTATAATTATGTACCAGATTTATAGATTCACTTTTTTAATCTACAAATCTAATCAAGTTACTTTTTTTAAAAAAAAAAATTAAATAGTTATATATACATCAAGCTTTTTTTTGTTTCTATTAAGATGCCATTACCTGGATTAAATTCCTTTATAGAAATTTATATTAATAAATTGTTCAATTTTATATATAGAGCTCATAAAATAAGTTCTTAACAAGCTTTGCAGAATATCCCCAATCCCAGACCGGTTTCTGCTACTGTCATCCTCAGTGAGTGCTAGGATATTCAAGCATTAGATTATAAATACCAGGACAAGCCCAGCACTTTATCTAATGTATAACTATTAAGTAGAAAATCTGAAATTTTCAGACATCAGCAAGAGCTTATTTTGCAAGCTCTATATATAACATTTGTAAATACAAGCTTATTAAATTAGGTCATGTGACATCTGACTTGATTTTTTGTAATTGTTCAATTTATCTTTATTTCTTCATTTAATCCAAGTAATATACATTTATATATCTCACATATACTTACATGCATGCACATTAAAAAACATACTATTGCATCATGACATTTTGCTTTTAACCAATTATTATTAGAAATTTTAAAACAATTTTGAATAACCTATTATAGGTTGCTATATCATCTACGTACTACTGGCTGACCATGTTTTTAAGCTTCTATTTCCAACACTAAAATATCCTTATTTAATAATATCAAAAATAATTATTCCATATAGTTTATGCTTGAAAGGAATCACTTTGTATTTAAATATTTTTTTTTTTTACAATTCGTATGTCATTTTGTATATGTGTGTGATTTTAATTATTCTTTATCTTCGGCTAGTTAATCTTTCTGTACAAAATTATTATAGTGGCTTAGTAAAAAAAAATTAGTAATAAATATTATAGTATAAAAGAATAAATAATACACTTAAAGATAGATTGATTAGATTTGAATTTCTTATACAGTACTGCTGTGAACTACACTATATTTTATTACAATTATAGGTTACTTTCAAGAAAACAATGATTACAAAAATTAAAAAGATGGTGTACATTAATGGATGTTGTGAAGTTAAAAGCAAAAGAAGAAAGAGATTTAAAAAGTAAAATAAATGCTTTACTATAAAGAATAAAAATATTGTAGATTAAATTAGAATGAGATTTATCATATATAACAGATAGAATTATGGCATTGTGGTAGTATATCAAACATAGTAGCAAGATTATTATTTAACTAAATAAATGATACCAAATGCAAACAATTCTTATTAAGCTCTAATAAGTTTTCATGCTAATAAATTTGCACAGATCAATTCACATTTTAAAGTTGTCAGGAGAGATTTGAAAACATTTGGAAGATAAAAGAGCTATGGGTAAAATTGATACAAAAACAAATATCAAAGAAAAAATAGAGTTGTGTGGGAATAAACAGTACAGTGAAACCACAATATATGCTTTGTTGATAAACTGTGATTAGAATAGAATTCACATTGTTTATTAAATGGTAAGTATATGGTACTTTTCAACACACACACATCTGTATATAAACAGACACTTTATATATATATAGTATGCAAAAATAAATTAAATTTATAGTATAAACAATTTTTAAAAAAAATATATTAATAATAAAAGGGGACTTTTTTTTTCATTCATTAAAAAAAATAGGAATAAAAAAAACTACTATATTTTTATTTTTTAAATAAAATAAATAGTGAAATATCTGACTTTCATTATGAGCTCGGAGCAATATTCTTTTTTCTGTAATAACATTTTTTCTTATAGCATTACAATGTGCTAGTTTCTTTATCAAGAAACTGATCTTTTTAATTGTCTTAATGTTTTTAAGTCAGTATTAACTTTAAGTATGTTCTAAAAAATTTTTAGCCCATTACACATAGAAATTATTTTATTTTGTGAAATATTGCACATCAAATTCAAAAAGGATAATAAAGAAAAACTAAAATGAATGTGCTTTCAACAGAAACTGAAGAAATTTCATTAATGAAGATGATTGTTTGCAGTGCTGCAAGATGGAAAAACAATTACTGATGAAATTTAAAATTTATTTACAAAATTTATTTTATTTTTAATTACATATGGCATTCAGAAATGGAAAATAGCTGCTCAAAATTGTAAAATGTATTAAATTTGTGAATTTTAATACATGATTTGTTTGTTTATATATATATAAACCATTGTAATATGTGAAGTGATGTATTATGGCTTCTCCTTAAATGAAGTCAAGAATATCTCAGCAATTATGCCCAGATAAACTTGTTAGCCACTTTATTTTACATTCCCCACTCTAAATTTACCCATAATCTGCTCTATCCCATTTCCACAACATAATCTTTGTCAACTCTATAACCTTTATATCTAAATCCCCCTTATCTTTTCCCAAACCCAGCATAAAAACCAATAATTCACTTTCTGTATAATTACTCTTTTCATATTTATTTTCCCACAACTTCATTATATGTACCCTTTCTGTTTTCAAACATTTACATTCAATTAACAAATGCCTAATATTTTCTATTCCTTTCTTACATAATTTACAAAATAAATCACCCATATTTTTCCATTTACATGTATATTCTTTTGTAGCTAAAGATCCCGTTCGAGCCTTAAACAATAAACTATTTTCCTTACTATTATTATATATTAACTCACACCTAATATTCTGTTTATTTCTATATATATTTAAACTCTTTTTACTCTCCATACTATTTCTCCATCTCTCTAACTCCCTAGTCTTTATTAATAAATTTATTCTTTTATCCCATTCCTTACTACTATAACACTCAATAATCCTCTTAACACAATCATCCCATCTTTTGTACAAATATATTGATATAAATTCTTTATCCAAATCTTTTACATACCGCATTACAATTACAAATATCTAGTAACACCCTCTGGCTAAAAGTCTGCATCTCAATAATAGTGAATAGACTTTTAAACAGAGGGCATTACTGGATATTTGTAATTGTATAATGGTTTAGCTATTTGTATGATTATTTCAGTTAGTGTTAACAGTAACTTTATTTTCATACATATATATTTGAGAAGCATATTATTGAAGTTGTGCATTTTGATATAACCTAGTTTATGGCTTCATTGTATATTATGAACCATTTTTGAAAAAAAAAAAAATGGGAAGAAAAAACTTCCACATAAGTGCATGGTAGAGTTGGGTTATATTTTAACAGACAATATACTTTTTAAGACTGTGATTTCCTAAACAGATTTAATAAAAAGTGTATAATCAAATAATATTTTAGATATCTAATTGCAAGACTAGGAAAAGAAAAATTATGTAAAAAATAGAATCAATAATTCATATCTATAACCTTCCGAAATAATACAGAAAATTCAAACTAAAACAAATTATTTTAAAATATTAATAGACTTTGACGATAATGTAAATAGGATTAATGAAAAGATAATAGATATTCTTTTATGAATATGTATCCAGACATTAAGAATATAAAAGTAGCAACTTCCTATAAATGTTTTACTCAATGCATCATCATTAGCTATATACCAAAAGGTAGGACCAAGGTATCAAACCAGACCATATTATTAATGTCTTTTGATCTATGTATTAAGTATTTATACCTGTTTTCTTTTTTGAGGTTATCATTTTTTTATTTTTTTCCCCCAATATCCTTTTAATACTACCCCCCCCCCCCTAAATGCATGTCATAGTTTTTTTTTATAATTTTCTCAAAAAATTAACTCTTTTTCTTACTTTTTTAAATATTTTTATATTTCTGATATTATCTTTGCAACTTTTTCATTTTTCTACAGATATATATCTGTTTAGGCTTTTTTTTCTAACTATCCGTATTCTATGTTAAAGCTATACTTCAAACAAAATTTTAAAAGCCATGTTTTATATCTAATTTTAATGGCCCATGGAATAACTCTCTATTCTTATTTGAAATCTGTTTAGTTATAACAATTGTTTTATGTACTATTTCTTTAGTTAGTTATTTGAATTTTTAAATGTTTAAAATTGCATTTACCTCTCTATGTAATGCTTCCTCTTAATGTATTTTTCTTTACTTATTTCATTGCCTTACAATTATTTGTGTTTATTTTCATCACAAACTTTCTATAGGTGACATCATCTTATCATGCTCATTCACACTGTTTTCAACTATTTTTATGTCAGCAAAAAAAATTTGATATAATTCATTTTTCCTATCTCAAATCTAGTTTCATACACATCTAAACAACACTTATTTAACAATTCATTTAAATATATATTAAATAAAATAGTGATAGATAACTTTCCTGTTTTACACCTCTTTCTATATCTATATTATTGGTAAAATATCATTTAACTTTAATTGTAACTTTTTAATCAACACACACACACACACACACACATATATATATATATATTGATGTTTAAGTAACTAATGTAATATAAAATATTATATAACAACATAAATTCTATATATTTATTAACTTTTTTTGGTAACTATTTTATATCCTTTTCAATGTGATTGTAAATTATTTTAACACTTCAATTTATTATGCATATATTGTGACCTCTATCATTTTTTCTATTAAAAAAAATAATTAGAACCAAAAATAATGAGAAAAAAACAATCCAGATATTTTCAAATATAATATGAAAAAATAAAAATGATCCATTAAACAACATCTAATAATTATATAAAATATACAGAAAAAACTATATAAAATATTTTATATAATCTTCCACTCATTTTTAATTGACCAAATATTAATTAAATTAACTGATATTTTATATATATTGTGCCCTTTTGTATGGGTCACCATCTAATTTTTGTGCTAATCTGTTAAAAAATTTTAAATTTAAGATATATGTGAATATGTGATGTTAATTTTGCTTATGGTAATATTTCAAAAAGTTTAATTAAAGCAATCTATGAGTATTTGATATGTTTAATTGTGCTGAAATTGAGAGAGACATTTTAAGTAAAGATGATAGTAGTATATGGTTGGGAAAACTGGCCATAGTTAATACTGCATTAATATATTTAATAAGTAGGTATTTAAAACTAAAAGTGTTTAAAAGACAAGTTAAAATTAAATGCATATATTTATTATTGATAAAATAATGTTATAAAAGAATATAAATATTTTTAATTATTATAAATACTTAAATAGAAGATTAATATTTGATTTTAATAATATCGAATTATTAATTTAAAAATCTGTTATAATATCTTATTTATTTTAAAAAAATGTTTATTTTAAAAATGCAATTGTTAGTTATTTTTAGATTATAACAAGCGTTTCTTGTGTTGTAGAAACAGATGTTAGTTAAATATGCACACACATGCTTGGAAGTTATCTAGTAAAATTGCAAAACTATTTTAAAAATCATGTTATAAAATTTATAAAAAATACGTGAGCTATCACGAAATAAAATAAAGATAAATCAATGTAAAATATTAAATCTGATTTTTAAAAGTATTGCTTTAAAAATATAACGTATAAAAAAGACTTAGTGTATTTTAAATAATCTTCTAAAAGTTAAAATTAAAATCAAGTAAGTAAAAATATTTTAAAAGAATGTTTAGTGGATTTAAATAAATGATAAGGATTATTTTAAAAATTTAAAAATGTAATAAATATTAAATATTAAATAAGTCATTATTTATTTTTAATTTTGTGTTGTTGGTAAATATGTAAATAAGCCAGCAAGTTGATTGTTTAAATGTACCAATCAGATGGGAAGTTTCTTCCGGTATAAAAGCTTAGTTCAATTGTTAGGAGGGGACTTCGTGATTGAATTTTAAAGTTAATTGTGTTATTTAAAATAGCTACGTAAATTTTATAGACGCTTTTAATATCATTTTTCAAAATTATAAGAGTGTCATTGTAAATAATTTATAAAAGTTTTAAATGATAGACATGCAGTGTTAATTTAATTTTTCCTTATCAATCATCTCTATATTGAAGCTCAATTTGCAAGCAAATGGTCATGGGAACATCATATATAGTGAAAATATATCGGAAACTTTATACTAGAAATATGACAAACGCTGGATTAGTTCGGAAAATTACAAGAGGGAGAAAAGTAGTATTTTGGACAGTATATAATTTTAAAAGCTAATTAATATTGACTATTAGAAAATAGATATTTTAAAGAATAAAATACTTCTTTATGAAGAAAGTATTTTTGCAAGCTACAAATTTAAATATATATCTTAAGTAAAGATATTAGAAATAAAAGTAGTTTGATAAATACTTGCCTTGTTAAGTCTTTATGTTTAAAAGACTAAATGTGGACAATTTTAAAAAGGCAAATAGATTGAAAATATATTTAGCTAAAAATCTTAATATAATAAAAATTATTATATTGAAATAATTTAAACGCTGGTTGTTTTAGATGAAGAAGCTTATTCTTACCTGGATATTTTGTTAAGAAATGCGCAAGTAATATGTGGACGTCCAAGTCAATTAAAATAATTAAATGATAATTTTTCATAAACTATAGACTAATTTTAGAAATAATAACTTTAAATAATTTTCGTTAAGGAACTGGATCCGGAGCCTATAAACTATTTTAATTTTATTTTATTTTTCTTGTGGGGAACTTTTATTTTATTTTAAAAGAACGTTATCATTTTATAAACTTTTAAAAACCACGTGATGGACCGGAAAACGGAAATGGTGTTTTAGTGAATGTGTACCTAGGATTAAAGAACTATTATGGTGAAAAGAAGACATCGCTGGAGTTACGTAATATGAATTCTGTTTTATTTATCTAACATAAAAATTAAATATTATTAATTTATTAAAAATAAGATAGGTACATTTCTTAAAATAATAACTAAAAATAATATAATAATTAATTATATAAGTTTATTTTATAATTAATATAACACGTAATATGTTAAAGAATGATTGTGAGTGTAAATGTGAATTATTTTATGAAGCTGTAATTCCGAAGAATATTGGAAGATGGACTGTACATTAAATCATTGCTTATGGTAAAAAATTTTATAATAATAATAATTTTGATGTATTTAATATGTTTTTTCTTTAGATCAACCAAATGATATGTTATTGTTGAATGAATGTATAAATATTTTAAAATACACACACATTATATTGGCAGTGACAGTTTTATGTAAATATGCATAATTTGAATTTATGATATAAATATGATACAACATTACATAAGAAGCTTAGAAATAATTATATGATTCTTTCGTAAACAAATTTTGATATTTTTTATGTTATAGTATTAGAATTATATTTATTATTCATAAGTAATTATTTTTATTGTAAGTTTGAAGAGATCTCAAAGTCTATATTTTATTTTTGTTTTATTGGATAAATTAAGTTAAGTTTTATGTAGAAGTTTATGTTTGGATTAAAGGTTTACTGAATATAGATGATGTAGTATAAATAATTTGGATAATTATTATTTTTTTTTTTTATTTAAAATCAATGATTATTTTCCGGAAAATTTAAATAAGTTTTAGAGGATGTTTTTGTAGATAGAAAGTTATTAAGAAGGAGTAGAATAACACATAAAGTAAAGTAATAATTTTACATAGAAAAGAATCATAAAATTTATCTAATATAATACTTTATGAATTTGAAATTAATGAATAATTTAAATATTATTATTTAACAGTGCATATATGTAATGCATATTTAATAAAACATGTAGCATAAATTGCATTAAGTGAAATATAAAATTATAATCAATTATTTGTTATTACATTATAAAGATACATTAGTTTTTGTATTATGTTATTAAAGTAATACTGATAGTAAAGTAAACACATATTAGTACATGATGAAATGAATAACAGTAATACTTAAGTAATGTAGCAATTTAATTAGTAAAGTTTAATTGTTTACATACGCTACATAAATATTGTTTAATAAATTTTCCTGTGTAATAATTGAAGTTCACTGATATTTATTTAAAGTCTAAGTTTTAAAAGCATACTTCAGTGTTATTAGTACAACATTTTAAAAGAATGTATAATTACTTATTAGGAGTATGAAGTAATAACGGTGTAAACATATTGTATTATTATTTTCTTATTTTTTTTATTTTTCTTTGTTTTCTTAATTTTGAACTGTAAAGATTGTAAATACATTCTTAGTTGAAGTTAATGTAAATAAATTTGTTTAATTTGTTTTAAAAGTGTGTCGAGTTCATTATTTTGCACCACAGCATTTGACAACAGATAATTTGAATAAACATAATATTTGCACAATATGAATTATTATTATTATTTAGAAATAAACACAATATTTTCTTGATATCATTTTATAAGAATTGATTGATATTAACATATAATATTATTATGGTCACAGGGTAATTATAATGCACATTATAAGAGTACAATGTTATTTATTGCCACAGATTATTAAATTATAAGATTTTGATCTTTTCCAAAATTAAGATACTATATGAAAATAAAGGATATACATATGATTATTTATTTAATAATTGATGATATAACAGAAATAGATAAAATTAAGTTATACTCTAAGACTAGTATTGTATATTATTATTAGAATAAGTTAGGTGTATTTAGGTTTGATATAAAATCCCTTATCATACTTATTTACATGGATTATTATTACTTTAAGATAATTAGAAGAGCCTGAGATTATTTAATTATATTTTCTTAATAAAAGTTGAGATTTATTTTATTACTATTAAAGATAGTTTATTTTATTTAAAAGCCATAAGAATGCTGCAGATGTAGTAGTAAGTTAATAAGGAGGTAATAGTATTCTTATGCCATTGAAACAATGTCTTGGGAGATATTGACTCAATATAAATCTACTTATTGCTTTGTAACTTTACTTCACAGTCTCATGATTTTAATAAATACTTATTTAATTAGTACATACTATAGAAATATATTGATTTTGATAATTGGTAATAAATTTAATTAGAATATGATAGTATAAAAGTAAATTAAAGATAGATATGCAAATTTTAATTAAGCATTATAATTTAATTGAGCTAGTTGTATTTCAAACTATATTATACATCGAGAAGTAAGGGTACAATATATATTCATATAATTATGTTTATTATAGTTAATATAATTAGTTTTATATATTTTTCTTCTATTATGTTTTCGGATGTATTTTAAAGATGTTATATTTTTTACACAACTTATTCTAAGTTCATATTTTAAATAGTAACTATATAATGCAGATTTATCATCTCTTCTATTAATTGCATTGTTATATTATTTTTATTTTTCATCTAATTTTTCCCATATATGTCAATAGTAAATTACATTACAATTTCCACAATTAATTATATATATATTACATCACCTTTTATTTTATAACTACATATTAATTTGTCTAGATGTTTACTATTTGATCATCCTATCTTTATATTTTTATTTATATAATTTATATTTTTTACTAATGTTTTATAAATTTTAGGATAGTAAAAAAGTTTTATCCATTTTTAAATTAAAACTATTATTATTATTATTATTATTACAACTATTATTATTTAGAATAAAAATATTATTATTTAAATTAGATGGTTTACAATTAAAAAATATATTTTTAATGTTTCTAGAGTTATATCCATAGCTTTTATATAATTCAATAATAATATTTCTATCCTAAATAATTGTTTTAATAAAAATGGTTAAAACTTTTATACTACCCTAAAATTTATAATACATTAATAAAAAATAAAAATTGTATAAATAAAAATATACAGGGTGGTCAAATAGTAAAAATCTACAAATTAATGTGTAATTATAAAATATTAGGTGATATAAAATATAAAAAAGGAAGTGTATATATAATGCAGGGAAACAATTAGGTAAAAGAGTAAAAAAAAATATTTCAATACAATTAATAAAAGAGATTATAAATTTGCATTAGATATTTGCTATTTAAATTATTGACATAAAGTCATTAAACTAAAAATTAATGAAGTCCATTATGCTGTTCGTTTAAATAAATTATAATAAATAATAAAAATATCATATAGAACAGATGTATATATATATATATAATAATTACATATAAAGTCTTTTCCACCACATGGTTTTGTACCCTTTCCAATGTTAAGCATCTATTTTAACATTAACCAATTATTACATAAAAATTATAAACATTTAAATTACAAATCTGAGTAGAAAAACAACAACTCAAGTTTGCCACTTGACTGAAATTGTTGTGTTCACTATGAAACTTGGATGCTTGCACATCATGTCATTTATTATTATTATTTTTTACAATATTATTACCTGAGGACCATTGGAACTGGTCTAATAATAATGATTATCTGTTGTATCTCACCTTTAACTAATAGGGTAGACCAGGTTCTTAGTTTGATCGGATTGAACATTCATTCCCACATACCCACAGATATATGAATAAATCATATATTCAACAATAGTAAAAGGACAATGGGTGAGCTGCTACATGATTAAATTAATGAGACAAGTTCATATTAGAATTGGAAGGTGTACTACAATCTAGATCAAACATGAGGTAAGGTGTGATGATGTAGCTGGAAGTGTCATCATATCTACACATGAGGCAAATGGTCACAGAACTACCAGGTATCATCATACCTACTCACAAGGCACACTGTCATGGTATAGCTGGAAGGTAGGTAAACTTAGAAGAGTATCTGAAATCGCTTACAGACATACTTATATGGCAACTAAATGCTATACCAAACCAACACTATCAGGCAAAGATATAACATTATATATATTGTAAATATGCATTTTTATATTTGTTTATATTAATAAATATTATAAATGTATCATATGAGTCAGTGTTTATAATAATCATGCATTAAACACAATAGTTGGCGCTGTTAATAGGATATTGATGGCTAACATTATTAATGCATTAATATAAATTTTAAAAATAAAGCACGTACTCAATTATTAAAGAAGAATCTTTTTTTCTCTCTCTCACTGCAGACAGAATAAAAAAATAAAAATGCCTAAAAGTCTCATCAGAAGAGTTTAGTCAGGCCTATTCTGAAAACTGATCAACCTACATGAATCAAGTGCTTTTCTAATCAAATTAAAAAGCCTGAAATAAAATTATCCACACTAGGGTCTATATTTGAAGCTGATCTACAACATATTACAAGCACAGGCAACCCCCATTCTCCCAGCTGATTTTGATAAAGCATCGTCTTTACTGTCAAACTTTTTCTACCCAAAACCTTTAACAATAATGTAAAGATATCACTTCAATCTCTGTACCCAAGAGGACGGGGAAAAGTGAGAGATTTTGCTTTAAACTTAAAAAGCTAGCCCTTAAGTGCAGCTTTAAAGACTTTCTCAGTGAAACCTTGAGAGATTGTTTCATTTGTGGAATGAAAGATCACGATCTTAAGATCAAGTTGTTGATTAACCCTAATATCACATTTGATTCAGCTATTTCTTAAGTGAAATATTATCAAATTCACCACTTCCTTTATTTGCTGTAATATCTTATATAAATATGAATTAGTCCACTACTTTGAACACTTTTTAGCAAAAACCTTTTATTAACCTATATTCATGCATAATCTTAGATTTCTACTGTTTTCCTAAAGTTTGTTCTAGTTGTAATTTTATATTGAGATATTTCCATTATCTAATATAAGTATTGAATGTCTTTAAAAAAATTAATTTTTATTTAAATATTCCAAATACATTCAACTGTCAGTAATAGCACATCAAACACGTTAGTATATGTACATTTCGAGAAGTATTATTCTCCTCTCTTTTTCAGATGTTTCTGGCCTGATCAGTGACAATACTAGCATATGGGATTCGAAACTGAACCCTTAGATTCTTCAGTATTGAATTTTAAAATAATACTCTAACCAACTGAGCCATCCTGCCAAAGGCAACCACCAGTAGAAATTGCAAAAACTTATCTATGATGTTCCTCATAATTTCTCCACTTTTTCCTAAGAGCAAAGTTGATTTGTGGTTTGCTTATGGGATTTTTTGCCATTGTCATTTGAGCAGCTTCTTTAAACTATCTTCTTTGCATCTTTTATTTCCCAATTGAACATATATTCATTGGCACATATATGGTCTACTACTCTAGACACATCTGTTTTCTCTCTTCTAATCATCAGTTTGGGTTCTTGCAAGCACTTTTCAATGAGTAACTGGTCTCACCAATATGTTCTTCCACATTCACATGGTATTTTATAGATGCAGTTTTTTCTTTTCAGCATTTCAAGTTTAAAAACATTCAATACTCATATTAGATGATAGAAATAGTCCAATATAAAAATACAATTGGGTTTCAACTGTCCTGAAGTTTTAGTATGTTTTGATACATTTTATGTTTTTATTATTTTATTAATTTTATTGTTTACATTTTTTGTGGTATTATTTATATAGTTATGTATTTTATTTTATGTTGTTCATTATATCATAGGTCTGAAGAAGACTGCAGGACAGTCAAAACATAAGATTATGCATGAATATAGGTCAATAAAAGTTAGTCGCAGCATTAAACCTGTGGAAAGAAAAGTCAGATTGTTTAAAGATTTTCCCAATCAAAATGATCTTACAGAGTCTTCCATTAACAATAATATTGTCAAAGTTTGCTATAGATGTGACAAAGCAAAACAACCACACATCAAATGTTCACACTGTATGTATATATTGTAAACATGTCTGTCACATAGAAGCTGCTTGTTTTAAAAAGAAAAAACAAGATGCCCAGAGGAGAATGGAAGAATCTATTTCAAAAAACTGGAAGAGCAATTTAAAAGTGAATAAACTAAATGCCTGTATAAATAATGTGAAAGGCATTGACTCTGCTTTCAAATTCAAAATTATTATTAATGATACATCAGTAACAATGGATTTGAACACTGGGTCTGCAGCATCCATTATGTCAAAAAAGATGTAGGCTATTACTTATAGTAAAAAAAATAAACATTAACTGCAACCTAGCAGCAAAACAATCACTATCAAGGCAATCAAATAGCACTCTTGGATCAAAAAAGAGTTAAAAGTTATTATGCCTCTGTCTCTGGTTGTATTTTCAGGAGAATATAGTGATTTATTAGGCTGTGACTAGTTTAATCACTTTGGATATGTGATCAAAATGAGTTCAGCTCACAAATGTAAGCGAATTAAAAAGTGTTTATTCTGAAGTGTTTGATAAAACACTGGGTCTGTACTTAGGACACCCATCCCATTTTCCATTACATAAAAATGTAGACCACTGCCATTGACCTTAAGATCTAAAATGGTAGCTGAGCTTAATAAGCGGCAGGCTTCTGGGCTCATTGAGCCTAAATCTCTTCAGAATTGGCTATTTCAATTGTCCCAAATCATCAAAATGAATGATGTTCGGAAAGTGTGATGATTATCAGTGTACAATCCTCAAAGCACTGGCAGTTGATAATTATTCACCACAATCAATTAAACAGATCATACCCACACTATCTAGTGGAAGGTTTTTTTTTTTTACAAAAATCAATTTGAAGCATGCATATTGCAGTTACCTACCAGTTGATGAACAGGCTGAAAGGCAATGTCAATAATCACTCATAAAGATTTATTCCAAAATGAACTGTTGTCTTTTGGGATATTGGTTATTCAGCAATATTCCAGAAAGTTGTTAACCAGCTTGCTGCTGGAATATTTGGTGCATTTGAGGCTAAAGAACTTGAATTTCTGGGATATAGGATAGATGCAGATGGCACTCATCTGACACAAAAAAGATCATAGCAATTAAAGAATCACATCTGAACAAGAACATAGTCTGGAAATGGGAAAGTAAATATGACAGAGCTTTCAAAAAATGGAAAGACCTGATATCAGACGATTATTATGAAACTCTGATCCTAAAAGAATGTTGGTTCTAACTTGTAATGCCTCACCAGTGGAAACAGTACTATGTTGTCTCATAGGAAGGATGATGGGACATACTCCCCTATTGCATTTGCTTCAAAGCGTCTCTCAAAAACTGAAAAAAAACCTGCTCAGATTGACTGAGAGGCCTTAGACTTGATCACTGGCATTAAAAAATTTCATGACAATCTTTATCATTGATTATTCATAATACAGACTAATCATAGATCACTGTAGGGAATTTTCACATCTGATAAAAAGATCCTTTAGCATGCCTTACCACGAATGCTGAGGTGATTCAAATTTTTATCAGGTTATGATTCTGGAATACATAGAGGGAAAACAAATTCTCCATGGAGATGTCATAAGTCAATTGCCTGTAGAGGCTACAAACAATGTAAAGTCAAAAGTCTTTCAACAAATATGATAGACTTGGAATTAAATGCACCAGTTAATAGCAAATCAGTTGTATGATGGATCACTAGCAACTTGGATTCTAAAGGTTGCTGAAATGGATTCAACAGAATTAGCCAAATAAAAAATCTAATGAGCTGAATGTAGCCTATTGGGTCCTCAATCAAAAATAACTGCATCATCTATGGATCAAGAATTGTGATTCCAGCAGCTGACTGATCCCAAGTGCTTAAGATTTTATATAATGGACACCCAGAGGACATCAGAAAGAAGAAGTTAACTAAATCTTACATCTGGTGGCCTATTTTAGACTCTGTCACATGCTATCAAAGAACAAAATAGGACAGTCACATGAACCTGAAGGACTCTGGACCAGAATTTATGTTCACCATGTAGGCACATGGAAGAGCAAACTCTTACTAATAGACATTGATGCATACTCCGGGTGGCTGGAAGTAGTGGCAGTCTCATCATTCCAATACAAAGCAATTATCGAGACTCTTTGGAGGCTATTTATCACCTACAGTCTGCCTAAAATTATAGTTTCAGACAATAGCACAACTTTTACATCAACTGCATTCAGGAAATTTTGTACCAACAATAGCAATAAACAAATATTCAGCCCACTATACCAGCTGGAAAGCAGAGGTAGGCTGAGATACAAGAAATTAAAAAAAAAGCTATGCTGCTAATAATAATAGCAAATTCTCTATATAGTAGTGCCATTGGACTGTTTTGTGCATTTTATATATATATATATATATATATATCTATATATATATATATATATATATATATATATATATATATAAATTTTATTATATATATATATATATATATATATATATATATAAAGTTTAATAAAATCTTGTATTATATATACAGACAGTACATTAAAATTATCTATACAAATGTACTCTAGAAAATTAGCATAAAGCTGTAAATGCGATTTTGATATTTAGCAAGGTCAGTACATTTAAATGAGACCTATTACATATTCTGAACTGCATAAATATAACTGAATATATTGTAGCAGTGGCAGAACAGCATTTATACAATTGGGTGAGCAGAAATTGTGCAATGTTGTAAGCAGAAAAATACACAATGTGCACTAATTGTTATATAAATCAATGAAATAGTTAGAGACTGATATTAGAAATAAGATTAGAATGTCTGTATGTTAAAACCAAAATAAATGGACACACACACAGATAATTGACTTGTATGTAATGTTTGTGGATATGAACACTTTATCACGCTACTAATAATTGGAATTGCTTAAAGAAGCTAAAGTGACTTCACTCATTTAATTTTATTATTCTTTACATTATTAGCAAATGAATAAACTTGTTTTTATTACTCTAGTTAGTGTTTTGTTTTCATTAAATTATTGCAGGTACATATACAGCTGGTAAACATAAATTTTATTCCTGTATATAGCAGAATGATGCAGTCGACAGAATTTGAACCTGTGTGGGATAATCCCAACTGATTTGATTACAAAGGTTTGCCAAGCATAGCCACTGGAAAGATGCCAGTTGGACTATTATTCCACAGGGATCTAAGAATTAATCATTCAATTCTTAGGCCTAATTTTACTAAAAAAAATTAAAAATAGAAAAACTAAATTGCAGATAGGCACCCAAGTTCTATGTCACATGTATAGTGAAACCATCAAATGAATTCCAGCAGTTTGTAATCAAATTAAAATGATTACAAATAATCGTTGTTCAAACAATTGATGCACAGCAACACCACAGGTACAGAAAATAGCTAAGGTTGAACTATACAACACCAGTCCAATAGTGAAATCATTATCCAGCCAATCACCAGCCAACAGTGATGAGTCTACAAAGTTCAAAGTCATCAGATTTACAAATGATGATATTGGATCTACTTATGAAGTCACCAAACCTAATGAAGTCAGAAAACGACAAAGACATCCACCAAAGCATCTGCATGACCACATTTTCCAGGATTAATTTTAGCCAGGAGCCATCTCAACTTATCTTTAACTAATGGACTAGTCCAGATTCCACCTTATTTTGATCAGATTGAGTATTCATCACTATAGATCAGTGGGTGGTGATGCTGAATAAGTCATGGTTTTCTTTATGGAAAGGGGTCTGGATTATAAATAATCAGTCCAGTTGGAGGAAAAGGAGACAACAATTTACAATCAAACCTGAGTGGTAGTATGAATGTTGTCCACTATACAGTTAAAGTAGCCAGGTAAGTTCTCATTAGAACTGGAAGCTGCTTAAACCTAGATCAGATATGAAGCAATCTGTTACAGTACAGATGGAAATGGTAGATAAACTTAGAAGGGTGCCTGAAAAATAGTTGCACAGCAACGTATCGTAAATATGCATTTTATAGTTGTTTATATTAATAAATATTATAAACATATTTTACGAGTTTATGTCTATAATAATCATGCATTAAACATAATATTATTAAGATTTTATTTGGAACTTTTAAGTGAGCAAAAACTTGATAAAATAATAAGAAATGATTGAAAGCTTTAGAAATATAGAATTGGAGAAAAATGATGAAGAAAAATTGAATAGATAATAATAGAAATATAAGAATATTAAAAAAAATCACTGAACAAAATATATTTTAGGAGAAAATTGGTGTATATTCAAAGAAGAACTTGATCTTGAGTAAGTTATGTGAGATATGCTTATTAGAAAATAATTAATAATAAAAAAGAATTTAGAAATAAAAAAATATTAATAAAGTTAAAAAAATAAATAAATAACCTCTTATATAAAAATTATATATACTACAGTACTAAAATTTTTTGTATAATAATGTATTGCATTTGAAAGATGTAAAAAAAATATTTTTTTTTCTAAAAAGCAGAAATACAGATTTCGACTGTCTTTCTACTTGCTCACTAGATGTCAGTTATAACGCTTAACAATGGCTACGCAAGTAAAGGAGGGAATTTCAATTTTTAATAATTTATTATAAAACTATTTATTATCATATAATAAATTTAATCTTATTTTACTTAAATTACAACACTTTTTTTTAGAGAATTATAATGTCTGATAGTAATGTCATTCGAAGATCGCGTGATGTTATGTCATTTTATGGAACACAACACTCAAGTCCCCGGTAGGTTCCTTGCTTATTGAAGCTTCATTTTTTTAACAAATAATTAATTCAATAATGATAGTATAAAAACAATGATAGTTATATTTTTATGTTAATGGCATAAGTTTTGCATCGAAAAAGAGATAAGGTTTCTAAAGTGTCACTTTATATAATCTTTTTTTTTTTTTGATAAATAACATTCAATAATGATAATATGAAACAATACCTGCTAAGAAACGTCGTATTTAATATTTATATTTTAGTTTTTATTACTGTTATTTTAAAAAAAGAAATTATTGTGCAAAAATTAATTACAATATTTAGAGTTTATTTTATTTTTGGATTAAATTATTAATAAAAAATGAATATATATATAAATTACAATATTTACACTTTATTCTTGCCGGTGGCTTGCAATCATGTCGTGGCCATTAACGCACACTTTTCGGGAAGGCAGGATCCCATACCTTTGGAAATAGTCCATTGCATCACATTCTGTGACAGGTAGTTCCCAAATTTCTGTCATGATTTTCGAAAAAAAAAATGTTCACAAAAAGAAACACGCTGAATTGAACCAAAGTACGATTATCTTAAGGGCGTCTCGTCGTTTCACACATTATAAGTGATTTATCGGAATTTATTCCTTTTTTTTTGTTTAATTTTAACAGTCTATTTATCATTTTTGTTTTAATTTAACAACTAGCACATCTTCTGTACATTTATAAAAAAAATACTGTTTGCCATTTTGGTTTAATTAAGGAAAACTTACAAGTACCAAAGTTAATACCAGTATATATTTTTAAAAAATTGTATTGATTTACAAAAAAGAAAAATTACCAGTTTTTACTGGCTTGTCTGTTTTTATAGCATATTTTTAAGATTTTATTTGTTCTATTTTTTTTCTCTTGTTAAATAATTATGATTTAAAAATGAAAAGTCAAACCTATGAAAATTGATAGTTTGCATTTTAATTGAAGCATCCAATTTTTTTTTTAAAAAGGTCATAACTAATTGCTATATTTTCAGACATAAACTGTATACACATATTAATAGCACGCGCCCAATTTTTTTTCAATAAAAGGTTCAGATATATATTTTTTTAATATAAAAATCTGTAATATCTATAATGCCAATAAACATCACATGACCACCATTTCTTATGCTTGTGTATAACTTTTAAAACAGGCAAAACTCACTATATGTATTGCCACACACAGCAAGCTAGAGTAATCAATGGATGCCAGAAGGCTTGTGCATAAAATCCCTATCTAGTGCCTACTCATCCAATGTCTCCAGACGAGTTTCTGGCTTGTGACCTTCGTCAGTGAGGAGCCTTGGATCTGAGAGTACTGCACCTAGATCTTAGGATTTAATGCAACCATCCAGCAGCAACCTTTTATCTCCATTTAACTACAAAACTATGAGTCTTAAATTGAAAACACTTTAATATTTTCAATCCAAGCCCATCAGCTTATATAGTCATATGGGTCTGAACTCAGTTCAGCACCCATACATTTTTGTGTCTTTGGTTCTTCAATAACCATAGCCACCACTATCCTATTAGGCAGGATTGGTTTTAAGCCAATAAACATCACATGACCATCACTTCTTATGCTTGTGTATAACTGTTTAAAACAGGCAAAACTTGCTATACGTATTGCCACACACAGCAAGCTAGAGTAATCAATGGATGCCAGAAGGCTTGTGCATAAAATCCCTATCTAGTGCCTACTCATCCAATGTCTCCAGATTAGTTTCTGGCTTGTGGCCTTCGTCAGTGAGGAGCCTTGGATCTGAGAGCACTGCACTTAGATCTTAGGATCTAATGCAACCATCCAGCAGCCACCTTTTATCTCCATTTAACTACAAAACTATGAGTCTTAAATTGAAAACACTTTAATATTTTCAATCCAAGTCCATCAGCTTATATAGTATAACTGTTTTAAAACAGTTATACACAAGCGTAAGAAATGGTGGTCATGTGATGTTTATTGGCTTAAAACCAATCCTGCCTAATAGGATAGTGGTGGCTATGGTTATTGAAGAACCAAAGACACCAAAATGTATGGATGCTGAACTGAGTTCAGACCCACATGACTATATAAGCTAATGGGCTTAGATTGAAAACATTAAAGAGTTTAAGACTCACAGTTTTGTAGTTAAATGGAGATAAGAGGTGGCTGCTGGAGAGTTGCATTAGATCCTAAGATCTAGGTGCAGTGTTCTCAGATCCAAGGCTCCTCACTGACGAAGGCCACAAGCCAGAAACTAGTCTGGGGATATTGGATGAGTAGGCACTAGATAGGGATTTTATGCACAAGCCTTCTGGCATCCATTGATTACTCTAGTTTGCTGTGTGTGGCAATACGTATAGTGAGTTTTGCCTGTTTTAATATCTGTAATGGTAAAAATAAAATAAAAACAATACTGTACTTAATATGGATAGTATATTTTATAATGATATTTTTTGTATACAATCCATTATAGGAAAAGGAGGATACTTATGAATTAAATCTGCTATGAAATATCCTACACATATCTTTTATCATCATCAACCATCATCAATCCACTGCAGGATGAAGGTCTCTCCAAGTTCAATCCATCTTCTCTGATTTTTAACTTCTCCACATCACCCCTGCACATTTTCTTATTTCATCTATCCATCTCACATGTGGTCTCTTTCTGGGTCTTTTACAATCTTTTGGAATCCAGTTTAAGATTTCAATTGTCCATCTATTATCATCTTTTCTAGAAATATGTCCAGCCCAATTCAACTTCAGTCTTTTAATTTTTTCAATGAGGTCAGTAACACCTGTTTGTTCTCTTACCCATATATTGCGTTTTCGATCTCTTGTTACTCCCAACATGCATCTCTCCATACTTCTTTGAATGGTCTGAAGTCTCGGTATTGCAACTTTACGCGTATATTGCGTTTTCGATCTCTTTTTGTTACTCCCACCATGCATCTCTCCATACTTCTTTGAATGGTCTGAAGTCTCGGTATTGCAACTTATTTATGATTATAATTAATTATTTCTAAAAAAAGTTGTTACAAAATATAATTGAGTGATATTTGAACTACTCATACTATTTAGTTTTTATTTTGGGCTAATTGTTACTTTTCACATAATGAATTGTTTGGAAAAAATATCACCACATGCTTTAGGAGTTGTAAATTTAACAATGTTGAAAAGAGTTTTTAACAAGTACTTGCTCATAAAAGTTAGTCTCAGATGATATTTATAAAATGTCTGATAATGTGTGTATATTTTCAGTTAAAAAATTATATACTTTTTTGAGATATATATTTGCTATTTGCTACGTATTGATATAAAGAAAACATAACAGAGGCAAAACTCCATGCAGTAGTGCCATCCAATGCAAGCTAGAGTAATCAATGGATGCAAGATTTGTGCATAAAATCCCTATCTAGTGTCTACTCATTCAGTATCACTAGACCAACTTCTAGCTTGTGACTTTTATCAGTGAGAAGCCTTGGATCTAAGAGCACTGCACCTAGGTTTAGCATTTAATGCAACTCTCTAATAGCTATCTTTTACATTTTTTACTAACTATAAAGCTATGAGTTAAATGAAAACACAATGTTTTCAATCAAAATTTATTGGTTGTATAATCATAAATCTGAACCCTGTTCAGCATCTATATATTTTGGTATCTTTCTTGAATAACCATGGTCATCACCATCCTATTTTGCATTCATTGATTACTCTGGCTTGCACTGGATGACCCTACTGTATGGAGAGTTTTGCCTCTGTTATAACAGTTTGTGTAAGCATAGTGAATGATGATCATGTGATGTTTAATGGATTAATATCAATCATGTCAAATAAGATTATGGTGATTATGGTTATTAAAGAACCAAAGGCACCAAAATGCATAGATGCTGACCTGGGTTCAGATTGAATTGAAAGCATTATTGTATTTTCATTTTGGACCCATAATTTTATAGTCAGCTAAAAAGGTAAAAAGTGGATACTAGAGGGTTGTATTAGATCCTAAAATATAGATAGGTCAGTGCTTTCAGATCCAAGGTCCTTCATTGATGAAAGCCACAACTTAGAAAGTAATCTGGGGATATTGGATGAGTAAACATTAGATAAGGATTTTATGAACAAACTTTCTTGCATCCATTGATTACTCTGGGTGGCACTTCTGTATGGAGAGTTATTTTTCTATTATAATAGCTTGTGTGAGCATAGGGAATGGTAACCATATGAAGTTTAGTGGTTTATAAGAAATACATAATAAATCTCGCTTATAGATGACATTTATAAAGTGTTGTATGACAATGTATTTACACTTATTCGAGAGTATGTGTTTATAAGTGTTTGTAAAAAAGTAAAAGAGTAATAATTTGTACATTATCATTAGAAATAAGTTAAATATACTGAGATGACCTTTTATCTCAATTTACATTTACGAAATCTTTGGTATTATTTCAAAAAGTAATAATATTTGATATTTCTATCATATTCTCTTTGTTGCATGACTATTTTATTTGTTTGACCTGAAATTTTTAGGATGGTGATGAACGAACAACCTTTTGTAATACTGAAGTCATGATAGTCTTTGGATTGATCTAACACTGTTGGATTATTTCCATCATCTAATATAAGTATTGAATGTCTTTAGAAAAATTTAACTTTATTTAAATATTCTAAGTACATTCAACTCTTAGTAATAGCATGCAGATTAGTGTATGCACAACATTTTGAAAGGTATTATTCTCCTTTCTTCTTCGGGTATTACTGGCCTGATCCATGACTGTACTAGTATAGGAATTGAACCTGGACCCTTAGATTATTGAATACTGAATTTTAAGGTAATACTCTAACCAACTGAGCCATCTTGCCAAAGACAACAATCAGTAGAAATTTCATATACTTATCTATGGTGAGGTTTCTACTGATTTCTCCACTTTTCCCCTCAAGGCAAAGTTAATTAATGCTTCCATACATTATGTGTAATCACACTAGGTTGACTTATGGGGTTGTTTGCCGTTGTAATGTGAGCAACTTCTTTAAATTTTCTTCTTTGTACCTTTTCTTCTCTATCCAATTTTCTCGATTGAACATGATGTTCATAGGTACATGCATGGTCTGCTACCTTAGATACATCTGTTTTCTCTTTTCTAATCATCTGTTTGTGCTCTTGCAATTGCTTTTCAATGGGCTTACTAGTCTCACTAATATATGTTCTTCCACATTAATATGGTATTTTATAGATGCAGTTTTTGCTTTTCAGCATGCTTTGTAGATGTTAGAATTTCTCATAGCGTGGTATGGCTCTGGAAAGCTGCTCAGATGTTATACTGATTGCAGATTTGCCTAATTTGTTTGCTATTTTTGGTAGGTATGGATAACCCTTCTGTACCAAAATTGCTTTTTCTTTTGATGGTTCTTTTAGTTATCTATTTACCGTTTTCTTAATAACAGTTAATGAATAAACATTTTTCATAAGAGTTTATTCCAGATAGATATTTTCTATTTTTCAAATCACTGGTTTCTGAACAGATGGAAATAGACCAATTTATAAATACAACTGAAATACCATTATCACAAGCTTCGGGAAAACACTTACTCATGCTACATTCTTTTTTGATTGTCTTAACTATGATAAGTTGTTCTCTGAATTTCTTAATTATTCTCCAAAATAACTGATCTAAGAGGGTTTCTTTTAGAAATTGATCATAGGTATAATTCCTTTCCAAGATCTCTGAGAATAGTATTGGACTCTAAATTTCTTTTTGCCTGTTATCAGTTTTTGAAATGAAATATAGAAGTGTTTGGAGAGGAAGTGGTAAAAATATAAACTCAATTTTTTTTATTAAATTTTAATAAGGAAAACTCATATGATTTCATTAATGAAACACAGTTATGTTGCCACTTTTATGTGACCTTTCTCATAAACAAAATTCAAAATACTTCTCTATTTGTTTTGGATGCAATATTCTATTAGCTGAATTAACTAAATCAAATTTGCTTTTATTTTATATGGAACATTTTTTCACAGGCTTAAGTTTTTATTTTTTAATTATAATTGAGTTTGATTGGACTTACAGGATCAATATTAGTCAACCTGCATATAGCTATATAATTTTTTGGTCAAAAGATATATATTCCTTCACAACTATACTCTGCAATTAATCACAGGTTTACTAAACAATAATATTTGTTGTGGAAAAAAAAAAGATTCTGACTTCATGATTCAATAAAAAAAAAAAAAATTTAATATTGTTAATGATAATAAACCAAATGTGAATGAAATATAATACCAAATTTATATACACAGTATATGAATATACATATTTTACTTAGAAACAAGTTATCTATCTGTAGATTAATATAAGTAATAATATAAATCAACCACTTGAGATGCAGATCTTTTCCATTCCTATCTTTTTTTATCCATCAATTTAAATTCAAAAGTTAAGAGAGTAAAGAATCTTTCTGATCCATTCTTGCTCTCTTTTTTATTGATTCAATATCCCATTATTCTGTCCAGTAATTAATTAGATAGAAAGGGATAGAGAATTATTAACAATAAATTCTTACTACAGATGTAATTGAGTTTGTAGTTTATTTATTTCATGGAAACATTTTTTAACATATATACATTTAAAAAAAAAATGTTTTGATGTATACTGCATTCTTACCTGAATATTCCTCTCGGCCCCTGCCCTTTTTTTTAGCTCAAGCCCTTAAGAATTAAGACAGCAATAATGGGATTAGGTGTAGTACACTGGCAGTCCTTAATTGGTATCTTTATTCAAGGCAGTATTTACTGGTGAGTTGGATTTATGATAGTTTCAATTGGCAAAGATTGTTTGTTTAAGGATTCCCCCCCCCCCCCCATGCCTATCACAAGTATAAGGCCTAAAAAAAATTTTGGTCTGAAAATGGCCTGTCTTACAGAGTCTTAAGTTGTTTGGCTTGCCAGATGACTCGTTTCTGTATTAGAAATAATAAAAAAATAATATCAGTAGTAGTGGTGAAGCATGAGGTAATGGTAGTACTAAAAATAAGTATCATAAATCTAGTTTTTAAAATATAGGCACATGGAATGAACAAATTTTACTTGTTACAAAATTTTAAAGACCAGAATGGAGGACTGCACTTAGGGCTAAGGAGTTGTCAATATTTAAGTTTGATATGGCTACTGTTAGCCAAACTCATTTGTCAGAAGAAGGAAGTTTATTAGAATAGATGGATGAATATAAGGTTTGTTTAATTTACTGTAAAATCTAATTTGGTATCTTCTATTGATGGAATCCTTCTTATATCAAGGAAAGGTGTTTATGATCTTAAAACTCATCTTGCATAATGATACTAGTGTTCATTTTATTAGTGCCTATGCTCCAACCTTAGATTCAGAGAATGAAAACTCATTCATTGTTGGATAGCATTATTACAGCAATAATATTAAAAGATAGTGAGGTTTTTTTTTTGGAAACTTAGTACAAATAGTAGACTTTGAACAAAAATATATTGTGGCCGTAACTTCAAGCTGTTTGTTATTATTGAATTTATGCACAACACATGAATAGATTATTATAAACACCACACAACGTAATATGGATGCATCCATGGTCAAAACTAATGGCATTTAATAGATTACATTACAGTTAGGGGTCAGAAAACAAGAAAGGTTTACATTACACAAGCATTTGCAAGCTCAGATTGTTGCACATATCATAGATTAGAATGCTTCAAGATGTAAATGATAGTTGCATTTAAAAAGAGATTTATATTTACAAGAAAATTGATGTTCATTCTTTAGAAGAATCTCCATATTAAATTTCAACAGCTATTAAACACTAAAGTTATTAATTTGGATCTTCAGGACTGTCATATAGCATAGAATCCTCTTAAGAAGAGTGTTATAAATACAAATAAATCTATTCATGGATTCACTAAAAAAAAAAGAATATTCTGGATTTCTGACTGATTTTATTATTCGTGATTTAATGAAAGAGAAACATGCCTTTTTCTGCTTGGCAAAGTAATAAATTAAATATGTAACTTTATAATTGAAATCTGAAGGCAGTTCTACAATTGAAAAGAAGATTGATGGATTAAAACTGCAAGGGAAAAACAGACATTTGCTGAACATTTAGATCATTTTTTGATGCATTGAAAGCAACATATGGACCTGGGAAATGGTTCCATATTCTATTAAATCTAGCAATAGCATTCTTATATGATGACAATGATATTTTGAACAGATAGAAAGATTATTTTGAACACTTTTTAAATAATGATACAAGAATTGGGAAATTAACTTTTAATGATATATCCATTTTATCTATTCATTTGGATTTGGACAAAAATATACAGTTCAATGAAATCAAAACAAGTCTTTGTAATTTTAAAAATGATAAGACTGCAGGTCCTGATGAAATACCTGGAGAAGTTTTAAAATTAATGGTATCTCTATCCACTAAGTTATGCCTTTTGATCTTAAGAATGTCTTTATTGTTCAAATTTTTTAAAAACAACGAGGATAAACAAGATTGTGATAGGAGAAGTTTTAAAAATGGTGGTATCTCTATCCACTAAGTTATGACTTTTGATCTTAAGAATGTTTTTATTGTTCAAATTTTTTAAAAACAAAGAGGATAGACAAGATTGTCATAATTTTCATGGAATATCGTTATTATCCACTGCAGCGAAAATGCTTTAAAGAATTGTGTTGAATAAATTGTTTCCAATTATAAATGAATAGTTATCAGAGACTCATTATGATTTTAAGAGAATCAAGAAGCACTATAGATATGATTTTTGTTGACAGGAAACTGCAAGAAAAATGTTGGGAATAAAGGAATAATTTACATATTGTTTTTATTGATTTGGTTAAGATATTTGATTCAGTCAGTAGGACAGATCTATTGTATTGTTTGAAATTAGTTGGTTGTCCACCAAAATTTATTCATATTATACAGTTTTTACATGATGGATCATGGGGAAGTATTAGTATTACTGGTGGAAAACTGGTGTTGAACAGGGATGTGTATTTGTTACATTATTATTTTCAATTTTTATGACAATGGTCTTTGGAATTGTTTTCAGGCTGTCTAATTTGATTAAAAGCAAAAACAAGAACATCATCTTTTTGAATTATGGATTTATGCTGATGATTGTGCTATTTTTGCCAGTTCAAAAGACAATTTACAGAATGTTAATGTTTTGAAAGCAACTTATAAGATCTCGGTTTATTAATTTTCAAAAAACAAATTCTTTATCAACCAGTGATGGAAGAAAAATTCTCGGCAAATTTCAGCTTGGATGTTTATCAACTTGTGAATATAAGCCATTTTAAATATCTTTATAGTTTTATAAGTAGAAAAATGTACTTAGATGTTGAGATCCAGCACAGACTCCAATGTCCTGCTGCTGCTTTTAACAAGTTAGAATGTAGTGTATTTCATCATAGGGAAGTAACTACTGCAACTAAGTTATATAGATCTGCTTTTTTATCTAATTTATTGTATGCATGTGAGACTTGGGTACACTATTGGTGCAATAGAAAAACATTAAAAAGTTTTATTTAAGGATACTTTGTAAAATTTAAAAATTGCATTGGCAAAAGGGTAAAATCAATCAATGTGATATTATTGAGTTCATTATTGTAAAATCACAACTTTCGATTAGTCATGTAAAAGCAATGAACAATTAAAAACTTTCTAAAAGAGTGCTTTATGGTGAACTTGTGCATGGTTTCAGAAGAGATGTAAATACTGTCTAGGTTATAAGGATTATCTCAAAAACATTCTAAGAAGTGCAATGCCATTTGGTTTCCATTGGAAACATATGTTAGAGACTAAAACACATAGAAGAGCTACAATCAGACATTGCATTGAAGTATTTCAGAAAGAAAGGGTTACTGTTGAGGAAACTAACAAGACCTCATAAAATATTGAATAAACAGAAAAGTGGACCAGATGGCCAGACGTTATTTTTGGATAGATTTGTGGTTTCAATTTATTTCTAGAGTAAGGTTTTTTTTATTTTATTTTTTTTTTTGTTGTTGTTGTTGGAAAGATTGTTATATACAATATTTAAACTGCCTTGTTATAAATTAAACCAACATTAACATTAATTTGAAGAAATATTTGTTAAACCTATAGCTTCTAAAAACTTGTATAAGTAATAAAAAAATCAAAATATGACACGTAAAGATTCCTTAGTGAATTTCAATCTACAGTTTCATTAAACAAAGGGTGAGCTGATTTTTTGGCTGTAGTTTCTATGTGGCTCACTCTTCCTACTTCAAACAGTTCTTTTTGTACTCATTAATTGGTTTCTTTAATTCAAACAAATTTTCTGTCTGGATATTAATTATTATTTTTTTTAAATTAGATTTAAAGGTAAAAATATTTAATCTCTTTATTGTATGATAATCTTTCATGAATAAAGATTTAATTTTCTTGTTATTTATTCTTATTTGTCTACTTTCAAGATCCCTTCAGTCATCCATTCTATCCCATATAACCAATACAATGACCACATCCATGTGAAAAGATAGATGATCTCCAATATACACATTTTGAGCTTAACTAGCACTCATCAGTTGGTCTGGATCATCATCTCACACACATATATGATCAGTGCTCGCTTTATATTAAGATAGCAAATCTACAAACTTTAATGGACAGGTTTCATTCTTCTACAACTTTTCAGCCATCTAGATTTTCAGTAATATGGATGACTGGAGAGTGGAAAGGATTGAAAGCCTGTCCATTAAAGTTTATAGATTTGCTATTCTAATATAAACCAAGCACTGATTATATTTATGTGTGTGAGATGATGGTCCAGACCAACTGATGACTGCTGGTATTGGTTATATAGGATAGAGTGGATAACTGAAAGGAGCTTGTAAATAAGTATTCAAATCCCCTTTAGTTACATCTGGCTTAAGAATATACATTATATTTGTATTCAAATATTATTATTATCTACATATATTTTTTCTTTAATTAAAATTATACATATTTGATTATAGTGTAAGGGTCACTTACAATTTATGTAAACGCTCATTTTCATGCTTATTTGCAAGTCAGTATACTCTCTAATAATTAGATTAACATATAAATAATTAAGGTGAACATAATATGTCTAAAAAATTAACTTACACATATATTAGTAATGTCAATTAAAAAGCATTAGCTTTAAACAAAAAATAAAAAAAAATATTTCCCTAACTAGACATAACAATTAAAGATTAAAGATCTCACATATATATAAAATAAAAGTTAACTTATTGTTTAATAACCATGGAAACTAACCAGGACTTGAACTTTAAAACATGAAGATGATCAAGATCAAGCATGTCCAAGCAACCCATTGTTCAGAAGATAAAAGTTTATGATTTAATTACTTAATTGAAAATATTAACTAACTCAACAATCAATATATATAAAAACCTCATGAAAAATAAAAAAATATTTTTCTTCATTGGATTCAAACAAAAAAATAACTGAAAGATGGTTAACTAATCCAAAGGAATAATTCGCTTATATAGCCTTTATCATCAAGAAACTTTCATAAGATCGCAAACCTGTACACAAAAGAGTTTCATATTAATACTAACCATTCAGAAGAATAGAAATATTATCAATTGTGAAAAACTACAAAGGAATAGCAGTATATTATTTGATATTAAAAAAATAACTGTGTGTCTGCTAGCATATATACATATCGCAGAACCGCATTTTAAAGCTGTTAGCATATATATATATATATCGCAGAACCGCATTTTAAAGCTTTTTAACATTAAATAATTTATAAACAAGAATATTCGAGTTATTTGAAGACTATTCCAATGTTTTTCGGCTAAACAACTTACCAGAAGATGTAAACATTAATTTATCCATCGAATGCCTAATTAAGATGCCAAAATTCTATAGAATGAACTTCTACCTTAGTTCCACTGTAGCAGATTGCAGAGAATGGAATGGACGCTATGAGAGGACAGCATCTTACGGAAGCCGATGACAGCTCTTCCTCTACCAATGTCTGAATCCCAGAAATGTGAACTAACAACATCAAGAGACTTTGCTGTGAGGTTTAGAAACATTTTATAGGACATTTTCAAGACAAAAGTGTTGTTCAAACCATCCAAATGGACCATCTGAATTCTAAACTTTATCTCTGAATAATTGGGGAAGCATATGCCTAGTTTAGATCATTTTATTTATAAAATCACGAAATGAAATGGGCAGCATTTCAACTCATGGGGTGAACAGATAATTTTATTTGTAATTAATAAAATTTAGGCTTCCCTTCTTGAACAAACTTGATAGATCATACAACTTAATATGAGAGGTAAGAGTTTACTTTATCCACATTAAGAACAATCACTATGTAAAAAACAGAATTGTTTGTTAACTTATTATACTAATTAAACTCTTATTCATTTTTTTTATTCGATATGAAAAACTAACCCCTTGAATGCATGTGCTTTACTGTCAACAGTAGATTATTAATCTATAGGGGATTTCTTTTCCAAGGAAGATGGACTTTGTCAGTTGGAATGAGCTGCAAGGACACCACTCATTATACAACTGTTTGGGTTTAAATTTAAGCTTGTTAGAATTTTTATGTTAAATTTTAATAAATTTATAAATATTTAGTGTCAATGATGCATTCCTAACAGAGATAGAAAGGGGATGGTTTGAATTATCAATTATCTTATTAAATGTTAGAGATGCATGTCTGGCGACTTATTAAATTGCTGTTAAGATTCCAGTTTGAATAGTTTTTAATATTTCTTTGTTAAAATAAAATATGTTAAACTATTTTGAAACTTTATCAAAACCATTCTATTTTAGTATAACCACATATTGTTTAAATTACAAACATACAATATATATATATATTCTCTCTGATTTATTAAAATCATTCTATTTTAGCATGATTACATATTATTTAAATTATATGCACACACACATTCTTTTTCCTTATGTCATAATATTTTAGCAAGGTTGGTTGGAAAATCATTAATTCATTGCACTTATATAAAAATGAGGATATTGTTATATATGTAGATTCATCCTGAAGAGAGTCAACAGCAATTTCTCCCTGAGTTTGAAATCTGTGGCATAATGGAATGTGAAAGAAGGGTAGGGAATGGGTTAACTGGTCTAAATTGTGTTTAGATTTAATGTGTAATTATTTGAGATGAATGCAATCATTGATCATATTCTTCATCATATCACTCATGGCATCCTACAGGAAGGCCCTAGGTATGATCATAGTAAAATGCGGTTCCCCTCTTCCCATGCGGAAACTGGACCATTACAATAGGAAACCTTAAAGAAAAATAATAATAATAATTTTGCTTATATATATATATATATGACACCTTCCTTTATTAGTTATGGAAGTTGCTAATGATATTGCTATGTCTGTGCTTGAGCACTTATGCTGGTTGTTAATATCAGCCAAAATTTACTTGCTATAGTTGCTAATTATGGAACATAATGTTTTATGTCAAATGTACATTTATTAATTATGTGTGGACTTAGTGAAATATGAAAGAAAAGAGGGTATACCTAAAAAAATTTAATAACTGATAATTCCATAGCATTATACTTAACAGAGTAAATAGGTCAAACATTTGAAATATTATACTGGTAATAACATGTGGGTTATCATAGACAGGAGTTACATTTAACAACAATTTATTATGTGTGGGCATGTATTTGTCCAAAGATATGACTAAACTTATTAATATTCAACTTTAAAATCTATTAAATAATAATAATAGTCCAGACATCAATAATATTATATTGATATTAACATACTGAAATGGAATGAATAATCGAGATAATTTGTAATGGAAAGAAAAATCTATTTCTGTACCATTCCTCATTGGGGCAGTCATTTGGATCAATTGTTTTAGATCAATTACCAATAACCATGTAAGTAGTTTTATACCCCAATTGGACAAACCAATCTATAACTAACTATTTTACTCTCTATTCCATTCTTTCCTATATATCTGGACACCACCAGGCTATGTGAGCCTAGACAAAATCTCATTGGATACGTACTTGTAATGGCAACTAGCTTGAACTTTATTTGGTATATTATCTATAATGATATATAGGATTTCATTTGCACCTGTGTTAATGGTAACTCATTCTCATTATTCCATATTTGTGCAGACAAATTATTATACAAATTATCATATAAATCACATTTAATCATTCAATATAATTCTTTAGAGCTCCTATTTAATAGTTTATTATCATATGTCTTTGAAGCTCATATTTAATAATATATCATAAATTTTACTAGCTCATATTTAATAACATCACATATCTATAACTCACTAAATCTTTATAGATTATTAATGATAGTCATATCCCTTAAGCTGGCTCACAAACAATAAACAAACAAAATGAAAATCATTATTTATACAGCCATTTAGATTATCTATTAATTAAATATAAATGATGATGATGATGATAATGATGGCAATGATACTTCCAGCCACAGCTTTGTGCCTAACTCACAACACAAATCATGTCTTATCAATCTATAATTATTTACTAAAATATTATTACACATTTAAACTGTTTTATGATTGAAATCCGCCAGTGATGATGATCAATAAACTATTTTCACAAGGAAATACTTAACCCTAAGAAACATATACATTTCTTTTGATCAGAAAATCAAATTTTATTATTGGTTATTCATCAATAGATAAATAGAAAAATTTACATAATTAATAACAAAAATTATTTACATTAAATAATTATCAAAGCCCTTTCCTCCTAATGAAATTTAAACTCAATCGTTAATAGCAAAAAATATACATGAATGTTAATGTATTTAGTAAGTTTAAAGATATCAGGAATCATTGAAATTTTAGATTTCAGAAATAAACACCCGACGCAGCACATACTCGCACATTATATAAATAATTATAGACCGATAGCGGTAACATCAGTTTTATATAAAGTTTTCTCATATACGGTAGCTGGAAGAGTTGTAAAATGGATGGAAGAGAATAATGTAATGGGGGAAATGCAAGGAGGTTTTAGGTCAGATAGGCATATAGGAGATTGTTTGTAGTTACACAACTTATGGAGATGAGTAGGAATTCAGGTAGATCGTTATATATGAGTTTTATAGATATAGAGAAAGCATATGATAGAGTAAATAGAAATCGATTATGGGTAAGGTTAGCAAATTTGGGATTTGATGAAGCTTTAGTAAATATTATTAAGAAATTATATGAAAATAATTATTATACATATCAATTAAGGGTTATAGAATCAGTTAAAATTAAAAATGGGGTGGGATTAAGGCAAGGATGCCCTATGTCACCTATTTTGTTTTTGTTGTATTTGAGTGAAATGGAGAAAGCAGTAGAATAGGAAGAGGGATAGAGATACCGTTAATAGGTGGCAAGGAAGTATATACTTTGTCGGGTCTTTTTTTTGCGGATGATATCTTTTTGTGTGCAGAAAGAAGAGAAGATATGGAAATTATGTTGAGGACATGTGCAAGGGTGGGTAAAGAGATGGGGATTGAATTTAGTGAAGAAAAATTAAATATAATGATGGGTTATACTGGGGAAAGAGAAGATGTAGAATTTTTATTGGGGGATATAAAGTTAAGTGTGGTGGATAGATATGGGTATTTGGGAATCATCTTCATGTAATCAGGAAAATTGCTTGGATGAATGGGAGAAAAAATTAATAAATGAAGCAAAGAAAAGAAAGGGGTTGGTAAAGAAACTAACAGTATTTTCATATAATAAATATGATGTAGCTAGAATTGTATGGAAAGGAGTTGCAGTAGCAGGGTTAACATATGGTAATGATGCATTATGTGTTAGTAAAAGGGTTTTAGATTATTTAGAGAAAGTACAAAGGGAAATAGGAAGACATGCATTAGATGCAGGTTCAAGTGGAAATGGGATTGTCAAGTTTTTATATGAGAGATGCAAAAAGTTAAAATGAAAATGTTTGGTAGGTTGCAGTTTATGGATAGTAAAAGAATAGCCAATATAGAGTTTAATTGGGTTATGAGTAAAGGGCAGGTAAAGATGGGTGAGAAAGGAATGGGATAAAAGAATAGAAGCATTAATAAAAAATAGGGAGTTGGAGAGATGGAGAGTAAGAATAGTTTAAATATATATAGAAGTTAACGGAACATTGGATGTGAGTTAATTTATGATAATAGTAAGGGAAGTAGTTTATTGTTTAAGGCTCGAACGGGATCTTTAGCCACAAGAGAATATACATGTAAATGGAAAACTATGGGTGATTTAGTGTGCAAATTGTGTAAGGAAGATATAGAAAATATTAGGCATCTGTTGATTGAATGTAATTGCTTGAAAGCAGAAAGGGTACAGATAATGAAGTTATGGGAGAATAGATATGAACAAAGTGATTATACAGAAAGTGAGTTATTGGTTTTTATGCTGGGTTTGCGAAAAGATAAGGTGGATTTAAATATAAAGGCCATAGAGTTGACAAAGATTAGGTTGTGAAAATGGGATGGGGCAGAATATGGGAAGACTTAGAGTGGGGAATGGAAAATAAATTGGCTAACAGGTTTATCTGGGCATAATTGCTGAGATATTATTGACTTCGTTTAAGGAGAAGCCAAAATACATCACATCACATAATAAATTCTATGCCCGTGATCTTAAAAAACAATAATCGAGAAATAGGTCAAGAAAAGTTTAGTTAAAGTATAAAGATAGGAATATTTAAAAAGAAATCTGTTCCTAGTTATTCATCTCAATTTCCATTAAGCTAGATTGCTAATTACTTTAAAATCTATTTCTCACTATACTAAATTTCTACCCTCATCCTCCGGATTTGTACATTCGTACTCAACACCTATTCTCATAGTCATATATATCACAAAGGTGTGTGTTACTTCTCATTATTAATAAATCTTGGGTTTAACCTTTACAAATAATATAAATAACATGTCTTTCATGATACCTGAATTAATACATAATAAAAAAGACATTTTATAAAAAAAAATACATATATAAATGGCTACATGTAATGATAATCAAATAACACATAATATGTTGATATTATTGAGGCTTATTTCTAATACTTTAGAGAGAAAGAGAAAGACAAATGGTTTTAAAAGAAAATTGCTAAGAGTCATTGAGAAAATAAAATAAAATTGATATTACCAGGCTCCTCTTCTATTTCCAATGTAGAGACCGTTTCAGTGAATTTAATGAATTTCATTTTAAAGTCAGCTTGTTCAAGGTTAAAAATTTGAATTCAGGCACATACCAATGTTTAATATGCATAGATATATTGATTACAGCGATTTACTGGAAAAGATTTTAAGCTTAGCCTCGTAATTCTTTCTGTTTTACTGTGGTGATGATGATGATGTACAGACAGCATTTCTTTAGAGACACTTTTAGCATTAGGATGGATACTTCATTTCTTCTGCTCTGGGTATGGGTACGATAATAGATAAATGAATATTTTTCTTCTCCATATACTTCTTGCATTTTATTCCTGGTGTTTTTATTTGAATTCTGCAACGGTTGAAGTGAAGCAATAGCAAGGTTCAATGTCTTCTTTGGTCTTTGGAGATGAGCCATAGGATGTTTGAAATGCTTTTCAGATGTGCTAGATTTCTTTGGGGAGCCAAAGGCACCCTCAGTAATAATGATTCTAGCTCTCCATTCTGCTGTAGAATCTTTCCAAATATATAAAAATAATAACGTGTTGATTCCAAGAGGCAATAAGACTTAGCTATTCCCTCTAAATCTTTTTTTCAGGCTATATATATGTGCTGGCTTTTTAGTGACATCACGTACACTTATTTATTGAAACATCTGGTTATCTATAAAATGTACCTTATCAGTGCAGCTGCATACAAATATCTGATCTCTTTGATCTTTCTTCAAAATTCATTTTGCGGTGGTCTAAAACAATCTGCGGTCTGTTTGTAACTGCAATTACTTACTAATGAGTTATTTTGCTATCTCAAGTTTTAACACCAGATTGAAATCTTTAGAATTGATAATCTTTCTCTCTCAGTTTTAACACTTTTAAATAAAAAGATTGAACTTAAATAATATAAAAAAGAAAATCTTTTTACACAGAAAATCTGAAATTATTAGAACCCTTTTGGTATATCTGTAAATGTTTAAGTTTTAGTGTTTGTACATACACATGCATATATTCATATATATATAAAACCTGCTTGATTAGTCGAAGCAAAAACTAATAAAAAAAATACTGAATTAATACCTGATTGTGGAAAGTAATCTAAATGATACGAACAGTTACAGATTATGAGTATTAGAAAGAATAAAAGTCCTATACTAACTTAGTAATTAAAAAATACTATTAATAATGAAAGAACAAAATTATAATTTGTTAGATATAAATAAAATGGAATAAATTAATAAGTAGACCTAGAGAACTAATGCTGTATGGAGTTTGTGTCTACAGACAATTATTTATATGTGCTCAACCTTTAATTCTTAAATATAAATATTAAACTATTCAAAATATTGAAACAAGCATGCTTGTTTCACTTGTGCATGTATTCTAAAAACTACTTTACCCTCTCACCTTAAAAAACAGCGAATGTAAAAAAAAAAAAAAGTCGATCGTATATTTTTTAGAAAAATACAGTAAAAAGTGTAATTTATAACTTTACAAGAAAATCATTATTTTCTATAATTGAGAAAAGAAAATAATAAAGATAAATCATTATTGATTTTATAGTTTTGGATTATGATATAATTTAAATATATCACTCGTATTTATTTAAAGCTGGTATGTATTAAAGTGATTACATTTTTAATTTTTGGATGTTTTCGAATAAAGTGTAATAATCACTTGAGGCAAAGTTAATAAATTGAAAAACGGCTTAATCTTCATACGTTCTTATCTATCCTGCTAAAAAAGTAGATTATCCAATCATTATGAAGAGAAAGGCAATCGGACTTAAATGAGAGCTGTGGAATGACTAGGATACGTGGGCTGAACTGTTTAATCAATCCAGAATCAATATATATAGTCAAGTTGCAAGTTCAGAGGCAGATTAGATTGGATTTTTAAAGTGTATGTTTAAAGAAGATTTTTTTGAAAAAGATAGTAAGAAAAGTGAAGAATTAAAAAGTTAAAATTCTTATTTAAGTGTTACTCAACTCTGATTTTCATCACTTTGGAATATAACCTTTACAACCACGGTTAATAATGGAAACACAAAACATTATTAAGGAAAACATAACGATGGAGGGCTAACATAACAGCTTTTCCTCTTCATTCTAAGCCATGATTTTTCAAGATTTGCCTGGTTAGACATCATAGAAAGGAGATAATGCCATTCAGCTGAAATGCGATGACCCCCTTTTTGAAGGGAAAAACTGGATAAATGAAGGTAATGATTTTATAAAAATATTCGATATTATGTGCTTTCTTACGTCTTTATTATAAATAAATAAATAAAAAAGAATTATTACTAAAAATAGCTGCGTAAAAATACGTTCTGTTAATAATAAATTGTAAATGATAAATATTAAAAATATCTATAATCAAAAGGTATTTTTAATAAGGATTGACTTCTTATCTACAGATCACATTTGAATTAAAATAAACTAAAAAACGGATACTTATAACGAGTGATATTATTGATTTACAAATAAATATACCTAGAAGAGTCAGAAATATTGAGCTATTACATATAACTCTAACTGGCTAATAAATAAATGCAGCCGCTGATCAACTTATATGAAGAAATATACATCTGTGGCAGACCAAATAATAATGGTTATGCTATATATCACTAAATAAAAATTACAAATACTTACATGCATCTTGATGGTATATAAATAAAATAATGAAAGACTATATGGATTATAAATGCTTACCTGCATATTGGTATTATGTGAAGAAAGTAATGAAACTTATGCACATAGATGCACATTTACACTGACTAGATTATGAATAGTCCACAAACTCAGAATTGTTCACATTACCTGTTTGATAAATAGAATAAAATAATGTACTATAAAATTTAAAAATGCTTACATGAATCTCGATTGTATACAAAGAAAGTAATGAAACTTGTGAGTACCAATGTACATTGATGTACATTGATGCTTGACTGAAGTATAGAAACCTTACAGATCTGGAATAGCTCATCTTACGTATTTACCTACCTAAAAGGGATATACAGATATGGAATAAAGAGTGGAAAAATATTCATGCAGTATTGGTAGACGTCTACTAGATAAAAGACCCTTTGAATCCTTTACCTAAGATACATCAAAATGAGCCTTCATTTGAAATGAAGGATGAACTTTATTAAAATGAATTGCAAATGAACTATTGATCAACAAACTGCTTCTAACCTTTTCATAAATGAAATGAAAATGAGTCATCACATGGATAGGAATGAACTTTAGTAGAACTTGCAAATTAATTGTTATTAAATAAAATTATTGTTACTAAAAATTAAATTTAGTTATCCAGTTGTCCAATTCTATTTTTGTTTTTATTGCATCACTCATCATTCATTGCACTTGTTCATGAGAATCTCATGCCTCCTGAGCTACGTCTGGCATAACTAGACCTAGGTAAGTCAGGTTGTAGTGAGATGGAACTCTAGTGGTGCCGTTTGGAAAACCAAACATATAAATGTCTAGATGCTTCCAGCCTCTATGGTGCTACATCCTCTGATGAGCAGGAAACATTGTTGTAGGGGGGGTTAACATCTGCATTGGGGAATGCCAATTGATAGTTCCTTCCTGCAACATGCTCATCGGGAAATTGTTACAACTGAAGTAATAAGGTTGTGTGTTGTTGGTCCGGTTACAATATATACATCGTCCTCTTCACTAATAAACTATCAGTTGAGGAGAGAAAAAATTTCTCCTTTCCTTCTGAAGTATTTGGGGTTTGTAATGTAGGGTTTGAACTCAAAACCCTATAATACATATAAATATAATTGATGGGTCACCTCAAATAGAGATTTTAATTAAGATCAGTCTGTACAAAGACTATATGGATGGTCCAAATATTAATCTATAAGCAAGACTAAAGTTATTAATACACAGCCCTAAGGCTTGCTAAATAATAATGAAACTTACTATGACTAGTATGAATCCCAACATCAGTTTGAATCTTCAGTAATGGATAGAGAGGGACTATCCTTTGGGACTTTTTGCATTGTGTTTTCCACCACTTACAAGCTTGTTCCTGGCTTTCTGCTTGCTTTTTTTTTTTTTTGCATTGCCTGACTTTATATATATATATATATATATATATTGGTTGCATTGTCTGACTTTATATATATATATATATATATATATTGGTTTTTGTTCTCTGATTTGGCAATGAACATTCATTACTTTAACAGTCTAATTTTTCTAAACTGGATTACAAGTAATTACATTAGCATTTACATGTATAATCATCCTAATTTATATCCACATATTTTTGCATTTAATTGCAAACTAATGTAGAAAATTTTAACTTTCTAGCAAAATTGATAAGCAGATGATGTTAGAATTATCTGGGCCCTGATTGATGTTGGGGATAGGGATTGTTTATGAAAAAATATTAATTCCACCTAATTAATATAACTTTTTTAAAAAAAATTTCTTGCAATAACTACTATATATTGGCTGCAGAAAAGAGTGTTATTAATTAAAAAGAGATGTATTGATTTCTCTTTGAGATTTTTTAAGAAGCAGATTAGATTAAATTTGTAATGATTACTCTATAAATTTTTTGTCATTGTAGCTATTTTTACTAACCTGATTACTAATATGGTAAACCTCAACAACAAAAAAACAATATATAGACTCCTAACTAGCACACATCAGCTAGCATGGTGAGTTGACTGGCTTTTATCTTTGAATACAAGATGGAAAAACACCATGGTCTTTTTTCTCATTTGCTTGGTAATTCTTAATTGAAAAATAAATTTCATTTTGTTGAAGACAGATTGAATGTGTGTAAGTGATTTACAATCATGACAGTCATATTCGAATTATGGCCTCATATCCAGAAGACTGTAAGTCATCGTCTGTGTAGTACTTGTGGCTGAAGGCAGAGGTTGTTAAGAATCTTTCTGATTGTGGACCGAGGCTACCATTTATTTATATTATATTTCAAATGAAGGAAGATTGGATGAATTGAAAAAAATATCTATTATTAAATAGATCATTATTAGATTTTATAAAGTTAGAAGAAAAGGTAAAAAGAAACTGATTTATAAAGTGAACCTGTGTTTTACTATAAGACAACTAATGAATTCTTTATTAATAAGAAATAGAAAAGCAACTTATGATGATTAGTAAAATATCAAAGAGTGATAAAATTAGTTAAGCAACTTAATGGAAAATACCAAACACAAATAATTCAGATTTTTGCCCCAAGATGATTTCATTTTGATGAAAAATTAGATTTTTTTTTAGATGTACAGATTGCTTTTGATTAGCTTAAAGATCATTTTAAAATTGTCATGGAAGATTTAGTGTTAGAACTTTAAAAAACAATTGAAAAATGGAAATTTAAGTAAATATGGATATGGAGATGTAAATGAGGAAATAAACTTAAGAAAAAAGGAATTCTGTAAATTATTAATTATTTTCTTGAGTAAGAAATTTTAAGTTGAATGGGCATGTAATCAGTAAAGTGAAGTCAGTGTGGAATTGAGTTATATTTTGACTAGCAGAAAATATGTGTAGACTGAGCACAGGAAGTGTTTGTAAATAGTAAGATGTAAAATACGTAATAATGTAAAATAGAGAGACAGAAACTATTAAGAAAGAGTATTAATTCTTGATATCCTAGTCCTCAAAAACACTGTAATAAAGGAAGAATTAACCAATATAACTTTTTTATTGTAACTAGATATTGTATTTGCAAATAATTTTGTACAATTTTTAATTTTTTTTGAACTCAACTTTACATATTTTTTTAACATATTCTCTACCTAGAAATACAAACAATCTAATTATTTTTCAGTTTCCCAAATTCTTTGATAAGTAATCTCTTCAATTATTAATCCTATTGTTTTACAATTTCTATTTTTCAAATTTATATTTTAGTTTTTTTTTTTTTTCCTAATTGTCCAATTATATTACCTATATAAGAATACACTTATGACATATCCTTTAACAAATGTAACTTCATATATCATTATAAAAAAATGTTTATCCATTGCAGTTCTAATTTTAACATCTTTGTTACTATTTCCATTGTTATAAACAACTATTTAAATGATGTTATTAAATCTATAAACAATTTGATGTTTCAACTATGCTGCAATCTTCCTTAGAGCCACTAATAACTAATTCACTTTTTTACAGAAGTCAGTACTGCAGAGCAGTCAAAAATGACAGATTGATTACATATATATATATATATATATTGTGCCCTTATCTATAGGTCATAATAGGGTAGAATGGTCAATTGCTAAAAAATTTTAAATTTTAAAATACGTTTGTGTAATATATTGATAATTGTATGATCGATTAGATCTTATAGTACAATTTAAGGCTGAAAATACCTGGTATATAAAAGTGTAATGGATTGTTTTAAAAGAAAACAGTTAAATAAAGCTTAATTATATCCTTGCTTATGGTTGTAAAAGCTGGCCATATAAAATAATACAGCTATAAATAGTTAAAAGTATATTAACAATCCAATTGTGATATTTTAAAACTAATAAATTGAATAAATGCTATATGTAATGTTATAATTATAATTAATATTCAAATTTAATCTAATATATTTTAAGATAAACTTTAGGATGGTGAGAATTATATTTAGTTCTACATTTTAAATTATTGTTCAAAATTTTATAAAATATATCAGTTTTGGTAATTTAGACCGAGACGTAAATTAAAAAATCATCTGATAAAGTTAGTAATCATGTGACTGTATATTATATACCTTCACACACATGCTTGTTAGAATATAATAATAAAGTTTGTGAATTATAAAACTAAATATAATTGCTATCGATCGTTAAAGTAAAAGTTGAAATATTAAATGTTATTTTAATAATTGTTTTAAAGTTTAAATGATTTTGATAAAATTATAATTGAGTTAAAAAAATACATTCTAAATAATATTTAAGACATGACGTCATAAATTCTTTATTTTAAAAAGGTTTAATCTATTATAAAACTAAAATGTGTAAATTTGTTTGCACTAAAAAAGTCATTAACCAATCAACGGAGGTATTTTAGCAGACAAAATATAAAAATTAGACGGAGCGGGAGAAGGTAATGTGTAAGTAAAGGAAGGAGTAACATATTTTTTAGCTGTATAAGATCGTAAGCTAGAAAAATAATATAATTTTAAAATTTTGTATTTGTTTTAAAAGTTTTTTTTTTTTTTAAATATAATATTTTGAACTACCTTTACATGGAGGGCTAATTTTAAAAGTTTTCTTGCCAGGATATTTTATTCAAGTTTAGCCAAAACCTTACAGTAAAAATGGAAATACTACAGAAAACAGTATATAGAAGTTATGAGAAAGGAAAAATATTTGTAAAGTGCCTTGATACAGCTTTATTTATGCTCAACCAGAAACTTATTATTGTAACTCAGAGGAATATAATTTGGACGCTATACGGAAAACTTAAAAGAGAAGTTATTTGCCGTCAGGAAAAATTATGACGCACAATTTTATAAGGCTACTCTGAAGTTTTTTTTTTTTTATTCTTCTCTATGGAAAAATTAAGATGCGTATATCATAAAGAAAAAATTATGTAAAAGTTATAATGGAGAAAGAATGTTTGTCTTTTAAAAGGAAACATTACAAAGTATATAGTACCAGAATTTTAAAAGAAGGAAAAAAGTTACAGAATAATAATATGAAAGAGCTATTGTGTTTTTATGAAAAAAAAAGGAACAGAAAAACTTTCTCTAAGAAGAATTAAAAAATATTATAAAGTGTTCATTGGAGAAATGCTTGATTTAGAAAATATAAATCTAATATACTTAATGAAATGAATCCATGGAAACAGAAAAGTTTTATTGAATATTTAAATCCAAGTACTGAGACGATGCATCGTAAAAGTCGCGCGGGAGAAAATATTAGCAAGAAATATTAGAAGAGAATCTTTAGAAGTTTTCTTTATGGGATTAACTAATATCATAATTAGTAATTGTATTAAATATTATAAAAACCAAGGATTATCATTCAGGAATATTTATTGAACGAAGTAATATTTGTTTTACCTTAAAATTGAACAAGCAGGGAGAAGAACATTAAGTGACTGAAGAAGAAATAATAAACATTTTTTTTTTAGCTTTAGTATGAACGGTTTTCAAGAAAGTTTGATAAAGAAGTACAGTAAATATAGTTTAAATATTTTTTACTAATTTATTTAGAATATAAAATGTTATGTGAGATTAGGGAAAACATATAAACATAAATTTATTAATATTAAAATTTAAATATAATAGCTTGATAAAATTATAGAAATAGTGTTTAAAATAAAGTGTATGGAGGTGAATCTTATATCTACAAGGATCAAATGGATGGTGAAGCCTACGGAACGCGATCGAGGAGATAAAGGTCGTTTGGTAATTTTAATAGTTGTTTATAATGCATAATGTATTTTTTTTAGATCATCTATTGACTAAGAATGGAGTGTGAAAGTTTAAATTATATGTACACACTTTATACAACATTTTTAACATATGAGATAGGAGTAATTCGGAATATGCATGCAATAATTTATTTAAAGTATATTAATAATATAATTTAACAGAACAATTGTGTGATTCTTTTGAACTTTCATGTGATAAAGTATTCAGATATTCAAATAGTTTGTATATGATTAAATATACGGAGGAAAGTAGTAAAAAGATTTTCTTATAGAACAGTGGAATAGTTTTAAAATAAATGAATTTTATTATTGTTAGTAATGCAGATATGTATTTGTCGATGTACAGTATAGAAAAAATCTTGAGAAATAAGATCGGATAGTGACTTGGAAGTACTAGTGGAAAGGAAACCAAGATGATGTTTTTTTTTTAAGAAATAGGAAAAATAAAGGATTTGGATCATATTTAGTTTTGTGGGATTTCAGTATAGTTAACTAAGCCCTATGACTGAACACATGTAGTTTGGACAGTGTTTTTGCATATCTTTAAACTTTTGATGTTAGAATAAAGCTGAAGAAATAGCTTTAACATCGTTCCTATGATAGAGGTTGGTAGACAGGTAAAGGTCACTCCTCTATAGTGTCTTTTAATTCACTGTGCCATGATTGTCAAGATATATGACGAGTAATATTCTAGTTGTATTTTGATCCTATGCATCTATCTTCGCTATCCTTATTTTGTGAATCTGCATCGGTCAGAAAGATATTTTCAAAGAAATAATGAATAAAATAGAACTGAAGATATGTTATCGTTTATGTAAGAATAGTTTATTTGCTGGAATGTATAGAATTGTATAACTTTAAAATTGAAAGTCCAAAATATCATAAAGAGAGAATCATATAATACATTGTAAAATTAATTCAGAAATGAATATAAGATTTTGAAAAGAAATCTAAACCAAGTATTTTAAAAGTGATAATAAAATTTGAATGAAATTTTTTTTTAATAATATTTAGAAAATAAGTATTGCATATTTATTAAGAAATAGTTCAATAATGTATAATAAACATATACTTGTGCATGGTATATTAATAGTTATAATTATATCATCCGAAGTAAGGCTTGAATGAGAATATTAGGATTAATAAACATCGGATAATGAACAATAAAAACCTAATACCGAATGTAGACCAATGTTTTGACTTTGTAAGATTCCATACAACCAATATAAAACTAAAATTTGTTATTTTGTAGAATTTTACTACGAATGTAAATTTTGTAAAAAAAAAAAATATAATTTTAATAATATTAGGGATGAAAAGTGTTTGTGATAATCATATAAGAAATGCATTTTGTAATAAGCTAACCCTAATAATAAATCAAGTAATAATACTGTATTTTCTTAAGCGTTAAAAAAAAAAAATAAGATTTAACTAGGAAAAGTAAATAATATTTTGATTTCATTTTATAAACTAATAAATTAAGTTGAGATGTGAAAGTAAGGGATATCCAATGTATATAGTGTAAAAATATTGTTAATTTATTTATGTTGTTAATAAACTTTGTTTTAAATTTGTTCTAAAGTTTTTTGTGTCCGAGTTGTTATTTCTCCACATGGATGCATGAAATCACGATACATTTATAATTGAAACAGACATATAGATTTTGCACAAAAGGTAAACATAAAAGTGTTATAATAATTTTGAGAATTTATTGGTATGTTAAAATTAAAGGATCATAATTTTATATTATTTATTGGTCATAAGTCGGTTGCCACAATATTACATTAAATTATATGCTAATGTTGCCACACGTATTCTGTTGTCAGATTATTAAAATACTACCACGTACATATTTATTTATTTCATTTCAGGAAGAAATAAGATTATATTATATTATTATTGTTATTATTATTTTTTTATTATTGTTAGTTGCTGTGTAGTAGATTATGACATAAAATTCCCTTTTCATATTTTACTACCGTAATTTTAAATCAGTTAGAATACAATTTATGAACCTGAGATTTTATTTTATTTTGCTTCATTTTATTTAATTGAGCTAGATTCTTGTTATAAAGAAGATTAAGATATGATTATTATTTTAATCGTAGTGCATAGAGCTCAGAAAGTCGTAAGAATACTATGAGTAAGTTATTTGGTATAGTGAAAAAGGGGGATAGTGTTCTTATGCCATTGAGGTAGTATCGTGTGGATAATGTCTCAATGTAGTCTATCTCGTTCCCCATATTGTCACTCCATGTCTCATGAAAATAGTAAATATTTGTTAATTCATTTTAAAAATTGAACCGTATTTGTATTTTAAAATTAGAGCTAGTAATCATTTTAATTAATGCTGAATATTTCATTTATTTATTTGTTAACTGAGCTAGAACCCGTAATATTCATAATAAACAATATATTTTGGGGTGAGGACGCGCGGGGGGAGGTTAGAATATATATATATATATAAACTTAAGAGCATGCTAATGCTCTAAACAAGCTTTTTTTTTATTATGATAAATGCTACTACAAGAGAAGGCATTCAAATAATCTTTATCTTAGATTGTCCCCATCCCCAGACCGGTTTCGACCTATGGGTCTTTTCAGTGAGGAGTTGGGACATTAGATTCAAAAAACCCATAGGTCGAAAACGGTATGGGGATGGGGACAATCTAAGATAAGAGATGATTTGAATGACTTCTCTTGTAGTAGCATTTATCATAATAAAAGCTTGTTTAGAGCGTTAGCATGCTCTTAAGTTTACATATCGGTAAATGCAAGCTATATATGTCATGTGACATCTGACTTTTTATTATATATATATATTGTGATATAAAGTGTTCAATGTAAGGTATATAGATTGCATTTATAACTAATTAAATATTTAGAAACACTTTTTTTCTATTTTACTCTCTATCTTAATCTTTTACCTTTTCCATGTTTAATCTTTATCTTAAACCTAGATGTATTTATTTTTATTATAAACTTTCTACACATTTTTTTAATGGAATAGTTAATATTAAAAGTTGATGTTTTATATGTAGTTTTAGTGTAATTGAAGTTTATTGTTTGTTGTTTTCTGAATTTATATGACTTTTTTTTTATATGTATGTTAAGGATTCGTAAGAAGTTGAAAGTAATTGAAGATGGGAGTCAAAATAAGAAATATAGCCCCGTAATTAAACATCATTTCAGGTAATTTTAATTGCAATGATGCTCACATTGAATGTTATGAGATTAAATACAGATAAGTGGTAAACTTTTAGTAATAATTGGTGATAATAATATATATATTGTAACCATATATTTTAGCATAAAATATAATAATTGATGTAACTATTATTAAAAAATTTCTCTGTCTTCTTTGGTGATTTGATTGGCTTGATTTGCACTTTGAACAGATTACTCTCTTATATTATTTTAATAAATTTAAATTTGCTTCGTTCCATATACTAATTCGTATCATAAAGTTTAACTTTTTAAAATTTTTAACAACACATTAAATTTGGTAAAATAGTATTAAAATATAATATTTTGTTTTATTTGTTTAAAATGATCTTAAAAATTATTTCATTTGAATTAACAAAACCATTTGTTCAATTAAAATAAATTATTAAAAATAAATACAGTAATTACGTAAGCGTCTCAATGTAAAAAAAGAAAAGAGCGCGAATTTAAGAGAAGATCGGTTAGTTTGTTTTTGGAGGGAGAGAAAGAAAAGAAAATGGTAAGAAGGCAAATGGTGTAAATTTGATAAGCTTATTTTAAAATAGTTAACAAGTAAACTGATTACCACAAATTTTCTATAAACGTAAAAATAATATTGTGGTATTTAATTATAAGATGAATTGCTAAATTTAAAAGTCTGTTCAAGTCGGCTGGCCAAGTGGATCAAATCACCGGTAATAATTTCCCAATATTACATTTAAAATGTCGGACCTTCCCAGTTTAAAAGAATTAATTGCAAGAATTTGGTATGTTTTAAAATGTTTATTGTTCTACAATTTGGAAAATTTAAATAAGTATTTTAATTACAGAAGTTTTATAAATATGAAAATTTGTTTTTTAAAAAAGAAGAAGTTTAAATTAAAGTAAAATGTTAAAGTTATCAACATAGTTTAATATTTCCGTTTCAAATTCTAATAAAAATATAGTATTGATTGATATTTAACTTTATAATGCCAGTAATATATTTGCTAGTTAATTTGTTTGCCATTTGGATAATAAACAGTCTTCAAATAATTGATCAAAGCTATTTTCTAAATTTATCATCAGTTTGGAATGATTGAATTAATTGCTGTAGTTATTATTCCTAGATTTAAGCGTGGATAAATAAATATTTAGCATGGATGTGGTAAACTTGGAACATTTTTAATAGAGAAATGTAGAAATTAATAACTTATGAAAAACATTTTCATTTAAGTTCTGCTTGTCATGTTTTGAAATTGTTTCTTGTTTATGGAGCCACGTAAAATCGTTAATCTAATAGTGATTATAATAACTAACACAAATGGATAAAATTACATGTAGGAAATTCAACTATAGTTATAGCTATTACTTCGTACATTTATTGTTCGACACATCGTACATGGATTTCGCGGATCATATTTGTCGTTATAAAGTGCTCTACAATCTAATTTGTGACACACACACCTGCTAAAATTCATATATTGAACTTTAAAATGCTATACATTTAATTTATATCACACACACACCTCTTAGATTTTATGTATTTGATGAATAATTCATTACTTAAATTTTATCGTTATATGAACTTGCATGTGAAGTTCATAAGTTATATTTTATTAAGTTTAAATTAATAGGGGTTGAATAAAATATTTATTCAAGAGAATAGCGCTTGCGAAAAGGCTTGAAAAGTACTAAATGAATTCATGAGGTGTATCGATCTTTGTGAGGTGTTTGTAAGTCTTTCCAGATTTATATTCCTATACTAATATTATTTATATTATATTACACATGTTTTATTTTAAGCAAGATAAGTTAGTACATTAGTTGTCCTGATTAGTGTAACATTTATTATGCAAGAACCCACATTTGCTAAAGTGTTAGTGTTTTCTGAATGATCAGAATAACTGAGGAGGATGATTTTGCACTTTAATGTGAAGTAAATAGTAATGTTGTTTTATAATGTTGAAAGGCATTAATCTGTGCTGGTGGTTAATCCGCGGAATTGTGTAATTATACGTATTACTTTATGGTGGTGTATCAATCCACTAAGCGTTTAGTATTATTTAATTCCTATGTGTAGATGAACGCATCCACAGGAATATGTTTTACTTCATAGATATAAGTTGGGCAAAGTATTTTAGTTAATCTGCTAAATCATCTTCTTCCATTTGTAAGTATAATTTACAAGTTAGATCATCAAATTGTAGCAGGACATTCTATTCAAGTTACTTCATAATAATTAACTGTTGGTTGATTATTATTTACCGGAGTGTAAGTTTAAATTTTCACTTTATTTAATGATTGCATTATAGCTAAATCCTACAGATATAATATTATTTATAATTATTATAAGTTACGGTATGGATTTATTGAATCTGGAAATGATGTTAAATACTTCATGAGTTGATGTTGAATTTAGTATAATTTGCTCAAGATTCATTATATCAAATTGAAATAAGGTATGATTAGCTTAGCCAGAGCCAGCACGAAACCATGGTCAGGGGCTTGGGGAGGGGTTTCTGACAAAGGTATGATTAGGTTTTTAAAACCGTACCTATGATATGTTAGTGAAGAAAGTCGATGGAATTATAATTTATTTATTTTATTTGTTTATTTATGTTTTTTAATTATAACATTGGAATTAATTATTTATTATTTATAAATTTGTAAATAAACGTTGATTTATAATTAAACTTACTGTGCCATTGCTATGTGTCATTCTTAAAATCAGAAATCATAAACCTTGGATAGAGCATACATTGAAGTACATACTATCGTCAACATGATATAAGAGTTTAGTGATATTTTGAAAAAACATTTGGATGCTTTTAGTCTTTGGTAGTTTATGATGTGTGGGGTACAATAAAATCCCATTTACCTTTTCCATCATTTTGGCTTTGCATAGTTGATTCTAGTATACAATATAAATTAATTATTAAACCTGTAAACAGATTTACCAAATAATGATATGATTGAAAATATTTACTTAACATTTTAAATTGTCATTTGTCATTATAAAAAGAGTCTCAGTGATATAGTAAACTATAAAAAAAGAACCCAAGTATTTATGTTTATTTATTGCAAAGCTTTACCTAGACTAGCATTTGTATTAAAATCATATAGATGGTTTAAAATTTCATAATATTATGTATTTCCACAAATTATGCCATCTTGTACATGGTCGGTCATCGGGTCTCATACAATAAAAATCGCAAATTAAGGTTTGTAACATAATAACATTGCACTTATAATTTGTTTACTGTATTTTATCATTCTACTATGATAGGTCTTCGCGGTACACCCTGGCTGCGATCAAATTAAATCATAAAAGTTTATGTTAGATCATTGGTTTGGTCTGTGATAAGTTGTTCCAGAGGTTGGTTGTGGTCTTTGGTGCATAAAATAGATAGCATAATATGCTTTTGGATACAGCTCTTAATAGCTGACAATGTGTAGTGGGAATTGATCAGTGATTGAGGTTACGATTCTTAGTGCACTTACGTTATGTAGTTGACCACACTTTAGAGGGTTATATATTGAACCAGATTCATCCGCAATTATATTCAGACATTATTTATTTAATAATACCTTCTTATTATTTTATTTATTATTATCTATTATTTACTATATTTTCACTTTATTTATTATTGGTGATTATCTTGTCTTCTATAATGACTGCGAAATGGATCGTCACTTCAAGCAGAGGGAAGAATACCATTGATAATAGCTTAACTATCAATGATACCTACGGCCATATCGAGACTATATGAAGCATATCCACAACCAAATACCCGCCCTCCATAGCATTTTATTTGTTTTGAGAACAGTCTCAGGCGCCACTCAACTATATAGGTTATATATAGCCAGCATGCTCGGATGACAGGTCATGAATCCAGCACTTAAAATATTCCAAGCTAACTCCTACTCTTAATCAAGGGATCCAGCACATTTAACTTAACACTTTAGATATTTATACTCTTATACTAATGGTGACACAGTGACAAGAGAGAAAGAGAGAATAGACCAAATAATAATTAAACAAACATTATTATTTATTTATTCATTCATGCACACAAATTTACTATAATATAACATAATAAATTTTACATAAATAAAATATGCTTAAGTTAAGGCTAATTTTTTAGGATAGTCCTTCATTAAAGTTCTTGTCATTCAACAAAAAATTAAAGTGTCTAGGCAGTTATTATTGAAAATATATTTACCTAGCTTTTTCATGATATTAAGATGACACAATTCCATTGGTTTGGTTTTTCATTGATTTGGATTTGCCAACCAGTTGGCCTTTTGGTCTCCATCAATGGCTTCATGCTTTTCCATCCATTCTTCGGATCAACAATGGGGAGAGAGTATGCAGCAGTGTCTATTTCATCGTTTAGGCCAGCATTTCCCAACCTTTTTTTGGCTCGCGCACCACTTGGTAGTACATCACACTAAATTGTACCATTTCGTAAAAATGATTGTATTTCATGAAATTTGTTATTGTGAGTGTGTTATTTTATTTGCATTATAAATATTATAGGGTGAACATGTATGTATTCACATCTCATAATGAGACAAATTACATTGAAACACGCCTAAACATCACGCCAGATTATAAACTCACTGAAATTATAAACTCACTGTAACATATTTATATGTATGTGTTTGTTCAAAGTTTCATATTTTTTCCTAAATAATTTATTAAAGATTACATTACTACATTAAAGGTTATTTGGTACATATTTTGTTCAAAGTGTTTTCTCATTCCTTCATTTGGTTTTCCTGAATTTGAGTCTGTTTTCTCTTTTTTGGAGCATCTTGCTATTGGTTGGGCCATGGAGAGGATAAATCCAGCATGTCCCAAGTCATGGTAAAAATAACCTCAGGGGTTATCAGGCTATCTCTTGTTCTTGTTTTCTTTATATTGTTCAGCATGAAGTTAATAGGATTAAAATTTTGATGATTAAATACTAGCTTACATCTAGTAATTCACAATAGATAATCAAGAATTAATGAGAGTCTAATTTCTGGGTATGATCCTTTTCTGATACATTCTTTCAAATTAAATAATTTCGATTGATTTGCCTTGATCTGACTCATTATTTATCTACTATTTTGTCATATTTCGTTTAGATAAATGGCTTTAATAAAAACACAAAATTATAAAAAACTAAAATATTTTCTTATCATAATCAAATATTTTTATAAAATAAATTTAATGAGATCTTTGTGCTTGTTTTGAACAACATAATTTTTTGAAATTTGGTTCAAAAGATGTGAGGTATATACCCTTAAGTCTACAGCTGCATTCAATCTGTTTCGATACTTATTTTTTTAAAAAATATATGAAGAAAAAGCTCTACCTACTAATTCCGTACTAGTAAATGGTAATAATAATTTAAGAGCTTTCTCAGAAAGTTGTTCATATTCTTTAATGTTTAATCAAAAATTAATTAGATTGTGTCGTTTGAATTCTACTTGTAAAGTTCTATCACATGATAATTCTATTAAATTTTCTTTATCTTTCATTGATAATGATGTAGCTTTTTCTAAATTTTCTGCATAGAAGGGGGTTGAAATCCAATTATCATTTATGTTTTCGGGTTTTGGAAAATATTCCATGAAAGACAATTTTAATCCTGTTAAATGTGCTATTATATTTTCTAGTATAGCTTGAGACAGACTAACCTTATTTTCAAACAAAAAAATATGTAGAGTTTCGAATACTTCCAGTTGATTGTTTTCGATACTTATATATATTACTGTTTCCAAAAATCTAATTTCTTAATCATATTTTATCATTAACATTAAAGATCGTTATCGACTGTACATATTAACAACTTGACTGTATAATATTATTAATTAAAATAATTTTTATGAATTATAGGAAAAAACGTTTCTATGATATTTTTATGATTTAATTTTATTTTTTTTATGTCCACCATTATTGATTATTTTTCGTGTACCACCAACCAGCAACTCGCGTACCACCAGTGGTACGCGTACCACAGGTTGGGAAACACTGGTTTAGGCATTAGTTTCAGGCAAGACAATTAATTTTCCTGTGGAGTTGGGGCATGAAGCCCAGATGAACACTCCTACAGTTTTCTAGCAACACATGTTACTAATTCTGTGGCTTCTGCATTAATATTGTCCATAGCAGTAATGACTGGATTTATACTGCTCTTAAATTTCTGAATCTCTGGATAACAATGTCCAAATATCTGAATGAATCAGGAATCAAGGAATGAATATAACAATAGCTAAGTCGCACTTATATTTACTTCTTCCATTGTTTACTTCCTTATAGTTTAAAATTCTTTTTTTTATAACTTAAATCTAGTTTAATTAATTTACATTTTTCTTTAATCTAATCTTTTTCTAGATTTATATACTTTCTTATGCTTTTATGCTGATGAGATAGTTTACATGGTTTTTTAATTAATTCCATTATCAGTTTAAATTTTTATCAGCCTTGGTTCTTTCAGACTTAATTGCAGTCCACAAGTTTTCTTTTACTAATTCATTTTTATTCTGATTTTTCACATTTACTTAGTTTTAAGATATTTATTCTTTTAATTTATTTTAATTTATAAAAAGAAGAGAGAGAGAAAGCGGATTTTAAATCTTTTTTATTTTAGGTTTTTCACTAAGATTTTATTTCTCTACTCTACTCTTAATAAATCGCTTTATTCTAAAGAATGATATGGTCTTTTATTTTAATTCTATTTTTGCAAATCTCCTTTTTTAAATAAATTTGACCCTATATTTTTAAAATTTTAATCTACGTAACAGATATATATGTGTTTTAAAACATATATCTTGCTAGCATTACAATATATATATGTGTGTGTGTGTGTGTGTGTTATTTGAGGCAAAATTGTGAGTTCAGAAAGTTAGAAGCTTGTAATCAAGCTATAGTAAATTGCTATCTATTAAATCCTAAACAAATGATGAAAATATAGCCAACTGATGAATGCTGGTTCAGCACAAATGTGCATCTTTGGAATCATTTATCTTTTTCACATGTCTTTGGTCATATGTTTCACAAATTTGTAATGAAATAGTAGTTTGAAATATATATTTAAAAATATATATATAAAATTAAAAGTATATCTAAAAAAAAGTATATATAAAGTTAAAATTATAATATGAATTTTTCTGATCTATGATGTCAGCCGCTTGGTGGCATTAATGCTAAGCAAAAACATATTGATATAACATTCCCAGGCCAGAGATTCTGTAGAACTACGATTTCCATAAAATTAAAAAATTCAAACAAAATTTAAAAATGTAAGCTGACTTTTTGGGACAGTAATTAATCAGAAACTGACTGTACATTAAAGACTTTTTTTGACAGTAATTCAAACAAAATTTTACAATGAAAGATGACTTTGATCTTTTTAGGACAGTAATTAATCAGAGTAGCATTTTTTTTTTGTGTGTGTGTGAGTATATAAACAAGTACATTACCTTTTTAATAACAAATAATAGTAAATATAGCGGAGACTTATTTGGACAGTATTTAATCAGAGATGGGGTTGTTTTTTGTTTTTTTTAGTGTATCGGAAAAGTTACAGTACTTTTTTAATAAAAAAATAAATTTTAATTTTAATTAATCAGTGGCATTTTTTTTGTGTGTGTGTGTATAAAAAATTATGGTAATTTGTTAATAACAAATAATAATAAATATAGCGGAGAATTATTTGGACAGTAATTAATCAGAGATGGGCTTCTTTGGGGTTTTTTTTTTTTGGATCGGAAAAGTTATGGTACTTTTTTTAATAAAAAATGAAATTAAATTTTACACTTTTTTGGACACTAATTATTCAAACACTGCGTTTTGGGGGGGGGATCAGATTGCAAACAACCCATTAAAGTTAATTATAACAAACTATTAAAATGAAATCCGACTTGGGTGTCTGGCAATTGCCAATTTTCACAGTTAGAAGCAGCCATCTTCCTTGTCTGACAATTTATCATGCTACGTTACTTTCATTGGGATTTTCGAAATAGTGCTGTGCTGCATCCTAAAATCCAATTTGTGAGGGTTACATAGTCCTGATGGAACATTGACAACACTGTTAGAATGTACCAGTAGGTCAGTTCACATGAAAAAAAAAAGTTGGACCTGAAAAATTAAATTATTTAGATATGATGCAGTCGACACACTCTCACACGATGCTGTAAAGAAAATATACAACCCAGCATTATGATAAAGTGCATAACACAAGCAACTATGGCAGCCAATGAAGGCATTTTTTTATGCTTTTAGCATAGAAAAAAACCACAGCAGTATCCGGCAGCTGAGTAAACTGACTCTTTCTGTGTTTTATCGTAGAAAGAAGGCTATCTGCTTGGCTGCAGCCATGAAAATGGCATATTTCTAGAAATTTAGCTAGAAATAGCACTGTCAAGCGGCTGACATGATGGAACAGAACACAATCTCTTATTCATTTGAAAAAAAAGTGAACTGGGTGTTTCAAAAATGCATTCAGAATGGAAGAAGCTGGTCTTATTGCAGTACTGATGGATGGTTGTGATATAATTGAGCTAAAATGAAAGATGATTTGAGATAAGAATAAAAATTTTAAATATATTGTAAGGGGCATTCCAGTGTTATGGCTAATTTAAATAACTATCATTACTGAATTTCACATGATTGTCAAATTTATATATGGATGGCAAGTGATTTGTTTGTATCTTCAAATATGGTAGAGCTAATTGCTAGTTATATTTTATAATTATTATCATCAGCTTTATTTTATAATACAGAAGTAATATTTTATTAGGATATCGTGGCAAAACAAGGCTTATTGATGACATATGACAATAACTACATTACACACACAATACATAGATTACAAATCTTAGTAAAAAAACATGAAATCATGTCAGTTGTAGGAGTACAAAATTTTGGAAGATGGAGGACAAAGGAAATACTATAAGTTAAAATAATATATAATTAACTGACAAATAAAATAATAGTATTCATAAGTTGGCTGATTTTAATTTATGAATATAAAATAAAATTGTACATAGCTTTTAATTAAGAGTAAGAATTCATTTCCAGAAAAGTAGATTTTGGTAGGATGAGCTAATTAAATGAGCTAGTAATTGTAATAATATTTATATATAATATTTATCATCACAATAAATAAAGATTTATATTAGAATTATTTAAGAAAACATAATAAGAATATTGATATTACATCAATTCGATTTCTGAACATTGAGAGATTTATGAAATAAAGAAAATAAATTATTTAGAACTGAGTTACCTATGTAAGTAAAAACTTTAAGATATGAATTCAGTAATATATCTGCCTATAATATTTCTTCTTTGCTTATATTTCTGATAATATTCATTTCTGCATTAAGCAATGGATAATTAATGAAATCTTTTTTTATCTAATTTTATGTAAAATTTTGAAGTTTCCAATTTCAAAATAATCTGTAAATAAATAATTTGCAGATTAGTATATACAAAGAAGGCAATAGTATCATTTTAAAAGTATGTCACCAGTAACGGCATCAAGTCTTGAAATTGAAGACATAGTTCTCATGAGCTTACTGCTTGATAACTGCTGATATCTCTTAACATTTCCAATTGATTGTTCAACTACATCTGATTTAAAACTATCCATTTCAAAACTATTTATGAAAAAACTAACATGTTTCTGTTTATAAATATAATAACATTAAAATTTACAATGAAATTAATTTGACTTAATTTCAGGTATAATTAATATTAAGGCTTAAAAATAAACCATAATTAAAAATATCTATCTTGTACTATCCTATCTATATTCCAGACTAGTGACTAGTTTCTGGCATATAGCTTTTATTGATGAGAAATTTTGACTAACGCTCCTGCATTTTTTTTGGATCTAATTCACTTCTCAGCGAGCAGCCATCTTTGAAGTTCAAAAATATCTTAATGTTTTTAATTTGTATTGTTATATAGATCTAATTCCATATTACTATCTATTTTGGTGTCCTGAGTTCTTTTTTAATAACTATAAACATTTCTATTTTTAGGCCAGGGTTATTATGAAACTAAAAAAAAAAAAAGCATGACCCTAGCTTACACAATGCTTTTCATGAAAAAATTATAAAACCATAATCCAGAAACTATTCTGGAGATATGGTAGGACAGCACTAGATAGGGATTTAATAGTCACTATTATCTACCATCTCTTGATTATATAAGTTTATGATAGATGGAAAAAGTGAAATAGTTTGCTCCTGAAAAGATAAGTTAAGACAATAATTATTTGTTTAATCTTATATAAACATTACAAGCATAAAGCTAAACTAGTCAATATAAAATCAAAACTACCCCAAATCTAAAATTAAACCAGACCAGCATAAAAATAATATTAAAACACAACCTAAGGTTTCACTGCTACAAGCAGACTTCTCAAGTGTAAAGAACTACAAAAAAACCACACATTATATATACTATTAAAAACTACCCACAAATCCATTCACTTCCCATCCACCCTTAATATTAAAAGTAAAGAATTAAGATCTATGATTAAACCTGATAGCTATCAGTCTGTATCTCATAAAGTAGCTGCTTTAAGGAGTTATTGTCATAGGAATATTAAATTAAATAATTCTAGTGGGGTAGCTTTGTTTCAGAAATATCAATTTTATAAAGATTATTTGAGTGTTGGATACTCTGATAAATTTGTTAAAAGTATTTTATTTAATAGTAATATTTGTAAGGATGTAAAGGTTAAAGAAAAATATGATTTTATTTCTTTGCCATTTAAATTGTCTTCTTATAAAATTGTGTGTAGAAATAGTAAATTGTTTGGAAATAAGAAAATTGCTTGGAAAAGGGGTGTTACATTGAATAATTTATTAAATAATACAAAAGAAGTTTTTGATAGAAAGACTATTCCTGGTGTGGTATATTTTATTCCTTGTTTATTTTGTAAGAAGGTTTACATAGGTCAGAGTAGTTTGAGTTTAAATGAAAGAATAAAGGTTCATAAAAGTAGAGTTAAAAGTAGATATCTTAGTTCTGCTTTGTGTGTCCATGAAAAAGATACAGGCCACACTATTGATTTTGATGAAGCTAAGGTTGTCTTCTTTGAGAGAAATGAAATCAAAAGAAGAATTAAAGAGTCTTTATTATTGAAAATTTATTATTCTGAAGCAATTAACTTATTTAAGAGTTCTTTTAATATTAAGGGTGGATGGGAAGTGAATGGATTTGTGGGTAGTTTTTAATAGTATATATAATGTGTGGTTTTTTTGTAGTTCTTTACACTTGAGAAGTCTGCTTGTAGCAGTGAAACCTTAGGTTGTGTTTTAATATTATTTTTATGCTGGTCTGGTTTAATTTTAGATTTGGGGTAGTTTTGATTTTAATCTTATATGTATATATGATAATTATGAATAAATTTATATATTTTATTTAAATAAATATAAAAACAATTTTACAAATTGAAAAATTGATATAATTTAATTACGCATAAATCAAATTACTACATTTGCTTATTATTACCATGAAACTGGATAATCTCAATATATAATTTGACAACACACCTTAATAAGTAGATATACGAGTTTTTATACACAGAAAAAAATACATTTGAAAAGCTATGAAAAAAATTATATGGCTATTAGAGATTTAATTTTTTTTTTATGTTTTTTTTTGTTTCTACTGTATAGATTTATCCTATGTTTTTGAATCTTAAGTTGATCAGGTAATAATATTTGTTTTTATTACTATGTTGTTGTTTTTTCTTTTTAGCTTATGTTTATAAACTTTCTTAACATACAATATAATAGATATTTTTCTGTAAGGATGAGAAAAAATTATAATTTTAATGTATTTTGTATATAAAAAGAGGAGAAATTTAATTAATTTATTTTATTTTGTTTTGTATTCTTTTACTTAATGCAAAAATAGATAAACAGAAAACATATGTTATTTTTCTTATTTGTTTGATTGAAAAACAGATTAGAAAAATAATATCAGAATTGGAGATTGGTGGAAAATATAACTTCACTCAAACTGACTGGCATTCATCTTTATGCTGTGCATTTATCTGTTTGTGAAATATGTTTCGTACTAAAGTGAGATTGTTATTATCAGCATAAACTGATAAAGAATTGTATCGTTTATTGTCGTGTAGCTACAATTACAAGCATGGCAGAATAGAAGCAGAAATTTGTATCAGTTAAGAATATATAATAACCACATTCCACTCTTTTTATTAGAAAAGCAAAAATAAAGAAGGAAAGAGGAAGAGAAACTATATCAGTTAAGGACTTATGTCCAAGAATTTCCACATAATAACAATTTCTATATTAAGTAATATCATTCTAAAACCAGAAGATTGGAAATTTAACAAGCCAAATAATTGTGATTTTGTATAAATTACCTAGATTAGATCTCAAAATATATCATTTTGAATAAATTGTAGTTGTGATTACTTAAATAGTAATTTAAAAAGCATTTGAACCCAGACTTATCAAGCTCCTTTCAGTCATCCACTAATCTGGGTTCAAATCTTCTTTAAATTACATCTAGCTTAAGTATATATACTATTCTTGTATTTCAGTATTAAATAGTAATTATAATTATAGATAGATTGTTAATGTAAAGGAATGAAAGACTTTAATGAGTTATTTTAAATAATAATTATTATAACTTTCTATATGTCTTTCAGTTTTATTGCCAAGGATATATATATATTTATATTTTATTCTTATGATTTAAATTTTAAGATCATATCTATTTTTTAAAAAAATTATTTGTTGATATTGATCTTACATTTTAAAAATTTTTTTGCTTAAGTGCCATAATAGTATAAAACTTCACAGATTTATGACTGTACATAGCTTGAAGTCAGATTGTAAATGAAGAAATGCACAGAACTGTGATAAATTTGGTACAAATGATTTATTAATAATTCACATCTAAATATGGCCTTTATATTATATATTTACATAATTAAATTAATAGTTGGTTTTTAATATGTTGTGATGTTTGTTTATTACTTTTAATCAAAGAAATTATATTGTTCTCATATTATTTTAATTCTAAATAGTTATATATGAAGAACAGCTTGATACATCTTTTATTATCATTCTAGTTCCTGTTACAGAGTCAGTGATAGAATTATTAACTACTCGCTATTGTTCCATTTCATTTAATTACAATGTATATATATATATGTAATAATACTATAATTCAATGTCTATATTTCTTCAAATCAGTATACCTAATCTTATAATTGAATATTTATAAATACAGTAATTAGATATATGTAAAATATAACTTAAAAATTTTATCCACTTAGGAGCGCTTTCTACTATCCTTGTAGTCTTTGTCAACTAACACTTTGAAAGACTAACCTTCCCACAATTCCTTGATCTTAACATTTGCTGCCTGTTTGTTAATTAAGTCTTGTTTGTATTTGTATATTAGCATAGCTTCTTTATTTTCCTTTTGTTGTTATTTTTTCCAATTTGCAATATTTTTACATTATTATAATTGAAGTTAAAATCATAAATACATGACGTAAAAAAATGGATGTTGAAATATTATTATTTACTTTGCAATTTTGTTTCGTTTTCTGAACCCTTTTTAATAACAGCAAGTGCTCTTTAGTTTTTTTTTCCAACATGCATCTCGATTCCCCTATATATCCGCTGCCACATCTACATATCCATTTATAAATGATGCAATTTTTATATATAAATAATAAAAAAAAGGATAAAACCTCATTTATAAATAAAATTTGCATCATTTATAAATGGATATGTAGGTGTGATAGTAGAGATATAGGGGAATTGAGATGTACATTGGAAAAAAGAACTAAAGAGCACTTTCTGTTATTAAAAAGGGTTCAGAAAACAAAACAAAATTGCAAAGTAAGTAATAATATTTCAGCATTCGTTTTTTACGATCTAAATAAGTCATATATTTATGGTTTTAACTTCAATTATAATAATGTAAAAATATTGCAAATTGAAAAAAATAACAAAAGGAAAATAAAGGAAGCTATGCTAATATACAAATACAAACAAGGCTTAATTATCAGACAGGCAGCAAATGTTAAGTTCATGGAATTGTGGGAAGGTTAGCCTTTCAAAGTGTTAGTTGACAAACTAAGTGGATAAAATTTTTAAAGTTATACTTTACATATATATATATAACAAAATAAAATGTCCGCTAATATTAATACTACAATAACAAAACTTAAGTATATTCCAAATAATGGTAAACGACTTATAATATAAATAAAAAATCATAGAGAAATACTGAATCTGTTTTTTATGATCATGATAAGAATTATAATTTTAAATTTGATTTTGATATAAAAAAAGATAGAAATTTTATATATACTGAATCTGTTTTTTATGATCATGATAGGAATTGTAATTTTAAATTTGATATAAAAAAGATAGAAATTTTAGATCAAGAGAGAGATAATGAAAAAAGAAAAATTAAGGAGGCAATTTTTATTAGTAGATATAAAAATACGATAATAAATAGACAATCAGCAAATGTTAAGATTAATGAATTATGGGATATTTAAATCGACATGTGTTTCCAGTTGGTAGTAAATGATTTCATTTTGAAATTTGAATTGAGTTGATAATGATTATGAATATAATCGAAAATATTTCTCTATGATTTTTTATTTATACTATAAGTCGTTTATCGTTATTTGGAATATACTTAAGTTTTGTTATATATATATATATATATAATAGTATTAGTGAAAATAAAGTCTTATTTGGATTATATCATATATTATTTTGTTTTAATTTCCAACATATCGATGAAATTACATTCATCCTTGTCAAGGTTAAGGTCTTAAATAAAGAACTATTATGTCTTAAGTACTAATAAGTAAAGAACAATCATTCTTATACATATTTATGGTTGATCATTCAGAATAGGTGAATTAACAAAAATTGTTTTTCCTTAATTCCAAGTTGATTTTAGAAGAAATAAATAAAAATAAGTGGCTTCCACAAGACTGAATTATGTTGTGCTTCACCATATTTGTTTAAACCACCGGATCTTTTCAGTATTTCAGTAGATCTTAAATTATACTTTTCAAAATTAGCTAGTATTTTAGTATTATCAAAGTCAAGGGTGTCCAATTTCTAAAAAAATATGATGTAAAAGCTGATAACTTTTGATTGAACAAATTTTTATGTTCCCTAATTCTGACATTAATATGTTTATTTAATTGACCTACATAATTTCTTGAGTAGACATCTTGGTATTATAAAAGTAATCAGTCTTTAGGATTATGAATTTTTTTTTGCTAGTGGAAAAGATGGTCTTAATATTGAAATTAGTTGAGTCTTCTATTGATGAGTTGTCAATTTTATCATTTTTTTTCTTAGTAGCAATGTTATGTGAAGCTTTATAAATAATGTTTTTATTGTAATCATTAGAGATTAGAATATTTTTAATTAATGCTATTTCTTGAGCAAAATGATCTTTATTAGACAAGCTATATGCTCTCATCAAAAGATTTTTTGCTACAGAAAATATATGATAGGATGATGATAAGAATTAAAACTGAGATATCTGTTTGTATGGGTGTATTTTTTAATTTCATGCATGAATTTAAAAATTAAAATTTACTTTCCTAGCTCACATTTTTTATTCATTAGCTACCTAATACTATGAATGCTTTGAAATGTGTTTGTGAAAGATGAAGTGTTAGATGTATGAACACATGCAATATTAGGTTAATATAAATTATAGTTTTATAGTTATTTCTTAATTACTTGAAAATCAAATATTACTTCTATTATTTATAAGATCTTCAATAGTTTTGTAAATTTTACAAAAAAAAAAAAGATTTTTTTTTTTGTAGCAAGCATTTCTCTCCCTTTCCATTTTTTAAAATATCACACAAGAATCAATAACATTTTTGTTTTTGTATCAAGAATTGTGATTGCTTAATGTTTCAAGGTTGTTCTGGAATGATAGAAAGATGATTATATTCTTGTTGTTTTTTTTTTAATAAAAAGAATTTCCTTGTCAAGCGTTGGTGGTTAGCATAGCTGCCTTTCAAGCAACATGAAAAAAAAAATTATGTGAAAATGTCTACCTGAAAAAAAACAAAAACACTTTTAAATAGTTTTCTAATTTAAAAATATTTTTTAATGGTGCTAAGTTTTGCTACTTTACTAATAGTACTAATAATAATTGAGATGCAGTGCTAATAAAAGAACTTAAAAAGAAAATTTTCTACTCTCCATGAAAGAATAAATTCATTTTTTATTGTTCTAAAACAGAAAGCCTAAAAATTGTCATATATTGAACAAACACTTCTCCAAAAAACAATTTACTAAGAAGAAAATTATACATTTGACATATAAGTGCACAGTTGGGTTATAAACTCTATCTTTTTTAAGGAATGCCAATAAGATATACTTAACTCTCTGCAGGATTTATCTAAAAAGTAAAAAAACATATTGCTCCTTCATGTTTGAAATAAAATATTTAACTAACTATATTTCAATATTCATTAAAATAAAAGTGATATAGACCAAGAAAATTTACTTTGGAATACATTAAAAATGAAAGTAGTAAAAATAAAAGAATTCCCAGTGGAATTTTCTTAAATAATACTTCGATCTAAAATCACAGAAAGAAAGATATAAAAGTAAATTAAGAAATATTTTAGTGACAACAATCTATATTAAAAATCTTTTAGTCCAAAATGACATTTTTAAAAAAGATAAAGTAACCAATTAAAGAAATATCCCAAAAGCTGTAACATTCCCTATCAAAAAGAAGGAGCGTTTAATATTCTTGTATATCATTTTGTAGGTAATTATGTAATTTATTGTATAACTGCATTTATGTTTGCATTGTTATAAAATAATAATACAATCCATAGTAGAGAATATTATTAATTAATATATATATGTAATTTTAACTGAAAGAAAATTATCTTTTCATTCGTGTGCTACAAATCATTAAATGATTTAATAAAATGGACAGCCATCCATTCTCTTATTATTATTATTATTATTAAAGTCTATTATTAAATAATCCAACATCCATTGAGATGAATTTGAACTTATAATAAGCTGTGTTAAAAATCTGCCCCTTAAATTAAATTGCATTCTATTTCCAGCACTGTCAATGAATATTGGTTTATTTAATATTTAGGTTTTAAGAATGGGTGGCTGCTCATTCTTTTAAATTATTTATTGATATGAAGTGCTGTTTATTCACAGTGGAAAGGTAGTTTACTTCCATCTAAAATAACATATACAGTATATCTTAACAGTATGTTATTTAATAATTACATTATGTAAAAATGTGGTTTATTATTGCAGATCTTTAAAAATGATTTGCTTTTTTTGTCCTGGGATATATCATTTGAACCTGTATTACCAATAACCTGAGTTAAAATTCTGGCTTTTAATTTAGTTGTGCTCTATTTTAAGAACTATCAATGAATATTGGTTTATTTAATAGTAGACTTTAAGAATGAATGGCTTCCCATTCTTTTAAAATATTTATTGATATTGAGTGCTGACTATTCATAGAATATGAGTAGAAATGTAGTTGTCTTCTTGTCTAAATTTATATATATGTAATTTAACACTTATTTAATATATATATATATATATATATTTTCTGAAAGAAATGTGTGTCTATATTAGTTAATATTAGAATATATGTGTGCATATAATGTTAATTAATTTTTTTAACAAATAATTCATATGTGTGCATAAGTTATACATTTTTAATTTTATTTATTTGTGCCTAGGCAGGAATAAGCTAATTTCTATCAGATTATGATTATTATTGGTATTAGTTTTGTTATTTAAAGTATGAATATTATTATTATGCAAGTTTCATTCCTGGGAATTGCAGTTTTGGTATTATTTTTGTCTCTTGTATATGATTTATTATTTTTCTTAATATTTGAATTAATTATGTATTAAAAGAATTTATACTTACAAAGAAATTTATGCCTGATCTCTTTTTTTAATGTGTGATTGTGTTATAAAAGTGTTTTCTAAATTTTCATAATCCAAATTGTTCCTGATCTATAATATGGCTTACTAATTGACTGCATTGAATATTAGTGATTGGGGAAGGTTTAGGACTATTATAATTAATGCAATTTTACTTATTGGCATTTGGGTAGAAGAATTTAATGATTATTATTTGTATGTTATAATATTAAATATATTGCAAGTGGAATTTCATGGGAATAAACCAGTAAAATATGTATTTATACAACTTATATTATTAAGTGGATTTTATTTCATTCATTAAGGGGAAAATGAATTTATAATTCATAATCAAATACTGGGATATTACATTTTATTCCAGAGGAATGTATGATCTGATCCTGGAGAAATCTTCATTATATCCTCATGATCATCCATCCAAGGGACATTCTCTCTTTCATTTCTTTATTATATTTATCATACTTTTTGTTAGTTATATTGTTTTTAATCATTGATCTCAGAGGACTTATAAAATTGGTTTGATATTATGAATTACTTAACTATTTATTTAACTATGAATTTAGTTTTGTCTTATGAGTAGGATCAATTGTCTTTGTTGATATTATGGTATACTACTTCATCTAATGTTTTAGTAATGTATGAGTGGATCCTTGGCTAATATACCTGAATATATGTCTTTTAGCAGCTGTGCAATTATATAAGTGACAGTGAAAGAAAATACCAATTCTTCTGAGTTTTAAATAAATGATGTTTACTCCAAGCCCAAACTGCGGTTGGACAAAGTCATCTATCATAGAAATGCAAACACTTATCAAAATAATGTTACTTTCTATTATAGAGATGGCAAAACATGCCTCATAGGAAATTAATAGTTCTTCGTGTGAGATGATGACAATCCTGTTCAAGGTTAAAAGGGGATCAAATTATTGTTGTATTCAATTAGTTGAAGAATACACTTTCAAAATTATTAAATATTTAATATTTCAAGATTCTCAAATAATGACTTTACTTATTAAAGATCTGAGAATGAAATATAATAGAACTACTTGTATTCAGTTACCAATGACATTTAAGTAATGTATCCAACAGAAACTATAATGATGCAAATCACTGCAGAAATTAGCATACCTCTGAACATTTTAGTACACAAACAGAACAATTAAAACAAAGCTGCCATTTCAAAATTATTGTTGTAATATGTATATGTTATGATACTGTTGTAGTTGGGGTATGAACATGAAAAATTGAACAGTAGATGATGTGAAATGATCCTATAAGCTATCCTGCATAATTTTCATATTGATAATCACCAAAATATGTCTTATGAAGATTATTTTCTAAATGTTAAAACATAATGGACTGTTATGATTTGATTACCATATTATGTTACAGTATTTTCTCTATCCTTCAATTATTCTGCATAGATGCATTATAGTTGCATTCTGGACAGCATGTCCTAGACAATTTTTTTTTAGCCAGATTTAAAATGTTCAGATATGAAAAGTATAAATTTAACCGAAGACACATTTATATATGTCTCTTTATATATTTATATATCAAGAAATGAAATGTTAAAAGTCATTTCCATCTGCATAGCTGATAAAGTAAAAAATCTTATAAGTTAATAATCTTTTTTTAAAAGAGAGTTTAACCAATCAACTGCTGATTTATTAAGGTAAATATTCAGGTAAATATCTTAATTATTTTTTAAAAAATGAAAAAAATAAACTTCAACTATTTTCTCAACAAAGATTATAAAAACTCTACAATGGTTACTTAATTCATTAATATATATACATGTTTGTACAAAGAATATATAAAACTGTATACAATACATATAAAAAATAATATAAGTGCAAAAAATTGTTGTGTAATTATATTAAATTTTCAAATATATGTATACATTCTTGTGTAATATATTAAGTAATAAATAATTAATGAATGAAAAATGGAGCATTAGGAAACTAAGTAATTCAAGGGTGTACTAATACTTATGCTCATGTTCATACCATGAGGACGTAAGGGTTTAAATTTATAAATAAAACTTGTTTTCTTTTTCGTGTGGAGGAAAAATTATTCTGTAATATGAGCACTCTTGAATCATCAATTGAGTCATCTGGCAAATTAAAGTGTTTAGATAGAAACTGGTCTGTCTTCATTTGTATGTCAAATCTATGACTAGTTATTCTAATATGCAGACTGTTTGCCTATTCACCTATGTAGTGGTTTAACCATCTGCTACATTCTATTAAATATATTACATTTACACTTTTATAATTGATATTTGGGAATGTACCATTTAAAATCATTAATGGTATTATTATCTTGGACCATTTTTATACAATATGTTTGCATTAAGACACCTTTTATCATTACATAAAAAACAGTCTTTTTCTGATATAAAATTAGTAATAAGATTTGTTTTTCAAATCTATCTTAAATGTTTTGTGTCTTCTATACATAACTTTAGGCAGGTGGAGAAAAATAGATTTTAGATAATCTGTGAAATTTAATATATTTAAGTGTTTCTGCAATATGTGGGTAATATTAAGTAAATCATTACTAAATGTAAGCACTAATGATAGAACTTCTAATTGACTTTTTTTTTGGATAGAAAAATAACTTTTCTATCAATTTCTGAGAATTTTAATATTGCCTTATCAAATAATGTTTTAGGATATTTCATATTTATTATATAAAATTTTATTTTATTGAAGAAATTTTTCATCACTGCAGATTTTTTTAATTCTTAAAAATTGACTATAGGAGATATTAGCTTTTAAGGATGGATAATATAAAAACGTAGATAGCTATGGCTATCACTTGGTTTGTTATATATGCTAGTTTTAAGAATTTTATTACTGTGTATAATTTCAGCATCAAGAAAGGGCCTACTGTTTTAGGAAAAGTCATCGTAAATTATATATATTTAGTAAAATTATTTATGAAATTGAAGAATTTATGAAGTTGCTTTTTTATTATATAGCTGTATCATAAAGATGTTATCTACATATCTAAGCCAGGTATGAGGTTTAAGACTAACATTTCTAAGTATAGGAAATGTCATTTGAACCAGAAATTGGTAGAAAGGAACTCTATCTATGAAAAAAAGTAGCCAATTTGGAAGTTCCACCACTAGTTCTTTTTTTAAATAATGATTTACCTAATCATTTACTTTTTTAAATATGACTACCACTAACATGAAAGAACCTCTTGTTTGTCACAGCACTTCTCCTACGCAATCCATAGTAGATATTATTATGTTCCATCTCTCAGTAAAACAAATTATTTCTTAAAGAAAAGATAATAAACCCCAGTAAATATTGAGAGTATATATAAAATTTTAGCAAGAATTTTTCTTTAAAAAAAAAATTGAATCTTCTCTTCAAGTTTAAATTCCAGATTGCTGATTTTGTCTTTCAGGATGCTAATGTGATATACACATCCAATATCAGTTTGTCTTTGGCAACATCAGTCTGTGCTAAGCAATTTCTATCTCTTTAGGCTAACAAACTTAATTTAAATGTGTGTTAAAATTAACTAAATAATAAAACATTTATCAACAATAAAAATTTTATCTTTATCTTTTATCCAAGAATCACAAAAAGCATTGTACATAAGTTTTTTTCTCCCATTTTTCTTGATTTAACTCCAGTTGCAAATCGACTACTCAATATCTTCGTATTACATTAAAAAATAATATATTTTCATTAGCCTATTCAAGTTACCCAATTATTTTAAAAAGAATTGTTCTTACAATATTAAAATATTTCATTATTCAATTAGGTAGTTTTCTACCAGGAAATCATTGCCTTTACTTTTCTCCAACATTTTTTTTAGGCAATCTTCTTTGCATATTCTATACAAAAATGAATTCACAATTTAGTGACACCATTGAGAATAAAATTAACTCATCGTTAAATTTATTCAATTTATACAATCTGCATCTAACAGCCACAATTAGAGTAATAAAAGTCATTATTGGGGGCATCCTGACCTTTTATATAATATGATGCTCACTTTATAATTCTACAATTATGAAAATAAAGTATCAGCAAGATTTTGTATCCAGATATTTTGTACTTCAGATTATTAAGATCATCTATAGTTATCAATGATCTTATTAGTCTAGTTGATTCTAAATCATACAATTCATGACAACTTATTAGTCTGAGGATTTTGCATTTCATTTTAACACACTTGTTTTATATAATCCTGACAGTAATAATAGTAAAACATTTTATCTATGAAGATGAGACCTCACACTGATACATTCAAGGACTTAATAAAGCATTTATCTTCTGGTTAGAATCTCTTCAGATTTTTTTGTAATGTTTGTGAAAACTTAGCTCATTAAATGGGAAAAAAAATTATAAATCAGTTCTAATATTTTTATTAAAACTACATGATATATCTTAATATTGTTCTCTAACAGTTATAGCTGTTTTATAAATAAAATATTTTCCATTTTGTATTATTAAGATTTTACTGATTTTTTATTTTTATTAATTGATCTGTTTATATATATATATATATAGCTTTAAAATAAATTTCACACTTTATTTTTTAAGGTTTTTTTCTTATTAATGAGTTCTTTTTAATATTTTGACTAAGAAGCAGTCTTTTTCAAGTCATTTTATTTATTTTAATTGTCATATATATTTGATTTTGTCTTCTTTTTTAAAAAAATCTAACTCATTTTTTTAAGTCTGAGTCAGAGTGATGATATTTGGAAAATTTTTCCAATACAGCAAGAAGCTTTGGAGTTTATTAAGCACATGGGCACAGTAAGTGGTTTTTAAAATCATTAATATAATTTTTTATTAATTATTTCTCTACATTTTAATTAGGATGTTATTTTTTTCTATTATTTTGAAAGTTCATGAACACATATGAAATATTTTTGTATAATGAAATATATATTTTAAATGTACAGAATATTTATTTGCTGTTGTTATATATTATATTTTTTAAATAAATTAATAGAATTATCATGTTTTTGCTAATGAGTTATATCCTGATGGAAGACGCCAATACATAGCAGCAACTTATTATAACATGTGGTATCGATATAGGTAAGATCATTATTAGAAAAATCAAATTAATAATTCATCTTTTTATGTAATTACTTTTTGCATGTACATACTTAAATATATCATTGAAGTAAATAATACAAATATAAAACTGATAACTATATATAACATTTATATGTAAAATCTTTTTTTGGTGTATATTTTTATGCTCTCCTCAATGTAAATGTAATTTATTTTAAACCTTCAATTTACATTACACTTATAGCAACATCTATCATTTTTTTCTTTATAAAATTAATCTGAATCAATAATAAAATTATGTTAAAGCAATCGAAATACTTTACAAATATAACAGAGTAATATATATTAATTATACAATATACATAAAATATACTCTATATTAAAAAATAAAATATATTAATTATACCATAATATATATAAAATATACACTATATAAAGATATATAGACTATATATGTATTGTATAATTAATATATTTTATTTTTATGTTTGTAAGTATTTGAATTGCTATATCATAATGTTATAATTGATTTTTTCCATGTGTCATAGCATCGGCCGGGAAGCGAACCCGCTAATTCGGGACAACTGCTTGTAAAGCTGCTGTACTGACCTCGACCACCAACGCTTGACAATGTTATAATTGATTTTGTTTAGTTTTATATATAAAAAACAATAAATTTTGCTGTATATGTAATCATATTAAAACTAAAATAGATTACATTTACATTGAGAAGGGCATAAAATATTTGCTGAAGAAAAGTTTTATGTATAAATATTTATATTTATATATGCTTAGCTGTTGAATAATGATATTTTGTATTATTTATTTATAGATTATATGAAAAAACAGTGTAAAGGATTATGTTTATTTCTTTTTTGATGCTTATATATATGTGTAAGATATTTCCAGTAATTAATAATCTTATATAACACATTGAGATTAATACTCAAAGTACTGGTTTATTAAGTAAATGAAATTTACTCAATCCAAAGTACAAAATAAAACTTTTTTAGAGAAAAGAATGAACCATCTTTTCTCTTCATCTCATTTTGCTATATAGAGATTATCTGAAGCAGTTTGAGTATTAATCTCAATGTGTTACATAATATTAATCACTGGAAATATTTATACATATTTCATTCTTTGAGTAAATGTTGACGATGTATAAATCGAAAAAATTATGTAAATCAATTTTAAAAATAGCTTTAAAAGTAATATAATTGATTTTAAAAGTCATGCTCTTTTGCCAAAGTGTTTCAAATAAGCTTCTATATAAGAAAGTGAAATAAAACTAGAAGACAATTTGTTCTTTTTTTTAAAAAAGTTTTATCTTAGGCATTGGATTGAAAGTATTTTATTTACTTAATAAATCAGTAGTTTGAGTATTAATTTCGATGTGATATGTATATAACAAATTCTCATTTATCTGCTAAAATACTATATAACATTTCTTATACTTTTCCATTTATAAATATTCATCAAATTTCATCAATTTACTGCCACTCCATGATTTATCAGAAGTTCAAATCCTACTGTTAATTGAATCTTTAAAATCTGTATGGATTATTTTATATTTCATTTTTTCTAAAAACTGATAACTAACCTATCTATTTTCTTAACCATTATGGCAATAAATACTTGTTTCAATTCAGTGCAAACGAATCCTCTGTCTGGAGAATTCTGCTGATGAAAAACAATATATTCTAATTTTACAGGGTTCCTATTATTTTTTTTCCTGTTCATCTAAACCTCCATTCTTTTTAGAACTAGCATTCAAAATCATCTAGTAACATTCATTGAAGGAATAAACTCTCGTTTCAATATTTATCTTTCTATTTATGGTAAAGAATTACTGGTTTATATGCTCATTTCCCCCAAAATAATTTACTATATCCTATTACAAAATTTACTAACCCTTTTCATTGAAAAATAAATTTGATTTATATGTGGTTGATTTGAAACTAGAAAACTGTTGCCATCTCATTTAGAGTTCTCACTGTATGCTATTTGCATATTTCATCTTCAGAGATTGATTAACTTTCAAATTTTTAATCCAAAACTGTTCAGATTCAAACATTTTTAACAATCTTTACCAAATAACCATCTCTTCATAATAAATATCTTACAGATACATTGAAATTCATTGCAGTATATATTGTTAAAACATCTTTTTTTTTCTACCAAAATTAAATATTGGGATGCTTATACATTAGCATATCTACTTAATATTCTAGCTGATACTTCTAGCCCCATGCCTCATTTCAAGAATCATATAATCATTAGAAAGATCAATTGTTAATTTCTTAAAATAGTTAAATTTTTTGATAAAAATTAATCTTTAGTTTCTTTTTACCAATACCTTTTTATCAGCTAGTAGAAACCTCTCACATATTGATGCAATTTGTTCCTTACATAGCCAAAATGAAGGGATCATAAATTATTTACTGTATTACTGTACTGGATTACAGAAATTTGCATATATAATTATTACCCTAACACAGTCTCTAACATCATCGTTAAACACATTTATTAACATTAAGAAAGGACTTTTCCCAAACATTAGAGACAAATTTTTATTTTCTTCGCACTATGGTTTATAAATTGCTATTTTCTATTTAATCCTATTTCTCAAGACCTTTTCTATAATAAAATTATTAATATTATATTTGGATATCAGGTTCTCATTTCCATCTAATATTTACATAGCTACTTGGAGTCTCTCATTACTTTCAAATTTTTACACATTAAAAACTGTTTATTCTTTAAAATAATTATTTTAACTTTTTTTTAAATATGTGTTTATACATTTTTGATTTTTCTCATTATTATTTTTATAAAAAAATGTTTGCCCTGTGCATAACCAAGAAAAAACTAAAATTTTAAAAATATATAAACCTCCTTTATTATATTGATATTTTGGCCAAATTTAGTTGGTCCTCTTCAAAATTAACTATTAAAAATAATAATAATAATAATTATATTTTAACTTTTCGAGTGTTTTTTTTTTTATGATGCTTTTATAATTTTATGAATATATATTATTACTAAACTTTACACAATGCAAATATAAACAATAAAGAAAATTTTAATTAGCTAACATTCTTCTTCAGGCTATACTGTACATAATATATAATATAACTTATCATAGTGGCAAATTAACACACAAAACATAATTTTTAAATGTATTAAAAATTACAAAAAGAAAATAATATAAATGATTTAAATCAAATCTGGTTTTTAAATATTAATTTTATATTTATTACAAATATCTAATCACTCAATTTAATTTTAAAATTATGTAACTTTAAATTCTTAATATGTAATCCATATCTTTATATATTATTATATTATTTTTGAAAAATATTGCTTTTAAAATACTATTATATCTTATCATTAAATTTTATATATATATCTAAAACATAAATTACATATTGTAATAGTCTACTAACAGGCAAATAAATCTATTAATGTAATAATATATTCATATGCCTTAAAGTTCTAGAATAATTTAAATGTATATTAATGATATCTCAGATTTATAAAAGCTAAATAAATATCACAATATAACATGTAAAGTAATTTAAAAAATATAATAATTGTATGATTAGCTGATTCTCTCAAGATTTTGAAATATAGGTAAATCAGATTTAATGTTATCTCAGTATTTTAATAAAATATTAATAATTATGATAAACTTTAATTGATATAGCTATAGCTGGATAATAAAGGGTATATTATTGTATCCAAAGTATATCCTACTATAACTAATCCTTAACATTTAAAATATTAATGCAAATAAGAACGACTAATATTAATAATATCATCTTCTATAAATCAGTGTCCATTTGAATAAATAAAATATAGTAATATCATGTAACCATAAACTACAAATTAAGTGAGTGTAAAATATATAAAATACGAAAGTCAAAATAATTTAATAAGTATGAATATACTTTGTAGTTTTATATTGGACTATTTCCATCATCTAATATGAGTATTGAATGTCTTTAGAAAAATTTAACTTTATTTAGATATAGCACATCAAACAGGTTAGTATGTACACAATGTTTCGAGAGGTATTATTCTCCCCTCTTCTTCAGGTGCTGCTGGCCTGACCAATGACAGTACTAGCATGGTATTCAATACCCTTAGATTTTTGAGTATTGAATTTTAAGGTAACGTTTTAACCAACTGAGCCATTCTGCCAAAGGCAACAGTCAGTAGAAATTTCATATACTTATCTATGAGGTTCCTCATGATTTCTCCACATTTTACTAAGAGCAAAGTTGATTAGTGGTTTCCATACATTATGTATTGTCACTCTAGGTTGGCTTATGGGATTTTTTGCCATTGTCATGTGAGCAGCTTCTTTAAATTTTCTTCTTGGTATCTTTTCTTTTCTATCTAATATTTTTGTATTTTCCCAATTGTACATATGTTCAAGGTAGCAGACCATGTATGTGTCAATGAACATATGTTCAATTGGGAAAATACAAAAATATTGGATAGAGAAGAAAATTTAAAGAAGCTGCTCATATGACAATGGCAAAAAATCCCATAAGCCAACCTAATGTGACTGTGCATAATGTATGGAAACCATTAATCAACTTTGCTTTTAGGAAAAAATGGAGAAATCAGGAGAAACCTCATAGATAAGTATATGAAATTTTTACTGATTGTTGCCTTTAACAGGGGTTCAGTTGGTTAGAGCGTTACCTTAAAATTCAATACTCAAAAATCTAAGGGTTCAGGTTCAAATCTCATGCTAGTACCTTCACTGGTCAGGTCAGCAACACCTGAAGAAGAGGAGAGAATAATACCTCTCAAAACGTTATGCATATACTAACTTGTTTGATGTGCTATTACTAACAGTTGAAGGTATTTGGAATATTTAAATAAAGTTAATTTTTTCTAAAGACATTCAATACTCATATTAGATGATGGAAACAGACCAATATAAAAATACAACTAGAACAACATCATCACAAACTTTCAGGAAAACAATAAATATACTTTATTTACAAATAAATAATAATAATATTAACTGAAAAATATTAGTAAAATATAAACAATCAGATATTTTCTTGTACTTGGAATAAAAATTTTAATATTTAACATAAGTATATTTACTACAGTGTGTGAGTGTAATTATGCATGTAAAAGAAGATTGTTTACCATAGCATCAAAATAAGCTTTAAATAATAATTATTTAATGCATAATATACTATATTTTATTTGATCAGTATTTACCATTTATGCTAGCAGTTTTTTAATATGTGTGCTTATATTATACAAGTCAATACATCATTTCATGGTATCTTAATAAATATATTTACTCTATATTTATTAACTCAACAGATATACATGGCATTACAAAATATAAAATCATCAGGAATATAATTTCCTCTACTGAATGACTATAAAACACAATACTATTACGAATTTGCACATGTGGTGTTACAAAATATAAAGCCATCAGGAGCATAATGAGTAAGTGTATTACATAAAATACAAGAATTTACTGGACATGTGGCTTTACAATAAATATAAATCAACAGGAGCATAATTTCCTCTACTGAGTGGCTGTATCATATAAAAGACAAGGAATTCATTGCCACAGATGCTAAAATAATTCTCTTTAAAACTTCAAATCATCAAGTATACATATAATAATAAAGCATGAGTGAAATAGCATTACTTCAGTGCTTTCAAAGTAACATAGGATAATAATAAGTAGTTTAATTCTTTTAAATTATACCATTTAAACATATAACAATATCTTAGCACAATACAGACTGAAATTATTATAAAATCCAATAAAACAATACACTATTTAAAATAAATCAGCATAAATATTAATTTCACTACAAATTTTAAACAAATAACCTTGCTCTAAAACAAATATATATACACACAAATAATGTCATAATATTAAATAATAATTATATATTTCAATAATAAAATACCTGCATATTCAAGTCTTATGATTTTCTATCTTTTCAATAGCTATCATTATGAGGATATAATTTTATTAATAACAGTAGAATAAATAATAATAAAATACAGTAAATAAATCCCAGAAATTAAAGTTCTTTAACAGTTTGTTACTTCCCATGAAGATAAAATTCTGATGCGTGTATTTACTCAAAGATTTGTTGCATTGGAAATATTATAATCCTTCAACACTTCTATATATGAAATTCAAAGAATGATGTAATCAATTTATTTCAGGATCATTTATATGATGCAATAATTTATCTTTTTAAAAATAAATCCATTAGTGCAGTAGTTGGTATAATATATAATATCTAAAATAAGTTGTTTTTCTTCATATAGTAAGTGGTTTTTTTCATATGTCATAGAATCGGCCGGGACGCGAACCCACAACCGTCTGCAACCAACTACTTGCTGTGATGACCTCTTGGCTAACAACACTTGACATAGTAAGTGTTTTATAATATAAAATTAATAGCATTTCTTAAGGCAATTTTCATAGATTTTGATGTTTTAAAAGAAAAAATCTTTACTCCATTATTTGTAATAACTTTATTTTTAAAATATATCCAGTGCACAGGTGTTTGCATAATAGATTATTCTGAAGATTTTTTTTTTACTTTTAGTAAATAAATTATATAATGAATAATGTTTCTCTAAGATTTGCAATTTTAAGAAAAACATTTCACTTTCATTAATTTATGCATTTTTTGATTGTTATGAATTTTCCAGATATTTATTCATCCTGACAATCGTAGAAGTTACATTCACTCCAAAGAGCAAATGATTTGTAACAGTTGCTAGCCCTGTATGTTTGAATGACAACGAATAATATGCCTATTTTTATTTTTTTTTGGCTATTTTAAATATCTGCACAGTTAAGCTTCAGCAAGTATAGATAACAGGTAAAGGAGATTGATTTAGCCAATGCACCTTTATTTATAGATTTCTACTGAAGACATCAATTATGTTATCATCACTAATAGATAACAAAAATAAAGAGTAATAATTTCACTCAAATCTATTAAACTCTTATCTTTGATGTCAGAGTTTCCATGGTTTTGATGGGATACACATATATTTGCATACAAGAACAAAGTCTTTGTGAATAAAGTCAGCTCTCCTTACAATAAAATGATTTATAAAAACTACAAATAATACCATATTTAACAATATTAAAAATAAAAAGATTAAATAATTCAACAAAATTTAAATATTTAGATTACAAATATTAAAATAAATCACTTTTACTGTATTTATTTATTTATCCTCACAATAATGACTTTATATTAAAAATTTAAAATAAACATTGAATAAATATACGTGCACACACATAACATGCTCAACTATTAAAATAAAATTATACCGACTAATATCACATATAAACCAAAATAATTATTGCTTTATTAATCTTACTTTAAATCATTCTTTCACGTATTTAAAATGTTATATGTTTTTACACCCTATTGCTCCTTTATTAAACTTACTTTAGTGTGTGTGTTTACATTAAAATCAATACTATGTTACTTTACCACAATTTACAAAATTTAATACAAAAATGTCAAAATTATAACATACAAGATGACATATTGGAATCATGAAGATTATTTTATAGGGTATAGAAGTTAAAAAATAACATTATAATAAACCAATAAAAAATTTAAATTGTATTTATTATTGCATTTTAGAACAATTACCATATCTATACTGTAATATTTAAATTATTTAAAAATTACAATTTTTTATCCTCTTTCCACTGAAAGAAAAAATGTTTAAATTTTCTTTTGTTTATTAATTCCATACTTATTTTATGTGAACAGTTCATAGTGCTAAAGAGTAACTATATATATATATATATGAAAACAGAGTTTTTGGGTTTGTCCATACACATTCATAATCCCTAAAATTATGTTTATTCTTTTGTCTGTGAAAATCCACATTTTAGTGTGTATATATACACATAGAATCAGATAAAGCTATCCATTCATTATTGGCTGATAAATGGATATCTAAATATTTTTAATTAAAAGATAAAACAAGGATTGGAAAAATATTCAAATCTTCACCACTCGACAATTAACAATCTTAGTTAGAAATGGCTTCTCCTTCATCATTCTTCTATTAGAGGTTATTGAAGAGATCTTTGCCATGAAGTAGGTTATATATGCTCTGTTTTTGCCTTTTATCTATACAAAACCTATGTTAAAAATAAAATTTACTTTTTTCATATACTAATATTGTATACATATCTAAAGTGAATTGGTATAAATTGTAATCACATTGCTGGAAACTTTTTTTATTTGATCATTATACTATATAAAAGACTCTCAGGATGCATGCATTTTGAGGACATCCCTTATAGAGCTTTGCAATCATCTGTGCAACTATCACAATCTTTCTTAAAATTAATACTATAAAGTTGACTGATTTGATGTTAAAGTATCATCAATCAGTACAACAATCTTCTATAAATCTTGTGAAATACAAGTATTTTGCCGAATGTTTATTCACTTTCTTACATGCTAAAGAGATTGAACAAAGAATGATTCCATCATTGTGATTGAAGTTTATATCAATTTGAATAATAATATAAATAAATCCCAATTATTAAATATGTAGTGCTAAAACTATATAATAATATTTTTTAAATAGTAATTTTTTATATGTGCATACTATAAGAATCTTTCACAAGGTAGTCTTTCTCACAGAAAATTTTAATGAACTTGCAAATAATGCCCCCTTTGTTAATCTGCTAACTGAATGAAAAATGAACACACTTATTTGGTTCTCATATTCCTACATAAGTAACCGATTAATCAATGATATTTTAAAGGGGTATATTTAGAGTGATCTTAGCAAAGCCTCGATTTAACCCACTCACAATTTCATATTGTAATGTAGATATACATTTTTCAGAAATATAATTATTTGTTCTCAGTGCACTTATTTAATAATGATATATATTTACATGATTGTTAAAGTTAATAGAACTTGTAAGTGTATTATGATCTGAAATTGTGAAACTGGTTAGATCAAAGATTTGTTAAAATGAATGGTCATTTGTTATTTGGCTAACAGTTTATAGCAAAATGTTATTGGCAAGTTTTTAAAATAACTTTAAATGAATCTTATGAAGAATTATTTCTTCAGAAATATTATATGTATACACACATACAATAAATAAGATTTAAAATGTAATTGTAACTATTATTGCAAGTCTTGGAGCGACAAAACAACAACATATCAATTGACATATACAATGTAGATAAGATGGGATAGAATTATTATGATCACCTATCATTATTGCTATTTTTGTCATCATGTAACAAAAAATGAAAGTACACATAAACTTAATGGTTTTTTTTTATTTTTATAAGAGATAGATAAATATAGGAAAGAATTTAAAGCAGGTATGTTGTCTATTGTCTATTTGTTTTGATAATAATAAATTTAACATTGAAGGTAGAAAAATTTATTGTATTAGGTTTGCTAATAATATGGCAGTAGTTGTTGATAATTCTACCAAACTTATAAATAGTATGTTAAGTAGTATTGATAGAATTTGTAGAAGATTTAGGATGAAAATAAAATTAAATAATATTAAGGTGAATAAAAATATGTAACAAGATATTATATTAAAAGAAAGTATTGGGCAGGAAGTTATAGAGAAATGTATTGCCTTTAAATATTTAGAAAGTTTAATAACTGATGACAGAAATTTATTTCAGTTTTCATAAATGTAAAGTCTTTTTCCATATTATATTAACAAATAGCTTAATCTTCTATTAACTTACCTTTCACCATTCGTTCTGTTCTTTGCAATTACATTTAGCTTTATTAATTGAAATGAACATTAGGCAAATAGATTATCTTTGCATTAGTATATTACGCCTCCAATAAATATTAGTTTTGGCAATTTAAGTGCATAATCTGGTCTTTCCTTTTCTTGCAGATTATAACAGTTGGTATTAAATTCTTTATAAACTTCTTTTACTAGGCTGGGCAGTGTGTTTAGAGTTTTCAATGATATGCTGTTTGTTTTTTAACTAGCCTCTTATATTAAAAAGGTTTCTGATATAATATGGTTTTTCTAGCTTTTCTTATAAGCTTATGATTATAATTACAACAAGGCAATTCTTCTTTATATGGCACACTTCTGCTTTTCATATATTCTTCAGTATAGAACCCCATTAACTCTCACTAGAGTGAAGTTGGCTGTTAACTGCTTAATTGGGTTTTTTTTTCTGCCCCTTTATTTACCTCATGTATCATTATGTAAATTCTCTTTTTGTTTTTTATAATAAAAATTTGTTTTTAATGTATTTTCCTTTCATTTATTTAAAATCACTTTACTCTTTCTCTTAAAATTACTAAGATTTTGTTTTAAAATGATTTGGAATAAGTTAAACTAAAAATCTCCAAATAGTGTTTTATTTATTAACTATGTATTTTCTTCATCTATCGTATATATATATATATGTGTGTGTGCAAATGCATACACCCATGTCATTCTTGAAATCTTATGAAGCATTTACATCGCTACTACTAGGATTATAATATAGATTTGTAAAATCACACCCATTAAATATATAGTATTTATATATTTTAAATTATAATAATAATGGCACTATTATTATAATTATGATTTTGGAATCTATATATAACTTACAATATTTGATTATTATTCTACCACTTTTTCACGGTTTTTTTAATCAGCTTAGAAAATACATCATCACCCTACAGCCTTTTTATCTAAAGAGATCTTGTCCATAGCGCTTGATGATCTGAAACAAAAAATATTTAATAATTTTTATTAATCATTCATTAGGCTAGAGATTATCTCTTTAATGAATAATATTTCTATAGTGTAATTTTCATAACACTACTCCAAGATAGGGACTGGTTTCTATTCTCTTTTAAGAACTTGTGAAGAGGTGTAATCATAAACATATGACTCCAAAGACATGTAAAAAGGATGTATGATCCCTAAGATGCAAATTTCTTGCCGAACTAGCATTCATCAGTTGGTCCAGATCACAATTTCTTACACAATGAAACTTGTACTTTCCAAATTATCACTTTGATTTTCATGGAGTTAAAGACAGCAGAATAAAGCATGTATTTTTCATCAGAATAATAATATATGTAAAGCACTATAAGCTTAATAACTAATTATGTAATTGCTAAATTGACTTGACTGATTTCATCAATTGGAACTGTCTTTGAGAATATTTAGTATTCGCCGTATAAAGTTATCTTTAAAACCACTGAATTATGCTCAAAATCTGCCATATGGCTGTATATTCCTTTTGTACTAACCAGGGTATTTTATATGGTTTTTTTTTTTTTTTGCTTCACTGTTTTTTTACAATCTATACTTATCCTCCAATGGCCTTTATCTTTGGATCCATAATCTAAACAGCTTCATTTTTAGTTTTATTTCATCTTCTATGAAGATTTTCAACAGGATATTGAGTTGTAATTAAAGAAATTTTCCTTTGATAACCCCTTTCCCAGGCTTCAAATACATTACTCTCTGTTTTGTTTACAATCATTTGGCTATTATATAAATTTCAGCTAATTAAACTTTAGTTGTATTTCAGTAAATATCCTATTTTTTTTTTATATTTTGTACCTTTAAACTCATCAATTTATTTTATATTTGTAAAATTTATATGAAATAAACTTTTACTTTAAAACAATTATAAATGAGGAAAAGTCTTAGATATTAACAATGTCATTTTCAAAAACATTTTTAATTTAGAATTTTTCAATTGGATTTCTAGATAGATAGTGGTTAAATAATGCACATATACATTTTATTATATGTGCTTGTATTTATTTAATCAATGAATATTTGATAATTTTTATATCTTAGTTATAGACACTGTTATATGTTTTATTTTTGTTTTAGGAGTAGCAAAAAAAAAAAATCAATTTATTATATAAGGATTTGTGCATTTTGTTATTACTTTTTTTTTTCCAGACGATTGGAACCATCTGAACGTAATTTCTATGAAGTAATTACTGAAAGTAAGTTAAATTTTGAAATAAATTTTATTTTATTTTACTTTTTTAATAAATAAAGCATTGGACTTTTAAACTGTTTGTATTTGAAAATTAGTCACCAAATATATTGTTGGATTTAGAAATATGGTAGATAGTTTATAGAAAGACGAAATTATTATTGTTTGAACTATTTCCATCATCTAATATGAATATTAAATGTCTTTAGAAAAATTAAACTTTACTTAAATATTCTAAATACATTCAACTGTTAGTAGTAGCACATCAAACAGGTTAGTATATGCACAACATTTCGAGAGGTATTATTCTCCACTGTTCTTCAGGTGTTGCTGACCTGACCAGTAACAGCACTAGCATGGGAATCGAACCTGGACCTTTATATTCTTGAGTATTGAAATTTTAAGGTAACACTCTAACCAACTGAACCATCCTGCCAAAGGCACCAGTCAGTAGAAATTTCATATATTTATCTATGAGATTCCTCCTGATTTTGCCACTTTTCTTTCTTAAGAGCAAGTTGATTAGTAATTTCCATACATTATGGTCACACTAGGTTTACTTACGGGACTGTCTGCCATTGTCATGTGAGCAGCTTCTCTATCCAATATTTTTGTGTTTTCCCAATTGAACATGTATTCATTGATACATACATGGTCTGCTACCTAGACACATCTGTTTTTTCTCTTTTAATCATCAGTTTGGGTTCTTGCAAATGCTTTTCAATGATATGACTGGTCTCACCGATATATATTCTTCCACATTCACATGGTATTTCATAGATACAGATTTTTTCACCCAGCATTTCAAATAGGCTTTGTAGATGTGGGAATTCCTTGCAGTGTATTATGGCTTTGGAAGACTGTTCTGATGTTATACTGATAGCAGATTTTTTAAAATTTGTCTGCTATTTTTGGTATGTATGGGTACTCTACAGCACCAATAATTTTTTTTCTTTTGATGGTTCTTTTTGTTGTCTATTTAAGGTTTTCTTAATAACAGCTGATGGATAACCATTTTTCATAAGAGTTTGTTCCAAATAGATCTTTTCTTTTTCCAAATCACTGGTTTCTGAATAAACTTCTTTTGCGCTTTTCCATAGTGATAGTATAACTCTATGTTTTGTATTTCTAGTGTGTTGGACATATAGGCTAAGTATTTTCTTGTATGTGTAGGTTTTCAGGAAACTGAAATTTTGACTTTGCCATGAGGGAGTCTTGTCACAAGAACATCTTAAGAATGCCAATTTTTGTTCTTGTTCTGATTCTATTGTGATTTTAATCGAAGAGTATATATTGTTGCTGTGTTTCTAGAAAGTTTATAATAGAGCTTCACCATGTGGCCCTACAACAAATGTATCATCCACATAGTGAAGCCAAATATTAGGTGGATATGGTATAGTTTTTATGGCTGTGGTTTCAAGTCCTTCCAAGTAAATATTGCTAATCAGGTGACAGTGGTGAGCCCATAGCTATTTTTTGAATTTGTGGAAGAATTGTTTTTATGCAAAATGTTAATAGTTCCATTATACTATCAATAGGAAGAGTTGTTCTGGTTTGTAAGTCATTATCACCCTTTAATCTTTTTCTTATAATAGAAAATGCTTCTTCACAAGGCACATTTGTGAATAAACTTTCCACAACAAAGCTTACTAGTAAGTCAGTTCTTTCAATTTTCATATTCTTGATTAATTCTACAAAGTGTCTAGAATCCTTGACAAAGGACTGGGTCTTGTATGCCAAAGGACTAAGAACTTTAAGAAGAAATCTTGGCAAATTTTGGCAAGGTGACATTTTGGAACTAACAATAAGTCTTAATGGAAGATGATCCTTATGGATTTTAGGTAGACCATAAAGATGAGGATTTTTTCTGAAGTATGATGTTATTTTACTTTTTTCTGAATAACTGAAGTAATTAGGATGTTTTCTGTGTAATGCTTGTAACTTTGTTTCTGTACTCAGTATTGAATTTTTTGCCACTTTTCTGTATTGACCTGCTGTGAGGAGTTCTTGTATTTTGTTCTTATAATCAAATGTATCCATTACAACTGTTACATTGCCTTTGTCAGCAGGGAGAATAATTATAGATGTATATATTTTGAGAGATTTAATTTTTGCTGCTTCTCAAATGTTCTTTTTTATTCTCCAGCATAAATCTGCTGCTTCTTATAAGGACAATTTTTGAGTGACTTCCTCGGTGGCTGCCATTATATCTTATAACGTGATATTAGATGGTGTAATGGAAAAGTTTAATCCTCTTTCAAGGACAGAAAGAACTGAGATTTTTAACAGATAAAGCTGGTACATTGCTGAGTACATTATGATTTTTGATATGCTCATATAGGTTAGCAAGTTTTTTCTTTTTGCATTTTTTTATTTTTCCATGTAATGTAGAATGTGATTTTTTTTACTGCTTGAGAAACTCTTGTGAAGTCTTCATCAAGTTAATTTTAGAAAACATTCTACATTATTAATGGAATGTAAGGTTTGATTCTTAAAAAATCTTTGAGCATTAATTCTTTCTCTTAACAGAGCTTCACTTGCTCTCTGAGTAGTTTTGTCAGCTCTCTGGGAGTGAATTGGAAGTTTTAATTGCAAACCCTTAGAAATTATTCCTTCAGATTTACATTTACATAGGAAGTTAAATGATTTTCTACTTTGGTCAGTTTTAGACTAAAGAATAAACTTACTGATGAAGACTTCACAAGAGTTTCTCATGCAGCAAAAAAATCATATTCTACATTACATGGAAAAATAAAAAAATGCCAAAAGAAGAAACATGTTAACCTACATGGACATATCAAAAATCATAATGTACTAACCAATGTACCAACTTCATCTGTGAAAAATCTCAGTTGTAAACTTTTAACAAATACTGAAATTTCTGTTCTTGAAAGAGGATTAAACTTTGTCATAACACTCTTTCTTAGATATACTGGCAGCCACTGAGGAAATCACTCGAAAATTATCTTTAGAAGAAGCAGCAGAATTATGTTGGAGAACAAAAAGAACACTTAACAAGCAACAAAAATTGAAGCCAAACATTCTATGGTGAGGGGAAAGCAATTAAATCTCTCAAAATAGATAAATCTATAATTATTCTCCCTGCTGACAAAGGCAATGCAATAGTTGTAATGGATACAACTGATTATGACAGCAAAATATATGAACTCACAGCAGGTCCATACAGAAAAGTGACAAAAGTTACAAGCATTACTCAGAAATCATTGCAGGTACTTCAGAGATTCAGAAAAAAGTAACATCCATAATCTTCCATTAAGACCTATTGTTAATTCTAGAAATTCACCTTGCCAAAATTTGTCAAGTGTTGTGTTTAACGGTGAAATAAATATGACTTTGTAAATATTACTCCAGAAGTAGATATATATGTTAAACTTAAATTTGTATAAATAAAAATATTTAGAAAGTCAAACTTTGTGTAGATAAAATATTTAAAAATTCAAACTTTGTGTAAATAAAATATTTTAGTTATTCAAACTTTAATATGTAGAATGGAAATAATTAGAACATTAGAAAAGATAAGAAGCAGAGATTAAAAGAAACTGATAAGAAATCAGGTGGGACTATATAAACTGTGTAGGAGAGGAGCACAGGTCTTTTTGCTGTTTTTCCTGATTTGAGATCAGAGCTAATAAGTGTATTTTACTGATCAGAACCTACGAGGGAGAAAAACCCAGATTATTGTATCTGAAGGTTCAAAAATCCGACTAGGGGTAAATATAACAGATCCTCCCAATCTTTTATTATTTTGTACACGTTTAGGGTTAAGTTTAACTGATGTAAATGTTTAATACAATTAACTAAATAAATCTTAGTAATTAGTAATTCTCGTGCTGGTGGTTTATTTGTGAAACTAAATCATTTTAGTAATGTATTGTATGTTGTTTGTCCCTGTCGTTTCTCTCACAGGGCGGATACATTACATCAAGATTTCTTAGTCCTTTGGCATCAATCCCCAGTCCTTTGTAAAGGATTCTATTTTCTTTTTAATGTACACAATATAGTGTCTGTGCACATATATAGATATAAAGTTTGAAAGGAGAGAGAGAAATGAACATAGACAAAACTTTCTGTAAATATTTATTTAAAATATGTAACTTGAAATAACAAAATAATTTTTAAATAATAATCAAATAAAAAAAGTGAGATCTACCTGCACGTTTTTCTGATTTTGACAAAAACTGTAAAATATTTTATTTCAAAGAAAGGAATTATTTTGGAAAACAGATTGTTTTTTTTTTTTTTTCATAATGTACATTAATTCTATAACCTGTTTTTTATTTAAAGAATTAAGAAATTATATACTGTATATATAAAACTAATTAGTTTTAATAGTGTATAGTGAAAAACGCAATGTAATTAAATTAAGCAAGATGGCAAATGACTTACTTAAATATCTTGTTTTTAGATTTCTTTACATATACTATAAATAGTGAGTTCATGTTAGAGATAAGATATTAGACTAGATTAGTTACAGAGAGTGCAAGCCAATTTCAAAAAAAAGGACAATTGCTATTGGGACAATTGCTATTGGTTGCCATGATGATTGAATTTGAACTTCCATAAAAGTAGGCACACTTCTGCGAATTCAGAAGTACATTGCTTGCCTGGTTGCAGTCTATATAATTATAAAAAACAAACAGAGAATAGGACTACCAATGTTACCTTCTATATGCCTGTTGCAGACATGAGAAGTCAGCCTATTACTTGAGATTCCAGTTCTATATTTCATATATGATATAGGAGGCACAAATGATAGAAGTTAATGCTGATTATATATATATTTTCTAATATTTTTACGGATAAATGATGATTTCATATTATTATTTTCGGGATATTCTGTTTAGTAAAATAGCTAAATAGCGGATGTTTCCATATAATAACAAGTACCTTCCTCAGGGCATTCTCTTTCTCAAATCATAGGAATGTGTGTGAGATTTAAAATCATTTTTTATCTTTTTGTATCTCCTCATACTTAAATTCTATTGGTTGAGAAGTTTTAAAATTTATTTTGTCTTCCAATATAGCTTCTTCCAAATGTTGTTAATCTTCTTTAATTCACACCTTTCATTTATGCTCTATTTTAGCTATTTAGCTATTTTACTACACGGAATATTCCGAAAATTGCTCTATTTTAGCTATTTAGCTATTTTACTACACGGAATATTCTGAAAATAATAATATATATATATCTGTTTTTGATAGTGATGCTGGTTTAGCATTTGTTCATGGAGTTACAGATTCTTCTAAATGCACTAACAACATTTTAGTTTCTGGAAACACAAACACTAATAAATCTAATTCCAAATATTTATAGCAATGATTTTTCATGGTTAGCTAATAAGGAAAACAATATGATTAATCTAACTAACATTAATCTTAGTGAGGCAGAATGTTCACTTTTAAATAAAGGTTTATCTTTTTGCCCTACAGTTCAGTCATTTTATCAAAAAAGCGAATTTAAAATTCATCAGGATTTAAGATAAATTTTTCTAGGAGACTTAGATTAAGAGAATTTTTTGGAAACCAGGAATGTGATACTATTGGGAAATTATGATCTGATTGGACACCGCCACATCAAATGAATGTGTTATTAGATACATACATTGATAATGTATATCAGAATATTTATTATTAATGAAATTAGACTTAAACAATGTAATAAGTATAAGAGTAATTTAACATTAAAAGAGATGAATGCATTACGCAATTTAGTGAAAAGACAGGGTATTATTATAAAACCAGCTGACAAAGGTGGGTCGATAATAATTATGAATAAAGATAAATATCTTAAAAAAGCTCAGGAGCTTTTAGATGATAAAACTTTTTATGAGCCTATTTCACTAACAACTGTTAATTCATTATTCAAGGGTATACTTTTTACTTTGAAAAATATGAGAGCTAGGGGTCTTATAGATAATAATGTATATAATTTTTTAGTACCAACCAAAACTCATCCTAGTAGTTCTTATATTTTGCCAAAGATTCCTAAACCAAGTTGTCCAGGCAGACCTATTGTAGCTAGTATTGGTAGTCATATAGAAAATATTTCAGCATATGTTAATAATTTTATTAAATTTATTCCACTGTCATCTAATTCTTATGTTAAAAGATACTACTCATTTTCTTTGTGTGTTAGAGAATATTAAATCTGAATTACCAGTTGATTGTTTTTTGGTTACTTTGGATATTGTATAACTGTACACTATTATACCTCATGATGATGGAGTTGAGTCTATTAAATGTGTTTTACAAGATAGAAAGTATGATCATGATCTTATTACTACTATGGTTGAATTAATATATTTAGTTTTAAGAAATAATTTTTTACTTTTGATTCTGGATACTATTTACAGAAACAAGGTACTGCAATGGGTACAAAGATGGCACCAAGATATGCGAATATTTTTATGTCAAAGCTAGAATCATCTATACTTGATAATGCTAGACTGAAACCTCATACTTGGCTTAGATATATAGAAGATATTTTCATGATATGGCCACATAATGAAGTTGAATTTCATAAATTTTTTACGTATTTAAATAATTTTAATAAAAATATTAATTTTAGAATGAACTTTTCAAAATCAATTGCTCATTTTTTTGATGTTGAAGTTATTTACACTAATAGAGTTCTTACTACTACTGTGTCTATAGGAAGCCCACTGATAGTAACCGCTATCTACATTTTTATAGTAACCATCCTAAACATTTAAAGGCTGATTCAAAACTATGGCACATTCCATTACTCGTATTCTTCTACAGCAAAAGGTGGAGTGGCCATATTAATCAATAAGAAATCACAGATAGCTCGATTTAAATTACTCCACATAGATGCTAATTGCCTAATCGTAATTATCCAGTTTCAAAGGATGGTTTATAAATGTTGTAAATGTTTACCTGTCCAAGAACCCCGAAATGGTGATTAGAGTAACACACACTATTAATTCGGTGTTATGAACTAGCCCATTCCCAATTATATTTATTGGGGACTTCAATCACACCTACAGCCAATTCCAATCAAAGTACATCAAATGTTTAAATCTCCCAGTAACAAGTGGAAGAAGCCTATTCCCCGAAGATGCCTTCTCCTTTTATACAAAAAAGACAAAATCTCTCATTGATCTGATATTCTTCTCATCCTCTCTGACTTTGAAAATAGAAGCCCATCTTTCGCCAACGGCAGACCACCTGGTGCTAGAAGTCAAAATCTTTCAGGATGGAAAGACTCTACCGGTTACAGACTTGCCCCAGACAAAAAGAATGCTGACTAGATATAACTTCACTATCCAGCTAATATCAGAGGCCTATATAGCCTTTTACCGCCTTCAGATATGAACTTTACCCGCAACGGAAGCCTGGATGAAATTGGTCAACTCGCTTGACGAATTAATTAATAACTGCACAAACAATACAAAAGGCCTGATAAGAATGATCGGAGAGTTGGACGAGATAGCCAGAGAGTTGAAACAATTACCACAAGAGGCTCAAAGTATACCTAACATACTGACTCTTAAATCTAGGTACAAGTTCGGCCAAAGTGCCATAGCAGAGTACCTTTCAATCAAAATGACTCAACAGTACCTACACCATCAGCACTGCTGGACTAGGGGATACCTTCGATGGTCCCTTGGTTCAAGCAGGAAGTCTAAGGCCCCGGGTTCAATAGAGGTACAAGGATATAACTACTCTGTGATTTTCATGCTGGACAAGATTCGGGAATTTTACTCCAAGAAGTTCCAACCCCTGGGTGTGTACAATTTGCGGAAAAGATTTGCCACAAAAGAGACAGCACTTCACAAAATTACTGAAACCAGAATCCTCCAGAGACTGGAGGCCTTACCAGATAGGACGCACCATGGCCTGCTCGGAATCCCCAAGTTCCTGATTTTTCACTTACGGGAATTCACAGTCCCAATAATCAAGAGAATGGTGGGTTATCTTATAGGAGACAGTAGGGAAATTACAGGTATCTGTTCGATAACCATGGTACCCCTAATAGAAAAATGGGAAGCCTCACATGACTCGGAAAACCTGCATTCGATATCATTGCTACCCTTGATGATAAAGACCATAGAAGGACTAATAAAAGAGGACACTCAGGGATTTATCATTGGATGACTCTCAACCTATCAATTCACAAAGAAAGGATGCTCGACTGCCGATGCTGACAGCTGATTTCACCTCATTATCGACCAAGTTTGCAGGAGAAGAATGTCCTGGCCAGTCGCAGTACAACTGGACTTTGCTGGAGCCTTTGATTGCGTCAGAATAGATGTGCTGCTTGGTGTACTGGAGGAGCTCCAAGTGCCACCGGCATGCCTCCAAATGGAGGTTTGTCTCTCATTGGATGGAAGAATTGCCCCAGGATTTATCCTCAGGGCTTGCCACTAAGTGCACTGTCTTTGGAGCCTACATTAACACATTACTGTTAAGCATCAAGGCCACCTCCTTGCCTGAAATTGCTGGGAGAGAACATCAGACACATCGCCTATATGGATGATATGGTGGTGTTCCTCTTGTCCTAGAATGATGAGTTTGTGAGGCTCAAAGAAATCCTTGATCAGTTTGCGAAGAACACTGGTCTGCAAATTAACGAAGGCAAATTGGCCATGTGGTCAATCTTGACAGGGAAGCAAGTCCCGAGCCGATTGAGAGTGTCCCCTCAGAAATTTCTGGGTTTCCAGCTGTCCTTTCTGCCGTCGGTCATGAGAAGAAATTTGGAGATCTTGTTTCTCACCAAAATTGAAAACATGGTGTGATCACTATCCAAGATATACTTATCGCTGTTGGGGAAAGTCGCGTTATTCAGTAGTCCTCAAAATCATTACTACCTTGCTGGCTTTACCCCCATGACAGCCTTCATTAAAAAGGTGGAGACGCTATGCAGAAGACTCTGCTGGGGAGGGAAGGTTCCAGTTATTAGTCTAAAACTATTGCAGAAGCCAAAGCCATTAAATGGTCTGGCCTTATATTCCATCAAATACAAAGATCACACAATATAATATTCAAATTACTTCATAATAACCTAGAAATGAAATGTCCATTTCCCTTAGTAGAGGTTGTCAGGCTATCTCCCAAACAGAAAAACTATGGATTCAACAACAGACTACCTTAGTGTTGGACAATATAAAAATTTCAAGTACCCTATTTAATGCCAAACTGTCTTACTGAGAAGTTTACCAAGCGGTGCTCCTGGAGAGAAATAAAGCTGTCTGCTTACCCCCTATAGAAATCCCTAGGTTCACCAAGATGACAAAATTCTGGAAACTTGAACCAAAACACATGGACTTTTTGATAAACTTGAGTGCATTTCCCACTGCAGCCTTCAAGTGCCCCAGAGAGGATACAAGATTGATGCCTGCTGCCCTTTATGCAAGAAAGACAAGGGGTCACTGGTCCACATTCTTACCCATTGTGAATCATGGACGGACCTCAGAAAATTTAATTCCAAAAAGAATGGTCAAACCCGATCAGTCCCATGTAGCACTAAAGCTGGCTTGAAAAAAGGCATGTTTGGTGAAATAAGACTGGCAACATTTGTAAACTTTGCAATTTAGATGCAAAATGGCATTTGAAAAAGGGTTTAACCGACCGGAAGATCTCATGCTTAACCTACTCAAAGACATTAAAGGACGAGAACCTGTCTATCCTGTTTGGCTGATGAAACCTGGGATCAACTGAATATATAATATTTATTGACATTAGTGGAAAAGACAATCGCTTAATAAAATTGTCTCAGGATCAACAGTAAAACTTACAAGACCATTCCCATGCCAACAAATGGAGGTCCAGCACGTAAGAACAAGAAGAAAGGACCATGGCTAGTGTCAACAAGTTTAATCCTAACCTGTAACCAGAAGGATACTGAGACAACGACAACATACTCGAAATTACAACTTAGAAATATTGTAAATAACTTTTCATTGTACATAACTAATTGTGATTAAAGTTTGTTTGAAATGAATGAAAATAATAGTATATATGAGGTATCCTAAGATATTGTTGGATAATGCAGTAAGGAGATCTTCTTTAATTGATAGAAAGAATCTTCTTTTATCTAAAAAGAGTAAACAATGGTTAGATTTTACCATTGGTTCTTACTTTCAATAAAGATTTACCTAATATTAATCGGATATTGGTGAAACATTTCAACATATTACACTCTACAGATTATTTAAAATCTATTTTTTTCTGATCCACCTACGCTTGTATATCGAAAACATAGGTCACTTAGAAATATACTTGTCAAAACAAATTTTATTAGTAGTTCTGTACAAGAAAAGGGGTGTTATCCATGGGATGGATAAAAGATGTTTTACATGTAAACATATTGTTGTGACAAAAGTTGTCCTAAGTACTAGGAATCGTAATTTTAAATGGTATATTCCTAATTATGTTACATGTAAAAGTGTAAATTTGATATATCTGATAGAGTGTAGTAGATGTTTAAACCAGTTTATAGGTGAGTCAGCAAATAGTTTATATGTCAGAATGACTAATCATAGATTTGACATTTTGCATAAGAATGAAGATAGACCGGTTTCAAAACATTTTAATTTACCAAATCATTCAATTGATAATTTAAGAGTAGTAATTCTACAAGAGGGTTTTTCTTTTACAAGAGAGAGGAAACAAAAGGAGAGTTTTTTTTTATTTTTAAATTCAAGACCTTACACCCACATGGATTGAATTTAAACATCTTTAGGTTACCTGGTCTCCTAAAAGATTTTTATATGCAAGGAAGTTTTTTTTTTTTTTATATGTGAAAATTTTTCTTCTATGAGATTTTTTATGTAAAGTTTGGTTATATGGATGTTTAATATCTGTGTTTAATTGGTATATGGGTAAATAATTATTGTACTTTGTACTAACTATAATTTTTGATTAATATTTATAAGTATTTTAGTTTTTAATGAATATTAATATGAGCACAGTCTATTTTTTGTATGTATGCACATATATATATATATATATATTACTTATTTTTTAATTTTGGATTTTTTATTTATTTATTTTATTTTATTTCAATTTAAATAGAATTTAAGCTTGATTAGGAGAAAATATAGTTTTTTTGTTTTAAATATGCATTGGAATAAATTTTGTCATTGATTGGTTAGATATTGTGTGTTGGATTTTGTGACCAATCGGGAGGTTTTTTGTTAAATTTGTAGTCTTTTATCAAATCTGTAATTTTTGCATATCACCATTTTACTGTGTATATATATTTTTCTTTCTGATGAAAACCAGTCCTCTGGTTGAAATATTATATTATTTCTTGGATTTTTAAGTCTTTTTTTTTTTGTTTTTTATATGTATTTTCTTTGGTTAGTTTTATATATATATATATATATATATATATATACACTATCCATACATGATATTTATTTCATAAATGAAAATATGAAGCAGGATGGAAGAAATTAGCTGTTGAATAGAATGTATATATTGATAATGATGAATTTCAAACATTAACTTTGCAGTTAAAGAAAATTTATTTCTACTATTGCCTAAAAGAAAAATTTATCAGTTGCATTGATTTAAGCAAACAATATTTGAATAAAATTAAACTAATGGAAACAGATTTGAGAAAACTGGCGAATGTTGAAAACAAAAGAACTTTTGGATAATAAAGTAAAGCAGACTGATTCCAGGAAGAGAAAGGAGAAAATTCTGAGAGAGAAGTAGAGCAGTTATTACCTGCAAGAAAGTAGAAAGACAAAGGATTATAACCAGCCAAAGAATAAGTTTGGTGTAGCATATGTTGTAATTTTACCTCTAGTAGAACACTGCTAGTTAAAATATTTCTACTACAATCTGATTGTTTAAAAAGTTTTTTTCAATATTACAACTAATCCAGAAATTATGGCAATATCTGCTACTAGGAAACTAGAGGCACACCACTCAAATATCGAGAACTATGTAGTTTTATCCAGATATCAATGTTGATCACACAGAATACAACTTTACATGATCACTATTTCTTATGCTAGCACATTACTGTTATTAAAACAGGCAAAACTCTCCATACAGCAGTGCCAACCAGAGTAATCAATGGATGCCAGAAGGTTTGTGCATAAAATCCCTATCTAGTGCCTACTCATCCTATATCCTCATACTAGTTTTTGGGTTCTCAGATCCAAAGCTCCTCACTGACGAAGGCCACAAGCCAGAAACTAGTCTGGAGATATTGAATGAGTAGGCACTAGATAGGGATTTTATGCACAAGCCTTCTGACATCCATTGATTACTCTGGTTGGCACTGAGTGGCACTACTGCATGGAGAGTTTTGCCTGTTTATTAGGATACAACTTTACCTGCTTACAATAAGAAAACCATGCTATAAGAAAAGAGGATTCCGCCATAAGACCTATCGGGTTAATGTATATTCATAATTACATTTAAATTTAATATTTGTGACTATTTGTTAATTTCAATATTTTATGATTTCAAGATAGATGCAAATATATAAACAACAATTTCTTTACATTATTTATTTTATGATTACCAGAAATAAATTATTTTGTTATCAAATATAGTTATTTTGCTGTACGAACTCATTCCAAACTTATGCAATCAATACCTCATTAACTGCAATCTCCTGGAGGATATGCTGGAGTAAGGAAAGTACATTGAGATGATGAAAAGATAATAATTTATCCAGAAGTATTCGTTCTATATAAAAAAGTGACACCTAAAGCTAATTTAAATTGGATTTTTTTAAAAAAAGAAATAGAAAAAAATGCTTTTTGGAATAATTAGGCTGAATTTAACTTTCCAAGTGCAAATAATATTTTTTAATCATCTTCACCACAGTATTTGTTATAATTAATGTGAAATTTTGCATTTTGATGGTGCAAACATTCCAATATATATTATTTATATATTTAGTTATAAATACAATTTAACCAAACCACTTTTTATTTTGGTAATATTTAGTTATGTGTCTAAGGAAAGTTGAAAGAGAAACAATTTTTTAAATGTGTAGTTGGTGTCAAGACTATGTAAATCCAATGTAGAATATTAAAGCATGGTGGATGATTGAAAAGGATAAAATAAAGTGATAAAAGCAGAAATATATAATATGTCATATTAAACATTAAATATGGTATAAAAGATTATTTTCAAAGGTGGAAGTGAATAGAAAAATTGAAAAAGGTCAATTGAGAAAGAATTCTAGAGAGAATATCATTAGTAGAAAACATTATTATTTAGAAATTATTGAATTGAGGCATCTGCATTTCACTTCCAGATGACATAATACATGCAGAGATAAAATTAGTGGACCCTAAATATTAATGCAGTTAATGACATTACATTATCTCCAACTCAGCAATTATCTTTTACTTTTATTTATTTAAAGATAATAGATTTTAAATTTAAACATTCAGGATTCAAACTTAAGCAAAGTTATTTGAATAACTATATAAGTTTAAAATTAAATCAGAAAATTAGTAGCTTCAGTTTTAAGCTAACTGAAAGCAGTTTGAACATTTTGACCCATAAGTATTTACTGATTTCTCTTTTAATTTAACATTAATTATACTATAGTGATATCTCTTTTCCAACTCTGGAAGCTTGTGTTGAAAAAAAAAAACTTTTTTAAAATTATTATTTTTCATTTTTAATATAATGCAATTAAAAATAGTTTTTAGTTTTACTGTTCATTTAAAAATATATAATTATTTTTTTTGCCAGAAAAGTAGATTTAGAAATCATTATTAATAGTTTGACATTCTTTTATCAATTTATTCTTATAATATGTACATAGAATTACATCACAAACTTTTGAGAAACTTGTTAAAATTTATTATATCACTTTATTTTTTTTTTCTTTTTTAGATTCTGTGTGCCGATTATATTTCGATATTGAATTTGATAAAGATTTGAATCCTGATGCCAATGCAATGGAAATGTTGGAAATATTTATCCAAGTATGTAATTATTTTTTAACTTATTTTCTTTTTTTTCTTTTTTAGATACAAAAAGAATTGTATTTTTAAAAAGCAAGAATTATTTTTCTGTAGTTTTTTTTTCCTCCATGCATATCTCTATATTAGAGCAATTTGCTGAATATTTTTTAGAAATAAATATAGGTTATAAGCAGTCATGCTAAACTAGAGAGAAAAATATAGAAATTAAATTCACTAGTCAAAAATATAAAATTATGAGCACTATTTAATTAGAAATAATAGATGGATGTGATTGTGTTGTTATGATAAGTATTATGCATAATTATGAATATTAAATAGAAGGTAAATATAAATCATGGACCAGCATTTGTAAGAGTATGTATGATACCTCCATTATTAATGGGAAAGACTGTGCCATATTACAGTTGCATATTTTAATTTTTACACACACTGCTTCAGCACTTATCTAATCAATCCAGATTAATCCGGGATCTTTGTATTCTAGTTAATAATGACTAGATATCCATTTACTAACCAATAACTGGATGGATGAACTGGGTTGATTATGGACCATTGTCTAAAAGAAAAATCCTAAGCTGACTTGTGATCGGAAATTTTTTCCAAGATTGTAGATATTTGTCAAGAAATAAATGAATTAAATTTTTTTGTGTTCATGTAATAGATATATGTGCATGTAGGATCTTATGCAAACATGATGATTATCTTGGTTATCATATTTATTAAAGAATGCTTTATGAGTATTGAAAATAGTTATAAGTTACTACTAGGCACTAAATTTCAGATTGGTAACAAAGTGTTTTAACATTTACAATAGATTTTAAAAAAAGAAGGAGAGGAATACAGGAAATAAAAGAAAGAAAAAAATATATTTAGAAACTGATATTTTGGAAATTATTGAGATTATTTAAAAAAGAAGTAAAGTGGTTTTTATTTTTTTATAAGGACAGCAAAAATTAAAGTTGTTGTCCATGAACTCGGTATCCACAAGCATACATATGACACTTTCTTCACTAGTAATGAAGATTGCATGTTATTATGATTATATTTTTAACATTCAACTGATCACTTCCTTTATTCCCCAACTGAGAATAGCTACATACTCCATTACTGGCCATTATTGGATGGCTAACTGGATAGACTATAGAATGCTGCCTGAAAAAATTCTTAAGCTTGTCAGTGACTTCCCAAGTACTAATTGAATTTGAACTTAGTTCAGTGATAACATACAGGATTATAGACGGAAATGGATGAAAGTAATAAATGATGTAAGAGTTCTCATAAAATATTTGTTGAATCTATTTTTCAAGAAATGAATGAAATATTTTGAAAATAAATAGTAATCAATTAGGAAAAAAAAAAAGATAACAGATGTTATCAACAACAAAAGAGAGGAGTTCTCATAAAATATTTGTTGAATCTATTTTTCAAGAAATGAATGAAATATTTTGAAAATAAATAGTAATCAATTTGGAAAAAAAAAAGATAACAGATGTCATCCACAACAAAAGAGAGAGAGAAATATAAATAAATATATTTATAGGAAAAAAAAGAAAACTTTTTATAATAAAAGCCTATACTAAACAGCAAAAAGTGCTTTGAATAGAACTATATATGATTATGTATAGTACATAGAGGAAATACAAAAAATTGTAAATCCTTAATGAATTGCGCAGATTTGATAGCAGACTAAGAAAAAATTAAGAATATATGGAATAAAGACTAAGAAACTTATTTTTTTTCATAGATTCTGAAATTTATTGATAAGTGGACAATGACATAATGAGATTAATAGCAAATAATGTATATAATTTGGAAGAATATGACTGGAAATCATTGATAAAAAACTTATAGGAAATTTATTATATGACTTCATAAACTTAAAACTTTTGCATTGGACTATGGTGTTGACATCTCACTTGTAAGCATTGGTTCAAAGAGTTGATACTAAGTGACATTTCTAATGATTCTCTGTTAGCAAATTAAACGTGTTTGATACTATTGATAGATCTAAAAAGATTTTATAATGAAAAAAGGTAATCAATTTTTTTCAAATTCTAAATACCCCCCTCCCTCCCACCCAACAATCCACCTTCAATAATTATTGAACTAAATCCTATAAATAAATATATTTATAAACAAAATATATTTGTTTTGATTATTTAATATAATATTTTCTCAAATATTCTGAAAAATAAAAAAATATAACAAAGAAATATATGTATTATAAAATGTCAGTCATTTCTCCCAATGCTATATTTTTTCAGCAACACTACTTGTAAATAAAGATAAAGTCTGAATTCAAATGGTATGACTAAAAAATTAACCTCTTGATCATATGCTGCAAAGTTGTTATATATTTTAAATACCGACTTATTCAAACAATTTTACAGCATGATCAAGAGATTATGTTTTGGTTATGCCATTTGAATTCAGACTATTTTTATCCATAAGGTAGCTTTTCTGGGAAAACATCATGTTGAGGGGAATGATTGACATTTTATATTTGAATTTTCAGCTAACAATATGCATTGAATCTATTTTTTAATATGTATTATTTGTATTTGGTATATTTTTTATGTTTATATTTTTTATTTTGCATATAAATAGGCAAAACTCTCCATACAGTAGTGATATTTTTTATATATATTTTTGAATATATTAATCCCGAAAAAGATTATATCAAATAATTGAAATGAATATATTTTGTTCATAAATAAATTTATTTATAGGATTTAATTCAATAATAAAACAAGTAAATGAAAGGTTCAAAGGGAGTGCTTTATTTTTTATATATTAATAAATAAAAGAATTTTTTAAATTTATATTTATATAAGAAATAGTTCAAATGTGTAGAGAATGTATTACACATACATAATTGTAAAGAGGGGGGAGGTAGATAAATTGATTAGAGAAAAAGTAGTTGAATTACAGAAAATGAATAAGAATTATATAATGTTTGAAATAATAAACTCTAAAGGAATTTTGGATACCAAGGAAAGGAGGTAAAAATATGATTTGAAGATGTAGTTTATATAAAGATATGTAAGAGAGTATTAAACATTTATTTTTGGAATGTAGAATGTTGAAAGAGAATCAAGTTAACTTCTACAGAAAGTGTGAAAAACATATAGATGAAAGGAATTAAAAAAGATTTTTTGAGATTTTTTATTTAAGCTTTTATGATGATAATGGGAATATGAAAGTAGAATATTGGCATGAACAAAATAGTTTTTTTAAATGAGAAGAAAAAGAAATGCATTAATTATGCTAGAGAATTTGGTGATTGCAAATTTGGAGAGGTTAATGGACAGAATGAATAGATGAGTTTGTGATTATATAGAAATATTTTAGAGAAAGTGAATGTTTAACTTGACTAAAAGGACTTCTAGCTATATGCACAGAGAACTATGGTCCTCTAAGGAGAAGCCATTTTGCATTATATCATGATTCATTTGGAAATTTATTTATACAGAAAACTTGCACTGAATCCATCCATTGATCAAAATGATCATTTATTATCCAGTTTAATAATATGAAAGGTTCAAGATTTTAAAGATTTTGAATCCAAGCCACTTCTTTATCCAGATAAATAATATTGAAACTAGTTAAGCAACTATATATTTTAGTGATTTTGGTTTTAAGTTTTGATTTTCGGACATAAGATATAGTAAATCTAGAATATTTAGCTATGTTAATTTTAATCTGTATTAAATAAGAATGATGTGACTTAGGATAACTGTTATATCATTAATAATAGTAATCATTGAACATGCTGCATGATTTGATGTAGTGGATGAGAGTGGCAGACTCTCGAACTCAATATCTGTGGATCACAATCAAATTTTGTCATTTCTGGAACTCAATTTTTTTACAAATTTTTAAGTAATAAAGCCATTTGATTATAATTTTTTTATATAATAATCAACTGATTATAACTACAGAATTTATAAGAAGTTCAAGAACTGATCTATAATCTATTGAGCTTGAGTTCCAGAATCTGCCATTTTAAACAGCAGATATAATGCCTATCAATATTTATGATCAATTTTCATATAATTGACTTTGACTACAGATTTTGAACAAGAACTAAGATTATAATCTACTTATGAAATTAAAGGTATCTGGAATTATATTGTAACTGAAGTTGTTTAATATTGTTTCAAAGCTTTGCAGTTGGTTAGTTTATGTCAATTAATTTATAAGTGTTGGTAATAATATATATAAAGGATTAATGGATTGATTCACTGTAGTAAATATTTTTTTCTGATGATCTAAGAACCAGAGAAATACTCTTTACTTAGTATTTGGATTGAGATGAGACTTCACTAAGTTTTTTGTGACATCGTAGATGAATGACAATAAAATACTGTTTATAAGAAATATATAATTAATAATAAAATGTAATTTTTTTAAAATAATGACTAAAGTATTATTTATTCATTAAAAAAACAATATCTGAACTATTATAATCAAACTGTGGCTTTTCAATCTAATGTCTTTCAGAGTAAAACTTAAACTGTCTACTACTTAGAGTGATTAGTAGTTAAGAACAAGCATATTCAGCTAATTAACCATCTTAATAAATAATCTGTTTTTTGATTGTATCTCTTTTATGCTTATTTCACCAGATACCAGTTATCAAAATAATTATTTGATGCCATCAGATCAACATCAAATTCTGATAACCGTAAAATTAGTATATTAACATCTCTTAGGCTTCTTATGGGTGTGCTTTTTTTCTTTATCAACCCTTCCAAGCATTTAATCCTATTAAAAGCCTGATGGTCTCATAATATGACCATAATACAATATAACCCTATCAAAAATTTGAGTCTAATTTAATCAATTATCAACTGTTCATTTTCCTTTATTTTCTTAATAATTTTAAATTCTGCTAGATTAGATCATTAGTCTCATAATTTATAATGAATGAAGACTAAGTATGTCTTATTTTGTTATTTTTCAAACATGAATTCAGAAGATTGTAAAAAAATATTTTTTAAAGACTATTGTATGAGATATAATGAAAAGAAGTAAATGTTAAGAAAGAAATTATTTTGTTTATGTTCAAAAAATTATTTGACTTTATTTTTGTATTTAATTAATTATTTTTGATCTTGTTTTTCTACTTTAAATGATCATCCAAATTCCACATGAAAAAAAAAGAGATAAAGAATAACAAAAAAAACAGTGATGAATTTTATGATGACTATATGAACATATGTTAACATATATCATCCACTGATTCTTAAATCTATGAATTTGTTATATTTTTATATTCATATATATTAACACACAAAAAGAAATGAAAAGATGGGAATCAGAATTGTAATTCAAAGGTGGACATATAGTTGCTTAAATATACAATTCCATTGTCATAGTGCAGAGAGATGGTCTGTGGCATGAGAAACTTATAATGATTAGGCTTTATACCATACTAAATGTTTAAAAACAATCATGTTAAAAAAAGAAAATAGAATGATAGAAATTCCTTAAATCACAAACAGTATCCCTGAGCCAATATCATATCTTATAAGGCAATGAGTGAAATTATTTTTGATTGAGTACTGCTTATGATTATTTACTAGAAATATCATATCTGAAGATTATTCCATTCTACACCAAATATGGATTCAATCAAAAGCTTTAATTCAACATTCACTGTAAAACTATATAATAATTAGTTAACTTTTTTTTTGTACTCTGATTTAAGTTGTAATGTTAGATTCTGGTTACTATATTTTTGGTGAATATAAAAGTTGGATACTGAAGAAAAATTGGAAAAAATATTGATGCTTTTGAATTATGATGCTGGTATAGTTTCTAGAGAATATGGTATCAATGAAAATGAACAAGTAGATATTTAATCAGATTAGATCTGAACTTTTATGGTATCAATGAAAATGAACAAGTAGATATTTAATCAGATTAGATCTGAACTTTTGCTTGAAGCACAAATGACCAATTTGAAATTGTTTTACTTTGGTCATATTACGAGACTATCAAATTCATTAGAAAATGTAAGGTCAGAAAAGCCAATAATAAAATGGGTAGCTCCTTATTTGCAATAATGCATGGGCCACTAGAAAGTCAAACATCAGTTAAGCTATTCATATGATTGCCAGAATTAACATAGCACTTTGATAGTATCTAATAATAATAATATTTAATATTAATATCATTTATGTACTTTATTACTTTTTACAATGCTCTTTTACAATACACTATTGACAATTCAATTGTCGCAGCAATCTTCTTCAGAACTATAACAAATACAATACAAATACATGAATACAAATATACATGAATATACAATTTTACATTTTATATATATACACGAATTCTATCTTATAATCATTATTTATATACCCACATATATCTTTATATACCGCTCTATATAAATACTACCTTTTTATATATTACACATTTTAACCTTTTTTATATTCTATATTTATCAATCAATACTTCCTATCATCATATATATATATTACATTTTTATTTCATTTATTTTTAATTATTTTATTCTTATTAATTTTTTAATATTTGACTCTAACAGTATATATTCATATTTTTATATTTTACATTATTATTACTCATTGTATTACCATTCAATATGTATAATTTTCTTTAATCTATAATATTATTTTTTAACATATTTTTTTATACCTATCTTCTATTTATATTTTTAAATCTTAACTTCTATCTATTCAAACTTTTAAATTTTACAGTTATGTTTAGTAGCATTGTAAAAGTAATAAAGAACCTAAATAATATTAATATTATACGGATTTGGCAATGCAATAAGAAAGATAAAGTTATAATAATAATATTTATTGTTCTTTTTCTGCTTTTTTGAAATAAACAGAATTACTTGTATTAACATTTTCCATAGATTTTTTTCATTTTTATATTGTTTTAAAATAGATATTATACATAGTATAATTAAAGATAAAATCATATTTCATATTTAATAACATTCAAAGCCATCAATCAACTCTCCTAAGGTGGGTTTCCATATTACTCTTCATTTGTGCTTTTAAATATTCATAAATGACTATTTTCATTAAAAAGTAGAAGATATCTAAAAAAATTTATAAAATACTCACAAAATCATTGGAACTTTATTGTATTTTATTTTATATCAATTATATCTTAATAATTTATAATGTAAAATTATAAGCATTTATTTTATAACGTCTTGCGTGCGATTATAATTACGATAGAATGACAGCCTGTTAAGCTAATTGCGCAGACGCTGTGAGAATGTTATTAATAAATGAATACCTTCGAACAACCACATGATATTTTTACTCTTATATAAATACTATATCATGTGGTTGTTCGAAGGTATTCATTTATTAATAACATTCTCACAGCGTCTGCACAATTAGCTTAACAGGCTGTCATTCTATCGTAATGTAAAATTATGTTACATATTAGATTCCTATTAAATTTTCCATTAAACTATTTATTATTTTGTGAGTTTTTAAAAAAAGTTAAACTAATGTTAAATGATCTATAGGAAAGCAAGGTTCTACATTTGATGGACATTTTTAAAAGTGAAAGCTGTGATTAAGCATTATAAAAGTATTTGATTTTTATCAGCTAAACCTTAATATTGCTTCCTAGCAAATTCTTAATGTAAATTCAGTATAAAAATGTAAACAACCTGAGATAGGTCTCACTAGCACTCTTCCAAAATATTGAGGAATATTAGAGAAGTAGATACTTATTCTTTAAGTTAGCTATTCTTATTGGTGAAGGTTTTTGTGGTTTTGCTTTCTTACTTTATCATTTTTTTAAGAACAACTGATACTCATTTACCAAACTATTAAGCTGGCTAGTTGGATATCTATAAGCAGATAAGTGAAAAAGTTTTGAATTTACATGATAACTTTTCTGTTGTCTAAAATATTCTGACTTTGTTCTTGGTTGGATGTCACAGATATTGCAGGCAATTTTATTACGTCACAAAGCCAGTTAGCTTTTTTTAATTTTAAATAAGTTTTAAAGTTAATTTATTTCCAAAAATAGTTTTACCAGGAAAAAAAAATATGTAAGAACCATTTTTTTCCCTTCAAGTTGCAAGTTTTATCCAAATTAGAAATTCCAATTCTAAAATTAAGATATATTTTTTAAAAAAAGAGAAAAAGCGCTAGATAACAACTGCCAAGATATGATATAAAAATCACTTAAACCAATATGCCAATAAGAATCTAAATAATTGAAGAAAACTTGTGACACAGTGATTTGCATGACTGCCTGATATTCTCATGACCTGAAGTTTCAAGTTTAGGTTTGATGAACTTTAATTTTCTTTGCTCTGTGCAGTTTGACACAGTGGTGAAGTGAATGCCTTGATTGAGTAATTATCCTATATTTATTTTATTATATCTAAGATAATATGCTTCTGGACATTTATCTTCTGCTGAGCTGATATGAAATTGTGAAAGAAAAAATTGTAATAATAACTTCAGATAGTAAAAATAATAATTAAAAAGGTTAAAAAATTATACAGATGCAAAAAGTAAAGAAGATAATGCTTCTAAAATTAAAAAAGATATTTGGATAATCATATAAGCACAATAACCTAAGATAATTTTAAAGATGATTGTAAAACTGTTTTCAAAATTTCAATATAAAAATTCAATACTGACTACAAATGCATCAATTGTTTGTTTTCTGTATAAAATTGAACATTATTATTATGTAATAACTGGTGCATAAATGTCATCTGATTTCTCAGTCAACTATTTCATTTTTTTATATATGGCTTTATAATGTAATAATTAGTGCATCTGCCTACCTTACTTAGATTAGGGATTTAATTCCAGGTCGAGTAAAACTAAACATTTTTTAGATTTTGACCAGATTTAGATTGCTTTTTTTTTTTTTTTAGGTTGTTGGCCGTATCCAAATAACTAGTCATCAAAAATTGGTTAGTAAATGGATATTTTTAGTTAATAATGTAACACAGAAAATTAGAAAGCCATTAAAAATTTTTTGTTATCAATCCTGATGAAAAATACTTTCTATTTCAATGCTCTTATTTGAAGAACTGTTAAAAAAAGTATTAAAGGTCTACTTGTCTTTACTATTTAACATTTAGTACATCCTATTGATTTCAAGATTTTATACTGAAATTTAAAAATAGGCAAAACTCACTATATGTATTGCCACACGCAGCAAGCTAGAGTAATCAATGGATGCCAGAAGGCTTATGCATAAAATCCCCATCTAGTGCCTATTCATCCAATATCCCCAGACTAGTTTCTGGCTTGTGGCCTTCATCAGTGAGGAGCCTTGGATCTGAGAGCACTGCACCTAGATCTTATGATCTAATGCAACCCTCTAGTAGCACCTTTTATCTCCACTTAACTACAAAACTACGAGTACCTTAATATTTTCAATCCAAGCTCATTAGTTTATATAGTCATATAGGTCTGAACTCAGGTCAATACCTATACATTTTGGTGTCTTTGGTTCTTTAATAACCATAGCCACCACTATCCTATTAGGCAGGATTGGTTTTGAGCCAATAAACATCACATAATCACCATTTCCTATGCTTGCTTATAACTGTTGTTAAAACAGGCAAAATTCACTATACGTATTGCCACATGCAGCAAGCTAGAATAATCAATGGATGCCAGAAGGCTTGTGCATAAAATCCCCATCTAGTGCCTACTCATCCCATATCCCCAGACTAGTTTCTGGCTTGTGGCCTTCGTCAATGAGGAGCCTTGGATCTGAGAACACTGCACCTCGATCTTAGGATCTAATGCAACCCTCTAGCAGCCACCTTTTATCTCCACTTAACTACAAAACTATGAATCTTAAATTGAAAACACCTTAATATTTTAATCCAAGCTCATTAGCTTATATAGTCATATAGGTCTGAACTCAGTTCAGTACCTATACATTTTTGGTGTCTTTGGTTCTTTAGTAACTATAGCTATCATTATTTTATTAGGCAGGATTAGTTTTAAGCCAATAAACATTTCATGATCACCATTTCCCATGCTTGCTTACATATAGTGAGTTTGCCAGTTTTAATAACAGTTATAAGCAAGTATAGGAAATGGTGATCATGTGATGTTTATTGGCTTAAAACCAATCCTGCCTAATAGGATAGTGGTGGCTATGGTTACTAAAGAACCAAAGACAGTAAAATGTATATGTACTGAACTGAGTTCAGACCTATATGACTATATAAGCTAATGAGTTTGGATTGAAAATATTAAGGTGTTTTCAATTTAAGATTCATAGTTTTGTAGTTAAGTGGTGATAAAAGGAGGCTGCTAGATGGTTGCATTAGATCCTAAGATCTAGGTGCAGTGCTCTCAGATCCAAGACTCCTCACTGACGAAGGCCACAAGCCTGAAACTAGTCTGGGGATATTGGATGAGTAGGCACTAGATGGGGATTTTATTACAAACCTGGCATCCAATGATTACTCTGGCTTGCACTGAGTGGCAATACGTAGAGAGTTTTGTCTGTTTTAATGATCACTATTCCATATACTTATACTAGTTATCACAGAAGCAAAACTCTTTGTATAGCAGCACCACTCAGAGCAAGCCAGAATAATCAATAGATTGCTCTTAGATCCAAGGCTCCTCACTGATGAAAGTCACAAGCTAGAAATTAGCTGTGGATATTGAATGAGTAGTCACTAGATAGGTATTTTATGCACAAACCTTTCTGCATCTATTCATTACTCTGGGTTGCACTGAGTGATGCTACTTTATGGAGAGTTTCACTTCTGTTATATAAAATGCATTGACTTTACAATGCATATAGTTCTATATATATATTATTCATTCGTCACCAGTTGTTTTTAAAAATGTCATCATTTTCATTGAATAACTTTCACAATAAACCATCATCATATTGTTCTAGAACCATCTATGTTGGCATCAATAAATGAGGGACATAAACTGTTAACAATCTGGAGATTGGTTGACAATGCCATCTGGTGTTCATTATTACTTATATAAATATCTCTAGAATAGGGAGACAAAGGTGGATTATTACCACTAATAGAAATGTTAAATGTAAATAGAATCATCTAATATTTTGTTTTGATATATATTTTTCAACTAACAAAATTATTATAGTAACAGAATTTGCTTTTTCTGAATGACAATTTAAATGTCAAAGCCTATTGATTTTTATCTGAGCTTGCTATTGGACCATTTAACTATTGGCTTTATTCATTATGTCATTGAGAATATCTCTCCTGGAAGTTTTCAAGCAATTAATTTTATTTGTTTTGCATAAATATAACTATGCAGTAAAGTGCTATGTTTAATGGACAATATTTTATCATTGTTGACAGTAGTTTATCATTCTTGCTGTAATTTATTTTAGTATCTTTGTTTTATATTTTATTATTATATATTTGTGGAGGGGATAAATTAAATAATTAATATTTTATGTACATTATTTCCCTTATTGCAGTTCGTTAATTTCAAGTTGCGTGAAAAATTTGGAATTGACTGCACTAGAAAAAATATTTTTGATTTAGATGCCAGGTAAGAAATTGTAATAAATCCAATGTTTTTGTTTTTTTTATCTGTTAATATAAGAAAGGAATTACCTTTTAATTAGAGTAATATTTGATTTGATTTTCTAATATTTCTTTTATCTTCTTCTCAATATTTTTTTATTAAAATTTATTTTGAATTAATCAGTGTGTTTTCCAGCAGATTTATGAATATATATTTAATGTTTTTCATCGATTTATTATTACAAAGTAGAAGCATGCAGTGTGGTTAGAAGGTGGGAAGCTCAATTTTTTTGTTAATTACATATTTATCTATAGATTAGTTTAAGTCAGTTTCAAGTATCTTCTAAGAATTTTCAACAATAGGTACTGAACTGAGTTCAGTACCTATTTTTTGAGTTAATCATTTTGAGAAAAAGTAAAACTGTTCATCTAGTAATATGAAAAGATTATCCAAAATTTCAAAGAAAAATCTCTTGCAGTTGCTTTTTGCATCACATTATATAATTTGAGATCATTTTTGTTATGGAATATTATAGACATTTCAATTGACATATTCTAGTAATTTTACAACTGATCATTTATTTATCTTTTATCTATTTTTAATAAACAATTTTAATATTATTAATTTTACTTTACAAAATATTCTATATATAACCTTACTGCCATAAAATTGGGTATTTTTTCAAGAATCAGACTATCTGTGTTTTTTCTTTTGCAATCTGGCTTGTCAGATGTAAATACATTTTCAGTGACTCAAATCTAAATATACTGGAATACTTCATAAAGCTTTTAAAAGGATTTTGCCTCAGAGATTGCAGGTTAGCCCCCAATGGACATACAGAATCCTGGACATTGGTGAATTTTACAGGACTGAATTTCCCATAGACTTTAACTGAAATACCCAATTCTCCAATGGATTAGAAACTCCTAGCTCCACAGTTTCAAGACAATCAGTTTTTCTGTTATTTTTTTGTATCTAAAATTCTAATAAATATATTTTGAAAAAAATAAAATAAAAAATCATTTAAATATGTTAATTTAATCATTAATATGCTAAATATGTCTATGTCTTATTTGTCAAGGTTTTTAAAATTGTTTCAAATATTAACATTCAAAAAGTATTTCAATAATTCTTCCTTTGTATATCCATCTCATCACACTTACAAATAGAAGTCTTTATCTAATTCTGTAGAAGAAATGAAAAAGAATGTTAAACTGTCAATTGTTTTAAAGATTTTACATTCATTGATTTGTAGTTTTTTGAGAGCATGATTTAGTCTATAAGCTGCAATGAACAAAAGTGTTTTGTAAATACTGTGTTTTACCATTGATTGAAGTCCTACCATATATTCAGACATTACAAATGTACCATTATACATTTGTGTAATTAGCTTTTTTTTTACAATTATATTTTTGTACTAGTTCGAATAATTATTAAGTCAAAGCCAATGATGTTCTATCAGGGCCAATATCTATAAATTCTACACATCATTTAAGATTTTTTTTATGTAAATAGTATTTAAGTACAGTTGATAATTGTTTGAAATATTCTACAATCAGTAGTTTCATCAAGGCTATCTTAACAAATAAAACACTTTGTTTTAAAAATGAATAAAATTTAAGAACATTTCTGATGAAATTTATTAAATCATTTTGTATTTCTTTTGAAAATCCGGAAAATATGTGTGCAAAGTTTAAATGACATGATGATAGGAACTCATCATAATTTTTTAACATATATCTCTATTGCAAAAATGATCATCTTTTTCATGACTGTAGAATGCTAATTTGTGTATTTCTAAGTAACATATTACTATTATTAAACATTCTAATAATCTTTGATTATTATTTTTTAACTTTTATATTATGAATCCATAAAATTAAAAATATTTGTACATTTAAAGCATTATGAATATAACCAAAGCAAATGTTTTTTAAATGAAATTATTGCTTTTTGCATTTTAAGTAAATTGTTTAAATAATCACAAACTACATTAAACATTATTTTCATTGAAAAAAAGAAGGCATGCCCAATAAAATCATTTCTTTTTTTCTTTACATCTGTTAAGTGGCATAATATTTATTACTGAAATGCTTAACCCAGGTTTTTAATTATCATATTTTTGTTCTTTCTGATTTTGATTTTTATTATTGTTTTTTATCAATAAAATTTCAGAAGTCTAATTTATGCAATGCTTACCAATATATTCGTTGATTTTTAATTTGACAACTCTAAAAAAAAAATATTATAAAAAATAGCCACAATATAAAACAAACAGAAGATTGAAATATTACTTTTACTTTATTGATATATGATAATTTAAAAAAAGAAATTATCATCATTTCCATTTATTATAGATCCACTGCAAAATGAGATCTCTCTTCTCCACATCACACCAGAAAACTTCCTCATCTTATCCATCCATCTTACCTGATCTCTTTTTAACTTTTTTTTACAATCTCTTGGGATCCAATTTAAGATTTCACCTGTCCATCTAATATATGTCTTCTGGCAATATTTCGTTTTCAATGATTTTTTATTACTCCTAACATACATCTCCATATTGTCTAAATCTCAGATTTAGATTAAGAATTGGTATAATATATCTATTAAAAAATCTTTTTCAAACACATAGACATATTTTCTTTTAATACTAAGTTATTTCTACCAAAAACACTCCATCCAAGTGTTAATTCTGTGATTCAATTTATTTATTACATTTCTATCAGTTTTAATAATCAGGCCAAGGTATATATAATTATTAACTTTTTCTAATGCATAATTACTAGTAATTATTTTTTCTTTTTAGGATTAATCTTTAATGTTATTTTCATCTGATAACTCTTGCAGCATTTCCTGAAGCTCTGAAGATATTTGTTAAAACAACCACATCTGCAAAATCTAGATGACTCAAATAATATCTATTTATTTTTACTCTTTTAGCTTTCCATTTTAATCCACAAAATACTTGTAAAACTATTGTTAAAAGGTTTGGAGATATGAAGTCACTTGTCGTACATTATTTTCATTATTAATTCTTTTAGTATCACTGATCTAATCATTGCTGTTGCATTTTGATGAATATTCTTCAGAATATAATAACTTCCTGGGTTTATCTTTTGATGATGCAATGTTTTGATCTTTATAGAAATGCTTATACAATCAAATGCTTTTTCATAATCTACAAATCCAAAGCATGATCGCAACTCATATTCATTAATTCTTTCTATAACTTCTCATCAATATTTGGATATGATCCATTGTGCTATAAACACTTCTTTTGGTTGGTCAAAATCCAAAGTTTACTATAAACAAATAGTAATTATCTTGGTAAACATTTTATATAGAATTCACAGAAGACTAATATCTCTGTAATTTCTAATATCTTCTTTAGCATCTTTTTTAAATATCAATATTATTACAATATTCTTCCAATCATAACTTTGCCAACAATTTTTGTATTTTTTTACTTGCTTTTTTAATATATCAATTATAATTTCACATTACCCGGAGCTTTTCCTTTCTTTATTGATTTAATTACATTTTCTCACTTCTTCATTTAAAATGCTGAACAATTCAGAAGATATAGTAATGGTAGGGGATACTTTTTCTTGTTTTTTATTTCTATTTATAGAACTCTTCCCCACATTTCATGATATTTATTGCAGAAATAAGTTTGTTACCATTACGAAGATCTTTTATACTTTTTGAGATTTTTATTCTTTTCTATAGCTTTTTAAATGCCATTTTATAAAATTTTAGGTATTCAATTCTTGTTAATGAGTCATTTTTTATTTATTTTCATTTTTCTTCTTTTCTTCACACATTGTCTTGTCTCAGTAGAAAATTTATTGATCCAATTGTGCTTTTTATATCAGTTAAATTTGTTGCAGCTCTTAATAGTGTATCAGTTATCTTTCTATTGATTTCATTAATATTTGAATTGTCTTCAACATGTATTAATATTTTAAAATGATGTACAAGTTCTAATTCAAATTTGTTAGAATGCTTCTGAATGTTAAGAATATCAACTGTGAATTCTGTTGTTTTTAATAATTTTTATCTATTTCTAGTTTTGCATTAACACATATCTTATATCTCATTAATTGATGATTACTTCCTATGTTTAATTTATTAAGAACATTACAGTCTTGAAATACATATTTTCTGTTAATCAAAATATAAGCCAATTCTGTTTTGTTTGGATGTTTCCATGTCTATTTCCATTTAGCATTTAGCTCAAAGAAAGAATTTGTAATATAATATTCTTCTTATTTCTACAGATTCCACAAATCCTCTCATTACTTTCACCAAAACCAAATTTACTCACAGCACTTTCACCTTTTAATTGTTTAACAATTCTGGCATTAAAGTCTCTCATGACAATTTAAAAATATTGTTTGATCTGATCTAAAATCTTTTGTACATCCGTGTAAAAGTTTTCTACTTTTCCATTAAGTTGAATAACTAATCATGACAATTTGTCTAATTCACCATCAATCTCTACAATATTGTTCTTCCACTTTTTATTTATAATGAATCCCATTCCATCTCTGCTTCCAATATTTGTTTCTTTGTAGTATAATACATGTCCTCATTAAATCATCTCTTCACCTTTCTTCTAATTTCACATAGTTTAACAATATTTCTTTCAATATTAGTCCATTTTTTCTTTGAAACTAATTCTGCAGTTATAAATACCTAAGCAAAAGGTCACTATCAAATGACAGCCTGAGTCTGCAATCAGGGAATTCTTAGCATCCTCCACCTTCGGCCAATAATTGCTACCTTAGCTGATCATTTTATAGTCTCCTGGGAATGTGGACCATAATTTAGTTTTATCTGTCATGATTGTAAATATATATTAAAACAACAACAAAAAAATTATTCACACACATATTGATTCTACCTTCAATGAAACTCAACTGATATTTCAGTTAAGAACCACCAGGGAATTGAAAAGAAAATTAATGGTGTTTTTTGATTTTAAACTCAGAGATAAAAAGCCAAGAAAGTCATCATATTTGTCTGATATGTATTGGAAAGCAGTCCATCCATGTTCATATATTATACGAATAATCATATATTAATAACAATTGCAATATGAAGAATGTATGGAATGATTATTAGAAATTTGTTCTGCTCAGTTCCTTTAATACTTATTTAATTTTTATATTATATTACTATATTGCCATTATATAAGATTAAATGGAATACAGCTCATACCATCTCTAAGAAAAAAGCAACTATAGTCATCATTATGCTATTAGCTTTTCAATTCGACATTTATAATTTTTTGTTTACATTTGTCAATTAAACATCGCTCTTGTACTTATGCATAAGGTTGTATGCAGTGAAAAAAAATGAAATCAATATATATATTAATTATTTTAAAATAATATAACAGTAATATAATAGAGTATTATGACATGAAAAAGCAATAAAAAATGAATAAATAAAACATTTTTATCTTTTATTAAATATAAAAATATATAAAATAAAGAACAAAAATTTTATTTTGTATGCATGCTTCATATTGATGGGTTTAATTTTTTTAGATGTACATATTTAAAAGTATTATAAATACATTTTTATTAACTCTACAACAACTTGGTCAATATGAGACATTATTCTATACATAATTCATAGGGATCGAATATAGGCTAAAATATAGACTATTACAAATGTCTTCAAACTGATGTCAGGTCACAGAATAATGGTTTATCAGTTTAACTTTCTACTACTGGATGGAATTAATTAAAAAATTATGCCTATTAGCACCATGCATGAGTGTAGAAAATATAATCAGAGCATGACATTATGGAAACAATGTATTTTGCTGTATTCAGCTGACTAAATAAATAATTGATTTTGCCATTTCTTATGTTTTCTTATAAAATGTGGTAAATATGAAAATATTATCTAAAAAAAAATAAAGTTGAAATTATATCAAGGGAAAGCAATGCATTGTGGTACTATAAAGTTTAAATTTTCTCTTTCACATTTAAAAAAATATTTTACACATTTTTTCATTATTATTTTTTTTTTAAATCAATGTTCAGTGGATGTATGTCATAAATTATAATATATCTTAATTACATATATATTTCTTCAAACCAGAGCTTGTTTTATACTCAGATGAATAAGACCTTTGCCTTGGATCTTTAAATAATATGATTGTTTTTTTTTTGAACCATGAAATAAATTTTTTTATTTATATATTAAAAAAAATACAAAAATCTATCATAATGTGGCTTTTTAAATTGTTGACAAGGATATCATCATGCAGGATAATCAAAGGAATATATGTGCTGTACATGCATCCATTAAACTATGACCATAGATATGTGCTAGATGTTCAAGCAAATGCAATATGGATGGAAATATCATTCAGATGATTGAATTTCTTTTGAAAAAAATCTTACACATTTTTTTTCACAATATTAGATGTGAATATATATAATATTTAGATAATCATGAAAAAATGTTGTTACAAACAATCTATTAATTATCTAAAATGATACCATCATATGTCTCTCTTCATTGTCATTTTCAGAATTCTATATCTCTAATCATTAGTAGCTTCAACCAAACATTGAGTCAACCCATGCAAATAATTGACATCTCCCTAGTTATAAAAATTATTATTCTATGGTAGCGACACCTTGACATTTGATAATCTATAACTTTGCATCAAATGAAAATCAGTTTTAGTTTAAGTAAACAACTGCTCATATTGAGTTCCCACATTTAAAAATAATTATCTGAACATCTAATTGTTGCTGTTGCATTTTTATAAATATTCTTTAAAATATGACAATATCCTGGATCTATACCTTGATGATCCAATGCTTTAATCACTGAAGATATGTTTATAGAATCAAATGGCTTTTCATAATCTACAAATCCAAAGCATAATGGCAACTCATATTCATTTGTCCTTTCTATAACTTCTCTCAATATCTGGATATGATCTACTGTACTAAAACCACTTTTAAATTCAGCTTGTACTCTTGGTTGGTGGAAATCCAGTGTTCTCTGTAGACGATCTTGGTAAAAATTTTGTATAAAACTGATAAAAGGCTGATAGGTCTGTAATTTCTAATATCTTCTTTGTCACCCTTTTTAAATATTAGTATTAATACTGCATTCTTCCAGTCATCTGGTACATCTTTATCATTTAGACATTTGGTATATAACTTTGCTAAAAAAAATTCTATTTCTTCACCTGCTTCTTTTAATATATCAATTATAATTCCATCATTACATGGAACCTTTTCTTTCTTCATACATTTAATTGCATGTCTCACCTCTTCATTTAAAATTCTGGGCAATTCGGAAGATGTAATAGATATAGAAGGTACTTTTTCTTTATTACTATGTAATTCTTGATAAAAGTCTTCTACCCATTTCATGATATCATCTCTCTTTTTAGTAATAGTTTCATCTTTTTTTCTTATTGCAGATATAAATTTCCTACCAATACCAAAATGTTGTTTTACACTCTTGAGACTTTTATTCTCTTCTATAGCTTTCCTTTCTTGTTCACAGTTATACTTTCTTATATCATACTCAATTCTTTTCTGCACCATTTTACAAAATTCGAGATATTCAATTCTTTTTAATTAGATTACATAATGATTGAGAATGGTGTAAGAAAGGGTGACTCCATATCTCCAAAACTTTTTACATCAATGCTGCAAGAAGTATTTTGTGGATTAAAGAATCTAAAGAGGTGAAAATAAATGGAGATTATTTTTAAGTCATTTAGATTTTGCAGATGATGTAGTTGTTTTGTAAATAATGCTTTAGAGCTGCAGGAAATGTTGCAGGAGTTATCAGATGAAAGTAGGACTAAAGATAAATGTTAAAAGACTAAAGTAATGTTTAATAGATTTTCTCAAAATATGAAAATGAAGATTGATTGTGATGAGTTATAAGAAGTTAACAGTTACAAATACCTTGGTCAGATGAAAACATAATGGATGAAATTAATCATAGAATTAAACTTGGTTGGAGTGCCTTTGGTAGAAATAACTTGATACTAAAAGGAAATATGCCTATGTGTTTGAAAAGAAAGGTTTTTAATAAATGTGTATCACCAGTTCTTACTTATGGATCTGAGATTTGGACACTTAATAGAAGAGCAATGCAGAGACTTCAGACCACTCAAAGCAGTATGGGAAGATGCATGTTGGGAGTAACAAGAAGTCATCGAAAACGCAATATATGAGTAAGAGAACAAACAGGTGTTACTGACCTCATTGAAAAAATTAAAAGACTGAAGTGGAGTTGGGCTGTTCATATTGCTAGAAGAGATGATAATAGATGGACAATTGAAATTTTAAACTGGATTCCAAGAGATTGTAAAAGACCCAGAAAGAGACCACATGTGAGATGGATGGATGAAATAAGAAAGTGTGCAAGGGTGGTGTGGAGAAGAAAAGCTAAAAATCGGAGATGGATTGAACTTGGAGAGACCTTCATCCTGCATTGGATTGATAATGGTTGATGATGATGATGATGATGATCTGAACATCTGCAAATGTCACTTTCAATATATTACTTGATCCTACAGATAACAGTTAAAAAATAGGTATTTTTGATCTTACAGTTTGACACATTCATAATAAACATTATCATGCATAATTTAAATATTTTGACAATAAATTTTTGCAGTTTTAACTCCTTTAACATAATAATCCAGCAAAGCATTTTATACATTTTTGCAATGATGCTTTAGTAGTAATTAATGAATTTAGAATATTTTTTTTTTATAATTATTAATCATGATCTTATTTTCATTTGTAAAGTCAACATTTGTTTTAACTGAAGGAATTGCAGTTTTAATAAATGCTAAAATTCTCCTTAAAACTCAATATAATGTATTTATCTGTCATCTCAATTGTGATGTTTTTTCAATCATTTATATGAATGAATCTACTTATTTTCATCTATTTTTTTAATAAAGCTAATGATGTCATTACTTTACCATATATCACTCAGCCTTATTATTCTCTATGCTGATTTTAATTATATTTCTGATAATTTGCCTCTAAGATTGGTAATCTACCTTTCCAAATATATTTTTTTTCTTTGTTTATGAACATAGATCATTATCAATTGATTTATTTTTACTATATCCTTCTGTTTGTAAGATATTTTTCTATGGCTTCTGTGTGAATTTCTCTGATCGTGCATATAGTATACTTAAATTATAACAAGTTTACCATCACATTCTATCTATTTTACTCAGTGAAGTATTTCAAGTGACTAAGTTGGTACTAGAAGATATCTTTCAATATTATTATAATACTAATTGCTTTTTTAGTATATTCACATTGTCTTTGAGCTTTGTTGCAATTTAAAAACGTCTTAAATTATATCTGTATTCTTAGATTTACTAATTTCAATACAAAAAATCCTAATTAAATCATGCTTTTATTGTATAAACTCCACTTATTTCCTATTTTAAAGCAGCCGGTTTTTTAGTTATAAGATACAAACTGAAATGAACTTTTTCTCTTGCTAACTGGAATATGATCTTAAGACTTCAAAACATTTAAATTATAGTTACTTTATATTCGTCGTGATACAGAGATTCATCACCTAATTATAGGTAGTAACTCAACTATCTATGATATCACCATTGAAATAGATCTTAGTGCTAAACTTAACTATATTTATTTGCCAAACTATTTCTGTCTAGCATACTAATAAGATAAACTTTTGCTCTTGAAATGTTTTGCCTAAAGCAACATATTATATATGCAGATAAATAAATTCCAGCTGGTATTTATAAATCTTTACATTATGAGTCCATTTTTACATATGTGTTTTACCTAGTTTATATTCAGTCAATATTATTCTATTGTTAAAAAAACTTTATATTTTTCTCTTAAAAAGACCCTTCAATAATATATTCTTCAACCAATAATCTTAAGATTTCAATCATATTAGAAAATATTGATCAAAAGATTTTTGCATGTATCCTAAATTAAGAAACAAAATGTATATACTATTGCTATCAAAATTATCCACTTCATATGCTATAAAAAGTTGCCATACCTCAAGCCATTTTATTAATGCAAGAGGCCATTATTGATATTGTCAAACAATTGTTATGACTTTTTAGTTTGCCAAATAAATTTCAAAATTGTTTTTCATTTTATGAATTGGGATTATTTGTTCATCATAATTCAAAAATTCCTATCTCATTACCTGCATGTAGTATTAGTTATTCGTAATTATACTTTCAATAAAATATATAGTTCAAGATCTATATATTTTTACCTGAATCATTTATTACAGAGAAATATTTTTTCATTTGCATTATCCTGTATGCAATCTATGTAGCTTTGCACAGAGACTAAACTCTCCATACAGTAATGCCATTCGCTGGAAGCCAGAGTAATCAATGAATGCAAGAAGGTTTGTGCATAAAATCCCCATCTAATGCCTACTCATCCAAAATCCTTCAGACTAGTTTCTAGATTATATCTTTCATCAGTGAGGAGCCTTGGATCTGAGAGCACTGCACCTAGGTCTTAAGATTTAACGCAACCCTCCAACAGCCATCTTTTATCTTATTAGCTAACTATAAAGCTTTGAGTCCAAAATGAAAACACAAAAATGTTTTCAATTCAAGGTCAATAGTTTGTAGAGTATAGATCCTGAACTTAGTTCAGCATCCATACTTTTTGATGTCTTTTATACTTTAATAATCACATTCACCATAATCTTATTGGGCGTGATTGGTATTAAACTGCTAAACATCACATGATCACCATTTTTTATGTTTACACAAGCTGTTATACATAGGCTAAACTCTATATAGTAGCTTTATAGTTAACTAATAAGGAAAAAAGTGGTTGCTGGAAGTTTGCATTAGATCCTAAGATCTAGATGTAATGCTCGTCTTAGATCCAAGGCTCCTCACTGATGAAAGCCACAAGCTAGAAACTAGTCTGGCGATATTGGATGAGTAGGCACTACATGGTGATGTTATGCACAAACTTTCTTGCATCTATTGATTAGTCTGGCTTGAACTGAGTGGTGCTACTGTATGGAGAGTTTAGCCTCAATGTAAACAATTTGTGTAAGCATAAAGAATAGTGATCATGTGATGTTTAGTGGCTATATAGCTTTGTTTAGTAAATCACAGCTCCCTCTATTTCATTTGCTGATGTGTTTTTACTTATATTTAGAGACCTTATAATTCTCAACATATTAGATAACTTCTATTCCAGTACATGATGTTTTTCTACATTTCAACAAATCATCACTGTGGCAACAACATGAGTAAACTTCTAAGTATTTCACTAATCTCCTAAAAGTAAAATATAGTCATCACTTAAATAATTTATTGCTTGATAAATTTAATGATAGAATTAAGTTACTCTTACCATAATTACTTTATGACATCATGAAAGTTTAAATCATTAATGTCATCCCTAAATGATCTGTTGCTTATTATAGTTATTAGATATGTCTAACCAGTATTACAATAGATTAATTCAATATTCAATTTGTATATTTAAGATTTTTCATCTCATCTGTCACCAATTAATGTAATTTGCTATTTCATTTGTAGAAATGTCTAAAACTTAATTTGTCCCTAGTGGTTTTCATCTTTTATAAGAGCTAGAATGTTATGGCGCAGATATAGTACGCGTTCGACACATTTTGAATTTTATAACTCACCCCAAATCCTCGCTGACACATTCAAACGATAAATGACATCGCTTATCAACAAGCATACTAATCATGAAGGTCATATTATATAACAATTGTACTTTATTTTTAAAGTTAATGTATTTGTAATCATCTAGCCAATTTAAATTAATCCGTATTCTTTATCTTCTAGTTAAGAAACAAACTATTGAAAAAAAAAATCTTAAACTAATTTTCAGTCAACAGAAGTGCATCTAAAAACAATATTAATAAGATTATGGACTTTTATATTACTTTTAAAAAAAAATAAAAAAAAACCTTCAAATGATCAACAATAGCGAACAAAGAATTTCTGATAAGAAAAAAACTAAAATTCTATTATTTGTAAAAATAATATGCCATATTTCATATTTTATAAATTATAATTTTTTGGCATATTAATGAAAAGTAGATTAATTAGGTTTTTTATTTTTATTTTTAAAAGTAGAAAACCTAAATTGCCTTTTGATTTCTTTCATAGACTTATAACAAACATAAATTACATTTTGATTTTTTAATTAATGATGAAATTTGCGATTTTGTAACCATCTTTTTTTGAAACCACATGTTGCTAAATTGGTGTCATTTATCGCTTGAATGTGTCAGTGGAGATTATGGGGGGGGGGGGTGTTATAAAATTCAAAATGGTGATGAATGTGTATTATATCGGCACCAATGTTATTTTGCTATGTCAAAAAAAACCCACTTCTTTTAAGATTGTATTCATCCCACATTACTATACACTTGAAGAAATTTCTTTAGAATTTTTGTTTTGAACATGCTAATTCTATAAATGGGTTAAACATTATTTCATTACCAGTTATCTGTTATAGTAGGTTAAAGTTTTTATTCGCATCAGAATATCCAAATGTTAAAGCAATTTTCACTGAAAACTTTTGTCAGTCTCCTATAAGTTAATGTTTTATTAAACAATATTTCTTCTTTAGATTTAAATTTAATTTTGATGCTAAGACAATAAAACCAATTACTCAAGGCTTTATATGGAATTTGGAAGTTATAAATGACTATATATTAGTCTGCTTTCAGAACAGGTTATATTTTCTTGATTAATGCGGTTTGTTTAAATTTCTTTGCATTATTAATCTTACAACTCCTTAATCAAGTTGCAATCTTTAGGATCTATATAAATATATCAGACCATAGATAAAGATGGTACCACTTTTATTGTTAAAGGAAGTTGCCTTGATTACAAGTTGAGATTGTTGATAGCTTAAGGGTTGATTGTTATAATTTTGATACTAAATGTATCCTTTGTCTGGAAGATTTGTTCTATTTATTCCAGGTATGTACATATTCCACACAATTTAGATAATTGGTCTGTCATAAACAATTAATTAATCTCAAGATTCTGCTATTCAATTATGAAAAAAAAAAAACTTAACTATTCAATTCTCCATTATTATTCATATTCTTAGAACAGTCTGGGCAACACACTGAACTTTTTTAATTGGCTAAAAAATTATACTCAAAAAGGGAATCAAACCCGTTTTAATGCTTATTTTATATGTTCTTAATATCTACTTAGAAAAATTTTAGCTAAATTGAAGAATGTAGCCTTATTCATAAATTTATCTAATTAATTCTCTCAATGAGTTAAATTATTGGATTTTTTTTTATAGTAATGTGTCTAATCATTTTTTTGGCCACACTGATTGCTGTGTTTCATTGTTTATTTTTCAGAAATTGCAATTACATAATATCTAAAAGAATATTAATTTCATTGCAATATATATATATATAGAGAGAGATTGTATTAATGCTTTAAATCATATTCTCATAAGTTTAATAACTAGTGATTGAATAATTATTCATTTTTCTATATATAAATGCCAATTACTATAGCACTAACAATATGTAATCATTGGAACAAAATTTCCGAATACTATTTATATCAAATTGAGATGTGATGTGATATGGCTACCCCTTTATTGAAGTCAGGAATCTCTCAGCCACTATACCCAGAAATGTTACCACCTTACTTTCCCTTTCCATTCTCCATCCTAAGTTTTTCCCATATTCTTCTCTATCCTGTTCCATCCCATTTCCACAACATCATCTTTGTCCTCTCCATGGTCTTTATATCTAGATCCCCCTTATCTTTTTCCAAATCCAGCATAATGACCAAGAAACTCCTTTTTGTATAATCACTTAGTTTATATTTATTCTCCCACAACATCATTATTTGTATGCTATCTGCTTGTAAGCATTTACATTCAATTAACAGATGCCTAATATTTTTCATGCCTTCCTTACATAACTTGCAGACTAAATCACCATATTTCTTTATTTATGTGTATGTTCCCTTGTTTCTAATGATCCTATTTGGACCTTAAATAGTAGACTAGTTTTTTTTGCTATTATCATAAATTAACTCATACCCAATATTCTGTTTACTTCTATATATTTAGACTCTTTTCTTCGGCTTCCTATTTTTTATTAATGCATCTATTCTTTTATTCCATTCTTTGCCACTACAACACTCAACAATTCTCCCAATACAATCATTCCACTCTTTGTACAAGTATTTTGACACAAAGTCTTTATCCAAATCTGCTTATAGTACTACTTTTCTCACACATCTTCTTGCCTGCTCTTTACTCGTAACCCAATTAAATAATATTTTGGCTATTCTCTTACTATCCATAAATTTGCAGTCTACCAAACATTTTCATTTTGCTTTTTGCTTCTCTCATATAAAAACTTAACCATCCCATTTTTCTTTGAATTGCTTCATTTGCCATCCACACATCTGCATCTAATGCATGTCTTCCTACTCCTCTTTGTACTTTTTCTAAATAATCTAACACCCCTTTACTAACACATAATGCATCATTACCATAAGTTAATTCTATTTATATCACTGCAATGCCCTTTATTGTCAAATTTATTTTGCAATTTTCATTTGCTTTAGCCAGTTCTTGTAAACCATCATCTAATTTGAATTAGAATTTTCTCTCTTTAATATGATTTATCTGTATTGTTATAATTTACAACTTCATGTTCTCTGTTTCATATGATTTGTCAGTATTGTTATAACTTAGAACTGAAGAAAGCAAATTAAAATCAATTTATTTTTTATTTGCAACTAAGATTTGACAATAGATGGTAGTACACTGATATAAACTGCATTAAATAAAGCAATTGAAAATGAAGAGCTGGAGGTATTAGCAGTAGTGGAAACTCATCTAAGAGAAGAAGAACCTATTTTAGAAGAGGTGGTATGGCAGGGTGTAAACAGAAAAGAAAAAAAAAAGGGGGTGGTGGTATAGGTGTTATATCGAGGAAATATTTAAATATTCTTAAATGTCAAGAGCATTTGTGGTTTGAAATAAGTTTGGGTAGACAAGAATGGATGGTGGCAAACTGTAATGGAGTGGAACAGTAGTATATATGAATGCCTAGTTAAGGATATACAAATTTTTAAAGAAAAGGGAAAGAGAATAATGGTTATAGGGGATATGAATGAACATATTGAAGAAATTGATGATGTAGATAATAAGAATGGTCAGTTGTTGAAGGAATTTGGTCAAAGAGTAAATTTGAGCATTGGGAATTTATCAAATATGTATGAGGGACAATACACATGGTCTAGGAATAATGTATTTCACACAATAGATTATGTATTGGTAGAGAAAGAGGGAATGAATAAAATACAGAAAATTAAGGTGTTTGATAATGAAGAGAGAGTATGTAATAGTGATCATAATTTTATTGTAATAGAAATGGTTAGTAATGTGATGGAGGATAGAAATAAAAGTAGAAATAATAGTGAAAGATGTGGATGGAGAGTGAATGATAAGAATAAGTTGGAAGAATATAAAATAAAAGTTGAAGAAACCATGGAGCAGTTGGATAAGGATGAGTATAAGGACTGGTGTGGTGAAATAAAAAAAGTGGCAAATAGGGTTTTAGTTGAGAATATGCAGAAGAATAAAAGTAATAAAAAAATGAGAGTTAGTAAAAGTGTAAAAGAGAGAAAAGAAGCATGCAGAGAATATAAGTGTGCTATTAAGAACAAAGAAAGTGAAAATGATATTAATGCTAAATGGGGAAAGTACTTAGAAAAGAAGAAGTTGGCTAAAATGGATAATTATAGAGAGAGGATGAAGTTAAATAGTAAATTGTTGGAGGATATTAATAAAAGTGGAAGAGATTGGAGTAAAAAATTTTGGAATTACATTAAAAGGAGAAATGTAGAGGAAAGAGAGATAGTATTAATAGATGATGAGGGAATAGAGTGTAGCTCTAGAGAAGAGGTAGAGAGAATCTTAAATAGATATGTAATGGATATAGAAAAGATGTTAGATGTGAAGAAAGTAGTGATAGAAAAAATGAACAGTTAGTAATGGGAATATTGGGTTCACAAAAAATGAATTGAATGAGGCAGAGAAGAGTTTGAAAAGTGGAAAGGCGAGAGATTTAGATGGATGGGCAGCAGAGATGGTAATGAATTTAGGGCATAGAGCAAAAGCAAAGTTATCATGTTTTAATAAGATTGCACAGAAGACAGTTTTTCCGGTTAGTTGGAGTAATACAAGAATAAGATTATTATTTAAAGGAAAGGGTAAGGATCATAGAAAGTTAAATAATTATAGACCGATAGCGGTAATATCAGTTTTATATAAAGTTTTCTCATATATGGTAGCTGGAAGAGTTGTAAAAATGGATGGAAGAGAATAATGTAGTGGGGGAAATGCAAGGAGGTTTTAGGTCAGATAGGCATATAGGAGATAATTTGTTTGTAGTTACACAACTTATGGAGATGAGTAGGAATTCAGGTAGATCATTATATATGAGTTTTATAGATATAGAGAAAGCATATGATAGAGTAAATAGAAATAGATTATGGGTAAGGTTAGCCAATTTGGGAATGGATGAAGCTTTAGTAAATATTATTAAGAAATTATATGAGAATAATTATTATACTTACCAGTTAGGGGATATAGAATCAGTTAAAGTTAAAAATGGGGTGGAATTAAGGCAAGGATGCCCTATGTCACCTATTTTGTTTTTGTTGTTTTTGAATGAAATGGAGAAAGCAATAGAAAAACTAGGAAGAGGGGTAGAGATACCATTAATAGGTGGCAAGGGAGTATGTATTTTGTTGGATCTTTTTTTTGCAGATGATATCTTTTTGTGTGCAGAAAGAAGAGAAGATATGGAAATTATGTTGAGAACATGTGCAAGGGTGGGTAAAGAGATGGGGATTAAATTTAGTGAAGAAAAATCAAATATAATGATGGTTAATACTGGGGAAAGAGAAGATGTAGAATTTTTATTGGGGGGTATAAAGTTAAGTGTGGTGGATAGATATAGGTATTTGGGAATCATCTTATGTAACCAGGAAAATTGCTTGGATGAATGGGAGAAAAAAATGGTAAATGAAGCAAAGAAAAGAAAGGGTTTGGTAAAGAAACTAACAGTATTTTCATATAATAAATATGATGTAGCTAGAATAGTATGGAAGGGAGTTGCAGTAGCAGGGTTAATATATTGTAATGATGCATTATGTGTTAGTAAAAGGGTTTTAGATTATTTAGAGAAAATACAAAGGGAAGTAGGAAGACATGCATTAGATGCAGAAATGTGGACAGCAAAGGAGGCAATTCAAGGAGAAATGGGATGGTCAAGTTTTTATATGAGAGATGCAAAAAGTAAAATGAAAATGTTTGGTAGGTTGCAGTTTATGGATAGTAAAAGAATAGCAAAAATAGTGTTCAATTGGGTTATGAGTAAAGGGCAGGTAACCTGATGGGTGAAAATGGTAATGCGGTGTGCGAAAGATTTGGATAAAGAATTTATATCAGTATACTTATATAAAAGGTGGGATGATTGTGTTAAAAGGATTGTTGAGTGTTATAGTGGTAAGGAATGGGATAAAAGAATGGAAGCATTAATAAAAAATAGGGAACTGGAGAGATGGAGGACTAGTATTTAGGGTAAGAAGAGTTTAAATATATATAGAAGTAAACAGAATATTGGATGCGAGTTAATTTATGATAATAGTAAGGAAAGTAGTTTATTATTTAAGGCTCGAACGGGATCCTTAGCAACAAGAGAATATACATGTAAATGGAAAACTATGGATGATTTAGTGTGCAAATTGTGTAAGGAAGGTATAGAAAATATTAGGCATCTGTTGATTGAATGTAAATGCTTGAAAGCAGAAAGGGTACAGATAATGAAGTTATGGGAGAATAGACATGAACAAAGTGACTATACAGAAAGTGAGTTATTAGTTTTTATGTTGGGTTTGCGAAGAGATAAGGGGGATTGAGATATAAAGGCTATAGAGTTGACAAAGATTATGTTGTGGAAATGGGATGGGCCAGAATATGGGAAGACTTAAGAGTGATGAATGGAAAATAAAGTGGCTAACAGGTTTATCTGGGCATAATTGCTGAGATATTCTTGACTTCGTTTAAGGAGAAGCCATAATACATCACATCACATTAATAAAGAATAGGGAGTTGGAGAGATGGAGAACTAGTATGGAGAGTAAAACGAGTTTAAATATATATAGAAGTAAACGAAGCATTGGGGGTGAGTTAATTTATGATAATAGTAAGGAAAGTAGTTTATTGTTTAAGGCTCGAACGGGATCTTTAGCAACAAGGGAATATACACGAAAATGGAAAAATATGGATGATTTAGTCTGCAAGTTGTGTAAGGAAGGCATAGAAAATATTAGGCATCTGTTATGTCAATGTAAATGCTTGGAAGCAGAAAGGGTATAAATAATGAAGTTATGGAAGATTAAATATGAACAAAGTGATTATACAGAAAGTGAGTTATTGGTTTTTATGCTAGGTTTGGGAAAAGATAAGGGGAATTTAGATATGAAGGTCATGGTGTTGACAAAGATTATGTTGTGGAAATGGGTTGGAGCAGATTATGGGAAAACTTAGGGTGAAGAATGGAAAGGGAAGATAAAGTGGCAAACAGGTTTCTCTGGGCATAGCTACGGAGAGATTCCTGACTCCGTTTAAGGAGAAGTCACAGTGCATCACATCACATCTTCAAGTTTGTAGATCCAGTAGTTATATATATGCAATTATTTGTGACTTTATTTATATTTAAAAATAGCAACAAATAATACTTATACTTAAAATATAAAGTTCAGCTTCTCTCTGATATGAATATCAGATATTCAAAGCTTCTAACATATCTAAGGAATGTGATTTATGTTAAATATGAATAGTTAGAAAGGAAAGGTCTTAATCTTTATATTAGATGATTATTTACAATCTTATAAGTTAACATCTAATGAGGAATGTGCTATAAATTTGATTGGTTATAATTGTTTTACCATAGGATCAAACTATTTTATATATGTATAATTTTTTAAACTGTGCTTAAGACTAAGAAATAACGAAGTGCATTTACTATTTTCAATTTTATATAACTTTAGGAATTTTGTTACAGTCAAAATATACTATAATTTAAATTTAATGATACAGAGATCTGTAAATGTATTTTTATTATTTATTATATATAACATATATTAAATAAATACAATTTAATGTTTGTTTGTTTTTTTTATTAATAGTACAGTTTCAAAATTCAGCCGTCATTTGATCTACCATTTGCCTTCTGCTGCATTCCATAACAACATAAATGCAGGCAAGTTACACTATATAATTTTGCTAGATTTGCATCATATTAATTGCTGTTGGGGCATGTCACAATATTCCAAAAGCCTCTTTCTCTAATATTTTATTCTTCAAATACTCATAAATAATTTCCAAAAAAAAAAAAACTTGTACAAATATGAATTGATTTAACTATAATTTGTTAACTATTACAATCCATATTATATGTAATTATTTGAACAATCTCAGAGCTCTCTTGTAGGCATGCTTTAAACTAATAAATACTATTCAATATAAAAAAACAAATCAATCTTTTGCATTAGTTAATTATTTACCCAATAATAAGTATCCTTGTCAGGAGTGCTGGAAATTTATGTTCGAATAGCATATGGCTAGCTTCTTATATTAATAAATATTTTGTGATCTCTTTATTTTCTGGTGTGAATAATTTTTTCAAAAGTTAAATATAAAAGAGATTAGAATAAGAATTGCAACACAAACAATCTTTCAATACATTTTAAGAGAAAATCATTATTTTGTGAACTATGAATGAGGTATTTGGAATGTAGCTTTTTTCTTTGCAAAAACTTGAAATAAGAAGAGATGGAAAAAAGATTGGGGATTCTTGTGATTTGACGAAAATGATAAATTAGGTATATAAAGTTAAGATTATAGAAAATTTAAAAAGAATAGGTGAATGATGAATATTTAATGAGATTAAGAAAAGAATTTTGGATATTTCTAGAGATAAAATAATTCTAAAAATATATAAAAGGAATTGCAAAATTTGATAAATTAGAAGATTAAAAAACAAAATTAATAGGTGATGAGACTAAAAAAAAAAAAAATTGATGAGATTAAGAAGAAATGTACTTAAATCAAAATTTTAAGTATTGCCTACTTCTTTAGATTATATTAATCTGCATTAATCATTAGCAAGTAAATGGTTGTAAAAGTAGATTCTCATACCCAATTCGTATCCTATTAGTTTTTTATTTGTCATGAAGAGCAGTAATTAAACAGGAAATTGATGCTTATATAGTGGTTTCTAGAATAAAAATAAAGAAATCATCTTTTCTAATGTAAATTGATTTTAGTTAATTATTAATATTTTTCTTAACTCATATAATAATTTTTTCTCATCTTTTAATTTTGTAAGCATCAGCAATTCAAACCCCTTAATAAATATTTTTTATTTAGCTATTTTTTTCAAAACTTCCATCTTGAACAACTTTTTGCATTATGAAAAGTTATATTCTAAATGATTCATTAAATAATTTCTCCATATTAAAGTTTATTTAATATTGCAATTCTTATTCTCAAAGTTTTATTTTTTAAATAAAAAAACACAATTCGCATTAATTATAGTTAACTAAGTTTTGTATATAATAATGAAGACTTTATGACATAATTATAAGTGTATTGGCCTGCCACCCTCTTGATCTGGGATTTGAATTTTGGTTAAATTAGTAATTTTTAAGAAGTTTGGCTCATACTAATCTGTCTAACCATTTGTTAAATGATGTCTAAATATTCTTAGCTTATAAATAAAGGTTTTAAGATAATCAATGTTAGTTAGATACATATCGCTAGTAAAAGTTAAAGACAAGAGTATGACATTTTCCTACTAGAAGTGAAACATAACATTTTGATTTGAGATCTTTTCTTTTTTTACTAAGTAATGGATTTTCATCTAGTTTTTCTATTTCAAAAACGTCTGATATAAACTAAATATGTGAAAGAAAAATTCTAAGTCATGAGGTGAAAAAATTTCAGGCTCAGATTCAAACCCCAGATCATGGACCCATCATACGGATTGCATGAATTACTATACCCCAATTCTCATTTAGTGTCAGCAGGCTAAATATAAAATGAAAACAAGATCACAGTATAACATAGACTTGAATAGCGGTGAGGAAAATGTCAGGTTAAAAAAAAATCAGTTAAGGAAATGAGAATAATTATTTTTTGCTTGTGTGTGTGTATTAAAAATCTAATTATCTCATGCTAAATTAATATTTACCATTTTATTTTTTACATTTCGCATGGAAATTATTTACAGGGGACTATAACTTTGAAAGACAGATCCCGATATAAATTGAATCAATGTTATTTGCAATAAAGAACAGAATAGCTATAATATTATAGATTGTTATCAAAATCTGATATTCGCTTTAAATTCATATAATAACAAGTTGTTTCATTTTTATAAACTATCTTTTGCTTGCTAATAATTATTTTAAGTAATATTAAATTTCTTGGGTGAAACAAATACTACATTGTGTTCTTTTTGTATGTTAATATAATAATAAACCCTCTTTTTTTTTTTTCATTCTGTTTATCAATTAAGTTATTTTTTTTAATAAATCAAGTATGTAGTTCTGTATCATAATAGGCTTTTGTATTAACTTATATCTACTTCTACATCTAGTTGCCAGCTCAAGAAAAAACTGGGACCAGAGCAATGTATTCATGCATGGGGGGGTTACTTGTGATAAAAATATTTATATATTTTTTAAAAATTATCTTATTTGCAGATACAGATATATTGCATTATGATTATTATAAAACAAGTCAAGAATAATTCCCTTCATTAAAATTTTCATTTTGAATGAGAATTTGCTAAAAAAAAAGGATTCAAGAAAATAAAGTATAATATTTTGTATTATATATTGTACCGGTCAACCGCTTATTCCGTTAATATAAGCATGCGCACAAATTGAACATGAAAAGAAATATGGCGACATGCCGGAATAAGGAGAAATTTAAATACTTTACCATAATATTATTACGGACACGAAAGATACTTATAAAAAGATTGAATCTTATATATATCTTTGGGGGATGACTCTAAACCAACCCCTCGCGCCACTCCCAGAAGAAAAATTAATTCTCCTCCTGAAAGGATATGCAAGTTCAAATATCATTAGGCATGTATGAATATAAATAATTATTCAAGCAAAACTAATAAACAAGTATCCTCATGATAAATAAAGATTTAAGACCTGGTAAGATGATGTCCCATTTGCTAGCTCAGTGTACTCTATTCTCAGTTAAAAGAATGAGGATCGGCAAACTCGCATAATTAATTAATAATATAGTTAGAGAAAGTAAATGACAAAGAGAATAAAAAATATATGGTGGTAGTCACTTTAGAATTATAATATAAATCTTTTATTATCCCAGTATCCCCTACCCTTTTATAATATGAAGACAAAATTAACATCCCCAGATTGATTAAATATACAAACGAATATTACACACTACATAAATCATTTTACTAAAACAAAACTATAATCATAAAGAAATACTTGACAAAGCAATAATTAGACTAAATAAAGGAAAATTTCTTTCTTACTAAGAAAAATGAATTAAATATCTAATACGTGAGAGATAGTGATCTGTGGATTATAAACTCACACACATGCATTAAGCAAATAAGGAAAAATAACAAATTACATAAAAGTGTGTTTATGTACGTATGTACATGAGATATATATTTACGAAATGTGTATTAAATTTAAAATAAACACAAAAAAAAGAGTACTCGATAAAGTCTATAAGCTTCATCCTTCTATGGGTTTTGAGTGGACCATACGTCTATTCATCTACTGCAGCAAGGGCTGGACTTGACTGCAGCACAAGTTCATGAATTGATCATCGCTTGCTGTTTGATCTCGGTGTTTACATTCTTGTGGGACGGCAGGAGCGGAGCTGGACAGACGTGCTGAAGTGGGCTTCTACCCCATAATCATTCTATATACAGGAAAGTGCTTGATGTGCATCTTTAGGCTGGACAACGGATATTATACACTATAAACAGTCATCTTGTTTTGCGAATTCTAGGTCAATTACTGGCTTCAATGGCATGTTGTAATTAAACTTCCATCGGCATCAACTGAATATATGGTGGAATAATCATCTGCTCATCATCATTTAGCTTTCCAAGTTGGCTAGATAACTGATGTTACTCAACACCACTTAATTGTTCGATGTTTTAACCATTGACTACTAATGGGTTAACTGCTCGAATGGTTATTTGAGTGACAGCATGAATTAGTGTTTGTTGGTTCAGAATGACTGAATGAATTTTTTTAGAGTAAATCCCATGGATTAGGGTGAATCAGAATCAGCATGCTTGCTCAAAAGATTGCAATCGTGTGGTTCCATTAACAGCATTAGCTTAACAATAAAATTAGACTTAGGCTCCTAATAAGATTTGCCTTTGAAAAACAAAAATGAACTGCCTTTTCACAACTTCAGAACAGATATATATCTATCTTCAATAACCCTCAATTCAGGTATCCCCTCCAAGAAAGAAAAATCAATTAATTAAATCTTTTTTTTTGTTTTACTAGTTGGTTTAGACGATTCATGAAACATTCCAATGCAACCGCCTAAGTGCTTTCAAGAATTTTCTTTCCAATTAGTTTTTTGTTTATATCTCCATTCAGATCACAATATCACTAATGAAAATTTTAATGAATGATAACATCTTTTTCATTTTTTTTTTTTTAATAATTACATTATCACAATCGAAGTTTAAAACGGATATTTCACTTGAATTGGACATTCCTCTCTCCCCACATTATCACAAGTTTAATCAAGTTTCTTTTTGTCCAGTTGAAATTATTTACATAAACCTGGAGAGCCTTTAAGACTAATGCTGGACTTTGGAGGAGTGCACTACTTTGAAACGATTAAGCTGGTAAATCAATGGTTAGTTGATAGTGTAGGTTTTGGAGACTTCACAATTAAGTCTTCATTTGAGTTCGTTAGAAAAATCAAGAATACATTAATAGATCAAGATTTTGAAATTGCAGCCATGGACGTGAGAGAATTATACGGATTGATTAACAGGAAGTGGTCGATTGACATCATCCATAAAGAATTAATAAATAAGCATTGTCCAAATGGGCGCATGAACTTTATATTAGCTTTCCTTAATTGGTTAGACAATAACATTTTTACAACTTTTGAGGGTGGATGGTATGATATGAAAGATGGTTGGCCGATGGGTCTTCCCTTAAGTGGAGTAATTTCCAGCATATTTTTAAACTTTTTTGAAAAACAAATCATTTCTAAATACATCTCTAACACTGCTGGATTAATTTACGTGCGTTATGTAGATGATGTGTTTATGGCAGCTCCAAAAGATGTAATCATCAATATTAAAAATGAATTACAACTGCAAACTAAATTGATTATAAACACCACTTGGGAAAACGAATGGCAGAAACTAAAATATTTGGATTTGCTGGTCCATAGAGAAGGCAGAGCTCTGCATTATTGCATGATTGTTAAGTCTCTTGAGGTCAGAGGTTTTACCCACCCGAAATTCGCAGGTTTAAACGCGTTTTTATTTAGGAATCAAAATTTGTGTAAATTTGAGGCTGATAGGAAGACTAATATTGCATGCTATATAAAAGATTTGTTAAGTGTCAGATTCAGCTACAGATTAATTACAAAGAAAATAGATCAGTTTTACAGAAAATCAATAACTAACCATATAAGTAAAGATAAACCACAAATTACCCTCCCTTATATTCCCAAATTATCACAACAGATGATAAAGACTTTGGCTGGTGAATTTAAGGTTGGCTTCCGCACTCCCCCTAATACTAACAGACTTATTAATAATTCAAAGGATAGAACAGATCCATCTCAGACACCCCAGGTCGTATACAGTATTTCATGCCCTCAGGCTGGATGCAGTGCCACATACTATGGGGAAACCAAGGCCACTGTTCATAACAGAGCTGAGTGCTCATCACATTTATACTTACAGAAGAGCAAAAAAGAACAACGATAACTTTTCAATATTCTTGGAACATGAGAAGCAGGCTGGACATGTGTTTGAACCAGGCAACCCCAAGATAGTATGCTCTGAAGCCAATGACTGCAAAAGAAAAGTCAAGGAGGCGTATTTTATTATCAGTGACAACAATTCCATCAATAGACGCGACACGTGCTTTTCTATCGAAAAAATGGACAAACTAATTTGCATTTACATTTGCATATTTTATTAGTTAACAATATACATAAATGATTTATAACTTATGTTGGCCATGAATATGAGGGAAAACTTCGAAAGCACTCGGCCCATTTAATTGTTTTTGGTTTTTGCAGCTTCTTCGTCAGCGGGTAAATCACTTTTATATGCTATTTAGAATGGACAGGAAATCAGAATGCCTTTAGGCTTTTCTTAAATTTAAGACAATGACCCCCCTCTCTTGCTCAAATGCAACTGAAGAGAAAAATGACCATTAAAACTTCGATCTTGAAATTATTTTTAACTTATTTTTAAATAGTAATATTTCAAATTTTCCTTTTTACATTGGTTGTAAACATTCAAAAAAAAAAAAAAAATACATAATCACAATTTGTTAAATAAATGCTGTTTCTTTATCAAACAAATAATTTTAAAATTATAAATACATTTTGGTGTTTCTTTTTCTTTAAAAAAAAGCAAAATTACAAATGCATATTTCTAAGCCTTTAAATATTGGCTTTAATCATATATGTGTGTGAGTTTGTTATAACCACAGTTCTCTCTCTTAATTTATAACAAGTTTGATTATATAAATCATATACCCACCCCCACCCATTTAATGGCTTTTTACATATTTTCAGTCATTAATTTATCTGACATTATTTTGTGCTTGGCCACATCAAACGTGCCTGGCACAATATACTTTATTTTGTTTACTTAAAATAAAATTGCACAAATTAATATTTATAATATATAAATAATTACTTATTTATGATTATTTATAAATTGTAAGTACAGCTTTGTGCAATTTTATTGAATAAATATTTGAGAAAACAAAATAAAATACATATTTGCAAAAAATATATATTTTATTTCCTTGCATGTTTTATTGCAAATCCATTAAATAACATCACAATTTTTTTTTTTTTGTAAATTCTGATTCAAGAGATAAAATTGTTAACAAAGAGAATCATTCTTCACCTATGTTGATTTCACATTACCCTGACCAGAACATTGTGAAATATTTAAGCATACACATTATACATAGTTGAAAAATGAAACATAATTACATTTAGTAAGTAATAAAATATTTTATTTTTTGATTTCACAGAAAGTGTAGATGATGTATGCATGGAGTCTTGATAAATGCAGGTCCTAGTGCATTCGCACCATCCTCGGGCCAGCTCTGTTTATATGATAGTATGCTACTTTATTTTTATTAATTTAAAATGTGTATATATGTAAGCATTACATAAATGTAATATATTTATATTCATTGTTCAATAAATTATTAATTTTAAATAAGCAGTTAATAAAATAAATGTTATAATAGTTTGATTTTGTTTTATAGGTCTGTTTGTCCAGTATATCTGTAGTGAACTGCAACAATATACAGATGACAATAACATTGAAAATGATAGTGTTCAGAATTTGAAGGATCTTCATAATGCAAATCTAGATAAAGCTGCTCTTAAAAAATTAATTGTCCAAAGTAAAAATAACCACAAGAAGATGATATGTGATACTGGTAATTACATACCACAATTTTTAACATAAATGTGATTACATAATCTAACAAAAGAATTCTATTTTTTTATGAAACACCAATTTAAATATTTTAATTAGCTTATGTTGGGATTATTTAGGAGCTTTTTTTTTTTAAAAAAAAAAATTACTACTGTCTCAACCTGGGGTAACACCTTTATCTACAGTCTGATATGTTTATATAGACAGATTAATAATGCAAAGAAGTTTAAAGAAATCTCATTAATCAGGCAAATATAACCTGTTCTGGAAGCAGACTAATAAATAGTCAATTATAACGTGGTCAAATTGCAATTTTTACTGTCTATATAAATATATCAGACCATAGATTAAAGTGATACCACCTTAGTATTTGTCTGAAAGTTTGTAATGATGGTATATTATAAGATGTGATATGTTGGACTATTTCCACCACCTTTATTGTTAAAAGAGGTTACCTTGCTACAGGTTGAAACTGTTGATAGCTTAAGGGTTGATTGTTTTCATCTACATTTATAATCTATTAAAGCCTTGAGTAATTGGCTTTTTTGATATATACTTTATATGAAATTTGGAAGTTATAAATGATTATTTATTAGTCTACTTTCAAAACAGGTTATATTTATCTGATTAATGAGGTTTGTTTAAATTTCTTTGCATTATTAATCTTACACTCCTTGGTCAATTTGCAATTTTTAGGGTCTATATAAACATATCAGACCATAGATAAAGATGGTACTTTCTTTATTGTTAAAGGATGTTGCCTTGACTACAAGTTGAGATTGTTGATAGCTTAAGGATTGATTGTTATCATCTACATTTACAAAGCTATTAAAGCCTTGAGTAATTGGCTTTATTGACTTAGTAAATTTCTACTGTAATGTTTAAAAATAGAAATTGGAAGTAGTCAAATCTTGAGCATTGAGTTAATATTGTCACATGACTTTTTAATTGTATTGCATTTAACATACATTAGTAAATGATGACATCTCACCAACTATGCAAATTTTAAATCATTGGGCAAATAGATATCAGTTAATTGGACTTCTATGACTGGTTTCTGGTTAATTAGTCTTCTATCAGATAAATGTAGCACGTATTATTGTCTTTTAGTAGAAAAGCATCAGTTGCCCAGAAGCTGTAGTAGGAATTCTGTTGTATTGTTATCTAGTATCAATTGATTAACTCAAAATATACCGAATACTGAGATAAATGTTTGATTATTTTATCAAAGAATGAAGAATATGGAGAATTTGAGCAGTAATAATTATGATATATACTTTTTAGTTAGTTTTATTTTTATAAATAGAATAAAAGCTAGCAATTAAAAAAAAAAATTGTTGCAAATGAAAAGGCCAAGATGACAAGCACAGAGAAATTGAAAAGGCAACATTAGACATAATAAAAAAAGTGTTGTGAGTTGATATGATTTTACTTATGAGGGTAAAAGATTGCTGAATGGTCAATGCGATAGCAGACAAGAGTTTATGATCCTCTTAGTACTAAATAAAAAGTTATTTTTTTTGTCTCAAAAAATAAAATGTCTTATTAAAAAAAAACTAATAAAAAAAAATGAAAGAAAGAAAACTTCTCAATTTGTTAAACCAATCAGTTAGTCCAACAATAAATAATTTAAAAGATGTTGATTTTTTAAAAATCAAATGTTACATGTAAAATATGAGAGTTATAATTATGAAAATTAAACTGAGTTTAAATGTTGATGCTTAAATACAAAACACAGAATTTCCAAAAAAAAATTGATCCAATAGGTCAGGGGTCCCCACCCTTTTTGCACTTAAGAGCACATTCTATAATACCGGCCAGGTGGCGGACACCATTTATTTTTTTAATGTAAATTTATAGTTGGATATTGTTAATAATACACATAATGTACAAAAAAATATTTATTTCAAAAATAAAATTTTAACATATAATTAACGTTTATATTTTTACGCTGTAAAAGTATAATATGCCCTACAATTTGATTACTATATAATACAATAATTTATAAGAAATTTTAAAAATTAAATTTATTTGTATCAGATAAATATTTTTTTATCGTGTTCGGATAGCAGCGGGCACATGTGAAATGGTCTGCGGGCGCCATGATGCCCGCAGGCATAGGGTTGGGGACCCCTGCAATAGGTGTAAAAAATAAATCAAGTAATATAAAAGTCTTAGTAAAAGAGAGAGTATAGATGAAATAATTTAAAAATAAGAATAGATATTATAGTAGAGAAATTATGTCTTAAAAGAATGTGATGGAAAAGATGAGGACAAAAATGATATTAACAAATTGGAAAGAAAAATTATATTGATCTCAGGAATTTTTTTATTAGGCAAGTAATGAGGACCTGCCTTTATAACATGATAATGATAAATATTAATAATTCATAGGACTTTATGAACTTACACAAACTATATAAGATTGTATTTGCAAGATAGTTTGATTGTCATTAATGGAACTTTTAAAAGGTTTATTGATTTTTTTAACAATCAAATTGAAATTAGTATTATTATTATTGTTTTGCTTAATTTAAATTTATTATTTATTTTCAGGTGTGTATACAAAAAACAGAAATTTTCGTCTTTATTTGTCAAGTAAAAAAGATCAAAATAATCCTCTTGTAATTGCTCAAGAAAATGAATTTAAAAGCATTCTTCCAACACAATGTAAAAGTCTCAAAGAACAGATATTTTTAGATTCTTTGATATGCAGTATTAGGTATGTCCATTTTGGTATAATTTAAATTATCATGTTAAATGTATGCATGTCTTTTGTTTAAAGATAGTTTTTGTTGACTAACTAAGATTATTGATATATAAATTGATGTTGTTATTTCTTTAACTATTAATTTTAATAATGACTTCAGGATGCTTATAGCTCTGTACTACTGCTATTATTCAGTGGTTTAATGCAATTCTCTAAAAAGGTTTTGCACTTGAAATCAAAGCAAAAGATATCAAAATTATAGAAGAAATACAGACATGAATTAGAGTAGTGTTTCTCAACCTTTTTGCCGCGCAACCCAATAGACTTCATTGAAATAGTTCTGTGACCCAAATGTTTATTACATAAATTATAATATAAAATAAGAGCTATTACATCAGCACCATACTGTATATATGTACATATTCAGATAAATTCGATAATATTTATAATGAACAAATAATTTCTAAGTTAAAAGTTGAGTTAAAGTTAAATTACATATTTTTAATTTAAAAGCTTAACACATTTTGTTAATTACCAAAAAAAAAGTGTTTCCTTTTCAAATAAGGTTTTATTTATTTATGAAATACAAGCAAAAATTACAAAAATAAATTATACAGAATTTTATTTAAGTTACATATGAAAAATTTAAAAAATAGTCAATTTATGTATCAGTTCGTTTCAATATTGTTTGAAGTTACTGTAAAAAATTTGTAAAACTGCAGCAGTAACACATTTAAATAAAATTTGCTATTAAAATATTATAAATTAATTTATTAATTTTAATTATATTTATTACAAACATATTTAAATTATGTACATACAATGCAAAATAATTATTTAATGGCTTTGTTGTTTTTTTGTTTTTTTTTATATATCATAGCATCGGCCGGGACGCGAACCCACACCCGTCTGCAACCAACTACTTGCTTGCAAGGCAGATGCGATGACCTCTCGGCTAACAACGCTTGACATGGCTTTGTTGTTGTTACTTCTTTTCAATTAATTTATCAATTCTTGCTCCAATAGAATTAGTTAAAGCTAATCTCATTGTTGAGCTAACATCAAGTTGGTTTCTATTATTTTAGTAACAATCATTGTTGAAAATCCACTTTCAGCCAAATAAGTTGTTGCAAACGGAAGTAACAATTTTATAGTCTTTTCACTAAGGATTGGATATTCATTCTGAATTTCTAACCAAAATTTAGGCAAATTCTTCTGGTTTTTTTTAAACTTTAATTCTAAACTTTTGTCTGCCGATAATTCCATTAATTTTTCTTCTTCTGGTAAAATTAAGTTATGTGAATGGTGTTGTCGGAAAGGATTTAAGATCCACATATTTTTGAAATGAATATCTTCTGTAGGTGGGAAGTATTAAAAAAACTTTTAATTTTAATAAGTGATTCTGAATGATTTTACTTATACCTGAATTTTCATCATGCGTTATCATTTTATTCTCAACTATTTGTGAAAACAAAGGAAACATGTCAAAACAATTGTTTCTAACTTTGTTAAACCAGAGTTCAATTTTTTTTATAAATGCTTCCATTTTATTGTAACAAATAAAAAGATTTGTGTGACATCCTTGTAATGACAAAGTTAAATCGTTTATTAATGAAAATATGTCAGCTAAACAGGCAATTTTGGAAAGCCACATATTACTTTTAAAATGTTCACTGAATACTGTTGGCTTCTGATCATTAAGAAATATTTCAATTTCCACATGAAGTTCAAATAATCTACTCAGAATTCTCCCTCTTGAAAGCCATTTTATGTGGGAATGTAATAATAAATTTTTATGAGCTGAACTCATTTTATCACACATGAATCGAAATAGACACGTGTTTAGTGCACTCTTTTGAATATAGTTCACTATTTGTACACACTGATTTAAAATATCATGTAAATCTGCACACATATCTTTGGTAGCCAATTGTTTGTGATGAAGAAAACAATGGCTTATTATTAAATCTAAATGAGAAATTTTCTTTATGCGTGTTATTAAACCCCTACGTTTTCCTGTCATTGCTGCAGTCCCATCGATACAAATCCCTAATTATCTTTCCCAAGAAATGTTTTTTGTTTGGAAATACAATTTCATTATCTTTAAAATTTCTTCTGATGTTGTAGAAGATTCTAATTTAAACTGCCTAGGAATTTTTCCTGCATATCTTTACATTTAAGATCAATATATCTTATATAAACTAATATTATTGCATTGTTAGAAATGTTTGTAGATAAACTAATATTATTGCATTGTTAGAAATGTTTGTAGATTTGTCTAATTGAATTGAATAATACTTGGATTTTTTTATATTTTCTATTAATTGAGATTCAACATCATCAGCCAAATCAATTACTCGCTGACTTATGATGTCGTTTGACAAGGGAGTGCTGTTTATTTTTGATTCAAATTTATTGCCAAATAATTCTTTGCAAATGTTTTTCATGCATAGCTTTAGTAACATTTCCCCTATTGTATATGCTTTTTTGCATTTAGCAATGTGATAGGCTGCCAAATACGAATATTTTAAAAGTTTTTTATTTGTAGAAACAAATTTTGTTAAATTAGATCCATTTGTTTTAAATTTGTCTCATTTTTTTAAAAAAAAGTCAACGGATTTATCTTTATATTGACTATGGTTTGTTTCCAAATGCCTTAATAGTTTGCTACTTTTAAATGAAGAATCAGCCAAAATAGATCCTCAGGCAACACATTGTGGTAGTTCTATTCCATTTTCTTATAAAAATGAAACCATAATTAATATATTTTTCTTTATAATTATAAACAAAAGTGTGTATCAATTTTGGTTTTTTCACTACTAGTTCATTTGACAAAGTAGGCAGTTCTACATTTTCATCATCCGAATTGGGTTCTTGAGAAATTTCTTGTTCCTTTCTTCCAAAAAATTAAATATTTTACATTGTTTACTCATTATAAACAAGCCTGAAAGAAATACAAAAGACATAAATTGAAAATATTAAACGCTTTCAGTACAATATATGTATTAATCACATACAACGAAATATAATAAGTATTATTTGTAAATTACAAATATATGTATTTTTTAACAAAATATAAAATTCAATTATTAACTTGAATACAATGATTTAGAAAAACAGTGTAACTGTAATGCATACAAATTTATTTTTTTCTGTTTTAATAACTATACACTGTGAACTGAGAATATTTCTACTGGATTTCACCACTGGCGCTGTTTGACACTTTGGCTGCATTAATTTTAGTTGCATTTTTGGTTGCAATTTTTTGAACAATTACATTTTGAAAATAATCGCAAAATTTAACATTATGATTATTTAAGTTCAAATTTACAATTGAATTTGAGAAAATTACACAAAACATAGGTAAAATATTACTTACTAATTTTTTTTATTAATACTAATATTTTCTTAAAATGTAAAAAGATTTTTGCTATCAGATATTTATATTTTAATTTCTTGGTGCATATTCGTGACCCATTAAAAATTTAACGTGACCCAAAGGTTGAGAAACGTTAGTATAGAGTGCTACAGCAAACAACCTAGCATAAAAGTTCTGGACTAGATTCTCCATTAGAAAATGTTAATGCTACTCATCACTTTAGTTTGTTTCAATCTTATTGGCAGTTGAGGTATGAGTTCCAGTGTGATTTGCACATTAGCCAATGACCTGTGGTCTTTTTCCCCATCTCTTGGTCTCATAATGAACAGATAAATATGTATTGGGCTAATGGGGAAGGGAGGGAGTAGTAGGCAGTATGCTTTACTTCTCTTCCATAACAGACTAAGTAGTATGAAAGCTAGATAACAGTCTAACTGCCATTAAGGCAAACTATATTTCTTGACTATATGTGATTTAAACTGCAGACACAATCAAATATAATAAATGTTGTTGAAATAACCAATGTCTTTCCATTTGATTTAGCAAAATACAAATGGATCTTGTAAAATTAAATCTAGATATGATTCGATGATAGGCAGAGTTAAAATTTTGTTCAAGAATCTCTTAGTTAGTTTAACTATCTGAGTCTATTCATATAGATCCACTATCAAACAATGCATCACATAATTTCTAGCCTTACAATTAATCTACATTTGGGAATAGTAATATACTCTCTTCTGATCTAACTATGTAAGAATGAGAAATTATTGAATACTAGTCAATAATGCTCTTTAATGATGAAGGATAATAGCCAGAAACTATAATATGGGAACAAGCTACTATATTCAGAGTAATAAATCCATTGTTAAATTTGAAATTTTCTTGTGTAATATTTCTAAAATAATTTAATGAGTATACAGCTGGCTTAGGTAGAACCTGGTCCCTGTACATATCAGTCAGTTTTTTTCAATCTAATAAATGAAGATTATTAATAAAAGTAAAGTTCATTAAAAATTTTAGCATATATTTCTACTAATTATCATATAATTTTTCTAAATTGAAAACGGAGCAAGCATATTTATAAACTTTTACTTTTTTGCCTATTATCATTTTTAAATATCTGTATTTTAATAAAATAAGTTATGAGATTTTAATTCACAGAGAAAGGAAATGATAAATAAAATAGATAAATAATCGGAATAAGATTAATTGAATTGTTATAATAAAGAATATTTAATTAAAATGTATTGTGTAACAGAAATTATTATTAAAAGGAAAAATAAATATCAGAGAAAGAGAACATTTAATTATTACATGTTAAAATACTAATTAAATTCACAGGGGCAAGATTAAACTGATAATGTACCCACCACCCAGTTTTTCCCCAATAGGTTTAATTACTCCAGAAAAACAAAAAGTATAAAAACTGGGGGGGGGGGGGGGGTGAACATGTGTTTTTCTTCGTCATCTTCGAGGTAACTTTTGGAAACAAATGTGAAGCAGTAGAAGAAACTAGTGAGGGACATCTTATTCCCAGTATCTTGGCTCCTGAAGGTCAATGAGTGACTAGGGCCATTACAGATCACACCAAATCTTATAATTTTAAATGGGCTGCCACGCTTAAAAGACAGTGATGGTAGTAACGGTAAAAATACTGCTATTATTATTATTATTATTAGTGAAAGGGCTTATTTTAAATTAGCTGTGGAGGGTTATATTAAATTAGAATAATATATTTTGATTTTCATGTATCTATATATATTATACTTGTGTATTTTAATGTGTGTATATTAAATTGTATAAAATTGAAATCTTGAGTTGCTGTGTTCTTGATCTCAAAAATTGATTTCTGCAATAAATTGTTGATCTTACTCTGGGGGTTAGTAAGCTAAGACATAACAAAACTTGGTGCAGTCATAGAGTTTGAACCTAGTTTAGACAGAAAATAACCACTTTGAAAGTTCAAGCCTAGTTTTGAAGGAATTAAAAATGTCATCATTTGGGCAAACAAACTTGTATTGCGAATTTAATGGGGGTAGTACTGCCAAATAGCCATTATATTCAACCCAAGTTGAAAATTTTTTCACACTGAATGGAATAGAGGACAGTAAGTGAAAAGTCACAGCACTTGTTTTTCTGGTAAGAAAGTTGTTGAAATAATAAGTTTTATGACCCTTCCATAACAGATGATGTATCTTATAAGGGATTAATAAGAAAATTAAGCGAATATTTTAGACTTTGACCATCCCATTATATAGCTCACTTATATTTAAGGAATAGAAAACAGTTTAAGGATGAAACAATAAAGGAGTACAATTCAGCCCTGAGGGAGCTAGCGAAAAATTGGGAATATGGGGAGTTTGTCAAGGAAATACTTATAGACCAGTTATTCTGGGGCATGTCTTACAACATGCTCAGACAGCACCTGTTAACAGAGTCTGATCAAAGTTATGAAATTGCTATCAAAAAAGGAATAGCTTACAACTAATTTTAGAGCAAGCTCATGCTTTTAAAATTAAACCTGAAGATAATATTAATATAGCAATTTTTAAGACTGATAAAAAATGTACTTATCCGCAAAACCCAGAATATGGAAAAGCAATAAAGCTATGTGCTTCTGCTGGGGAAAAATAAATCATAGAACAAAAGATTGTAAGTGGAAGCTGGAAACATGTTTTAAATGCAAGAATAAAATGCATTTAGCATATGTTTGTAGGAAATTTGGGAACTGCGAGAGCCGAGAGAAAACTCAGGTGCAGGAAAATATGGGAGATAAACTCTTTAATACTCATAGTTCATGGATTGAAGCAATTTATGATAAAATTGCAAATTTATGGAAAAGAGATTTCAATGGAGATAGATAGTGGTTCAGGGATATCTATAATGTCTGAGATATATTGGAGTGCACTATCAGCTGCTGGTGCTAACATTAAAATAGAAAAAACAGACATTAAGGCTCAAGATGTGAGCGGGAATGTGTTAAAATTACTGGTGTGAGTAAAAGTGCCAATAAGGTACCATGTAGAAATAATTAAATTACCACTGTACATACATAATAAAAGGGAAAATTGCAAATTTGTGGAAATGAGATTTCAATGACAATAGATAGTGGTTCAGGGATATCTATAATGTCCGAGATATATTGGAGTGCACTATCAGCTGCTGGCGCTAACATTAAAATAGAAAAAAACAGACATTAAGGCTCAAGATGTGAGCGGGAATGTGTTGAAATTACTGGTGTGAGTAAAAACGCCAATAAGGTACCATGAAGAAATAATTAAATTACCACTGTACATACATAATAAAAGGGAAAATTAGCCCTATAATTGGAAAGGAATAGTTTCATGCAATAGGAATTCAAGTTAGTACTGTAAAAAAAAAAAATTTCCCTGGAACAAGAAATTCAAAGTAAATATCCAGATTTATTCAGTAAGGAATTTATAATATCAGTAGGCCTCAGTAGTCATCGAGTTAGTTGAAAATTCACATTCGATTGTGTATAAACTGCGAAAAATCCCATTTGCACAGAAAAAGAAAAGATGAGAAAATCCAGGGATTGGTCAATAAGGGCATATTGATGCTGGTAGAAATGTCAGATTGGGCCACACTTATAGTCATAATAACAAACCCAAGTGGCCCATTCGAATATTTGGGGATTATAGGGTAACTGTAAATAAATATTCAAATAAAGGTATGTACCCAGTGCTTAATGTGAGAAAGGTTTTGGCCAGCTTCAAAGTGGATCACACTTCACGAAACTGGATCTAAATTCTGCTTTTCACCAAATACAGGTGACAGACAAGTCAGCCAAAATATTAACCTAACAACCCCTATGGGATTGTTTAAATGCAATCAGCTATCGTTCAGTAATTTCAATAGGACTGAACATATTTCAAGCAAAAATTAATGCTCTATTACAAGGATTAAATGGCACAATATCTTACTTTGATGACATGCTTATAACAGGATGCTTGGAAGAGGTGCTTCGTCAAAGAGTGTTTAAGATATGTTGACAATTGCAGACATTCGGAGTCAAGTTTAATGCCCAGATGTTGAAAATTGCAGAGATTCGGAGTCAAGTTTAATGCCCAGAAAAGCATATGGAACATGAAGGAATTAGTATTTCTTGGACATATAATCTTTGTCAAGCATAAGCAACCATCAACCGAGATAGTAAGAACTGTGGAAAATGCGACTAAACCCAAAAACATTAAAGAACTCCAGGCATTTCTGGGTTTGATAAACCCAAAAACATTAAAGAACTCCAGGCATTTCTGGGTTTGATAAACTATTTTGAACCCTTTGTACAGAATAAGGCTAAAATAGCAAAACCTCCATGAATTATTAAAGAAAAACCCCAATTCACATTGGTTAAAAAGCCAGCCCTGTTGTTCTTGGAGAAACTACTGATTAATTTTGTTATAATCTCAAAGTGTGCTTAATAATAGATGCTTCAGGATGGGGCATGGCAGCAGTTTTATGTCATTTATGTTACATTGGCAAACGATCCGTTGTCTATGCGTCAAGGACCCTTTTAAGGCTGAGAAAACTAGAGCCAAATTGACAAAGAAGCCTTGGCTATTATGTTTGGCTTATAGAAATTTCACCAATGTATATTTGATAGGCCTTATCACATAGTAATTGATCACAAGTCATTATTGAGAATATTAGCAAATGAGCTAGCACCTGACCATTTGAGCCTCACATGTTGTGTTGGAGAAATATATTGTGATCTTGCAATTACCAGCTGTCATAAGAAAGGGAAAGACATTCCACATGCTGATACTTAATCTAGAAATTTAAAGATGAACCACATAGTAATAAAATAGAAATTATTTATATAGATGTGCTACAGTCAGGAATCCTAAATAGCAATATAGTAGCAAAATTGACATGGGCCAATAAAGGATATTAGCTGCTGATAGGCTGGATTAGTAATGTTTGGCTATCTAAAAAAATTACAGTGTTGTCTGCCCTTCTTTTGAACAAATTGTGACAAGTTATCAGTCGGCAAGGATTGCGTGTTATTGAAGGATGGATTGTTAATACCAACAAAAGAATAGAGGAAAAGTTGTAAGACTATTGTACTAAAGGCATCCAGGAATTGTATGTGCCAAAGCATTAGCGCATAACTGTCTCTGGTCAAAGCAAACCATGGACATTGAGAAACATATTAAGAAATGTACAGCTTATCAATCCAAAATGAATGAAAAGTAAGGAGTATGTACCATGGCCCAAAACAACTAAACCATTTCAGAGATTTCACATGACCACACAGGCTCAATCAATGGGAAAATACTTATCATACTTATAGATGCATATTCTAAATGGGTGTAGTGTTATATCATGGAAAATATGAGTGCTAGGGAAATTATGTAAAGTTTGAATGCAGTTTTTTCATGCCACGGATTACCAGAAATAATTGATTTTCCATAATGGTACTGAATTTACTGCTCAAGAAATGGAAGATTTTTTTCCAAGTATAAAGGCATCAATTTTTTTTATATCTGTGCACCACCGTACCATCGAGAATCCAACAGCCTGGCTGAAAAAGCTGTTCAACAAATTAAAAAGGCTTTGAGAAAGGATAATAATATGAACATGCAACAAGCTTTATATGATGCTATGCTTCATCAACATTCCATGCCATTGATGGATACAGCTAAATTTCTGGCTGAGTTGTTGATGGACAAGAAATTGCACATAAAATTATCAATATAACTTCCAAAAATGGATGAGCATTTTCGGTACAATAGTGAAGGCAACATGTATGAAATAGGTGATAAAGTTTGGGTAAACGAAGTAGATTGAAAAAGATAGGGATTGAAAGTATAATCACTGGACTATCTAAACAAATAGCAACTCAAATACAGAATTGAACAATATCGGAGACATGTAAACCATGTTTGTTGACAAGTCATAGAAGACATATAGTTTCCAGGATCACTAGTAACAGAAAGACAAGAAACAAACAAAACTTGGGAAAAACAAGAAATAGTTGCCATAGTTCTTGATGAAGTAATTCAAGAACAATAAGAGATTTAGAATGTAATGAAGCTGAAGCAGTAATAGAAGTGCAAAATGAGTAAGTACCCTTAAGACCAATGGAAAAACAGATTATTCAGGCCTGAACATCAAAGATGGCCAAAAACATTATAAGGATATGTGCAAAACATAGTAACTTATTTTCTATAGTAAGGGTAGGATTATTGAAATGTATGTATTTTAATAAAATAAGATTTGATATTTTAATTCACAGATATAGAGGGGGAAATAAATAAAACAATAAAATAATAAATAGCTGGAATAAAATTAATTGAATTGCTGTAATAAAAAATATTTACTTACCATATTACTTTCAATATGTCACACTGTTTTTTTCAAATTTTGGACACATAAAAGAGGGGGGGTGCATTTTAAATTTGGAACGATAAGTCTTTCTTTATGCTAGACATGCGCATAGTACGAGATTATGATCATTGATATCCTTGTGTAGAAAAACATGTTAAATCTTTTTTAATCAAAAGAAAAAAAAATTAACATTAAACATCAATATTTTTTGGATTAATTTCATAAAAAGCTTTAACTCCCTCAAACTTGTACTTTTAATCTTATTTTTCTGATTTTAACATTATTTTATTGAGAAAAACCATACTGAATAACCTTTAGAATTTTTTTACAACTAATAAATCAATATAACAATGAGATAAGAACCTATTTTGCAAGATTCTGATTAGTTGTTTCTTATTCTCTACACAAGAGAGTGCCTGTCAATGATTTTGACAGTTCTGATATCTTTGTTTTGATTTTCAAAGTGAAAACTTATGTTTTATAATCTTTTTCTATCCAAATTTTTTTCACAAAATATTTGTGAAAATATTACAGTAATTATTTTAGAAGAATGATTCAGATTTTAATAGAAAAATTTACTTTTACATGGAAACAAATTGACAAAGAAATTATAACATTCGGCTGCAATTTCTAATTGGATGACAAACATGTTTTATGTTTGCTGCTATAGATTATTTTCATCAATTATAAATAGATATTAATTTTTAAAAAAACTTTCATTTACTTAATAATTTGATAAATTATTAATTTGCATTTTAGAAAAGGTGTTTAATCAGAAGAAAAAAGATTTAGCATTAACATTAAATGTCAAAAAATTAAAAAACAACAACAAAAAAACGTTAAGGTAATTACACTAAAAAAAAAACAACAACTTTGTAATGCAAACAATAAAAATACAAAACAGATAGTATTAATTAAATGTATTTGTTTGTTCTGTCGACTTTCATCACAAGTCGAATACGAATATTTTAACATCTTATTTCTGCCGAAGTCAGATTTCTCTTAGTATTATGATCTTTAATATTTGCTGTGGAGAATCCCATGTTGCAATTTAAATTTTGAGTGGGTTTAGCAATCTTGGAAAGATATACCTGAAGAAATTATTTTAAAAATCTTTCTTGAAATGTTACATTGCTAATGATTTAAATAGCCTGAAGATGATGTACCCTGGTGGAGTAGTGAGGATGAGAATTCAAGTCTTAAAGTGAAGATGTAGAAAGTGAAAGTATGTCTGAAGAAGATTCACAATAAATTAGGTGAGCTTATTGTATTTATATTAGTTCCTATTTAAGCAAATAAAAATGTTTCTTAGTTTTCAATAAAATCATTTGAACAAATTTTCCCCAATTTTCCAAGTTTAAAATCTTACTGCATCTTAAATTTGGGAGAGTCTTATATTCGAAGTAATAAAGTAAAATATGCTATTGTAACAGTAAATTATTATCAGAAGGAAAAATAAATATCAGATTATTGGAGGAAATTTAATTAGTATAATTTAAAATACCGGTTAAATTTACAGACACAAGATAAAACCGATAATATGCTGACAAGCCAGATTTTTCCCAATAGGCTTAATTACTCCAAAAAAACAAAGCAATGAAAAATAAAAAAACTGGGGAAAAAAAAGAACACATGCTCTTTTTCATTGTCTTCAATACAACTTTTGGAAACAAGAATGAAGCAATGAAGAAATCATCAGGGGACATCTTATTCCCAGGATCTCTGTTCCTGAAGATCAATAATCCAAGTAGCTCCAATGCTTTAAGGGCTGCCAAGCTTAAAGGACAGTGGTCATAGTAAAGGTAAAAGTACTGCTATTATTATTAATGAATACGCTTAGTAAGTGAAAAGACTTATTCTGAATTAGCCACGGTGGGTTATATTAAATTATAATAATGTATTTTGATAATTCATATATCTATATATATTGTACTTGTGCATTTTAACGTATATATATATTAAATTGTATAAAATTGAAGTCTTGAGTTGCTAAATTAGATTCTGCCATAAATTGTTCTTACTCCAGGGATTAGTGAGCTGAGACAGAACATTCTCAATTAACTGTATTTTTTTCTGTTGTAGCATTCTTTTTCTTCTCATTTTTCACTCTTTCATTTAAAATCTTTGCTCAGAATTTTTCACATATTCTTAGCAAACATAGATATCAAATTCTTGAAGTTGTTATAATTACTTAATAATGATATTAAGCAATCCATGTAAAAAAGAAATTGACAATTTTGGTTCAAAATATATCTATTACTATTGTATTTGTTTACAGGTGAGTATGTAAAATGTAATTTGAAAGAAAACTTTTAATGAATATTAGGCTGGAAATCAAATTCACATTTCCTCTTTATCTTCAGGATAACATTATATTTTATTAAATAGGCACATGTAATATTTTTCAATCTTTTTAGAGATTTCCTAATTGTGTTTCCACAATTTTATCCTTGATATCTCACATCAATTTCATCATTCTCATTTAATTTTAGTTTATGGATTATATTTGCTTTTTATAACTAAGAAAAATGTTTTAATTTTTATAGTTTGTTTTTTTATCTCATATTAGTTAATTATTCATATCTGTAAAACTAATTATAGTTTTTATTCTTTAATGTCTCATGGCATGTATGAATTACCTACTTCTGCAATCCGTTTCATTTATTCAACTTGAATTATATTACATTGTTCTTGTGTTTGAATGATGCATGATAACATAAAGTTTATAATAGTTAATAAGTTAAAAATACTTTTATACTTTATATCTTTTTTGCATGTTAAATATGTAATTTTGGTTGCCCTCCCCCTTTCCAAAAAAATTCTAAAGTGGGTTATGCTTTATCAAAAATATATATGTATATATTCATGAATTTATTGTTAGAAGGAATAACAGCAAATAAGTAACTAAATCTTAAATTAGATCTCCAAAGTTGTTAAGATGCCAAATGTAAGATGGGTATATGACTAAAAAAAGATAATTGTAAAAATGTAAAGATACTATAAATTAGAAGTAATGAAATAAATTTAGAGACATTATTTGTGACAACAAATCTAATTGCAATCTAATCTTATATACAATAGAAACTTTTGTTTCTTATTGCAATGGTAGAAAAATGATCAAGAGAAAGAGATTTTATATGGCCTAGCTCTGAACATCAAATCTGTACTGATATAAAAATGAGAACATTAGAATGTTAACTCTTATCAGTACCCTAAGTTTTTGAATAAGATAAATCTGAAATTGTACAAAATAAGGAAGTATTTAATTAATATTTTATTATAATAAAATACCAACACATATGAATACTAAAACCTGTAACAGAGTAACTTGATCATATGGATTGTTTACTTTCATATGCCCTATGAATGGTATAGTGTTATATGAAATAGTATTAATTGTATAATACAAATCTGTAATATGTAAATAAGCTAGCAAAAATTAATAGTGCTGTACAAGTTAAGTAAACCAAATCTGTAATGGAATAAAATAAGCAAAGGTCAAGCGAACTCTATCAATGAAATAATTCAAAATCTATATTGAAATTTTGTTTAAAATTTATAATAACATTTATATACTAGATAAATATCAACCCGATTAGATACCAATATTGTTTACACAAAATAAAATAAGGTATTTTAAAATTATGGTAAATATATTAATTAATAATTTATAGTGATATTCATTCATAAATATCCTTTTTCTTACTATGTAGTAAATTTATACTATATTCAAGAATGTATAAAGTTATTAAGTTTAATGATTATATAATTTTTTTTACCAGTAATTTATTAACTAGCTCTTATACCAATGGATGTTCATAAAAACATTAGATTCACTTTTAATAATTATTGAACTTTAGTACAGTGATAAAATTTATATTATTTGCTAGCTAAATTTTATATGTTTATGTTTGCAATGAGATTCTAAATTATGTTTATTATAATTTCAATAAAACCCTTTAATTCAAAATTAGTAAATAGTAATAAGTTTATTTACAAAAATTAATAAGACAATTAATAAATATGCTGTAATAAATTAATGTATCATAGAATATTGTGTTTAACTATAAGATGGTACAAAACATTAGACATTCTTTCTCAGACCATAAGAAAATATTCATATATCTATTGTCTCCAATAGTCAGTATGTATATAAATCATATAAAAGAAAATATTAATTTATTCTAGCTTGTCTTCTAACATTTATCAGCAAACAAAACAAATTTTTAAATAAAATCTATTATGATTATTTAAATATAAATTAAGAGTTTTTTAAAATTTTATTTTGGTTACTTATACATTTATGTTTATTCTCTATGCATGTATATGTTAAATGATCTTTTATAACAAAAACAGTATTAATTTAAATATAATTATATAAATAAAATATCAACCTGCATTAACAGTAATCAATATTTATCACAAAGAGTTCCCAAATTTTTATGTCACTTTTTTTTAATTAAGTTTGATCCACAAAGAGAATCCGATATTTTAAAATACAATAATGCCAAAGTTTGTTTCTATTAAAAGTATCCAAAGTTTATTTATTTCATAGTTGACATTAATTAATAAGTATTATTCCTTTTAAAATGATAATTATTACATTTGAAGTTATTATTTTAAATCCTTGGTAAGTTATTGATTTCTTTGTTGTCATCAAAAGCATATATATTAACACATAGAAAGTTAAACTTTTCTAGCATTGTTTTTTTAAAAAAAACTAATTATTCCTTCTGGCAAATTATTATTTTTAATCCTTGGAAAATTATTGATTTATTTGTTGGTACTCATATATATATTAGATGTGTATGTATATATATTCACTTAGTTTTAAACAAACATTTAAAAAAAAACTTTTCCAGAATGCTCTCAAACAAAAATTTCATTTTAGTTATTATTTTAAAATCTCTCAAAAGATTTACATCTGACCTTTAGAAGTAAACATCAAACTTCCTGTTCATTCTTCCATTATGTTGTTTTACTCAAAACATTTTTAAAATATATATATATCACTTTTTTAAAAAAAAAAAAATCTACAAAAATATAGCGATTACTGAAATGATCTATATATAAAGAACGAGCAGGAAGGATCTGAACTTCAAATCACAGGCTTTTATATTCTTTGTTGACTGGTGCAATAATTGTCATGATCAGATACAGTAACCAATGGTGAACTGAAGTTCGCTTGTTTTAATTTATTGATTAATTATTACACTTTAGTTAGAGATCATTGTAACAAAACAGCATTCGAAACAATATGTCTTCCTTTTTAAAAAAAATATAAACAAAAACATTTTAAAAATAAAATAATAACAATAACTTTTAAATTTCTTTTTTTAAAATAAAATATACCTGTTTGTTTTAAAAGATTATTACAAATACTTATTATACATATTATATCTTTAATAATAATATGATCTTTTAACAGGTTGATCAGTTATAGTGTGTTATACACTTGTGGCAGCTGATTCATTGAAATTTTGTTTTTTAAATTGCAAGAAAACTATAAGCATGACGTCAATAGAAATCCTAACATTCCTTGCTGCTTAATTCCCTCTTTAAACTCAAGTTTTAAAAAGAAGGAGTTAGTTTGTTTTATTTCTATATTAGATATATATGAACTATTTTGAAAAGAAGAACTGTGTGCTGGATATATTAAATAATTTGAAATCAGATAAAATTTGAATTTTTTACTAATAGGTGCATTTAATTTTTTTTTTTCTGGTCAGTTTACTAGATTACACAAAGACGACAAAGACAGAATTGCTTTATTAGCCAGATTAATTAGTAAAATGGATTAAAAATATGATGATTTGCATTTCAAGGCTTTCAACATGATAAAAGCATAATCACAGAATATCGGTCTAAGTATTCAATTTTAATTTTTTTAATTATTTGAATAATATTTTTAATTTTTTTAAAATTATTTGATAAATGATATAATTTATTAATGTGTTTGTGTTTGTATTGGTTTGCCTGTGTAGTATATAAATTATATCATTTATGCTCTATTATACAGTATATAAATTTGTATTCAAATATAACAAAAGTAGTTTATGTATGATGCAATTTTGGGTCTCTGATCCAAGTTTGAGACAACCTTATTTTATAGATATAATGATTCTCAAAAGATTTAATAATTTATTGTGTTTATATTTGTATTAGTGTATTTGTGTTTGCACTTGCATGTTTGTGTTTGTATAACAAGTAATGATTTACATATATAGAGCAATGCAATGTAAATTTTAAGACTGATTATCAGATGTACAGAAAGGTTGCAGTTGATAAAGCAATCACAAAATTTACTGGGCATAGTACCATGTGAAAATATAAACACTTAAAACCAATAAAGAGAGATTTCATTTGGTGTGTGTGTGGTGATAGCCACAATGGTTATGTATATACCAGATGGAATTGTTAGCAGGCAAAAAATCAAATTCTGATTCTTGATACTCATGCTGTGGAATCAATAGTTTGCCACATCTATAGCTAACAAATGAGCTATATGCAAATAAATTATATCTCTGTGGGACAATAAATATAACAAGATAGCATCATTGGTGTGCATAAAGAACATAAACATCATTGGTGTACACAAAAAATATAAAATGAAGAGATGAAATTCATTTTATCATTGATACAGACATTAGCCTACAATTGCTAGTTTTAGATAGACAAGAAGCCAATTGCTATGATGACAAATGCATATCCACCTTCTGGAAATGATTTGTTTTGTATTTTTTATTAGGATGAAATCTTTTTCTTATAGATGCCTTTGAGATTTGTTAACTTTTGGGGTAAAAGATAAAAATGAAGAATCCTTATGCAACTAGTTTTGGAGATTCTGAAGCTATGGATTATCTCAGATAAGAAGTATTATATATGGTTTGAAAGATAATTTTGTGAGGAATACAAAGAAATTATCAATGAAGATGAAATTTAAACTTAATTAATGATAAATTAGAAATTATGAACAAACAATAAAGTAATAATTATATCGGATGTTGAAATTTCTTTTTTTTCTTGTTTTTAAATGGTAATCACTATTTGTCTTAACCTTACTGTTTTCCTTAGTTTTTTTACTTTCTATTAATGCAAAGTTTTTTTTTGCTGTAACATTATTACAATTGAAGTTATTGTGAAAATTGTGGCTCAAGTCAGTTTTTTTAAAATTCAATATGGTGCCAGGACAATTAACTAGCTAAAATATGTATTATCTTAAAATTCACACAACAATCCATCATCATCATCAACCATTATCAACCCACTGCAGGATGAAGGTTCAATCCATCTTCTCTCATCTTTAGCTTCTTTTCTCCACATCACCCCTGCACACTTTCTTATTTCATCTATCCATCTCACATGTGGTCTCTTTCTGGATCTTTTCCAATCTCTTGGAATCCAGTTTAAGATTTCAATTGTCCATCTATTATCATCTCTTCTAGCAATATGTCCAGCCCAACTTCAGTCTTTTAATTTTTTCCAATGAGGTCAGTAACACCTGTTTGTTCTCTTACCCATATATTGCATTTTCGATCTCTTCTTGTTACTCCCAACATGCATCTCTCCATACTTCTTTGAGTGGTCTGAAGTCTCTGTATTGCTCTTGTATTAAGTGTCCAAGTCTCAGATCCATAAGTAAGAACTGGTGAAACACATTTATTAAAAACCTTCATTTTCAAACACATAGGCATATTTCCTTTTAGTATCAAGTTATTTCTACCAAAAGCACTCCAACCAAGTTTAATTCTATGATTAATTTCATCCATTATGTTTCCATCTGTATTAATAATCTGACCAAGGTATTTGTAACTGTTAACTTCTTCTAACTCATCATAATCAATCTTTATTTTCATATTTTGAGAAAATCCATTAAACATTACTTTAGTCTTTTTAACATTTATCTTTAGTCCTACTTTCATCTGATAACTCCTGCAACATTTCCTGCAGCTCTAAAGCATTATTTGCAAAAACAACTACATCATCTGCAAAATCTAAATGACTTAAATAATCTCCATTTACTTTCACTCCTTTAGCTTCCCATTTTAATCCACAAAATACTTCTTGCAGCACTGCTGTAAAAAGTTTTGGAGATATGGAGTCACCCTGTCTTACACCCTTCTCAATGTTGACTTTCCCAGTATCATTATGTAATCTAATTGTTGCTGTTGCATTTTTATAAATATTCTTTAAAATATGACAATATCCTGGATCTATACCTTGATGATCCAATGCTTTAATCACTGAAGAAATGTTTATAGAATCAAATGCCTTTTCATAATCTACAAATCCAAAACATAATGGCAACTCATATTCATTTGTCCTTTCTATAACTTCTCTCAATACCTGGATATGATCTACTGTACTAAAACCACTTTTAAATCCAGCTTGTTCTCTTGGTTGGTGGAAATCCAATGTTCTCTGTAGACGAGTTGTAATTATCTTGGTAAAAATTTTGTATAAAACTGATAAAAGGCTGATAGGTCTGTAATTTCTAATATCTTCTTTTATCACCTTTTTTAAATATTAATATTAATACTGCATTCTTCCAATCATCTGGTACATCTTTATCATTTAGACATTTGGTATATAACTTTGCTAAAAAAAATTCTATTTCTTCACCTGCTTCTTTTAATATATCAATTATAATTCCATCATTACCTGGAGCCTTTCCTTTCTTCATACATTTAATTGCATGTCTCACTTCTTCATTTAAAATTCTGGGCAATTCGGAAGATGTAATAGATATAGGAGGTACTTGTTCTTTATTACTATATAATTCTTGATAAAAGTCTTCTACCCATTTCATGATGTCATCTCTCTTTTTAGTAATAATTCCATCTTTTGTTCTTATTGCAGATATAAATTTCCTACCAATACCAAAATGTTGTTTTACACTCTTGAGACTTTTATTTTCTTCTACAGCTTTCCTTGCTAGTTCACAGTTATACTTTCTTATATCATTTTCAACTCTTTTCCGCACCATTTTACAAAATTCGAGGTATTCAGACGTGTGCTCTTCCGATCTATTCCTTCTTTTCTTCATAAATTCTCTAGTCTCAGTAGAAATTTTATTGGTCAATTGCTGCTTTTTTCTACCAGCTATCTTTGTTGCAGTTTTTAAAAGTGTATCAGTTATTTTCATATTAATTTCATTCAAATCTGAATCATGTTCAAAATCTACTAATACTTGAAACCAATTTGTAAGTTCTAATTTAAATTCATTAGAATGTTTCTGAAGATTAGGAATATCAACTGTAAATATTGTTTTTCTTAATAATTTTTGTCTCTCTAGTTTTGCATTAACATGTATCTTACATCTTACTAATCGATGATCACTTCCTGTGTTAAATTTATTAAGAACATTACAATCTTGAAATATGTATTTTCTGTTAGTCAAAATATAATCCAATTCTGCTGTACCTTCATTTGGATGCTTCCATGTCCATTTCCTTTTAACATTTTTCTCAAAAAAAGAATTCATAATATAAAGTTTTTCTTTTTCTGCAAACTCCACAAGTCTATGTCCTCTCTCATTTCTATTACCATAACCAAAATTACCTACAGCACTTTCATCTTTCATTTGTTTACCAATTCTAGCATTAAAGTCTCCCATAACAATTTTAAAATGTTGTTTACTCTGATCAAAAGCCTTTTGTACATCCATATAAAAATCTTCTACTACTTCATCACTATGAGAACTTGTTGGGGCATAAACCTGAATTATCTGCATTTGGTATCTGCTATTAAGTTGTATAACTAATCTTGCCACTCTGTCCGATACACCTTCAATCTCCACAATGTTGTTCTTCCACTTTTTATTTATAATGAATCCTACTCCACTTGTATTTCCAATATTTGTGCCTTTATAATAGAGTACATGTCCACTTTTTAAATCAATTGTCTCTTCACCTTTTCTTCTAACTTCACAAAGTCCAATAATGTCCCATTTAATATAAGACAGTTCTTCTAATTCTTGCAATCTTCCTTCACTTGAAAGTGATCTGCAGTTGTAAGTACCTAAATAAAAAGTCATCATCAAATGGCAGCCTGGGTCCACAATCAGGGGATTCTTAGCATCCTCTGCCTTTGGCCACCAACTGCTGCCTTGGTTGGTGACTTTAAAGCCTCCTGAGAATAAGGGCCATGATTTATTTTTGTCTGTCATAATTGTATATATCTATTGGAAAAATATTTATCATTTACACAAACATTCGTTCTGTCTTATCAGGCAACTGAGAAGAAAGACCATGGTGTTTCTTTATGTTATACTCAGAGGTAAAAGTCATTAAACTCACCATGCTGGCTAATGCATGTTGATGAGCAGCCCATCCATGTTCGTATATTATATAAATAATCACATAGTAACAACAGCTGCAACGACAAGAATGTATGGAGTGGACATTAGGAATTTGCCCTGCTCGGTTCCTTTAAGGCCTCCAAGAAGAATCAAAGGGTCTTTTTTCAGTTAATAGCAAACTCCTATCTGCAGCCCAACAATCCATATGCGCATATATATTCAAATAAGCACATGAAAATGTAATTTGTCATTTACTTATTAAAACCTACTTTTATTAAAATGTGTGAATAGACAAAACATAACTGTAGCCTTTATTAAAAGATACATCTTTAGAATTATAGTTATATAATAAGATATTGAGTTTATCATGTATTATTTTTGAAAAATTAGAACAAAATCACTTGACGATTTTAAACATCTATTAATACAATATATATATACAATAATGCCTAATTAAACTCTAATTCAGGATGATGCATTATATAATTATTTTTATACCATTACTGTAACTAGTCAATTTATGTAAACCTTCTCTTCTGTTTCTAAGTACATTTTAAGTTTGCAAGATGTTTTAAATATAAAGATATGTACACTTGTTTTTATGTGTGTGTGTGAAGTATTTCGCCTAAAGAAGATAAAATGTCATTTTTAAATGATAAAGCTTTATCATCGCCAATAGCAGTTTACCATTACTTGTTCTTCTTTTTATTCCAGCTTCTCAATATTAGTTTAAATCATAAATTTTAGTGAATCCCTATCTCATTATATATATCAAAAAACAATAATAATATATTACAGTGATAATAAATCTTATATAAAATGGAGAAGTACTTTCAGTTATTTTTACAACCATCTTCAACTGGAAATGGTAGAAATAAACTTCATTATATGATATCCCAAGATTTATGTATTTTAAAATTCATACTTTGACTATTTATTAAAGTCTTATTTTTATTAAGCAAAATTGTCTCTTATTTTTTTTTATTATAGTTTTTTTCTGTATGAAGAATCCTAGTATTTTCCAAATTGGAATGTTAATAGATTTCTGAATAATTCATTTTTTATCTTTGAAACAAAAAAGTAATATTTTGTATCAAATTTCATGAAAATACAAAGTTTGTATGTAGGTGGATCAAAATGTAGGATTGAAAAATGGTTAAAAAATCATCAACTTTTTATATAAGCATATACAAAGTAAGTGTAATAATGATGTAATATCCGCATCAGTTTTCTTTGATCATGCAAAAATATGATTTTACTTTCAATTTCAATCTGGAAAATACAAAAGATTCTTCATGAGGAAAGAAACCACAATAAAAGAAAAATCAAAAAAGTAATTTTGATAAATAAAAGTAGGAAATATTTACTTAATAGACTAAATGTGAATGTTAATATTCATGAATTGTGGGATATCCTGTGATGATGTGTACTTCTGCCATGTTTAAAAGGTTTCCAGTTGAAGATGATTATGAAAATAACTGACAATTTTTCTGTTTTATAATAGTTATTTGTAAGATTTATTATCACTGTTGAAACTTTATTGTCATTACAATAATTAATTTATAACAGATATTTTATATATATATATACAAAAAAAATACAAAATTACTTTTATATAAAAGTACTTTTATATTTCAATCAGAGGACTGATTTTCATCAAAACGAAAAATTATAGTAAAATGGTGGTGTTCAAAAATTTCATGTCATTTGCAATATATTTGACAAAAAAACCTTATTGGTTAAAAGATTTTACAAAGGAAATTTAATTAACCAATGAAAATTTATTTTAGTGTACATTTCGAATACTGCTTTATTTACTAATCAAATTAGACAAAGGACTGCAGTGTTAATTAAAAAAAAGTGCACTATATATATATGACTACAAATAAACAAATGTATGTCTGTATATAAATAAAAATATTCTGTACTCATTAAATTTTGTATAAAAAACTAAATGAAATACTTATATATATTATTTAAATATTATAAATAGTACAAACTAAAATAAATATATATTAATAATAATTAAATGTTAAGTTTAAAGTGACAAGTATATATCCTTAGTCACTTAACATATATATATATAAATGTAAATATACAAAGATAACAAAAGTATAATAAAAGAATGCATTTGGAAACTAGGTAATTTAAAGATGTGATAATACCCGTGTTTAAGTTCATTCCACGTGGGTGTGAGGTCTTGAATTTAAAAATAAAAAAACTTTTTTTGTTTTCTCTTTCTTATGGAAAGAAAATCTTTCTCTCACGGCATCAATTGAATGATCTGGTAAATTAAAATGTTTTAATACTGGTCTATCTTCAATCTTATGCAAAATGTCAAATTTATGGTTAGTTATTCTAACGTGTAGTCTGTTTGCTGATTCACCTATGGAATGGTTCAAACATTTATTACACTCTATTAAATATATTAAGTTTACAATTTTACAAATGAGTTAGGAATATACCATTTAAAATTATTACTAGTGCTTTGCACCACACAATATGTTTGTGTGTAAGATATCTTTCATCACTACATGGAAAACAACTTTTTTCTGATACAGAATTACTACTCAAATTTGTTTTAAGTATATCTTTAAGTGATTTATATATGTGTGTAATATTGAGAAAGAAACTACCCTTCTCGTGTGTTAAAAAATTGACACACACTCTCCTGTTAAATAAATGTTTTAAAAGCATAGATATTCCAAGTATGCTTAAAGCTTATTTAAATAAATCAGCATTTACTGATCATGCTAAATTAGGGTTTGGATTTATTATGAGCCTGATTTTTTACATCAGCATATTACTTGCACAAGTTCACTTTATATATCACAGGAAAGAACATTTCACATTTGATATATAAACTGACCTTGTGCAAATAATATTCCAATTTAAAAATTAGGTTCATAATAAATTCAAGTCCTAATTTAGACATGGTCAATAAATGGTGGTTTATTTAAAAAATAAGCTCTAAGAAAGATGGACCATCTATGCTTTTAAAACATTTATTGATTGGAATCTGTGTGACAATTTTATAGCACATGTATATTACATATTTATAAATCACTATATTATTAAGTATAGAATTATAGAATAATGAAATTTAATTATAATTATAATATTTGGAACATAATAGCAGTCTACAATAGTTATCTATTTGTTTGGATCATTGATGAAAGAGGAGTTATATGATAAGTGACACAGCCAGCAACAATTGAACTTGAGTAGAATATAGCAAGATTCTTTCTGTTAATAAGGTTCCTCTTTGAATAATAAATTATATTTTAAGACTAGAATTTACGACTATAAACTCTAAAAAAAACTCACTATTAATAGGATAACAGTTGTATTTAATTTATTTTGTTAACTCTGATTATAAAAGTTGCATATGTGCAATTGTTTTATAGGAGGGGTCTGATCTTTCTTAGTTTTTCATCAAAAACTTTCATTTAATAAATTTCCAAAATCACTTAACATAATTCAATGGGCATATAAATAGTACCATGTAATGATTTAAAATTACATTGAATCTCTGTCTTCAGAAAATCCATGAATGTATAACACCTGTATTAAGACTTAAACAAAAAGATCTCCAATTCTTTTATTTATCTTACATTTATTTTTGTCCCATTCATCATATAACTCATCTTATTCTAACATTTTAAGCTTCATTAATAAATGTTCTATATTTTTCTTTACATAAGTTACATCTACTTTATAAATTATCTCATTTTATTCTCATCTATAACTATCACTTTACTTTTGCTAATCTATTTTTATTCAAATATTGCCATGTGTGGATTAATATGCAATTGTAGATTGATGAATTCTGAAGTTTAAAATCCATAAATAATTGTCAAGCGTTGTTAGCTGAGAGGTCATCGCAGCCGCCTTGCAAGCAAGTAGTTGGTTGCAGACGGTTGTGGGTTCGCCTCCCGGCCGATACTATGACATATGGAAAAAAAATAATAATCCATAAATAATTGTTTCAACTCTGTTAATTCTTGTTTCCTGAGCAATAAACCATTTAATTATTTATATATTCCATTCTTCCAAACAGTTCAAATTTCCCTGATTAAAATAAAAATCCAGCCATTTCATTTTATTTGCTTTCATTCGTTCCTAGATGACTTCTCATTGAATTTTATTTAAAAGACTTTTTTAATCTCCTGCCAATTATCTCATTTCCAAATGATAGCTTCATCTCTTTCCAAATTCTTTATATCACCTTTTTATTATATGTGAAATTATACCAGACTTTTATTAGTTTTTTTCTATTTTTGTTTTTTGTCTCAACTCCAATTCCCAACTGTCCATATGATTCGTGAAACATGGCTTCTATACGTATCCCAGAAAATCTGTTTTCACTTAAACCCAAAGAATTTTGTTATCTCCTTGTTGTTTCATAACCTCCATAGCTATAAAATATCAATTCTATTTTTTATTTCATTGCTAGATATTATCATTGTCCATTTTAATAACTTTAAAATTATTATTATTTTAATCTCTACGTAAAATTCGAAAGAAATCACATATTTTTTCTAATTTATATTTATTTTCCCATAAATTTTTAGACATCGGTTTTATGCTACTGCTCTCTATTGGCAATTCTTGAAACTAATTTTGATGAATTAAATGTCACTCACTAATTGTTTTGTTTTTTTAATTGATCGTTCTATCTGTCCAAAAAAGTCGATCAGGTTTATTTCTGCTATTTATTCCTCACCTAATTATATAATTAAAAATTATCACTTTTCTAAATAATAGTTCCTTGTCATCTACAATTTGCTGTAATAGTGTTTTTATATTTGACCGTATTGGTATGTCTATTATAAAAGTAGGGCAAGTGTAGATTGGGAAATCCCCCACTCATTCTATATAGTGACATATTTCATTTGAAAAATAAAATAAAATCTTGAAAGGACTAATACTTAATAAGTTCTTTCCAAATTTTTTTACTGTAATAAAACAGTGCTTGCTAACACTCATATTTTATATTTCTAATATCCAAGTGCACTTTAATTCAAAGTAAATTTGTTTTTATTTAAAATTGTCTCTAGTTGTCATTTTATTTGCTTGATTAGAATCTTTACAATAACATCAGTCAAAACTAGTCAATGTAAAACTATCCCAATTGCCAAACTAATCATTTTAAACGCTAGTTATAAATTATTATTTTTTAATTGCAGCCAAAAAAAATTAAAATTTACGAATGAAATATAGGTTATATAAAATGTCTAGTAATCTTGTAAATCTCAAGAACTAAAACCAACACATATACTTATTGAAAGTTATTTTCAGTAAACTATTGTTGCTATTAACAATTTCTACTTATCTTTTTCAGAAATAAATTTGATACAAGTGAATTAAGCCGAAATATAAAAATTATTCAGTTATGTTTATAATTAATTAGTGTAATTGTTTGAATTTTTCAATAATAATCACTTATTCAGAGGCATTTGTGTAAGCGTGCGCCATGGACTCAGAGCAAAAGTATTCTGGATCAAATCTCAATCTTTTACTTCTTGTACTCAAATATTACATAAACCGAATAGCATGAATAATTAGTTGGTACCATATTTTAATGAAATGCAATATACTAATTTATGCTATTATCCTTATATGATAAAAGTTATTGCTTTGCCAAAACTGATTGTTTTACTGAGGAAGATTAATTTCATGAACTAATTTGGAAATCTGATTGCAACTTCTGAAAAGATTCAGTTGTCTAAAACTAATTGATGGCTGACATTATCATCTGATAACCAGGTTATTCACAAATGACTCAAGAATATAGCAGTGCAGATTATTAGTTTTGAGTGGAAATTAAATATAATGCCAAAAAGTTATGTGTTAATGGTTTCGTTATATGCTTTTAAGAACTGATATTCATTCTTGAGTTATCTACGGAAACTCTTTGGTTATGCTACAATCTGTATCAGAATAATTTCTTATCAATAACTTTTATTAAATGATCTACACTCATATATCCATCTAGTATTCATTTGTTATTCAGTAGAATAAATGGAATGAATATCTGCTCTTAAGAGTACATTTTGTTGAATTTAAATAGAAAAACAACTATTCTTGCAAACAAAAGATTACAAAATAATTTGTGATATTATGTTGGACTATTGCCATCATTAAACGTTGAATGTCTAAATAATTTTAAACTATATTTAAACTTTTCCAAATACAAACAACTTTGTTAGTATTAACACACAAGTTAGTAGATAACAGTTGGTTTTAAAAATCAGCAAAAGAAAGAAACAAAGTATATAAATTTACCTCAAGGTAAACAAATGTTAATAACAATGATCTAGTTGATAAATTTCATCAAAATTTTATTGTCAAAATTTTATTGCATAACAGTCTTAAAATTAATTATTAAATGAATTCCATGGTTATGACAACAAAATTGTTATCTAACTTTAAAATTAAACCACTAAATATCATATGATTACCTCAAGGCAAACAAATGTTAATAACAATGATCTCGTTGATAAATTTCATCAAAATTTTATTGTATAATAGTCTTAAAATTAATTATTAAATGAATTCCATGGTTATGACAATAAAACTGTCATCTAACTTTAAAATTAAACCACCAAATATCACATGATCACCATTTCTTATGCTTGCTCATAACTGTTATTAAAACAGGCAAAACTCTCCATACAGTAATGCCACTCAGTGCGAGCCAGAGTAACCAATGGATGCCAGAAGGCTTGTGCATAAAATCCCTACCTAGTACCTACTCATCCAATATCCCCAGACTAGTTTCTGGCTTGTAGCCTTCGTCAGTGAAGAGCCTTGGATCTGAGAACACTGCACTTAGATCTTAGGATCTAATGCAACCCTCCAGCAGCCACCTTTTATCTCTACATAACTACAAAACTATGAGAATAAAATTGAAAACACAAGCCTTCTGGCATCCATTGATTACTCTGGCTTGCACTGAGTGGCACTACTGTGTGGAGAGTTTTGCCTGTTTTAATAACAGTTATGAGAAAGCATAAGAAATGGTGATCATGTGATGTTTGATGGTTCAATAACAATGCTGCATAGTACGATAGCAGTGACCATGGTTATTAAAGAACCAAAGACACCAAAATGTGTGGGTACTGAACTGAGTTTAGACCTGTATGACTATATAAGCTAATGGGCTTAGATTGAAAATATTGTTTTCAATTTTATTCTCATAATTTTGTAGTTAAGTAGAGATAAAATATGGCTACTGGAAGGTTGCATTAGATCTTAAGATCTAGATGCAGTGCTCTCAGAGCCATGGCTCCTCACTGACGAAAGCCACAGGCCAGAAACTAGTCTGGGGATATTGGATGCATAAGTACTAGATAGGGATTTTATGCACAAGCCTTCTGGCATCTATTGATTACTCTGACTTGTACTGAGTAGCACTACTGTATGGAGAGTTTTGCCTGTTAAAGTTATAAAAAGGTATTTTTGCCTTGGGTCATATATTAACAAAGAATCCATCAAAAAATAACCACAGAAAGTCATTTAGAAGATTGCAATGAAATTCTTAAAAATTCAAACAGAAAGATTGTGCAAGAATAGATTAAAACTACTCGCACTGTGATTTTTTGTAATTTTTTATAAGTGTAGAAGTTGATCTCAGAAATGTGTTGCAGACCTCAAATTTTACTTAGAAAGCACATAATAAGCAGATTGAAGTCAATGGAATTAATTTTTATTTATTAGATAAACATCTATTGCTTAGAAAAATTTGCTAAGCAGATTGATTAATTATTACAAGTTGAACACTAATTTTGCATGCATTAAAAATCAGCATTTATCATTATCAGCACAAAAATGTCTGTTACTTCAAAAGAAAGTGAGGATATATAATAAAAAAATTAAAGATTGGTTTACAATGCCTATATAAACCAATTTGTGAAGCACAAATGCTTCCACATATATCACATGCTGATCTTTTAATCTGTTTATTTGTTATCTTGTCCCTTATGCTACAAACTTCAATGAATTTTCTCATATCCTCCCAACAAACCAATTATTATTTTCATCTTTTTAAAGTATCTTTGAAATAATCTGACTTTCTATGCTCATGTGAACATGAGAATTTTATAGAAACATATGCCTATACAATTGTAGATTTAATATCAATACATTAAACAAGCTGAAGAGTGTGTTTATTGGATTAATTCATGTCTCATTTCTGTACGATAACTTTGTCAAAATATTTAGTTGAAGTAGTTATCATTATAATAAAATAACCTATTTTTAACTTCTTGCTAAAAGCAGGAGCAGTACATTGGTATGTGTGTGGGATCTCAACTTCCAAGCTTATTTTTTCGTCAAAGTCTATCAAGATATTTAAACTGATATCCAAGCTGAAAGTTGCTGAGAATTTTTCTTCCATCGCTAGCTAATAAAACATTTGAGATTGTAAAACATTAAAATATATTCTTTATAAATTGTTGCACTCAAAGCATTAAAAACATTTCATAAATTATCTTTAAATAGCATAATCATCATCATAGTCTATGATTTTCTAGTGATTTTTTTAAAAATTTTAATTAGTTCGAATAAGCAATTCTATTAAGAATATTACATTTTACTGTCTACTTTATGAGATATGCTATGTAATGTTCAAAAGATTGCATTCTTAAAAATATAAAACTAGAGCGAGTACATACCCTACTTAACACCAGTTTTCATTTCAAATTCTTGAGATTTTTTTATTATCAGTATTAACAACTTTCAAATCATAATGAAGCAACAATAATGAACCTACCCTGGCACCTCTCTGAGGAGTGCCAAAGCACGAAACCATGGTCAGGGGTTGGGGGGGGTTCCTGATAGAGATATTTTAAATGCTTTCTCTGGCTAAGCATTTATCACAACTTGTTAATGAATTGGCAGACTTCATTGTTTATAACTTAGAAGCTTAAGAGAATAGGGTCATGTGATCTGCGCTCTTATTTTGACAATATAATGCAAAGTTTTATAGTGACAAGTAGCTGCTTTCAAGTCTTGACAAAATGTATAAATGCAATAACAATTATCATGCTTTTGATCACGACAATTCAATATTATCTATATATTACAACTTTACTTATAGCAACTTTTCCTCTATTTTTTTGACAACAAAATTATGTCTACAGTACTTTTTGATTGTCTTAAACCATCATAAGTCTTTTGTAATTTCTCATCTGTTCAATAAAATATTTGAAAATATTTTTGTTTCATTAGATCACTCAATCTTTTTTTAAATTGTAACTAAAGTATCTTTAAAATCAGGCAGCACAACTTAATGGATTTGTATATTGTAATTTTTTATCTTTTACCTTCTTTCTTTATTCACATTGAGAAACTGACAATTCACACAAAGTTAAGTTCTGAAGAAGACTGCTATCCAACCAAAACAGTGGAGGAAAAAACATTTGTAAAAAAGGGTTCGTATATTTAAAAATTTTAATAATTCTGAAATTAACATAACACCACCACATTTTAAAACTTTCAAGGATATCCTATCAAAGTCTGCAACTTTTTCATAGTTAAAATAAAAAAAAGCTATTTACGTAATCAAACATGATATTTGTTTCCAAATCTAAAAGAGTTTATATATTAGGTATATATTTAAATATAATCACTCTGAATTTTTGCCATATGATTTAAAAGATGGTCAAATATACTATCAACAATCATTATCACATTAAAGAATCTCATCTGTTGAGTGATTGTTACTTTAGAGGTTATGTGCCATTTTATGTTGAGTTTTGATCCAAAGACTTAATTTCAAGAGTTTATCATTATATTAAACTGTACAGGATATTTTTCTCTCATTTAATAGATTTATATTTTTTAGAATATTATATTAGTTTTAATACTTTAAAAAATATTATATCTAAAGTGCCTATATTAAACAAATGATTTCTCCTTTGTTATTCTAATCTGCTATTTGTTCTTGTGTCTTTTGATAGTGTTAAACTTCTCCTTTTATATTCCTGTATTTTATATGAAGTGCAACATTTATTTTATTATTCAATGAAGTGAAGGCTGCAATGTGTTTACTTTTTAAAAAATAAATTCTTATGATAATAATAATTTCATTTATTTATTCAATTTTAATTTGTTATTTTTGTAAATAAAACACTTTAACATCATAAATAACATTCACCATAATTAAATTATTTTTACAGATTACATCAACAGAACCATTTCTCTTCAAAACAGTATTTAAACAATTAAATATTCCCATTTTTCTCTTGACATGAAAATAAATTGCTTTATAGTACTGACTAACTATTATAATAAATCATCTTTTGTCGGTAAAGTGAGTGGAGAATAAATCTTTTTCGGCTTATCTAGGTTTAAGATTGATAACATTAAATGTATTCCAAAAAGATTAATTAATGCAATGTTTAATATAACACAATATTCAGAAACCATTAAAATAATAGACATATGAAATATTTGTCTATGGTAATCATTATATTAAACAACTTAATAATATAATCATTATTTGAGAAAAAGGAGCCATAATCCTACCTAGAACACATTTTAAAAAAGAGATCCTTAGTTCAGTAACATGGTGACTTGAAATTGCAAATTGGTAATTTTAATACTTGACAGTTGTTGAAATGTAGAAGCAGCTGTTTTGAAACCTTTAAATTTCTCATCATTAAGCTGTGGAGTATACTTTTTTTAATGCAATAATCTGTATTTAAAAGTGCTTGTGTAATTTTATCTTCTCTCATATTCTGATTCTTAGTCATAACATAACCTGCAAGATACTATTGTTTGAGCACTGAAGCATCCAAGTTGTTTTATAATGATTTCTCTCTGCAAACAAAGATTCATGGTAATCAGTCCATGCTATGGAAAAGTGTAATAACAACAGAATACAAATTCACAATGCCATTTTACTATAGTTTGCTTTTCTAATAACTCATAAATTTAAACGTTCAAAAAGAAAAATTCAATCTTGTATTGGTAATTAAGCAGTAGCTTTCTTTCTTTGAATTTTTTTTCCCCCCATGTGTCATAGCATCAGCCAGGAAGTGAACCCGCTAACCTGGGATAACTGCTTGTAAAGCAGCTGTCACTGACCTCTCGACCACCAATGCTTGAACTTTCTCTGAATTTTCGAATCTAAAATTAGAGCTTAGGCACAATTTTTTTATTATCATTAGCCTTTAATTAATGAATTCCAAGAGTAGTAAATCTCAAGTTAAACTTCATAATGGATTTAAATCAGTGAAATCTGTCACTCGATAAAATGCACTTTCAAAAAAAACGTATTCTATCTATTTTTAATTTTTTTTCTGCAGGACATTGATTGTATCAAGCTGTTATTCCAAACTTAAAATCTTGACAACTTTTTAACTACAAAGTTTGCACTTTCATGTATTTATATTTAGAAAAAAAGAAGAGAATATTTATTTTTATCATCATCATTTCCTTAGCAATCATTACTAAATAACAAGTTTTTGCATTATCATATATATATATTGCTTATAACACTTCTTTCATATACACTTCAATGCAAAAAATTTTTTTAAAAACTTCTTTGTTTTCCTTACAGTTTCAACTGGCCAGCAGTCTTCATCAGAGCTACAATATTTGAATAATATAAATACATAATCATCATTTCATATATATATATAAAATACATAACCATCATTTCACATATGTATATATATAATACACATATATTCCTTTCATACATATACATATAGATCTACATCACCCCTAGACATATATAAATAAAGAAGTTTTTAAGAAAATTTGTTTGCATTGAAGTGTATATGAATGACGTGTTATAAGCAATATATATATATGATTATATGAAGATATGCAAAGAAAGTGAAAGAAGAATAAGAGAATATACTTATGATAAGTTTTTGTATTGCTTGAATGAAAAATCAAATAAGTATGATGACCTGGTTAAATTTTGTGAGGTAGGGTGTTTTTTCCTGTCTTCCATATTTGTTGAATCCATAAAGAGGTCTGCCCTAGAATACTATCATTATTGTCTGAAACTTCTATACTTACATCCATTTTCTAGTAATTCATTGATGGCACTGCCTTGTGTAAGATCATTTAGGATTTTTATTCTGCTAAATATCTCTTTCGCTGTTTCTCATTGTTGAGGACATTGCACTTTTTACATTCTTATATTTATGTAAAACATGAAGAAATAATTATAGTCGCAAGTGCTGGGGATCTAATTAAGATGAAAATATTGTACAAATTTACAAAATCTCATTTTCACAATTATAGCACAGATGTCGTGATATTCTTATTACAACCAGAATCTATACTAGCCTTAGTGACTGGAGATAGTAATGCAAAGGAAAAATAAGATAATGGTATAAAGACCACACAGAGATGGTCTTCTCTGCTGTTTTATTCACAATTATTCCTTTTATCTAAAGATTATTGCAACTGTGGACTCACCAATCGTCTGAGTTGAGCATGTTATACAAATATATGATGATGATAGTAAAATTTCACCTTACGAAAAGTTAATCAATTGGGAGGGGAGGGGTAGAATTAGGTTATTTAATTGTGGTGATGTAATTTATAACTTAAGAGAAGTAAATAAAAAGTTTTATTGAAATTAAATCTTAGAAGTTTATTAAATGTTAGAAAGAAGTTTATCAAATGTTACTTTATGTAGATCGCATATGATTATTTGAAACTATCTGAAATAGGAAAAGAGTAAAAAAGTCAATGGATGTTTTTAGGGAAAGAACAGTTGTATTGAAGATAATTGAGCGTCCTGTTTTTCAATAGATACATGAGAATAATAATTTGGAATGAAAAATAATATAAAATCAATTAAAACACTGAAGAAAGCTACAAAGTATAAAAGATTAACTATAGCATTTGGCGAGAAGTTATAAAGTTAGTGCTTTTGAAATATTTGAGAAGTTGGTACACTTATGCAGAAGTGACAAGAAATTAGAATTGGTATTACAGTATATTTAAACAGGCTTTTAATAATATTAAGAGTTTGGACTTGTTAAATGTGAACTCTAAGGAAAAATTAATTATTTGAGAAATTAAAGAAAGTCAAGTCATATTGGACATATACTAATGATAGTGGAATTGTAAATCTTGGCATGGAAGGGATTAATGATGTGAAGAACAAAAAGGTTAAAGAAAGAAAGAAAAAGATGATTTTTAATATTAATTGAATGGTTATTTGCTTGAGAGATCGTGATATTTGAGCACTGGAATTGATAAATTAAGTTTTTATCTTGGTATTTTTTATATCTCTGGTTTGTTACTCTACCAACAATCTTAAATCCCTACACAAGGCATAACTAAGCTCTTTTAAAGAGGAATAAGGTAATGTTTGGAAAGGATCTCTGTGTGGTTTATGACTTTGTTAAATAATTAATGATGATGGTAAATAATCTTTAAAGCTCAACTCTTCAATTTTTGTTTTTAACTGTGACGTACCAATTTAGTTTTAAAAATTTTTATAGTATTAGTTATCTTCAATCAGTTTTTATGTCTGACGTAATTTTTTTATTTCTCCAAATAGCGACTTCATATTTGACTTTTAGTGAATGAAAAAGTACCGTATCTAATAATAAATTAGTGTTGTGCTTACATTTCTCATGAATGAATTAGGCAAGATTGATTACTTGAATTAGCATTTAGATATTTTATATAATTACTTACCATTACTTTTGCCAACTTAAAATGCCTGACCTTCTTACAAGAAATTTGAGCTTCAAATACAGTTTTTTAAAACTGTTTCAAGTGATTTACGATTTTTTTAAATTTATTATATAGAGAAAAATAAACTATATCCACTGTTTTGCTATTTAAATAAAATACTTTTTTTTTAATATGAAAAATTTTTGATTATTTTTAAACATTGTTTTTGTATACTTGTTTGTGTGTGGATGAGGGGTAGATAGATAGATATGAGGGTAAATAACACGCAGAAAATAACCCAGTTTAATTTTTTATATTTGCATATTGTATTATGAGGATCATTTATTATATGTCCTATCCAGTTTTAGCATAATAGAGTGGAACATTAGAAAGCTAAAGTCTGAAACAAAGCTCAACCTGTCACTGAATGACTAATCATTTGATTATTATGTTTTGTACATGTTTTAAGAAGAGTGCCATCCTCAGCTAAAGATTTTTCTGTCAAAGCTCAATCCTCTGGTGCTCAAACATTTCGAGTATCTAACTTTATTTTTTATTTTAAGGAGTAATTATCCAAATGTCTTTTGTTCAGAAACTCTTATTCTTCTTCACTTTCTTTGCATATCTTCATATAATCATATATATTGCTTATAACATTCTATTCATATATATGTTAATGCAACAAATTTTCTTAAAAACTTCTTTATTTTCTTAAGGCAGTGAAGAAGATAGAGCTCTGATGAAGACTGCTGGACAGTCGAAACTGTAAGAAAATAAAGAAGTTTTTAAGAAAATTTGTTGCATTAACGTGTATATGAATAGAATGTTATAAGCAATATATATTGTTCAGAAACTGTTATGTAAAGCCTGCTTTTTGCATTAATGATTAGCATAACTTGCCTACCATATTCTTAATCTTAAGTTACAAACAAAGATACAATTTTTCAGATAATTAAAAAGCTTCCTTGCAAATCTGAAAGAAATTGAGGAGAAAAGTTTGGTGTTGCTAAAATGCATATCCTATGCGGCATTTGCTAATAACATTGATCCCATACTTGCTTTCACTTCTTGAAAGACGACATAGTGTCACTTATTACTTTAAAGCTCTTGATGACACCAACTATTTTCAGTGATGGGGTCTAGCCAATACAGATTAATTTTTGAGTGCTTAATGGACTCTTACTCCAAACTGTCAATATTATTTACACCAGAACAACTCCTTTAACATGTTAACTCATCCTAGCTTTAAATTGCTAGCAGTTAAATATTTCTCTGTTTTTTTTCTTTTCATTCAATGTTGATTATTTAATGTTTGTTGTCTGGACAGTAAAAGTAAGAAGAAGGTAAAAATCCACCAACCAATGGTTGACTATGCTAATGAATAAGTACCTATACCGCCAATAGTCCTATGAGCGAGAGTTTTGTTTTGGACTGCTTTTTTTTTAAAAAAAAAAAAAAAGATAAAATATGCTATATATTGAATGGACATAATTAAATAATATGTTTGTGTGAAGACCATTGTGCTATTGTCTACTATCCGAAATTCAAAACTTGTTTTATATATATATTTCATGACTTCCTTTCTACTGAACATACTCTAAAACAATCTAGATAGTCAACCAAAATCAAACAATTATTCTTTGCTAAATGGATGTCTAACTATTCTTTCCTAGAAGATAAAGAAAAAGGAAGACTTTTAACCTCATTATAAAATTAAAAATGTAGATTCTTATTAGTTGTAATTTAATTAATCGGGTGTTATTTTCTTTTTCTCTCGAGAGGATATTGGGAAATCTTTCCTTGCTAAGGTCTATTTTACAGCGCATGAATATACGAAAATTCTTTTTTTCCATATTCTGCTGACTTTTTTATTTTTCTTCGATTTTGTTTGCCAACATTTGATGATTTAAAAATTTTGTTATAACTTTTCTGTACATTCTTCTGTTGTTTGAAGTTTTTTTTTTATCTTTGAGAGATGTATATAATATAGTCTTAAATTGTTTGGTTATTTTTACTTTTTAGAAATGATTCTATTGTCGTTTCCACAAGTAATTGATTTGAGTCTTCTCTTACTGATAGTTATTAATCAGAGTGAATGAAGAGTATTTTTAATAGCTGATTAAGTTCAGAAAATTTTCTATATTCAAGATTACTATATTTAACAATTCTTGTCTCCACTTAATGTTGTATTTTTTAAATTTATAAACGGAATGTTCATTTGCCACGGAAAATAAAATGGTAGCATTAATAAAACTATCCTAATCAGATTTTATCCATTTTTTATTATTATTGAAAGCATTGAATATAAAAAATAGAAAATAATACAGAGGAAGTACTGCATATATATTTATATTCGTTAAATGTTTGATACAGAGTACTTCCAAGCTTTTATAGCTTCTCTTTAAAATGTTAATTATATGTTATTGCAATATCTCAAATATAGATCTTTCATTGCAGCTGAAAGAAATACATTTTTTGTCTATAAAATGTGGCTTTCTTTCTCATTAGAGGACATTGCTCTAATATATAGCTAACACTTTAAGACATTCATATATTATTTAAGGCTGAATAATTTGATGTTTTATCATCGTTTTTAACAATTATCAATCCCTTGCAGGATGATCTCTGAATTTAATCTAGTATCTCTGATTTTAATCTTTTCTTCACATCACACCAGAATACTTTTTTTATTTTATCTCCATCTCACATGTAATTTCTTTTTGGTCTTCAGTAATCTTATGAAATTCTGTTTAAGATTTCAACTGTTGGATTATTATGATCTCTTTTAATCACTTTGTTCGGTCCAGATCCACTTCAGTCTCTTAATTTTTTCAATGATCTCAGTAATATCCATTTGTTCTCTGAATCATATATTTCATTTTCGATCTCTTACTTGTTCTTTCTAACGTATTTCTCTATTCTTTGTTGAATTGTCAGAAGTCTCTTAGTGTCCAAGTTTGAGAGTCATAACTAAAAACTGGTAAAAGTTATTTCTTTTCAAATACATATATCCTTTCAGTATCTATTTCTATTACAAGTACTCAATCTAAATTTAATTTTATTCATTGAGTTTTCAACTAATTCATCATTATCAATCTTTATTTTTCTTACCTTCATCTGAAAACTTGCAACATTTACTGAAATTCTAAAGCATTATTTACAAAAACAATAACATCACCTGCAAAATCTAGATAACTTAAATAATCTTTATTCACTTTTACTCCCTTAGCTTCCCATTTTAATCTACAAAATACTTCTTGTAAAGCTGCTGTAAAAAGTTTTAGAGTTATAATGACATTGTTGTATATCCTTCACCACTATTAATCTTCTTAATGTCACTATGTAATCTAATCATTGATATTGCCTTTTGATAAATATTCTTGAGCATATTACAATCTTCTGGGCCTATATCTTGATGACCACTGAAGAATTGTGTATAGAGTCAAATGTCTTTTCATAATCTACAAATCCACAGCAACTCATATTTATTGGTCCTTTCTATAACTTCTCTCAATACTTGGATGTGATTCATTGTGCTAAAACCATTTTTAAAACAGCTTGTTTTTTTTATTGGTTAAAATCCAAAGTTCACTATAAATGAGTTGTAATTATCTTGGTAAACATTTTGTATAGACCCGATAAAAGACTGATAGCTTTGTAACTTCTAATACCTTCTTAATCATGTTTTTAAATATCAATATTAATACTGTATTCTTCCAATTTATCTGCTACATCTTTATCATTTAGACATTTGGTATATGCCAAATTTTTTTCAATATTTTCACCTGCTTCTTTTAAGATAATAATTATAATTCCACCATTACCTGGAGCTTTTCTCTACTTCATAGTTTTAATTGCATGTCTCATTTCTTCTTTAAAATGCTGCGCAATTCAAAACATGCAATAATTATAGAGGATACTTTTTCTTGTTTTTTGTGCTTTATAATTCTTTATAGAACTCTTTTACATATTTTATGATGTCATATCTCATTCTGATAATAGCTCAATCTTTTATCCTTGTTGCAGTAAAAAAGTTTCCTACCAATTCCAAGATGTTTTGCACTTTAATACTATTATTCTCTTCTATAGCTTTCCTTGGTAATTCTCAACTATATTTTCTTATATCATTTTAAACTTTTTTTTTTGTACCATTTTACAAAATTCTAGATACTCAGTTCTTCTTAATGGATCATTTTTACATATTTTTATATTACTTCTTTACTTCATAAAATGTCTTATCTCAATAGAAATTTTGTTGGTCAATGGCTATTTTTTATACCAGCTATTTTTGTTGCAGTTCTTAATATTATCTTTCTATCAGTTTTGTTCAAATCTGAACCATCTTTAAAATCTATTAATATTTTTAAATGATAAACAAACTCATTGGAATGTTTCCAACGGTTAGGAATATCAACTCTGAATACTATTTTTCTTAGTAATTTTTGTCTCTCTAGTTGTTCATTAGCATGTATCTTAAATCTCACTAATCAATAATCATTTCATATGTTGTCTTGAAATACATATTTTCTTGTAATCAAAACATAATCCAAGTCTGCTGTATCTTTATTTGCATAGTTCCATTTCCGTTTACTATTTTTTTCAAAGAAGAAATCCTAATATAAAGATTTTCTTTTTCTGCAAACTCCACAAATCTGTGTACTCTCTCATTTCTATCACTATAACCAAATTTACCTACAACACTTTTATCTTTCAATCATTTACAAATTCAAACATTAAAGTTTCCCATGACAATTTTAAAATGTTGTTTAATCTGATCAAAAATCTTTTATCCATACATATAAAAATCCTCTACTTCATCCCAGTGAGAATTTGTTAGGACATAAATTTGAATTATCTGCATTTGGTCTCTTTAATTGAATTTAATAACTAATCTTGGCACTCTATGAGATACACCACCAGTCTCCACAATATTATTCTTCCACCTTTTATTTATAGTGAATTCCATTCCACTTCAGCTTCACATATTTGTGCCTTAGTAATTTAGTACATTTCTGTCTTCTAATTTCACATCCTTTTTTTTAAAAAAAAAAAATTATTTTAATTTTTTTATTTCCCTTCCCCCACCTTTTGGGTTTTTCCAAAAAGGCCCAAATTTATTTAAAAAATTTAAAAAACCAACACACATTTAAAATTTTAGTTAAAAAATATAAACCCTTAAAAAAAAAAACAGATGTTTTTTGTCTGGAGATTAACTGGTGATGTGTATAGGTAAGAACATTCAATCTATGTTTATATTCTCTGTGAATAATCATATAGTAATAACTGCTGCAATGACAAGAATGTACGAAAAGAATTTTAAGAATTTGTACAGCTTTATTCATTTAAGTGCCTCAAATTATAATAAGCATGAAAGTTTTTAAAAAAGTAATATCTATACAGAAGTAAGAAATAAATAACTGTTTTTGGAGTAATGAGTAAAGATAGAAAGACATTACTGTTCAGGGTATTCATAAATATTCAACAGCTTTACTATTCAGATGTATTAATCCCTTTTCTGTTTTTGGAATCCAACTTCGCATCTATAGAAATTTTATATATTTATTTCTATATTTAAAAATCTTTCTGTATTTCATTGTGAAACTTTCATGCTATTTGATCTTTTCTTGTTTAATCATCTAATGAGGTAAAAAAAAAAAAAAAGCTGCTAGTTTCTGTATTTACCATCAATTTTAAAATCAATTTCTATTTCTTTTATTATGATTTTTGTCTTTTTTTTATATTTAGCCATAGCACAATGTTTTCAATTTGTTCCTCAGTTTTCCTATAAATGTTTTCAAATAGTATTTTTTTTTAGCTTTGTGTTTACATTTTCTCTGTTAATTCTGCCTCCATTTTTTGGTTTTTATTCAGTCTGAGGTTTTTAATTATATTTTGAATATGCAATAGGGATAAGATATGGATCTGCTTTAGCTATTTTGTAATTTATTTGATGAACTTTTAACTTAAAGGTGACTGATCAAAGCTCACCTTTGCGCTAGTGCCCAAACATCACGTGGTTTGCTGAATGAAAAACATTAGTGATTATATACTACTTTGTCAATATAAATTCAATCTGTCTCACCATAGTCTGTTTTAATTATAATTTCTTGTCCCTTTAAGATTCTCTGTAAGAACCTTAAGATGTCCTAGTAGATGCATTTTTTAAAGACCATTTCATAATGTAGCATAGATAATTGAATCAATATCATTATTGTGATTTCTGAAACACATATTGTTTTCACTATGGTATTTTCTGATTTTTCCCCCCATTATCCAAGACAATGGTGCTTATTTTTTGGCCTTTTCTGAAATAAGAGTCCATATTTGGAAATGATTTTCTGCATAATCTTATTTACATATGATATAAAAAATATATGGTAGTTTATAAAGACTAACATCATCTTTTATTTTGATTTAAGAATATAATTGATTTTACATATGCTGCAGGTTGTTGAATAATTTTCCAAATTAATTGTATAATATAGTAAGGACTATTTTCCTCTTAAAACTTCTGTAAAACTTCTCAAATACTGCCATTAAATTTGTATGATCTCATTTCTGGCAATCATTTTAAAGCTAATTTTTTTCATATTGAGGATTTTTCCATATCCACTCTCATTAAAAAAGTGTCTTGGTGGATATCTTTGGGAAATGGCTCTTCTGTGTACTTACTCGATTGCTATTTAATTTATTGGTACTTGAGTACTAGGGATAGGGGAGATAGCCTTTTCACACCCATAATCTATGTGTCATGTCGTGATTTCATATTGAAAGAAATAGTCCTACAATAGTAACGTTGTAGGACTCCATTTTGTGTGGTATATATTCCATGATGTTGTAGAAATATAGTTAATGTATTTTTATCAAAATTAATTCATAATCATTTACTGTTTGTTTTGTTGTGTATATTTAAATAACTTTTTTTGATTAATGGCTTCATTCTTAAAAAATTTTTTTTTTAATTTTTAAAACTTGTTCAAAATTACTTAAAAGTCAAAATCATTACTGTTCATTTGGTTTATGTGTAATAATTAATATGTCTTTTTTTTAGGAGTTTTTGATTTATTTCTTTATAAATAAATAAAAAAGCTGTTTAAAAGTCTAAATCATTTACTGTTTGTTTGGTGTATGTGTAATATTCTTTATATAAAAAAAAGAGGCCGGATTGATATGAATGTGAACAGGCACATAAAGGCCTAATACATGATCCGTGTTACAGGTTTACTATTAAAGTACTAAAAAGTTAAAAATTTTAACCTGTCTATTGGCATTTAGTCTTAAAAATCCTCTGAAAGATTACTCTTATTTTTTAGGCTTGTTTCCACTTTCAATATCAATTAATATTGCTTTTTATTTATTTATTGCTAATTGTTTGTTTTTTTTTTGGCAAATTTTATTGTGCTTCCATTATTCATTTTTGTAAGATAAAAGCTCATCAAATGGTCTATCATTTACATTTAAACATTGAAAGTGACAGAGATGAGCTGCTGTTCTCAGATCTTTAGCTTTTGAGTCTACCATTGCATTAAAATATGCAGGACCTTCATTTTGAATATCAGACTTTAATTAATTGTTGAGGATTGCCAATTCCTCTACAAGCTTTATGATAAATGCTTAGCCAGAGCCAGCACTTAAAATATCTGTCATGAACCCCTTCCCAAACCCCTGACCATGGTTTCATGCTTTGGCACTCCTCAGAGAGGTGTCAGGCTAGGTTCAGACACTAGATCTAAAAATGCCAACCCAAAGCCAAGCACTTATCTAAAAGTTATCTATTGAGTGGAAAATCTGAAAATTTCAGACATCTACATGTCTTCAAACCCAGCTATCCAACTCAAATGCTTGGCTTTGGGTTGGCATTTTTAGATATTTTAAGTGCTGGCTCTGGCTAAGCATTTATCATAAAGCTTGTAGAGGAATTAGCAATCCTCATTGTTTATAACTTACAAGCTTAAGAGATAGGGTCATGTGATCTATGACTTTTATTTTGACTATTTAATTAATTGAGTTTTTTTTTTTTAATTTATATTTATATTTTTCTTTCTAAGAAATTATCACTGCAATATATATATATATTATTATTATTATTTTACAAATGATGTAGAAGGTTTATACAAGAGTAGTTGTTCTAATTGGGAGGCATTATTGGAAACTGGTTTATTTAAATTAAAGTTTTAGTAAAAATTCAGGTTCTGCTATTTTGCAAAAATATAAAGTAGCAATTTTTTAGATATTTTTTAAAAATTAAATTACTCTTTCCAGGACCAAAAAGCATACTTACATTTCTATGACAGGAATTGGAATATCTTCACATTGTTGCTAAATTTAATTAGACTGAATTATTAAATTAAAAAAAGTAAAAGTTTTAAATGTGTTAACTTTTGATTATTGTTTCCAGATAATCAAGTTTGTTAATCATTTTAAAATGAAAATAATAACACTTTTTTTATTTGATAAGATCTCAAGTCTTTCTCTTTTTATATTACTTTTGAATGATTTTTTTTTTCTTTTGTAATTATTTTAAAGATTTTCTCACATTAATGATTTTATTTTTTATTATATTTAATACAATAGAATAGGTATGAGAAATGAAAGATAATAAAACAGATAAATATATATAAACAATGAGGATTGCCAATTCCTCTACAAGCTTTGTGATAAATGCTTAGCCAGAGCTAGCACTTAAAATATCTCTGTCAGTAACCCTTCCCCAAACCCTTGACCATGGTTTCGTGCTTTGGCACTCCTCAGGGAGATGTCAGGGTAGGTTCAGACACTAGATCTAAAAATACCACCCATATTTCTTGATTATAACAGTCCTATGGTTTAGGGATTTGCACATATATTCCCTGCCTTTGACATGATTTAGAGTTTGAATCAAAAAATTTTTAAATTGCAGAAAATTTTCAAGATACTTAAGGATTTTTTTTTTAGAAATTTGCCCTTAGCTATTCTGTTGTTGGCTAGTAAATAGTTATCTGGTTATTTTTGGCTAAAGAATGATGAAACTTGGAAGAAAAGCTTTCATCATCCAATAATTGATAATTAGTGATTATTGCCTTCTTCTCAGTATTTCTTTGTAAAATCATCTTGAGCCTGTTGGTCTTGTAATCGTACTTTTCAATATTCATTATTTAAGATGAATTATTCACAATGAATCAAGTTCATCACAATGTCTTTGATAAGAGACTAATTGAATGATTTATTACTCAGGAATCTATAAGATGTTCCAGCATTAAAAGTATCAAAGTCTAGCAGCAATCGATGGCTTATGATCTCCAACACCCAACATTCTACCATTGCACATAGGATATAAGAAATTCTTTGAAAACATAGAAAGAAAGAAGATAATCATAATATGTTGTACTATTTCTGATTAGTAAATGTTGAATGTATAGAAAATTTTAAACTTTATTTGAACTTTTCAAATGTTCTCGGTTTTTCAAGTATCAAACCTTGCATTCCATTAGAAATGAGGAATGTTTTTCTAAAAAATAAATTTACAGATGAAGATTTCTCAAAAATTTCAAGCAGTGAAAAGATAATATTAGAAATTACATGAAAGGATAGAAAAATGTCTGAAGAAGTTTGTAAATCTACATGGGCAAATCAGAAGTTATACTGCAACTAGCAATCTATCGACTTTGTCAGTGAAAAATCTTAGTTGTTACTGATGTTGAATTATCTGTTTTTGGAAAAGATTTGAACTTCACAATTACACCATCTACTGTCCCATTATTGGATATAATGGCAGCCACTGAGGAAGTTATCCAAAAATTGCCTCTGGAAGAAGCAGCAGAATTACGCTGGAGAGTTAAAAAGATATTTGAGAGACATCAAAAGCAGAAATCAAACACTTCATGTAATGTGAGGAAAGCTATCAAATCCTCAACCAGGATACTTCTATAATCATTCTTCCTGCTGACAAAGATAGCACTACAGTTGTAATGGATAAAATTGATTATGATAACAAAATACAAGAACTTCTCACAGCAGGCCAATATAAATTTAGGATTAAATCCAATTCCCAATACAAGGTAAATTTACAAGCATTATTCCAGAAGCATTGCAGGTATTTCAGTGATTCAGAAAAAAAAAAAGAAAATTAACTTCGTATTTCAGAAAAATTCCTCATCTATATGGACGTCCTAATATCCAAGGTGTATTGTTAGTTCTAGAAATTCGTCATGTCGAAATTTGACGAGATTTCTTCTCAAAGTTTTTAGACCATTGGCATAGAGACAAATCCTTCACCAGGGATTCTAAACAACTTTGTAGAATTAGTCATCGACATGAAAATGGAAAGAACTGGCATATTGATAAGTTTTGATGTTGAACATCTATTTGCAATTGTACCATGTGTTGAGGCACTGTCTATTATAAGATGGTTATATGATGATAATAAGCCAATAAACATCATATAATCACCCTTTTTTAATGCTTGGTATCCATTGATTACTCTGCCTTGCACTGAGTGACAATATGTATAGAGAGTTTTGCATGTTTTAATGATGATAAGTCTGCAAACCAGAACAACTCTACTTATTAATAGTATAATGAAATTATTTATGTTCTGCATAACAATGTACTTTTAATATAATTCAGAATTCTTCCAACAAAATCAAAGGATGGCCATATGATCACCATTATCACCCTTGCTGAATAACATTTACACGGAGGAACTTGAAACCACAGCCATAAATATTACTCCATGTCCACCTAAAGTGTGGCTTCATTATGTTGATTATACATTTGTGGCATGGTCACATGGTGAGGTGCAATTACAGTCATTCTGGGCACATATCAACAGCATATCTCCTTCAATTAAATTCACAAAGAATCAGAATAAAAACAAAAATTGGCATTCTTAAATGTTCTTGTGACAAGATTCCTTCAAAGTAAAATAAAAACAACAGTGTATAGGAAACCAACACATGCTGCAAATACTTACAATCATATCAGAAGCACTACTAAACATGGAATTATACTATCATTTATGGAACAGAGCAACAGATTACTTGGAAACCAGTGATTTGGAAAATGAAAAGTTTCACATAGAACAAACTCATGAAGAATGGTTATTCATCGACTGTCATTGAGAACTCTTTAATAGACAACAAAGAGACACCAACAGAAAAAACAATTATTGGTACTGTAGTGTATCCATACATACCAGGAATGGCAGCCAAACTAAAGAAAATCTGCAGTCAATATAATATTAGAACAGCTTTTCAAAGACATACCACACTTTGAGGAATTCTTACTATCTACCAAACCTAAACTTGAAATGCTGAAGAATAAAAAGTGGATATATGAAATACCATGTGAATGTGAAGGGAAGTATATTGATGAGATCTGTTGTCCTGTTGAACAGCGATTGAAAAAACACAAACTAATGGTTGAAAGAGGGTAATAAAAGTTGTGTCTATAGTAGAAAACCATGTATGTACTAATGACCATATGTGTTAATTGGGAAAATACAAAATTATTGAATAGAGAGGGGAAGGTGCAAAAAAGAAAATTCAGTTCATATGACAATGACAAATAATCCTATAAGTCAACCCAGTGTGGCAATGCACAATATATGGAAACCTCTAATTAATTTTATTCTTAGAAAAAAAAAACTGGAGGATTCAGGAGGATTTGAACCAATCCTCACATATAAATATATGAAATTTCTATTATTTCTTGCCTTTGACTGAATAGCTCAGTTTAGTGCATTTGATTTAATTTGAGAAGTTAAAGTGTGAGTTCCACTCCTATGCTAATACTGTCATTGGTCAACCCAGCAGCACCTAAAGAAGAGTGAAGAATAATAGTACTCTAAACGCTGTGTCATTACTAACCTGTGTTGTTTATTTGTGTCTTATTACTAAAGTTGTTTGTATTTGAAAGGTTTAAATAAAATTGAAAATTTTCTATACATTTAACATTTACTAATAGATGATGGAAATAGTCCAACGTATTATGACATATAATATACCATCATCACAAACTTTCAGGCAAAAGAAAATAATAATTTAATATACATTCTGGAATTATTTTTTTTAGATACCTGGGGGATTCACCGAGCATGACTGAAAATGCTAAGCGATAAATGATTTTTTGTGTGTATATGTTCGGTAAAAAAAAAAAAAGTCTTGCTACATGTATTTTTTTTTAAACCAAAAACTTGAGATGGGGCATTCAGTTTAGTTTAGTTTTTTTTTTTTTTTTTTGGCGGGGGGGTATCCAATTGAAGTCAGAATAATAATTTTTTTTTTTAGTAAACAAATAATAGGAATTTCTTTTTTTTTTGCTTGAAAGTAAATATGCTATTTACTAGCAGAACAATAAGGGATGGTGATAATTTGTGGAATTGATCTTTTTTTTAAAGGATTTATCAACACTATCTTTTGTTAGGACAAGTTATCTGTTAAATTTTGTTAGTTTAAATGTCATGTAGATTTTTTTGCGCTTACATATGTGGAAGACTTTTGTGAGATTTTAGCGGGGAGGGGTGGGGGAGTGATATATTTCTTTCTGATTGACCAAAATGAATTGAAAAAGTAATTTTCTATGTGTCTCAAAAATAAAAAGTATTGGCAGTTTGAAAGTGATTAATGATTGTTTTTGTTTACAAAGGAAAATAAAGAATAATATATATAATGAGTGTTAAGTGTAATTTTTTTAAATAAATGAAGTCACAATAATAACTTTCTGATTATTTAGTATGTACTCTGGCACCTTTTTTATATAGCTAGGAAAGCCAGTGCAAAGTCTTCAAATACTACTGAAAATACTAAATGATGAATTTAATGCCTATTTTGTTTTGCAGATTTTGGTTAAACATTATTCAGTAAGGAGGTGGTCTTTCCACACTCCCGAATAAATTTGATGTGTAAATTCGAATTAAGATATTTTGCAAATTTCGGTGAAACAACAGAAAGAGTGATAGTTTCTTTTTGGCTTTTTGTTCCCGCTAAAATTTTAAAAATAGTTACTATTTAGTCATTAAAATTGTTTAAAGTTTATTTGCGAACACATACTGAAAGTTATTTTGATCATATTTATTCATAAAAATTATAATATCCATATCGTTTTTTTGCCTTTTTAAATAAGAAAAAAGCCATTTCTTGTTTTAAAATTGTTAATACTTTTTATCACCTTTCACTTGTAATATTGTTTCGAATTACACACGAGAAAATTATTATTTGCACCTTATTTTGGTCAACCAATTGATAGTTTCTTTTTGTTCCATCCCATCCTTTTCCCCCTGCTAATCTTCATGTATCAATTTTCAATACTCATTATCTGTTTTAAGTGCAAAAAGTCTAGATAGATACTTGATTGACCCAAAATTCTTAAAAGAAATGTTATACAAACTAACAAAATCTAACAGATGCTTGACTAATAAAAATAGTGATGAGAAACTCTAAAAAAGGTCAATTCTACAACTAAAAAATACTAACCCTCATAATTATGTTATCTACCTTCCGCCAAAAAAAAAGTAACTCCTTTGCCTATTTTAATGGAGTAGTTCATAAGCCTTTGTGTGTGTGTGTGTTTGTTAATAAAAATAAAAAAAGCTATTTGTTCATTAAAATAGTCTAAAATAATAAAGTGAAAAATAGGATTAGAGCTAAATATGAAAGACAAAAATTATGACATAGATAGTAACTAATTTTATATTTAATGGTGGAAATATGAAAGTTGTTAATTATTTTCTCTGGATCATATTCAAAATTCATTATAGACTAACAGAATTGCAATGGAAATTTGGAAATGCATTTTAAATGTAAGAACATATATTTTAAATGGGGATCCAATTTGTTTAAGCTATGGTATTTGTTATGATTATTAATGAATGAGAAAATTGAGTCTGAAGGAGTAGATTAGAAATAACAACATTTTTGAACTACAAATACATGTAAAAATACCAAAGACAATGATGAATATAAATGATAATACACTGAACTAAACTTAGATTTGAACTTTTATTTAAAAACACAAATGGTTAGGTTTAAATGTCTTATTTTGATCACCTATGACACTATGTAATATATTAGAAATGTATAAAATGCTCAGAAAAGTTGAAGGCAAAGATTAAAAATTACTGGCATTGATTTGCATAGATTCTATTAATATAAAAAATAAATACTCATTGAAAAGACTAAAAAAAACCCCACTTAAATGAAAGATAATTCTGTAAAGATGTTATTTATAAGAGTCAAGACTAACTTGAAAAGTCTTAATAATCAACAGCTAGTATAATTTGAGATGTCTTAATCATTTTATTTCAATAAATTATATTTGTAAAATTATTAAGTACAACAATTATCCTGTATCCATGAACTCATTGTTTATGACTTGAAAGTGTATTAAAATAAAAATAAATTGAAAATTAAGAACATAAATTTCACATATTTGTAGAAATGCTATTATGAATCATCAACTACAACTATTTAGTCAAGCTTTGGTGGCTTAGTGGTTAGCACAGCTGCCTTACAAGCAGTTATCCCGGGATTCGCTTCCGGGATGACGCTTTGACACATGGAAAAAAAAAAAACTACAACTATTTAATTGATGCTTTGACATATGAAAAAAAAAAAAACTATTTAATCAATAAAATCATTTAAAAGTCCAAGTTTTGGAACTTTTGTACATACTTGGGGGGAGTCATTGAACAATCTTCAACACTACTGAAAATATTAAGCTATAAATTTAACGCATATTTTTTGAATTAATTTATTGTTTTATAGATTTTGATTAAACAACAGGCATAAAGAAAATATGATTTTACAATAAATTTAATGTATACATTTAATTAAATTTGTTGTTCTATAGATTTCAGTTAAACCACAGTCAGAAAGTGATAGTTTCTTTTTCAGTTGTTTTTTTTAATGCTAAAATCTTAAAAAATATCTTAATAATAATAGTTCATTATAATTGCTTAAAGTTGTTTATTACATCTCTAATGTGGTGAATTTTGAGAATATACACAGAAAGTTGATAATTATTTAGTATGCACTCTGGGAATTAAGCAATAAATATTTTTTTATTCAGTAAAGAAAAAAAAGGCATGCACATTTTTTGAAACCAAAACCATTACACAATTTTTAAAGCGATAATGATTTTTTTTTTTCAGTTTTATGTTTATAAACTTCTTTAACGCGTTATAAGCGCATAATTATTGATATTAAACAAAAATAAAGTAAAATAGGCAATAGATATCATTTTTATTCCAGAAATCAAATATAGTCAAAAAAATAATAATTTTCTGAATATTTGATCAAAATAATTATGTGCAATTTTTTTTTTTCATTTATGTGTAGTACCATCAATATCGTTGATGTTTCTTACACCAATTCTGAATCCACATGGATCTTTGTCCAAACGTATTCTATTATTGTATGTTTGAATCCTGCACAAATTGATGCAATAATAGGGATGGATTTTAGAGCTAAAAAGGTCTTTGGATCTCTCAACCCTATCATTTTAGAGTAGTTGAATTTGTCATACAACTTCTTGAGATACAAATGATTGTTTTTGAATAGGTGAAAGTATACAGCTTATATAATTTATTGTCTATGTGAAACCAATCTGTTTCAACATTGCCTTTTTTTAAATATAACTTTCATGTAGATTTTTCCCATAAGAACATAACTCTGATATATCTATTTGTCAATGATTCAGTTCATATGCTTATCTGATTTAGATCTGAAACCAAATTTTAATAGCATCTATTAAAATTTGTAGGTATCTTTGACCTTTTGGCATAAAATGATTTTTATCAAGTTAAACTGTATCATGTGGCAAATGGAATTACATTAACAACTATATACTACTTCTAAAATTGTATTATATTAATGTTTTATTTATTTTAATTTGCAATTATATTGAATTGCAAGAGATATAATTAAAACAAAGTAAACATTATTTGTCTGTTTACTTTGCCTTGTTTTTTAATTGCATTAATTATGGAGTATAATGTGGTGGCATTAATTAAATATTGTTCACTATTATCCAATTCTATTATAATAATTGTTTGGTTCTTATTGTGCACATGAATGAGTAAATAAGTGTTTGTGTGTGTCTGGGCTCTAATAAAAATAGAAGTTAATATGCACATAAACTTAGACTATTAATTAGCAAAAAGTTATAATTTATATTTGTTGAATAGATGCAATATTTAATTATAATGTATTCAAATAATTAAAGAAATAAGTAATGGAAAAATTCTAAGTTAGAAATCATAATTATTAAAATAACAAGCTGATTAATCAATGGACAAGGAAAAAATTAATTAGTACAAGAATATACTGGATGAAAAATGTTCTTGAGAAATTTAAATTATGAGGTTCTATAAAATGATAGATTAGAAAACAAGCTAGGATGAAATTACTGACACTAATAAGGAGGCTATTTCAGACTAGAGTGGAGATTTACTTAGAAGAAAATTTGCTTTATACCCAATTCATAGAAAATGGTGATCTAGATTCTCAATAGGTCTACTTTTTTCGTATTATAATTTAAGTGTACCTGAATAAATAAAGTTAATAATTAACATGTAAATATCTCTATGCCTTATGTATAAATAGTTATTCTGCTGGGTATTGAAGTAAAAGTACATTTAACTTATATTACTCTGATGATCTTTTTATTTTAGTGTGTGGTGTTCAACTTTTATCACATTGTCAAGAATTTAGATAGAATATAGCAGTTGGTGCAGTCAGAAAATCTGTATTCCCAGAGTTTTAAGAGATTCTACAAACAAGAACCAGTAACATTAGTACAATCGGATACCAATGAATTCAATGTTTATAACTTCTCAGAATGACAAAGTGTAAAAAATGTCTAGATAATATTCCATTGTTAATTCTAAAAAAAGATATGAACGTTGACACCTTACTTCTTTTTGGAAGTCCCAATAATAGAAATCACACACTGTGAAACCAATGACCCTGAAAGTATACTATTGGTGGAATTACTTAGAAGATTTAGGGTTACTTTACATAATTTCTCCAAATATATAGGGGAGAGCTGCCAACTTTATGATGCTAGCTTGAATGAAATGTATTGATGAATATCTTGAGGGAACTCTGAACAATTTTTGGCTGATCTAAATTTGTGACAGTAACTTCTGTTTATCTCTGAATTTTCACTTAAGGATTGCCTTTAAAATAGGCACTGCTCATGGATTAGTTTTGAAACATACCAGAAATTTCAAGAATTTAATGCAAGAGATATTAAAGAAACAATATCTAAGACTGAAATTTTTAAAAAAGGAAGAAATTGAATTTTATTACTGTGGAAACCTGGGATACATTGTGAAAGATTGTAATTAGTAACTGAAACTCATGGCAGATAAATTCAATATTAAAAAAAATTATGTGAATAGATGATTATAGTCTTTGGCAGATAATGGTAACAATAAAAATCTGGACTAAACTTGTTGAAATGAAGATAGCGAAGCAGGGAAATCTTTTTTATGTCACAGACAGGCTGGAAATCATTATGCAAAAATATTTAAAAACCACTCCGGTTAATGAGAGCTGATAATAAAGTGTGAGACAAACAATAAGTCTATTACTATAATAGGATGGTTAAAGTATCAATTAAGGTCAGTCAATGCCATAGAAGAAAATAGATTTATTTATGGTAAAAAAATAATTAAAAACATGATTAGGTCAAGTCTGCTTTAAAGTCTTAGGCACAAAAAGTGTGCTTAGTATTTCAGCACAAAATACGTATATTGGAGATCATGTGTATCTATTGTATGAGATAGAGTGGATGGCTGAACGGAGCTGAAAAGTCTGTGTTCAAATCCCCTATATTAGATCCAAATATTCTAAATTATTTGTATCAGAGCAAAAAAACAGCTCATATCCAAGGATAACTGAGTTGCATGAGAGGCAAAATCTTTCCATAACAAAATGCTATTGATATTTTTTGGGTTGAAAGCACAAGTCAAAGAAAGTTCAGATGCTTTAGTAAGAAAAGGAGTATCAATGGCTTGTCATGAAACCTAGAGGCTAAATTCGTATATGCAGTGATTACTAAATAACTGGTAACAAGAACTTAATAATAATGTCTACCCTATTCCTAATGTAAAAGAGATGCTAGATAGTTTGGAAAGAGCACATAATTACCTGAAGAAAGAACTAATCTTCTGATTATTGTAACCCATAGACTTATTTAAATACAACTATCATTTTTTTTTCAGAATAACTGATTTTTTAAAAGTCAAAATTGGTATGACATGCATATCCTCTTTCAATTGCATATAAGTAACTTCCAATTCAAAAGCTCTATGAACAGTACAAATGTGTGTAATCAATTCTTCAACTTCATAGCTAAACTTAATTCTAGAAAATTAATAGGCTCCACTAAGGAAATTAAATTCTGGAGAAAGATATAAAGCTTCACCCAGAAAAAGTTTAAAATAGTTTAAAATATATAGGATGAGTAGTATAAAACAAGAGCAGTTATTTATGGGGCTCAAGATTTTTTTGAAAGTTTTTTGAAGTGGAAAGTTCATGTGACTATATCTATTATTTATTTCATAAGGAAAGATTATGGACTTGAAGAAATAAGTTGCAAGAAGAGGTGTACAAAAGATAAATCAGCTGTTAATTTCGAACCTTCTACTGGTTCATCTTGATAATGGTTAAGCTATAATGCTGATTACAGTCATATCAAAGTTTGGAATTAGTGCTGCACTTAGCCAATCCTATCTGAGTATTAACTGTCCTATAACATTTATGTCAGAAACAATGTCAGGAGCTGAGAATAATTACAGCCAGTTGAATGAAATACCATTCACTGCTATATGTGCTATCAGAAAATTCCATCATCATTTATCTGGTTGACTTTTTAATATAATAACTTATCATCATTTCTTACAAAGAATATTCTTCAACAAAAGACAGCACCACACCATTTAAGTCCCAGAATAGCTAACTAGTGTAATGGATTGTCAGTGCTTGATTATGAGTTGAAATATAGACAAGGGAACCAGGTAAAACATGCAGATGTGCTTGCATATGCAGCCAAGAGAAATAGTGAGTAGGAGTGGAAACTAATATCAGCATAAAGGCCAACCCTGGCCATAACATGCTCATGAAATGGATAAAAGCTGGTTGGCCTAGAAAGTGTTGGAAATTCCACAAATCTTCATGAAATTCCTTAAGAAGTTATCAGCAAACAATGCATTCTAGCTGCTGATAAAATGATATTACTGTCTCAAGGATGTTCTGAAATATTAATTATTGCACTATAACTATTTTAGTGTAGTGATGACTATACCCCTAGCATGTACAGTCATGTATGATGACCTGGGAACTTATATAAAATAAGTGCAAAGATTGTCAGTTGGCTGCACATACACTATTGAAATACCGTAGCCTAAAGCTCAGAAACCATGGATCGATTCAAAGGATGCATATTTTTAATGCTAAATTGATATTGTGTCCAAATAGGTCAAATATAAAATTTATCAAGAATATAAGCTTATCGCAAACAATTAGAATTTTAAGAGAAATATTTGCACATCATTTATCCCTAAATCCCTGGTGTCTGATAATGTAGAAAGTTCAATTGGTCAGATTTTGAGAACTTTAAATCCAAGTTAAAAGTCATGCATTTTCAAACTACCATATCTTCCAGAAACAAATATGGTTGCTGAGTAAGCTGTGTACAGCTAAAACAGATGAAAACATACAAGAGATTACTAACGTGATTATGCTGTATCGGCACTTCATTTATCCACAGAGATATATTAATGGGTTGACAGCTTCATAAATAAGATTTCCATCCTTATATTAGAAAAATGTAGTCAAATACTCATGGAAGAAAAATGTACTTATTCAGTTGGTGAAAAAGTCTGGATATGAATAGTCTGCAGAAGAAATGGATAGAAACGTTCATCTTAAAAAGAATTTGGCAGCGGAAGTTCATTAAATTTTGGAATGCATACTCATCATGTCTGACAAAATTTGATATATAGTGCTGAGAGCAAAATAAATTTCAATAGACAATTACTGGTAGATGAACAATAACAGCAATAAACAATAAATTTTTTCCTATTATTGAAATAGAGGATCTATGTTAATTGCAGAGGATATAATGAACATTAAAGTAATATGTCAAATGTATTAATAAAGAAAAGAAGTCTGTCACTATATAAAGAGACTTCCAGTATACTTGAAGAATGGCACAATTCTCTGGAATGAGATGGGGTAATGCTGTGTGCATAAATAAGATTTACATGCCAAAATAAATGGTTGAGGGTGTGTGCTCAGTAAAATAAATTAAATGTGCACACAGATTTAGAATATATAATCTAAGTAGTTTTTTAAAAAAAAAGAAAAGTGGCAAATTAGAAAATTGTATTATCGGATTAAAATGAGACCTAAAATTTTTAACAAATTAATTACTTAATAGATAAGGATAAAAATAATTAATTAATCCAAGAACTGGTTAAAAAATATTCTTGAAAAGTTTATATTCTCTAGAGAAGTGAGACCCTATGAAAATCCACAGTACCCTGCATGGTTTAGTGCAGTGATAGAATGTCAGACACTGATGCATAAGGTCTTAGAGTCAATTCCAGTTCGAATTTTTCAGCATTTAAGTTTCTTATGAACTATCAAACAATAAAGACATTAAATTATTTATTTTTTAAAATTCTGGGAATCTTTTAAGATTCTGAGTATATTTATCTGGTCTGCATTATAATTTATGTCATCTTAGGGCCACATTAATAAAGAACATATAAATAAAGTTAATGACTAATGTTATATGTAGTTATCTATATACTGTATGTATATATCAGTGGTGGGCAACCTTTTTACACTTGCGACCTCTTTCTCAGACAAAAATCTGACTGATTTGTTTTTATCAGTCTAAATTATAAGTATGAATATGCTAGGCTAATCATAATAAAACAATAGTAATTCTAATTAATATCCAAATTTATATTCCCTAATACTTTAGTATTAAACACATACAATTTGAAATAAAATTTTTGAAACAAATCATATACTTACTAAAAAAAATTATGATACATGAAAAACAATTTATTTTCATATGATTTTTATCAATTTTTAAAAATTAAATTCTTTCAAAAAACAATTTTTCATTATCCAAAACTTAAATATCTTAAAATTTTTGTCACTGATGGGTTGCCCACCACTGATATGTATAACTATTCTATTGGTTATTAAAGAAACTTACATTGCTGTAATGATCTTTTTACTTTAATAAATGTGATATTCAACTCTTATTATTTGCACCATAATTGTATGATTGACAAAAGTTTGGAACATAGCTTGTTTGTATATTGATCAGTGCTTGTTTTGGTTTATAAAATTACTGTTTACATTATTACTATCCTCCCTTCTCATTTATCACCTTTCTCTATTGATACCTTTTTTTTTTTTTTTTGACCATTTAAGATATGATATTGTCTTTAAATTTATCAGTAACTTCTTTTTAAATAAAAAATTACTGAATATCTAATAACATTTTTATATAATATTAAAAATATTATAAAACCAAGAAAATTGTAAAAAAAAGTAAAAAATCTCTATGTAGTACATTAAAGCCTCGCCAATAACAGTGTGATTTGTGGCCAGATCCCCAACCTTTTTGCACTTAAGAGCACATTCTATAATACCGGCCAGGTGGCAGGTACAATTTATTTTTTCAATCAGGTGGCAAGCACCATTTATTTTTTCAATGTAAATTTATAGTTGGATATTGTTAATAATACACATAATGTACAAAAAAATATTTATTTCAAAAATAAAATTGTAACATATAAGTAATGTTTATATTTTTACACTGTAAAAGTATATTATGCCCTACAATTTGATTACAATATAATACAATAATTTATAAGAAATTTTAAAAATTAAATTTATTTGTATCAGATAAATAATTTTTTGTCATGTTCGGATAGCAGCGGGCACACGTAAAATGATCTGCGGGCGCCATGGGGCCCACGGGCATAGGGTTGGGGACACCTGCTTTATATCATATGCACAATTTATAGATATATGTATCAACTTTATTATCAAGTCTGTACTCAGAAAATAATATAGATGACTATGCATATGTAAGTACATATTAAGTTTTGCATATATACTTGAATTATTTGGAAATGTTAATTCACCAATCATAAAATCTTGCAAATGAGTCCTCATAGGTTTAAGTACTTCACCTAATTAGTTTTTATATTCATAAGTGATTTCCACTCTTTTTGTTTCTATTGATATTATTTCTTAGCAGTCTTATTCAGTTTGAAAAATGACAATACTGTATATTATTTTTACATTTTTGTACTAGCATTGTTTCTCAGGATAATAAATGTTTAATATATTCTTTTTATGTATTATTATTTATCATTTTGAAGAAGTCTGTTGGCCAGCTAAATTATAAGTAAAATGAAATATTAATATACAGCCCTGGAAAGAAAAAATTCAAAATTTGTCATAAGAAAATAATATAACATGATACATAATGTAAATAATGATAAAACAATTACAAATTTATTGATGCTAATGATTATGTGTTTAATCATTCATAAAAGATATTGTGAAATAGAAAATTCTTTTAATAAGGATATGAAATGTTTGGAAATCTTTTTCTGAGACCTTATCCATAATCCCACAAAACAATATGTTAAAAAACTTTTTATCTATGCAATGAAGGAACATTTTATAAGTGCATAATTTTCTGTAACAAGCAAATTGAAACATTCTGCAAGATTTTTTCAAATATTATTCTCCCAGTCAAAATTCTAGTACTTGTAATCAAATTAACCAACTGGTATTACTTGGGATTGTGATGGAGATTTTCTAAGAACATCATGTTGATGACTTTATTATTTTATTGCTGAATTCTATGTACTTATTTGGAGGAAAAAAAGTGCTACCATGAGAAAATTTACTGGCCTACTTCAGATTTTTTTTAGTTATCCATATTTTTGCATATTCCTCCAAATATCAAAAGACAAGTTGTCTTAGGAAAAATGTATTCAATATTATGTAATTAGATTAGCTGTACCACAAACTCAAAACATAGTTCCACATCTCCTATATGTCTTAAGTCAAGATCTCCTTTCTGGATGTTCTGCCAGGAAATGGACTTCATGTGAGACACCAAACCTATTTCAATTTTAGGATCCAAATCTATCGGGCATTATCTTCATAAATATTGCCAGTGTTATCAGTGATTTTAATGATCATTTATGGTAACTGCTGTCAACAAAGATAAATCATAAACTGTATAGTTAATCATTGTTTATTTTGTGCATCATTGCAGAATTGAATGACTTAATGAAGTCATCTGTTGATTTAAATCTTATAAATTTTAACTAGGAATAGTTAAACAGACTTTAAAAAAAAAAAAAAAAAATTCATCCATTAAATAGTAAATAAATATTTTGATTTTTTTAATATGAAATTATTATATGATATATTAATGTTATTTCTGTAATATTCATTATGTTGTTTGGAAATGTGTAAATCCTGAATCTCTTTTCTTACTTTTTTTAAAAAACATTCCTGTTGCAAGCAAATTTCATTACAAATTTGATTATTTGCTTATTAATAAACAAATCTGTATGTTTTCAAAATCAGTCATAATTACATAATAATAAACATACTTCAAAATTTTCTGTAATAAAAAATAAATAACTGTCACTCAAGGCAATATTTATTTTTTCCAGGTTATGGTGTTTAAAATATATTCATATTAGCATTTTGATCAGATTTTTTACATGGTGAACATTTTAGAATATTTTCTTATAATTTATTTTATTTAATCTAAATTTGAACTTTAAAATAAAAGCTTTTGTAATATTTATTGACTTGCTAATAGAACTAATTAATAATAATAGAATTATGTTTTAAAGAATGAATATATTATTTCATAATTATTACGAAAGATTGGGAATTTAAAAAATTGTTTTAAAATAAAAGCAAATGGTTACAAATTTACTATTTTTAGCAAACCAAAATATTTAAAAAATAAAAACACAACAAATTATTAAAAAAAAATAAAACATCAAAATTAGAAAAACATTATATAATTAAAACTTTACTTGGGTAAGAAATAGCTATTTTAATTTAACGTGCATGTGTTAACATTTTCAGATATTATACTATATATGTTGATGTTAAATATTTAATTTAATGATAGCATCATCTGTCAACTGGAGAGACAGCATGTTATAATGGATTATAATTGTATGGATTTAAAAAATTTAAGTAAAAATATATTCAAGGCTTAGAAAAATGTAAACTATGCTGTATCAAAGGACGTGACTTCAGTTATACATTATCCAAAAAGAAAGATGTAAACAAACAAAAAAAAAATATTAAAATTTACAAATTTAATACATTTTATGATATTCAAGCAGCCATTTTCTGTGCATTTTATCTTATCATGCTTAAAAAATAAATTACAAAAAAAAAATTTAAATTATGCCAGAAATTGTTTTTTTTTTTGTCTTGGAGCATTGTTCATTAATAAAATTCTTTCAGGTTTATGTTGAAAGCACATATACCTAGGTCTCGTTTTATGTGGTAGATAAGTTCCTTAGAAAACGTGCACAAAAGAAATTGCACAAAAGTAGACTTGACTTACCTTGAAAAGTGGGGGATAGGTACTGTAATTTTCAAAAATCGCATAAAAGCAAAGCAACAATGTAAAATTATTTTAAAATTTGCATAAAAAAAAATAAGGAAATAAAATATGAGTAATAAAAAATTTCAAATTAAAAAAAAATTGATACAAGACAAACTTTTTTACTTTTTTTTATTAACTACAGTGTTTAATTTTATTCAAAACTATATTTTTATGCCTAATTTACAGTATTTTACATTTTTCGTACATGTACAGTATTTTAATCATTATTGCTATTTGACGATATGCAGATTCGTCACAAGAGGAAATACATCTAGTACCAACTTCATTTTTTTAAATTGCTCTTATAGTAGATTCACCTAAACTAAAATGTTTTCCAATCGCTGTTGATCTTCCCATTTCGCTAAGCAATCTAAAATTGAAATTTTTGTTTCCAAAGAAATTCATTTTCTTGGGTGTTTTTTCCTCTCCATAGGGTAAACTAAAAGTTTAAAATAAAAATAAGAACTTAGACTTACGATAATAAAAAGGCACCTATTCACCACTGTTGGGCAAAATTTAATTAAAACTAACAATTAAAAATTAAATTCTTATTTTTGTCTTTAATTTTCAATTTCATTTAAAAATCAAATTTCATTGTTTCTCATCAAATTAATTTCAGATCACATTTTGTAATTTTTAAATTGTTAATTACAATTAAAAATCAGATTTTAATTGTCCAATTTAATTGTGCCTACCGCTGTTACTCACCTTTTAAAAATAAACTTGTGGACATTAAATGATTAATTGATTATGTACTCTTTTTTTAAAAAGCAAAAATAGAATGTGATTTAAAATGCAAAACCAACAACATGCATGGTATAGACATCTATAACATTTGAACAGATTTACATTATAATATTGTAAACTTTAATGTGTGTATATAAAATGGGGAAATCCTGATTTTAAGTGAATTATGAACTTCTTTATTGCATAAAATCTATTACAATACTATTATAAAGTGCTGAAAATATTGAAATTATTAGATGGAAGTCAAACTCCGATAATGCGCTGTTATTTTAAATATGATGTCTGAGTACGCGAAATTTATAATATTTAAATTAATAGTGCATTATCGGAGCGCGACTTCTGATCTAATAATTTTTATCGCATAAAAGAAAACCGCGTACAAAAATATTAAGAAGAAACATGAATCGCATAACTTCAAAATCACATTAAATAAATCCGCATAAAATGAGACCTGGGTGTATATTTTATTCTTCCTTTATTATCATTTTCGAATCTGATGTGCAATATATCACAAAATAATTTCTAAGCATATTTAAAGTTAATACTGACTTAAAAACATCAAAACTATTATAGAGATCATAATTTTTTGATAACAAGACTAATCTGTTGTGTTTATACAAGAAAAAAGTTATTGAAAAAAAAAAGAATATTACCCAGAAAGTCAGACATTTTGCTATTTACTGTATTTAAAAAATAAAAATATAGTTCATTATGTTTTATTTTTTCTGAGAACGAAAAATATATGTACCTTTTCTTATTAATAACTATATTACTATTTTTTTAAAAATTTGTTTATCCTATAATTTTACTTTATTAGTACATACTATACTTGTAAAAAAAAGTATCTGTTATATATATATATCATAAAGGTTGGACAGATGTTTTCAAACCTATCTGCCATACCAGGGCACCCCTAGGCTATTAGAACCTAGAACATTTATATGGTAGGCAGATATGTATGGGTAAGATTCCATTTTTATTGACCGATATTCCTAGCCAATAGCTCATGGAGGAGATGAGTTTTATAAAGCATTTCAAATTTATTTTTAATTACATATTTCAAAGTATTATTAATCAAGATAAAATAATAAGTCACTGCCACTACTAATAAAACAAACATTTATTACACATTTAACATATATAAAACAAATTTGAGGATTGGATTATTTAACATTATTAGATAGATTTAAATCATATTTATCTTAATATGCACAGATGGAAATTTTCATACCATTTAATATTTTATAATGTTAAGCATAGGTAGACTACATAGAATACACATTTAAATATTTTCCAATTGTTTAACCTCAGGCTAAAAGTTTGCGGTTGAACCAACACTAGCTTCCTGATACACAGATGTAACCAATGCAACATGAGAATGTTAACTTAAAACTATGCTGACAGGAATGTGGGTCTGTAGCATGATATTATCTCTTATGTGACTTTCGATCATTTAAGTGCCCAAGGGTCTGTTTGCTTTACATTTTAATAGAATAATATTTCCATTCTACTAAGATTTAAACATAATTTTTGAATAGAAATTAATTAACATTATTTTCTTTTACATTACTTTAAAATATAATAATATTTTATCTTTAGATTTTTCATTTTCTTTTTTACTTTAACTTTTAAGTAATTATTTAATAGTTTTCCATCTGTGCAATTTTATAACTATTATTTAAATTTTAATCTTTTTAAATATCAATTTTATTTACTTATCTTTTACCTTTTTAATGTTCATTTTAAAATGATATAACGGCAAATGTATATCGTTACAATATATATATATATATGCACATTGAAAAGAGCTACTGTACTCTTGCAATACATGTTTCATTCTAAACAAAGTTTATCAATAAAATGTGAGCTATTTTACGCTAAATATATTATATGTGAGAAAAGCTCAATAAAAGTATTCTAGTTTTTCATTTTAACAAATAATTAAATTTATATTTCAAATAACCAAATATATATCTTTTCATTTTGGTAATCACTTTTTTTTTAATTATCATTTTTAATTATTATTAATGCACTGCAAGATGAAGTTCTCCAAGTTTAATCTAGTTTCTCTCATCCAGAACCTTTCTTCTCCACATCATATTACCAAATTTACTTATTTTATCCATCCATCTCAAATGTGGTTTCTTCCTAAATCATTTAAAACTGCAACTTTTCATCTACTGTCATTTTTTTAGCAACATATTCAATCCAACTTCATTTCACTCTTAATTTTTTTAATAGTGTCAGTGATACCTGTTTGTTTCCTTAACCATGTATTTGTTTTCAATCTCTTCATATTTCATTGCATTGTTTGAAGTCTTTATATTGTTTTTCTTTTAGCTGCCCAAATCTCAAATCTATAAGCCAAACTAGTAAAACACATATTAAAAATCTTCCTTTTCAAACACATAGACATATTTTATTATTACTAAATTATCAAAAATGGTCCAGTCAAGTTTAATTCTGTGATTAATTTTATTCATTATGTTTCCATCTGTATTCATAATCTGATCAAAATATTTGTAATTGTTACCTTCTTCTAACTCATTATTATCAATTTTTACTTCTTTTCTGAAAATCCGTAGAACATTAGTTTTTTTTTTTAGCATTATCTTTAATACTATTTTCATATTTCATTTAATAACTCTTGCAATATTCCATGAAACATTATTTGGAAGAGAAAAAAACCACTTTAGTGTAAAATCTAGATGTCTTAAATAATCTATTTATTTTTACTCTATATAATAGCTTCCTGTTTTAATCCACAACATATTTCTTGTCAAATGGCCATAAAAAATTTGGAAGATATATTCTTTTTATGTTAATCTTTTTGGTATCACTATGTAATCTAATCACTGTTGTTACATTTCAATAAATATTCCTTAGTATATGACAATGTCTTACATCATTGTAGAAATACTTATAGAATCAAATGATTTTTCATAATCTACAAATCCAAAGCATAAAGCAACTCATATTCATTGATTCTTTATATAACTTCTCTCAATATTTAGATATGATTTACTGTGCTAAAACCAATTTTAAATCCCTCTTGCACTTTTAGTTAGCTAAAATCCAAAGTTCACTCAGTTGTAATTATCATGGTAAAAATTTTATATAGAATTGATAGAAAACTGATGAGTGTAATTTTTAATATCTTCTTTATTTTTAAAAATGTCAATGTTTCTACTGCATTCTTCCAATCATCTGATACATCTTTATCATTTAGACATTTGGTATATGGCTTTGGCAACAATTTTTCTATTTTTTTATCTGCTTCTGTTAAATTATCAATACTAGTTTCATTTCCTAGAGCATTTCCTTGCTTCAAAGATTTAATTGCATGTCTCACCTCTTAATTTAAAGTGCTTGGCAATTCAGATATAATAAGTGGAGAGAATGCTATGTTTTCTTTTTTATTACTATATAATTTTTTTGTAAAACTCTTTCACATATTTCATACTGTCATCTCTTTTTTTAATAATAATTTCATTTTTTCTTCTTATTGCTCAAATAACGTTCCTTCCAGTACTAAGATGTTATTTCACATTTTAGAGACGTATTCTCTTCTATAGCTTTTCTTGTCAATTCACAATTATATTTTTTTATATCATTATTAACTCATTTTTGTATTATTTTTCAAAATTCTAGATTTTCAATTTTTTTAATGTATCATTTTTTAAAATGTTTATATTCCTTATTTTTTTGATAGATTGTCTTGTCTCAGTAGAAAATTTACTGGTAAGTTGCTGCTTTTTTGTACCAACCATCTTTTTTGTTGTTATTCTTAATAGAGCAATAATTATCTTCTTGTTTTTTTCAGTCAAGTCTGACTCATCATTAAAATATGTTAATATTTTAGAATGATCTACCAGTTTTCAATTCATTAGAGATTTTCTGAAAATTATAAATATCAACTGTTAATATGAGCTTTATTAATAGTTTTTATTTAACATCTATTTTACATCTCACTAATCAGTGATTACTTTCTGTGTTAAATCTAATATTACAATATTGAATCCAAATATAATCTAATTCTGCTGTATTCTCATTTGGATGCTTTCATGCCCATTTCGATTGTCCTTTCTCATTTCTCTCATTATAACCAAATTTGCTCACAGTATTTTCATCTTTCAGTCATTTACTAATTCTATCATTAAAGTCTCTTGTAATATTGTTTGGTTTAATCAAAATCATTATGTATACTTATATAAAAATTCCCTACTTCTTTATCATGATGAGAACTTATTGGGGCATAAATCTGAATTATATGCTTTTGGTATTTTTCATTAATTTAAAAACTAATCTTGCATCATAATGTTTGTTATTCTTTCATTTTTTATTTATAATGAATCTCACTTCACTTATGCTTCCAATATTTGTGTTTTTGTAGTAAAATACATGTAGTTTTAAATTAATTGTCCCTTCATCTCTTAACTTCATAAAGTCCAAAAATATTTCTTCTAACTTGTGCAATTTTTTTTCATTCGAAAATGATCTGCAGTTGTAGATAATAACTAAACAAAAGATTATTATTGAATGGCAGCCTGGATTGCAATCAGAGTATTCTTAGCACCCACTGAATTTTTGCCGTCAACATGTGTTTTGGCTGATAAACTTTACAGCCACTTTAGAATAGAACCGCAATTTAGTTTTGTCTATGATGATTTTAAATATCTAATAATAATAAAAATCATTCACACACTCATTTATCTTGCTTTCAAGAAAACTACTGATATTTTAATTGAGAATTCTCAAGAAACTGAGAAGAAAGACTATGTTGTTTTTTGATTTCAAATTTAGAAGTAAAAAACAATTAAACTCACCATACTGACTGATGCATGTTGGTAAACAACTATCCATATTCATTTACCATGTGAATAATCACATAATAATAGTAGCTGCAATAACAAGAATGTTTGAAGTAGATTTTAGAAATTTCCCTGTTTGGTTCTTTTAAGGTCTCAAAGAGGAATTAAAGTGTCTTCTTTTAGTTCTGGAGCCTCTTTTTCTAATATAAATTTTTAAATAGCAATGGAGATTCTAGTCTTAATTTCTATAAGTGTATGACAATCTCTTTAAGTTTGAAAATTGTCATATTTCAATTATATATATATATATATACCAATTTTAACACATGTGTGAAGAGTAGTTACTTTCACAATATTACAGATATATAAATCACTATTTATTAAATTCAGTGTTTTTAATTAAAAATGAGAAATCTTCTGTTCCCTGTGATATATAAACTGAATTTGTACAAGTAATATGCTGATTTAAAAATCAGGCTCATAATAAGTTCAAACTCTAATTATTGGTTTATTTAAAAGAATACACTTTAACCATAGATGTACCATCTATGATTTTAAAACAATTATTGATGGGAGGGCATGCCAAATTTAGCACATGTGAGAAGAGTAGTTGCTTCCACAATATTATGACATATACATCACTATATTATTATTATATTTATATAAATTAATAAAATTCAGCGCTGCAGGTAGTTAAAAATGAGAAACCTTCTCTTTCCTGTGATATATAAGTTGAATTTGTGCAAGTAATATGCCATTTTAAAATCAGGCTCATAATAAGTTCAAACCCTGATTTAGACATGCTCTGCAATTGTTGGTTTATATCAAGAATAAGCTCTAACCACAGGTGTGCTACCTATTTTTTTAAAACAATTATTGATTGGAGTATGCATAACAGTTTTAGCATGTGTGTGAAGAGGAGTTAATTTCACAATATTACAGATATATGTATACCATTTATTCTCACTCATTTTTGTCCAATCCATAGTCAAAAATGAGTTAATGAAAAAATTTAAGTTAACCTAGGAATACTTCAGGCTATCTAGAGAGGGGAAAAAAACCTTAATCTTAAAATTTCTTGAGTTCATAATTATAGCATTGATTTTTGTGTATATTTAATGTAAGAAATGATCTTTGTGTATATTTGTATATTTAATTAAAGTAATAATGACAGATTTTTTTCCTATTATTTATTGACAAGTTACATTTTACATTTGAATAATAGAATATAGTTACAGGTGTGTGTATATTAATATCAAAATGCTGTGGAAGTATTTCTTTTTCAATATTAAATATATATTTATATGATCTGAATAATATTGACCTCATTAAATTAGTTTTGAAAAAAAAAATCTAAAAAACAACAACATTATCTTGATATATTTTCAATAGGAGCAGTACTTTACTTCAGAATTATTTATTGTAATTTTAATAATTAATAGATATAAGTTTGTAATGACTTATCAACATTGCCAGATCACTTTTTACTATTGGTCATCACACATTTAGCAATTACTTTCAATTGTATTGAAGTATTTCAATGAAAATTAATTTGCTTCTATAGTTATAGGACTCTGACATTAGACCAGTAATTAAATATTTTAGTTACCTTAGTTTTGTTAAGTGTAGGCACTTTTCATCTTTTGGTAATGATGATGTATAACAAACAAAGCATTATATGACATTCTTATTCTATTTCAAATCTATCTCTTATAATATTGAGCGATCAAAGGATACTAGATGGTGTGCTGTATATAACTGCCCAATACTATGATAGTAATATATAAATAAAATAGAAATTCATGTAACATTACAATACTAGCCTATGATCAAAATTTTACTAAAATTCTTCCATAACCATCATTTTATCTATTAAGCAATAGACCTTTCCAAGTGAAATTCAACTAAACGTACAATATATTATGCAAAACAAAATAGTCTTTATTTTTTGATTATTGTTGTGTTTATTTTTTGTAGCATTATATTTAAAAAAAATTCCATAAAATTTGTTTTTTTATTTTCAATGACATTATTCATATTCAAATGAGAAAAGTTATTATTCCAGACAAAAGAATATTCTATGGAATATGTTTAGAAGCTTTCATTTTTAATTGAATATTGTTGAATTTAAAACATCAAGCCCTTAAGATAATATGTTAATAAATGTACAAGTTGACATAAAAATTTCGCATTAAATAAAAAAAGTTTAGATTTAAAAAAGACATGAAGAAATGAAAGAAATAATGACTATTTTTTCATGGAATTCAAGAAGTCTATAGATTGATAAGAAAAGTATGTAGAACTTCAGATAATAACATGAAAAAGAAAGGGGGGGGGGGAGAGGATGTGGGAGGAGAAGGAGCAGGTTGCCATGATTTGAATTTTTTTTTCTTATTATTATTATAAAGTAGTATTATGTAACATAGCAACTCTTGGTGGTTGTGTTGTTGTTTTTTTTTCGTTCATTCTTAAAATGTTCAATATAGTATTTGTGATTGCTTCTGCACAGTTTGATGTGATGATTTGCTATTGACTGTGTCAGCTAATAAAAAAAATAGTCTTTTTTATTTTTAGATTTTTTTTGTAATTTTTTCTAGTTTTTTTTTAGCATCTAATTAGCCATTCTCTGAACTTATATATATATTATACACTCATTTGTCATAAATATTTACACAAACTGAACTAAAAGATAAGCGAAAATAAAAATAAATTTAAAATACAATTTCTTCTGTATATTTTTAATCATTGAAAAGACTTTTACTTATTTAATTTTTCTAATTTTAGTTACTTGGCTTGCAACAAACTGTTGATTTCCTGTTACTAGTATCAAATATCCATCCCATCCCATCCCATGATAGATTTTGACTTTCAGATTTTTTTCATTCTTCTCCTCCCCCTTTTTTTTTAAAATTTCATTTTAATAAAAGAATCTTATAATTAAAAATAGTGATTATTAATATATTTATTTTTTATAATACACAAAATTATAAGTTTAAGTTGTTAGATAGCATTGGACATACATGTTTATTTAAAAGAAATTATTGTAATATGTAGGACAAATGAAAAGTTTTTTTCTTTTGTTAAAACTACACTAATGAAATTTATTGTAAAATTGGTTACTGTTATGAAAAAAAAAAAGTGTATTTTTTGATTTTTTAATACAGCAGTCTCCTATTTAAGTGTAGATATTTTTCTACAAAAATTTAAAATGATTCTCCTAATTATATTATATTGATATTAGTTACTAATTACATACTTTATAGAGATGTTTTTTAATAATGCATTTCATGAAGACACCATCTTTGAAACATTTTATTATAATTACCTTATTGCTTTTTCCGTCATTTTTTATTAAGAATCTTGCCCAAACTTATTTTTTCTTTTTCATTGTTTTTTGTCCATCTTTTTTGTTCATAAAGTTTCAATAATCTTTTGTACACAATTTAGTGCTGATATAATACCATTAATTCAGCTACTAAAAATTTAACAATTTCTAAAATGTGCAGATATATGAGGGGCACTTCAATTTTTCACAACCACCTAACTTTTTTGTTTTAGCATAAGTTATCAATTTACTTAAATAACATTTTTACTCAACCTTGAATATAAAATTAAAAAAATAATTAAATAATATAATAAATTAATTAATTTAGTTATATTTGAAAATAAAATAAAAAAAAAATTAATTTCAGAAAATATCTTAAAATTATTAAATCTAATTGATATAACCCAATATTTCTGTTCTGTCTTTCTTAGTTCAGTTGCTCTACTTCAGTCATGCTTTTTTTATATAGAAAGGTAACAGAAAACTTTAATTATTAAGGTTATTAAAAACATTTATTTTGTGAACTCTACAAACAATTAATGTTAACTGCTAAATCTTACAGCAAATCAGCAAATGTTTATTTTTTATTAGATATGCTTTATAAATTAGGATGGTGAACTGTTCAATCAGTAAATGTCTTTTTATTTTTATTGCTACTATATAAAGATATACAAATATAAAAATGAATTTAATATACAGAAATATCCAGTATTATAAGCATTAAATTTAATAATTATTATTTAATATTTATTTGAAATCTCACCATCATGTGATGTAAGAGATATATTGCTGAATTATTATCTCATGTTCTCTTAATTGAACAGATTCATAAATTTTGATTGGCTAAGGAACCAAGAGGACTGAATTAATGGCATTGCATGTCTAATATATTTTTATTAAGTAAGCTTTTACTTTATTTTTATTTTTCATGGGCTCACAACAAATGTTTAGCAAATCTCAAATACCATAGCTAGGTATAATGTTTTTGTCAATTGGGTATATAATTATATATTGAAATCTGTAGTGAATGTTATTTCTCTAATAATACTTCATAAGGAAGATTTTTTTTGGGGGGGGGGGCTGTATTACTAATATCTATTGGGCACTAGTAATATAAGATGATCTGACAACAGTTAATTGCAATCACATTAATAACAAAATAATATTTCAGACTGCTTAAATAAAAGTCATATGATGAAAATTTATGAATTGGCAAAATGCCTTTTTTGGGTCATTAAATTTGGCAGTGATTTGATTGCACCAAATGATAATAACTCCATTTTGATTTTGTGTAAATAACTGAATAATTACAGTGGACTTGCATATATTTTCATCTCATTAAATATTTACTTTTTGTTTATTATCAACATTTATGAAAAGAAATGTCCAAATAGTTAAAGTTTTGTTTAACATTATCACAAATTGTTCATCTCTTATTGCAAAGCTTATTACTGTTGTTTTTACTTGTGCTTGCAATTTTTTTAAACTTGTGTAACAGGTGTCTTTTTCATGTAGCCTATGTACAGGAAATTTTGACTTTGTCAGGAAAAACAAGTCATTTTATATTACATCTTAAATTGCTTTTTCATATTTTTTGTTCTCTTGTTTCATACTTCCAAGTTTTTAATCTTTTTTAATTAAACTTTACTTTTCATTTTTCATTACATTATCTATATTTTAAAACTTACTTTCTTTTCACACTTATTTTTTATATCAAACAAAGTGTCATGTGATTTCTGGCTTATATTTAACCTCTGCATTAAGATTTGCAATCCGCTTTATTTTTTAACATTTGGCTCACTCATTATAAGTATAAGTAATTAATGGATACCATGTTATAATCCAGAAAAAATACTTAGCCAGCCTATTTTTGTATTTTCTAAAGTAAGTTATTCTTTCCATTGAATTTTCTTTAGATCCAGTCCATTTTTTACTCTAATTATTTTTTATTATTACTATCTGCATTATTATTGGAATTCAGATTAGAAGATTTGAAGTTTTTCAGGTCACAAGTTTAGGATTTTTCTTTCAGATGGTCAATCCAGATAACCGTACATCTTTAGTTAGTAAATGGGTATTTGTCATTTTTTTAGAAAATATAAAAATCATATGATCACCATTTCTTATGCTTGCACTAGATAGGGATTTTATGCACAAACCTTCTGACATCCATTGATTACTTTGGCTTGCACTGAGTGGCACTACTGTATGAAGAGTTTTGCTTGTTTTAAAATATGAAAATTTCTTGATAATCAAAAAGTTGGTGTGTATCATAATGCAATCCTTACCACATTTAAGGGAGATCCTTTATTCTGTGATACTGAACTAATTTACTTTTTTTTATTATTTAATAATCTTTTTAAATATTTAATCCTACTAATTTCTTATTCTTTTCAATCTCTAGTGTTTCTTTTTCACTATCCATTTGCTTTTATGCATAAATTTTTATCCATTATTACATATACCAGGGATGTAAGAGTTACCTTGGGTTACGCATTAAATACACAAACATTACTGGAAGCCGATAAGCAAAGAAAAAAAAGTTTCTTGCATAATTTTTGTGATATCCACCATTACAGATAAGCAAAAAAGTCCTCAAATAATAATCTGAATTATGCAGTGTCTTGTTCAGAGAACCTTTTAAAATTATTGAGCAGGTTTCAAGTTTGTGATGTCACTGATATTTTTTAAAAAAAATTTTATTATAAAAATAAAAAAAGGCACTATGAAACTAATGGGATATTTGACATTGTATTTTATGTGCATATATATTTATTTTGCCACATTGCAACATGTAATCACAAAAAAATATTTGTTTTAGGTAAGTTTATACTTTTGTGTTGGCTACATTCATAGTCATCCTGGGCTGCCTCTGCATCCCTTGGTTTGATACTCCTGATGTTTAATATTAAGATCACTGTCTTTAAGTGATTTCATTTATCAACAAAATTTGATGCACTGAATTCTATTACTTCATTCTAGCTTTTTTAACACAAACTGTAGTTGATTTTTTTGTTTGTTTATCAAATGGTATTGGTTATTTATGTGAGACATTGTGTAAATTATTTGAACTGATAGATATACTAACTACTGTTCCTAACTATTGTTATTTTTTCTCACCCAAATTTATTTATCTCTCACTTAATGCACAAATTGTTATCTGAAATGTTACTGTCATGCTTGATGCATTCATTCTCAATTATTTATTGAAAGATATATATGATAAGAGATTGATTTGATCCTAGATATAAAGAAAATGGTTATAATTGTTTAAAAACTTGTCTGAGTATTTTAGTAAGTTTGAGAATATTTATTAAAACTATCTGTTAATTTATATTAAACTTGAATTTGAAATATATATTTCTTTTACTATTATTTTCCTACTGAAAATTTGTATGTGTGTGTTTTAATGTATAAATTTTGTATATTTATAAAAATCTTGTAATTTCATAATGAATTGGAGTAAAAAAAATGTATTGCATTACCAAATTTTATATTGTACATCATTAAATTAACCATTTTTAAATTTTAATTTTGTAATTATTCTTAACTCTAACTGGGATATAGTTGTCTATTGTTTCTTCAATGCAGATTTGTTATTTTTTACAGCCTATTTCATTTATTTTCATAATACTTCATATTTCAAAGTGTAAATGCATTAGATTATTGCTATCATTAGTAATAATCTTATGAAATTACACGTGTTTTTTTTTTTTTTTTTTTAAACTGAGTATTCCCATGTATGTGTAAACAATTTTTAGTCTTACTTGAAATTCCTCATGATTTTATAATCCATAATTCTATCAACATTTATACTTATATTAAAATAATGTAATTCAATATCTTCTCCTTGTATGAATCAAATGTTAATCTTTTTTTTTTAAAACATCATAAACAATTATTACTTTGGATAATATTAAGATATCAAGATGATTGCTTGATATATAAGTACAAGTCCAGTGTTTCTCCTTGAAAAATTTCAATAGCCAGAAATTAGTTTATTAATTTAGATGTAACAACCCATCTATTGTCCATTGTTTACGCAGACTTATAATAGATAGTTCTGTTAAAGAGTAAATAAAAGAAATTTTTGTTCCTAATGCAGATGTTAAAAGTTAACAAAAAAAGTCATGTGATGCTTTGTTTATATATATATCATTCTTACCAAAAGGTCAAAGGTGATCACAATTATCATGAAATTGAGTTCCTTAAAATATATAGTGGCTGGCTATTGTCAGATGTATTTAACTATATAATGAAGTTGGCTTGACCATATAACTTTAAGATATTGGAATAGTATGGAAGAAGCAAAGCTGGTTGCTGAATGATGGGTGCAAAACTAGTTGGGGTTTAGGTTGCAGCACTGCCATAAATATTGTTAATTTATTTATATTTTCACCAAATTAAATATTGCATAGTTAAATTAGCTTTTTAAAAAAAAATTTTTTTTATTTTTGACATTTCTATAGCTATTCTAAATTCTAATTGTGATGTGGGTATACATTGTTTTGTTTTTTCAAAGCAAATTAAAAATCACACTTTTCATTTTCTAAAAATTTATTATTTTTTAAATTAGAATAAAATCTCAATTACCTGTCATAGTCATTTAATGATGTCATATTTTTTATACTTTTTAGTTTTGTTTATATCTGTTAATTATAAATTACATAACATTAAATCTTCCTCTATATATTGTAAAATGAAGATGTTATAGGTGAAAGATATCTTTCAGAAAAATAACATTTTTATATTCTACGATTTCTCATATTCTATTTTATCATATAACAGTTATTTATATATTTGCGGTGTCTAATGTTATTTTGCCAAAATATTGGTATTTTTTTAATATTACAAGATTTTAGGATGGATGATCTTGAAAATTAATATGGATTATGCTCTAAATATTAAGCATAAATGTTATTGTGGAAAAGATATATACATCAAAATATAGATACTTATAATAATTTAAAAAATAAGTTTACATATTAAAATGAAATCTTTTCCTTTTTTTTAAAATTTAACCTGCCTGTTCTAAAATAAAATCTTTGAGGTCAGCCTAAAAATACTGAGACTGGAATCAACTGGTTAGAATCCAATATTTATACCTTTTATATGATCTCAAACAATATAAGAACTTCATTTTGAACTGCTGGTTAATACACCCCAATTCCAACTTCTCTAACAAACTCATAAAGAAACAGTGAAGGCAAATGCATTACCAGACTTATTAGATAGTACAAGTTTGAGTGTTTTCCATTCTTTTTTCTTCTATTTAGATATTTATTTATTGATCAATAGTGGATAGTTATCTGAATTGGTGAAAGATCATCTATCTGAAATAAAAATTATAAATCTGATTGAACACTATTCTATAAAATTTGTTTCAATAGGTTTTTTTTTTTAATAATAAAAAAGCGAACAGAAGTTTAAAAACAATTAAAACATGAAATCATTTGACATATTTTGACATCAAATCAGATCATAAACTCATCTATAAAGCAATATTTATTCAAAAATAAATTGATCTTAATGTCATATAATAAAACTCACATAAACAATTTGGAGATATAGAATTGATATGTCCAACATCAAAAACATTAATATTTTAACTTCAGATCTGTTTTGTATGGCAGTGCAATTCTTATATTTACTCACTGCAAGTACTAAAGAAGAATAGAAAAATCTTGGAACATCACAATAGTATTTTTTTTTCCTTATCTCAAATAATCTTTTTAGACATTCTCCATAAATAAGCTTCATGGAACACGGCTTTTCGAGTTTTTCAATAATCCAATGGTTCAGACTGAAATTATGAATTGCTAATTTTAAATAGACTGATTTGATGCATGTGTTTTCTTCAGTTTTTAGAATTTGCTATTGATACATTTCATATCCATAAAGATTTGCTAAGTTAAATATATCATTTTAAGAATTGTTTCTTTTTCAACACTTATTTGTCAGTCTTGTTTGTGTCTTGTTGAAACAAAAATTAATTTCTTAGAATATCTGATGATGACTGCTTCTATTAAAGTAAGCTAGTTTCATACTTTTTTATAGCAGATTCAAAATCTTCAATTATATAGTCTGTGTATATCTTACCTTTTCCATCAATGGAGACTAATAAACTATTGATGACGGTAGCATATCTCTGATGGTCATTATGTCTACTTAACATACAAACTGAAACTAAATTCATATCTTTTCAACTGAAAGATCTAGTTTTCTCATTTGCATAAATATTTTGTATATTTTTTCAAAGGAGTCTTGTAATCATTAATGAATGCAACATAATAGATATTTGTTTACAAATTCTAGATATTATCATATTCTATTCATATTTCTATCTTTGTTTATCATTCTCTAAGTTTCATGCTTTTCTTGTTATATTTAGCATATAATAAAGTAAATAAATAGATTTCTTTAGTTTGTTATTGTGTTTCATCTGGATTGTAGACTCAAACCAACAGTAACAAAAAATATGATAACAAAAATTCAATTAACATGATTTATTAGGATTAAATATATTACATAATATACAATATCAATGAATATAACAACATGTATATAATCTCAATTAATGCAGGGTTGATAATGCCTGAAAGACTCAACTCATTTCCAGCTGTGAGTTTGTCCAATGACTTCCGCTGTACCAGACAGCTTCCCTCGAGTTGGCTCTGGTCTTAGCAGCTTCCAGTCCTATCATGGACTTGCCTCACTGTATAGACCTATAACATAATGGCTATAATGGAAATGCTCACTGTTAGCAGTGGTTTCAATGGAGAATGTCTATGTCACTTAGGTTAGACAGACATTCTCTCCTTATCTCTAAAAAGGCTGACTATTTATTGCCAGATCCCCAATCTTACTGGAAGTAATCGGATTCAGAGAGCATCATTGCTTGTTGGTTCATACTAATTATTGGCCGAATTTTATCTATATGTTTACCCATTGGTTAGCATCAATGACTGCTCAATCCTATCAGATAAGGGAGAAATCTGGACTACTCCACTTCTGAAGACAAGGTGAGAGAGATATGATTGTTATTTAATAAGACTACCTGTAATGTTAAAAATGGAAAAACTGCAGATCCTGATGAAATATTTGAAAAAGTATTAGAATATGGTGATATTTTGTTAGCTTCACAAATATTGGAATATTTTTAGCACTATATGGACCCATGAAATTGCACCACCTGATCTTAAAGATGCTTTTATTGTCCCCCAGTTTTTAATAAAGGGAATAGACAAGATTGCAGTAATTATTGTGAAATATCATTATTATCCACTATAACAGACGTATATGGAAGAATTTTGTTGGATAGGCTGCTTTCAGTTATAGATGAATGATTATCAGATATTCAATGTGGGTTTAAAAGAATCAAGAAACACTGCAGACATGATTTATTGCAAGAAAATTATCAGGAACAAAGGAATGATTGATATATTGTTTTTATTGTTTTGGTCAAAGAATTTGATTCAATTAATAGAACAGTTCAATGATATTTTTTGAAATTAGTTGGTTGTTCAGCAAAATTTATTTTTATTATATGATAAAGGAATGAAAGTAAGAATTATTATTATAGGTGGAAAATCTGAGGCATTTGAAATGAAAACTGGTGTTAAGTAAGGATGTCTGCTAGCTCCAATATTGTTTTCATTTTTATGATAGTAGACCCCTGACATTTTTCATAGAAGGCTTAATCCAACAGGTATCAAGATAGGATACAAGTTTGATGGTAGAATTCTTAATTTGAATCAATTAAAAGTGAAAACAAATTTTTTTTGGATTCAGGTTCAAAAGACATTTTATGAAATGTTCTTAATGTATTAAATGCAACATATAAAGACTTTGTTTTATTAATTAATGTTCAAAAAAAACTTTTTTATCAACCAGTGATGAAAGAAAAATTCTCTGTAACTTTTAGTTTAGATAGTTATCAACTTGAGAATGTAAATCTATTAAATACTTTGGTAGTTTTATAAATAGAAAAATAGGTTTAGATGTTGTGATACAAAACAGATTCCAAAGTGTTGCTGCTGTTTTTTAACAAGTTAAAAGAGAGTATTTCATTATATGGGAAAATAACTTTTGTAGCCATATATAAAACTTTATTTTACTTAATATATTATATGGAAGTGAAACTTGATCACTCTAGCAGTGCAATATAAATATATTAGAAAATTTTCATTTAAGGATGTTCTCTAAAATTTTAAAAATACAATGGCAAGATCATAAAATCAATCAATGTATTCTTCACCTTATCAATCAATAGTAGTCTGTCCAATAGACAGGTCCAGAGAGTAGTCACTACATCAGTTCATCCATTCTTCCATTCTCTTCCTTGCCCATTTCCTCAATTCCACATAACCCCTTCCATCTCTTATATCATCCAATAATGTCAATCTCTTCCGTCCTTTCTTTTTATTTCCACTCACCATTCCTTCCAAAACATCTTTCATTAAACTATAATCTTTTCTTAGTATATGTCCAATCCAGTTTCTCTTTCTCTCTTTGATACTTTCAATCAATCTTCTTTCCTCATTAACTCTTTTCAAAACTTCTTCATTTGTTATTTTATTCACCCAACTGATTTTTTCCATTTTTCTCCATGTCCACATCTCAAAAGCTTCCAGTCATTTCTTAATTCTATTACTCAATGTCCATGTCTCACAACCATACATTAATACACTCCACACATAACATTTAATTAATCTTTTCCTTAATTCTCTTTCCATAGGTCCACAAAATATCTTCTTTCTTTTTACAAATGTCACCTTTGCCAATGCTATTCTTCTTTTAACTTCATCTTCACTTTTTCCATCCTCACTCAACCAACAACCCAAATATCTAAATCCCTTCACCTGCTGCATCATGTCATCATGGATTCCAATTTGCAGTCTTTTTGCATCTCTCCCTATCCATAAACACTTAGTCTTTTCAATATTAATCTTTATTCCATATGCCATACATTCTTCTTCCAATTTATTCAACATATTCTGAAGATCCTTTTCTTCCTCAGCAATAAGAGCCATATCATCTGCAAATCTTACTGAATATTATATTACTGTGTTCACTATTGATTGGATATGTAAAATGAATGAATAATGAAAGACTTCCTAAAAGGGTATTTTATGGTGAATTTGATCATGGCTTTTATGGGATAGGTAGGCCTACCTACATTATAAGGATTATTTTGAAGACATTCTAAAGAAAAGCAATATCAAATCGTTTTCATTGGGACATATTGTTGATGTATTTCAGAAAGAAGTTTTCTGCTAAAGAAATTAAGACAATATCATAAAATATCAAGTAAACAGAAAAATGGACCAGCATATTATGCTATATAGGGATATATTTATGGTTTGCAGTTTAGTTTGTATGATCACTGCAAGATTCATTTCTAGAGTAGTTTTTATCTCTCTCTCTCTCTCTCCCTCTATTCTTTTTTTGTAATTGGAATAGCTATATTTGTTTACTGTTTATATTATTATTATTACACAATAATATTCTGCTTTAAGAATTAATGAAAATGTCAATGTTTTAAACCAAGGTTGGGGAACCTTTTTTCTGCCAAAGGCCATTGGGATATTTATAATCTCATTCACAGACCACACAAAATTATTACTTTAAAAATTAGCCTACTATGTTTGTTCAAAAATGTAAAGAATTTCTCTACTATCCATTTGTGAGTATTACTGTTTTCTCAATATTCATTCAGTTCTAAATTGAGCTGACATAATTCAGACATTTTACATACTCCACAGAGAAAACTAAGCACTATGAATTCATGATTAGTTTTCTAGTGATTTTGTGATTAAAATTTAATCAGTCTCCTCCCTTTTAGGATGTTTTGCTTTCAGAGTTATGAGTTAGAAGCCAAAAAGAAGGGGGAGGGGAAGTGCTTGCCAAACTCAGAAAAAAAAAGGATACCTGAAGAAAAGTTATAGTTTTTTGTCTAATAAAATCTAAACAGTGGGGGGGGAAAGTTAACAAAAACTGAAAAGCTCAAGATCAATCATTCAGCCTTTTTTTTTGGAAACAATTGGCTTACCAATTATCATTTTCTTTATCACTTTGTTGCTTTTGATCAACCCTCACACTTAGCTCATTGTGAAAATCAGAGCATTTCATAATGCAGTTGACTTTAGCTAATTATTATATTTTTTAGTGTCTTTTTTTTTTGATAGATTATAGATTGGAATAAGGATCTATAACACTTTTAGATCAGATTTATTAACTCATTTAGTAGTTATCTAAAAAAATCCAGACTTTTATGTAAAATATTTGTGCTGCTTTTATATAAATTATTTGCTGCTTGTACATATTTCGCTAATTTTTTGGGAATTGTCTCTATATATACTCTTTTGGCTTATTTGCAAACATGTCTCTTCATGTCAACAAATAAGTTATAGATTATTATGCAGTTGCTTCATTTTGATTAATTAATGTATATAAATTTTAGTTTAATAAATTAGGCTCATTAAATTTTAAAACTTTTGAGGTCTTTGAACCTTTGTAGTAAGTTTTACTCCTGTGAATATTGCTGCTTGTTTTGCCTAAAGAGACAATCAGCATGCATGCTTATGCTAGATGACATATATTGCGTATAAATACGGAAAATTTGAGATGAACTTATACCGAGTAATTGGTATTGCTTCGCTATGACATGCTCTTAGACCTGCCTTGAGCAGAAAACATATAAATATTAATCAGACAAGTTTACACGTTTTAAGTTTTTATGTGTGATTGTTTAATATATACACAGGTAAATGAAATATATATATTGTATATTTTTTCCTGTTTACTAACTCGGCAATTTTGACCTTTGTATTATTATATTTATCCTCTATCTTACGAGCTAAGTATGTCTCTTTGAGCAACATCTTTTTTTTTTCCATATGTCATAGCATCGACCGGGACGCGAACCCACAACCGTCTGCAACAAACTACTTGCTTGCAAGGTGGATGCGATGACCTCTCGGCTAACAACGCTAGACTTGAGCAACATCTTTTTGCCCCCTTTTACCATAATAAACATAAACACACTTATATTTCCTCTTGAAATTTGTAAATAAATATTATGATAAAAATTCGGAGGGGAAAAATGCGCATTCAACGTTGTTTTTGTAACTGATAAAATAATTTTTTGTTTATGTATTTATGATGTGTTAGAACGTAGATGATATTTATTTATTTTTAAGATAATTTTTGTTTTCCCTACGATGTATGTAAATTTATTGTGTTCTATTACTAAAATAAATAAATATTCAAATCTATCCCACAACCACTCAGAAATTGTATTTTTCAGGGTTTTTTCACTTCTTTCCTTACGGCTCTTTGATGGGGGGGGGGGGTACCTTTTTCGTTGCAACTCTTTAATGGGGGATGTGAGGGAGATTTAAACAAATTGGCTCTTCGTGTTAAAAAGTTTGCCGACTCCTGCCCTATACAAATGAATCATTTTGCAGTAAACGATCATTTCACGAAATTTTTAATTCATAAATCAAATTGTAATCGTGAATAATATTTAAATAAGATTGTGTTTGTTAACTAATACTTTCAAATTTTTAATCTTTATCACTTTAATAATCTATTTAAGTTGATTCTCAAAAGATTACTTTTCATACAGTGCCTTATTAAAGTTTTCAAAATTTAAATCCTTATTTAAAACGCTAGAATTATTTAATTAGGTCAACTTCTGATTCTGTTATTTATTAACACTCCCGCCTTCATGTTAGTTAACCAATCAAAGGTCGTTCCTTTTCTGGCAGACTTCAAATAATTGCTCTGAAATCTGATTAGAAAGAAAGCGTAGTACTGACTAAATGCTTAATATTATTAAGGAAATCAATTTAAAAGCTCTAGGCAACTACCTCTTTAAAACCAGTAATTGGTCAATGAACTAGAGATTAGCCTGCCAAGAATTTCGGTCCACTTATTTTGTATTAGAGATCTAACAATTCCTCCTATTGTTAATTGTAAAGGGTTTATTATGAAAAGGAAAGGGTATTCACAATTTACCAGAGGCAAATTTTCATACGATATTGTATTTCAAACAAAAGATCATTTTTGTTATAAATAATATTTTATTAATTTGCAAATAGTTCACTGATTTTTTTTTTAAAGAACTCTTTAATAAAATAATATTATGCATTGTTGAAAATATATTAAAACTTTATATATATTCAATTTTCCGTGATTTTCATCTTCCTACAAATATTGATTTACAAATTGGAGTTTTCCAACTTTTGAAAAATCTCAATTTTTTTTTTTTTCAAGTAGAATGTGAACTTCTGTTTATTTATTTTTTTCACTATAGGTAGAATTTATTATGTTTTTAAATTACACATATTAATTAATAAACGTGTAGAGTTTCTTGCTGGAAAATAGGTTTATTGATTCTGAAAAGTATATTGTCTTTCATTGGGGGGGGGGGGGCATATTTAGCATAATTTATAAATTATTGTAAAAATGAAATATCTTAATGATAGCTGTTGATGTTTGTTGATTTGAAGATGTAATTCAGCTTCCCATTTCCTGGCACTATAATGACGAATATTTTCCAATTATATCAAGATTATCAATGTATAAGGATTATTTATATCAATCTTTATTTATGATTATAGCTTCAAGTACAAATTTAAATTCATGCCATCCATGAATCAGTTTTATGTAATTATAAAAAAAGCCCTAAACTCTAGATAAGGAATGTATCCTCTCTATCTTCAAATTAACCATCTATGGTTTCAATTAAAGCTGCTGCGTGGGTAAGAAGTGCTTTGGTGTAAATTAAATTCCCATGCCCTGAATCCTGTGAAATGAAATTTGTAAATTAAAACAAAAAATACAGAGGTAAAAATATATAACCTAAATATATTTTCGGTGCTAAGCATCCGTGTCAAAAGCAAACGTTATAAAATTTAAAAAAGGTACTTGTGAGTTTTCAAGTAAACCAAGATGGTAGCCTGTATTTTTGATAAATATACAGTTTCGGGGCCCCCGAAAAAAAATGTTTACAAAAAAATGCCTGCTAGGAAACGTATTTAATATTTACATTTTATTTTTTATTATTGTTATTTTAAAAAATGAAATTATTGTGAAAAAATTAATTACAATATTTACAGTTTATTTATTTTTTTTGGATTAACCTATTAACAGAAAAATGAAAAAAATATATAAATACAACACTTACATTTTATTCATGTTGAAAGCGTGCAATCATATCATGATCAGGGCAGGATCCTTTATCTTTGTAAATAGCCTACTGCACTTTCTGTGACAGGAAGGTCCCAAATTTTTATCATTATGATAATTTACTAAAATAAACTGTTAACAAAAAGTAACACTGAATTAAACCAAAGTACAATAATGTTAAGAGTGTCTTGTCGCTTCTCACATTATAATATAAATATTTTAAAAAAAATGAAATAAAGCTTCTTAATGAAAATTTTCAGCATTTATTCCTTTTTTTAAATTTAACAATCAATTTATTAATTTTGTTTTAATTTAACAACTAACACATCTTCTATAGGTTATACGCCTTTGAAACTATATTGGGATGCTATCTTGGTTTACTTGAAAACTCGCAAATACCAAAAAAAAAAAATTGTTACAGCAAACATCAAACTGAAGTTAAATAAGCAATAAAAACTTGTAAAAAAACAACAACTTCATCACAGAAATGTAATCACCAGGAAGAGTAATTCCAAAATCTACAGAGATAAATACAGCTAATGAAGTATGTAGCAGTTTGTTCTTTGATTTTTTAATTGTTGTCTTCGACAAGGGTGCTCAACACCAAAAATGCAATTAGATTATATAATTCATAAACTGCTGTAAAAAATTTTTGGAATTAATATCCTTGTGATTACATTTTTGTGAGGAAGTTGTTTTTTTATATAAATTAAAACAAAATTTTATTTTAATAAAAGATACAGAAATAGTAGAACATTAAAATTTATAATTATTTACACTTTTACCTTTTTATTTACATATTAACTCTCTCAGCAGTTGTCCCGGGTTCGCATCTTGTAGAATTACTGTAAGTATCAGACAATGTTTTTTAAATAAGTTCATTTTTAAATAAATTATTAATAGTAATGTGTCATTTTTTATATAAATTAAAATATTTAAATAAAAGTGATGTGGAAATTAACATTTTCATTTATTCACATGATCACCATCTCTATAAAAGCACATAATTTGTTGTAAACAAAGGCAAAACTCTCCATACAGACAATAGAAATATTATTAAAAGAATGGATGTAGAAAGCACAGATAACTCATATCACAATACTCATTACAAGCCTTCTGGCATCCATTGATTACTCTGTTTGGCACAGGATGGCACTACTGTATGGAGAGTTTTGCCTTTGTTTATTTTCATTTATTTATAAATTATGTTAATTATTGTGGTGACATGGTCACTGACTATTCGGTTGAGCTCAATGATAAAGAATATAATATGTGTTTTAGTATAATACAGCAATTGTCACAAGACTTAGTAAAAAAGTAATCATCTCATATATGAATAAAAGTTATTTACAATTAGGATTTATTTCTAACAATGGAATTATTCAGAAATTAAATATTTACATGTAAATTTTATTAATTATCACTATAGCATGGTGCCTGTCTGTTCAATTTAGTAGAGTGTATAATGTGTAGTGTACTATGTATGGTATATTTTAAGCATTTATTATAAGACTAAGTAAAAAAGTAATCCTATTATTTTTAGATAAAAAATATTTACAATCTGAATGAGTTTCTAATAGTGGAGTGATTTGGAAATCTAAACATTTTCATTTACATATAAATTTGATTAATTATTGCAACAACATGGTGCCCCCAATGATTAAGTGTCTTTATGCCTTGCACAATCTGCAAATAGTATAGCCTTGCTTTTACTAAAAAATATTAAATAAAATAAATTTGTATATTTAAATTCATAAATTTTATGCATATGTTTTCCTGTTCCCTCTAATTTTTTTTTTTTACATTTCTGTAATGTAGAAATGCATTTGGATAAAAAAAATTCACACAAGATTTAACCTGTCATAATTGGCAAATATGTTATGTGCTATATGATTTTTATTTTTATAACAATAAAAACTAACAATTGCTACTATAATTCATAAAATACCCCCCCCCCCATGTAGATAAAAATTGATACATAATCTTTTTCTATGCACTATATATTTGTAAATAAAAGATGTTGGAACATAACATACAGTAATGAGTATTGTCATATGAATTATCTGTGCTTTCTACATCCATTCTTTCAATAATATTTCTATTGTCATTTAATATGTATTAGATGTACTATTTATTGACTGGTATATATCTGGCCAGGGCTAACCTTAGGAACTGATGGATACCAATTGGAGATATTTTTTGAAGAGTTGCAAGTTCACAAAATTTGTATATTATCTTTTAAAAATATAGTAGTTGTAAAATGATTTGCTTTAGTGATTGTAAAATAATGTAAAAATAAATATCAAATTTAATTTTTATTCAGGAAAAAAAAAAGTTTGGCTAAAACATTGTTTAGAACAAGTTATGTTTTTATTTTAATGGCAGAGTGGCATTTCTGGAGTTCAAGGTACACAATTATAGTTCCGGCTCTGCCTTTTTGAGCCTTGAACTTTTTATGAACTCTTAAGCAATAAAGCTTCTTTTTTCTGACTTTCCAAAATCTCTTAACAGTAATAAATTATAAATCATGCATACTATAATATTGCTATGATTTTTACCATCTGGCTGGTTTTTATCTTAAGACCAGATCTAAAATTATTCTATGGTGCTCTGGACTCAGGGAATCAAATATATTTTGCAATAAGAATTTATGCTTATGATACCATTAAAATAAAATTTTAAAAATTTATATGTTTACGTTTGTCTATTTAATTTTTCCAGAGAAATAATTTTTTATGCTGTTTTACAATTAATTAATATTCAATTCAAATACAGTAAAAGAATTTTTAGATTAAAATCAAATGTTATCATTGTTTTTTTAAGAATTTAAATGAATATTAAAATCATTGCTGTTCCCTAAATAAGTAAATAATCACTTAAAAGTGTTATAAAACATTTGAGTATTGAAAGTAAACAATTGAGTTGCAATCGATGGATCTTTAGTTCTCAAATCCATTACTTCATCATCGTACTAATGCATGCAGGGCACTTGTTATTCACTGTGAACTGCAGTGATATAATAGACCTATATTATACTGATAAGATCTTGGATAGCTCTATTGGTGTCATATTTTACAAGTCTTCTAAATTAATCATGCTTAAAGCAAGGGATAAACCAAATATTTTAGAATATTTGAAAAAAAGGTAAAAAAAAAGGAGAGAGGGAGATTCTCTCAATTGATGCCTTTTATTTATTTGAGTATGTAATTTAAATTATATTTGAGTGATTATAAATAGTCATAATATATTTATTCATAAAAAGATATTTATAAAGGTTCGTGTATATTAATATGCATAAGGTTTTAAATATATATTGCAACTTTGCTTAATAATTTAATCAAAGTTAAAATCTATTAAAAAAGAGAGAAACAAGAATTAATTAAAGATAATTATAAAGATTAATCAAAGCTCAATTCAATAATATGTAATTAAGGATAACTAAATGATTAAGTTGGAAAAAATGGAAAAGAACAGATTAGTAACAGATTTCTAGAGAAAGTAAGAACTAAAAAGAAAACAAAGTAAGGCTTTTGGGAAGAGTTGTTCTTGGGAAAGGAGAGCTATAAAAAGAGAAAGAAGATGAGGAAAACAGTGTCTGTGGAGAGCCAAAGTGCACTTTGCCTGCATCGTATAGCTTGAAAGATTTCAGTTCTATCTTCGGAAAACATTATACATCATCATCACTATTATAGTACTTGTCAGCATTGACACAAAAACAGCTAGAATATTGAAATTCTGTAAAGTAATAAAAATAATAAAATTGATTTGCTAAGCCTACCCAACGTGCCAGTCAGAGCTTGGATGATGTAGCCTTCCCAACCTTTAAAAAACACCTATAAAAAATCCAAAAACAGAGGAGATATGAAATATAGCTTTTTTGCCTATGGGGGAACCATTTCTCATTGCCTGCTCTGTGTAACTCACACCAGCAGATAACCCAAAATCAAGAAAATCTGACCCTAATCAACTAATAGAGACCAATTTAATATCACACCTCAGATGAACTTATCAATCATAATAATCTTACTAAATTGTTTAAAAATACTGCAGTAGGACTTTAAAATTTATATGCACATAGAGGCTTCAATTTTTAAATTTTATACATACATTTTAATACTTGTATTTTTAAATATAAGCATTGTGTAATTTTTTATTATTATTATTATTGTCGAATTTTTATTATTGTATTGTAAATTGTTATATATTTTCTTCAAATGTCTATGTATATTCAATTTTGACATTTATATTTAATCTTTAATAATTTTTTATTATTATATTTGTTGATTTAATATTTTTCTCATAAAGTAAGATTCTGAATATGTAATTTTCCTATATCAAATCGAAAAGTATCTAAAATAAATGTTATTTAAATTATTTAGTTTTCTATGAATTCTTCTCTCAATAGTCTCATTTCCATTGAGCACATAACTAATCCTCCACTGATCTTGAGCATTCATGTTCTGAGCTAAGCAAAGTGGAGTTGTTATTATGATAATGCCAGAGTAATATTTTCATAAGTGGTCTTTCTTTGAAGAAAATAGTGCCCTGAATTAGAGTTAATGGAGTTTAAATCCTGTATATTCAAATAAACATTTATGAATGAATATTAACTGAAATTCTCTAAGATAGGATTAATGTGTGATGACAGGAAATGTTACCAGGATATCTTATATAAACAATTGTATAAGGGACAAAAGGTTTGATCATCATCATCAATATTCATTTTAATTAAATGTAATTAATCCTTGATAAATTAACATTAAAGTAACGCAGTTACTACTACAGAAATGGTGCAACAACATACGTTCTGAATTAATAGAATACAAAAACCTATAATCTAAAGAATGCAAATTAAATAGGTAGTTTGGAGTGATCCCTGAATGTTTTATGAAATATATAAATAAAGTAAAAAAGAAAATACACCTGGGTCTCATTTTATGCGGTAGATAGGTTCCTCAGAAAACGTGCACAAAAGAAATCGCATAAAAATAGACTTAACTTACTTTGAAAAATGGGGATAGGGGTTGTAATTTTCAGAAATCACATAAAAGCAAAGCAAGATGGAAAAATTACTTTAAAATTTGCATTAAAAAAATAAGGAAATAAAGTATGACTAATAAAAAATTTCAAATATTTGAAAATAAATAATACATGACAAACTTTTTTTATTAACTACAGTATTTAATTTTACATTTTTTCATACATATTTTAATCATTAGCAGCTATTTGGCTATTTAACAATATGCATTTGTTTGTGAAATGTTAAGAAATCAGATTCGTCATGTGACATACAACTAGCACCACTTTCAGTCTTGAGTTGTGTTAATAGTTTTTTGTTTATATACAAAATAAAAAGATTATAGATTATCATTAAAAATATTATTTTCAGTTTATAAAATCAATAAAATCTTCGTTATTATTTATTTTAAAAATCTAAAAAATTATTTATTTCTGTTATAATTAACAAAATACGTTTTAAAAGTTTAAAATTTTTGAATATTTATTGCGATATTTTTATTTTTATAAATCTATTATTATTATTTACTCATTATAGAACCTAATATTCTAAATACAGCTTCAGGCCATATTCACATTAGCTAATATAACGCTATATTTTTGAAAAAAAAAAGTATTTCAAGTCAAAATAAGTTATTAATAATTTAAATTTCTTGATATCTAATAAATATAGTGAAATATGAAAGATATTAAGAAGAAACATGAATCGCATAACTTCAAAATCGCATTAAAATAATCCGCATAAAACGAGACCCAGGTGTAATATACAATAATAATAACTAATTAACAAGGTCCAGAAAGCTGCACAATTAATGAGCAGGCAGAGAAAAGGCAAATAAAAAAAGATGTTAAGTAAAGGTAGTAAAAGAAGAAATGAACATAGGCTTAGTGGATCTTGGTGAGGTGCAGGGTAAGGCTGGTGCACTATTAATAATATTTACAATAAGTTTACTACTGGTAAAAAATATAAAGAAAAAGTTAAAATAGTCTGTGTTAGCAAGATCTAGAATTAAGAAAATAATGCAAACAGAAAAAATGGAAAAAGAAACAGAAAATGTAAGTAAATGCACCAGAAGTAGTTCAGAACAATAGTCAGCAAAACAGAATGTAAAGAACTCAATGATTCAAATGTGAGTTTTAATATGGAAAAGCTTGTGAAAATTATAGAGTTAATGAAAGAGAATAAAGTGTGGAAGCAATGATGAAGGAAAATTTAACAAGCTCTCCTAGGTTCATTAAAAGAGGAAATCAAGACAAAAAAATCTGATTATAATAGAAAAATTTGTCCAAAAAGTAAGAAAGAAAATTTAAATAGCTTGAAAGAAAATCCAATATGAGCAAAACGATAAATTGGAGCAAATGGAAGTTCAAATGGCTGAGCAGTGAAAAGAAAGCAAGGAGATAATAGTGATGATTCAAGAAGAGATAGACAAAATAACACTGAAAATGAATGACATAAAAATTAGCAATGAACAAAAGATCAGAGTGTCTAAAAAGAAATGGAAGGAGAATAGAATTCAAAATGATTGTCATTCATCAGTTGGAAAAAATTGAAACATGTCAAAGGGTGATGGGGAAAAAATCAACTACTAGATGAATCAACTAGCCAGACCCAGATGGGAAAAACTGAAAGAAGAGGTTATTATGATCCAACACTGGTATATAATGTGAACCAATTCTTAAGATGGTTTTGAAGGCTAGGTTTGTGAATCACCCGTTAGCATTTGAATAGCTTAGAGAGGTATTTCAACCTAAACAGAATGGCTGAGCAGAGTAAATATGCTATAGCCTGTAGCCATTTATGGAGTGATGCACAAGCATGATGGAATTCTTTGTTTAATCGACTTGATATCTTTCAAAAGTATAGTCTTTGTTGAACAATTTCTGGACAGAAGAGTGACAGGAAGGCATAAGATATTAGACTATGCAAGAAAAATTTCATGAAGATAATAAAGTTACTCTCAATTTTTTAGGTGACAAATTGCTAATTAAGTATGCTTATGGCATGACCAAAGAACAGGAGTCATAATTTGCCCTTTCAGATAGAACAGATGATACTGAGACCAAGATCATAGAACAGATAGCGGAATTTCTGAATGCTATGGACATGAACTTTCAAAACGAGAAAAATAGACCATCTGAGAAATCAAGAGAGCAAGGTTATAACAACACTATTGATGTATGTAAAAGAAAATCATATTCCATTCCATTAGAGAAAGCTGCCACAAAGTTTACCTGAGCATTCAGAATAAACTAAAGTTATATAAAGATCACAAAAATATTCAAATTCAAGACTATCAGTTACTCATCACAGATCACCAGAGAAATTACCATATCTAAATATTATCACTGGGATAGGAAAGGATAGAGATAGAGCCAGAAATTTGATAGAAAAAATCTAATTCAAGGAGTAGAAATAAATAATAACTCTAGGAATCATAGAAAATATTCTAAATCGCTAAGAATGAGGGCTTCATCACCACTGAAGAATTACCTGATCAGATGTACTAACTAATCCTTAAAGGAATAAGGAAGGCCTAATCTTGTCAACATCCAGAATTTGTTGAAAGAACAAATGATTTTATGGAAAATGAAAAGCACGCTATCTTTGGGAAACCAACCAATATATGACAAAAGCCAAAAATTATAAATAAACAAGTTTAAAGACACTCAGTGAAAAACAGACAATTCAACCTTGCTAAAAAAACAAGAAAAAAAAAAGAAGTGCCAAAGTAAGTGAATGTGCTAGATCACAGATCACAATATATGTGTGTGCATATATATTCTTTAAAATTAAATATATTCAATTTATGGACAACTAAATACTTAAAATATATAAATAATAAATTTATTAATATCTAATCGATTTTCGTTCAAAATATGAACCTTATCAAGATATTACAACAATTGAAAAAAAATTTTCACGTGATTTACATATCATATACAGGTCAAACTTAACAATAAAGATGTTTTTAAATTTTCCAATTTTTATTTAATGACCATTTTCCACCTAACTTAACCGACCCTTGTACTAAATTTATACATTTCTCTTTATTTTCATGTATATACAATGTTTCATATACTTTTCTTTCTTTATAATTTTTACAATATTTGATGACTTCAATACTTTCTTCACAATTCATAATGTGTCCTGTTTCTAAAAAATGGCAAAATGGACCTGATTTAATATCTTTTCTTTTTATAGCTCTGTCATGCTCTTTACCCCTTTCTGTTTTACTTTTTGCTGACTGACCTATGTATATCATCTTGCATATTTTACAAATAATTTTATATATTATTCCTATCCTATCATTCTTATCATTCCTTATTTTAGAATTACTTACTAGTTTTTTTAAAGATTTACTATTTTTCCATCCAATACCTATATTAAGATTTATTTTTTCTTTTCTATCATTTAGAATTTCATATACATCCTTAGAATATGGAATAGAAATCCATTTCTTATTTTTTCTTTCAATTTTATTGCTAACTTTTTTATACCTATTTTTATTTATTAAAATATTTTTTACAACTTTACTATTATATCCATATTCAATGTATTCATCTTGGATTTTCAATTTTTGCTCCATTGCATCTTTATCATTTAATGTAAGCCTATCATTTTTTTCTTTTAACCCTATTAGTACCCCCATTTTTTGACACCAAGGTTGATAAGATTCTGGATGTATCATTCCTCTAACATTTTTATTTTTTATGTAGTGCTTTATATTAATCATTCCATTTTCATCCTTTTTTATTAATAAATCTAAATATTTTATTCCTTCTTCATTATTTTCTATAGTAAATTTAATATTAAACATATTTTTATTAAGCTCATTAAAAGCTTTCATTATGCTTCTTCCATTTCCTACAACTAAAATATCATCCACATACCTAAAATACTTTATAATTTCTCCATTTTCGATATACCTATCAATTATTTTCTGCTCAATCCAATCAACCATAGTTGATGCCATTATTCCACTTATTGAACAGCCCATTATCCATCCTTTATCAATACTCCAAAATTCATTATTATATTTAACATATAATGTCTCATTAATCATGATTAAAACTTCTTCTATTATTTGTATCCATTCTTTTGAAATTATCTTTTCATCTTTGACTTTTCTAATTACAATGTTAATACTTTCTATCCTAGAAACACTTTGATACATTTTTTCTATATCAAATGATGCTACATTACCATTTCTATTTAATTTAACTGTATTCAAACTTTTTAGTACTTCCTCAGAATTTTTGACACAATACTTTCCATAACCCATACCATCTGCAAGTTTTCTATATATAAGATTACACATTTCTTTTAATAAATAATCATTAAAATCCAATATTAATCGTACAGGCATATTTTCTTTATGAGTTTTTATATTTCCAAATACCATAGGATGTTCAAACGCAGTTGGATATAATAATTTATATTCATTATTATCAATCAACTTAGTTTCTCTCATTCTTTGTAATATTTTTATATATTTATATTTAATTAAAATACTTGGATTCTTTTCTATTTTTACAAAATCCTGTTTGATCAAGTCATTTTTAATTTTATCTTCATAGTCTTCTTTATTTAATATTACAAACCTAGATCCTTTATCTTCAATAGTAATAATTAAATTTTCTTTTTTAACTTTTTCAATAATTTCCTTAATTGTTTGTTTATCTTTCCATTCACTTTTACATACATGTTGAAATTTTTTTATTAATTACATTATTAATTTTTGACTTCAAATTAATTTTCTCCATATCTTTAATATTTGCAGCTTCAATACTAACTACTGTCTTTTTATCCGTATCCATATCCTTAAATGGTATATACTTTGGTCCTTTTTCTAACATCCTCATTTGGTTATTTGAAAATTTACTTCTTGAAATATTTATTAATTTATTATAATTACTATCATTTCTATTATAATCAATTACAGATTCTTCATTTTTCCTTATCCCATATATTCTTTTATTTTTATAAAATAACCAATTCCACTTGTTTTGATATTTCAACTTAAGTTTATTCTTAATGAAACCATTATGCTCTTCTAACCATTTTTTTATAAAATAAAACATGTCCGATGATAAAACTCTTTTTATAGTTTCCTTATGTCTTTTATAAATTTTTATTAAGCTATTAATTTTCAAGTAGTTTTCTTTAACAAACCATTCCAATATTGTTCTTCGTAATTTATAAATTAATTTATCATTAGAAGTAATTTTCTTACTACAAATTTTTACACTGCACGATCTAGGAAAACGATTCTCTTGTTTACATTTATTTAAAAATGTTAACTGGCATTTTAATTCTTCAATTCTTCTACTATTATTCCATAAAGCTTTAAATAAATTAAAAGATAATTTATCTACTGAATTATATAAAAAATTCCACTTATCTTTATTAGTGTCAAATCTGTTATCCATTTCAATGTTAAATATTATTAACAAATATTCCAATGCTGATGTTACCCCTCCCTCCCCCAACAATATTTCCTGCTCATCAGAGGGTGTAGCATTAAAGAGACTGAAAACATCTAGAAAATTTATGTTTGGTTTCCCAAACGATGCCACTAGAGTTCTAGCTTACTACAACTTTATCTAGATCAAGTTATGCCGAACATAGCTCAGGAAACATGAGATTCCTGTGAACAAGTATATTAAAAAACGGATGACATGAAATGAAACTGATCAGATATATTATTTTATATAACCAAAATTTATTTAAATAACTGGTATTCAGATAACACTCCTTCTAACGGTTCATTGCAGTTCAGGTTCCACAGATCAATTGGCCCATTTCATCCGTAACTTTTCTGATGCTTGGTCCCATTATTGATATCATACAGTGTCCATCATTTATATTCCATCATCCTGTTCTGCCAACATTCACATAATAGGGATTTATTTAGATATCCATGTGCACTTCACGGATACCTCTTTTATAATTTCTCAAGTTTAAATTCTCCTGTGAGTTTATATTCTCGTATGCACATATTTGTAGACATGTCTATCAATTCCTTATTGCAATATACTCTTAGGTGAGTTTGATTTATATTTGGATTAATCCTTTTTATCTAATCATTCAATAGCCAATAATTATATTCGAATATATTCATGTATTTAATTCCTGTATGTAGATGCATATTTCTCTCATGTATATAGACGCATATTTAATTCCTGTATGTAGTTACATATTCAATTCATGTATATAGAATAATAACTCTTTCTTGGTTAAACATAATGCTTTTATACAAATCGGGGTATGTCTATTTTAAATTAAATTCTTACATTATAATTTCTGCATTTCATTTAGCAAGTTGAACTTTAACAATTTGACATATATTTCTTATACTCTTTATTATAAAGCTTAACTTCGAATCAATGTTATAAGTTTTATCACTTTAAAAAAAATAATGAATTCATTATTGCGTTTCACCATTTCTGTCAACATATTTCAAGTTACATTTTTTTCTCTCTTTAATTTTAATAACAAAAATGGCAATTATACCATTCTATAAGAAATTATTTTGGTACATAACATTTTATCATTTTGTTGAATTAATCATTTTAAATAACTATGTTTGATTTATCTTTCCAAAATGCTTTTCTTACAACATTTTCGTAAATACCTTTAAATATTTCAAATGTTATCTAGAGTTTTCTTACCTTTAAATTTATCTGTTGGCTGTTCACCACTGTTAAATCTTCACATTAGAAAGGGATTTGTCTTAGAGCTGAATGGTATATATTTTCTTTGGTACTCACTTAGGCATGTTTTTCATCTTCATGACTTCTTCATGATGTGGTAAGAGAGAGAGAGCTATTCTTTTTAGCCAAACATTCTAGTGCTTTTCATATTGATAATTTGATTCTTCAATTGCAGTTTTACAGTAACTACGGTTTCACCTACTAACTGCTGCACTTCTTTAATTACTAGCCATGGTGGCTCCAAACTTAGTTGGTTCATTTATTTAAACTCTTCGCTGTGAACTGACTAAATACTGAAATGCTATTTATTGCAAAGCAACTGTTACAATGAATTAACTGCAACTCTCTAAATTAATCGATTGCTCGCTTCATATACTCCAACTTTCCACGATTTTTTATCATCTTTTTTATCTCACCCACGCTGACCAACATGTTTTTCAAAACCATGTTGACATCTTTTGCCTAAGGCAAGAAAATTACACTATCTTTTTTTGTACTCATCTTATAGCTAAAGACGCCGTTCTATGGCACGGTTTTTGCGCCAAAACACAAAAATGCTGTTTCCATGGCCGACACTTTCGAACCCACGTTTTCTATAATACAACTTTTTTGTTGTGCTACAGAATGCAGGCCGCTATGTCGCGTCACAGTACAGCATGTATGTCGCATCGCAGCAATTACATTTTCCGAATTCGCACAGTTTATAAAATAGTTACGGCTTGATGAGAGAGTTTGTATTTGAATTGGATGGAAATGTTGTTTTCATTGGATTTTTTTATTATTTTAAAGTATTGAAATGTTCAGATTTTTTAAAGTAATAATTCTAAGACTTTTTACAACGTACTGTATTGAAGTTTTAATTGGGAAAATGTTAAATATCTATGTTTTTAGTGAGTTGCAATTAGGTAACGCGTCAAGTAACGTACTGTTCGTAACATTCCACGAGACAAAGAAGAGCGGTACCAAAAAAATATACAGTAAGAAAAGTACAAATATACACGATTTTTTGTAAATTTCATAAAAAGCAAATATTATAAACATGTTTAATAAGTAAAGAAGACATTTATATGTGTTTGTTGTTGTTTAAAAAAGTTTGAGTTTCTTTATTTTGTCCGAGTACGGTTACGATTTTGAATTTTTTTATTTTAGCATTACAAACAACAGAACATTAACCCTAAAACTAACCCTAAACCTAACCGTAACAACTTTTACTTTTTATTGTCATTCTATTTGAAGTAAAAAATATCCGTAATATCTCTTTTTACTTAAACAACAACAAAAAGTCGTAACACAAGTAAAAAAATATCCGATAGAAAATTGATAAAAAAAAGCCGTAACACAAGTAAAAAAATATCCGATAGAAAATTTATAAAAAAAAAGCCGTAACACAATTAAAAAAATATACGATAGAAAAACACGAATCAAATTGTAATTTGTTGATTTTATTTTACATTTATTATTATCATTTAGGTTGTATACGTTAATAAAAAATAATATTTATAAAAGACGATTTTGTTTTGTTTTTATTTTCACATTACAAAAAAGCACAGAAAAATTATTATAATCAACGGCCCGGGAATGGTCATATTTTATAGTTTTAGCGTGAAAACGGCGCCATCCAACGGCATCTTTATCTGTAAGACAAGCACCTCTTTTTTTATTGAACTAATTACAGCATTTCTTTATAGTAATTTGTAAGCATTGAGTTCTAATGAAAAAACATTATATTGATAACATTTGAAACCACAGATTTTTAATGATAAAAATTCATTAATTGAATGTGTTATTTAATTTCTAGCTGCATATTTTAAATATTGATTTTTCTCTTTTCTTTTTTTTCAGAGAACTTAAATTTCCACATATTTTTTATAACTGCATCAGCTTTCTTTTTTTAAATCAAACCATTTTAAAATGGGAAGGGGATGTAACTTCTGGATATATTAAACATGTCTGTTTCAATATATGTTAGGGACGAAAGCTTCATATATTGAATGGAATGAGTGCTTCTGTAGAAGAATTCACTAAAAAATTCAAAAGCTTTAACTAAAATTCAATTTTAAAAATTGACTAAAATATGTACATATTCAATCTCACAAAATTCCTCCAACAAGTTGCACATTCAATAGTGTAGTAAGAACAATAAATACATTAGTGTATATAAACAATTTTGCTAAACATAAAAAAAGAAGAATGAACTATTCAAACTCAATATTTTTTGCATGGCATTTTTGTTGACTTTCAATTTTTTTACCAATAGTTGAATTGTTTTTATATAAAGCAAATAATGAGTTTGACCATCACATTATTCCTTGATTATAAAAACTTCAAACAATGCTAAAATGTAATTTAAAGTTAAGACTTAAGAATGATAAAAGCATTTGGAAGATAAAAGTATATTGATAATGTATTATCTATAGTTAAACTAGTCAAGGTATAATTAACAGATAAGAGAGTTCCATATTTTTCTCAACTATTTTTCCAAATATAAAAAAGGATGAACAATTCAAATTCATTATTTTTTATATGGAATTTCTGTTAACTTTCAATTTTTTTACCAACAGTTTTTATATAAGGCAAATAATGAGTTTGAAAATTATATTATTCGCATTATTTGTTATAATAATTCAAACATTGCTAAAATGTAATTAATTGTTAAAACTTAAGACTGTTAAAAGTATTTAGAAAATAAAAATATTTTGATAATGTATTCTCTATACTTGAATTAGTCCCAGTCTGATTTACAGATGCGAGAGTTAATCTGGATATATGTAATTGTATATATTAGCTATTACGTAAAAATTGTTGGACAACTAAAATAACATATTTTAAAAGATTATGTAGTGTGCTTCCATTCCTTAAAAAGTCAAGCTTCATTGTTGACATTTCCTTATTAAAGGTATGTGTGATGTAATATTTAGTACAAATTTGTTATTTTTAGTCCTTTACACCTGAGAAGTCTGCTTGTAGCAGTGAAACCATTGGTTGTGTTTTAGAGTTTGTTTTCTTTGGCTAATCTGGTTTAGTTGTGAATTTGGAGTAATTTTGATTATTTTATTAACTAGTTTAGCTTTAGGCTTTTAATGTTTATATATATTTAAACTTATATGTATTGAATGACAACTCACTAAACTTAGAAAATAAGAAAATAGTACAAAGAAGATCTTGATGCCAATTAAAAACTGAGTATAATAAGTTTTTAAAAATATATATATATATAGGAAAGCTCAAGCAATGCACTATTTAAGTTAATTAAAATTTTAGTATCAAGAGGAAAAGAAGCTTGATGTATATTAGAGATGGTGAGGTGAGAGATAAGCTAAAAAAATAGAAAAATCAGTTTCTATATCACTCTCCATGATCATCTAAGAGATTATTGTAGATGGTATCACATGATGTGTTTTTATAGTGCATGTTGGTTTGAGATTGATCAGTCATGTGTGCATGCTTACTGTACTATTTATTCATGGATTATATGTTAAAAGGTTATGGACCCCAGTTTTCTCTCTAAGAGTAGATTGTCTCAACTAAAAATACAAGAGCAGTGCATACTAAACCGACCAATGTGCAGCAAAAAAATCATCAAAATTTAATATTTATTTGTACATTTACATATAAAATAGTTCATATATAATGAAATAATAAAACTCAATAATAATAATTAATACTTATGTTTTTACATTGTTCTTTATCATTTATTTAAATTTTATAAACTTTCTCTAGGTTTATCTGCTTTTGTAACAAGATATAATGCTTAATTTTAGTTATCTAGTTTATTACAGGATTTTTATTTTATTGCTTTCATTAAGCTAAAATCGCATTCACAATCGATGCTGAAAGCTTGAAAAGTTGTGCAGATATTGAAAAATATTGAGTTCTTTATATTCTTGGTCTTTTAAGATATATGTAGTATTTACTAAAGCTATAACCTTATGAATAAGCATCTGAAAAATTCGAATGTAGGGACCTCTACAGGTCTTAGCCACAAGCTTACGCTCAGAAGAAAAGAGGAAACCTTCTTTACTTCAACCTACTTTTATATATGAATAGGTGAAGCTGAAATGGTTAGATCTAAGAGTGTGAAGCTATTCAATACTTCATTAATTAAGTCCACAATTCTTATTATACATTAATATATGTAGCTAAATTATTAAATGATTTGATTACTTCAATTTTACATTTCTCATTTATTAAAAATTACAATATTGTTCTAAAATTATATCTACGCTTATATGATTATTATTATTATTTATTATAGATTCATATTTTACAAATATACATTTAAGATTATTTTTTTCTTGCCCTATATTTAAATTATTTTTCTTTACAAAAGGATTCAAGAAATTCCAGTCCTTTTTATTTCCTTTGCAAATTTAGTATCTAAATGATTACAAAGCAATTGAATAAATTTAAGCATTGACAAAGTATCCATATAATCATTGGAATCTAAAATGGTTTGAACAACCATACTCCAGCAGTCATTATCTAGTTATTGCATTCTTATTTTATTAAATTTTTCCTGTGTAAATTGATGTCTCCAGTGAGGATAATTAGTTCTTTGTCAAATTTTATTTAATTCTAATAATTCCACAAATATATTTTAGAGAATCATCCATGCTACTAAGGTATTGAGGATTTTTGAGGGATTTTTAAACAATATTTATTTATTGGGTCATTGAATGCTTCAACTAGTTTCTGTGCAGTAAAAATTAAAATATAATTTCTTACCAGAGCATTTACTATGAAATATCTAAATACTTATCTTACTTCATTGAGAGACCTGAGTGATATAAATAACATCAATTTCTGAAATGTTGGCAATTTTTTTTTTTTAGTTTTTCAATTCTAGTAGATGAGCTAATAAACATTGTATATATTGATCCTTATAAGGGTTTCAATATCTTTTATTAAATGGAACCTGTTTTTATGCATCATATATCACAGTGCTGTTGAATTAAATGTGAAATTACTTTTAGACAAGCAACTACATCATTTGTTTTTTCCTAACATTACAAAGATAATCATAACATTTTTTTATAAATCATTGTGTTTTCTCTAAAACTTTTTATCCCTATGACTATCGCATGTACCAAAATATCCATCATTTCCTCAACTATCAAACAATGAAAATGAAGATGCTTGAACTTCAATAATCTCTTTACATTTGATTACATTTATATACTCTATTTGAGAATATTAATAAATTTTCCTACATGATCATATATAGATTGTACAGAGAGCATTGACAAATTGATGATAATTGCTAGGATAACATTGTCTATTAGAATTTTAATCATCTGTTTGTGCCTTCTTTTTTTTTTTTGCATTCTATGTTTTCTAATCTGTGGGTACCATCTCCCAGGTTTTCAGTTAAAATTCTCAAAATTGATTTTATTTTAGATGACAATAACTGAAAAGCTTTTTGATTTAAATGTCACTTTAAATAATCTATTATCCATTCAGCCTACATTTTACCAATAATAAATTTATTATTTGAATTTGTCTGACAGAAAATTTTAGAAATGATGTCATCTGTATTTCTTCAATCACTAAAAGTATCCCCAAATTGAATATAGTTTGATAATTAAAACATCCCCAAGTTTAATACAGTAATTATAATTTTTGATGACAATGGCATTTCAATTGTTCACGAGAGCCATTTATATTTAAATTCATTTTTATTATTTTTAGATTGACTTGCTAAATGATTCATAATTTGCAAGGCCTAAAATAAAATATTTATATGTTGGATGATTTTTTAAAAAAATTACAATAATAATAAAAAGTCCCAATACATTCAAGCTGCAATCTCAGTTGCATCAAATGTCCTGCTGTAGTAACTGCCAGCAGAGGAAAAGCAGTTCACAGTCGTCGCTGTTAAATAAGAATGAAATGTTATAGTAGTGGAATCTATTTTTAGTTGTTTTAGGTGGGACACGGTACTATTAAACTGAAGTTCCCATAGCAATATGTTTGCCCATACTAAATGTACTGATCAATTTTATTTATCCTTTTTATCAAAATTATTCATCTGGATTCAACTCTATGTGTTTATACGTAAAAACAAATGAATGAATATTTTAAACATCGAAAGTCTGGAGTGTGCAGAAATTGTTAAGCAGTGTGCAGGTTTTCAAAATTGTGCAGATTAGGTGAAATACTGATGACCACCCTTCTTTTGAGAGGTTCTGTGGGTATCTATCTGTACCAGTTGTGTATTTTTGATATTAGAGTTTTAACTGATGCTACACATTTAACAGAAGACCTGATATATAGCTAACGTTAGTCCAGTTTGAGTTATTTTAATTTATCAAATTAAATGTACATTTAGATATTGTAACAGATTCTTAGTTTAGTGCATGGTATGTTACTTGTGGAGATGTATAATGGCTTGTTGTTGCATGCAATTATACCAATGGTCTGGGAATGATGTAGCAATAGCAGTAATATCAACAGTTAAATTTTCCAGAAGATATACAATGAAATATAATAAGAACAAAAAAATAAGTGAGAAATGGAATGTGTAATCCCATTTAATTTTCTCATCATTTTGGGAGAGTGGGTATTATAACAATATGATTTTGGCTGGCTCTAGCATTTTCATATCTTACAAACCTCCTAAATCATTCAAGTTTAAATCAAAATAAACATAATATTCTTGAATGTTTGAAAGAAAAGTAATGTTAAAAAAAAAAGATTCTCTCAATTGATATTTTATACTTACTTATTTGAATATATAATTTAAATTAAATTTGGGAGATTATATAATAATTATATGTTTATTTGTGAAAGGATATTTAAAGCTTTGTGAATATTAATATATGTAAGTTACATACATATTGCAATTTTGCTTTATAATTTAATCAGAGAAAAATCAGTAGACAAATGGCAAATCACTAGAGAAAATAAAAATAAGAAAGCAAAAGCTAGGACTTTTGGGAAAAGCTGTCCTTAGGATGGAGCTATAAAAAGAGAAAGAAGAAGAAGAGAAAAACATATTTGGAAAAACAGCATTGTGTAGCTTGAAAAAGTTTCAATTGTAATTACATCATCCAAGAAGAGTGCTGTTACAGTACTTTTCAGTATTGATACAAAGATAACTAGAATATAGAAATTCTGTGAAGAAAAAATAATTTGTTAACGTACATATATGCCAATAAAGAGCTTGAATAATGTAGCCTTATCAACCTCGAAAATACCTTTAAGAAGTTCAGAGATGAAGAAGATATGAAATATAATTGGTTTTTTTTTCCCATGGCAGAATTGTTTCTTGTCACCTGCACTTTTATAGCCTGTTTATATAAGCCACAGATTATTCAAAACCAAGGAAACTGATCAGAAACAATCAACAGAGGCTAATTTAATATTACCTCACAGACAAACTTTTCAACTGTAAGCTTACTAAATTATTTAGAGAAACCATAGGAAGAATTAAAATTTATATACATATAGATAAGAGGTCTCCATAATTTTAAAGTTTTACATATATTTTAATACATGCATTTTTGAATATAAACATTTTTATTTTTTTTTATTGATGAATTTTTATTAATATAGTGTAATTGAAAAACATTTTCTTTAAATGTGTATGTTCTCTTTTTGTTATGTTTATTGATGTATTACTTTAGTTATAATGTCTATAGATAACTTCCTATGTCAATCAAGATTATCTAAAATAAATAATGTTGTCATTTAAATTATATAGTTATCTGAGTATACTTTTCAATTGTCTTATCTTCAATGCATGTATATCAATCCTCCACTGATCTTGCACATTCATGATCTGAACTAAGCAGAACGAAATTGTTACCATGAGAACTGCAGTTTCTTGGAAGAAAGTTGTATTCTGAATTAAAGTTAATGGAGCTGAAACCTTGTATATTAAATAAACACTCATGAATAAATGTTAAGTGAGATCCTCTGAGATAGAATTGATGTATGATGACCAGGAAATATAACCAGGATATTATAGAATCAGTTATATAAGGGCCACAAGGTTTGATTATCATCAACAATATCCATTTTAATTAAATTTAATTGAAATGCAAATGTTAATCAATCTTAGGTAAATTGATTAAATGCATATTAATGTGGTTATATCTCAGAAAAGTTATCTAATGGTCATCAATATAAGCACCATCATCTGTAAAGCAATTACTGGTGCAATATGTTATAATGTATTTTATGTTTTTGATACAACTAGTGTATATTTTCATAGGGGTGGGAGGTTTTTTTTTTTTTTTTGGGGGGGGGGGGACAAAGTGTGGTTTAGTGCAGTGATATTTATTTATTTATTATATGGGGACTTTTTATTAACTGAATTATTAAGAAAATATTGTAAATGAACCTGTAGAGATTCCAACCAGAAAATAGAATTATTTACTTTATTAAATTCTTCCATTCTGTTTACTGTAGCCATAGATTTAGCTAACATTAGTGGTGTGATTCATACTTTGTGTTTGCTCACTTCTACATAGATTAGTGACTGTTAAATTTATTTATGAAGTAGATGAGCACAAGGACTATAGATTGTCCTGAATTTGTTGATAAGATTCCAGTAATGTCTAGGAATATCAAATCCAGATAGTTTTACTTTTAGATCTGAAGAAAAAAAATTATTTAAAATTTTATAAGAGCTCTATTCTTATATTACAAATCTTTGTAGATTCTTGATTGAACATCCAGAAAGGAATCTTCATTTGAGATTAAACTTGAGGTTGATAAATTTGAGTTATTGGGAACTAAACTGCTTTTGCACATATTCTAATAGGCATTTTCTCTTCCTACATCTTATGGAGGAATATATGAAGGACCAGGAAACTCTGCAAAGAAATAAACTTGAGTATACCAATAATATTTCACATGTATTAATATATCATTGATTATCTAGAAGTTTAGTTTGGGTCACTTTTTTTCTAAACAAGAGCACAGTATTCACCAATAAAATAATTGAATTCCAAATATTGTCAGCCAACTTTTCTAAGGAGGTTATTTTTAGAAATTATTTTAGATCTAACTTTAGATAAATGAGAAAAATAAGTTATTATCTATGGTTATCCATTGTTTTTTTTTCCATATGTCATAGCATCGGCCGGGAGGCGAACCCGCAACAACCTTCTGCAACCAACTGCTTGCTTGCAAGATGGCTGCACTGACCTCTAGGCTAACAACGCTTGAAAGAGAATTGGAGTGGGGAGGGGGTGGCAGTTTATCAATTTTGAGTTGAGTAACTTAAATAAAAAATTCAGCTTCTAAATAAATAAATAAAAATTTAGTTCAGACTTTTGAATGGAACTATTAAAGGATCAATTTGTATTAGAGTGCTTGGATGTCACATGTCTTTTTGAGCAATTAACTTTATGATAATGAAATATGCTATGAAGAGAATTGGATTTTGCTAGACCAAAAAGTTAAACAATATTTTATTTTAAAGCATTGCCATAAATTTTTATTTATAATATCAGACATAAAAAAATATTCCTGTTTTTTTTTTTAATAAATTCATCGATTACTTTTAAAGTATCAGTGTTATTTACTATTTTTCGTCTCGTATATAATAGTGTTATATATTTTTAACTTTTTTTTTTAAATAGTTGTTGCTATAAATTGGAAGTAGGAAAAGTCAAAATAATTCTAAATTAATTTCTGCATTTGGAAAAATTATCCCATATAAAATATAAGTGAAATTAGCCAGTTATAATTTAGGTTCAGTCATTCACTTTCTTTGGGATCTATATATTTTTTGTATTCAATCAGGCAGAAGGGGAAAGCTGGCTTCTCTCTTTTATCAATCATAAATAAATGGGACAAGTCTTGAGTATCATTACAAAGGGAGCCCTGTGATTGGTAACTATTTCAATCCTCATCATGCCATCCCAAGTCCATGGATAGTGATCATCTAATTTTACTTTTAAATTGTTTTTATAACATTTTTTTTAAAAAACAATATTTAGTGAAATATGGGCTTATTTATGATTTTCTTTTATTTATGGTTTTTATAACGATTTATAAATTAAGTTTTGCCTGATTTATAAATTAGTTTTACAAATATTTAATCTGTACAAGATTTTTTTTTTTCCATTTGTAAACAAATATGAACTAAATTTGGGGGAATTTTTCAAATAGAAAGAAATACACCGAGTAATTATTGTGTAATTAAATTGAAATTTTGTCATTTGCAGATGGTCTTTATATACAGTAAATTGTTACAAATACATACTTTTAGCAATAAAAAAATTCACAAATGTATATAATGATCTTTGTTTTTCATACACAACATAAAGAGACTCCTTTTATGTTTGGTGAGCTGTCAAATTTAATTCTCATCAACTTTCATGTTGTATTTTTTTTTAAGTCTGTAACAAAATTTAAAATAATGTTAACATGTACTATATGGATTACTTGAAAAAATGTTAACATTTTCTTTCTTGATTTATTATTTTAAACAAAATAGATTGTTAGTTAACTTTTTTTTTCTTTAATTAAAGAAAAACTTTGTTTATAAGATTCTTTATGAATTTTGTCTTTATTCATTAAATATAACATATTCAAAATTGTTTTTTTTTTTTTATATTGATCAAAATCAAAAGAAATTATTTGGATCATCATGGATGTTATGTACATAGATGCTCTCTGTCAATTATGATATACCTGAAGTTACTTTTGTACTTGTGCATCAATGCTGTGCCATATGCGCATATAGCTTAGAGGGAATGCTGTTATTAATCATTCTTATTTCATTCTATGCATTTAGTCAGTCATGTTGTTAATACCTTTCCATTTGTTATTGAACTATCTTTTTATATCTGCATTATTCTATTTCTTTTATAATAGTGAGATCTCTATCCAATATTTTTTGAGTAAACAGAAAAAGTAAGAAATGCAACTTTATTATTGATTTCATGGCTTTAGACCAAAGCAAACAAACAATGGATTGTAGGAAAATGCTAATTGTGGGAATGATGGATAGAGTTTCACTGTAATTATTTTTATTGATATGGTAACGATACAGTGGATTACTATAATAATTCTTCAGCAAGCCAAATTATTCTTAGATGAGAAATTATTTACCTGTAGCTTTAAATAATTTAGTACAGGAAATTAAAAACTCTTCAGTCTTTTTTACAGAATAATGGGGAAAAAAAGTCATTATTCGTAATCATTAAGACCTATACTTATTAATAAATATATAGATAATCCAGATAGCTATTAGCCTGCTACTTGATTAAATCCAAATTTTTAATTAAATGCAAAAACTTTCACATTTCATTTGGATTCAAACTTCATTTGTGGAAAGACACACAATTCCTGCTATAAAAAAATTAAAATTCACACAAAAGAAATGTTTTCAAGAACTTGTTTTTTTTTTCTAATCCAAATTATTAAATAATATTATATTGGGCATAATTTTATAAAACATGGAATTTAGTCTAGTTAAAGCTGTTATGAACATATTCTTTTTTTAAATTCTTCTCATTTAAAAGTGTTTTCAATGTAAAGATCAGTGCTGCTTTTATTGATCTAACTTCATCTAATGACTGTTTGGAAAAATGATCTTGAAAAAGTGTTTACAATTTCTAAAAGGTAGAAAAATCATTAATATACTTGGTAAAATGCTCTTCTATGAAAATTCCAAGTGATTAAATGAATGATCTTCCACAGGATGCAGCCATTCACCTATTTATATATATTTATCAGTGTTTTTTCAGAAAAAGATTGCAAGGAACTCAGCTGTATTGTTAACATTGGCTAGCAGATCCTTTTTTGTAAATAGAAAAGTTTGGAAGTCTTTTTCAAAAATCAGAGTCTTAGCTTTAATCCCCCAAATTTTTTTTTACTTGTACAATAGGGAGAAATTGACAAACTGGAAGTTATTTTCTGTAGCAATAATCTCTTTTCTAAGCTATGTACGATTGACTTTGCATTGTAGCCTTTTTTTCTTCTCATCTTTTCAATGCTAGACTTTACATAATTTCTAGGAACCGACCTTCTTATAAATCTGTGAAGATGTGATATAAATAATCTAAGAATAGCTTCTTCAGCAGTTCCACATTTTATTGTTGTGTCCCTATTTGAACAAAAAAAAAAAAGCTTATATTAAACTTATAAATGTTATATGAAATATTAATCAGAACGACATTATTGTCACTTTCTCACTCCACTAGTGTCAATTTTTTTTTACAAATCCCTTCACTCAAAAGCAGTTGCCTTACAGAAGATTTATAAAAGGGTATTAAGTAGATTAAATGACTAATCCAAGATAAAGTTGCATCATGTACAATTATTAATTACTGAATCTTTTTTTATTTTATTTATAGTGCTGAAGAAAATTCAAGAATTCTGACATTCAATTCAGATGATAATAAAAAAGTTGGTGGGGCGATCTATCCATTTGCTAGTCAAAAAAGTAAAGAAGGTAATTGCTTTGTAAGCTTTAGACAATTTTATTATATAAGATTCACTTGCTTTTTTTTTTACTTTTATAATTTTATGCATGTAATTTTTGTCTTTTTTACTTTTATTCACAATTTTTTGTATAATTTTATCATCCCCCCCCCCTTTTTTTTTTTTGCTTTTTTGTGTATTTTTTACAGATATATAAAAATACTATAATCATGATAAAAATTAATGTGTTTAATTATCTTTTCCCCTAATCTAAACTATTACATGTGTTTTTATTATCCACATTGATGTAGCTTCTTTACACCATAATTAGAGCTGCAATATCAGCTTTATTTTGTTTGGAGGCCTTCTCATCTGTATTATATGTAGTTTATAATAGTTGGACTTTGTTTATAAGTTTTGTTTATGATACAATATATATTATTTACTATACAGTTTGTAGATGTAAAGTACTTTTCAACATACACACACATTTAATAATGCTTTTTCACATATATGGTCTGCATATATAAATTAAGATCATAGTATAAACAAAGTTTTAAAAAATAATATTAATGTAGTTATTAATTTGTTTTACTGTATCTTTATTTTAAAAAAAATAAAATGGAAAACAAAATATCAAACTTATAACTTCTGAAGCTATTGATATATCAGTCTAACTCAATTTCATTGCAGATAAAAACTTGTTCTGATCAATATCCTTATTTTCACTATATGAAAATAAACAGTCTCATTGTTGCTAGACTCAATCTCTTCAATTGTTTTAATGTTTTAAGTACATATAAACTTTAGAATCTATACAATCCTCCTCTACTTAAAATAAATAGCTTGGAATTGATCTTTTCAGATTCTCATTAAACTATTCAAACAGACTAAGCTTTCTGATGCAAAAAATGTTATCTGATTAGTATCTTCTATCCACAAATTTAATGCCATACTAAAAAATTATTTTTTAACATGATTATAATTTTAATTTCAGGATCTCAAGCAACCATAACACACATGATTTTCTTTTTTTATTATTTCTCTAACAGATTATTTACTCTTTTTTTAAACATATAGCCCACTTTCAAATATAATTTTTGCTTTCACTATAAGTCAATATTGCTTTAGTAAAGTAAGGAAAGAAATATTTTACAAATTCTCTAAAATTTTGTAGAACTTCCAGCTTTATGTTTAAAAAACATTTTATTAAACAAAATATTGTACTGTATCCAATTTAAGAAAGAAAAAAGGAAAGAAAAAATATCCATACTTTCAATTTATATAATTCAAAGAAAATGTAGATAATAAACAAAATCATGTTAGATTTAATAAGAGTACTCTAATATCAAAAAATGGTAGCTGTTGTATTGTTTGTGATACATATTCGTAAAATGTTCTAAATTTATAAATTTTAATGCTTTCATTTTTAATTTATTTACATTTTTTTTAATAGCATGTAATTGAAGTGGTATATATTGATATAATGCTTCACTGTACTTTAAATTACTGATAATTTTTGGTCTTAGGCATATGTAAATTCATTACAAATTGGTGGCAAACATCTAAAATTCAGATAAACTTACGAGGAGGGAAGAATGGGACATAAAATTTTTATTACCACAATATTTTATTAATTTAAGATGTTATGATTTTCTTAAGTTACATTTTTTTATTTAACCTTGAATGAATACTCACATGAAAAAATATAAACAAGGCAAAACTCTCCATACAGTAATGCCACCCTGTATCAACCAGAGTAATCAATGGATGAGTAGGCACTAGATAGGGATTTTATGCACAAGCCTTCTGGCATCCCTTGATTACTCTGGTTGGCACAGGGAGGCACTGCTGTATGGAGAGTTTTGCCTTGTTTATTAACAATTATGTGCTAGTATAAGAGATAGTGATCATGTGATGAAAAAATATACTGACAAATATGATAAAATAAATAAATTATATACAATCATGTATTTTAAAATAAAATAAAAATATAAATTCAGTAAATGTTTATAAATTAATAAGCTTAATTGATGGTTTTGTTTTTAAAAAAAAAAAATTGGTGATAGGATCTAGTATCAAAGTCAACTAACATATTTTATGATAGACAACTTTAATAATTTTTTTAAAAAAATACATGAAAAGAAGAAAGATGTGTATAAAGTTAATTATTAATTTGGTTTTATTATATGAAAATTAATGTTCAGTTGTATATCTATTTATTGTAAAAGTAAATGCAAACCATGAACCAAGATTCAGTAAGAATATGATATGTTTGATTTTACAATTAGTGTATCAATATATCTATTTGATCAGTCTCTTAATGTGGAATTTTTATCCTTTATTTAATAAGTGATAGATTTTTATTTACTGACATTGGATGGAGATCCTAGCCTGCATTCAAACTTTATGCCATTTATTTAATTCAGATTTGAAATTTAATCATTTAAATTCATTGAAATGTTGCAGCCAAGTTTGATGTATAGTTATAGTTTATATATTAAATGTGAAATTTATGCAATTTATATATACAGTCTCCAAGATTCTCAAAATGTAGAAATGGGTATATTATGTCATGTTACCACTGCAAATGTTCTAGCCATTATACCATGATTCTTTTCTAAATATTCAATACGTATTAATATTAATAATTGTTATCTATATATACTTCTTAAATTTCCAATCATGAAAGATAATAAAATTATTACTTCTAAAAGGTTAGGTAATCAAGATTGCCTGGTTAACATTATTTCTCTTATATTATAAATGTAGTCTGTGCAAACTGGTTAGAGTGACAGATTCAAATGCTACAGATTCTGAATGTATTCAAACATCACATGGCTTTCTTAGTAATTTATTTATTCTTTGCAGTTTAGCATAGGAGTGGAATGATGGTCTTGAAAACTAATAGTTCCTTGATTGAAATTCGACCTGTTATTTCTGTGCTTGGGAGCCACATAACTTTTCAAATAACTAACCGTTATGTAACTTATTACCATTTTTTTTAATTCATTTTATAGAATTCTGCTACTTCTCATGCTTGAACTTTATATGAACCAAAGAACAAAAAACCATTTGTTTATAATTATTAAAAAATGAATGATAGTTGTTTTTTTTTTATCTGTGATAGTTATATATAAAATATTTTTTTTAATGTTTCATGAGAAAAAAATTGAATACTTTTAAACTATACAATATAAAATCTTAATTTAATATCTAATGATACGATTAATGAGAAATTCCAAATAATATTTCACAAATACATTTATACATTTTGAACAACAATTAACTTTTTACTCCCTGAAGGATTTAATAATGAAACATTCTATAAATAGGATAATAAAAGCTTTCATTTTATCAAAAATACAGGATACTTAAATTATTGCAGTCAATAGAATTCTAAATGCTTTTATTTCCATGAAAAAGTAGAGAAATTCAATAAAATAATATATTTAATTAAATTACAGGAATCTATTAAACTTTTGTCTTCTGTGATTTCAAAAGTTCTGAGTTAATCTTTTTTCAATGATATTCATTTTTTAAACCAAAAATTTAAGCAATTTTTTAAACTCTGAACAAATTATATCAATTTCAATAAATATTCAAATTATTTGAAGAAATAAAATTCTTTAAAGTAATTATTTGCAAAATAATCTTTTAAAATATAAAATAAACATATAAATGAAGTTTAAGTTCTTTCATTTTTGTTGACTACTTAATTATCACAATATTCAATAAAAACTTTTGGAGCATTTCTGAAAAATTATTAATATAATTGATATTAATTTTCAATAAAAATTTTAATTTTCAACTTTTTTATTTAAGAAATAGCAGGTAAATGTTTTGGTTTTTGATTTATATCCAATTTATTAATACTTTAATTGCACTAAGGATCTGGTAGAATTTATGTTATATTTCTGATATCACATTAATATGCATAAGTCAGAATTACTGTAGAAATATGTTGAGGGAATTTTTTTTTTATGAATTGATTAGATTTCAGAAAAAGGATATGAATGACAGCATGAAAGGTTGGAATGGAGAGATATTAACTTATTCAACAAATTCTTTTGATTATTCATGAATTAGTTATATTAATGCTATTTGAAATAATATGATGAAAATATATATATATATATATATTATGAATATATGTAATATAACCTGCGAATGTTAATGTTAAAAGGTTTCTCAATTGAATATTAAAAATCTAATGTGAAAAATAGCTATTATTGTAGTAAAGGAGTTCACCAACCTTCTAAGTCTATATAAAATATATATAAATTTTTTGCTTTTTATGAAGGCTTACTTCATCTCTACCCTATCATATAGTATCCATCTTTGCAGAAAGTTATGCCAGTCTCTCATTATATATACATTTCAGAATAACCTTTACTTTTCCATTGAGCTTCTATTCTATCACACATTCCTGAAATATATGAACAAATTTGAAAAGGCAAATGACCCTAAGATATGCATTTCATGCAAAGCCAACACTCATCACTTGGCCCAAGGTCACAATCTTTTACATATGTTTCATCATTCACTCAGTCTATTTTATTAATACCAAATGATTACAGTTTGATGTACAGTCAAACTTTCTGCATTTGAAACTTTAACAATGATTATTTTGGATAAATATATCAATGATTACTACTAATCATAGAGATATAAGCTTTAAACTTCAGCTAAATGATAATACATCTTTTTGTAGAGGTAGGAATACTTGAATCCCTGCGTTTATATTGACAGTATGATAAATTTCACTGCACCACTCTCACATAAGGTAGGAACTGGATTATATCCACTTTTAATACCATGCAAAAGTTTGAAGATCATTGCACTGTAGATGTTTATTTTTTCAAGATTTTTTTAAAAAAAATTTATATATATATATTGCAGATTATATATCCCTATATAATAAATATATCTGTATGCTTTATGTTGTATAAATTATCGTCAACATTTTCAAACATTATCAATCTATTGCAGGATGATCTCTTCAAATTCAATCTAGTTTCTTCACTATTTAACCTCACTTCTCCACATCACTTCAGCAGACTTCCTGATTTCAACTATCCATTTTATGTGTGGTTTTTTTCTAAGTCTTTTACAATCTCTTTGGATCCAGTTTTATTTCAGCTATCCATTTATTATCATCTTTTCTAACAATAGATTCAGTTCAGCTCTACTAGACTCATTTCAGTGATATCAATAATATCTATTTGTTCTCTCACTCATACATTTAGTTATATGAGAAAGGGTACTGAGATAAAAGCTCTGATGATGACTGCTGGACAGTTGAAACTGTAAGGAAGGAAATAAAATAAATCTTATGTTAACTGCATTGTACAGTGTAATTTAAGGAGTATATGGTGTATTATATTACCGTATATTTTGTGTGTGTATTTATTTTAAGTTTATCTACATTTTTATGTAAATATCTAAAAATAATAATCAAGCATATTTAATAATCCATGAAAAGGTTGAAAAGAGATTTTAATAGATTAATAAGAAATTGCTTATAAAATGACAGTAATGGATTTGGGATCTGTTTGATTAAATATTTATATGTAGTTAAGAGTATGAATATGGGAAAGTTACATGATTCTATTTTTAAATGATCGAAAGAATTAGAAAAAAATTGAGAAAAGAAATTAATTTCGGGTTGAATTTTATTTGTAGTCTTAAGGAAACAAGTCACTAACCTTAGAATTATTTCTTTAGCGATTTACCAAATAATTTAAATATATATAATGAGTTGAATTATTTTAAATAGATCAGGTTAGATCATCTACATGTGAATATCTTGTGTTGAATGTTTAGCTAGAGATTTGAACTTGTTCTTTTTTAATTTTTTAAATAAGTTGTATAAATTATGATTTGCTCCAGTAATTGCAAATGAAGGGTAGATTCAATATTTATTCAGTAAAGTATGCATATAAGTAAATTAGAATGTTAAAACATCAGTCCAAAATAGAAGTGATGTTCAGAGAATAATATTCCAGAGATTGCGAGTTAAATGATATTTGTAGCTTGAAAAAAAAGTGAGAGTAATCATTTCATTCTAGCAAAGAAATTAGGTACTTATTTATATGAGGAGCCTTATTTTGGAAGCATGTTGAGTCTTTATTTAACTAATAGACAAATGCCTCATAAAGTGACTATAATCTTTTACAACAAAAGAATCACACAACAACACCTCCTATTTGTTGGATATGACGTGGATCATAGTGTTGTTATTATTATTATTTGAGCTATTAAAAGTTAAATCTAAAATATTAGAAAACTTTTATCACTACTTGGGGATTATTTCTTAAATATTTTAAGAATAACTTTTTTAGTACTTGCATATTCTCTGTTAAGTGAGTTACTATCAATCCTATCTATTCCTCCATCAGATTATCAGAAAAAACTTTCTAAAACTCAACCCTCCTTTCTGGAAGTTTAAACAAGAAACCTAATGTTGTAATACAAGAGATAAATTTTGTACAAGATTTTATAGAAGTATTTTTTGGTTTCAATAATAAAGATAGTTGAATTTAATTTTTCCAGACAATATTGGGACTCATCATTAAACTGAGGTCCATGATTGATGTGTTTATAAAAAAATGGAACTCATCAATCTTCTGATGGTGTAAAAATTATTAAACACAAACTAAATTATTTATGCATTGAAAAAAAAGTTTCATTAAATAAATTTTAATGTTACTTTTTATTATATTTTTTTCTTTGTAGTTATATATAATTTTTTTTAGTTATTCATTTTTTCTATGTATGAAATAAAATGAACTATCTTTTTAATTTTATTTTTAATACTTTCAACTATGTTTAATTTAGTCATTATTGCATTATCTTGCTTTAATCCATAGTCTGTGTTTCAAACCTAAAGTGGAATCAGACAGTGTTTTTAATATGTGAAGAATTCCTGTGAGTGAGATTGAAATTTTTCATATAGCCAGACAGTTATTCTTACAATATGTTGATAAATGAATATCTTGTAATTCTTAACTGTAATTTGTGCAGCTCTGTTTTATTACCAACATTTTAACATTTTTTTCAATCTGAGAAGGGAGACAGTTTAGCATGGCAAAGCACTGCCTCTTATTCGTGGTCAAAATGGAATAGGAAGTGGTAATAAAATAAAAGTAATTACCTCTTGAAGTTTATCATCTTTTAAAATCACAACCATGTGCTATTGGTCACCAATATATGTGATGGCTAGGTATTTTCAGGAGGGTAGTAATTCAAATCTGGACTAGTTCTGTTATAATATGTAGCATGCACTGAGGAACTAATATAAATTAATGCTATAAATATTTTGAATGTTATTCCCACTAAAGTTTTCCAACATACATTTCTAAGATTATAGTAACCAGTCATATGTGTGTGTCTAACGTGTATATTTCGATTTATGTTTCAAACTTTTTATAATATTTAAGTTAACTTTTTTTTTTTTAACATAAACTTGAAAAAAAAAAAATCAAACTTTTTTAAAAGAATAAAAATGGTAATTTTGTTTTCAATATTTTATTTACTCATTAATTATGTCAGCAATTACGGGCTGCAATAATTTTCTTCTTTTATTAATATATATTGCTTTTTTTTTTTTGAGTAAGTTTCTACAAACTTCGCATTTTCAAAGTTTATCTGGAATTCTTAATGACATAGTTATCCTCCTTTTTCCTGGATTCTGGAATGTTGAGAACAGTATCAAATTACTAGTAAAGGGAAACACTAGGGATAACATATTGAGAATGTTTTCATGAACAGGTGATAAAAAAGTTAGTAGACTTTTTTTTTTTTTTAGCACAATTTATTGTTCTTTGATGAGGTATTTTGTAAGCAGATGAAGACTCAGTCTTGATTTTTTTTTCTTTTAAAAGAAGTAATTAAATTTTATACTGTGATTACTGAAAATAGAATAAAGTAATTAATTTTAAGAAAACTTATTTTTATGATATGATACAAAAATAATTTTAGATTATTTTTTTTAAATGTCATTTAAAAGTTTTTATTTTATAAAGAATTATATATTGCAGTTTGTAATAAAAGCTAAAAAGGATATATATAATAACTTTGTAGCATTTTATCTATTCTGAGAACTTCTATAACTTCACAAAAAAAGACAAAAATAAAGATAAGTTTTGTGAGATTATATATATGAATCCTTGAATCACATATGTCCCATGTTGGTTCTTTAGTTTATTTGATATCTTGCAATTGGTGACATTGTCTTTTTAATTTCTTCTGCAGTGAACTTTTTTTTTTGGAAGACTTCAATTTTTTTACATAATTGTAACCTCCAGTATATTCTTTCCAAAATTAATATACTCTCAATGAAAACATTGTATGCTGAACTTGTTTAGAATATCTAATAACAATTTTTAGGAACCCATTTCCTTTTTTGTTTCAGTATCCAATCCAAAAGTATGCTTTTACAGTAGTAGGTCAGTAGTATATCACATCTATTGAATAGAATATATTGATTAGTCTTACTGATCTTACTAGTGAATTTTTAGAATCTTATGTAATATTCCTTAAGTGAAATTTTTCCAGTGGTTTTATATTACATTGATACAAGTTCAACTCTCACTTTCATATAATAAATTTGGAAAATATAGCCCAATATTTATTTGATTTAATTATAGTAATTATATCACTTTGTAGAAATAACCTTACATTAGATTTTGTGCATCTCAATATCCAAGTTTACAGCCATCAAGATTTTTAAATGATATCTTTATAGTATTTGGATTGTTATAATTATGAAATTCTTTCCATTATTTTATATTAGCTACTTCCAACTCAGGAATCTATGTTTTATTATTAACAATTTGTAGTTGATTGTATAGAAATTAAATTGATGTTTGCTTATTTGTTTTTCTACATTATGTTTTTTTTTGATTTTGTATTTTTTAAAATATTGAGTTATTTTTTTAAAGTTAGACATTGAAATATTTAATTCTCGGAATTTTCTTATTGTTATTGAGTGGCATTTCTATGGAAGATTTCTTACCAATTGAATTTTCATTCATTTACTTATGTTATCAGAGTTAATGTTCAAGGTCTTAAATTTTGGACCTGTGTCAATTTGTTTCTCTGCCTGTAATGCACTGGAATAAATTTAGAAAATATATATTTTAATGCCTTTATTTATAATCTAAATGTAAACGTCTTTGATTTTTTAACAAACAGATGTTATATACCAGTCAAACCACAGTTCTGCCATTTTTTTTTTACATCAAACAATATTGACCTTTATCTTCTCATATAATTATGTAATAATTAACTTTGACTTGGATATCAAGTAACAAATGTAAGACACTTTTATATCTAATGAGATTTTAAAAATTCCAAATCTTTAGCTCAAATAATATAATATAAAGAAGCAATTAAATGCATACCATGCAATAATTATTCTACCTAACTTAGGGCCACTTACCAAGAAGCTGGTTATTGAAGTCTGTTAGCAATGTTATCTAGTACTTATTGATTAAATCAGTGATTACCATAATTTTTTTGGTTGTAATGCAGACAAAAGCTAAAAGTAAGACTGATTTTATAAGGAGGCAGTTCACCTACTTCAGCATTATATTGTTCAGTAGATCATTTTAAATAAATTTTTTCAATAAATTTAAAATACAGATTTTAAAAAAAAAAAATGTTTCAAGCATTGGCTAAAATGACTTTATATGATATTTGATTTAATATTTGCAATCATTTGTTTCAGTTCTGAAAACCATTCATCATATTTAAAAGAGATTTTAAGCATACAGTATTTGAAAATAATTCATATGTCCAAGACTACATTTGTTTATGGAAGCGCATTCTCTTCACACAATAATTTACTATATTTTAAGTCTTGTAATTATTAATATAATATAATGAAAAATATGTCACAGTTGCAGAAGTCAAAGAGTTAGTTGTACTGAATATCATATGACAAGTTAAGTTTCAATCCAAAAATCTTTAATAATTCTCAAGTCCTCACTTTCTCATAGCACTGAATTGCATAGATTATTGTATCACAATGATAAACAACTTAGAAATTTATTTCATATAGTTTTTTTTTTGTTGTAAAACCATTCAAATAAGTTTGGTCATAGACTCAAATTTTTGATATAAAAAACTATATATAACAAACTTTTATCAGCTATCTGATATGAGAAACTACTTATATTTTGATGATATGACTCCATTCTGTTATCCAATCTTAGGACAAAAGATTGCTTAACCTATGTACACATTAATAAATATATTATTGAAACTTGAGTATCATCAGGTTAGTTTATCTACTCAAATTCAAGAATTTTGAAAACAAATGCTATTAATCAATTATTAAAGTGAATATGTGAATTTTGTAATTTCTTTAAGTGACAATTAAATTTTTAACTGCATTAGATAAGATACCACTAGTCTTGAAACAGACCAATGCATGTATATGGTTTTATGTCAATGGCAAATGAAGCTAATTGTGCAAACTCTTTGTGGTTTTGAAACTGTGCTACAAATCTTATCAAAACATATAATCTTGAAATCAGTTCGGAATTAGGAAACTGCTGAAATCAAATATAAATTAATTAGAGGTAATAATTGTATTTAATTGGTCAAAAGTTCATAAGAATTTTGATGTAAATTTGTTTTGACTTTTAATCTCTCACTTTCACAAGAAGTATCCAATATTTATTTATGAAGATGTTACCAATTAAATTTTGTCTGTCTATCAAAATAAAGTGATTTTACATTGCATTTCAAAAGTAACTGCAGCATACTTTTTTTTTTATAGAAGTCTGTAAATGATTTGTTTGGGGTGATCTGTAGTAAAACTAATCATTATAACATATAGCCATGCAGAATTTATATTCCTATTCACAGTATCTCATGACTCCCAATAGTTAATTTTATGTACTATTAAAATACTTATAAAGAATTGTTTTGCACTAATGGTATCAGATTGGCAATAAAACATTAAGATTCTTCCTTATTTCTAGTTATTAAATAATGATGCATTGTGTTTGCTTGGTAAGTCATATGACAGTCAAGTATCAGACAGGTTGAGCATGAAAGTTCCACTCACTTGATGAAAGAGTGATTTTTTTTTTTACTTTTCTCAACTAAAAATCAATATGTAAATCTTTAGCTTTGGTATTGATCACTGCACCAATCTTTGTAGTTATTAATCTTATTATTAGTGTAGTGTTAAATACTGAGATTCTAGAATAATTGTGTTAAAGAAGTAGCAAATATTGACAAACTATTCACTTATAAAGATGAGGTGTTATCATACAGTCTTAAGTAGTAGCAACTGTCTTCACATGAAGTGTTGTTGGTCTGAAAGCAATTCATTTAGAGCTTTGGATCTAATGTATTCCTTCAGCAACTATTTTTTACTTAATTAATCAACTATAAAGCACTGATCCCAAACTGAAAACACAATAATGTTCTCAATCCAAGCTAATTTACCTATATAATCATACAGATCTGAATCCAGTTCATTATCTATATATGTTGGTGTCTATGGGTTTTTTTTGTAACCATAGTCACTTACATCCTCATATTTTAATAGTTTAATCCTAGCCAAAAGATAGTGGTGACTATGGTTATAAAAAAACCCAAAGACACCAAAATATATAGATACTGAACTGGGTTCAAATCTCTATGACTATACAAGCAAATTAGCTTGGATTGAAAACATTGTGTTTTCACTTAGGTCTCATTGTTTATAGTTGATTAATTAAATAAAAGGTAATTTCTGGAGGGAGGCAATAGATCCAAGGGTCTAGGTGCATTTCTGTTGGATTCAAGGTTCCTTACTGATCTCAGCCATAAGCTAGAAACTAGTCTGGGGGTATTGGATGAGTATGCATTAGATAGGTATTTAAATGCCCAAAGTTTCTGGCATCTATTGATTACTATATCTTGCACTAGATGGCACTTTCATATGGAGAGTGTTACTACTATTTTAATAGCTTGCTCAAGAAAAAGAAATAGTGGTTATGAGATGTTTTAATTGGTTAATTATATAATCTTCTATTAATCAATTATCTTCATCTATGTTTGAGAAATGAATATTTATTTTATTTATAACTGATTTCATTATATCATATAACCACCAAGTTAATCATCTAAACAGTTTGTGGTTTTGAATCCATGCCATAAATATTGCAAACCATATATAGTTCTGAAATTACTTTTGAAATCAAATAACATCTAGTTAAAAGTAATAATCAACTAAAATAAGAGACATTTAGGCATTGGTTGCCAATTAATACTTTCGAAGTGACAAGCTATATGAGTATGTTGTTTTAAAAATACTAGATTTTTTTAATAGGCTCTCGAAAATATTTGAAAATAGTCATACACTCTTTTGATATTGTGGGAATAATATTTGTTTTCGATATTATGTCAATCTTTTTTTTTTTTTCAGCACAAACATTTATCACTTATATTTTGTTTTCATTTTCCATGTTTATATAGGTTATTCTTGGGTGTTCCCACCTAGAGGATAGATATAAAGTCTTGGAAGGTTAATGGTATATCAAAAAAAAAAAATTCCTATTGAAATGTGATAAACAATGTTTTCTATAGCAGGATTAAACGATAGAAAAATTAGATGTCTTTTAAAAACAATAATACATTCGAATAGTATCAACAAAACCAAAATTTAACAACAACAACAAAGAAAAAATTCCTACTGGAAATAAAGTTGATTGCAATTAAAACTGAAAATAGTGAAATAAATGCACAATTGTAAATGAATATTGCATAGCACTAATAGACAAATAATATAAGTAGTAAGGAATCACAAATTGTCTTATGCAAAGAGTTTCTGAATATATTATCGCACAACCAACACTTAAGGAAATATTGAGAACAAATCAAGAGAAACAAAAGAGATAGATGAGATGAATTCTGGTTATTCACATCTCTGGAAATTTCCCCTTGGTATAAGTTTCATGAAAAAGAAGAAAATAAAAAGTAAATTTTATATTGTGATAAATATTTTATATTTTAATAAAATAATTAACTTAACTAAGATAGATGTTGGAAAATTTATCAAAAAATAATCTAAGGAGAGGCGGGGGGAGCTTTTTGTTTATTATTATTATTAGTTTTAATATGCAATTATAAAAAAGGTGGTTTTTTAAGAAGAAGAAAAAAAAGTCTAAACATCAATATAAATTAATAAAAGATTACAAAAAACCAAACGGAGTGAAAAAACAACAACTGAGAAGTGATAAAAGAATTAAGACAGTGATGACATTTTAGATGTAGGAAAAAAATTATGAGGCGGCAAAAATTGACAGAATTATTAAGCAAATACACCGGAAGAATTTTATTTTCAAAATATTATTAAATAAAAAAAGACATAAATTTCTGCATATATATTTTTTTATATGCATATTATAAATATGATGTTAAGTTGTATGTTCTTTAACAAAGAATTAATTTAGCTATTGAGAGTATGATGATCAAGCAAAGAATAAGATATGAATATCATTGATTATATAGACGGTCCTCTATTTTTGTCCTATGGTTTTTGAAATGTGTATGAAAGTTAAAATGTATAAAAGTAGAGCAATGTAAAAAAAAAAACATCAAAACAGTTTTCAAAATACATATATATATTTCTGCTAAGTATTATGTTTCTGTTTTTAAAAAAAAGTTCAAAGAATTCTTAATATACTTATAATAAATTTTCATACTATGAAAATATTTTTTATCTAATTTTTTTTATTTTGAGAAAAAAATGAAGCTAAATAAAGTATATAGATATGCACGATACAATCATGTATGCATAAGATCTAGACAAATAATATTAAAAAAAGTTCAAAAGCATAATGAAGATTAACTTGATAGTGTATGAATTTGGAAATATTTCATAATTTTGTTCTTGTTTTTCATGATTGAACATATTGTTGATCGGCTTAAATTATATGAATGATTGGTTGAAGCAAAAGATTTGTCATTTTCATCTTGATCACATGGAGATTATGAAACCTTGATTTCTTTTTGTCTGTATCAATACTGCTGTTTTTTCATTTTTCACTCATATTTATGAATTAATATGAATAAATTTTTTCACCAAAACAGAAATTTATATAAAATGGTAGCACATTTTCTAAATAAATTGACAAGACACAACTTATCAAAATGCATTAACTCAAAATGTTCCTGCTCAAGACTGAATCTAAGATGCCAAAAATGGACATGATTAATGTCAGAGTGGGGAGAGACTAATGACTAATAGTCCATGAAAAAGGGAGAACCATTGCATGAAAGTATATGCATTTTATGATATAGTAATAGTATGGAAAATGGGGGTTTACAAAATCCCACAATTGGATGCCAATTGTAACAATTTGGAAAATAGGGAGTTAATACAGGGAAAATCTGGGGTTACAAAGTCCCACAATCAGGTACTATTTGTGACAGTAGATCACGTTAGGACTGAATTATGAAGAGATGTGAAAACATCATCTCCAAATAAACAAAATATAAAATTATATATAAAAGGAATAATAATGAATATAATGAGCATGAGAGATCAACAAAGAACTAATTATAAGTTCACCCAGCACTATAGAAAAGAAAAATAATCGTTCAAGATCATGAATGATCAATAATAATAAAAAATCAGTCAGCCTTGTGATTGGATTGTCTACTATAGACCAGGCTAATTATTTAGCCACTTCCAAACTTAGGGCAGCAAACAATACAATAATTTGGATGCACAGATTCGGGTGGTAAAATGTAGTGCTTGGATTTTAAAGGATATATCTTTGCATCATGCAGGGTTATCTGGAATCCAAACACCAACCTAAACCTTAATCCATACCACTAATGGTTATGCTCTAATCTAGCTCAGGAAGCAAGAACTCTGTAGAGTATTACAATGAGCAAAAGATAAATAAATAAAGCAGCTTATTCTAAATCACTTTAAATAATTCATAGGTTTACCCTACTATAAGTAAATAGTTTTATTGGGATAATTAAAAAACTTTTTAGAAAATTAGCTGTCTTGAAATAAAGTCATACACACTGGCCATTCATGTAACAGGAGTTGGAAGAAATAAAGACTAAAAAAATATTTTAAAACAATTATTTGATAACTAATTAATTAACAATAAATAAAAGAAATTGTCATGATAGTATGAAATTTTAAACATTCATTTCATAAAAAAGAAATAGTTTCACAAAAATTATATTAATCAGTTGATTTCTATTCATTAAATTAACTTTTAATTCATTAAGGTATTTGTTTAAAATAACTAAGAGTTGGAAAAACAACGTTTAAAAAAATATCAAAGATCACAATCTTTGACTTAGCTTAATTAATTTTTTGTTAAGTTTTAGGAGGAAAAAATGAATGAAAAGGGGGGGAAATGTGTCCAAAAATTAAATATATAAAAAAATAAATTTTCAAAAAAAAAAAAAATTCCATAATTTTAAGAGAAAATTGGATGTATGAAAAAATATTTGTTCACAATTGGAAAGCATTAATAAAAATATTTATATTTATCAATTCTTACAAAAAAATTATTACTTTTATATAAAAAAACATCCCTTTTTTACTATTAATAAAAATACAGTGTGCACACAAAATAATACCTTTAACCATGGTTTGATTCTTCTATGGAGTCCTTTTCCATTATAATTTCCAGTTTAATTTTCTTCTTGAGAACTTCTACACATGAACATGATTAATTTTTCCTTTAGAATAACTAATAGCAAATTTTATCCATTTTCCACTGAAATTTTCAGGTGATACTAACACAGACAGAGACTCATGCTCTTGATTGAACACAATGTTGCAGATTACATTAGGGAGTAACTTTTCTACATTTTATTTCAGGGAAGGCAGATTACATGGAAGAAGATGATATCTAGCTTTTAGCTAACTTAGCATGTTTTTCATTGTAGAAACCTTTTTATAGTTAAACTCATAGTATGATAAAAGCTTGGTTAAAACTTTCTGTTCTATGCAACAGCTTAAATAAGACTTCTTCTCTTTTTTAGCAGTCAAGATTAAGACTTGACTATTTTCAACAGTTAAGTTCTGACTTATTCATACCCCAATTATTATTTTTAGAACAATCTGGCCTACAAGCCAATAACAATGTTTCCAACATGACAATTTTTATAAAAACTAATATATTTTTTACATACACAATTGTTCAGTTTTCCTTCTTAAACTTTGACATTGAAAAACAAGTCAAGGATTTATCATTATAAAATTCTTGACCCTTTTTTCTAATTTAAAAAAAATTGCAAAAAGAAAAAATAAGATAATTAGTTAATTGCATTGATTTCATTTTTGTATTAAAGAGAGATGACGAGAAAAGAAAAAAAAACAATTTTGACTAATTAAAAATAAAATTTACCAAACCAATTAATTTTTTTTTCTTTTTTATAAATACTACTAAACATAAAACTTTATCTTTTTTAAAAGGTTAAAATTAAATATTAAATAATTTACGAAAAAAGAGAAAATTATTTTCTCTTACTACATTTTCATACTTTAAATTAAAACTACTAATTAATTATAAATACTGAAGAGAGAGAAAAAAACACAACTTGTTTACATTATTTTATAAAGTTCCCTTCTACAATCATTTACAACTCATTAAAATATTCACATATTAAAAATATTTAACAAATATATTATTTGAGAATTCTCATACTATCATTTTGGAACTTACAATATTTAATAAATTGAAGGGCTATTATTACTGTTTATTTTTAATATAGCAATATAGCCAACTGATTCCAATATTGATAAAAATCAAAAATATAAAATCTGTACAAAATTGCAAATTGTACAAAAGTAGAGAATGGCCTGTACTTCACTATTTCTAGACCTTAAATTTATTTGCTAAATTTAGAATTCAATTTAATTAAGCATTACTTAGTGACTAAAATTTTTAATATTTTATCTTACAAACTTAATAAAATATACATAAAATAAGTGTTTTTGCAATTAACATGTACTGATATACAGTTATGTGTATATAATGATGTTTAGAATTTAGTAAGATTTTTATGTTGTGATTTTATTTATTGTGGTCCTAAAATAAATTGTGTTAACAGTAAGCAAAACAATGGCAAACTACTGCTGAAGATCATCAAATGTTATAGGTTGGTTGTAGCATATTCTTTTTAGTAAGCAAAAAATTCAAATTTTGTTTAAATAATCAAATAGTTTATTGCTTGGATGTTCCTATGAAAATTGAATTTTGGAAGTAGTAGTCAGTAATTAGGTAAAATGAGGTAAAACTACTCAACTCTTTATCACCCTGCAATTGGGAATTTCTTTACTGTTTTTCTGATATGCACTTTTGGAGAGACTTTTACTTTGCAGTGAATTATTTAAAGATTGTTACCATTATCTTTGTTTATTAGGTAAGTAGATATAATTATCAGCTATCATCAGAATTTTCTATTCTCTATAAATCTTTATCAATGTCTTTTATTATCTCTCAATTGTATCATAAGTATATTACATTGTATTAATGGTGGATTGTTTGATTTTAGTTTTAAAATTGACAACTGTTATGTTAACTATTTAGCAATCTTATAAGATTAAATTGTATTATGTACATGTTAAATTTTTAAAAATATTCTTCAACAGAAATACATTGCACCATAAGCATTTTTTCACATTAGTATTATACGTGATATTGTATAGTCATATAAAAAAAATTCTCAGAAAATACACATTTTATTATGGACTAGGCTTCTATGATTTGACTTGAGAATATAAAAGAGTTTGTAATATAAAATACTTAATATAAGCTGCACATTTCAATTGTGATAGAAAGTCTCAAGTAGCTCTTTAGGGCTAAGCCATGATTACAAAACCAGGGTAAAAACAGTGAAAGCTATTTGTTGGTATCTAGTTAATGTTTTGTAGTCATCACTTCACTTCTATTGTTATTTTTTTACTTTATCTTTTTTTTTAATTCTATAACTTTGTATTGACTTCTAAAGTTAGTCCACTTAAATCTGTTCATTTTTTTTTTGTTATTCACAATATACTTGAATAGTATTTCTTGAATAATAATTCAATTTTTTCTAATACAGTAATTTAAAACTAGTCAGAAGCTTTAACTAAATATATCTCTTTTTTTGGAGGGATGTTTAAAAATTATAACATTAAATATGATACTGACTCCTATCCTCTATTTTTCCTCCATACAGTTTCTTTTACTTGATATCAAATGATATATTAAACAACATTATGTCTATTTTTATTCATTGTAGTTGTTGGGTAATTAAAATGTAAATATTGAGTGAATTTATTATCAAGATCATCAATGAATTTTCAGTTTATTGTTTTTCAAAGAATCACAGAAAATAAATAATAGATACATAAAACAGTAAAATGTAAGCGTATTAATAATTATAGATAAAAGCAATTTTTTGATTATCACTAAAATAAGTATACGAAAATATAACATTTTTAAGTACAACTCAGATACCATATTTCAGAATATTCCACATCCATTATGTGGCAAATATGTTTGTGTGTATTTATATATAAACATATATACTATAACTGTAATATTTCAGTCTATAAGGAGAATGTGCAAATGGAAATCAATATTCCTCAAAATTACTTAACACATTAAACGTTAAATATAATGATAACAGTTAAATGAAGCATGTAAAATACTTATCCAATGTTCAAGCTAGCTAAATAGAACAGTACACAATTACAGAATAAAGACTGTATCTTAGATTACTGTGGGGTGAAGTATATGACAATAGATTCATTAAATTATTAAAATATAACTTTTAAACATATAATAAATTTTAAACATATCTTTTAAACAAATAATAAATATTTAAACCTTACTACAATCATTAAAATTACTCTACAAATACATTAATAATTTATCATGTTATTTGATTCCTCAGGGATTTACTTACATAATTCATTACTAGTTACAATATATTAAAATATCTGGTAAAATGAAAATACAGAAAAGGTAATTTTTTTTACTATATATAATTATAACATTAAAATATGAATGAACAATAAATAAATGAGTGTGATAACTTTATTATGAATGATCACAGAAAACCAGTTTAATTAAATAAAAATGAAAATTTATTAATATAAACAATAATATATAGAAATAATATATATATATATAAATACTAAGTAAGCAATAAAATATTCCTTATCGAACAACTTACTTTTTAATTGACTTTATGGATTTCACTATCATGTCCTACAGACAATACAATAATATACTAAAATAAGTTATAAAATAGCATAATGTTGCTGAAATAATTATATAAATTTATGATTTGAAAACTTTAGTATGTTTAATTTGTTTCTTATTTTCATCACCAAATAAACATGGGTTTATTAAATTGTATCTGACAGAGATACCTTACTTTCCAGGGTTACATTAAATATTGATTATCTATTTATTGTATAAGATATTTATTAAACTATTCATATTTATTGAATATAATTGGTATATTTAAATACATTTTATATTTATATTTTTAATAATTGAATGCATAAACCTTCATTGTTGTTATCCTTAATTATTTACATATGAAAACTTATTTTTGCATCTATAATATATAATAAAAACAAAATAATCACACTTTTTTTTAGATAAAATAATAATAATTACTAATAAATATTATATATGATTTAATTCCAACTCTTTTGGAAACAAAACATTTATGTGTTAATCAAACCCATATATATATATAAAAGCCCTGGTAAACTTTTTTTTATTCACAATGAATATCAACTAAATCCTGACTTGTCAGAAATATAATATTTATTATGTATAAAAAAATATTATAATCCACACATATACTTTTTATATAAAAAAAAATGTTTAAATATAATTTAAAATTCGAAGTTTTCTAAATGTTCTGCTGAAAAATTTCTACAATGTTTTCCTGCGTGAATTGAAGTTATTTATAAGCTATCACTATTCCAAGTTACCAGCATTCCAGTAAAATCCATTTTACAATCTAATTTTAATTTTAAGAAAGGATTTCATATTCAGAATTTTACAACATTCTGGATTTCATTTACAAATCAGTAATGGTGGTTGTTAACTTCTTCAAAAAATATTTAATGATGTTATATTGAAATATTTAATTTTAATATAGCACTATCGATGACAATGAGATGATTATCCTATGTAATCATATTTAGTTTTCCAGGGTCTTTATATCTATAGACAAATAAAATTATTTTATATGTGCACCAACTTTTGTGTTATTTTAGCTGTTGAAACAAAAAATGAGAGGAACTAATCTAAGATCAGGGGCCTAAATAGTTTTCTGCCAATGATGTTGTACTAATGTCATTACTGTAGATTATTGTTTCTATGATATTTTATCCTATAATCTCTAATTTCACTCATTTTGTAGGTTTTTCCTTATTTAGAGTTAAATCTATCTATCTATCCACACTTTGAAAGTTCTTTTCTCATACACTAGCATTCCATGATATTAAAATACCTTTAAAATCTTTGTAAAATATAACTTTTAAATTAAAACATAAAAGATAGTTAAAATCATATATTAAAATAAAATAGACATTCCTTTCCATAATCAATATTTAAAACCCAATTTTAATTAAATTGAAAGTTTTTAAAAATAATATATGGAATATGTAAAATTTAATGCTTTTAAATTATACCAAAATGTATAAACACATACACATACTTTTAACAATAATGTAATATTCTATTTATTTATTTTTAAAGATTATTTTTTACATGTATGCATTAAATAAAATTTAAGTAACTGAATCAATTGATGGGTATTTTGTTTTATTACTGCTGTTTACATAAAGCTATTTTATTAATATTCCAAATACAGTATTGTCTCTAAAATAAAATAGCCAACATCAACTTTAAAATTTCTGCAAAATTAAAAAAAATACATTTTGATACATCTCTTGTTAAAATTATATATATATACAGCCATTTTATATTAAAACTTATTGTAATAAACTAAAGATCAGCCTTTCAAGCTAACGTACATGCGCTCTTTATGAATATTAATGCTAATAAATGAATACTTTCACTTCCAACACAAGATAGTCTTTTTGAAAGAATAGAATTAATCCATCTATTCTTTCAACCCAAATGCTTATATATGGGCAAATCTTAAGTACTGGAAATGAAAGCGTGAGGATAAACCACTCACTTTAAATTACTTTTTACTATGTCTGAATGAATGAAGCCCATGAAATTATCTAGAATTTACGAAACGTCATTCTTAAATGAAATTAAACATATGTAAATGAGGCATTTATTTTATATAGCGCTGTTTATAAATTGTAATAAACTAAAGATCAGCCTTTCAAGCTAACATACATGTGCTTTTTATGCCTCATTTACATATGTTTAGTTTCATTTAAGAATGACGTTTCGTAAATTCTAGATAATTTCATGGACATCATTCTTTCAGACATAGTAAAAAGTAATTTAAAATGAGTAGTTTATCTTCATGCTTTCATTTCCAGTACTTAAGATTTGCCCATATATAAGCATTTGGGTTGAAAGAATAGATGGATTCATTCTATTCTTTCGAAAAGACTTTATCTTGTGTTGGAAGTGAAAGTATTCATTTATTAGTATTAATATTCATAAAATGTGCATGTACGTTAGCTTGAAAGGCTGATCTTTAGTTTATTACAATTTATAAACATAGCGCTATATAAAATAAATGCCTCATTATAACTTGGTTTAAAATTAGCATTTAACACAACATAAATCATTTAATTACTTATCTATGAGGTTCCTCCTGATTTCTCCACTTTTTCCTCAGAGCAAAGTAGATTAGTGGTTTCCATATATTATGTATAGTCACACTAGGTTGGCTTATGGGATTTTTTGCCATTATCATGTGAGCAGCTTCTTTAAATTTTCTTCTTTGTACCTTTTCTTCTTTATCCAATATTTTTGTATTTTCCCAATCGAACTTATCATTGGTCCATACATGGTCTTTTACCTTAGACACATCTGTTTTCTCTCTTTTAATCATCAGTTTATGTTCTTGCAAGTGCTTTTGAATGGGACGGCTGGTCTCACCAATATATATTCTTCCACATTCACATGGTATTGGGAAAATACAAAAATATTGGATAAAGAAGGAAAGGTACAAAGAAGCTGCTCACATGACAATGGCAAAACATCCCATAAGCCAACCTAGTTTGACTATACGTAATGTATGGAAACCATTAATCAACTTTGCTCTGAGGGAAAAGTGGAGAAATCAGGAGGAACCTCATAGATAAGTATATGAAATTACTACATACTATTGCCTTTGGCAGGATGGCTTAGTTGGTTAGAGCGTTACCTTAAAATTCAATAATCAAGAATCTAAGGATCCAGGTTCGAATCCCATGCTAGTACTGTCACTGGTCAGGCCAGCAACATCTGAAGAAGAGGGGAGAAAAATACCTCTCAAAATGTGCATATACTAACCTGTTTGCTGTGAATTACTAACAGTTGAATGCATTTGGAATATTTAACTAAAATTAAACTTTTCTAAAGACATTCAACACACATCTTAGATGATGGAAATAGTCCAATATAAAAATACAGCTAGAATACCATCATCACAAACCTTCAGAAAAACACATGGCTAGTTGCTCATTAGATTTTGTAATATTTGAATACTGAGCATAACAATTTTATTCTAATTATCAGATTTTTTTTTTTTACCTTTAGCTGTGACGTGATCAAACAACTTTAGCTTGAATTTTTTATTTTACTATGCAGAGCAACTTATCTGCTGCCTAGATTATTGATAATAATGTTATTCTTAATTATTCTGGATTGGTAAAAATTACAAATAAAAACATGTAGAACCATAGTGAAAAACTTCTTGAATAATCTAATGAAGATGTTACTGCTAAAATTAATGATAATCACAAAGCCTCATTTGATTTTTTTATATTCTTCTAAATAAATTTGATATGTTTGTCCTATTTTATTAGATTTTATCCAGATTCATTAAAGAATTTTTTTTTCAAATTATTTTTACAGAAAAAATATTTATCAATTTTTATTCTTGTAAATAATTTGTATTGCTGGTATCTAATGCATCATTAGATCTTAATTGAGGAAAAGTTGTAATTTTAAAAAAGCTATTAAATAATGGAATTAATGAGATTTAAAAATCAAAACTACCTTAATGATATAACAAATAGTATGGAGTTTATGATATTAAAAAAAAATGAGCATTTTATCTCATTTTCAGCCTTAATGCAAAGTTACTTTGGCAGTTGATATATATTATTAATCCCAACAACTAGATGGATTCCCAGTAAACACTGGTAGTAAAGATTGCCTGAACAGTTAGTTATTAACTGTGAATTTAGTGAAATATGCTTATTCATTTTAAATCAAAAAATTACAAAAAAAAAAAATGGTGTCATAAACATTTTATGTAAGAAAATCAAAAATCATTCTTGTCTCAATGAAAATATTTTAATGCATTATATATATAAACCTATCTCTAAAATCCACTAAATGATTAATTCAATGTAATAAAGAATATAACAGCTTTTCAAAAAAAATGATTCTATTATACTCTCAGAATCAGGAAAATTCTAAATCAGGTAATATTTTAAATTTATCTTTTACTAAATATGCAAAATATAGTTCTGCAATCATCGTTGGATTAAATTTGTGGAGAATCAAAGGTAAATAGACTGTCTTCAAAGAATTAAAAAAAAAAAAAATTAAAATATCTAAAATACTTTTCTCCTTATTACACACACGCACACACACACATATATATATTATTGAGAAAATCTACTTAGAAGGTAATAAACCTTCTGACTAGCACTATACATAATATTAAATCAGCATTGTTAAATGTGAGGATACTCTCATTCCAGACACTATAAACCTAAATGCAATTATATAGGCCAATTTTAAATGTCTTGAAACGAGCATGATTATATTAAATCCTTCACTTTACATCCACTTCTTTTGATAATCTTATACACTTAAGAAATATTATAATTCACTTCATGCAACTATGTAATAATAAATTTTAGTAGCAGTGTTAGATTGTAATTCTACTTACAAGATAATAAAACTTCTTCACTAGCACTATATATAATATTAAATCAGTGATGTTAAATCCAAAGATACTCTCATTCCAGCCACAAGAAAAAGACTTGAGAAAATAAAAATAACACAAATCTAAATGCACTTATAGAGGCCAATGCTAAGTGTCTAGAAATGAGAGTGTGAATATATTAAATTATTCACTTTACATCCATTTCTTTTGATAATCTTATAACATATGAAATATTATAATTCACTTGTGCTAATATTACAAGATGCTAAACTATTTAATAATCAATGAATTTTACTAGCACAGTGTCAGATTATAATTTTATTTAGAAAGTAATAAACCTTCCTCGCTAGCGCCGTACATAATATTAAATCAGCGATGTTAAATGCAAGGATACTCTCGTTCCAGTCACAAGTTAAAAACTTTGAGAAATTAAGAATGACTATCTTATTTTCAAACCTAATTGCATAGAGGCCAATTTTAAGGGTCTTGAAATAAGAGCATGATGTTAAATCATTCACTTTACATCCATTTATTTTGACAATCTTATTAGTACATATGTACTATTATAAATTACTTTGTGCTAATATTGGAAAGGTTAGAGTTAAACCTAACCCTCACATTTAACATCATTGATTTAATATTATGTGTGTGCTAATGAGGATAGGTTTATTACTTTCTAAATAGAATTTCAATCTAACACTGTGCTAGTAAAATTTATTGATTATTGCATAATTTTACATCTAATATTAACATGAAGTAAATTATAATATTTCATAAGTGTTAATAAGATTATCAAACAATATATATATATATATATTGTACCCTATATCTTATAGACCCATACAAAAGGGCACAATATATATATATATAAAGTGTGTAATTTAATGTATTCATGCTCTTGTTTCAAGACACTTAAGATTGGTCTACATAAATACATTTAGCTTTGAAAATAAGATGGTCATTCTTTATTTTCTCAAAGTCTTTATCTTGTGGATAGAATGAGAGAGTATTCTCACATTTAACATCCCTGATTTAATATTATGTATGGCGCTAATGAGGAAGGTTTATTACCTTCTAAATAGAATTATAATCTGACACTGTGATAATAAAATTCTTGATTATTATTAAGTGAATAATAGAATATTGATATTAATAGAATTATCTTCCTGAAAGAAAAATATTTTTATTGGCACTTGAAGAAAATTCCAATGTTAACTCAGTCCAGATTTGAATCACATGTCACAGACATCGCTGATGGATGCTTTACTACTACACTATAAGAGTCTTTCAATGATTTATTGGATGTTTGGCTTAATAACGATATCTTTTATACCAAAAAAAAAAAAAACATTGCTGGCAAAACTCTGTTTAACATCTAAATTAATGTTTTTCTTTAAAATAAAAAATATGCAAATGTTCTAAGTACATTAATTCTTTTAGTCATTTCTATGTTTGCTTATCACCATATATATATCATATATGTGTACTGGTATTTATAATACTGAAAAATTATATAAAAAATCTCTAACTAATAAATTATATGCATGATTGACTAATGTAATTTAAATTTGATAAAAATATGTTTAATATTATTCTTTTTTTCAGTGATACTTCTTAGCAAATTAAATTATACTTTTTTTTATATATAAAAAGGAATGACATTAAAATAGCATATTTGTTTAGATTAAAAGATTTAAAAATAAGTTTAAATATGTTTTTTTCTTTCTAAAAAAATTATATAATATTCTTCATTTTTGAAATAAATTATCATAATAACGTGAAAGGCTAAAACCTTCGACAGATGGGCCTTAAAAATGCTTATGTGACAGCCAATCAGAAATAAACTATCATTTTTTTATAACTTTTAAGTTCTCTGGCCTAACTAGGCTATAATACTTCGCCATCATCAATAGTGGTTTTTCATTTGTATTACTCTTTAACACAATTTAATTTAACATCTCATTATTAGACCTATATTAAAAACTTTAATGAGTCTACCATACTTAAAATTTATATCAATGAAGAAATACTATTGAAAAATTTAGTTTCAACTTTCCATTTTGATCTCAAACTCAGCTGGTATCTTGTAAACCTGTGATCACTAGCTGCATTAAATCTTGAGTAATCATATTTGACAAAATCACACATACAAATAAAAGAAATTACTTGATAATTCTATTCTATGACTTTATTTTACATAATGCAATTTTAGCTATTTGAAATTGTTTCTTTTTATCGTGTAAATTGTATCTTTTGATATTTAAAATATAGTAGATTGAAAAAAGCTGTGATATTCTGATTTGGCTGGGATCCTCTAGCCAAAGTGGCATCCCTGTTTGATGAAAAAAATAAAGAACTGAAAGTTTCTAAAATTTTGAAAATTTATTAAGCAGTTAATTGTTAGTAGCAATATATGATAATTTATACAGTATTATTCTAAGTTCTGTTGTAAGCTTCTTCTTTCATAATAATCCAGCAAGCTTTTTGATCCCATCTCAAATTAAGTATTTTTTTTTTTAAACAAATTGATATCTAGTCATAAATTTGTTCAAGTAAAAGAGATTAATTGAATTTTTTTTTAATAAGTAGAGTGGTTTAATTATGGTATTTTCTCTTTCATCAGATTTTTTATTAATGATGTAGTTTTTTCCAGTAATTTTCAAAATGTTGGGAATACTTCATTTTTATTTAAAATAAATTTATATTTTGAAATGTTACTTGTTTCAGCTTTGAAATTGGAATAATTTTGAAATTTTATAATAGTCGAAACTGTTATAATAACAATAAATATTTTTGCTTTAAAGCTGTAAGAAGTTGTGATTATTTTGAAAAGATATATTGTTAAATATATATACATTATACAATGGCTACAGAAAGGAGTTTGCTATTAACTGAAAGGAGAGCCTTTGAGTCATCTTTGAGGCCTTAAAGGAACCGAGCAGAACAAATTCCTAATGTCCATTCCATGTGTTTTTGTTGGTGCAGATGTTATTACTGTATGATTATTCATGTAGTTTATGAGCATGGATGAGCTGCTCACCAACATGCATTAGCCATTGTGCTGAGTTTATTGTTTTTTTTATCTGAGTTTAAGATCAAGAAACTCTATGGTCTTTCTTTTCGGTTGTCTGATAGCTTGCAACTAAAATGTCAGTTGAGATTTCTTGAAGGCAGAATGAATGTGTGTGTGAATGATTTTTTTTTTCTTTTCTAATAGAAATTTACAATCATGACACACAGAATTAAATCATGGCCCTTATTCCCAGAACTCTGTAAAGTAGCTATCCAAGGCAGTGATTGTTGGCTGAAGACAAAGGATTCTAAGAAACAGATGCAGGCTGCCATTTGATGGTGATCTTTTATAGATCATTTTCAAGTGAAGGAAGATTGCAAGAATTGGAAGAAGAACTGTCTAATGTTAAAGGGATATTATTGGTAATTGTAAATGGTGAAGACACAATTGACTTTAAAAGTTGATGTATACTGTATTACAAAGACACAAACATTGAAAGTACAAATAGAGCAGGATTCATTATTAACAAAAAATGGAAGAACAATACTGTGGAGATTTATGGTGTATTAGACAGTGGCAGGATTAGTTGTTCAAATTAACAGTAGATACCAAATGCAGATAATTCAGATTTATGCCCCAACAAGCTCTCATTTTGATGAAGAAGTAGAAGATTTTTATGTGGATGTATAAAAAAGCTTTTGATCAGACCAAACAGTATTTTAATACTATCATGCAAAACTAATGCTAAAATTGGTAAGCAATTGAAAGATGAGAGTGTTGTAGATAAATTTGGTCGTGGTGATAGCATAGACTTGTGAAGTTTACAGAAAAAGAAAAACTTTATATTATGAATTTTTTTTTTGAGAAAAATACTAACCAGAAATGAACATGGAAGCATCCAAATGAAGGTGCAGCAGAATTGGATTATATTTTGACTAACAGAAAATACGTATTTCTAGATTGTAATGTTCTTATTAAATTCAATACAGGAAATGATCGTAGATTAGACGAATGTAAGATATGTGTTAATGCAAAACTAGAGAGACAAAAATTATTAAGAACAACAGTATTCATAGTTGATATTCCTAATCTTCAGAAACATTCCAATGAATTTAAATTAGAACTTGCAAATCATTTTCAAGTATTAGTAGATTTTGAACATGATTCAGATTTGAAAGAAATCAAGAAGATAACTAATATACTTTTAAAAACTGCAACAATGATAACTAATTCAAGAAAGTAGCAATTTACCAGTAAAATTTCTACTGAAATGACAATTTATGAAGAAAAAAAGGATTGAATATCTAGAATTTTGTAAAATAGTGTGAAAAGAGTTGATAAGAAAGCTATAGAAGAGAATAAAAGTCTCAAGAGAGTAAAACATCTTGGTATTGATATGAAACTAATTTCTACCATAAGAAAAAGAATTGGAACTATTACTAAAAAATAGTGATGATATCATGAAATGTGTAGGTGTTCTATCATGAATTATAGAGTAATAAAGAAAAAATACTCCTATACCTATTATATCTTCTGAATTGCCCAGAATTTTAAATGAGAAGTGAGAAATGCAATTAAATCTATGAAGAAGGAAAAAGCTCCAAGGGATGATGAAATTATAATTGATATTTTAAAAGAAGCAGGTGAAGAAATAGAAAAAAATGTTGGCAAAGTTATATACTAAATATTCAAATGATAAAGATGTATCAGATGACTGGAAGAATACAGTATTAATATTAATATTTAAAAAAGATGATGAAGAAGATATTAGAAATCACAGACCTATCAGTCTTTTATCAGTTCTGTACAAAATTTTTGCCAAGATAATTACAACTCATCTACAGCAAACTTTGGATTTTAACCAATCAAAAAAATCAAAGTTGATTTAAAAGTGATTTTATTGTTCAAGTATTGAGAGAAGATATAGAAAAGATCAATGACTATGAGTTGCCACTATATTTTGGACTTGAGATTATAAAAAAGACATTTGGTTCTATAAACATTTCTTTGGTGATTAAAGCATTGGATCATCAAAATATACATCTAAGATATTATCATATTCTGAAAAATATTTATAAAAATACAACAGCAACAATTAGGTTATATAATGATACTAGGAAGATTAACATTGAGAAGAGTGTACATCAAGATGACTCCATATCTCCAAAACTTTTTGCAGCAGTTTTGCAAGAAGTATTTTATGGGTTGAAATGGGAAGCTAAGGAAGTAAAAGTAAATAGGAATTATTTATGTCATTAGATTTTATGGATGATATAATTGTTTTTGTGTATAATGCTTTCGGGCTTGTTGCAAGAGTTATCAGATGAAAATAAGAAAGTAGGACTGAAATAAATGCTTAAAATAGTTAATGCTCATTGAATTTTCTCAAAAAGAAAATAAAGATTGATAATGATAAGTTAGAAGATAATTACAAATACCTTGATCAGATTATTACTATGGATGGAAACATATTGGATAAAAATAATCATAGAATTAAACTTGGTTGAAATGCTTTTGGTAGAAATAACTTAATATTAAAAGAAAATATGCCTATGTGTTTGAAAAGGAAGGCTGTTTCAACATATATATTCATACAACAAAGCGCTAACAGACCCAACTTACTCAGTTTTTATCCAGCATCGCATCTCAGCAGGGCATGATTGCGAACCGATTGACCCCATGATTGTTTGCAGTGAACCCATGACTTAAAAAGAAAAGTCAAAGAGGTTTACTTTATTGCTAGGCACAATCACACCATCAACAGAAAAGACAGGTGCTACAATATATCCAAGAAATGGAATACATAAACTCATTTGCATTACTAGTTTTGTTAGTTACAATATGACTATGAGGGCTGTATCCATTGCAAGTGCTCAGCCACACTTGCATTATTGTTTTAATATATAAATAATTTCAAAAAGGCAGCTTTGTGTGTTTATGCGTCTTTAGTGCAAATCATACTTATACTTATAAATATATTTTAGTAGTTCTTACTTATGGATCTGAGACTTAGATGCTTAACAGAAGAACAATATAGAGACTTTGAGCCACTTACTGAAATATGGAGAGATGCATGTTAGGAGTAACGAGAAAAGATCAAAAATGAAATTGAGAGAACAAACAGATGTTACTGACATCATTGAAATAATTAAGAGATTGAAGTGTATTTTTGCTGAACATATTGCTAGAAGAGATATAATAAGTGGACACTTGAAATCTTAAGCTTGATTCCAAAAGATTGTTTAAGATCTAGAAAGGGACCACATATGAGATTGATGGATGTGGGGGGAAAAAGGCTATAGATTGGAGAACATGGATTGAACTTGAAGAGACCATCCTGTCATGGATCAATAATGGTTGAAAATGATGATAATGTTCTGTGAAATACATAATTTGTCGAGTAATGAATTGTTTTTTTTAGTACGTCTTATATGATTATATATATATATATAATTTATTTATTTAAATAAATAAAAAATTTAAATATTTTTTTTTCTTTTCAATTTTTCAGTTAATTGTATTTTTTTTTTCTTATCATTTGTTATTTTATAAAAAATTTAATAATAATTTTGTGCAGTTAGTTGTGTATCAATTATATGTGCATTTCAATAGAAACATTTATTTATTTTAATGATATGTAATTGCCTTTTGCATTTACCATAGTAATGAGAGTGGCCTGGATTAATTCCAGATGAGGAAAGTAAAAAAAAAAAATTCAGGTCAGTTTGAATAGAATTATTATATTTATCCATTACTTTGATGCTTAAATGTGTCTTGATTTAATTGACTATACAATTAATTTATTTTATGCAAAATAATTGGGTTAACTTAAAGAATACTATAATTGTAATCCAAAGCAAAACATATAAAGGACCGACCATATTGGTGAAATTTTTGTATGTCAAGATTGAGTACATTAATGCAAGTTACAATTTAGTTCCAAAATCAGGGCAGGGTGGAAGGTAATATATATATATATAATATTTTATAATAAAAGCTTTTATTTATTTACTGTGCAGATACTAAAAAGTTAAAAGAAATAAGCGTTTTTATTTATCATGGACTAAAAAGCCAAAAAATAATTATTTTCTTCAATCACAATTGGGTTTCTTTATATTTAACTTGTAATAAAAGCATTCAATATCCAGAAATTAATTAATTCAATCACTTGTTGTAAAAATTCATGATTGAATTAATTTCTCAACACCCCATGCTTTTATTTTATGTTATATATAAAAACAGGCAAAATCCATACAGTAGTGCCACTCAGTGCATGTCAGAGTAATCAATGGATGCCAGAAGGCTTGTGCATAAAATCCCTATCTAGGTGCAGTGCTCTCAGGTCCAAGACTCCTCACTGATGAAAGTCACAAGCTAGAAACTAATCTGGGAATGTTGGATGAGTAGGCACTAGATAGGGATTTTATGCACAAACCTTCTGGCATCCATTGATTACTCTGGCTTGCACTAAGTGGTACTACTGTAAGGAAGGTTTTGCCTGTTTTAATAACAGTTATGAGCAAGCACAAGAAATGGTGATCATGTGATGTTTAGTGGTTTTATGCACAAACCTTCTGGCATCCATTGATTACTCTGGCTTGCACTAAGTGGTACTACTGTAAGGAAGGTTTTGCCTGTTTTAATAACAGTTATGAGCAAGCACAAGAAATGGTGATCATGTGATGTTTAGTGGTTATATATAAAAACCCTAATTGTGATTAAAAAAACAATTATTTTTGGACTTTTTAGTGTAACTACTATTCTAATTTCAAAAAGAAAAGAGAAAAATTACCTGTTTTAATAATAGTTATGAGCAAGCACAAGAAATGGTGATCATGTGATGTTTAGTGGTTATATATAAAAACCCTAATTGTGATTTAAAAAACAATTATTTTTGGACTTTCTAGTATTATTTTAATTCCAAAAAGAAAAGAGAAAAATAATTATTCCAGAAATGAGTTTTGTAATTACTATACAAACCAATCTGATAACACAAATACATCTACATAAAGTACATGCTAGTTTATTTTTCTGTTTATTTGATATTTTATGATATTGTCTTTCACTTTCCTTTCTGAAATAGTTCAACATTATGTCTAATTGTAGCTGTTCGTTGTATTTTATTTTCTGCCATATCTTCACAATTGAAACAATTATTTTACACTTCTTTAGAAAGTCTTTAAGTTAATCCTTATATCATAAATATGATCTACCTCTCCCACAAAAACCATGCTCAAGTTGACCATAAAACATCCTTTTATGATGTCTTTTATTGTTCATTCATCGATAGTGGACTCAATAATAGCACATCCAGCAAACTGAAGAACATATTGTTTGGTTTTATGATCTTGCTATTGAATTTTTAAAATTTTATCAAGTGTCTTTAAATGAAACTTTTCTATTCTAATGGCTTTATAGTTCACAGATTGGATGTCCAAATTTCATTTCCATACAATAAATTAGGTAAAATAATAACTCTATATACACAAATTTAATTGAAATAGTATCTTTAATTTGTTATAAGCAGCAGTAGCACATTAGAATCTGTGTTGTGCATCTTATAAAAATACTATGGTATTTAAATTGATTTGCATTCTCAAATGGGTAACTATATAAGCTAAAAGTTGTTTAGGATAAAAAACTTGGGTTTTTTGAATATTAAGTCTTTATACGTTGCATTCAAATCATATATAACATTCAAGCAGAAGTTCTTGTTATTATTTTTAAATCGATTTAAATTAAAAATTTCGCCATCAAATCTGTATCATATCTTGACCCTTGTTTGAGTAAGCTGCCTATAAATAATTCCAAAGACCACTGTCATAAAAATGGAAAACAATGGCAAAACAAGTATACATTCTTATTTAAAATCGGTTTTTAGTTCAAATCCTCAAATTTTCCACTTGCAGTAATAACACTTTCTCTTATTCCATCATGTAGAAGCTGTATAATATGAATATATTTTTGTGGATAACCAACTAATTTTTTAGTGTACAGATATTTTTACAATTATGTCTATTTAAAATAAAGAATGTATCATTGTTACAGTCTGTGTAACATTTTAAAGGAAATTAGTAACATTAAAAATTGATTCCAGTATTTTTTTTTAAAAAAAGAAGAAGAAATTTTACAATCAAGAGAAAATGTAAATCATCCATTTTAAAAGAAATAACTTTTGCAGTCCGTTTAAGTTTAAGTACCAGAAGTGATGATAGACTGAGCTATGATCCATATATCTTGAACTCTAGAGTTCACTACTCTACCACCACTGCACTAAACTACACAGGATATCTTGCACATAATGAAAGCAAGCAGAGAGAATGATGTGAAGCATTGTATTACATCTGTTTTAAGTATAATTATATGTGAAATATTGTTATTTTTCTTAAAATAAAATTAGTTTCATCATAAATATTACTGAACAATATCCATGTTTATTTTTAATTAGATTGTTGGTTTAAAAAAAAAATTGAAGATAAACAAGTTATTGTTTGTAAATTAAATAATGTTGGATATTTGTATTTATATATTGGACTACTTCCATCATTTAATATTAAGCATTGAATGTCTTTAAAAAAAATGTAACTTTATTAAAATTTCCCAATTAAATTTAACTGTTAGTAATAACACACAGGTTAGTGTATGCACAATGTTTCGAGAGGTATTATTCTCCTCTCCAGATGTTGCTGGCCTGATTAGTGACATTACTAGCATGGGTATCGAATCTGGACCCTCAGATTCTGTCTAAAGACAAAAGTTAAGTAATTGTCATGATGGCCTAATGATTAGCATAGCTGCCTTACAAACAGCTAGCCCGGGTTCGCTTCCCGGTCAACGCATTTAACATATGAAAAAAAAAGAAGAAGAAAAAGTTAACTAGACAGTAAAATAAATAAACTTGATTTTTAAATTGCTAGTTACGATATACTTGTGTGTGTGTGTGGGTGCTAGATAACTAATATTTTTAACTTTCTGATTTTACTAATTATAATTTAATCATTAATATTTATTCCAAATTTTATGTGCTTACTGCTTCCCAGGAAAATATTACTAAGAATATTAATCAGATATTTGGAATTAATTTAAAATCTGGAAATAAGCTAGCATTTTGTTCTTTTTAGAATTAGAAATTATCCAGGTAGTATAAATCTTCTCACAAATTATTTATCATTTCTGTTGTAATTTTTTAAAAATCTTTTCTGTTTATATAAATTATAAACAGAGCATTTTTTTCCAGCTGTTTTATGTAAAAAAAAAAATTAATTCATTTTAAAATAGTATTTCCTAAAGGAGCAAAAAAAAAAAAAGCGTTTTATTAAACTTTTAAATATACTGTATATATTTATTATTAACTTGCGTCCGTCTTGCATTCTTTAGTTTGAACTATAAAGGGCAATATAATTTCAAAAACAAATTTATTCAGTAAGGAAGAAAGTCGTTTAGATAAATAAAGGAAAAAGAAGAAAAGGAATCGATGTTAGTCAGTATTGATTTTATTAAAATAATTTGAGAAAAATAAATAACTAATATATATCAAATGAAATCTACCAAGAAGTGGATTTTATATAGAGATTCTCTTAGCAAAAGAAATTAAACTAAACAACAACAAAAAAAATGTTTCATGACTTACAGTGTTAGATAATGAAACTTTTTCATTTTGCAAGCGGGGGGGTGTCAGTTGACATTATTAGATGACAGTGCATCTTTTTTGCATTTTTTCTCTAGATTACACTAACTTATTTATTGCTTGTATAGGTGGCCAGAGCAGAGATAGTCACCACTGCTTAAATTTCTTTTTTTTTAGTTATAATGATGGAAATAAAATAAACAGCATGACATCTTCCTCTCTAGTAATAAAGACTATCTTATGTTGCTGTTATATTTTTAATATCAATAATTTCACATGACTTTCTCATATGCTAGAGCCATCTTGTGTTCATTGTTTATAGAAATTTACAATAGATTGTATTTTTTGATTTTACAGTCAATATATAGTTTCTCATTGGACCAACTCGAATTAATATAGGACCTTTATTTACTAGTTAAGAATACTTAGTTAGGTACATCAAGAACATTAAATAGAATTTTAATGCATTTTCCAAACAGAGCAACCTTTTCAAAGGCAAACATTATACTAAAAAAAAAAAAAACTTCATGATTATTTTATTATTGCATAACTTTCTGGATTGTTTATCGATGGTCTATCTGTTTGTGAACCTATAAAATTTCAAGTTTAATCGACCTAAATTCAGACTTTAAATTGTGGGCATGGCAAGCAGAAATGCAAAATTGCGAAGTCTTCAAAATAAGTTTGCAGGATTTTTTTTATTAATAATATGAACATGGTAAAATTCAGCTTTAACATTTTAATAAAATGATATAATTTTAATTTCATAAGCAGATTTTATTTCATTAGTTGGAGGCCTAATCAAGGCATTTCATTCTATAATAATACATATCTTCATAGAATCATGTATACATCGAGAATGAATACTCCATTTAATCATTCTCGGTCTCATTTTTTATAATACATAACATATCAAATATATCGAATTTGGTAATTTTTTAGTTGAAAGTAAAAAAGGAATTAAAATGTGATTTTTCACTATTATAATTAATGATATCTGAAATTACTTGCATTTTATTTCAAAAAACAAGATTTTATGCAGAAACCATAATTTTTTTTAGTTGTTAGAAATGTTTTATTATTGATATATGTAAAATGATTTTTTCCCCCAATAAGTAATAATATGATATTGAATGTCTTGTACTATTAAATTATCAAACTTTTTTTTTGTTTTTATATTGTTATATAAGTAAGTAAATGTTTAATAATAGAGTATATTAATTTCTGTTTTTAAATAATTAAATACTGTCACCATAAACACTTTTGTTGAATTGAAAAAATGTTTGATAGCATCAAGATTTGGATTACATTCAAAATGATTGTTACATAAAAAAATCAAGGATTGTTTTTCAAGCTTTTTGGAATTGCATATTTTTTATTATTATTGTTTATAATAGTTATGGACTTGATAGTACTAAAGGTTATAAAAACTTGATGGTTACCCTTTATTCAACTGATAAATATCCACAACATCTAGACTAACATTTTGAAGACATAGTAAGCTGAAGACCAAAAGAAAAAATGGCCAGCCTTAACAGGTTCTACTATTTAAGAAACTTAATTACCTGAAATAGAAGTGCAGAAAAGAAGCATGAATTTATCATTTTACAGCAGCTATGGTGGTCTACATAATAAAATTAAAACAAAGTTGCATAATTTTGGGAGGAATGTAAAATCTGCTTTGGGTAAATCAGAAGCCATAAGCAATTGTCAACAAATACTTTTGTTGTATTTTGATTATATTGTGACTGAGGGTAGTATCAAATGAATTATAGGGGGGAATATTTTAAATGTCTATCCAATTGTAAATTAAATATCAAAGATGACAATGGATAGATCATATTTTCTGACGAATAGAAATCATTTCAAGAGAACCTCTGATCTAGTATCATATGGATGCTTCTGCAAAGATAGACTTAGAAAAGTTGAAGAAAAATTGTAAATGTGGAAATCCAGAAACTTCTCCAGAGTCATGAGATGAGATTAAATATATTGAGTTGTATGGAGAAACTCCACCCTAAGAAGTTATACAATGATGATGATAGCAAAAGTAATAATAGTAAATGATAAAATGCTTTGTTTATATTTATGTTTAATAATATACAAATTTAAAATTATTTTTTTTCTGAATTTGTTACTGGCAAGTGCTTGAGTTTTTGATAATAGAATGAAGATCAAGATAAATCATTCAAGAAATATATTAATGTGTTTTATTCATTTTGTGTGAGGTAGATATTGGAGATGAAAGGATAGAGTGCAATCATGAAGTATATTTTAATAAGTGTTAGTATTTCATAATTATCATAATAGTTTGCTGTTATATACATTTTCATGTTGAAACAGTACACTATCAGGTTGCCATCTTGAATTTAAAAAAAAATTATAACAAATATAATTTATAACATATTTTCTATTTGAATACAATAAATATAAAAATATGTACATTGTTAGAATGAGCAAATATGAAAGAATGTAATAAAGCTGATAAAATAGTCATTACCTAAAAAAAAAAATTAAGAAAAAAGAGATTTTTAACACTTTTAAGCATGTTTATTTTTACATTGGTTCACAAATTTTAAATTTTGAAAGTTGAATGTTAAAATGACAATTTCATAGACAGCTTTATCTCATTTGTCATAAAATGCTGAAAAAAATGATATATGACACCTGAGATAATTTTTCATTGCAAAAATTACAAAAGCAATGCGATTGGTGACTTCCATCTTTACTAGCTGACTCAGATCCTGTCCTTCCATATCAGGCTATCTTGTCCTTCCATGCAAGGTATCTGTTAGAAATATGTTTGGTTTTTTAGTGAGGGAAAAAATAACAGTAAGAACAGTTTATGAGATATTATGCAAAGAGAACTTTAGTAAATTGTAATATATTATTATATGTTAATTATTATATTATTGAAAAATGAGGTGTGACCTAAAATATATATTCTTTTCAAATAAAAAGTGCATTGAAAAAGTCAACAAAAATGAATAAAACTAAGTAAATCAATAAACATCAAAATACATTTTTTTATTATGTTCATTGATTATATATGTGTATGGGAGATGCTCATATGGATCTCTGATATATGAGAGTGGATAGTTAATGATGCTTGAAAATCTGTATTCAAGAGATTATTACAAAAAAAAAGTATATTCAAAGACTAAATATCAAACAAAAATTTCTCTAAGATAAAATGAATAAAAACTATAAGTAGTTCAATAAACTTCAAAATAAACATTTATTATAAGCACTGATTATATATGTGTGTGGGAAATGATATATATGAGTTAGTGGTGGTTAAGGGTACTTGAAAGTCTGTGTTCAAGAGATTATTACAAAATATATATCTTGCCTAATGCACTAACCATGTAGGTATATTATTCTCTGAATGTGGATCTGCATGTTTTATTGTCATTGAAATGTAAATTGTCTAAAATTCTACAGCATATTTATTGCTTTTCTACACATTTTTCATCATATAAAAATATAAATAATAAAAAACACTAATTGAATACTCACTGATAGGAAAATTGATTCCTGGCGTGTGCGACTCATAAATGTTATGATTCCAATTTCAAAGTTTGGTCATGAAGAAAAAGCCCTAGATGCAATTCCCATGCTTGTCCTGAAAATAAAATGACTTCACCAACTTTTTTTTTGGTCAATGCAGTTTCTAGATCTGAATTATCACTAAAATTAGCTTCTAAAAAGAGAAGGCTCAGACATACATACATCGGCAATCGGAGCAAGCTGTGAGAGAGTCTATATATTTTATGAATGCTAAATCTAAAAAAAAAGACAAAAAATAATAATTAAAAATTGCATTTCAGGGAAAAAAATCATAAAAAAACATAAATTTCATTGTAGAAAATAAAATACATTCTTTTGAACAAAGAGAAGGCTCACAAATACATACATTGGCAATTGAATAATCTCACCAAGCCATGAAAGAGAGTCCATTTTCAGTGGTAAAAAAACATTTTATGATACTAAATCTAAAAAAAGAGAGAGAAAAAAATTAAAAATTGCATTTCAAAAAAAAAAACATAAAAAAATCAAAATTGTATCGTAGAATATATATATATCATTTTAAACATAACAAGATGATGGATCAGATGGTCTGAGACCTGTAAGTGCAATACTTACCAATTCCATGCAAGCTCAGTTTAAAATCTAAACTTCTGAAAAGGGGCACAAAAGGTGCTTTTTTAGTATAAGGATCTTGTTGTGTAGGATTAGAATAGTGACTGTTCATCTCCACAACTAAAAAATTTCTAGTTACATCACTTATTATTATAATATATTGATTTTAAATATAATAATATACTCTATTAATTATATACAGACCAATTAATTCTAATTTCTTATCAATGAAAAAATTTAAAATGTTCATAAAATTATTCTACGAAATAAAAATTATAATTATGATGATGGGTAACTCAAATATTGACATTTCTAAAGAAATTGTCAAAGATGTAGAAGATTATAAAAATTTATTAACTGATTATAATCTCATTAATTGTGTGAAAGATTATTTTCGATAAGAAATTATTAAGGGTAGATTAGTATCTTCTCATATTGATCATATTTGCAGTAATGTAGATCCGGAATATATTTCTACCACAGTAATAGAAATGAAATTGGCTGATCATTATGGTACAACATTATGTTTAAAAAATATTTTTGTTCATAATAACAAAAATACCTGTTCATCATATGATAATAAAATAATTATAAAAATTGATATACCACATTTTAAAGATATTATTAATGAAATTATTTGAAATGGCTTATTTGATATGGGTCATGTTAACTATTTATATAATAAATTTGTTGAACTGATGCAAACTGCTTATAAAAATGTAAAAAGATTTCTATAATTCATAGAACAAAACATAGAGATATAAATTGGATTAATGATAAAAGTTTAAATATTATTAATGAAAAAAGATCAGCTTGGAGTGAGAACGAAAAAAAAATTGTGAAAATACTTTCATATTTAACAAGTATAAGATCCTTGGGTACAAAGTTAATAGTTTAATAATAAAAGAAAAGAAAAAACTTTTAATATCATTAAAAGTAATATGAAAAATATATGGAAAGAATTTAATCTAATTATACCAACAACTAAAAAAGCTAAGAATAATGTTAACTTAAACTTAAAAAATTTTGATATTAGTGGTAATGTTTTATTAGCAAATAGATTTTGTTTTATCTTTGGGAATCAAATCAATAATTAATTGGTAAGAATTTATTTAATGATAATATTGAGCAGAATAAGTATTCTGTAATCTTTGAATTTATAAAATCAATTAGCAAGAAAACAAAGGATTGTAATAATTATATAGAATCAATTTTTGTTCCTGATATTGATAGTATGGAGTTGTGTTCAATGGTATATGGGCTAAAATGTAAAATAAGTCTAGGTATTGATGGTATTAGAATGTCTGGTTTGAAGGATAATTTACATATATTTAATGACATATTTTTTATTATTAATAAAATTATTCTTCAAACTAAATTTCTTGACATGTTAAAAGTTGTTATGATCACTTCTGTTTATAAAAATGGAGTTAAATACAACTTTAATAATTATAGATCTACAGCCATTCTTCCATCTATATCTTAAATAATTGAGAAATATTTATATGGCTCTATCAAAAATTATTTATTTAAAGTTTTTTTTTCTCTAAATCACAATATAAATCTTGCCTTAAATAATAAAAAATAGGTTTATATCATCTTTATAGATTTCAAAAAAGCCTTTGACCTTATTGATCATGAATGGTTTTTCTTATATCTAGAAAAATACAGAATATGTGGCAAGATTTTGGACTTCGTGAAAACTATTTAAGAAATAGATATTACTAAAATTAATGGAGCTTTGAGTGGCAAACATTTAGTTGAGTACAAAGTTCCTCTGAATTCTATTCTGAGTCCTTTATTATTTTTAATCTATGTCAATGAATTAGTGAAATCTGTAATAAAAAAATAATTTAGCAGTATGCAGATCATATTATTTGAATTAGTAAAAAATGAAATCTAAAAGTTGCTTTCAAAAATTTTCAAACTAACTATAATAAAATTATTAATTGGTGTTTTTTTTTAAAAAAATTATTATTAATAAAATTCACCTCATTTAAAAAGAGAAAGTTTTGATATTATAACCCATTTTAATATCTTATACAACTTCTCATAATTTTCAGTGTAATGACTCTTGCATACAAATTGAAGAGGTTGTAAAGATTAAATATCTTGGTGTTATTATTGACAATAATAGAATGTCATTGTCTATTCACATTAATCCAACTTTTACTAAGATTCAAGCATTTTTACTTTATGTTTTATAAATTATCATTTTTCCTTCCATACCATACTGATAATAATTTAGAGCATTATGTGAGTCTATTACAATATGGAATTACACTATATGGTTATTCAAGTATATCAAAATAGTTAAAGATGTACCAAATTAAGATTATAAGTCTTATGCAGAATGCATTGCATATTGAAGATAAAAATAATGAATTACTCAATTTTGATAATCTATTTCAGACTGTAATTATTAAGAGACATTTATTTTAATAATTTATTAAAAAATTAGAATTTATCCAATTATAGTAATTCCCCTAGAAATAAATATATCACTTCATTTATATACAAAAGCAAATATGGAAATAGATTAAGAAATGTATATATTTAAGAACATTTAATAAATCATCATCTTATACGTTGAATATAAAAGGTATAGGATTGTTAAAAACAAACTAAGAAAATATCTTTTGTATGTTTAATATTTGTGGTATTGATTTTTTAAATAGTATAAGATTATTAATAGAACAAAAATGTATGTTTTTGATTTGCTTTTATTTTTTAATTTTATTATTATATTTTCTTTTGTTATATGATTATACCATTTGCTTTTATGTAATGGTTATATATTTGTAAAACCTATGGAAAGTATTTGATAATATGTTTGACCATTTCCATCATCTATCATTAAATGTTGAATGTATAGAAAATTTTAAACTTCATTTGTTTAATGGGGAGATCTCTCACCTTGTTGAACAGCTATTAAAAAAACACAAACTAATTGTTAAAAGAGAAAAAAACAGATGTATCTGCAGTTGTAGACCACATATGTACTAATGACCATATGTTCAATTGGGAAAATATAAAAATATTGGATAAAGAGGAATACAAAGAAGAAAATTCAAGGAAACTGCTTATATGACAATGGCAAATAATCCTATAAGTCAACCCATTATGACAATACTCAATGTATGGAAGCCTCTAATTAACTTTGCTCTTAGAAAATATATTCAGGAGAATTTGAATCAACTCTCATAAATATCTGAAGCTTGCCGTTAACAATATAGCTCAGTTGGTTAGAGCATTACCTTAAAATTCTATATTTCTAGAATCTAAGGGTGTAAGTTAGATTCCTATGCTAATATTGTCACTAGTCAGCCAACAACAGCTGAAGAGTGGGAAAATAATACTACTCAAAACATTGTGCACTTACTGATCTGTGTTGTCTATTTATGTGTTATTATTAACAAGTTGTTTGTATTTGAAAAGCTTAAATAAAGTTTAAAATTTTCTATACATTCAATTATTACATCTAATATACCATCATCACAAACCTTCAGGCAAATATTAAATATTTGGTATGGATTCAATGCTATGTTGAAGTTTAGACATCATGAAAAATTATGTCTGAAACTGGTTAAAGTAGAAAATCATTTAACTTTTTTATGTAACTGTAAATCAGAAGTGATTATTCCTAAGGGTTTGCGATTAAACTTATTTCCTCCAAGAGAGCTGAAAAGATTATTCAAAGAGCAAATGAGGTCTTATTGAGAGAAAATATAAATGTTCAATGTTTTTCAAGTATCAAACTCCGCATTCCATTAGAAATGTGAAATGTTTTCTAAAAAATAAACTTATGGATGAAGTCTTCTCAAAAGTTTGTCAAGCAGTGAAAAGATATTGTAAATTACATGGAAAGTTAAAAGAACATCAAAAAAAGAAATTTATAAATCTACATGGGAAAGTCAAAAGTCATACTGTAACTAATGATCTATCAGCTTCATCAATGAAAAATCTTAGTTCTAAATACCTTATTGATACCAAATTATTTATTCCTGGAAAAGGTTTGAACTTCACCATTACACAATCTACTGTCTCATTATTGGCTATGATTGCAACCACTGAGGAAGTTATCCAAAAATTACCTCTGGAAGAAACAGTAAAATTATGCTTGAAAGTTAAAAGGATATTTGAAAGACATCAAAAGCAGAAATCAAACATTTCATGTGATGAGAGGAAAGCTATTAAATCTCTCAAATAGAATACATCCATAATCATATTTCCTGCTGACAAAGGTAACACTTTATTTGTAATGAATAAAACTAATTATGATAACAAAATACAATGACTTTTTACAGCAGAACTAATACAAAAAAGTAACAAAAAATCCCATTTCCAAGTACAGAAGTAATATTACAAACATTACTCTGGAAGAAATTAACTTCGTATTTATTTACAAATGTACCATGTGATGAAGTATCGATTCTATTGTGTGCCTGAGAATTCAATTGACAAACGAATTGTATAAAGATAATTTGTATTTCACAAGTTTATTTCCTTCTGAATAGTTAATTTGTATTTCACAGATTTATTTCCTTCTGAATAGTTGCAGATAGATACTGTGTTGGATTAATAATCATTGATTTATGAATATTCTAAATCAGATGTGTCCATCGATTGGTCAATCGCCAAAAAATTTTAAGACGATCACGCAAGTAAAAATAAATTTTATATAGAAAAGATTTTATCTTTAAAAACTAAAATTTTAAAAATTGTTTTTGAAAAGCATCCATTGAAATTTTGAATTTTTTATTTGCATGCGAAATCCAATTTAAAACTAAAATTTTAAAAACTATAAGTTTGTAAAAAAACAGTCAAATAATAAAAAATTGAAGAAAACAATCGATAAATTTACTATTGTTTCGTTTCGTCACATCTATTTTGGTTATAGCAAAAAAAAAAAAAAAACGTTTATTTTTGATTTTTCATTTAAGTAGGCAGACTAGTTTTGACGTTTGGATTTTTTGAAATAATTTTTAAAAAGTTTTTTTCAATTGTGAAAAGTGGTTTCGATACTTAAATTGCATTAATTTAATATTATAAAAGTATTTTTATTGATCATTTATGATAATTTTTATTTTGTGGCAAAAATTAAATTATTTGATTTTTCCCATAATGAGCAATAAAAAAGCAAAAATATATTTCAATAATGATTGGAAAGAAAAGTTTTTTATTCATCATGTATAGAGAAGAGTATTTATGTTTATTGTGTAATTCTACAGTAGCTTTACAGAAAAGAGGTAATCTAAACCAGTGGTCTTCAACCATTGGTCCGCGGACGGGTGCCGGGCCGCAAAAGTTTTTTACCGGTCCGTGGTAGACTGGCAGGAAAGTTTATAATAACAAAATAATAAGAGTTTAAACTTTTAATTAATATAAGCAATTTTTATTTATTTTTTCATCTCATTTTTACCCAATTAAATAAAAAGAAACAGAACGAAAACAAAATCTAATCAATCATACGTAAATTAATTTGTTTTTCTAGTTATCACAGATGTTTATTGGGAAGGGAGGGGTAGAATTAAATTTTTTATTACTTTTCTAAAAAAATTCAAAATTAAAAAAAAAGAGTTTTTTATTATACAAACTCCATATATATATATATAACTTCATTTAAGGCTAAGTAATTTACATCTTTAAGAAAATTTATCTATAGATTTCTGCTGGTTCACAGGTGTGAAAAGGTTGAAGACCACTGATCTAAACAAACATTTTATTACTATTCGTCCAACTTTTGATTGAGACTTTCCTCGGAAATCTATAATAAGAAAATGTGAAGTACAAAAATTAAAAAGATCTCTAAATTCACAGCAATCTTCATTCAAAAAATATGTAAATCAACAATGGCAACGGTGGCATCTGTGTGTGTTGAATTATTATAAATCACGTAAAGCCTTTTACAGACGGTGAGATATTCAAAGAAGGTTTTTTGACTGCAGCAGATAGATTATTTCGCAATTTTAAAAATAAAATTGAGATTGTTGATACTATCCAAGATATACAATTTTCCAGACAAACTGTAACAAGACGAGATCATAACTTAAAAACGAATTTTGAAAATTGTACATGGTTTTCACTTTAATTTAATGAGTCAATTAACAGTTGCATTATGTCCCAAGCTTAGTATATTTTTACATTTAGTATCCTATCTTTAAAAGAGCAAACCAGAGCAGAGGACATTACAATATTTTTAATGCTTTCATAATATCTGAAAATCTTCCACTTAAGAAGCTCATTTCCATTACTACAGATGGTGCTCCTTCTAATGATTGGTTATGAAAATAGATTTTTTAACATTTTGTAAGAGAGATATTCATTTTCCTAATTTTATTTCATACCACTGCATAATTCATCAACAATCATGCAGTATTATGAATACAACTATTAAAATAATCAATTTGATTAGGGCAAAAGCACTGCAAAAAAGATTGTTTCAAACATTTTTAGATAGCATTGATGTAGATTATGGTGAATTAGTTCTCCATAATTCAGTCAGATGGTTGAGCAAAGCTAATATTTTAGAAGGATTCCGCAAACTGATGCCACATGTAAAAGATTTTTTGGATGAAAAAAAAATCCTTGTGCTGTTTTATTTCACAACAAGGTGTGAACTGCAAAAGCTAGCATTTTTAACAGATCTAACAAATAAATTAAATGAATTAAATCTAGATTTGAAGGGACAAAACAAAACAATAATTGACATGATTAGCTCCATCAATACATTTAAAATGAAACTGAAAATATGGATTTTTCAAATTAATAAAAAAGATTTGAAACATTTTGCAAATTTAAGAAAAGAAATTGATCAAATATAGAAACGTGATTACCAAGAATTTGGAAATATTTTGCAAAACATTCTTCTGCAATTTCAGCAACAATTTCAAGACTTTGAAAAACTTTGACCAATCACTTCATTTTTCATGTCATCATTCTCTAAAATAAATATAGAAAATCAAGCTGTACTAATTACAGAAGGATTTAATATGGACATAGGTAGCTTGGAAATGCAATTAATTGAACTACAAAATGACATTAGATTGAAATTGCATGATCAATTTGACATATGGAAGTATATTACCATTGAAAATTATCCCCTATTGAAAGATGCATATCTTAGACTTCATCCATGTTTTGCATCCACATATGTATGTGAATCATCATTTTTTCATATGAACTATATAAAATCTAAATATCATACTCATATGATTGAAAATCATCTTAATGACTGTTTATGCTTGGCTGTTTCTAATTGTGAACCAAATTACTCAAAAATAGCTAATAATATTAATTGTCAATCATCACATAAAATAAATTTGTTTAAAATTTTAACTGTATTTCTTTATTTCATTTATAAATTGATTGATTTTGCTTTTTCCCCCCATTTAGTCATATGCCATTTATTTGGAAAATAAAAGGTAGCTCTTAAGTTGGTCACACCTATTCTAAATTAATATATGTTTTAAATAAATACATGTTATTTTGTTTTCTTATTGTTCATTTGTTAGAATATGATTCTATTACATGAAATCAGAATTTAGTTTACATTAAATCTAGAGTTCTTATTGTGGAGAAAAGATTTATTAGATTAATTAAAAGAGAAAATTTAAATGTAGGATCATCATTATACCATTTCCAACCTTCTTATATACTTAATAATACTATTTTTTACACCAAAACTTTACTCTTACAGTTTTAACTGTCCTGCAGTCATGATCAGAGTTACAATATCAAAATATATAATCATACAATTAATACATTATATTTATATACATAATAAAATACATGCACCTTAGTCTGATCATTATAAATAATCATTTTTCATTTTATTATTCTACTCTTAACTAATTTTATTTTCTTACTTATAGTATTTTATTATTAAAATATTCTAAATCAATTTTATTATAATTTTAAAACTTTAATCTTTAAACTACTATTTAATCTATCATTTTATTATTATCTTTTGAATTATATTTTCTTAATTATTTCTAAACTTTCTTTATTTTTATTATATATTTAACTATTAACTTTTTTACATTATAAATTACCTTTTTATTACATTATTAAATACTTACATCTTTATAATTCTATTTTCAAAAAACAACTGACAAATTTTTAAAAATCCTTATACTTGCTTAACAACTCCCTCTATCATCATTTTCTTCCATTTTATTTTTAAACTTTTTTATATTTGAATTATTATTAATAATAATTACAATTATTCATAAAATATTGTCTTTACCCAAAATCCCTATTCAGATTTGATTTTATATTTTAATCAATATTGCCTCTTTAATTTTCCTATCCCTTCTATGACTTGTATAATTAATGATTTTTATACTATCTATCTCAAACCTATGACCTGTTTCTAATGAATGCAAATATGTGACCTCTTATCATACTTAAGCTGAATTAATCTTGTATAAATTGAATCTTTTGTCTCACCTACATAATTAGTTTTTATATTTTTACTTTTACATGAGTATGATAAGAGGTCACCTATTTAGTTGCATTCATTGGAAACAGGTCATAGGTTTGAGAAAGATAGTATAAAAATGATTAATTATACAAGTAATAGAAGTGATAGAAAATTAAAGAAGCAATATTGATTAAAAATATATAACCAAATCTTAATAGGAATTTTGGGGTAAAGACAATATTTTATGAATAATTATAGTTATTATTAATAATAATAATTTGAATATAAAATAAGGTTTAAAAAATAAAGTTGAAAAAAATTATGATAGAGGGAGTTGCTAAGCAAGTATAAGAATTTTTTGAAAATTTGTCAGTTGGTTTTTGGAAATAGGATTATTAATAATATGTAAGTATTTAGTAATGTAATAATAAAAAAGGTAATTTATAATGTAAAAAAGTTAATAGTTAAATATATAATAAAAATAAAGAAAATTTAGAAGTATTTAAGAAAATATAACTAAAAAGATAATAATAAAATGATAGATTAAGTTTAAAGATTAAGGTTTTAAAATTATAATTAAATTGATTTAGAATATTTTAATAATAAAATACTATAAATAAGAAAATAAGATTAGTTAAAAGTAGAATAATAAAATGGAAAATGATTATTTATAATGGTCAAGCTAAGATGTATGTTTTTGATTATGTATATAAATATAATGTATTAATTGTATGATTATATATTTAGATTTGTAGCTTTGATGATAATTTCAGGACAGTCGAAACTGTAAGAGTAAAGGTGTAAAAAATAGTATTGTTAAGTGTATAAGAAGGTTGAAAATGGTATGATATGTAAATATAGAAATCAGTACATAAAGAAAGGAGGAAAAATAAGAAAATTGTATTACTTCCATAAGAACAATATTAACTGATAGACATGATAATGTTAAAAAAATTAGTTGATGGAAAAATTGATATTATTGGATATATATCTAGATAATTAAAATTGGTTACTCATTTGTTAATAGAAATGCATACATTTAATGTTTAAAAAAGTAATAATTCATTTTTAAACAAATCTTCCATTAAAAGGTTGCAAAAAATGTATAATGAAAAATTTATTAATATAGATATTTTTTGCAATTGTTATATTATTAATGTTAAAAAAGAATTAAACTGTATTAAAATAATTTATGTGTACATAATGCGTTTTTGTTTATTTTTATATTCTATTTTTTTATTATTTTGTAATTATTAAAAGAAGAAGTGTTGAAGTACACATAATAAATATTGAATTATCATTTATCTCATGAACATTCTATCTATTTATATTTATGAAATTGATGTGTGATTGCTTTGTCAGCATAGTTTGAAATGGTGTTTTATTGTTGTTATCTTATAATTGTGATCCGCTTTCATATAAATATTAAGAAAAAAAAAAAACAAATAAAAGAAAGGCAATGAAGATAATAAAAAAGTTACAGAAAGATTGTTAGAGGAGACTCAATGTGAATTACTATAAATATTAGTATAATAATAATAAATGGCTACTTGTAAAGTATATGGCCATTCCATCTTCAAAGACAAACAAAAAAAAAAACTACTCAAGAAATGTTTTTGCAATAACTATACAAAGCAATATGTGAACATAAATACATCCTGCATACAGAACATGTTGATTTCTGTTTACTTGATATTTAATGAGTCTTTTAATTTTTTCAGCAGAAAAACTTTTCCGTAAAACATCAGCACCATATATAATTGTAGCTTTCTAATGTATGATATTCTCTGCCAGATGTTCCCAATTGAAATAATTAACATTGCACTTTTTTAGAATGTTTTTAAGATAACCCTTATAGATATACTCAAGTTGACCATAAAATACCATTTTAGGAAGTCTTCTATTCATTAATATTATATGTTCGATGCAATGAAGATGTGATTTTACAATAGTGAACACAATAGTATCACATCCAGAAAGTTGAAGAACGTATTGATCAGTTTTATGATCTTGCCATTGTATTTTTAAAATTTTAGGAACCTTAAATGAAACTTTTCTAATGTCTTTATATTATGCTGATAGGTATCCAAGTTTTATTTCCATACAATAAATTAGGTAAAATAACAGCTATATATATAGCTAGCTTAATTGCAGTAGTTATTTTCTTGTGATGAAATACTCTACCTTTTAACTTGTTAAAAGCAGCACTAGTACTTTGGAATCTGTGTTAGATGTCTAAGTCCATTTTTCTATCTACAAAACTATTAAGATATTTAAACAGATGTACATTTTCAAGTCAGTGACCATGAATTTTTTTGAACATTAATTAATAAAACAAAGTCTTTATATGTGATAATATGTTGGACTATTTCCATCATCTATGATTAAATGCTGAATGTCTAGAAAATTATAAACTTTATTTAAACTTTTCAAATACAACTTGTTAGTAATAACACAAATATACAACATAGGTTAGTAATTACTCAACATTTCTCCACTTTTCTTCAAGTGTTGTCAGTTCTAGAAATTTACCATGTCAAAATTTGTCAAAGATTTCTTCTTGAAATTCTTGATCCATTGACATACTGAACATAGTCCTTCATCAGGGATTCTAAGCATTTTGTAGAATTAAACAGCTACATGAAAATGGAAATAACTGACATATTGATGAGCTTTGATGTGGAAAGTTTATTTATAAATATACCATGTGATGAAACATTGTTTATTGTAAGTAAAAGATTATATGATGATAATAGTCTACAAAGCAGAACAACTCTATCTATTGTTAGTATAATGGAACTGTTAACCTTCTACATAACAGCAGTGTATTTTCAACATAACACAGAATTCTTCCAACAAAATCAAGGGATGACCATGGGCTCACTAACATTTATAAGAAAGAACTTGAAACCATAGCCATAAATACTACTCCATTTCTGCCCAAGGCTTTGCTATGTTGTTTATACATTTGGGATATGGCCACATGGTAAAGAAGGATTACAGTCATTCTGGGAGCACATCAACAACACAATGGAATCAAAATGAACAAAATTTGGTATTCTTAGATATTCTTGTGATAAGTCTCCCTCAGGACAAAGTCAAAACAACAGCTTATAGATTGCCAACACATACCAAAAGCATAAAACATGGAATTGTACTATCACTATAGAACAATGCAAAGGAAATTTGTTCAAAAACCAGTCATTTGGAAAATGAGAAGATTTACATAAAACAAACTCTCATGAAGAATGGTTATCCATCAGATGTCATCAAGAAAATCTTTAATAGGCAACAAAAAGAGACACCAAAAGGAGAAATAATTATTAGTACTGTAGTGTAAAATAAAGTTTAAATTTTTTAAAAACATTCAACATTTAATGGTAGATGATAGAAATATTCAAACATATTATCACTTCTAATATACCATCATCACAATTCTTCAGGTAAATACAAAGTCTTTATATGTTGCATTCAAAACATTAAGAATATTTTATAATCTTTTGAACTGGCAAAAATATCACAGTCATCATCATACTATAAATTCAGAATCCAAGAAGTTTTTATTTTCTCTTTTAATTGATTTAAATTAAAAATTCCATCATCAAATCTGTATTGTATCTTGATTCCTGTTGATTAATCTGCCTATAAATAATTCCAAAGACTATTGTCATAAAAATTTGAAAACAATGTTGGTGCAAGTCCACTTCCTTGTTTAACACCAGATTTCATTTCAAATGCCTCATATGTTTCACTTCTAACAAATGACACATCCTCTCATTCCATCAAGTAGAAACTGTATAATATGAATAAATTTTGGTAGACAATCAGCTAATTCCAAACAGTGCCTTAGACATGACTTATTAATTAAATCAAATGCCTTGACACATGTATATTGCTCTTTTGTTCTTGACATTTTCCTTGCAGTTGCCTGGCAATAAACCCATATCTATAGTACTGCTTCCATTCCATAAATCACATTGGGTCTCTTCTGATCATTTATTTATAAATAGAAACTACAATATTTCAACAAAATTCTTGAAAGTACATTTGCTGTAGTGGATAGTAATGATATTCCATAATAATTATGGCAGTCTTATCCATTCTCTTTGTTTTAAAAATTGGAATAATAAAAACATTCTTAGAATTGGGCAATACAACTTCATGGGTCTAGATATTTCATCAGTAACTGCAACTTTTCCATTTTTAAGATTACAAAGAACTGTTTTGACTTCACTAAGCTAGACAAAATAGATATAGCATTAAAAGTTGTCATCTCTATTTTTATATCATTGTTCAAAAGATGATCAAAATATTCCTTTTACCTCTTCAAAATACTATTATCATCATATAAGAGAGTACCATTGCTGGATTTAATGGGATTGTTTATATCATTTTTTATGTCTATATATTGCTTTCAACGCATAAAAAAAATCTAGAATAATCATGATCAGCAAATATCTGTATCTTCTTTGCAGTTTTAATCTACTAATCATTTGTATGCCTTCTTGTAAATTGTTGGACTGCTGAAATCAGTATTGTGGTAGATTCTTCTAAAGAATAAACATCAATTTTCATGTGAATATTATTGAAATAATATATTTTAGTGTAATATATATATATATATTTCATGCAACTATCATTTTAATCTTGGAGTGTATTAATCTATGATTTATCCAATAATCTGTTATTGTATGTACTCAATGTGAATTTCTCTTATATTCTAACTCCTAACTGTAACATAATGTATTAAATGTCATTGTTTTGAGTATGGATCCATCCATGTTTTTTATAGTTTTTCTGCCTAAACAAAGTGTTTGAGATAATCAACCCATATGTTGTGCATAAATTTAATAATAACAAACCATTTGATTTACAGTACCGACATCATTATTTCCAATAAATTTTTGGCCAAAGTCTTATCTGTATCAACAACCCATGTGTTAAAATCTCCAAGAAACATTCACCCTTTTAGTAATATTGCTGTAATAATACTATCCAACAAGGAACAAAAGCTTTCCTTCTCTGAATCTAAGATTGGAATATAACCACTAATGAAATGAGATAAATCCTGCTGTTTAAAGTGAGTTTTAGCTTCATTAGGCTTTCATTGCTTTAATGAGGAATTCTAACAACAGAAGATACTAAATTGGGTTTAACAGCAAATCTAACATGTTGCATTCTCATTTCACTGACTGACCTATCTTTCCAAATTAATCTTGAATCCATACATTTGTTCTAGTAAACTTCTTTTCTCTGGGGAACGAGTTTCACTAAGAGCTGTTATATCGATCCTATATTTAGAAAAAAATACTATTTTTATTTTTATTTTTGCTACTGTTGAATTGATTAATCTGCTGGGCATGACAACTTAGCCAAACTGTGTGGGATAGACCATTTTTGGATCACATTTTTTAGAATCTTTCATATCTATGGTAGGCAGGGGGGTCTTTAAATAAGGCTGCCACCTCACACTGACCAATTCATTAGTGATTGTAGTACCTTGAGCAAATATTACAACTATGAACTGCCATTCTACTAAGTCTTTCCCTATCAATGCTTTCTTAAAATGGGGAGGGGGGGAGATTGGAGTCAGAAATGCTGGGCAAGTAGTTAAAAAAATGAAATGTTGCTTAAATATATAATCTCATTGTCACAGTTAATCTAAGATGTCTCATGACATGAAAAGCTCACAATAATAAGCCTTGCAGTAATTAAATAATTGAAAAAGGAAAAGAGGGAGACAGAAAAGATTGTTAGTATCAGATAGTACCTAGCATTTGATATATCAACATCCTTTCCTACAAGGCAGCAAATGAAAAAGTATTTATGTCAGTTTAGTCCTGTAGCCACCGTTTATTGGCTGATAAATCTCCTGCAATTCTTAGTTATAGGATAAAGTAAGAAAGACGATGCACTAATGATAATTGACTAATTTCAGACGTTTGAGCATTCTTCAACACAAAGAGAATTTTGCCCTTCAGTGAGCTGTTTTTATTATTATTTTACATGTGTATATATAAATGTAATTTTAATTTATTTCAAAGTCTTTGCTTAACGATTTATCAACTTTTATTCTCATTATTTTTATTAAAACAGAAAAATTAATTTCACTGTTTATGTCACACTTTATGATCAAGGTTCAGTAGCTCATAAACTTAAATTCCGTTCAACTTCACTTTGCAAACAAAAAAAAATTCAAATTCCTCCTCAACTTGTTGCAGTTACAAGGAATTCTAATTAGGTAGGTCATCAAGGTATTTTCTGAGATAAAGATTTTTTTTGAAAAATAAAAATAAATCAATTTTATTTGGTGTGCATGGATATGATTGAAATTAATTTTTAAATTAATAAGGAAAAAAGACAAGGCATGTCAAATTTATTGGTCATTTAATTAACATTTAATATACGGAAAAACAAAACTTTAATCTACAAGCAAATATGTTGGAAAAATCATGCGTTGCTGATTTCACTCCAAAATTTGACTTTTAATTTTATTAAGTAAGAAAAATCTGAGTGTAGAGGGGGGGGGGTTGTTTTTTCATTTCATTAGCATATTTTAAAAGTAAAAACATTTTTTTATTAAGATTTATGAAAATATTAAAACGTCCATATTTATGGGAGTTTTATTAATTATTGACATGTATTTGTGATACTAAAAAAAGTGTGTGTGTGTTTTAGTAATCAACAGTATTATAAATCTTTTTCTGTAAATCAAAATTATCTCTACATTACCTCAGATCACATCCTTGTCATTTTGTTATGTTTTTTAAAGAGTTATAACTACCATTTATCTTAAAGTTAACTAAATTCTTGCATTTTCTTTCAAATTTTTATTCATCCAATTGGACTAAAAATTCCTCAATTTTTTTTTAAATTTTAATTATTCTAATTTATCTTTTATTAATTTCTCCAATTATCATTTTTTAAAGGATCCAGTCGTTTTTTCTTTCTCTTTCATTTCTTTTTCTCTAATTCATCAATTTATACATTTGTATTCTCTTTTTCATATCTTACATAACTCCAATCCTTAACTACTATTACACAATAATTTTTATATTGCTTGTTTTTTTATTATTATTTCTGCATACTTTCTGTTTCATCTTCAATAATAGACATGTACACTTGAATAAATACCATATTTTTGAAAGCCTTTCAGCCAACCATCAACAATATATGATTTATGTGAGTGTTACTTAAAAAAATTATTTTACTTTTCAGTTTATTTCATTACATTGCTGCTTTCCTCAAAATAACAAACTTATTTATTTTTATAGAAAGCAAAGATTTAAACATTTAGAAAAAGAGAGAATGTATTAAAGACTTTAAATACACATATTTAAGTGGGATGATAAAGATTATTTGGAAGGACAATATTAGAAATGAAGTGTTGAAAAGAAAGAATAAATGAATATACATATTGAAGAAAAAAAACTGTGAATATAAAGGTAGAAAATTATAAAAATGTTGTAAAGTGATGTAAAGAATGAAAGATAAATAGAAGAGTAATGATATTAAAGTATCAATCACAACTTAATGCTTTCTTAATAATATGCTTGAAGATTGTTATCACTATCTTATAATGCAGAAAATTTAAACCAAGAAAAGAAAGCTATATAGTATACACCATTAATTTCTAATTTACTAATCCACAATTGTTTATTTATATATGAAAAGAATTATTAAATCACATGGAGCAATCTTACATAAGAAATTCAAATCATTATTTACTAGTCAACAAAATGAGATATTTTTTATGTAAGCTATTAGATGTTAAATATACTAACAAATTCAGACATTAACAATTTACTAGAATGAAATTTAATTGTATTGTAATATTCAATGATAATAATGTAATTGTGGTATCTCCCCTCCCAAGGCAGAGCAACTAAATGTCATTTTTAAATAACCTTGGGTAAGGCTGAATCATTTATTAATGAAACTTAAAATTTGGAGTGTAATATAACAGAGTCTAATTATTAAATCATATGGAGTGATCTTGCATAAGAAATTGCAAGGCAAAGTCATTCAAATGTTAACACCTAAATTGAGATTGGTAGTCATGGATTATTCAACCGATGACGTATTACACTTACCGATTTCCCTTCTGGTAGACATCATCACTTATTGCATGACAATGTTGTCATGGCAACCAAGTGACTGGCGTGATTAATCCATCAGAGAGTCAATTTTTTTTTTTTACCTGCGAGATTTAAAATTCAGAGAGAGGTTTGGGAAATTATTTGATGTTTCTGTCTATTGTGATTTTGCTATCCACGGCATCACAGTTACTTTTTTGAGCTCTTCTACTTTGAGATATTTGCATTATTTGCGTTTGTGATGGCTGAAGCTACAACAACATTATTTAATTTACCGAGTATGGAGGAAGAAGCAATCATCTTCTTTCAAGACTGTGGAATTCTCCCCAAAAGGAAATTGTGTCAAAATGGTCATGAAATGAAGAAGTATGTTCACAATTCGGGACCCAATTCGGTGAAACAATGGCAATGCAACTTGAAAGATTGTCTATCCCAAATCACAATGAGAAAAGGCACGTGGTTCGATGGCTCCAAAATTACTTTCGTGACCGCTATACGTTTCATCTACAGTTGGTCCAAACAATTAACATCCATAACATTTTGTGCGGAGGAATTGAATATTTGGACAAAACTGTTATCGATTGGAACAACTACCTCCGCGAAGTTCATACCTGGAGATTGTTAAGAAATGAAAGGCGGAAAACCTTGAGATTTTATCATGCTGGGTAATTATGCAGGATTGTTCCATATGATTTAATTTTTTTTTTTCAGTTATATTATGTCATAAATCTTTGATTTATTTTTAATAATGATTTGGTTTTCTAGATTATTTTAAAATAAGACTTATTTGCTTTGCCATGGGAAATAAAATAATGTAAAAATTATATTATTATAATAATCAAATTTTATTTTCGCAAATTGTCAATATTTGACTTTGTTAGTATTGTAACGATATATAGATATGTCGTTACATTAATTTAAAATAAAAACTTAAAAGTTCGCAAATAAAAGTAAAAAACTAAACGCTAAAATTAAAAATGTTTGTTATACGTATATACATTCGCACAGATGCTAAACTTTAAAAATATTTTTTTTAATAAATAAAAAAAGGTATTTGAATGTATTTTTTATAAAAAAAGATTTATAAAAATATTTTAATAAAAAAATAACGTAAGTTAAAATAAAAACAGGTATTAATTAATTCCTGTAATCTATAAATGGAAATGATTGTTTATTAATTATCTAAAAGCTGTTTAATTAAAAAGTCAGATGGAAAGTTAGATAAGAGAAGAAAGGGATTTTAGCTTGACCAATGGAAGCCAAATAAAGGCCCGGACCATAACGAAAAAACAGAACAGTGACGTTTTTGTTCATGGAATCCATAGGAGGACTATAAAAAGAAAAAAATATTGAGTTCCAGTCAGAGAGAGCTTTTTCCAACTTGATTTTGGTGAGTCTGGCGACAAGACGCACTTGTCGTCCTCACTCACTTATTGTAAAAATGCAAAGACTGATGATACCAGGACAGAACCAGCAAATGCTACCTCCAAAATGTCAGACCGGTCTTCCAGGAAAGTCTCCGTGGGAATTGCCAACGGGAACATGGACTCTTATACCGTAAGCAATAGAACTGAACAGTTGTTAAAATCATAACATTAATTAAGAACTTTAAAGATTGATAAGTAAATTTAAATTTTATAAAAAGAACTTTTCTCGGACTTATGTGTCAACTCAATTGATAATGAAAAATTTTATATATGTTTGCGTTTGATAAAAAAATCATTTCCATTTATTATTTATTGTATTGAGATTTATTGTTTAAATTTTAAATGAGGAAATTTCAGGTTGGGTATAGACGTTGCATAGATTCGTTAGCGGTGGATAATGTTGTGGTTTTCACATTCGATTGAAATATATGTCAACGATATCACTGCAAGCATCTTACGATGAATGCTAATGGGATTTGAATATTCCCTATGCAAGTGACGTTTATCGATGACTTTGTATTTTGATCGGTTGTGTTTAATTTGGAATGTTTTGACCGTGGAATCTGTGCAGCTGATCTGTACTCAACATTTTAAAACAAATTTTATAAAATTCATTTGTGCGAACGTATCTAAATGTTAAACTTGAGTCGGGCGTGAATGGCTATATAGATTTGTAAAGTTATATTAGGGGAGGGTAATCTTAGGTTATTTGTGTCGTTGTTGAATTGGGTCAATGGATTGGATGTATTTGTGTAATTAGTAGATGTAGTATGAGTTTCGCTACATGCAGAATCGCTGTATACACCGCACCAACCCTTTGCCTATGGATGGGATTGTAAGTCGGCCAAAAGGATCGCGGTTCCTTCCTATGGAGTTTTTATTTTATTGTTTCTTCTTGCTATACAGACGTCATATTCCTGTATTAGACAAGAGTCAATGTTTTCTCAAACTATATTGTTCAGATGTCCATTCCTGACAGTATAGTATCTTTGTGCTGTTGTATTTTCATGCTACATTGAATACATAAATGTATCGGATGGATTGATGCCAGTTTGACTGCGAATTTTAGCCTAAGGTTAAATAGGGATAGAATGTTTTATTTTCAAATGCAGATCTATGTAGTCTATTCATACTTGACAATCTAAATAAAAAAAAAATTAAAATCATTGAAATTTATGTAAATGTAAATTTAAAGAATAATGAGAATATAAAAATCTAAAAAAATGTTAAACCTATTTCTCGAGTTTAGAATGATTTTATATGTGCATAAATAAATATTTTATGTGTTAATTTCTGGCAGTGGCTTTTATTCTTTTATATTTAAGATATAAAATTAAGTTATATTTTATTATCTCTGCTACTCACTGAGCTAGTGACTTGGGCTAACGACCGGAATCAAAAATTAAGAAACAAAAAATTTTTTTTTGTTTTTTGACTTGCGTATCTGCCTACTTTATAAATTTTTCTAGGTTCAAATGTCTAGATGGCGCCCTGTAGTGCAGTTTACGTAAGTCTAGCTTTCTCCGGATCGTTACAGTATATTTAACAATCAATGGCTTACTAAAGAAATATCTCATTTTGTTGCCTAATAAATAATAATTTGGGCATTAACATTTGCAAGACTTTAGCATACTGTTTCTTATGCAAGCTCATTCACCATAATTACAATAATTATTTTTATTTATATTCACCATAAATTTTTATGCATATATATATATAAACGGCTTCATAGTGTAATCCACTTACCATGTTTAAGGATTTGAGCCAAACAAATTTGAAAAGTATTTCGATGGATTTTTTTTTTCAGATAATCAATTCATATCCAACCAATGTGAATATTACCTTTTTTTTACTATTTCTTTTTTTTTATCTCTTTTGAAATGATTTCAAGAAAAGTATCTTTTCTTGCTGAATGTATGCATATTTTATGCTTTCTGATATGATGTACATATTCCCAAGGAGAATGACTACTTAATATTCTGCAATACTATTTTTAGTCATTTGTGATGTGATGTGACTTCTCCTTAAACAGAGTCAGGAATCTCTCAGCAACTATGCCCAAAGAAACCTGTTAGCCACTTTACCTTCCCCTTCCATTCCCCACCCTAAGCTTTCCCATAATCTGCTCCATCCCATTTCCACAACATAATCTTTGTCAACTCTATGGCCTTTATATCTAAATCCCCCTTATCTTTGCCCAAACCCTGCATAAAAATCAATAATCCACTTTCTGTATAATCACTTTGTTCATATTTATTCTCCCATAACTTCATTATTTGTACCCTTTCTGCTTTCAAGCATTTATATTCAATCAACAGATGCCTAATATTTTCTATATCTTCCTTACATAATTTGCAGACTAAATCACCCATATTTTTCCATTTACATGTATATTCTCTTGTTGCTAAAGATCCCGTTTTTGTTTTATTTATATACTCACCTCTATGGTATATTGTTTGTTATTAATATATACTGAATTTTTTTTGGAAGTGACAAAATAACTGTTCTCATTTTGTTCTTTTGTTTGACCTATAAAAGCTTGTATTTATCTACGTTTCAACATAAGATTGTATGCTTAAACCAGTCTATACTTTAAATGTAATTTTATTTTTGTTACTGATATTGCCATGAAGGGTTTCAACATGTTCAACATGACCTCGATTTATATACAAGTCCGTTATTTTGATTTTACATATTAAATATTTTTAATTTGGCATGGATACTTCTTATGCTACTTTATTAAGCAATTATTCTGTAATATTTTTGGATTTATGTCATGTATTAAAATTTCTTTTGTTTATGATTTTTCTTAATAAGCCTTTCATTTCATCAGTATAATTCAGACTAATACAAAATACAATGCATTTTTAATAGATTAATTTTATTTGCTAACATTTTTCTTAGCAATAGATTAATAATTAAGTATATATCTATTGTGTATTAATTTAGACAAACCAGTTATTATATCTTAAGCCTTTAATGAACTTAGAAATATTATCAGTAAAGTGTTTATCACAAAAAAATAATCTCAGAATAAATGCAATAATGAATTTCCCTTTGAAAAATTCTGTGATTTAAAAATATCTTTGCCCCTTTACCTCTTACTTGAACATTTACATTTAATTTATAGCAATATATAGTAGTCACTAACTGTGTGACATTATATATTTGTTAAATGTGTTTGAATGTTAACATTATCACTACTGTGGTAAATGACTCTTATTATGGCAATTGGTTGTCATAATAAAACAATAATTGTTTATTTCTGTGTTAATTTGATTGAAACCTTTAAGATACAACAAGTTTACACACTAGACAAATTCGTTTAGGCCAGATAAGTTTATTACAATTCTTTCTCCCTAATGGGGAAAAAAAAATTATAGATTAATATAATCTAATAGAGCTTTGGTAACATTCAGTTTCCTCTGATTCTATTGATAATAGTTGTATTTTTTTTACCTGAAAATTTGATTGATTGGTGCCTGATGAATTTTTGGCAGACTGGATCTTGATTGCTATTCACTGGAAGCACTAGTTGTTGATTCGTTGTGTCTAATGGAAATAATTGACTGTTAGATATTTTTGGTTGGCTATAGTCAAAATATAGTTAATCTCTATGCCTTCTATGAGTTTGACTTCCTGGTATATCATTATTAAAAAGTATTATCTCATGCCAACAACTATAACTGAAAACCAGTTTTTTTTCTGTATATATTAAGCATATTTTCATCCCCATTTTGAAGTAGCTATAATTTTCTGCTTTATTTTTTTTTTTAGTACATGATTTAGATCTATGACTAAATAATTTAGTTTTCAGAATACATTTTATTAAAATTTCAGATGTGATTTGTTGTAAACATTTGACGAAGTTGTTTGCTGTGAATGGCTTTGCTAATCATCTACTGTTTGTTTTTGTAATTTTTTTTTTTTGATTCTTACATTATGTGTTCAGTTTTCCCATTACTCTTTCTGTGTATAGAAGTTTCTAAATTGGCTAGACATAAAGGCTATTTCATCATTGGAGACAATAACTATTGCATGACAAATATTTTCCATGGTTTTATGTGTAGTCTTTTCCAAGACTCTAATTGCCATAATTTAATTCATTTGTATTTTCTACCAAACTCTTATCCTAAACCAGTTATCTTCATTCTTATCCATGGTGTTCATCATTTGTAATAAATTTAAGACTTGTTTGTGACCACTGAGGAACATTGATTCTTATAATCTCTTGTGTATATTTATTTACAATATTAGCATTTGCCTTCTTACCTAAAAGAACTTGTATAATTTTTGAAGTTTGTTAATTGGTCTTTTTTTTTTTACATATCCAGTTTCTCAGTAGTTAATATGTCTAGTCATTTACAATCAGTCACTATTTTATATGTCAATTATATTAATTATTTGCTTCCCTTTTCATATTTAATATATGGAGTACTTACCTGAGTTCATCTTCATAGAAGATTTTTTTTTTACCTCCAATATGTTACATTTTAAATCTACATTCAGAAAGTTAATTAGATTAAAAATACTTTGAGAGATCTTTTTCAGCAGTAAATATACCTAATAATGATTTAAAATCCGTTTGCAATATAAAGAATTTTTCTAAAAACATATTAACGGAATTTTTTAATGCCTACAACTTATGCCATTTTTGTTATAATGTGGTAAGATTGCTCTGACAACTATTGGTGATGCATCATATATAAAAACTAATTCTATCTTCGGATCATAAAGAATTGACCCACTTGAATTAGGTATTAACTTTTTTAATTTGTCAACAGCCTGATTTTATTTAAACCCCATTGTCTATTTGGTAACTTTTGTTTTATGATGATTAAAGCTTTCATAATAACTAAAAGAATTCCAGAAAAATTTCTAGCTTTTTTTTATTTGTTTATTTGGAAGAATTGCACTCTCAGTATTGCATTTATTTATTTATTTATTGTATTTTGATTCCTGCTTCCTTTAATTTTTTTAAAAGCTTTCTGGTAATCTTTAAAAATTATCTCTTACTTTCAGCCACTAACAGAATATTATCAAAATAAAGGTTGACCTCAGGCATTCCAGTGACCATTCGCTTGAATTTTTCAGGAAACACTGAGTTTCTATATGGAAACTTATTAATTTTGTAAAACCCCTTGGGTATAATAATTGCTAATACTTTAGAAATTTCATCATCAATCAGTAGTTGAAGATAGGTATGCCTGAGATCTTTTCAAGAACACTATCTCCAACTAAAATAGAAAATATTTGTTTTATTGATGGAGGAAGATATTTATCAAGCAACATTGCTTTATGGTCGAGAAGTCAGCGCGACTGCCTTGCACTTGCAAGCAGTTGCCCGGGTGCGGGTTCATGTCCCGGCTGATGCTATGACATTTAAAAAAAAAAAAAAAAAACAAAAAAACATTGCTTTATTTAAAATGTGAAGATAATTCTCACAAATGTGTATTTCTTTGTTAATTTTAATAAAGGATTCTATTGTTGTAGCCCATTCAAAGTGAGATTTTGGTTAACCCATTGACATGTAACCTATGCAATTTCTTTGGAAATTTTAACTCTTAATAAAGCAAAAGATAAAATCCAATAGTTATAGCTGATTGCTTTATGATTACTTCTTGGTAACTTACTTTGGCATGATCATTTTTTAAATCTATTATGATAATAGAGACTTTATTTACCTTGACTAATGAATAGTTTAAGATTTTGAATCAATTACAGCCCATTTTGCTGCTATGCTCTTTATAAAGTCCATAAATAATGTAACTCTTAATTTGTGGACTTTCTTACTATATATTAAATGATCTCTGCATTTCATTAAAAACCGTTTTAAAATTGTAGTTCGAAACCATTCTCTGTAGCTCAAATATATAGTTAACTACTTTTTCCCATTGTCTTGACTGTAAAAATGAAATTATATCTTTGCATTATACTCAAGAGATTTTGCTTAAAATATATACTTAGTAATTCTATTGTTCAGAGAGATCTTCTGACATTGTATGTTATCTCAAGATATGATAAGTGGTAGGTCCATATAAGCTCTCCAAAGTAGCCAGCTTTAATTTCATTTTTATTTCATTAGAATCCATAAAAAAAAAGATGTCTATCTATATAGGCCAGATAACCTGGTATGTACAGCTACAATATCTTCAGTCTGATGCTTATTTTTTTTTATATTTAGGCAACTGAACAATGGAATTATTTTCTGATTCCAAATCTGTTATTTGAAATCTGAAATCTAAATTTTATGATCCCATCCCTGATGCCATTATTGTTGTGTATCAATGTAGGCAAACCAGTTATTATATTTTAATCTTTTATAAAACTATAAATTACTAAAAATTTTGTAACATTTGTGACTTCATTTATTATAAAAGATAAGCTCGGAGTGAATACAGTAGTGAACTTCCCTGTAATGTGCGGGTTTTGTACCCAGAATATATTTTTGCCATTTAAGTAACTTTGTATGTGCAATAGTTATCTCTTTAATTACTTACACATTTATGTTTGTTATTACCATATATAATAGTTTCTGACTGTTTGATATATATATATATTGGCTGAAGTATTTGAACATATATAATAGTTTCTGACTGTTTGATATATATATATATTGGCTGAAGTATTTGAACATTATTCCTACTTGCTATGTATATAGCAGTGTACAGAGCAAATTTCTTTGTGGAAGAATAGTTTGTGGTAATTATCTATCTGTATCTTTAATATTGTCTAGTTTGTAAACAAGTTCACTACAGTATCTTGTTTAGTTGTTTGGTAACTTTTATAGTTAATTCATTAACTTTTTTCATGCTGAATAATTTATTATTTTATTTTATGTTCATTTGTCTATATATTTTATATTTATGAATTATACTTTTCTTAACACAAATGGATAGATGTAATATAATAATGTAAAACGAATATTTCTTGCTATATTAGATGTTTTTTTTTTCAGTGTCTCAAAAAAAAAAATTACTGCATTTTATTGAAAGTGGATCAATGTAAAATTGCAGTTTTATATCACTATAGTTAATTTCTTTATCTTCATTCAAGAGTAAATTATGTAAAGAGTGAATGAGTTGATTGATGCTAGAGGGCAATATAAGCACATCTTATAGATATGAGTAGAAATTCAGGTAGACAGTTATATATGAGTTTTATAAATATAGAGAAGGCATATGATAGAGTGAATAGAAATAGGTTATGGATAAGTTTAGCAAATCTGGGAATGGATGAAGCTTTAGTGGGTGTTATTAAGAAATTATATGAAAATAATTACTATACATATCAATTAGGGGATATAGAATCAGTTAAAGTTAAAAATGGGATGGGACTGAGGCAAGGATGCCCTATGTCACCTATTTTGTTCGTGTTGTATTTGAGTGAAATGGAGAGAGCAATAGAAAGACTAAGATACCGTTAACAGGTGGCAAGAGAGTATATACATTGTCTGGTCTTTTTTTTTTTTTGCAGATGATGTCTTTTTGTGTGCAGAAAGAAGAGAAGATATGGAAGTTATGCTGAGGACATGCGCAAGGGTGGGTAAAGATATGGGGATTAAATTTAGTGAAGAAAAATCAAATATAATGATAGTGAATACTGGGGAAAAAGAAGACAAAGATTTCTTAGTGGGGGATATAAAGTTAAGTGTGGTGAATAGATATAGTTATTTGGGAATCATCTTGAGTAATAAGAAAAATTGCTTGGATGAATGGGAGAAAAAATTGATAAATGAAGCAAAGAAAAAGGGATTGATAAAGAAATTAACACTGTTTTCATATAATAAATATGATGTAGCTAGAATTGTATGGAAGGGAGTAGCAGTAGCAGGGTTAACATACGGCAATGATGCATTATGTGTTAGTAAAGGGGTATTAGATTGCTTAGAAAAAGTACAAAGGGAAGTAGGAAGACATGCATTAGATGCTGAGGTGTGGACAGCAAAAGAGGCAATTCAAGGAGAAATAGGATGGTCAAGTTTTTATATGAGGGATGCAAAAAAGCAAATTTAAAATGTTCGGTAGATTGCAGTTTATGGATAATAAAAGAATAGCCAAAATAGTATTTAATTGGGTTACAAGTAAAGGGCAACCAACAAGATGGGTGAGAAAGGTAATGCGGTATGCAGAAGATTTGGATAAAGAAGTTATGTCAGTATACTTGTACAAAAGATGGGATGATTGTGTTAGGAGGATTGTTGAGTGTTATAGTGGGAAGGAGTGGGATAGAAGAATAGATGCATTAATAAAGAATAGGGAGTTGGAGAGATGGAGAACTAGTATGGAGAGCAAAACGAGTTTAAATATATATAAAAGTAAACGGAACATTGGGTATGAGTTAATTTATGATAGTAGTAAGGAAAGTAGTTTATTGTTTAAGGCTCGAACGAGATTTTTAGCAACAAGGGAATATACACGTAAATGGAAAAATATGGGTGATTTAGTCTGCAAGTTGTGTAAAGAAGGCATATAAAATATTAGGCATCTGTTACTTCAATGTAAATGTTTGGAAGCAGAAAGGGTACAAATAATGAAGTTATGGAAGAATAAATATGAACAAAGTGATTATACAGAAAGTGAGTTATTGGTTTTTATGCTAGGTTTGGGAAAAAATAAGGGGGTTTTAGATATGAAGGTCATGGAGTTGACAAAGATTATGTTGTGGAAATGGGATGGAGCAGATTATGGGAAAACTTAGGGTGGACAATGGAAAAGGAAGGTAAAGTGGCTAGCAGGTTTCTCTGGGCATAGCTGCTGAGAGATTCCTGACTCCGTTTAAGGAGAAGTCACAGTACATCACATCACAAGATAGTTTTATAATATCAGGAATCAGAAAATTTATTTGTAAAGGACAAATAAATACTTTAAGCTCTGTGGACCAAAGAAAAAAATTAATGATATTATATATATTTATAATAAAAGAAAAACAATTTTTTTATATAAACAATATACAATAATAACAAATTGGATTTCAGTTCTATTAATGAAAAAAATGGGCTTTTAATGATGAAGAGGGAGATAATGTTTTATTTAATTGGGATTCAAAATTAGACTTCACTAGCATACATATTGGTTCTATTTATTCTTGCATATTGCTGATTTGATCTTTTCTTGGAGGGGGGGGGCATGAATTGTATTTTGCACTTCTTACATGATATCTAAATATTGGATATCTTTTTATTATTTTATTCAAGCATCAATGTAGTAATTTCTGTGTCATGAAAATATCAATTTGCCAAAAAAATTTGTAAGAATCTGTTTGCATTTCCACCTAGTATCCATTGAGTTTAAAATGCTTACATAGTTTGAGAAAGGAAATTAAAAAGACAATAACCTATGTTGATGAAATTAATATAAATTTAAAGTGTTTGTGTTGCTTTTTTTATATCTATATTTTATTATTTTTAAAAATGTATTCAAATATTGTAATAATCATAATTGAAATATAATTTGGGATTTACATTGTATATCATTTAGAAATTTGTTTTTGTAGATCCATTTACATTAACTGATTTTTTGTCTTTTACTGATGTTATTTGAAACACTTAGTAAAATGGGTTATTAATCTTTCCTCATAGTGTCTATATAGAGACTATATTTTGCTTTTGTGCTATAAATCAGCTTTTTTATTATTCACTAGATTAAATAAACATATACTTCTTGTGCATCATTGTCAGTGTTTATAATCTTTGAAAAGAGAAAAATGTTGATGTATAAAAAAGAAATATTTATTATGCTTTTTATTATTATTTGTTTTTTATTACTATTGTTATTATTTTTTTTTTAGATGCGCATGTAAGGATTAATTATATGCAGTCAGATTTTCCTGAAATTGATAATTTTGTCTTATATTGGATAAGTACTCCTGTACAAGGAGTTATTCGTGGTTCAACATACTTTGAAGAACCAAACATAATTTCTTATGATATATTGAATAATCGTTATTGTGAAAACATTGGACGACAGCATAGGAGTAATAATATTAAGTAAGTAATTTTATGTAATTAAATATATTGATGAAAGTGGAATTGTGGGTAATATTTAATATAAATTTGTTGTTATCGTTTAGTACTTCTCACTTGAGAAGTCTGCTTGTAGCAGTGAAACCATTGGTTGGGTTTTAGAGTTTATTTTGTTTGGCTAGTGTGATTTAGTTGTGAATTTGGGATAATTTTGATTATTGAAGTTAACTTCATACATTATAATAGTTTCATCTAAATTAATTTAAATTATTTTATCTTTACATAGAGTGAAATGATGTATAGATTAATACATATTTATTTTTATTTTAATATATGTGTGATATAATGTACCTTAATATATGTATGTGTCATATTGTGAATTTTTATATTATTAACTTATTTAATTATTAATTCTACAATGTTGTGTGTTATGAGGGAATTCTTTCTTTTATAATAAATATTCTATGAATGTTCATGCATTCCATATATGTGATTATCAAATCATTTGAATTATAGTTTTGTGTTCTCAGGTACTGAGTTGGGTATACAATCATAACCCTAAAGGTTTTTTTTTATTTTTTATGGAATAACTGCAGTCATTTTGGAAGTAAAATTTAATAATTCTTTTTGTAGTTATGGCAATCCTAATTTGGAGTTTGAGCTAGCAAATATAGATGTTCTATTCGTCTGTTACAATATATTGATCTAATCTGCCGTGTGCGTGTGCATTTGTGTATATAATTTTTAAAAATAATACTAATAGCTAAAAGAGTTTTACAGACAAAATGTGCATTTAATGTAATTTAATAAATGATTGATAATAATCATTAATATATTTATCTGAAGGGATTGATATCAAAGATTTGAATGCAGAAAATTTAACATTTGTAAATCAAATTATAATAATAATTTTTTCTTGTTGTAAATCTGTATATATCATTTATATGAAATTAACATATATACATCTGAGTACTAACTTAATCATTCTTAAAAGAAAGTTTGTTATTTTTTAATTTTTTTAAAATTTTCAATCTGTATATATATAAAGTGGAGGTGCGAACTAAGCTGTATCTAACTGTGTGACTTCAGTTATATGCTATCCAAAGAAAAGTGTAAACAAACAAACAAATATGCAAATAAACTATTAAAATTTGCAAATTTATATTTGAGCAGCCCCCAAGCACTGTATACAATTATATTTATTAATAAAATTGCTTCAGTGCATGTTGAAAGCACATACATTTTATTCTTCCTTTATTATCCTTCCCAAATTTGATGTGCAATATTTTACATAATAAATTATTTTCTAGGAGTAATGTTAGAAGTTTTATAAAATTTTAAAACATACTGAGTTTAAAAAAATATTAAAAGAGATAGTAATTCCTTGTTAGACTAGTCTATTATGTTTCTATTAAGAGTAATTATTGAAAAAAAAGGAAACTTGTCTAGTTTACTTTATTTTAAAAATAAAAATACTGCAGTTAGTTTATTTATTTATTTATTATTATTCTTGCTTCAGTGAATGCATGAGTGGACACATTTTTAATAAAATATATATAAATGTGTCTTGTTCAACTTTTTATTAATAATTATATTATTACTATTTTTTTTAAACTTTGTTTACACATATAAAAAAGCATATATATTATATACATATAAGTGTGTGTGTTGAAAAATATTGTACATTTGTAGTTCATTAAACAATAAATATTCTAGTCTAATCAATATTTATCAACAAAAAATGAGTTATTGCATGCAATATATGTTGGATGTAAGGAGATCTTGGAACAAAATATAGTATAGTTAACAGCTCCACTGTATTGTGAAATAACTACTTTAAGAGCTTCAAAATAGACACACAAACATTAACGGAAAGCAGTATGTAAACCAATTTATATGTTTTTGAGTAAATGTGTATATGAATGTATAAATTTATTTAAAATCTACGTTTTTTAGTTATAATATGTTTAAACAAAAAAAAAATTTGCTGTAGAAAGAATAAAAGATATTTTGGGATTTAATTAAAAAATAGTTTTGTTAAATGATAAAGATTAAAACATTTTAAAAATCTTTAGTATTGAGTTATCCTAGATCGGCAAAGTGCTAGCTAGAAAAAGCTACAAATAAATTTTTAATTTTTTTAAATAATAAATGAGTATAGGTCCTTAATAGAAAAACAATTCTAATCCTGTAATACAAACAATTTCTATTTACTTTTTAATTCATTACTTATAAAATTTTACTATAAATTGATTATTTTTGCTTCTTTCTTTTTGTTGTGACAATTAACCACTATGAAAAAAAGAAAAATTAGTAACTTTGTCTTCTAGATCATTTGTACTGATAGTAGTATTCAAGCATCGAGGAGCAATTTTAAATTCCAATGTCATGACAATTGTATATTTATGTAAATAATAAGTAAAAATGTCTAATAATGTTTTAAAAATTTCTTGACAAAACCTGATACTGCTCTATGAAGATGCTGATGTCAACTTTATGAAGAAATTTAAAAATCTTGAACTGTAAAAATTACCTTACCTGAAATAATTCATACAAGTTTTCAATAATAGTCAAAGAAAATAAGTCTCCATATGTTGATAGAATGTTCCAACTAGTTCTCAGTCAATACCTATATTCTCAGCTAACAAAATATGTTATTAAAATCCATTTTGTGTAATTTTAATTGTCACAAATTAATGAGATTTAGAATGCAATAAATGTTCTTGAAATCAATACAACTTTAAATAAACCCAAAGAAAAATGCAAATTGTAAGTCACTTTTATTATTAGTCATGAGGAAAATATTCATATTATTTTCTTTTATCTTAATATTATTTAAAATTTATATATTATAATATTATATCTAATTATTTTATCACACTTTAGGAGGAATTGAGTTTGTTTTTTAAAGATAATTATCAAAATTTATTGTAAGATTTCATAAATAATTTTTTGGTTTTGAAAAGAAAAGAAATGTGATTTGATTGTTTTTTTTTCTAATTTATCTGTTATTATTAGAATAAACATAGATTTCAAAAAATTTTCAATGAAAATAACATTCTAAAATACAATTTGTAAAAATATTATTTGTTAGATTTAATTCAGAAACAAAGAATGAAAATAGCAATCTTAAATAAACTTAAATTAACTAAACCACTGTAAGCGAAGATAAAATACACATTAGTTCTTTTAAATAAATAAGAAAATCTATAGCCATTTAATACATTATTTAGTTTTATTATACTGATAAATCAGAGTATTGTATGTTTAAGTATCTTTTCTCTATGAGTAATAGAAAGAAAGAATTCAAATGGATAAGATTATTTTAACTGCAACTGCTATAATGTTGTTTGTGACTTCAACTACATGCGGTATTTCATACAGTTTTTAAGATATGTATTTATTTTGTATAATTATCATTTTAAATGTAATTTTTTTTTATAAACATTATTTACAATTAATATCAAAATATTTATATAAAAAAATATAGTTAGAAAATGAAATAAAATTATTTTTAATTGGATTCATTCAGTTGATTACTTTCTTATAATCAATTATTATAATGAAATAAGTTTGATTTTTATTATTTTTGCCATTAATTAAAACAAGTTTTATAACATTTGTTTTTAAAAATAGAAAAAAAAGATGAAAAAAATTATAACTTATTAGACTACAAATCATATAAGATACCACTGAAACAGAAATGGAGGGGTATGACATTAAACCTACACAAGTTAAATTCAAATTTATTTAATTTTTGAAAATTAGAGACATATTTAGGAAGTACTAAGATGGACACCTTAATTTATAAAATAATGTGAAATTAAGGTATTTGAAAATTCTAGTGGTGTAAATCAATTTAAGTGGATTATAAGATAGAAATCAAGTGTTGAACATAGGCTTTCTCTTATTTCTTCTGTATATCTTTTTCATGGTTGTAGGAAGTTATCTTTCTTAGCAGTCCTATAACTAATCATTCCTAATCCTAAGATGACCAAATGGTATGTAATCCCTTGAGAATTACTTATAAATCTAGAAAGTGTAAACATTAGAATGCCATGTTTTCAACAGTCGAGTATTTTTTGCATGTACTTGTCACTTATATATATATATAATTGAATTTAAAATTTACTAAGTTGATTGCCATACTTCTAATAAAAAATAAATAAATATTTCAAAATATAACTTCTGCATGTAGCAGTCAGATCATACAAAACCAATAATAGTATTTTAATATTAACCACACAGAAAATTTATCTTCTCTAATGTTATTGCCAAATCTGAATGTGTTTGGGATATTATATTGTCAAAACTAGGTCTCATTATTACCTAACACCATCTATAAATGTTTTACAGTCTAATTAGTGTATAAAATATGACTTCCTTATCATTTCAGTGTTGGGTTTCCTTGCTTGAGTTTATTCTTTTGCCAGAAGACTTATTCATATAAATAAGTATGAATCTATACTATTTTATTGTCCAATCTTTATTAATTTGCCATGCACAATCTAGATAGTTAGTTATATTAAAATAAAATAAAATAAGTCTATTTTTAAATAATCTAGTGATAAGTAAATAAACTCATAGATTTTAGAATCTGATAAAACAATTTTTTAAGCTCATATAAATTCAGATGATATCTTGAATTTTAAGTAAGTTAACATTATAACCATTCTTCTTTGTTACTAATATATTGTAACCATATGGGTTTCGTGGCATAGAACAACATACTGTGTGTGCACAAATATATATAAAGTTGAAAGAAAAACTAGAAATAAAAACAAAATTTTTTGTAGATATTTTCTACAAGTACACTGGAATAACACTAAGAATTAAATAATTTTGAATTTAAAATAGAATTTTATTATGAAATAGATATTTCAAGAAAAAAAAGATCTAATTAATATTTTTATTGAACTCTGAATTGAAATTAAAACAAGCATGTTTTATGTTAAAGTAGATCTACTGATAATTGTAAAAATTCCCATATCTATTTTAGAAATCTTTTTTTTTTGTAAGTGAAGCTTGTAAATTATACTGATAAAACTCCAATGTTGCTTTTAAAAAGGATTAATGTAAATTGAAGAGATTGATAAAGATAGGAAAAACATTTTGAGTTAATGAATTTTTCCCACCTCACCCTAACTATAAAATGGGTTGATAAAAAAATTAGTTAATTGGTTTACATAGTTATACAGAATGACAATGAAAAAATAAATGCAGACAAGACATTGGATTCAATAGCAGATACTAGTTCATGATGGTGGAGTTTGAATTTATATGGAAGATAAGGGTCAACTTCCAGTGTTTTATAGCTCTAATGTGGACAAAACAGCTAGCTTGCCTAAAGTCTATCCAATCCTAGACAGAAGGGAGATCACTTCAGACCAACAATTATACCTGTCATGATGATGATACCCAGAGAATCCATCAGCTTGCTGAAGAATTGGTATACATATGCTGCTTTGTTTATATTCAGAGAACCATAGATGAACATACCACATCGTATCTTTATAGAGTGCAGCTGGTGAATTATTAAAATAATTCTTTTAAAATGATATTTTAAAAGTGAGATATATAGAGAGTATGATATTATTTTAAATCGTTTATTGAAAAAAAAAATCATTTAAAATCTATATTTTAAAAAAAGTAAAACAGATAAATAATTTTTATTTGAATTAAAAATCTAAAAATAAAGAATTGATTCAGCTATAAAAGTATTTATCGATTGGAAAATAAAGTAATTTGCTGTAATTTTAATTAATTAAAAGTAACCTATCAAATATTGATTTTATTTTTTATTTTTGAAAAAAGAAAAAGAGATGTTGTAAAAGAGAACATTTTTTCTATTAAAAATAACAAATGGATATTTATATATTTTCAACATGGAATTAATTGTGAAAAATATATGATGTAAATGTCCGCATGCACATACATTTCCATGCACACACATATATGTTAATTAGTCATTAATTATGTATTTTAAGAAATGAATTTCATCTATATGTTTATGAATTCAAATAATTCTGCATATCTGTGCAATGATATATATGTGTTTTATATAAACATTGCATGAAGTATTTGTATTATAAAAACATGATAACTTAAAATTTTTTATTATTTTATGTCAATTCAAATATGTTCAGAAATTATTATACCACATGTCTATGTACATCTATCAGTGCATGTCATGTAGACTTATAAGTAAATGTTAATCATTTTATTTTATATGATGATTGCAATATATTCATCAATTATATTGCATATCTGTGTGCATATACCATGTGTTGTGTATCAGATAGACACACATTTGTAAATTTTAATCATTTTATTTTTATATGACAATCCAACTATGTTCATAAATTACATTGCATGTCTGGATGCGGATATAGACATGTTTTATATTGGAATATATAAGTAAATCAATATAACTTGAATTTTGTTTTAATGTTAATCAAAATCAGAAGGCTTAATTTATATGTGTATAGCCATATGCTGCAGACCTTAATGCCTTTTTCTATTGCTATTAATAAAATTATATTCCATTGTTAAAATTATTCCACTGACTTAATTCTAAATATTTTTAGCATATTAAGTATTGCATCATCTTTTATTCACAAGAACAGTTATAGAGCTTGTGTTCTCTGAGCTAGATTCATGCACAATGGTCTATTATATGAAAAGGAATGTTTACTAGTGTAATGGGCATCCAGTTGATGATGATCATCCTGGATTGGTGCAAAGGGAATATTCTTTAAAGTCCATGCACTACATTTTATTTTATTTTAGTCTGTATTAGACATTAAGTTTATAGTGGCTAGTATATCAATGGTACTAAATGGCCAGAGCATTGACGATGATCAGCATGTTTTAATATCCCAGCATTATTGTTATATATTCTGATGGATGAGCACTTAAGTTAGTGCATCCAAATTACCCAAACTGGCAAGGGCTAAATAGTTAGTCTGGTCTATATTAGACCTATTGTCAAATGTAGTCATCAGATTGACTGTATATTTATTTTATTGTTGATCATTCATGATAATGAATGAATTATATTTATTTATAATGCTGGTGGACTTATAGTTAATTATGCTTATACTTAAGATAGTAGCTGTGCTGATCTCTCAGTGATCTTATGCAGTGCTCTCATGCTCAATTTTTATAGTGATTCATAGTCTATTGTTACTTTATATTCCTTTTATATTTAAATTTTATATTTTATTTATTTTGGGATGATGATGATTTGCCATCATTCCAAGTGTAATCCCTCTATACTGTTACAATATGTTTTTGTTGTAAATAATATTTTTAGTAAAAGTTTTTATATTAACTTGCCCTGTCTGTCAACATTTTTAAATTTTTAACCATGAAAAAAAAAAAGTTCCCATTTAGAACTCGAACTCACATCCTTACACTTTCCAGGAAAAATCCAATGGAAATATTGTATTTGTAAAATAAAATTTTGTTAATATTGATTTAATTCATATTTAATTAATTAAAAGTAAATATTTTGTGAAAAAAATAATAAATGTGTAAAAAAAAGGTTATTATATGTTTTCATTTCCAAAATAATATAAAGAAATAGAACTGTTAAAATCATTGACAGCATGCACTTTCTTGTGGAGGGAACAAGAAACATAATTAAAAAAAGAGATTGATGAAGAAAATTATTTTATTTAAATTGAAATTATATATTAATAACTAAAAAGTAAAAAAATAAAATAATATTAAAAAAAAAATTTTTTTTACTACTGTTTTTATGTAAACAGCCAACTAAAAAGCAGAAAATAACAAAATAATTCGACTAAAAAACATATATGTCATTTCATAATATTTGAGATCTTGTATTTAAAAAAAAAAAAAAATTATTTTATTTTATTATATTAATTCTCTAGAATGATTATTAGTATTTTGGTTTATTTATTTTAAAGCCTAAAACATAATAGGAGAGTTGTGTGAATCCTGACATAGCAGATATTTTATATATAATGAAAAGTATATATTAAATTTCAATAATAGATTCATGAAAATAAACCAATAAGGGATATAAATTACAGTCACTGATTTGCCTTAAAACTGATGGTATCTTCCTGGGGGATAACAGTGGTGTGTATTGAATGAATGACAAAAATATACTAGTCAAATCTACTTATCTCAAAAGCTGTTTTTTTTTTTTTTGGGGGGGGGGTCATAATTTATTAAAGTGCTAGAATAATTTGAATTTAGAGAATGGTAGGTCATATTAATCAAGTATTTTCATTTGTTCGATAAATAACAAAATAAATAATATACATATTCCCATTTCATAATCTGTTATATTATTGTTATTTCTGTATATATATGTTTGCTAATAAAAATAGCTATACAGGAATGGGGGAGTTATTAACATAAAGAATGTTAAATGAGTATTAAAGAATGAAAATATGTAAAAGAATGGAAATGTTTTACAATCTAGTCAGTAATATAGGATATATGAGCACAGACTTTCACACCACCCACCTCTCTCCACTCTATCTAATAACACTGATACACCTAAACACATATATGCTGAAAAGATAAATAATCACCAATATACGTATTTCATGCTAAACCAACAATCATCAGTTGGTCCAGACTATCATCTTTACACACATATATAGTATAATTGCTCAGATATATATTAAGATAGACTATCCTCATAGTTTAATGGACAGGCTTCAATCCACTCCACACTCCAACTCTTCAACCGTCCATCCAATTGAAAATCTGATGATGGAATGCTCAAAAGCCACCCTGAGGCCGAGATTATTGTCACACCCATGTTGACCTAAGGTCAATCTGAACCCCACATGTACAGGACATAATCCATTTAATACATATGCAAGGATGGGCAGACATCTCTATAATGTAATAACTGAAACACAGGCTTGTTATATACCTGTGGCTATATATATGTAATATAGGGTATATGAACACAGACTTTCACACCACCCACCTCTCTCCACTCTATCTAATAACACTGATACACCTAAACACATATTTGCTGAAAAGATAAATAATCACCAATATACGTATTTCATGCTAAACCAGCAATCATCAGTTGGTCCAGACTATCATCTTTACACACATATATAGTATAAGTGCTCAGATATGTGTAAAGATGATAGTCTGGACCAACTGATGATTGCTGGTTTAGCATGAAATACGTATATTGGTGATTATTTATCTTTTCAGCATATATGTGTTTAGGTGTATCAGTGTTATTAGATAGAGTGGAGAGAGGTGGGTGGTGTGAAAGTCTGTGCTCATATACCCTATATTACATATATATAGCCACAGGTATATAACAAGCCTGTGTTTCAGTTAATCTAGTCAGTGTTTTTTAACATCCATAGCCTTTTTTTTTTTTTGCTTTGAGGAATAGTTTAATATTTTTGATATTTTATATATTTTTATTTTAAGAAGTTGTTTGTTTTAAAATAAGTTTTGTCTCAATTCTCAATATTTTTCTGAGGATGTTAGTGATAATATAGAAATAGAATTTACACAGCATGTTGAAAAAGGAAGTTGTTAGTGATGTTGGTACTTTATCAGAAATACTGAAAAATAAATTATTTTAAGCTTAGAAGTATTAAAGAGTTTAGATATGTCATTTCTCCCCAGTAACCTGGTTTGTGAAAAACCACACCTCTTAGTGAGGATCTCTGTATTTTGCAATTGTATTTAAAGTTAGGCATGGATACATGCTGAATACTTTTCTATTTTCAAGGCCCTAGAACGGAACTTGCTATTATACTCTGTATCTTTATCAGCCTACATTGATGATATATTTTTCACTTCTCTTAATCATAATGTTTAGAAAAATAGTCACTCTAAAGAACTACAACAATGATGGGTGTGTGTTCTTTTTTGTTTGTTTATACTACTTCCTGAATTGAAAAATACATTAATTAATTTTTTTCATGTCAAATATCTTTTATCATAAATTCATAGCATATTTCTATTGGACATTTGCTTTTGTTGATTTGTCAGAATGGTCATTCGTCCCATAAGAATTTCCATAATAATGTCCAGAAGAAAATAACTATATAAATTTAAAAAACCATAACAGACAAAGAAATAAAATTGATATTATTGAGAAAGTTCTATTTTTTTATTTTTTTTTTGCTTCTTGGTACATTTTAACAAATATTTTATTCTAGTTCATGAACTAAACAAGAACCTCTGCAATGATACCTACAGTTTATTTAATTAGTGTGTATGTGCAGATGCTGTACAAAGCGGTTTTATTTCTTTTCTTAATTTAGCTGAATGCACTTTCAGTGATGAACACAATAATCATAGCCCTCATGTTTCATATCGTTGCAACGGCAATATGAAATATGAGACTTATGATTATCAAAAAATGCACTCAGCTAAATTAAGAAAGAAAACAAAAGACTGCTTTGCAAAGCATACACACATAAGTACTTCAAAGAACTACATATACAAGTGAAGGAAAAATTAATATTATAATTTATTTAGTTTTCAAATTCTGTGAATTTCTATAACAAACAATATTTAAAAATTTATTGATAATAAAATTTTTGATAGCTTTATTCAGCTGATCAACCATGTATTTTCATATATTGTCATTTCTGATTATCTGAATTGAATGTCTTGATTATGTTGATAAAAGCAATATATATATATATATGTATATATATATATATTATTCTTTGTTCATGATATCTTTTTTGTATATATGTAGCAATAATATGTGTATAATACTGTTTAATTCTCTAAAACTACACTGAATCTCATTTATCTACTCATTTTTCACAGGAAGGGAACAGTTCAATAAACTTCTTGAAATTAACTTTTTGTATCTTGTTTAAAGCATAACTATATGTATCCATATAATCCTAAAAAAATTCCAATAGTTATGAATGTAATATATCATCATTATATTTAAAACTCCGGGAATCCTGTAAGATCATGCAGTCTTTCCAGTTTTTAGATTACATAGTGGTTTTAAACTCTTCAAGATTGATATCTCATTCCAAATCTAATTGGGAAAATAGGGTAGATTTTCATTAAATGCAATTATATGAGTTTTTATATATTATTCAAAAATGAGGAAAGTGCTCCTATGTATCTAAAACATGATCATTAGTATATAGAAGAATGCCCTTCACTGATTTTATAGGATTATGATATTATTGTTTAAGTCTATATGCTATTTTCAAAATGTAATTCTAAGGCAGTATGTAAATTTCTTATACTGAATGTTTTATATATGTAAGTAGAGGGAGTTGAACTCTACTTAGTTTCAATATGCTAACAAAAGTTTCTCAAATGATCATAATTAGCAAATGACTATATTTCCTTTGCAATTATAATCCACCATCCATTCATAAAACTTTTTATATATTATTGAATGTTTTTCTTTAAATCCTTTTATTGACATTCATTTTAATTGTCATCTAAAGAGAGAACATTTTCTTTTACTAAGTCATCAATAATGCAATTATTGGCAGAGAAATAGCATTTTTTAAAATAAATCATGAACAGATTTACTTCATATCCACATCACATTTCTTACAATTATGTGTCTCAATAATATGGATAGTTTGAAAATTTAAATCAACAAATTTAGAATTTAGCTTGAACTTAGAATATTAGTTGCTTTCAAAAAATGAAACATTAATTTTCTACCAATATGTTTGGAAAAGGACCTGCTTTTTAATGAACACTTCATTTTTAAGCATATTAATCTATGGTCTGTCCAACAATCTTTATCTATTAGTGCTCTTAATATACACTTATTTTATATTCTGATTCTAATTATATTATTATCCAAAGTATACTATTATTTTGCATATGAAAGCATCCAAATATGATTTTTCTGTTTAAAAATAGTTCATGAGTGTCAATCTATGTGATAGTTTTGCCTTTTTTTTTTTTTCATAATTTGCAGTCTTTAACTAGATAGTTTATTGTAGTGAAGTTGTTTTTCCATCTAATGATTTTAGTTCCATATTTTAACATATATTACTTGCAGAGCAAACTACAGTAAGAATATATCATCCATCCTTCCATGTATTCCTCCCCTAAATATCAGAAGATAAATTGCTCATAGGAAATGTATAAAGAGATATTATGCAGACCACCGATACAAGATATAGTTTCATTATCTAAAATATATCTCAAATCAAAAATTTATTTTCTGAATGCTCAACTAAAAAGTTCTTCATACAATGAAAGAATTATAGCATAAGACGTGGACTTAATTCAAACATTTTTTTCCATATCCAACAGTTAAATTAGATGAATTTCATCTTCATAAATATTACTGAAATCTCATCAAGAAATTCAGGTTGTGATTGCCATGAAAATCTTCTTTGAATGAAATTTAACAGTCTCTGACCTATGTAATAGTGATCAAATTAAAACCAGGAACCACATTAAAATGACTGCAAATCTATGCATATATAGTAGCAGAATTGAAGGTTTTAATAAAGCCATTAATGAATCTGTCTCCTGAATGGAATATCTGTAGATTTTTTTTTACAATAGTTAACCTTTTTTTTTTTTTAAATTGTAAACTAAATAAGTAAATAAATAATTCATGTTAAAATGAACAAACTATTATTTCAATAAAAAAAATTTTTTTCTCTCTCTTCTAAGCAGAAATGCAAATTTGTTTTTTTTTTTTAAAAAACAAAAAAAAAAACAAAGAATGTTGATATAAAATCAGTTTTCTTTTTCCTTGAGTAGATGGGGATATAGTCAGTCAAATCCCACAGGACATCCATTTATGCTTTGTGAATAAATTTTTTTTAAAAAAATACTAACCATTAACTAGATCTGATCTGGAACATTTCTGAATGTTATTTGAAAAACTCCCTGAAATGAAAAAATAGGCTTATTTAAAAGATAGCTAGAAATTACAAAACTATATTATCATCCTAAACAGATTTTTAATATTTATCAGAAAGAAGTAAATAACAATTATTTTGTTCTGGTGAGTCTTGTAATTTAAGTCTGATTTGTCTTTATTTTAACTAATCTGAATTTGTAAATCATGCTCATATTCAAGAGAAACTCAAAAAAAAGAATTTGTAATAATTTCTTTTCACTATTTAAAATTAATTATTTTAAAAAATAAATAAATTATGTATCACATATGTATGCTAAGATTATGATTTTTATATAAATTATTAGTAGGAGAAAAGGCAAAAAAAAATAATGATGATAATGTAAATCCAATGTACACATAAATTTCCTAAGTTTCAAATAACCATTAGTCTCATTCTTTTGTAATTAAATTTATATTTCATTACTGAAAATTGGATTTTGTGTAGCTGAATTTATATTTGCACAGTTGTTAGTTCAATGTTTAATAGTTTATATATGTTCACATTCATATGGGAGAATACACCTCTATCAGTTTAATTAGTTAGGGATTGATCTCAGAATGAGTCATTCCTGTATAAATTGTAGGACCAAAAAGCCACTCCTTATAATTATTGTATAGAAAGTTTATTCAGTTAGAGTTAGGACCAAAAGGCTACTCCTTTATAGTGGTTATGTTAAGGATTAAGATCTAAAAAAAGACTATTCTTTATGATTATTGTGATAGTGTTGATGTCTATTCCATATGGACCATATGTATGTATAAGTACTAAGAAACATGTGAATCAAAGAAATGTTATATTTATGGATTCATATATGCATAGAACTGTATTTAAGTTTACGTGTTATATTATATATGAATATATTGATACTATGATGTATAAAGATTAAAGGACTTTGTTAAAGAAATAAATTGGATATCAATTAATGTTTATACTTGGTAAATAAATTAGGTACTTGATTTATTAATTTTATTAAAGAAAATAAATTGTGCATTAATTAATAATTACACTTGTAAGTAAATTATTATTATACAATGTTACTTTGTTAATGTAAAAGTGTGTGGTCTATCATTATTCATCGGGAGTAACTTATGTTCTCCATGATTTAGCCCAGAATTATAAATGCGGCTGGTAATGGTTACATGATTACATTGAATAAAATATGTTAAATATAAATGTGTTAGTTATTTCCTGATGCTTAAAGCCAGATGTTGCGCATATAATTTATGTAAATAAATAGAGAATATATAAATAAATGAACTATGCTAAAAAGTCTGACTATTACAATATGATGCATGACAATTTATTCTATTTCATGGAGTCAATAATGTTATTTCCAGTAACGTACCATAATTTATTGATCGTTTTTAACATCATATACATTAAAATTTCCAAGAAGAATTCTCTCTTTTTTTATTATTGATGCATTCACATTATCTAACAAATAATAAAAACTTTTTTCTCTAAGCTTTCTAAATACGCTGTTGGAACATAAATCCTTTTTAAAATTGTTGCAAGTTTTGATATAGAAAATGCTGTTTAATGTCATCAACCTTAATTTCTACATGTAGGAATTTCAAGAATAAAAGATGCAAAGTTAGAATTTACAATAAATATTTCATATGATGAACTGCCTTGCCTAAAAAATGTACAATTATCTAACAATTAGACTTTCATATTTGCAAGATAGGTTTCACTTAAGAATTATCATCATTGCATTTACTTTGCATTCATTATTGTTATTAAAGTTACCACTATTTTCTCATGCATAACCTATGTTTTTAAGAGTTCTCTTTACTTCAGAGCCATCTTTTATAATCTTAAATAATTAAATAATACCAGATGGCAATACTATTATACCCTTATTATCTGATTCTGGCTTACTACTTTCATCATTATCATCTGATCCATTAAATATTCAAGCTTACAATAGATAGATCTAGAATAAAATAAAGAGAACTGCTCATAAATGAATGTATTAAACATTAAAAGTTATTTGATATTTTATTGATGTATATACCACTTAGCCACAATTTTTTAGATCATATTAATGAAACTATCTTAAATATAGTTTTAAAATGATGTATTACTGTTTATATATTTTGTGTAAGATGACTATCAGGAATTTGCCTTTGCTGTTTTTTTTTAAAATCAAGGATTTTGCATTCTTTGCATAATTGTATATACTTACATAAAGAAAAGATTTAAATTAGACTTGCTGTGTATATAATTAGAGAATGGAAATTGATGTTAAGCATTTTAAAAAAGTGCTCGGTATAGTTCCCATCTGTTTTCACTGGAAAGAACTGTTAATTAATAAGTTTGGGCAACATACATCTATAAAAAGCTGAGAATTGTCATAGTGTCTTAAAATAATCATTTTACTATACTGTCAAAATAAAGGATATTAATAACTATAAAACAATCCAGGATAACAATAAATCTACTGGTAATGGACCTATTATTGATGTTAAGTAGTGTTTCTGAATTATATATACTAATGTCTCTGCTTTAAGGCAAGCAAATGTCAGTGCTTGCTATATCCTGAATGGTTTAATGTAGTGATAGAATGATGTACTACCTCATCTGAACCTCCTATCAACAAATCATCAATTATTTTTCTTACGGTGCATTTCAATTTTAAAAATATTAAATAAAAAATTTAATAATAAAAAAGAAAAACTAAAGCGATCCTAACTAATTCAAGATGATGATGATAAATCTTGGAGCATTTAATTTATTCTTAATACAAAGTATTTTTATTGGATACAGCTTATCATTTCCATTCCACTAATAAATTTATTACCATTTAATTTTGTGATTTGCCTGTCTGCATTATTATTATTTATTCCATTTATCTTTTTTTTTAAAAAAAAAAGTTATCTTGTCAGAGATTGTTGAAGGAAAATCATTCCATCTCAATTAATTTTCTCTAGAAATTTGATTCATATGTTTATCCTAAATGAATGCTAATTTTGAACTAATTAAAGCAAGTTCTGCATAATATTTTTCAATTTGTAATTATCCACCCACTTCATAAAAAAATAAAATGATTATAAAAAACTAATTGCTTTTTTTAGTTGTTAATACAGACTTTTGTCAGCTTACAAATTTTTCTAACTCCAACTATGAGTAAAAAATTATCAGCTTTTTCTGGAAGTGGTGGTGGACTATGTGTGTGTTTGTTTAGTACTGAATGATTTTTTTATATAATCCAGAGTTGAAGCTCAGAACTAATTGTAATTAATTTATTGTCATGTACGTTTAACTATATCAGGGATGTCTTGCATTGGTGGTCGAGAGATCAGCGCGACTGCTTTGCACTTGCAGACAGTTGCCCAGGTTGTGGGTTCGCGTCCCGGCCGATGCCATGACACTTAAAAAAAAAAAAAAACTATATCAGGGATGGAAACTTCATGTCTGAAAGAGCAACATGTTAAAATTGAGATATATTTAAGAGCTTCAGCTACATTTTTGAAGTATTCAACAGAAGTAAATATTTGACTTACAATTTTTTTATTAATATGATTTAGCATTTGTACAAAAAGTCAAGCTAATAAAAGCAAAAAAAAAATATTTACAAAACACGTGATTGTATCTGATTTGCAAGAACATAAAAATTTGTGTATAATTTGTTAACAAAGCTGCAATAGTTCCATAAGATGTTTATTCAACAATTGTACTAATGTTTTGATTTTACAAATTTCATTGTTAAGTATAATATTATTCATAAAAATACATTATCTCAAAAATTGAAATTAGTTTATAAGCAGTTTTTTTTTTTTTTAATAAGGATATTTAGATTCAGGAGTGTGTTTCCAAAATTTATTTAGTTGATGTGGATTTATGATATATTTGCAGTGCTTGATTTGTTTGCTTTACAGCAATTTTATTTCCCATACTGTTTTGTTAGAAAATATTCTTTTGAAAATCGAAAACTACCCTCAATAATGTCAACAATAAAAGAATTGATATAAAAAGAAGTTATTGACTTGAAAATATTCACATCTTCCAATCTATTTTTAAAATTTGATACCAACTCTGACTTTTTTTTAGATATTCATTTATTTTTTCTTCTTTAATATAAGAAAGTTTTGGTCTAAAGATAGTTTTGGAATGTTTGAAGTTTTTTCTGAAAATTAAAATAGTTTGGAAGAGATCATTTACCATTTTCTCTTTTCCTTGCAATGAAATATTGAGATTAGTAAGTGTTTTAAATTATCAATTAGGAACATCAAATCTTGTAATCAGTTGTCACATTTCAATTCTAGTTATGATTTCTTCTTGTCTTTTGAGAAATTGTTTTAAGACATGTATGTGGACAACAATCGTACAATAATCTTGATAAAAATTCTTAAACTGGCAAAAAAAATTTTGTATTAGTTCATATGGAATTTACAGTATCGCAGCATTGTCTTCATGTCATTATCATATTTTAAATTCTTAGTTATAATATGCATATCCATTAGATTGAGATTTTAAACCACTAAACATCACATAGTCACCATTTTTTATGATTGCTCATAACTATTAAAACACGCAAAACTCTCCATACACTTCTGACATTCATTGATTACTCTGGCTTGCACAGAGTGGCACTACTGTATGTAGAGTTTTGTCTGTTTTAGATTGAGATTTTACTACATATCTTTTTATTATTATTTATAATTCAACTAATATTTATTAAGCCTTTTGATTTTTTTCATTTATTTTTATCAATTTTTCAATTTAAAAAATATACATCATTTGACATTTAACAATCAAATTGAGTTCTACAGATTAGTTTATTAAAAAATAATATCAAGATTTGCTTTAAAAACATTATAATAATTTTAAATGTATATACATTGAATTTATTTTAATCATGTAATGAATGGTATGATCATTATGGCTGCAGAAAAGAATTTGCTGTTAACTGAAAGGAGACCCTTTGATTCTTTTTGGAGGTCTTGAAGGTACCAAGCAGGGCAAATTCCTAATGTTCACTCCATACGTTCTTGTCGTTGCAGCTGTTATTACTATATGATTATTCATATAGTATACGGACATGGATGGGCTGCTCACCAACATGCATTAGCCAGTGTGGTGAGTTTATTGACTTTTTATCTCTGAGTTTAAGATCAAAAAACACCATGGTCTTTCTTTTCAGTTGCCTGATAAGGCAGAATGAATGTTTGTGTAAATGATAAATATTTTTCCAATAGATATATACAATTATGACAGACAAAAATAAATCATGGCCCTTATTCCCAGGAGGCTGTAAAGTCACCAACCAAGGCAGCGGTTGGTGGCCGAAGGCAGAGGGTGCTAAGAATCCCTGATTGTGGACCCAGGCTGCCATTTGATGATGACTTTTTATTTAGGTACTTACAACTGCAGATCACTTTCAAGTGAAGGAAGATTGCAAGAATTAGAAGAACTGTCTTATATTAAATGGGACATTATTGGACTTTGTGAAGTTAGAAGAAAAGGTGAAGAGACAATTGATTTAAAAAGTGGACATGTACTCTATTATAAAGGCACAAATATTGGAAATACAAGTGGAGTAGGATTCATTATAAATAAAAAGTGGAAGAACAACATTGTGGAGATTGATGGTGTATCGGACAGAGTGGCAAGATTAGTTATACAACTTAATAGCAGATACCAAATGCAGATAATTCAGGTTTATGCCCCAACAAGTTCTCATAGTGATGAAGTAGTAGAAGATTTTTATATGGATGTACAAAAGGCTTTTGATCAGAGTAAACAACATTTTAAAATTGTTATGGGAGACTTTAATGCTAGAATTGGTAAACAAATGAAAGATGAAAGTGCTGTAGGTAATTTTGGTTATGGTAATAGAAATGAGAGAGGACATAGACTTGTGGAGTTTGCAGAAAAAGAAAAACTTTATATTATGAATTCTTTTTTTGAGAAAAATGTTAAAAGGAAATGGACATGGAAGCATCCAAATGAAGGTACAGCAGAATTGGATTATATTTTGACTAACAGAAAATACATATTTCAAGATTGTAATGTTCTTAATAAATTTAACACAGGAAGTGATCATCGATTAGTAAGATGTAAGATACGTGTTAATGCAAAACTAGAGAGACAAAAATTATTAAGAAAAACAATATTTACAGTTGATATTCCTAATCTTCAGAAACATTCTAATGAATTTAAATTAGAACTTACAAATCGGTTTCAAGTATTAGTAGATTTTGAACATGATTCAGATTTGAATGAAATTAATATGAAAATAACTGATACACTTTTAAAAACTGCAACAAAGATAGCTGGTAGAAAAAAGCAGCAATTGACCAATAAAATTTCTACTGAGACTAGAGAATTTATGAAGAAAAGAAGGAATATGAAGATATACAAAAATGATGCATTAAAAAGGATTGAATATCTCGAATTTTGTAAAATGGTGTGGAAAAGAGTTGAAAATGATATAAGAAAGTATAACTGTGAACTAGCAAGGAAAGCTGTAGAAGAGAATAAAAGTCTCAAGAGTGTAAAACAACATTTTGGTATTGGTAGGAAATTTATATCTGCAATAAGAAAAAAAGATGGAATTATTACTAAAAAGAGAGATGACATCATGAAATGGGTAGAAGACTTTTATCAAGAATTATATAGTAATAAAGAACAAGTACCTCCTATATCTATTACATCTTCTGAATTGCCCAGAATTTTAAATGAAGAAGTGAGACATGCAATTAAATGTATGAAGAAAGGAAAGGCTCCAGGTAATGATGGAATTATAATTGATATATTAAAAGAAGCAGGTGAAGAAATAGAAATTTTTTTAGCAAAGTTATATACCAAATGTCTAAATGATAAAGATGTACCAGATGATTGGAAGAATGCAGTATTAATATTAATATTTAAAAAAGGTGATAAAGAAGATATTAGAAATTACAGACCTATCAGCCTTTTATCAGTTTTATACAAAATTTTTACCAAGATAATTACAACTCGTCTACAGAGAACATTGGATTTCCACCAACCAAGAGAACAAGCTGGATTTAAAAGTGGTTTTAGTACAGTAGATCATATCCAGGTATTGAGAGAAGTTATAGAAAGGACAAATGAATATGAGTTGCCATTATGCTTTGGATTTGTAGATTATGAAAAGGCATTTGATTCTATAAACATTTCTTCAGTGATTAAAGCATTGGATCATCAAGGTATAGATCCAGGATATTGTCATATTTTAAAGAATATTTATAAAAATGCAACAGCAACAATTAGATTACATAATGATACTGGGAAAGTCAACATTGAGAAGGGTGTAAGACAGGGTGACTCCATATCTCCAAAACTTTTTACAGCAGTGCTGCAAGAAGTATTTTGTGGATTAAAATGGGAAGCTAAAGGAGTGAAAGTAAATGGAGATTATTTAAGTCATTTAGATTTTGCAGATGATGTAGTTGTTTTTGCAAATAATGCTTTAGAGCTGCAGGAAATGTTGCAGGAGTTATCAGATGAAAGTAGGACTAAAGATAAATGTTAAAAAGACTAAAGTAATGTTTAATGGATTTTCTCAAAATATGAAAATAAAGATTGATTATGATGAGTTAGAAGAAGTTAACAGTTACAAATACCTTGGTCAGATTATTAATACAGATGGAAACATAATGGATGAAATTAATCATAGAATTAAACTTGGTTGGAGTGCTTTTGGTAGAAATAACTTGATACTAAAAGGAAATATGCCTATGTGTTTGAAAAGGAAGGTTTTTAATAAATGTGTTTTACCAGTTCTTACTTATGGATCTGAGACTTGGACACTTAATAGAAGAGCAATACAGAGACTTCAGACCACTCAAAGAAGTATGGAGAGATGCATGTTGGGAGTAACAAGAAGAGATCGAAAACGCAATATATGGGTAAGAGAACAAACAGGTGTTACTGACCTCATTGAAAAAATGAAAAGACTGAAGTGGAGTTGGGCTGGATATATTGCTAGAAGAGATGATAATAGATGGACAATTGATATCTTAAAGGGGATTCCAGGAGATTGTAAAAGACCCAGAAAGAGACCACATGTGAGATGGATGGATGAAATAAGAAAGTGAGCAGGGGTGATGTGGAAAAGATAAGCTAAAGATCAGAGAAGATGAATTGAACTTGGAGAGACCTTCATCCTGCAGTGGATTGATAATGGTTGGTGATGATGATCATCATCATAGCTTTTCTGTTGCATTTTAACTAAAAATGCAAAAAACTAATCACATGGCATATAATGAATATTTTATTTTGATTAAAAGTCAAAAAAATGTATTTTTAAAATTATTTAGATGTATTTTGTTATAGACATTTTTTCCCCTCCTGATTTAGTGAAGACTGAAAATGGATTAAATTTGTAAATTGAAAATATGAATAAAATGAATGTTTCAACAAACTGATTGAATCAATTGAATAAAATTTTTTGTTCAGCAGAGAATTGATCCTGAAATTTTTAATTCTGATTCCACCATTCTAAGACTGTGCCAAACCTTACCGGGGTTTTACGTTCACTCACACTGGCTTTGCTGTGACTGACTATCACAAGAAGTGCAGCATTCTTTCTTTCTTTTATTATACATATTGAATAAACTTTTTTTTACTAGCAGAATTTTTTAAGTTTTAATTTTTAAAAAGGAGTAACAATTTTCGAACTGTAATATACAGTAATTTTAGGGAAATGAACTTATTATGAATTATGAGATGATTTTATTTACTGTATTTAATTGAGTTCTTAATTTTTTTTAAAAAAAACTTTTTTTTTTATTTTAGAAAAATTGTCATTTGGGCACTTTTTTATTAGCTACGATAATGTTTGGAATTTATTGTTTAAAATAATTACATTTTTTTGAATGGCTTGCAAAATCCAAAAAGATCAGAATAGTGTATACTTTAATGCAGTGATAGAGAAGTGGACTCAATAGTTAAAGATCCCTGATTGAAACTTAACTGCCACATCCAATGCTTGACTATCATGTCACTTTTTTAGCAACAAGCCATTCAATTTCTTAAAGGATTTTAGTTTCAGTAAAACTCAGCTTTTCTGTTCTTTTTTGCTCCTTGTGATATGGAATTCCTCACAGCGATTTATTTCTATTATTTCTATCTCATGTATCATCATAGTTTTTTTTTCATACATAAGAATCTCAAGATATATATAATTTTTTTCTTATATTTTGTCTTTCAATAAGCATTATTCATATATATGATATATAACCAGCTGGAAGGAAGTTTTAATGAAGTTAAACAAAAAATCTTGCTTAAATTGATAGAATTTTTAAATGATTCTAATAAAAATTAAACAATTTCATTAATATTGTCAATTTAAAATAATTGATAAAAAATATTTTCTTATTATACATAAAGGTAATTATAACTTTTTTATAACTATTTAACTAAATATATATCTTATGCATGATTTCTTTTTTTTATATAATGCATGCTTGATTATAGCAGATATGCTATTCCCTCCCAATCATTCCATAATAATAATGGTTGACTGTAATGAATTTGCACTTTGGGCTACCAATACAAATAATTAGATTTATTCTAGGTTAGCAATTTAAAAAATACCAGTTTTAAGTTATTAAAATTTCAAAACTGCACATGATTTCTGAGATCATGATTACATTGTACAGATTACTGTAGTTATATCTGTAAAAATGTTACAATATTTATATATACCAAACAACCTTTAAACAATTCTCTGCATGCATCCATCTTCTGTATAACAACAGTGAAGGAAATGGTGTTAGTCATCAGGCCTACCAAATGCAAATGTTGAGCATTTAAGTAATTTTCTATTCTTGTTTTACTCTTTTACTAAAAAGAGCTAGATAGTTACTCATTTACTCATCAATATAGACTGGTTAGCAGAGTTCATTACTTAAAAGAAAAAATGTAAAAATTTATCCAGATTCAAACTTTGGACTGTAAGAATGGCAGGCGAATGTATACCACCACATCATAACTTCTTTTATATCCGTATACAAATGGCTGAGTGCATTTTCACATTTTAATATAGATTTTTGTTTTCTAACTATTGCATAAATTTTTAAAATATTTTAGATATACAAGTGTTTGTATTCAGTCATTTATAGTTAAAATCTGCAAAGCGCATGTGCAACAGCTTAATGCTGTTTAGCTATTACAGTTTATAAAACTTCGCGCTATATAAAATAATTGATTTATTTACATATACAAGTATCATTATTATTTTATATTTGTTACTTCAAATAGTAAAATTTATTATATTTACAGTTTTGTTTTTTCTCTGTCTCTATATTTCTTTGACATTTATTGTAATTGTAACCTGTTTACCTTCTACTTGAGATTTTTTTTTTTTTAAATTTTTGGATTTTTTTTACTCTTTTTTATTCTAATGAGGAAATTGGATAGGAATGTGGATTATAATGTTGGCAAATACTTTTTTTTTATTTAAATGAATTTTTTTTTTTAGTTCATTATATTAAGTATATATTTAAAAATGTATTTAAACTTAGTGTTGCAGGCATTATATATGTTATATCTTTTAATATATATTCATACTTTGACTGCTTGAAAGTTATGCAGGTAGAATATTGTAAATCTGTTTCTTTATAGATTTGATAATTTTACCTTTTTGATAAAATTATGAGAGGTCCTTTAAATTTTTATAATCGTCAGAATATTATTTTTCTTTAAGTAACATTTTTTATTTAATCTTAAATCATCATTTGCAAGCAGCCACTATGTAAATGAGAATTAGCCATTTTAACTTTAAAAGAAAAATAGGAAGACACACAAATATTTCCACATATATTATATATTGGTTCTTTAGTCTGTTTTAATATTTTGCAGATACTGTTTTTTTACTTTTTCGATATAGAAATTTACTTTTGAAAGATTTCATCACCTTGACTAGTAGAACTTCTTTATTGTATTCTTTTTTTCCATATCTTTTCAATGGATTCAGTGGATATTGTACTTTTTAGAGTGTCTTTAAGGCAATTTTTATAGTGAAATTGGGATCTGTATCTTCATAAAACCGTAATTTTTTTTTTTTATGAAGTCTTACTATTCATTCATTTCATACAACTAATTCAATAAAAAAGTGCTTTTACAATTACACAAATACATTAAAAACGTAATAAACATAGGATAGCAAATAAATTAATATATATCCACATTTTTAAAAAAAATTTAAGAAAAAAAAAAATTAAATCAATAAGTGTAATTGATGTGCCATGTTTTTATTTTACCATTTGACCTTTTTTTTCTTCTTCTTTCTAACAAAGAAAATATTTGCTGTAGTATATAACAACAAAAACAGAAAATTGATTGGATGATCGAAAGACTTCTTTAATGCAGCTAACATGAATTTTGCCCGTAGATTTTAAAATAGATTTCAACCAAGAAATAAAAAAGAAATTAGTAAAATAATGATAATTTTTTATTTATTTATTAGTTGATTATAAAATAAATATTTATACCAGCATGCACATTTACTTTTTTTAGAAATATTATAATCCTTTTAAGACACAAGAAGTTTATAATGACTTTGAAAAAGGAGATTGTTGAATTGTTCCTAATCCAGATAAATTAGCTGCTCCAGAAGAACTCAGAAAGTAGCAATGGCAAATTAATTATTTAATTTTTGATATAGTATAATTAATAATACTTTTACTTTTGAAATAGAAAATACTCAACTTTATGTAAACGTTTGGAATGGGTCAGCAAAATATTGTAGATAGAGAATTGTATATATATTTGTACATTTTTTGATTCAGATTTTGCATTGTCCATTGTTTGATGCATACATAATTGTTTTATTTTATGTCTAAGATCATCATAATCAAAGGATAATTAACACCAATCATTGTTGGAAGTTTACTATTGTTTGCCTTCTCATTTACATTATGCCATAATTTTTTTTTAAACTTCATTAGAAAATAATTATTGCATTGTACTTTAATGTGTAAATTGTCGTTTGAAGTATAATATATTTTGAAGCTTTAAAAGAAATTTCCCTGTCCTACTCCAGTTAATAAATTACTATTTTATTCCTCTATTAATTGTAACAATCACTGTGTACATTTCTATAATTACAGATCCAGATTTTTATTTGGATATATTTTTATATCTGAAGACTCGTGTTATGCAGTGGTTAAGGTTAGTTGATTAGTTTGATGTGATTTCTTTGTTTGCTATAGTCTGGTTACCTGTTAAACATCAAGAGCCTCTTTAGTGGGAAATCTTCAGCTAATGAATAAACTCTTCAAAGTCTATCTGGATTTGAAATACAATTCATAGACGTAATGGACTACTTTATTAATTGTTAGACTATGATGTTGTTTGATGCCTATGACTTGGTATTCAAATCTGTAGTAATACTGGGAAATTTTTTTATCTTAAATTGCTGAGGATTTTCCATGCAAGCACTATTTTTTTTTTTTAGATAATCCATAATCAACTCATTTATCTATTCTCAATTATATGATAATATTCACAGGACAGTCTATGTTGTTCAGTTGACCATTAAAAAAAACCATGTGACAAATATGAAACAAATTCCACTATTATTGGGTAGATATTATGTCTTTTTGCATTAATAAAATTGCAATATTTTCTTTATTATCTTTGTAGTCCATGTATTTTGTTGATGCTGCTTTCTCTTTTTATATTTTAAATTATTAAAAATTGATTTTGGATGATCGAGACAAGTTTTGAGTTAGAATCCAAGAAAATATCCTAAAACTTTTAAATGGAAAATGAAAATAGTAAAATATGTAGAAAATATACCTTGCCATATTTATTTTTCTGCATATTTTTTCATACAATTCATAGCTTTCAACATTTATTTGATCTGGATGTTCATAATATTAAACATATTGTCATATTTTATTACAGATATTTATCTATTTATCATTTCCAAAATGAACTGTCACCATATTTTAATATGTGTATTATATTTACAGTATTAATATGGCATAGGGATATTTGCATTAAAAACTGCTTGCACTTTAAATTTGATCAGTATCTGAAGAAATATTGTCATTTTTTATGGAGAAAGATCTTAAATTTTTTTTAGAAATGTTGATGTCAAATGTTGGTTTTTCGCTTGTTCAAGAATGAACCACATTGAAGTGATTATATTTAAACAAAGGAATTGGAAAATCATGATAGATGTGTAACAATATTCTTTTGTTTTATCATAGCAGCATATACATGGTCTGAATCAATTAAAACTTTCACATTTTGAGATGTATTCACACTATGGAACAAATATGATTGTCCAAAATATTCAAATTGCCTGCCCATATGATGACTATTTTTCAACAAATTTCACATTAGGGAAGTGAGTCTGCTTGATAGGCGTTTTTAATGACCCCTTAATATAAACCTTACTAGTAATTGGAAAAATGTAGACAATTGTTCATATGATAGATAATATGGCATGGTATCAGTCAATCATTTATCAATTATTGTATATGCATAATCAGTTCTATTGTGTTATAACATTCACATTAGAAACCAATGATTTTGAAATGATAGTTTGGTATAAATGTTGCACTTGGGAATCTTACAGTTGAATATTTTGGTAGACTTATGAATTTTATTTGTTTCTGCACAGCATGGTTACACTGGGATTATTTTTCAGCTACAATCATTTGTAATGGGTGTAAGTCCCTGCTTATCCCTGATTACTAACCATTTAATTGTTCACAGCATTTTTCAATCTTTAGTGAATACAATCATCATTCTTAAGATTCGCTTTTGAAAGTTTTCAAGTTTTTAACAATAATTTGATCCCTTCTATATTCTTATGCATTTGATTTTTTCCCCCCTCTTACTTGCCCATGAAACTCAATTTCCTGTCAGATATTCTTTACCATCGTATTATGATTTTATCCTTAAAAGAAATAAATGCTATTCTAGCACATCCTTCATTTCTGCAAAAATGGTGATAGTTTGTGAAAGAAGATCAGACTTAGTATAGGTAATGAGCAAGCTGAGCTTATGAAAAATTATGGACTTGCAGGTCATATGTCATTGCCATATTGTATATCATTAATTAATTGATTAGAAATGCTGTCTTTTTCATGCTTAAAAAAGCAGTATATTCTATCATTGATATGTCACAGATTAATGTTTTGTTTTGGTTTTTTTTGTAATAATTTCACTAGATAGTTGCATTATAAATTATTGTGATATAGATATCTGTGGTACTTATATGTAAAACAAATGTTATTAATAATATAAAGTATAAATGTAAAGTATTGAGTTTTATTTTGGGTATAACTGAGAATGGGTTTTGTGATTGTATTTTTTGACTATATTGTTATTTTCTAATGTTTGTGTTGTATATAGTTGTCTACCCATATTCAGTCATTTGGTTCAAAACTTTGAATGCATTTGCTTATTGTGAATAACACCAAACTTTATATAGTAAATGCTTTTAACATACAAACATACCTGAAATAACAATGGCAATTTGATATGATGAAATGAAAATAGGTTTTTAGTAATAAATAAAAACAAAGTTTTATGCCAAATTAAAACATTTTTATATGAACTCAATTAGATTTGAGTATCTCTTCTCATTTTATTATTAAGTACCATTTTCATAATTAGATTATTTTTGTTTACATCAACAAAAATAAATGACACAAAAATGGAACAATGTAATTATGAAAATGATAGTACTATAATAAATTGATAGAAAGAGATTACATATACATGCATACATAATCATTGTATTTATATATTGAAATTTTCATCATCTAATATGAGTATTGAATGTCTTTAGAAAAATCTAACTTTTTTTAAATATTCCAAATTCATTCAACTGTTAGTAATAGCAGACAGGTTAATATATGCACAACATTTTGAGGGATATTATTCTTCCCTCTTCTTCAGAAGCTGCTGGCCTAACCAATGACAGTATTAGCATGAGAATTGAACCTGTATCCTTAGATTCTTGAGTATTGAATTTTAAGGTAATGCTCTAACCAACTGAACCATTCTGCCAAAGCCAACAGTCAGTAGAAATTTTCATATATTTATCTATGAGGTTCCTCCTGATTTCTCCACTTTTTCTAAAAGCAAAGTTCATTAATGTTTTCCATACATTATGTATAATCACACTAAGTTGACTTATGGGATTGTTTATTATTGTCATAAGAGGAGCTTTTTAAAATTTTATTCGTTACTTTTCTATCGTGTCAACCGCTTGATAGTGTTGATGCTAAGAAAAACACATATAATGTTACCGGGCCCATCATGTTCTTTGTGAAAGAATATAGAAATCGTATGGGTTAACATGATTCATTAATTTCCTTAATAACATTTATTGGAACAATTTTATGTAAACATGCATTATTGCAAATATTCTTTTTTAATAGAATTGCCCATGTGGCAAAACCTTCCTTCTCCTCCTCCCTGCAAACTTTACAACTACATCATGGTGACCAAAAAATGATGCTTGATAATGCTTTAATTACTGAACTGTCTTTTACTTTTTTGGGTCATTTTTGAAAAAGGTTTTAAAAAAATATATATTTATTAATTTTATTTATTGATTGATTTCTTACAATAGCTATCTTTGAAAGGTAATATGTGTATGGATCTTAATGGCATACCTATTAAGAACGATTAATAATTTCCAACTCGGTCGGCTTTTTTTTGTTTTTTTATTACGCCTTTTTGGTTGGGTATTTCAAGATTAATTAATCAATAGATTTGATATTTGGACAATTACTTTCAGTTTCTCTGGATAGAACTATGAGAATTTTCACACTCATATACATCCTTCTTTTTTGTTGTTGTTGTCTGAAGGCTTAACATAATTCATTCTGATTTCCTTCGTCAATTTCTGTAATTTAGTCAAGAACAATTTGACGCTACCAACAAATTTGAAAACCCACTTGAATTCCAAGTCATCCTGAAAAGTCAAATCTTAGTCCTGCAATGTAGTTCGGATGTCTATTCCTTTTTCACATCCGCAAGAATTAAAACTTTATCAATTGACCTACCTTATTGCAAAGATTCTATTCCACTAGAATTACTAAATTCCCCATGTAGGTCAGCTTCTGTGGATGGCAGTTGGCTCGATTTCCACCTGTCAGCCATTTTATTTGTCGCGGATGTGTTCTCGCAAAAACGTGACTATTTGTGTGAGCTTATCAAAATCTTGCTTGGACCTACCCTTTTCGAATTGATTTGAAGGTTCAACATTGAGTAGGGAAGTGTGGCGACGGGTGGACAATTGTTAGGAGGTAATAGTATGTTAAATGACTTGTAAGCTAATTTCCTAATTCCTTTGACATGGGTATTTGAAGAGTTGGGCAGACTGAAGTCCAAACACCCTCACACGATACTGAAGTGAAACATTGGACTGTGAGCTTTGGGATAAAGTGTGTAATACTAAAATAGACCGGCTACTGCTAAACAGCATCTTTTCTGTGCTTTATAGCATAAAAATGAACACCATCATCTGTGGTCGCCGGCTGCTGTGTTTTAAATGGCCTCTTTCTGTGCTTTCTGATATAGATATATAGGTCTAGAAGGCAGCAGCCGTGTAAATGGCATATTTATGTGCTTTTGTATATAAATAGCGCCATCAAGCGGCTGACATGATAGAATAGAAAACTACCTTTTCTTCTTTGTATCTTCTTCTCTATCCAATATTTTTGTATTTTCCCAATTGAACATATGTTCATTGATACATATATGGTCTTCTACCTTTGTCACATATGTTTCTCCTTTCTAATCATCAGTTTATGTTCTTGCAAGTGCTTTTCAATGGGATGACTGGTCTCACCAATATATATTTTTCCACATTCACATGGTACTTTATAGATGCAGTTTATTTTTTTTTTTTTTGGGTTTTTTGGGTTTTGTTTTAGTTTTTTTAAACCCAAATTTAAAATGGAAAAAAAAACCCCCCCTTTAAAAAACCGTGGGGAGGGGGAAAGAATGTATATTGGTGAGACCAGTCATACCATTGAAAAATGCTTGCAAGAATACAAACTGATGATTAGAAGGGATAAAACAGATGTGTCTAAGGTAGCAGACCATGTAATATACCAATAATCATATTTTCATTTAACAGACCATGTATGTACCAATGAACATATGTTCAATTGGGAAAATATAAAAATATTGGATAGAGAAGGAAAGATACAAAGAAGAAAATTTAAAGAATCTGCTCACATGACAATGGCAAACAATCCCATAAGTCAACATAGGATAACCAGACATAATGTACTGGAAATCACTAATCAACTTTTTTGTTCTTAGGAAAAATTAGAGAAATCAGGAGGAACTTCATTGAGAAGTATATGAAATTTCTATTTTCTGTTGCCTTTGGCATGATGGTTCACTTGGTTTAGAGTGTTACCTTAAAATTCAATATTCAATAATCTAAGAATGCAGGTTCAATTCTAGTACTGCCACTAGTCAAATCAGCAATACCTGAAGAAGAAGGTAGAATAATACCTCTCTAAATGTTGTGCATATTCTAATCTGGGTACTATTACAAGCAGTTGAATGTATTTGGAATATTTAATTAAAGTTATTTTTCTATAAGATATTCAATACTCATATTAGATGATGGAAATAGTCCAATATATAAATACAACTAAAACATTATCATCACAAACCTTTCCAATAACTTTTGGCTAAAGTCTGCTATTTATACCAGCACATACATTAAAGTCTCTAAGAAGAAAATTTAAAGAATCTGCTCACATGGCAATGGAAACAATCCCATAAGTCAACTTAGGGTGACCAGACATAATGTACTGGAAATCACTAATCAACTTTTTTACTCTTAGGAAAAATTGGAGAAATCAGGAGGAATTTCATTGAAAAGTATATGAAATTTCTATTTTCTGTTGCCTTTGGCATGATGGTTCACTTGGTTTAAAGCGTTACCTTAAAATTCAATACTCAAGAATCTAAGAATGCAGGTTCAATTTTAGTACTGTCACTAGTCAGATCAGCAATACCTGAAGAAGAAGGGAGAATAATACCTCTCTAAGTGTTGTGCATATTCTAATCTGTGTACTATTACAAGCAGTTGAATGTATTTGGAATATTTAATTAAATTTATTTTTCTAAAGATATTCAATACTCATATTAGATGATGGAAATAGTCCAATATATAATAAATACAACTAAAACACTATCATCAACAACCTTTCCAATAACTTTTGGCTAAAGTCTGCTATTTATACCAGCACATACATTAAAGTCTCTAAGAAGATAAATTTGATCTAAAAATCTAAGAGTGGAGCATAGGAATGAATAAAATGAGCAAAAATATTATTGGGCAAAGTGAGTTTTAATACTATTAGTCTTTCATTGATACATTCAAGAATTCCAACAATAGACAATATTAAATTAGATTTTACAATAAATCCAATAACATATCTTCTCTTTTACTAACTGATCTATCTTTTAAAAAAAACTTATATCCATCCATTTGGAACTGACTTTCACTAACAGTAGCTATATCAATTTTAAATATTGACAGCTTCTTAACCACTAATGCAGTTCTCCATGCTGGACTTCATGAATTTGTTTCCAAGTAAAATTTGTTCATTCAATGTACCTATATTTAGAAAAAAATTAGATTTACAATGCTTATCTTTGCTGCAACCATTGCCTTTTGTTTTACCACTCCTATTGATAGTATGATTCATATTATTTTACCACTCAAATGAGGCATGATAATCTAGCTAAACTGTGTGAGACCGGCGATTTTTAGACTACATTTTGTAGGCCCTTCTACTTAGGCAGGATGATTCCTAAATAGGGTTGTCTAAGCATACAGTCTTTGTCAGCTTAAACTCCTGCTTCACTGAAATTCATTCCCAAAGTGATTCATTAATGATTATGCTGCCTTGATCAAAGATCACAACTAAGGACTGCCAGTCTACTAAGCTTGTTCCTAGCATTGCTTTCTTAATTGTCAAAGGCTTGCGCAAAAAAAAAAGAATTGGAGTCAGAAATGCTATGCATCTAGTTAAAAGTGGGAAGGGTTATTGCAGAAACACACAATTCTATATCCATAGTATGAAAAACATCCGATGGCATGAGAGTCATAATAACCAAGGCCTACAATAACTGAAGAAGGAGATAGAAAAGACTCTGTATCGAAACCAATATTTAGTCTTTGGTAAACCAACATCATATCCTATAAGGCAGCAGGAGATCTTGATCAGGTACTGTTTATTTGTTATTCACAATTGACTTTCATATCTAAAAGTCATTCCATTGTCAGCCACCTTTGGATTCCACTGGTAGACTGAGCACAGCTTAGAATATTTTTCACAGTAGATAATAACAAAGTGTGTACATGTTTATAAGAAAATAAAAAAATGTTTTACACTTTTAATATCTATGAATGTAAACTGCTCTGAGGAATGTTTTGATTTTATAAAGCAATTATAATAATTATGAGTAGTGAAATTGTTCTGAGATATTAAAACTATTTAAGATTATTAAAAAGAAAACAAGGGAAGAAAATCATTATCTTAATGAAATGTTAGTTTTAAATGTTTAGAAAGCTTTTGTTTATGTTACTGACTCAGCCACTGATTTTATCAGTGTGTTTAAATATTGTTTTAAAAATTAAATATAAATACCCACTTAAAAAAATTAACCAAAATGTATTCATTATATTGACATTTTTTAAAACAGTTAAAGAATAAAATAATACACAGAAATGTCCCTATATACACGAACTCACGACTATGTTTCCTATGATGTATGGTTTTAAAAAATGTTGAAAATAAAATAAATTCATGAATTTGAATTAATAAATTTCATATATATCTATTTATGTGAGTATCCCATGAATCATCTTCCATCAGCTATTGTAAACTAAGCATGCATTCTGTCAATCACGTGATTGCTTTTCCAGTTTTATTACTATATTGCCTCTTTCATCACTGTATTATTTTGTTAATTATTTTGGTTGATGTCTTAATTTGCACATTGTAAAAATTATATTGTATTGTACATCTATATATGTATGGGAACTGATATTATTCAGATTCAGATATTAATGAAATGGATCATTTGTAAAAATAGTAAAAGTTTTTGTCTTTTTGGCCTTATTATTTATTCAAGTCCAATTATTAGAATATTTATATGTGTAATGAGGATCACTATAACTAACCTTGGTGTGAAAACTGTTAATAATATGATCACAACATATTTCAATGTTGCTTGATATTTTATATATATAAACCTTTTATTTATTTTTTTGTATATTTTTAGTTGTTTTTTTTTTTGTTGCTATTTTTGATTTTGTTATATATATTCTGTTATCTGAAAATGCCTTTTCTTTAAAACATAGCCATACTTCTGAGAGGTTAATCTCTTAAGAACTCATAATATTCATAAAACTAGAAGTTCCATCAAAGAAACATGTTTATCCAAATACTTCACTGGAGCTGATACAAATGGCATAAGCAATCTTTCATATTGATCTTGCATGACTTTGTCATCTTTTTTTTATTAAAGCTACATTATTCTCTCTTCAATAATATTATCTTGCAGTTTATGTTGTTAAAACTGCTATGTTAAGAACTTGCTTCTAATCCATCATTGCACTGTAAATGAAAAAGAACTGTGAGAAAATCATTCTACTATTTGACAAAGACAATAACAACTTTTTACCTTTTGCTGTATCATGTTCTTTTCATTTATTATTTCTTGCTGAAATTAAATTCTACATTAGAGTCAATAAATTAAATTACACATTTAATTGGATTAATTCTGAAAATATTTTTGATTTTAATCTTTTAATTTGATCTACTTTATTTAATTATTTTTTTTAGATTTACATAATGTATATATAATGAACTAGACTAATGTGTTTGAGATATATCTGTAGTCAATCAAATTTTTAATTTTGCAGATGCTTCTGAAATCTTGTTATTAAATTGTGATCTATCATCAACAGAAAAAAATTTCTGGAACAATCTTTGACCACCAGGCAAGCCAGAGCTTTGAACATTCTGAATATTCCCACAAAAACAATATTTAAAATTTCTCTTTATATGTGTCTATCATGACCTATTTGATCCTGGAGCCTAAATATTTTAGCAGTTGATTATTTGTATATATATTGTTTAACTTATCAATACACAGTAAAAAAGGTTGCTCTGGGAAATGTGATACTAGTTAGTAGTTTGTAATTTAATAGCAACTTTCAGGAGCACATTACAAGTCTAAAAAGTTTAATTTGTATAAGTTATTTCTATATCAGTGGATTAGAAAATGAAGTCTTCAAAAGAATTTAAATTTATATTAATTAAATAATGAAAATATGTATAGTGAAGAAGATAAGTGAAATTTGGGGTTATTTAGAATGAAGAATTATTATAGAGCATGAATATATTATATTAAATAGATAGAGATATATGGATTTAAGTATTGGTCTAAATCAGGGGTTGGCAAACTTTTGAGAGAGAGGGCCAGACAGCTATGCAGTGCCTTGAAGGAGGGCCATGATATCAAATGTACTACAAATGAATCATCTTGACCTTAGACTACTGTATTCAGAAAGCTATCTTGGTCTGGATATTTAAAGAAAACAAGGAAATCGGATTATTTAAACAAGGTTGTTTATTTTACTGTAGGAATAATAGTAAAACAACTTCTTACTGAAAATACACACACAAAATGGAAATTCATAATCAAAATACAATTAGAAATGGTAAATTAATTAATGTGACACTTGTTTCTGCTTGTTTGCTATCTTCTCCTAATCAGGAGAAATGTTTGTTGATGCCAGAAGCAAAACATCATTCAGGTGATCATCGTGCAACCTTGTTCTTAAATTTAGAATATTTCATTTTTGGAAAAAGTTGTTCACAAGCATATTTTCCACTTGACAATACATATTTTTTGTAGAAGTTCGCATAGGACTTGAAATAAGCAAACAGTTTAAACTTCGTGGCTAATTGTTCTAAAATGCAAACTATAAAATGCGCTAACACGCACAAGCACACAAAGCTGAAGAGTACTAAAGAAATGTATATATATATATTTTTTATTTTAATATATATATTTAATTAAGTGGCTAAGTGCTTTCAAGGGTCAGAACCCTCATATTCATAGCCATTTTGTAAATAGATAAGAAATTGATTAGGAGCGATAAATAGAAAAGACTCTTGCTACAAAATATCCTGGAAATGGAATACGTAACTATCGCATTTGCATAAATTTACATCGCTCCTAATCAATTTCTTATCTATTTACAAAATGGCTATGAATATAAGGGTTCTGACCCTTGAAAGCACTTAGCCACTTAATTAAATATATATATATTAAAATAAAATAAATAAATATACATTTCTTTAGTTGTCTTCAGCTTTGTGTGCTTGTGCATGTTAGCGCATTATATTTTGCATAGGACTTGAAGTGAAATTTTGATTTCAAAAATTAATCACATTGTAAGTCAATTAACTCCAACTGATATTTTTGTGCCACTTGTTTTACATGCATTTTATAAGGAGAACCAAATAATATAAATTGATTTCTATATTGCTGGAACTCCACAAAACGGGAGGAAAACTCACTTCTCAAATCCTGAATAGAGCTCACAAAAATGTCTGATATTATATCTTTCTTGTGATTTTGGAGATTTGGAAAATGAGAGTAGTTGCCTGTCTGAATTTGTGATTCCCACATTCAAAGTTTTCTTTCAAAAACAGTAATTTGACCAAAGATTTCAAATATAAGCTTATTTCTTCCTTGAGGGTCAAATTCAAATTGTTTCATGTGAGTTGTGATGTCTACCATAAATACTAACTTGTCAATCCACTGTGGATCCTGAAAGTAAGAATTATTTTAGTCTTTGCTCTCTAAAAACATAACAATCTCTTCTCTTAATGCATATAGTTCAGCATTTTTACTCAAGTAAGCCACCGAACATTTGAAAAATATGTGATAGCCATACTCTGCTTCAATTTGTTTTAGAAATTCTTGAAACTGATGATGATTTAGTTCTCTTGAAAGTATAAAATTCACTGTTTTTATAACCACTGCCATGATATCCTTAAAATTCATTGACTTTGCACATAATGCATCCTGATGAATAATGCAGTGAAGTTTGATTAGTTTGTGATCAATACCAATGTGTTCTTGAAGCAATGAAACAAATCCCTTTTTCTCTCCAACCATTACTGGTGCTCCATCTGTGGTTACTCTAATAAGCTTTGATAAATCAAGATTTATTTCAAAAATAGATTTTATAAAGCCTCCCAAAATATCTTCTCCAGTGTTAGTGTCCTTCATAGAGATCAATTATACAAATTCTTCCACAATATTAAATGTCAGTGTTGCACCCCTCACAAATACTGCAAGTTGGCAAACATCCACCATATCTGTGTTTTTCATCAGTAGCAATGGAATAATACTCCAGATTTGTTAAAATGCTCTTCAAACCATTTCTGAAATTTCCTGCCAGTTCTTCAATTCATCTTGTTACAGTTTTTGCTGATAAGCTTGTCGCAGAAAGTAATTCTTTTTTTTTGGGGGGGGGGGACAATTCTCCATCAGTAAAAGGTTTCATATTTTCTGCAATTAGTTTTGACATCTCATAGCTAGCATGAGTCTTTTGGTCAATTTCTTCAACTTTTCTTGTGAAAAAAGAATGACTGCTTTGTGAACTTATTTCTCAATCATGCAACTTTATCTTCTCATGTTTTTTCAGTGAAATTGTAATGATTATGATGAGTTTCATAGTGCCATTTAATATTTGAAATTTTCTTCACATCTTGACAAATCAAACAAGTACATTTTCCAAAGTGCTCAATGAAAAAATAGTTAAGTATCCAACCTTCATTAAAATTTTAGCATCCAATCAATATCTACTTTTTTTTTAGTAACCATGGGTTTGATTTTACTCAAAAAAAAAACCCTCTGGAAAGGAAAGAGAAAAAAAATAAATCAGTATGGAGAAATAAGAAACAATGAAAACAAATGTATCTGCAGATAAAGTAATGTGATGAGATTTAATAATTGTGACTACATTTTTATTAAAGTTTGCCTGCAGACTGATATCCAACCATTGGCTACTAGTTATTTAATCTCTAGATAATTGGTGGTGTCCAGTCATTAATTAAGCTGGAGGTTCAGACAAAAATATCTTGTGGGCTGGATGTGGCTCATGGGTTTGGGATTGTCGACCCCTGGTCTAAATTAATCATTTTTTGTCATGATATTATGAAACTAAAGTATTGTGATAATAATGAATTTCTAAGAGATATAAACTGCACCATAGTTGATTTTAAAAAAAATTGCTAACTTTATTTTCAAGATAAAAGCAGTTGAATATTTTTTTCAGGTTTTGTGTTAATAAGGATAGATAATAGACTATTTATGAAATGAAAAGGATTTGAAATTATTGTGGTTATGCCTGATTTGTTGATGATATTTTAATAATGTTACAGTTACTTTATTCAAGCCAGGAGTGTTTGGATTCCAAAGAAGATGACTAACTGTAAATTTATATAGTGTTAATGATTTCTGTTACTATTCACATTTACTAGAAAAAAATTACAGAGAAAAACAAAATGAGACAAAATTTATAATGTATTAGAAAAAACTGTAATGTAATTCTATAAAAGAATGATCAAATAATAAATAAATACAAAATGTCTTTTTTTTTTTAATTTAAACATTTGTGCCTTTTGTGTGTTTCTATGACTTCTTTGACAGTTGATTTTTTAATATATTATATTTTAAAAAGTAATTTGAATTTCATCAAAGTTTATGATATGATCAGAGCGATTATGTGATTAGTAAGGGGAAAAAAATTGCTTTCTGTTTGACAGTATTCTTATGTTCTTTCTGCATATCCAAAGCTGGCAGAGAATTTTATAGATATCTATTTTCAAGTCATATCTTTTCTTTTATATAGGAGCTTTTTATTTTTGCATAAAATTATATCATGATTCTATTCAAAATATTATAATTTTGTTTGTTTTTGAAATGTAACAAAATATATTAATACTAATATAAATTTACACTCAAATCTCTTCAAAATCCAATCACATCTAATAATTTACTGCTATCATAGTTAGTATAGTAAAGAAGTTTTATCTTAACTGACAATAAAACTTGATCCTTTTCTGTATTGGAAATTAATCAAGAAATATTTGCTCATCAGTAACTACTTAGCGAATTACTTACAGTTTAAAAAAAAAATTCAAATGAGCTGTGATATTAGGAACTGTTTCTTTTCTTTCAAAATATATTTGATTTTTTTTTTTCACATATTTAATTTAATTTTTTTTTCAGAAATGACAATTTTTTTTTTTTTACAGGATTGTTGTAAATCTAGCAAAAGGAGTTTTTTATCAGAAGTGTTATGATGAGAAATGCAGAAATTTCAAATCAAAAGGTATTTATTTAATTGTTGATAGAAATGGTAATGATAATAATTATTATTTCCATTGAATTATAAATAAATATTAAAAAGTGAATTAGACTAATGATTGATTTTCTAATTATATTTATATGCAATTATTTAATAAGTACTTTATGGGATCTGAAAGATTAATGAAAGAAAATATACTTTTTTTGGCAGTCAGAACTTCAAAATACTTTACATAACCATCCACTTTTTGAAATCTTTTGCAAAGAAACAAGATCATTGTAAGCACTCTGATTTTTTAATACACTAATGGTATTTTAATATTTGATTAATTTGATTTTTGATATTATGGAATATTTAAATATATCTTGCCAAAAAAAAAAAAGGGTAATAAATTTTACATATTGTAAACATGATTGAGTGGGTGCTTTTTTAGTACACGATCTCCACCATTTTGAATTTCAAAAATGACCAAAAACGTCCTTGGACACATCTAAGTGATAAAAAAAGTATGTGAAAATTAAGAAAATTTAGAACTCGGGTCACGTTAACTTGAATAAAAGACCAAAACGTAAAATATTTACAACTCGAGTCATGTGACTATAATATCAATTAAAAGCCAAGTATCAGTCAACGTTTTTGGTCATTTATGAAATTCAAAATGGCATAGATCCCATACTAAAAGAGCACCCATGATTGTTTGAATTTTTTTTTTTTTTGGAAAAGACATTTAAACATTTCTTAATGTCAAAAATTAAATGTTACTTTAATGAAATAAAAAAAAAATGGTGACATTTTTTCTGGTGTGTAACCTTTTTTTTTTTTTTTTTTTTATGCAGTAGCTAAGAGTATCATCATAAAAAGAATTGTGATTACCAAAATATATAATCTTTTTTTTATTCAAAATTTTGTTATTTTTTTTAATCTGACAAACTTTCTTATTGAATGTCCCTTGGAGTAAAAACTTTTTTTTTTAAAAGATTTTAATTTTTTTTTTGTGGATAATCAATAGTAAATATGACAAACTTTCCTGTATGTATCAGTATTTCTCTTTAGAAATGTCTAGGACATTCTAAAATAAATGAACTAAATAAAAACTGGTGAATGATTTTCAAACTATAGAGCAATTTAGTGCTTTTAATACCTGGAAGTTAACTGTTTGTTAAAGTTATTATAAAGAAAATAGAGTAATAATTGAAATGATTAGTTAATTAAACTTAATAGTTTGTAATCTACACTCTGAAGTTCCTAAAGTGTTTTGTTTTGAATATTTAAATAATACAGAGTATGCAAACCTAGAAATGAGATAAGAAAAGATTACAGGTTCTGAAGTTGTTGATTTGGAGAAGCTTATATTATCAATTATTTGCCAAAGGGCAGTTTCCATTTACCATGCTAAATCATATTCTTCAAAGCTTCCAGTCCCTTGATTTATTTTTTAAATACTCAAAACTATTTTCTCATAAAATTATCAATCAACTTTTTTTATTCCTATCTTTTTTCCTCATAGCTTTTGTAGTATCTTCCATCTTTCAAAATTCTTCTAAGTACATGTCAAATCTAACTTCTTTTTTTCTTTATAATTTTTTCAAAAAAAAAAAAAATGTTTTAATTTGCCTTTTTAAACACTTCTATATTTTTATCTTACTGCTCAATCTTATCCTTTTTATTCTCTTTTAAATCTGTTTTAAAACCATAATTTTTTCTTTCCATTTCCATAGAATAAAATATTCTTTTATTAAAAGTTTATTTAGCCAATACAATCCTCACTTTATTTTTATTTTTGTCACTACTTTGATTATCAGTTATCCAATTTCCTAAATATTTAAAAGTACTAAGTTTTTTTATAACTCACTATTCAATGCTTATTCTTCATCTTTTTTTCCTCTACATCTTTTAATTGCTTTAGTTTTATTAGTATTCATTTTCACATCAAAACATTCATAAGGTTTGTTAATCCTACATAACATTTTTCCACTTCTTCCTCATTAATTGCAAATAGTGTCATATTATATTTAATATCTTGTAATTCATTTTTGCATGCTCTAATAATATTGCAAAATCTTAAAAAATCTACTTAATGTGTTTTGTAATCTTATTTATTTAAAAGTTTTACATTTTTTGTCAGAGCTACAAATACAATTTTTACTTATATAGGACTTTATAGATGTAAATATTGAAAGTATAACAAATTTTTGTGCATTTTTCTAGATAAATTTTAGCTATTATATAATCAGCAAACAGTCAGTTAAAATTGTTATACCAAATTAAAATCACATCATCCAATAATAGTATTTACCTAACCTATTTTTAAACTTTTTGTGAAATCACTTTTAGCTTATTAATCTAGATTTAAACAAGCTTCTCCTGTAAAGAGTTACATATAATAATTATATATAATAAAATGAGAGGTGGCATTGACACAATTCATTCATTGGTGGTCATCCTACATATTGGTCATCCATTTATATAATACATCAGCAAACTTAAATATTATTAATTCAAATATACTATAAAAATTATTAGTGATGATTAAGAACACTGGTGATATTTGAAATTATTTATTTATTTAACATAGCCATAAATTTAACAGTCATTAATTATTTATATTAATCCTTATTTACAAAGTTTGGTAGCTGATAAATTGCCTTTATCAAGCAAATGAGTACAATTATACTGAATCTATTGGTGAGATTCTATTTGAATCCAATAAGATAAAATCCAACTGCCTCTATTGTTGGATCAGGAAAAAATAAATTTATTTGAAATCTCATAAGAATTCCATTTTTTATGTCATATTTTTTTAAATTGTAGATTCTTTGTTGAACATTTAATTAAAGGTATTTTGATTTGAACCGAATTTTAGGTTTAGGTGTTGAAATTATATCTTGAATTATTGGCAAGTCCTATCTACTTAATAATTTTTTTATACATTTTTTGTCAAGACAATTTCTCTTTTGATAACTAATGGAGGAATATGTGTAAGAACAGGGAGCTATTTCAGAGGAGTAGACTTAAGTGTACCAGTAAAATTGTGAGAACACAATATGCACTAAACAGGAGAATATACTGAGGCAGTTATCCATAAAGCTTTTCAAGGAAGTTATTCCTAGAAATTAATTTTGATCTAACTTTAGATAAATGAGGAAAATAAGTTAAGCTACAATCCCAAAGATACCTAAATAGCATGACCTAGGATCATATTTCAGATTATTATTGCAAAAGCTTATATTCAGATTATGAAATCATTCCCTATTAATTAAAAAACTGAATATATTAGGAATAAGATCCTAATCTTTGAAAAACATTTCCAGTTTTTTTTTTCAAATCTTAATGAAAGATTTTTCTATTGGAAAGCATTCGTCAAGTATATTATTGGTTTCCCTGCATTTAAGAATTTTAGAAACTTTTAGAAGAGGACCATTTTTACAAACAAAGTCATAAGCTGAGATTACATTAGTAAAGATAGCACAGTTTTAAATTTATTTTGAAGCCCTTTTTCTCTGTGAATTGTTAAAGGTAAAACTTGTTCATAACAACCTCAAATTCTTGTTAATATGATCTTCTCAAAAAGCTTGTAGGAAACATATAATAATGTTATTGGGCATTATTTTTTTGAACCATTGCTGTTTTTGTTTGGTTTTAAGATTACTGTAGTTTTGCTTAAATGTCAATTTTTAAGATATGAATAATGTTATTGAATAATTCTGACAACCATACCTTAGCTTTACGTCTTACAGTTTTTAGAAATTCTGGAAATATATTATCTGCTCATGGGGCATTTTCTGATGTAAGACAAGCAAAGGCAAATTCACATTCACCAATATCTACAGGTTTTATCAGATTACTACTACAGGAACATTGTGAGAGATAGTTTCAATTGTGCTAAAATTATATTTTTCCTCATTCTAACAATCTTGAGCTAAGAAATCTGGTATATAAAATTGGCCATCTGATTAGCACTGGCAGTAGTTTTATATCAACCAAGCTTTCTTTCATAAAAGAACCCTGGTCTTACAATTAGATCTTGAAAAGTTTTGTTTTTCCAGGGTCTTTCTCCCCTTTTTTGGCATGATTTTATAAGTTTGTCAGCAATTTCTGGATCTTTGATATTCAAAAATTGGCTATAATGAGCACTGCTCATTTTATACCAACCTGAAATGAATTGCTAAAGATATCCATGAGGGATGATTCTCTAATAACTGTTTTTTAAGTTTGTTAAATCTATTATAGCAAGTAGGAATTGGAAAAATTTTATTAGTATTTTATTAATGATATCCAGTTTTTTATAAATCTTCATTAATTTTACATAAATTCCTTCTTGTAACAAGATAACTTTCAATAATAGGAATGTAGATTCCAAGAATAATTAAACTTGGTTTTTTTATTGACTATGGGGGAAATGGTCCAATATCAATAGTTCAGTAAGTAATGTTGAATCACTTTCATCTGAAATAAAACCTAAATCAGGAGTTGCTTTTTTCCCCATCTGCTTGAATGGAGTATTACTTCTTATTGTCATCATAACTTCATGCTGCTTGATCATCATTTATTACATAATTTCAAAGACTACTATGAGATTTGTAGGAAAATCTGGAAGCAGAGGATATGGCCAATTTATATTGGAAGGCTTGTAAACATTATGATTGCAATATCATTTAAACTATCTTCAATAAAAGTTATTTGCTTTACAAAATAATTTGAAACAAGAGTAACCATATCACATTTAGAATGCATTCTAAATCCAGAATGATGAATCTAATTGAAATACAATGATATCAACATTATGCTTAACAATTAATTTATGGAGAATCCCATTTTTGATTTGATAGATCCTCAATGTTAAATTGAAGCAATTTTATTGTGTTTCCTAGGTGAAGAGAAAGTTGTTGTGTAGATGATATATCTGGCACTTGAGGTGTTCTATGGTTGGCACACTATATAGATGTATTTTGTGTTGAGAACCAGATTTTCATCTCTATAGTTCTGATGCAGTGATCCCCCCGAATATTACCACAGTTCACATTAACAGTTTTATTGTGTATTTTTATAATATATATTGTATTAACTAAGAGTTTATTAAAATGAAATTGATTTTATGTGGAGACATTAATTTCACATAATGCATGTTACTTACAGGATGGCTCACAGGAAGACTCTCACCCATCCATTCCATATTTGAGATTAATAGTGATAATCAAGCTATGTATCTATTTCTCTGAAGATCATACAAAATAATTGTACTATGATCATTGCCTATATTTTCTGATCATTTTGCAAATGAACCCCTCAGATGATCAATTTAAAGGTCTCATACTGATAGTTTAATTTAGATGGTGACATGATTAATATATCCCCAGGTTGTCATCTCATGATGGAAGAGATATGATGATGATATATCTATTCTTAACTATAATTATTCTACCTACTTCCTGTTAACATTTTCAGCAGTAATTTAGCTTTGATTATAGCTGCTGCTGACAATGATCAATGATAGTAAACAAGTACTAGGAATGAGACTAAAATATCATAGTTATATATATTATAACTGATGAAAAATAAGGAGAGCTCCTTAATATTGTTATAATCATAAAATAAGCAAACGGATGGTACTTAACCAAACTCTTAGCTTAATCAGTAATAAGCAAATCACTTTCTTAGTGTAAAAAAATAAAATATTTATATCTGCTTTAAATATTTAGAAATATTGTGAGTATTAATATTTCAGGGTTATAATAATAAATGTGTTTAACTGTATGGTATGTAGAGTAATAAATAAATCTAATAAAAATTTTTTTAACAGATCACAGCAAGATACGATAACTGGGAATTATGTAAATTCAAATACCCAATACATTACTAAAAATTATTTATTTATTGTAATAAACAGATAAAATATATAACTCCACTATGCAATCTACATTAAACTGACATATTAAGAATTCAATCTCCACCACTGTTATGCACATCTAAATATCTATATGTATTTCACTAGAGACAGTTCTAATTTTCTCAATCATCAATATTAATTAATAGTTTACCTGACAAAATAAAGTATATTTACCCTCTGGTGGTAATTTCTCTGTGAGCCTTCTCAGGCATATATAAAATAATATCAGGGCAATCCTAACCAGTTCATTAACCTTCAGATAACTGGTTCCTGGGATAGGAACTTCCTCAATGACTGCGGGATAACACTCATGGTGATCTTGTGAACATCTCCCATGAAAGACAATGAAGATACAGAACTCTACAAGCAAATTTTTTCCCCTATTTATATCACTGCATATTTTCTTATCTTCACACAAATTAAATTGTTGACTTAACAGAATTAATTAGTGTATTTTAATTTAATCACAAACAAAATCTTTCATGTTTTTTAATTCCCATTTTTTCTTCTCTTTATTAATTAAACGAATAGGACATTAACATTTCAATATTCCGTAAATGTTTCTTATTAAATAAAATGACTATACTTTTGTTTTTATTTCTTTAAGCAATCTTTTTATATGATTAATTATATCTTATCTTTTCTTCTGGAGTACTTTACTTTTTCTTTGAAAACAATGTGCTTTTATGATTTCCAACTTTTACATTTCCGATAATTACAATTTATATTGTACAATTTTTTTTCTAATTTCAACTACTAACTAACTTCTCTTCTTATATAAATATAACCCACCTCTCCCTACTCCAGAAGAACATCCTCTTCACATTTTATACATAATCTTCTAATTTTTTTGGCTTATGCTTCTCCCATACTGGCCAACTTAATTTATTTTCTGCCATTTTGCTCTTGGTGTCGATATCCATTGAATTTTGTTCCTTTCCTTCTTCATTTCCAATTTCTATACATTCCGTCACTTTTGGTTCAACTTTCACTTCTAATTTCGAGTCTAATGGCCATAAAATCTGTGTATTATCTTCTTCACATCTTCTCAAATGATTTATGTGTCTAGTATACTCAGGACTTTTTTTGTCATGTAACATAGTGGAACAGCATTCTGGTATCTTTTTTGGTGTATTTTTAATGTTTCAAACATAATTAGATGAAACGGTATTGCACGTACATAATTGCAATCCATATTTATATAATTCAAACAAATAAAAAAAATATGGTCATTTATGAATCAGATGAAATATGGAGGGATTCGAAATTGGTGCTCTCGTAATGAGAAGTGGACTCATCTATGTCCCCATTGTTCACTTGTGATCAATGACTGATTACAGTGATGCATGTATAGCCAGTAACGTCTGACATTTGTGATTGAAATGCACCTGCATAACAATTGACAATGTGTGGAATATTTAATTTCTTTATTTTTATGTAAATTTGACATCGTTATTTTATTTTATTTTTTAGTGTAAAATTTTACCCCAAGTTTAAAAATGAAAAACATTTCCAGTTACTTTTCGACCATTGGTCCCACTAATAAAAAGTCCAAAACGATGACAGAAAATATGGAAATATTGGTACGAGTTGATATTCCTGAATCATCTCAAGCAGATCTTGAGGTGCAATGCTGAACTCAAAATGAATTGCTGATCATTGGATCAAAAAATTGATTGAATATACACAACATTAAACTTGGTTGCACACCCTGCAGAAACATTAGAACTCTTGGTACTGAAACTGATGGGAATGAAAATTTCCAAAGAATGGGCCAACAATGAAATCACCTATTCTGGGAAAGATAGGAAGTTATAATTGAGTTCACTTCGAAAAAAATTTCCGTTATCACAGAGAATCTGCTGCACACAAAGCAGCATTAAAAATTATTTTTGAAGTCGAAAGAAAGAAGATTGAAAACATTTTTTTTAAATTATTATCTTGCAAAAAAGGTAATATCAGCAAAAAATTTTCAAACTGCATAAAAAGCAGTAAAGAAAAATCAGTCATTCTCTACTTTTAAAGGTGAAATTGATCAGCAAGAACTGAATAGAATTGAAATGGGTCATATTCTTCATTCAACAAATGCATGTATTAATATCATGAATCAAATAAATGATGAAATGAGAAAAAGTGTATTTAAAGAAATCGTTCAATCAAAAAATATAATTTCATTGATAATTAATGAATCAACTACCATAAGCAAAAAAAAACAAAAACATCCTTATTGTGTTTGTTCAATGCTGTATCGAAAGTGTTGAAATGACTTCACCGATTAATTTATTTTTAGACTTGATTGAACTTAAAAACGTAATGGCAAAAGGAATATTTGAACCCTTACTCCAATGTCTTGAATTTTATGGGATGTCAGAAGATTATTAAAATATATATTTAATTTCAGTAGCATGACAAGAAATTTCCTTCCATTATAGTTTGGCATTGTGCTAATCCTAGATTAGAATTATCAGTAAGTGATGTTGTAAAGAAAATTTCAGGAATCAATAGATTCAAACATCGTATGATCACCATTCTTTATGCAGAGTTTTGCCTCTGTGATTCAAATCATTTATTGATAAACTTTGTTTTATACCATGCATCACCGAAAAATAATACAGAGTTACATAAATGTGCAGAATCACTAAGCATTGAGCTGCTAAAAATTGGAAGACTTTTTTTAAGTAGTAGATGGGTGTTGTCTAGTTTTTGTTCAGTTTTGGTTTTGAATCTCTTGTGCATCATTTCGAGAAGCAATGAATCATCAAAAAAAAAAAAAAGATACATGTACTTACAATGGCTTAAAGAAACAAATAGCATCTACAGCTTTTTTATTGGATCTAGTGTTGATGTGCAATCTTCTCCAAGAATTGTCAGAACTATTTGGACCTATAAGATCACAATGTGAATCTTTACACTGCAAATTGAAAAATAAATGCACTAGATCAAGTTTATGAAGAAAGAAAACAGGATTTTGGACTCTTTTATAAATGTGCCATAGCTGCTGCACATGATCTTTGTTTTTGTGGAGTTTCAATTCATGCAAAAGTTTCAAAAAATGATGCTCCTATTCACCCGAAAACATTTTATACTACGCTGAAAGAATTGATTGAAAAAAGAATGCTAGATAGCAAAGTTGTTGAGATTGCACTTTGGACTCATGTACTTGACCAAAAATATGGGCCTGAAGATATTGATATTCAGTTGACATTTGGAGAAGTGGAAATTAGACACATGTCAATCAGACTACAACCAAATTAAAGAGAAATGATTCGTGGATTTTGCGAATACATTCTCAAAAAGACATCCTGAGAAACTATTGCATTTGATGTATGCTCTAAATTCTATTCCCATTTCTTCAAATGAATGTGACTATGAGTTTTTGCAAATGAATCTAATTATTACCCCAATAAGATCTTCATTGAAGATCAAAACAGTTTTGTGACTTTTGTTCATCAAACTTGTTGGATCATCTTTGACACTTTTCTATCCTTCATAATACATTGATCTGTGGTTACTCAGAGGACATCATTCTAAGAAAATAAATTGAGATGATTTGTTAAACAAGAATTGGAAAAAACTTTGGAAATCATTATAAACTTTTATTCAATTATATAAAGTTTTACAATTTCATTTTACATTTAGTTATTAATTGTATATTTGAATTTGTTTATTTAACTTTAGATTTGACAGGTCTAAAATAAAAAAAATTATGATAAATTTTGTTTAATTTTTTTATTTGCTTCATAGCATTGGAAAAACTGCTTTAAATTTCATTTAAATAATATTTGAATATATTTTTTTTAGTAAGAAGCTTGATGAGAAGTGCGTTCCAGTATCTTTTTTTATTGAAAAAAAAAGTTGAGTATATTTAACTCTATTTTGATCTTAAATTATGCAAATTTTATTTGCTATTATCTTATCAATCACTCCTTTCAACCATTTCTTATGCAATATATCCTGTATCTATACTCTCTCCAACACTAATGTTTGTATGAGGTTTTATATTGCCCAATGAATTCTTTTTTTATTGGTTGAAGTAAAGACAGCTCAATCCTTATCTTCCTTCCTAAGAACAATTCTGATCGTCATCTTCAATAAACTTTTCTTCACTTGTTGCATTGCTTTTTTTACCTGTAAGTTTAACTTCAGATGGTATGGTGTGTCAGAATATTATTAATACCCTTATTTTCAAAATACTGTTGCATTCTGTGTTATCTGAAACCTGCTCTATTGTCAGACACAATGACCTGAGGAAACTGTGTATGGAAAAATTCTTATTACAACATTTAATAATTTCCTCTGTATCAATATTATTTACTATACAGCATTCAATCTACTTTAAGAATGCATTGATCATTATCAAACAGTATTTTTCCCTTTATTGGTCCACATGATTAATGTGCTTTCTTTCTCATGGTCTGGTTGATGCTAGCCACCCTATCAAACTTTTTTCTGGAACTTGCATTTCCTCCTGACATGACAAACATTTCTTTACAAACTTTTCAATGTCTACATTAATTCCAGGCCAACTATGTGTCAGGGCTTTAACTCATATAATGCCTGAATGACCATCGCACAATATGTTTAAAACTCACTACTCTATGCCCCCAAACTATACAATCATTATACATTGATAGCTTATCTCTCTTAACCCAAAAATGCTGCACAAGATACCAAGGCTTTTTGTTTGGCCAACCTGATCTAATCCATTTTTGTAAAAATTTATATTTTTTATCTTATTTAGTCCATTTACTTACTATCCAATTGTCTTATGTTTTTGATTTCATCACATCTATGTGATATACCTCTTGTTCATTTGCTACATGCTCTTTTCTATCTGGCAATCTGACTAACGTATCTGCATGAATTATTTCTTTTATTTTTTTAAACAATTCATAATCATACCCTGCTAAAATATTATGCCTTCATAACATTCTAGCGCTTAAATGGTCAGGAGCTATCTTATGAGCAAAAATACCTATCAAAGGTTTATGATCTGTCACTATTTTAAACACTCTTCCGAAAATGTATTGGAGGAACTTTTTCAATGAAAAAAACTATAGTCGGTGCCTCTTTGTCAATTTGATTATAGTTCATTTCCACTTTGCTCGATGTGCGCGAGGCATACGCTATTGGTCGCACCCCATTTTCCATTGTATATAATAGAACTGCACCAACACCCAAATCTGAAGCATTCATTTCATTTTATATTAAGCTGTATTCCCAATAACCATTATCCATAATGTGAATTATTTGATCTTTCAAAACAATTGGAAAATAAATAATACCAACAACAACAAAAAAAAATTAATTAGGAATATAATAAACCCATGTTTGAATCCAAACCAAGATGATACAATATATTCATACACACACATATTAGCATATAAAATTTATATATTTTTACACAGTATCTCAAACATAGAAGGGAAAATGTAAATTATAACTGGCATATTTTACCTTAACCATTTTTACCAGTTAGCACAAGAGTCATATATACTATCATTTATTGACATCGTTTTACTGTTGTTTTTAAATTTATCTAACGGATATTATATCGATTTCATTTACAAACATAATGTTTATAGTATGCACTATCTTACACATAACTTCACTGTGCAATTGTAGAATGGCTGACTTGGAGTTAAAGCTTCCAGAATCAATTCTATGCTGAATAACGTAAGATTTGATACATCTAATTATTATGATTTGAACAATATTTTATTGTTGATAGTAATATTTCAAAGGGCAAAAAACAGGGTTTTTTTTTCATTTATTTTATCGCGAATATTGATATTGTTATTACTGTCTTCGTTTTCTTTACGCGAATAAATAGTTTTAATATTAATAAAATTTGTATTGTTTGATTAATGATATTAATGGCCTTTTTTATAATTATTATTATAAAAACAGAAAGGTTTTTTAAATGCGGTCAGTTCAAAAATAAATTTGAAGCCATTAACTAGATCGTGGTAATTTTCGGATAGATGATGGATTCAAATGATCCAAAGATGTTCTGCTTATAAGTGATAAATTTGTTTTGATCTTGCTAATGTTGGTTTGCTTTTTTTTTTTCGTTTGTTTATTAAGGGGGGGGGGTGTTAAGTCAATTGACTTTGAAATTTAACATTCTTTCTAAATTACATTCATTTTCTCCTGTCATCTGTATCAAGTGCTTCTTTTTTAGTTTCAAAAGTGACATTCTTGACAAACTTGAAACCTAATTAAAGAAAAATGGAAGACTTCTTAAATATTTGCTGCATAGAATAGAAATGATTTTAAAACAAGATTTAATCCATTGACAATAATGAATTTTGATTCATCTTAGTATTTGATGCTACATATAAATGTATCTTAATGTTTAATGTATAAAAATTAAATTATTTGTGATAGTATGTTTGAAATGTTAGAATGAGCTGTTTATTATATATATAGAGAGAAAGAGATATCAATTATTGTATGGTTAAAGTTTGGATATTTTTCTATTCTTAATTGGATTTTTCTAATTAAAAAATAATTAGTTATTCATTTACTGACCAATAAAGAAAATCTTGATTAGAACGAGGGGGAGGGGGCAAACTTTCAATTTCAGTTGTAGATTTAGCAAGTAAGTACATTATTCCATTAAATTCTGGTGGAAGAGAATTAAAAAAATCTTTTAATTATTAAGTTAGATATCATTAGAAGGGGATTTGAACCCAGACTTTCAAGCTCCCTTTAATCAGCCAATCTATCTTATACAACCAATACACATGACCACTTACATGCAAAGATCATTAATCTTGTTCACATTGGATGTTGGTTGTATAAGATGGATGACTAAAGGGAACTTGAAAGTTTGGATTTAAATCTCTCTCTTATTATTATTAAGTAAATAATCATCTGCATTCGTGATTATAATGTCATCACTATATATATGCATGTTTTATACATTTTTAATGATCTCTCTTCTTATTTATCTCTAATTTTTTATTTTATGTATCATAATATCAGTTGCTCAGGATGTCAAGTGAGATTCAATCACCTAATTGTAGGTTGGTCATAATATTTACTTTCAATTGTTTAGATTACTTATATAAATGATTTATTGTAGTCCTAATTGTTGTGATACTAGAAAAAGTATGTAAAAGTAGGTTGTAGATAATGACAGATTCCCATGATAGTGAGATCAAATAATATCATGTGATCATATTTTTTGTCTAAATACAATAATCATCTTTGTATAGAGAAGTTTACATGCAATGTATTATCAAACTAAGGATTTTTATCTTTTTTTTTTAAAATTTCTTTCTATCAGAAATAATCTAAGAATCTTTTCTTTTGAGTTCACTTTTCTTATTACTGAACTATCTTTCACAGTTTAGTGCAATAATAGAGTCATGGTCTCGAAAGTTAAATCTCTGATTCAGAACTCAGTTCTACTATTTGATTTGAAATTATATTTTAAAAAATTTATATATTCAATTGGATGGAACTGTTGGGCCAAATTGCCAATGGATATTTAAATACTATGTGACCTCCTAAACAATTAGTTATGATTATTGTTCTTTTTAAAATTAATATTCTTTTTTCATTTTTTAAATCCTTAACATCTTTTTATTTCTTTTGTTTCTTCTTTTCTCCCCACCCCCTGCCTTTTTTTGATATTTCTATTTAGTTATTCACTCAATGTATTCTGTATGTTTAAATTATTTCCCCCCTAATCTTTAAAGTTTCTAATTTTATTTATTTTGATTTATTTTTATTATCAAAATTTTATATTTATACAATGATACAGTTTAATTAAAATGATCTGAGGGAATACTTTGTACATTGCTATCAAATAAATGTAAGCATCAAACAGTAATATTAGAAAGGAATTATAGTTGTTGATATATTATCAGCTTGTAACATTCCTAGAGATATTAATTATTTGTAGAGAATATTAAATCTCACAATAAAAGCATGAAATCTTTTTTTAAAAGCTTGTTTTTGCTAAACAAATCTTAAATTCATATAAGGCTTTAACCTTAATACTATGTGCCTTGAGTGCTTAATTTTACCATGAGTGGGACCTCTACAAATCTTAACACAAGATTACGACTTTATAAATATAAGAGCAGTCGTCTTATCTTCAACCTACTCTTTCTAATTATATAAGCAAATCTAAAACATTTTGATTTGAGAGTGTGAAGCTAGTAAGTTCTTCACTAATTAAGTCCACTACCTCGTTTAGAAATCAACATTTATGAAATCTTTAGATTCGTAGTGAGTTAATATTTAGAATCTTTCGATTCATAGTGAGTTAATATTTAGATCTTATAATTAGAAATATTTTGAATCAATTTAAAGTTGTAAACATTAATTCTTATTTAGTGCATGGTCAGCACATAAAGTCGGAATTTTGTGTTAAGATTTGTAGAGGTCCCTCTCGTGGTAAAATTAAGTACTCAAGGTGTGTAATATTAAGGTTAAAGCCTTATATGTATTTATATGCTGCACATGCGCTTAATAAGAATTAATGTTTAAACAAATCTTACTTAATTTGTGTTGTATATTTTTCTTTTTTAGGATGTGCAGTTGTTCATTTAATATCAAACTTTAATAACTATATAAACAATTTAACTTAATCATATTTTTGAATCTTAAGTTATGACTTACGTAGCATAAAAGAAGTCATAATAACTGCTACATGTATAGCTGCAAGTCCAGTATTTTTCATTGAGGAGAATCAATAACCAGAAATTTGTCTAATATAGCATTACTAGATAGTGTCTATTGATTTCTTATTCTTAAAATAGATGGAGTTGAGTTAATAGAATGAATTTCAGGTCATACTGATACTATAGAATTACTATATAAGATATATTTTGTTCCAAGCCCCCTCACAGTGTATAGCCTGATTATAATAGAATGTTTGTTTATTGTACTATAAATGTTCATTACAGTAATTTTCAACATATATATATAACAGATGCCTTATATGTATCATATGCATATATAAATTAAGATTACAATATAAACAAAATTTTAAAAAATTAAAGCACATTCACATTTATTTTTACAGTAGTGTGTGTGTGTTCAATCATTTACAATTCTCTTTCATCACAATTAAATATCTGTTCCAGACATTTTTTTCTTCAATATTTTTTTTAATTCTAATGAAAACATTCTTGGCAGATTCACCTTCTATCTTAAATCAAGATTCTTTTCTGAATGTTCAACGTTCAACCGAGAAACCCTTCAAACAACTGAAAAATTATAGCATAAGAAATGAACTTTTGTGATATTCAAAACAAATTTTCTTTTCCAAATCTGACTGTAAAGTCAATTGCAGTTGATCTTCATAGATATTGCAGGAGTCTTATCAATAGCTTTGTAATCACTAATGCATATCATTTTTTTCTTTTCTCAAAAATAGAATTAAAAGTTTTCTGACTCATGATTATAAACAACTACAAACTATGAATCTCATAATTAATTTTTGTTTATTCTACTCATATAATGGCAGAGTTGAAAAAATTAATAAAACCACCAGAGTATTTAGCTTTTGTTTAGAATCTATATCTTAGTATAATGTCATGAATATTTGGCTATTCATATAAACAAAAAAAAAATACCTATATCTAATTTAAAGAAAAAAAATGATAGTTTTAGCAATAACATATGAATAATAGTTTCTTATCGTATTGAATATGGAAAAAATAACTATATATCAGAAAATTAAAATTCACACAATAAAAAAATGAAACAATAGTTATATATTGTAATAGTTCAGACTCCATTTAAAATAGTCTGCCTATACAAGCTTCCTGGTCACACTAAAAAATTAATATATGAAAGAAAGGGGAAAGAATGAAGTGATGGAATTAATTTCAGTTTTATATAATAGAAATAAAAAAAATTATATTATACTTATATTTAAATATTGAATGGTTTTATTGACTGCACTAAAAAGAAATAAAATAATTGTTTCTTCAATCATAATTGGAGTTTTTAGATTTAACTTGAAATAAAAGCATGGGGGAGCCAGAAATTAATTAAGTCAATTTTTTGTTATAAAAAATAGGGATTGACTTAATTAATTTCTGAACCCCCCCCCCCCATGATTTTATTTCTTTTTAGTGCACAGTCAATAAAAGCATTTAACCCTCCTATACTGTGAAGATTTCTCTGTTCTCACTTGCTATAAAATTTCAACTTTTATTTTAATATTAAACTAATATTATTTATCAGAATATAATAAATTTGATCTCATTTGATAGATATTTTTGTTTAGAAATTAAATAAATTTTAAAAAAATCACATTTGATTTTTTGAATTATTTTAAAAAATAGATTGTAATCAAAACAAAGCACCATTATGTCATTCAACTGCCTGATAGAGCACATTCAATTTTCAAAATGAATAAATAATTATTAATATCTAGTAAATCTACCAAATTATGATTTAAAAGTTTAAAATTTTTTAATAATTTTTTATAATATTGCTACATTTTCTAACAAATTCTTTAGTGATGACATTTTCTAGACATCATATTTCCCATGATCTGTAATTTTCATGGTAACTTTGCTCAGAAAAATATAATCTTTTATTTTTAAAAATAAGACATTTCTGTAGAAAATAAATATGTAATAATATATATTCTTAATTTCTAATACTTATAACCCAATTACTATGCAGAAATAATCATAAACTTTCCAAAAAATCAAGTTTTAGTCATTCGTAATATTTTCTCAAAGTAATATTGCAAAGTTCGATAATGCCAAGAATACAAATGAGCACTCATCATTGTGGAGTTTGCCATACTTTGAAATTCCCACTTTTTTGATTGTCCTAACTTCTTCAGATTTTTTTTAAAAATTAAAATATTAGGAAAAAAATACATGAATTTTAAAGTTTGAAAAAAAATGTTTGCAAAATCTTTCAGTAGAAGGTGAAAAATTCAAGTTCTTTGCTTTCAGACCAGTAAAACATTGGTCTGAAATGTTAATATAAAAAAACAAATTATCTCTGTTATTTTCACATTGTTAGTATTGGCACAGTAAATGAAAAAGTAAAACTATATTGTACTTTAAATTGACTAGATACTTATAGTTGATATATATATATATTTATGCTATAAGTTAAAATGTATAACCCTTATGTATATATCATATTTAATATGTGTACGTAATAATACATGTGTATATATTATAAATAACTTCACTTAATACTTATAATTTTATTTTAAACCAATATCACACATAGTATATATAAATCATTAGATATTTCTGCAATAAGTTAATATATACATTCTTAATGTATATATTATATTTAATCATTAAAACCAGTCAAAAGACCATTCCAATAACAGTCAACAATCTCAAATTGTTATCAAGGCAACCTTTTAACAATAAAGGTGGAATCCCACCTTTATTATATTAAAGATTGCAACTTGTCCACAGATATTGAAATTATTGATACAAAGAAGTTTAAATAAACCTCCTTAAACAGATAAATATAACCTATTTAGAATGCAGACTAATAAATGGTCAATTATAACATTAAGTTGCATCCAAAGTATTACTTAAATAATAAGTGTAATAATGTGCAAGTATAAATGGGTTTATAAGTAATCATTAAAATCAGCCAACATTTAGACAATCCCAATAACAATCAACAATGTCAAACTGTTGTCAAGGCAACTCATTAACAATAAAGGTGGAATCCTATCTTAATTTATGGTCCAATATATTTATATAGACACTACATAATTATGTATATATAATGATTCAGTAACTAAGTTTTTCTATTTAAAATTGTTTGATAGATTTATTTTTATTTTAAAACAGTTGTTTTAAAAAAAAATGATAAAGAAAAAATTCACCATTTTTTTTAACTTTTCACAATTATTGTAAACAATGCAAGTTTTCTAGTTTATTTTAAAAAAAAACAAAAACAATTGTTTTAAAATGAAAATAGAAAACTTGGTTACTAATTTATTTTACAAATATAATTATGTACACATACTAAATATGGGTACTTATATATTAGTCCTGTGACATGGAGCACATATTAGACATGCTGTGCCTTTTCACATTCGTATCAATCCACTGATAATTTTGTTATCTTTTGATCTGACCAAAATAATCTGTACACGGATCTTGTACATGATATTTTTCACAAGATTTGCAAAAAAGTAACGTGCATACAGATCTTGTACATGATATTTTATCACAAGATTTACAAAGTTATTGGCAGTTTGAATATGTATGTGAAAAGGGGCAGCATGTCTAATATGTGCTCCCTGTTACTTAGGACTAAAAATACTACTTTCACACAAAAAATATAAACAGTTTGGAGCGTAATTTACCAAAAAAAAAAACCCCCACAATCTTTAAAATTACATTTTTAACAGCAATTAATGGTGACACCATTATACAAAAAGTCGAATTATTTTGCCATACAGAAATATATACAACTTTGACAGGAAAAATATAAAATATGGTGCAGAATATAAATTAATAACAGTACTAAACGTAAAATTTGACCAAAAAGTAGATATTAAACTGTATATTTTTAAGCAATCAATACGAGATGCCATTATATGAAAAGTTGAAAACGTTTTGCCATACAGAAATATATACAACTTTCACAGGAAAAATATAAAATATGGTGTGGAATGTAAATTAATAACATTACTAAACACATAGACATTTATAACAATATTAAAGATATGAACTTGACCATAAAATCACTTAATTACAAAAATTGCCTAAAATATTATTTTAAAAAGTATAAAATATATAACATTTACATGAAAAAATATAAAATTTATAACAATACTAAATATATGAATTTGACCATAAAATTGCTAAATTACAAAAATTGCCTAGAATATTAAAAAACACATAAAATATATACAACATTTATACAAAAAAGTATAAAATTTATAATAATAGTAAAGATATGACATGCCATTATGGACAAAACAATGCCTAAATTACAAAAATTGACTAAAATATTTAAAAAACAAAATATACACATACATTACTTACTGTGCAACATATAACAATGAATAAATGGAAATAGTCTTGTATTTTATTATAATTGGATCAAATATTCCAGAGAAAATGGAGATTTTAAGTAAAAAAATTTCACTTTTTTCCAAAATGAATGTGATTGCAGAGTATATCACCTGAAACGGGATTTCATCATAAAATGGTAATAAATAAATCTATTTTTTAAAGAAATAAAACAAAAAAAAATTTTTTTTCCCCACAAAATAAGAAAATATAAAATTCATGTTGGCGACCAATTATTTTTGATTTCGTTCATTATGCAAATGAATGCATCACCATCTTTATGACATCTACACCATATAAATTCAGCCAAATTTGAATTCAGGTGTTGTTGTGATGTTCATCGCTGTTGCTTATTATGCCATTTAACTGACCCCCAAAGTCGTTCGATGTTTTAGGAAAGTACAGTTATTTACTCACTTAAAATCAAATGAATTAAGCAACAATGAAATTTAAAATGGATAATAACTACAAAGAAAAAATACAATGCAATTGAAATTGATGTTGTCAGAATAAAATCTTGATCAAAAACTGGGCAAAAAAATAATAATTTTTTGGGGAAAAAATTGTTTTCTTACCAGATTGGATAAAAAACACATGAAAAAAATGCAATTGCAATTGAAATCAAGCTTGTTGTCAGAACGAAATCTTAAATAAAAACTGGGCAAAAAATAAATTGGTTCTGGAAAAAAAATATTCTTTTGTTACCAAGTCAAAGATCGGATAAAAAAGCACGTTTTGATACGAGATCAGATTTACTTGGATTTATTTGACCTAATCACAATGTAACACATTTATCGTGGATGTAAAAAGGTGCAACAGGTCTAATACGTGCCATGTCACAGGACTAATACTTAAATATTTAAATATGTTATATACATTAAGACTTTAAAATGGTTAAAAAAATGTTATTCAGTTGAAAGAAAAAAAATTTGTATTGCTCTATCAAAATCATTTTTAAAATAAATGAAAGTTCTAAGAATTATTGTTAACTGTGTTATATGAAGTTATTGAATATTTTTTATATTTTCCCCACCTTCTGTCCAATATCTATCAAACTAGTTGGCATACTGAAAAGTGTTTCAAATTGATTAGGCTGGTATAACTTACTTATATATCAACTTTCAAGCAATTCTATTGAATTTAAATATATTAAACCTCTATTTAAAAATTTCACTCTAACTTGAAAAGGATCAAAAGTTAACAAACGAATGAACCAATTTTCCATTTTCAATAAAAACATTTAAAAAGTTAATTGTAATCAACACATTGAGTTCGCATATTAATTGGCACTTGTAATGTATTTAAAAGGATTTGGAAAACTGCCCTTAGGGGGAAAACAAAAATATATTAATTAATATTGTCTTAAAGGAAATTGAATGGAGATTTCACAAATTCCATTTATAATCATAAAATCTTAAAAGAGTTAATGTTATAATTTAAAATATCCAAGTTGGAATTATCATTTTTTTGTAACATGGCAATTTTATTTCTTTCCTATCTTTTGATTAATAAAATATATGTTTTTGTAGGAAAAATTAAAAAGGAAAGAATTAATTACAATAATTTTAAAAGAATTTATTTAATATCTAGTGTTTCTCTGTATAAGAAGAAAAAAATTAAATTTGAAAAAAATGTTAATAAAAATTAATGTAATTAGATAAAGTAAAGATAAAAAGTATTTTTTGTACTTTGATTATTCTATAAAAACAAAGAAATGTTATTTTCGTTATTAAAAGGAAAAAAATTAATTAAAACTAATTAGAAGAAGTCGATAAGGTATTTCAATTGTTTTTAAACATCACATGGCACTACTGTATAGAGAGAGTTTTGCCTATTTATATTTCAATTGTACAATATTGTGGATAGCATCATATATAAATTGAGGTACAGAAACCAGAAGGGATCTCTTTTTTTTTTAATAGAACTTTAATGCAGACATGGGCTCAGGAAAGAAGTTTGAAAAAAAGAAAAAAAAAACTGAATGAGAAGGATCAAAATGTAGTTCTTTTCGATCAGCTAAGAGACTTTGTTCATGGCATTCAAGGGAATTGATTTGATTAAAACTACATTTCCTAATAGTTTAAGAAACTACTGAATTGTGAACTCTTGATTAAGGCAATATGGGGAAGCATATTATGGTTGAAAGTCTCACCATGAGGGGATACAACTTTTTATTAGTGTGCTGGTCAGTAAAACTTTGAACTATGTAGCTTTCTGCCACTTTTAAAAGTGTGTTGTTCCTGCATATATCAAGAGTTGATATAATAAGAACCAGTAGTTTCCTGTTATCTCTCACCCCATCTTTGTAGACCTATCTGTGATGCACACCCAATCCATACATACTATCATTATACCTGTTAATAATGAATAGCAGAAGAAAGTAAACTACATGAAACAGTGAACTTTACATGACAGTGATTATTCTGTATATCAATCCAAAAGTTTCAAACTTATTCTAGTTGACTAGTTGTAAAATCAGAAAGTCCATTTTATTTAGACTAAATGTCCTTTAAAAGTGATTCCAATATAAATTAAAATTTATTTGAATTTTCTCAGCTTAATATTTAAAAATTATTATCTACACATTGTTTGATGTTACTCTCAAACATTCTAATTTTTGCTGCTTAAGATTTAAAAGGTATTAATATAACTTTTAATATGCATTTTCTTTTCTATGCCTAATATTTAAGTTAACATTTATAATAACAGATATGTAAATATTTATTTATTTATTTTTGTCAACATCAATATTTCTTATTATTAGGTTTATCTATTGGGTTGTTAATTAGTAATAATAATTGTGTGATGTTGGGATTCAGTAGTTAATTTAAGCATATCAGAGCTCATAGGTTAAATTTAGTCAAGTTAAATTATCTTTCTCCATCTTAATATTTAATTCTATTTGTTTGACTTGAATAGAAATAGATTAAAATGATTGTAAATACTGTAATCATATATATATTTTTTATTCATGTTATTTTTAAGCATAATTGTCCATTCTCTCTATCATGCCAAACCTAGTTAGAAATAGTTTGTTATATATCCTGAGAAAAGTACATGGTTAAATGAGCAGTTAAGAATATTAAACTGTTCTCATAATAATGTTGTCAGATCAATTAAAGTAGCACTTAGAAATAGCAACCCTAGAAAAATGCTTTTAGACATGGGAGATTGTTTTACCTTCTGAGTAGTGCTGTGAGGTAAGCTGTTCAGGACATATAACTGACTAATGATTTGATCATCATCACTTGGATTGATATATAAGAAAATAAAGCAAGGTGTACATTTAGTTGATATATTTATAACATGGCAACATGTCATTCGGTATATTAGCCTGAGTTACGTACAAGAAGAGTTCATTATAATATTTATATTAATATTAAGACATTTTTCATTGATATGAGAATTAAATAATAATAATTATATTAGAGAACTGAAAATTTATTTCAAACACAATATAAAATTCACTGTATCATACAAATGTTACTAAATATCACAAAAAGATAAATATAGAAATAATTATTGAAATACTTTTTATATAAATAGTTATTTTCTTTTCATGTTTTATGTAGTTATAGCATATTTCATAGCATTTGTCTTGACTGTTTCATTCAATTGGAAACAAACTTTAATTATTAAAGTTCATTTTGTGTCGGGGGGGGGGGGGTTGCCTCTTATTACCAAACAAGATTTCCATAATTTTTTTTTTAAATGTTAAAACTCTTTTTGGATTGATTATTTGTCAGAAAATTATAATTATTATGTTATTAATGCTTAATAATAAAAGAAAATAAAACTGTTGTATGAGAAGTGATTAAATCCAACCTCCTTACTTACTAGTCAGGAAACATGGATAGATAATCCTGCATGTGGAAACAAATATAATACTCAAGTTTACAATAGATGGGAAGAGACATTCTTAATTGCTAATAATTTTTATTACTCATTCATTAGACTAGAAATTATTCAATAATAAATAATATTTATGTAGTGTACTATTCATTATACCACTCTCACACAGAGTAGGGAACATATGATCAGATTTATTATTTCATGACATTTTGAGGTTATAATCTTTTTTTTTTGTCTCTAACTTTATAAAAGAATATGAATTTTAGTAGCAGTTTTTAACTATTTTAAACTGATGCACCTTAGAACAAATTAAACATTGTTTCATTTATAATGTTTTTATTAAGTGATTTGTTTATTTTCCTATTTCAGAAATTGACTCACTTGTGTATAGTCTTATTCAGAGGCTGATCAAGCCAAGTGGGGGCTCTAAGCGGTAAAAATTTCGGGGCTCTCAAACTCAAGTTAGAAAAAAAAAATTTCAAGAAAACTCTCACTAAGTTATTAACAAAAAAAGAAAAGTAATCAAAAATTTCATACCATTTATTAAAAAACATTTTTTATATGAATTTCTATCTTTCTTTATTTCTTGCAAATTCGTCAATTATTTTTGCAGTGTCAATTCGATTTAAAACTTCCTGCTCTATATACAGAATGGTCATATTATTTAACCTTTCTTCTCCCATAGTACTCCTTAACTAATTTTTTACACGCTTTAAAACAGAAAACAATCATTTTTCTGATGCATTAAATAAGGGAATTGTTAAAAAAAAATTTCAGTAATATTTCAACATTCGGAAATGTGCAAGACATTTCTTTGGCAACTCGATAGATGTCGTGTGTTTTTTATAGTGTCCTCATTTTCTTTTAGAAATATTTTAAAATGGTCAAATTCATCTTCAAAATTACAAACATCATTGACATTTTTGTAAATATCGTTAAACTTTTTTATCGCATTTTTTTTTTCTTCTATTGAGAAATTCCAATCAAAAAATATTTGAAAAGGCTCTACAACAACTTCATAAGTCTGAGTTTTTCGAGATAGTTCTACCTTGGTGTTATCATAAATTCATGTCTGACTTTTTTGTTTTCATCAAAAAAACATTTTTCTCTTTTGTTGTTTACGAGTTTGTCCATCTTCCACATTAAATGATAGCCCTGATAAATCAGTTGCCTCTTTTTCAACTTTTTCAAATTCTTCTCTGAAATTATTGATAAAAATTTTCTAATGATGTCAGTAGGATAGATCCTTTCAATAGTTCACACTCCACTGAATGCAATGATTTACTAATAGCATTTATTCTTTGTAAAATAGTATTCCAAATTACTGTCATTAGGGCAGTTTCATATTTGTTCATTTTCTTCAGAAGTGAAGTCACCACCACTATGGTAACTTTTTTTCTTCTGAATTACAAATTTCAGTTAAAGCCTCTTTTACATGGGTGAGACCAAGTTTTATAGCTAATAAAGCATCTGCTTTTGCTGACCATCTTGTATTAGAAACTCTTTTGACTGTGACAGAATGTTTACACATTTCTAGATTTCTGGTTAAAATTTTCCAATGATGGGTTGACACAGAAAAAAAAATGTGAATAAACTTTCTGCACAGAAAAAAAAATGTGAATAAACTTTCTGCAGTGAAATTTCCAATTAAATTTTTAGGAATGATTAGCACATAGAATAAAAACTACACTTGGGCTATGTTCTTTAATATGTGTTTGCAAACCTGAGTACTTTCCTGACATATTAGAAGCATTACCAAATGATTGTCCTCCTCAGTTTTTAATATTTACTCCTAATTTTATTAAAGTTTGCAAAACTTCTTGTTCCAAATATGAAGACGTGTGTTTATCTATGGGAATGAATTCCACAAATCTTTCTCCATTATATTGCCACAGGATGAAACATATCACAAAAGTTACTTGATCGATGTGCAAAACATTGGGAGTGGAATCAACAATTATACTATGTCACAGATTTGATTTCTTCAATTATTTCTGCTTTTACTTGATTTCCAATAAGACATACAAATTAGTCACAAATAATATGAGATAAATAATTTACATTTCCTCAGTCCTTGGTTGGCCTATTTTTGTAGATGTAACTTTAAAAACTCATCATATTCGCTTAGATATTCCAAGCAGGTTAAATAATTTCCTTTCTTATTAGAATCTTTGCTTTCATCCTGATCCCTAAATCCTAATCCTAAGCGAGTCAACAATTTTATTGTTGATACAATTCTTTTCAACACTTCTCTCCAGTAACATTCTTCTTTTTACTTTTCCTGTAATAGTTGAGTATCAATTCTATTGAATTTTGTTAATCTTTTATACATAGTACACATGGCTGACATGTGTTCTTTTGAAACGTCTTGATCTGATAAAATAACAGTTATTGATCTCCAATTTTGTAAATCAGTTATTAATTTAGACTTTATCATTGGAAAGAGCTTGCAAGGGTAGCAGTAAACACTTTTGGTAGTTTCTGAAAATATCAGCTAATTTCTCTTTTCCATAATTTCATTTGATTTCTTTCTGTAGAAATGATCATAAGAAAGTTCTCTGTAATACACTTCATCTCTGTCTTTATACACTGATTTTAAATTCTCTATATTCCTGATATTTTTTGGTTTGTTATTAAGAATATGATCAATAGTAACATTAGTTAATATTGTTGGCCATAAAGCTATATCATTTATTACTTCGATGTTTATATCGAAGCATCTTTCTGATCTATCTCTACCTTCTGCATTTTTGCAATCCCTTTTTTCAGTAGCAATTTCAACCTCTTGATTCTCAACTTGTTCTTCTTCTTTCTCTTCTTTAGAAGTTTCAAACATAGGCAATTCTGAATTATCTTATGTAAATGTCGATGGCAACTCTGTCTCTGTATTAACTTTTAAAAATTTATAGAATGGATTTCTTTAGTTTTCAGCAATTTCTAGGTTTTTAAAAAACTTTTTTCGCTTTTCTGCCCCACTTTGATGTCTCTTCATTTTTTTGCTGTGAAGAAAAAAGTTTTTTTTTTTTTTTTTTTTTTTTAAAATAGTTTAAAAGCTTTTAGCCTTGTGAACAATGCCTACTAAAAATATTTTTTTTAATGATAATGTTGTTAAGATGTTTTAAGTTACTAAACATCACATGATCATTTCTTATGCAAGCTAGAAACTAGTCTGAGGATATTGGATGAGTAGGAACTAGATAGGGATTTTATGCACAAGCCTTCTGGCATTTCATTGATGACTCTGGCTTGCACTGAGTGGCACTATTGTATGGAGAGTTTTGCCAGTTTTATTAAGTTATGAGCAAGCATAAGAAATGGTGATCATGTTATGTTTAGTGTTTTAATACCAATTCTGCCTAATAGAATAGTGGTGGCTATGGTTATTACAGAACCAAAGATACCAAAATGTATGGGCACTGAACTGAGTTCAGATCTATATGACTATATAAGCTAATGAGTTTGGATTGAAAATATTATTGTGTTTTTAATTTTTTTTCTCATAGTTTTGTAGTTAATTAGAGATAAAAGGTGGCTGCTGGAGGGTTGCATTAGATCCTAAGATCTAGATGCAGTGCTCTCAGATCCAAGGCTCCTCAATGACAAAAGCCACAATCTATAAATTAGTCTAGTGATATTGGATGAGTAGGCACTAGATAGGGATTTTATGCACAAGTCTTCTGGCATTCATTAATTACTCTGAGTGGCACTACTGTATGGAGAGTTTTACCTGTTTTAATAATGTTTTAAGTTACAAAATTGATTTAAACTTTTGTTTACATTTTAAGCCTGATATTTTTAATTTAACTTGGGCCATCTCAATTCCCCAAAGATTTGTTAATTGTTTCACCTCAGTAGATTTTGTTTACTATAAAACACATTTTAGAAAAATATTATTGCAAAAATAAGATTTAAAACTTTGCTCACACAGGTGTGTGGTGGCGTCATTTTTGTTTATAACTATTTTAATTTAAAATTAAGAATTATTAGAAACTTTTAAGTAATATTTCATTATATGGGTATCTTGGTAATATGTGAACTTTACACATATACATGCGATTTTTAATATAAAATAAGAAATTGGCTCATTTAACAAAATAAAATGTATAATTTAAAAGATTTGATTTTAAATCAAATATACATGCTGTAATATATATATAAACCTATGATAATACAGCTATTTATTCATATATATATATATCTGTGTGATGATACATATATAACTTAATAGAGTGTTTAAATCCAGCACAGATAGAGCTATGGGGAAAAATAAGTGAAACATATATGTGAGGTCAGGAATATGTATACCGTTTCACTGGAGATAAATCAGCTTTAGGAAAACAGCAAAAATTTATTTACGATAATTTTTTCAAAAGCAGAGTATTTAAATTGGAAATCAAATTATTATTTTGGGAGGGGTCGAATTTTTTGTGTAATTAAAATATATATATATACTTAATTTGGGCCTATTTATGCTATACTAGATTCATACTCTGATGTCCAGTTGAAAATTAGAATCCCGCCAAAATTCAAGTAAATTCCCTTCAAAAGTTTAAATAATACCGCATTATAGGAGGGTTGATTGTATACAAAAAAACATAATTTTTCTCGAATCCTAATGAAAAGACATTTTAAGACCTCGGGGGGGGGGGGCTTAGTATTTCAGGGCCCTATGTGGCCACTTACTGCTTAATCCCATCTCTGGTTTTATTGGTATAAAAATTGTGCATTCTTATACAGACTTTTTTTATTATTAGTCCTGTTTTTCATAAAGAAAAAATAATAATCCAAAGTCTGGACATAGTTAAGAATAGTTAGTTAAACGTGTAAATTTGCTTGCACATTAATGATTAATGAGTATTGTCATCAATTACTTCCCCAAATTTTTTTTTTTTTTTACTGATTCTAGAATTTGAGATCCAGGAAATTTTTTCAGGTCACAAACAGGTTTAAGACCTTATTTTACAGATAGCCAGCCATTATCATGGTTTAAATGATGATATAACTTGTGCCAGTTTGCTTACCTGTTTAGTTTTCTATGACAATAAAAAACTTTTGTTATGGATTTTAATAATGAATATATGTTATAAATAGCGTTATATATACCAGCCTAAAATGATTAGCAGTCACTTTGAAAACAAAATATAAAAACCAAATCCTAAATTCTTTTGTCTTTGAAGACAAAAACAATTTGAATACATATTCCACTTTTCAAGTTCAGTTTTGTTTAGACATTTCCAAGCAAATATACTAATTGCTGTAGTGTATATATTTATAAATTTCACATATCTAATTAAACATGCTTGTCTTTTAGCAATTGTAAAAAATAAATTTAAATTGAAAAATTTGTGAATGGTGATGAATTCAGTATTTATTCAATAATGTTTTCACGATTTATTAGTCAGTTTTATTTATTTCTATTTTAAGTGTAAAAATGATTATACTAATTAAGAAGTATTACAATGGGTGTTTGTTTAAATAATTTCTTTTCATAGTTATATATTCTCTATTCATTCATTTATCTTACATTTTAAATCTTAATCTAATCATTTAATTCTAACAATATATTTAAACAAAAGCTCATTAAGTTTTTGATATAACTCTAAAAATTGAGCATTATAATAAACTATGATAAACGAATGGCAGTTGACAACCACAAACTTAATTATTGTGCTTGATCACATTTTTCTATTGCCTAGTTACTCTTTCTGTCTTCAGAAGCCAATTTTTTAATGTCTGCCTCTTTTTATATATGTACTTTAGAAAGTTTTTAGCTATATTTTTATTAAATTAAATTGTGTATTTCAGATTCATAATATATTAATGGAATTAATATATTTTAAGGAGAAAAATGTTAGATTCAATTAAACAATTGCTACCATTTTTTAGGATTAGTCCTATAATATTGAAAGCTTTTCTAATATTAAATATTGATCTATTTCTTTTAATCATTATATCTAAGACTGATAAACTCTCCATATAGTCATGCCACCCAGTGCAAGCCATAGTAATCAATGGATGCAATGTTTGTGCATAAAATCCCTATCTAGTGCCTAATCAGGGATTTTATGCAAAACTTTCTTGCATCCATTAATTGCTAAGAATAGGCACTAGTTAGGGATTTTATGTACAAACTGTCTTGATTACTATGGCTTGCACTGGGCATTACTGTATAGAGAGTTTGTCACTGTTGTAACAGCTTGTGTAAGCATAGAAAATGGTATTTGTATGATATCTAAGACTTTTTAATTGTTTTTAAACATTATCATGTATTTCCAATGAAATAAAAAGTCATTATAAAATGTATAATAATTATTTGTATACAATGCAATTTACCTTTATCAGCATTAATTTTTGTAAATCAGAACTCAAAATTTTTAGTATTATTTCAGAAGTGTTTGATATGTTCAATAGTTCTAATAATTTTTAAACATAATATGTCATTTAATATATTTAACTATATCTACTCTAAAAATATTCAACATCATAAAAACAAATGTACCATTCTAACAGACACAATTACCATGTTTATTTCTGAATACAATTGAATTTACTATAGAAATAGTAGTTTGAAAAGTATAGATTTCATCAAATCAATTGATTTGATGAAATCTATACGTGTATTTTTTTTAATTGCGTCATGATTGATTAAATTGAAAGCAGAAGTAAAATCTCTGTGCATATCACATCTTTATCTTTTAGTTAAAGCAAGCACAATATAACCCTATAAAATAAATTTATCAAAACAGGTATATTACATATATAAATATTTTAGCTAAAATTAATATATATATAAAGATGTGGATGCTATTCTGATATGATGGTGAGTTGATAATTAAACATCTATGATACCTGATGAGGCAAGGTAGTAGTTTGAAACATATGTAATATTAGTGGGTTTTACATTAGATAGCAAATAACAATTTTAAATTTGAACTATTGAACACTAAAATATACTTCTCATTTGTTATGATTGTCTGTAAATATTTGAATTATTTTTATTTTCTCTTATTTAGACTTTTACAATGATTTAGAGGGAAGTATTCAGCCTCATAGATGTTTGTTTAATTGGATGAAATATGTTGATACAATTCTTTATTAAGAATATTGTTTAAAAAGTAAATTAAATTTATTTTTTAATTGAGTTAGTTTTTTTAATTTCAAAGAATTAGTAATTAATTTATTATCAGGAACTTTAGGAAGTAAAAAGATTCATTATTTTACAATGTAGCTCTAAATTTGAGATGCTAAAATAATCACTGAAAAATAAATCCTTTCATATTTACATTATCCCACTTAGTGAAGACAACTAGTTCCCCAAAACTCATCATAAAGCAAGTAGTTCACATATAAAAAGCAAGGGATTACAATGATTTTTTATGGTAAAAAATGTAGCTCGGTCCTGAAGATATAATTGTATCATAAATTGTGAATGTTGTTTTAATAAATAATTTAACCTAGTATTTATCATAACTTAAAGAAATCCTAATGTACAATATATGCATGTATAAATTGTGTTGTGTGTATTACACAAATATGCACTTAAAATCTGTATGTGAGTAAGATAATTCAACTTAAATTTATGTAAAAGGAAAAAAGAAAGCTTAGGTTAAAGTTGTTTTTTCTTATAATCCATTCATTCAGCACTCATCATTGGTCAGTTTTCTGAATTATCAGTTGTTCATTCTAAGAATCTATCATTGTCTTTTAATTTGACGATCTTGGTTTTTTTGGAGAGATATACCAGGGGTCAATGGCTGAGGATCTATAGGGAAAATCTTTTTCAATTTCTTCGAAAGAGCTGTTCATAGCCGACATAATACAAAATCAGCTGCTTCAGTGTGTTTTTGTTGTTGTTGTTGTTATTCAGGTTTTTCTCCACAGACTTATTGATTTTTTTCTCCATCCAGTTGAATTAATTCCTCATTACTTAATTCTTCCATGTGTGATTGCAAAAGCTCTTCAATATAGTAAACATTAATTTCTTATTGGTGTCTTTATCCAAAGTATTGAGAAAATACTGCATTAATTGTTGAAGTTAGCATATCTTGAAGATTGTAATGATTCTTTGATCCGTATATTGAGGAACTGATATGGCATTTGGTGATATTAATTGTCTATATGATTCCAATTGAAAACTTATGAAGCTGTAAAGTTTAAAAACAAATTCAATATTTAAAAAATGTATGGTTTCACTATGCAACATATAGAAAAATGGACTGAAAAAAAGAGAGTAAACCCACAGTTGACAATTTTTTATGTTCTTTCACAAAATTGTTAACTATTGCATTGAAAAAAAAAATCCATACTGAAATTGCATTTTTTAAAAATTCATAGTCTTATATTATTTATGTGAAATTATTTAGAATTAAAATAGCAATGTTTAATAATATCTCACTTAACTGGGACTGTTGTGAAATAAAGTCTTGTTATTTATCAACAGTATAAGGATAGCATTATAGAACTATACATTATCAAAATCTAATTGCATAAGTAATTTTTAAAAATGTAAAAATTCTGACAAATTAAAAAAGAAAATATGTATTGAATGCATTCTATGTTTGTATATTATAATCAATATTTAATACTTTTTTTGCAATATGTAGTATGCAGATCTAAATAAACAGCACTTTATATACAAATAAGTTAATTATAGTTTTTTTATGCCTTATGTCACATTTTATTACATGCAGCAGTCATTTTCTTGAAATGACCCTAACAACTTTTTGAATAAGACAGTACATTGTAATATAAGAAATATGTGCCATTTCAATAAAAATTAAAGGCGTGAAACATTTATTTGTTTCATACAAAATTTATTATTAAATGTGTAGTGCATGGAATCAATTCCCTCCTTCCTTTTTTTTTTTTACTGAAAAAATATGTTTACAATAATGAGTTTTAATTTATCTGAAATTAGCATTCATAAAGGTTTTAATTTAAAATTGCTCGACTGAATGTTTTAGCTAATGCATATACAGTGTACAATTTAAAATTAATTATTTATAATGTAAGACCAAAGTTTATTTTTATGCTGAAGGAAATTTGTATTTTTTTTTCATTATTATAATTTTTCGAGTATGTGATAGTGTTGTCATTGTCTTGGATATGTCTGAAATAAATTGCGAGATTGTGATTTAAAATCTGGAAAGTAAATATTATTTTTAACTTAAATTTAATCTTTTTATCATATGCAGTTGATTATTAATTGCATAATTTATGAAATCATTTTCTTCTACCCCCTCCCCTTTTACTGAAAATACTTTAGATTTACAATGTAGTAGTTTTCATTTGATTGACAAGTTTTAATTCAGAATTAGTTGACTGAATATTTTAACTAATATAATACATGATTTTAAAGTAATTATTAATAATATAGTATATAACCAACATTTATTTTTACTTTTTTGCTGAATGAAATTTGTATTTATTTTGTTGACTGATTATCTATTAACATTTGTGATAATTTCTGCTTTGGCTTGTATATGTCTGAAACAAATTATGATATTATTAGGAGTAGCAAACAAAAATTATTATTAAATTTATTCATTAAAAATTAGAATGTGTTAGAAGAAAGTCTAGAGAGTCTAAGAAAAAAACATATATAAATAATGATAAAGAAAAATAGTAGCTCTGAATATTTGGTCAAGAGAACAAAAGATGCCAGACTTGTAGAGATTTTTGATTATTTAAATATCTTTCAGTAGAAAGTAATTATTCTAGTTTAACATTTACAAGTCATTAAATCAGAAAAATTACTTGCAACTACTGACTGAAGTTGAAACATAAATTAAAACCAGTGTTATCTCATATGCAAGCTGTAAAATTTTTTTATTTATTGAATTTTGTTAAAAAAATATTATAGGTATCAAGCAGTCAATGCTTTGCCTTCCAAGCAGCTGACCCGGGTTCGCTTCTCAGTCAATGCTTTGCCATATAAAAAAAAAATATTATTATAGTATAAAGCAATGGGCTATAATTTTGAATTATAAGTAAAGTTAAAAAGCATATGATATAGTTGGTCATGTAATGTCAATAGAACTGTCATTACATAAATTTATTTTATCACAGATTAATATAGTTTTCAGAAGTGATTATGATTTAGGTGTCAGAAATAAAGTGAAATGTTTATTTATGTGACTAATTGTAATGTAAAATTTGGTTAATATAGAAACATTTCAGCCAAAGCATGATTTCTTTTAATAACTTGTTTGTATGTTTAATTAAATATTTTACAACAATAAATAAAATTTACTGTAATAAATAGTTTGTTTATATAGTGCTTGACTACTTATGCAATACAGAAAAGGAAATAAACCTCTGGTCATGCACTTTGCATCAGTTTAAAAGTATAAATGGTCCATTTATGCTTAGAGCTTAATGTTATATAAACCAACCTTTGCTCACTGTGATGAAATCAGGACTTTAACCTATTGTATGCTTGATATATAACATGACAAATGAATTGTACAAGCTCATTCATTCTGTAGTAGGAGAGAAATAGCTCTCATTTTTAACTATCTATGATTAGAAATAAATATTAAATTTTGAATTTATTGTAATAAATAGTCTATTTATATAGTGCTTGACTACTTTGAACTATAATGAAGGGAACTCAAAAAAGTGAATCTTTGACCAGATGAGATTTATTTTTAAGCAAATAATCAAAATGAAGTTATGTTAATTTAAAGGTAGATTATCATTAATCTAAATAAAATTATGAAATATTGTTTTGATTTATTATTGCTACATAAAAATTTTGTGCTGATATAAATATAATCTTATTTTATAATTTAAAGCATACAAAAATATTTATGCATATACAAAACTATACTTTTCCTTCATTTCTTCATTGTATATTATGATTATTCATAAAAAACTATAGCTAGTAAAATTAATATATATTTAAAATTTTCTGTAGAGTTTGGATTGAATATAAAGAGAGGAAAGATTTATTGTTGAAATCCAGTAATGTTACATTTCAAAAAGCTCTGAAATTTTGGCTTAATGGTAATTATGCATATTGAGAGTGAATCCTATTGATTAGAAATAAATATATATATATATTAAAGAGAAATGAATTTTCTAATAATAATCATAGGGTCATATGATATTTGTTTAATGTCAGTTTGAGTGTAACAATTCTGTATAACAGACTAAAATGATTTTTTAAAATTTTATTTAATTGAGACTTAATCCAAGAATGTTTAGCTCTTCAACATTCTGCTCTATCACTTCTCTAAATTGTACAAGGCAAGTGTAGCAGCATATATTGTATTTGAGCATATACAGTACTTGTTTATTTATAACTTATCTTTATTTATGATCTTGTCATTCTCACTGTCTTTAGCCAAATATGATGGAAAATGTAAAAAAATATTTAGTTAAATTCTTTGTAAACTAAGTGATAATTTTCTTTAAAATAGAACTGATCTGAATTAGAACTTAAAAAAAAAATATTATGATGAATTTTATAAAACTTCAATCAATATACTTAAAAAAATTGAAAAAATAAACCAACAACATTAATTTTATTTCTGATTAAACAAAAAAAAAAATCAAAGAAAATAAAGTTTGAATCGAGGCTGAATAAACTTGTAATTTTTTTTTTTAACAGACTGAAATCTTTTTTTTAGGAAGCTAAACCAAATATGGTAAATGGGTATCTTAATATTTTTATAACAACTATTCAAATCCTCATTATTTGACAAGCCTAATGAGTGCCCCTCTCTTTCAGTTAACCTTGATGAGGAGTTGTTGGAAAAGTCTTTCTTTTGAAATGGGCTATTTAAAGAGTATTCAAACCATTTCAAAAAATAAGCTTAGTTTATTCCAATACCTTTTATTCACCAAATTAATTAATATTTAAAATATCTGATAATTCATTTTACTCATTTAGAACTTGTTAATCTTTCTATTAATATACCAGTTGTTAGCTTTAGAGAAATTTTTTGTGAGAGAATAACTTGCTGTAGCTCAAACATTTCTGATTGATGAAAGAAACTTTTAACATTAAACATTTGGAATACAATTGTGCTCTATAATTTAGTCTAAAAGTCCTTGATCTCATGAGAAACTGGTGCTATGAATAGTTTAGTCATCAGCATTCTAAATAAGATCTATTTGGAATTACAAGTATTTTTTTAAAAATTGAGACATAGTATAAAGTTGATTGCTACAGCTGTCTTTATATATATATTCTCTTTTCACTTAGAAAGAAAAGTGGACAAATGCTTTTAAAAAGCATGACAAACAAGTTTTGAACCTTAAAAATTTTTCAACAATCTCCACTGTCATTGACAACACTATCCATAGTTTTATTTAGATCCATGTAAAAGTATGGTATCTCAACCATTTGCCTATCTATTTTGAACTTCTTCCTTATTTTTGCCAATTTATCAAACCATTGGTGCAATAAGCATTAAATTAATAATAAAAAAATATGAAAAAATTTATAAATATTCTTTACAAGAAATTATTTTTATCACAAAAGATATTTTAAAATAAACAGCCAAGTATTTTCAAAATTTTAATGACTTAAAACACTGAATGCATCAGTTGTTACCTAGCCTATGATTTAGTGATAGTGCTAGAAGTACAACTGTTCTACTTTCACTGTAACTTATTTACTCAATAAATAAATAATATATATTTATCTTTTTCTAAATGGAGTGATGTTCTAAGTAAGAATGAAGCATGTAACTTTTTGTTTACATTTATCTTATCTACTTTTAAATCAACATATGTCAGTATATTACAAAATTTTCTGGAAGCAGTTATCTCTGAATTTAAGATTTGATCACTATCGTTGTTATATATATATTACATAAAAGATCTGAAGGGGAAAAGTTTTCATTTTGGTTCTCTTTCTCTTAATAAAATATGGTTGTTTTTACATTTCTGAATACATATTATTAATTAGTAGTTATTTTTCTGTAATAAAAAATAACCTTAGAGACATAAAGTCTGAACATTTCTTTGTTCTTTTATAATTAAAATAATTTTTAATACTTCATGCTATTGAGTATTTTGTAAAAGTATTTTTTATTATATTTAAATTGTAATTAGAGCCCAAATGAAATTATATTTCTTTTTTTTTTTTGCTGAAAAAAATATACTTTTAATTGTATTTTAATAATTGATTTCATTTATTATGGTTCTTATAGCTTTCTATTTCAATATTTTCAGATTAAACTCTTAATTTTATGAATTGTAATCATTTTTTTATTTTATTAAGTAAATTTGTCTGTTTATTCTTATAATAAGAACGTAATTTTATTTTTTTTATTTTGAGTTTGTGTGTATATGTAATGTTAATTTAAGTTTCTATCTATATGCAGTGGTTAATGTCATAAGATAATTAAATGGTCAAAAATTCAAGAATTAATGTAAACTATATACTTATAGATATATTAAAAACCTCCTTACTTCCCCACTCTTTTTAAATTCATATAAATAAAGATACAATAAAAGACAAATGATGCCCAAAATGCATTTCATGCTGAACCAGCACTCATCAGTTGGCCCAGGTCACTATCTCTCATATATATATATGTATTATATGAAGAGTATTTAGCTATAGTAAATATGCTAATAAAACATCATGTTAATGTAATCAAACATAAATAAAAGCCCACTTTATAACTTTTTATGAGTTTAGCATATTTGCAGAATAAAATAATGAAAATAAATCTCACTCCTCTAAAACTTAAAACTAGATATTTAATCTAAAGGATTAAAAGAAAAAACAATATGATACTAAAACAAATTAAATCATCTTCATACTTAAATTTGTATTTTATAAAACAATCTGTGAGATGCAGTGCGGTAGTAGAATTACAGACATAGGATGGGAACTAAACTTATCATTTCTAGTGTTTTGAATGTTACATTGATTCTTGAACAATTAACAGTTCTATTGTTTTATGTATTACAATATTTAATAAATATATTTATTATAAAATTGTTGAAACTTAAGTGATAATTAAAAATCAAAGCATTGTAATATAAATAATTCTTTATGTATCTTAATATATAATGAACTTATTAAATGCATGAAGCTCTAGTAATTGCAATTCCAGAATAAATTATATTAAAATAGTAACTTACTGATGATCAAATGTTATCTTGTGGTTGTTATAATTTCAACCTGTTTATATCAGCAGTATTTATGACTTTTTAAAATCCAAATTGAAATAAAAGTCATAAAGTTATCCTGCTATTTATAAATAATATTTAGAAATTAATATTAAAAACAAAAGAAAGAAGGTTTTATCTTGATTAACTTCTTGCAGTGGCCATTATTATAATTATCAGAATTTCTCTTATAAGCTAATATTTAATTTCTTTTACAAAAATGTTATGCTTAATTGCAATACAATGAGAAAATTGAAAATACTTGATCTAAAATAATGGGAATGCGATTTCTAATTAACTTGTAGATTTTTTCACAATAAATTAAAGCTTATCCCAAATGATCATGAAAATATCATGCTAGTAAATTTTTATTTTACCACAATAATAATATCTTTGGTAGCATGACAATCTCCACACATTCATTGTTTTATCAAATTGATGTGCTCTCACCCATAAGCAAAGATTTAAAATGACAAGTGAATTCATTTATCCTTCAAGCTTATCTATATATAAACCAACTTTTTGTTTTTGTGCATATTCAGGGCTTGAGTCTATTATATGCCTGATTTTTTAAACAATGTTCAAATTGTACAAACATTATTCAAATATTACAGAAGAGAGAATTTATCTCATTTTTAACCACCTGCAATTAATATATAATAATTTATAATCTAAATACATTAATAAATATTTGTATTTTTATACATCACAGTGTTTATTGTAATATCTTTGGGATCAAATCAATCTCCATGCTTACACTGTTTTAATAAATTGATGTGCACTTACCTGTAAGCAATCTGAACATCATTTAAAAAATCAGGCATATAATAGGCTCAAGTGCTGAATATGTATGGTAAGCAAAAGGTTGGCTTATATATAGATAAGCTTGAAGAACAAGTGAATTCATATGTCCTTTTAAATCCTTGCTTACGGGTGAGTGCACGTCAATTTGTTAAAGCTACGCATATGTGGAGATTGATTTGCTTCTGAAAGTATTACAATAAATATTGTGCTGAATAAAAATAAACGTATTTATTAATGTATTTAGCACAATAATTAACTATCCAATGGATATGGTATTTAGATAATAACCATGTTTAAGTCGAAAGAAATTATGGCAATTGTGATTGATTTTAAAATTGATTATGATGACATTTGTGTAATTAATAGTTTTGTTTTTTTTTGGATCATTCATCTAGAATAATGTATCCAGAACTGTGATCTGTTCAATCCTGTGAATGTGATAGTTATTAGTCAGAGATCCTTACGTAAAAAATTTGCATTTTAAAAAAATTGCTTTTTCATTTTTTAAGATCATCATATCCATGATATGTTTTAATGTATATATTGAGAATCAGCATATCAAATATTGATCTTTACATTGCAAATCTTCAAGCCCAGAAACATCATTATCTAAATAATTACTGAAAAAAATAATTATTATATAATGAAATTACTATATCAACACTATAAATAAATGTTTTTCCCCAAGATAAAAAGTTACTGTATGTTATGATAGTTTATTAATTTTTGGCTTAAAATTAAGAATCCTCCAAAATATTTTTTATAGACAGGTTCTCAAGTTTTCAATGTTCCAGAATGATTGATCTACAATGGAGGAACAAGTAACTAAAAGATTCATCCAAACTGGCAATGCCTTGGAAACATTTTCAAAAATAAATATATATCGAAAAATGAAGATTGGGATTATTCAATCTATGGGATTTTCTATTACTATCTATAAATATAAAATTGAATACTAAAGAAAAATTATAATAAAAGATTTGCTAATGAAGACTTGAAAACACTATGGACAAAATAAAATGAGCAAATGATAAATAAGTCAGATTAGATTTAAAATTTTGCTTGAATAACAAATGACTAAGTTGAAACATTTTTCTTTGATAATAATTATGAAATGATCTAATTCTTTAGGAAAGTGCTCAGAAAAGTTAATCATTAATGAAGAAGAGAACAACATCATGTAAATTAATTCCATTATCACAATAAAAACTAAATAAGTAATATGTCATTTTTGAAAAACATCACTTATATTATCACTAGAAGTTGATGTTAATTTGATGTCACCTGATCATATCTTTAATCAGGGCTGCAATTACAATTTCCAAAACCTGAAGCATTGTTACTTGGATAACAGTTTTTTTTTATTATAAATTTTTAGGTAGAGACCATATTTACAAGTCCCTAGTTGGTATCTAAAGTTACTTATTTTTATGTATGGATTTTTGTTGATTTGTAGTGGATTTTTTTTTTATAAACAAGTAATTACCAGTTTTAAATGATAGCTTGAAAAGAAACATTTCCATGAATTATCACAAACCCTCAAAAAAATTAAAACTTTTTAATTTTGTTACAAGATAATCAGAAAATTAGCATTCATTTGTAAATTAGAATATGAACCAAAATAGAATCATGAAAGTGTCAAAGTTTATCCTTTGTTTAATTCATCAGCTTCTTCTTTATGACAAAAAAAAAAAACAATTTGGACAGTTATTATTACAAAAATTGCTGTGTATGTTATCTAATCTTTTAACTTAAAAAAAAAAAAAATGCATTCCATATTCCTCTGAGAATTATAGTTATGGCAGTCCAATACTTGCCAATATAAAACAGATGACAATGAATTTTAAAAGTTATTATTCTTATATTAATTAAAGAACTCAAACATATTTTTGTAGAATATTTACAAAAGCAATATTTACTATTACTATTTTCATTAAAACCTTAAATTGTGTAGCATGAAAACATGATATATAATTATGCATATATAAGAATACATTACTGATATGTTTCTCTATATGTTGAAATAATATTCATTACATTCCTATAATTAACACAGCCTTTTTGTTAAGCATTAGATGAAGTAATTGAATGAATGTTGCACAGGAGATCATATGAGTTCAAGCATTGGAAGTGATAGAATCTAACTATAATCCATGGTATTTTTAGCTTTCAAATTCTCTATCTACACTGGACTAAGTCACACAGGACAAGCATTAGGTGGAAAGGAAAACTAGCTATTGATGGAAATTTAATTGCTTAATCAAATGTTCATTATCATAAACTTTCTTTTCCTATCACTTAAGCATGCTCATGAGGTTTTACACATTTTTAATTAGATTTATTTTTTAATATATGAATATCCATCCTATAAGCAATTATAATAATATCATTTAAAAAGTAGATGAAATCTTTGTGTTGCAAAAAGAAAACTTAAAAAAAGAAGTTGTTAGAGTATCATCTTCATGCTAAACTATTACTGGTTAAGCTAACAATGCCTTAACAAGAAATGAGAATAATATTCTTCAAAATGTTGTGTTCTGTACTAATTTATGTGTTATTAGTAACAGCTGAATGTATTTGGAATAATATAAAATTTGAATTTTCAACTAGATAATGAAAGAAATTCAACATAAAACTTTTGTTAATTTTTTAAAATTCACTTGTACAAATGATACTATTTATTAGTTATCTGGTTTAACTATTTAAATTTAGAAGCAAATATGACATGAAGAAGAGAAAAAATTTTTTCCTGGAATAAAGTTATTGTGCAATGCCTGCCATTTGATTGATTAACCATTACTAACAAATACTCTTAGTATATGAGTTAATAGTGAGAATGAATGCTACAGATTAAGAGGTGTCTTTTAATCTCAATTAATGAAAATTGGAGTGGGGGGTTGAAATATTTTCATCCTGACCAATTGAATGGAACTTTATTGCTGTTTCTGCCTCTTTGACCTTTAAATATCATATGATTGTCTAAAAAAAAAAAAAAAAAAGATAGTAAAATAAGTAAATAAATAAATAAACCAGCATGTGAATAAATAACCTTAAATAATTCACTTCAGAAAAACCATCTCTTTACAAGTGTTTAAGACACTTTAGCTGCAGACATTTCTCTGGCTTGTCAATTTCCATTTCTTAATGGTCTTTTCCTATTTTATCCTCCAGCTCAGAGCAGATAGATTTTTATTTATTAACCATTATTGATTGAATAGCTAGGTTAACTACAAGCTCTTTTTTCTTGAAAAAATTTGAACTTATTTTGAAATCTTGAGTTTTTTTTAATTACTTGAAAAGTCTTTCAGATTCAAATTAGATTTGAATACTGTTTTGCATAGAAAAATATTAACTATTCCATCATATGGTCTATTATGTATGGAATATTTGCATTTACTCTAAACTGTGTTCAATTGTGTGTTTCGAGCATTTTTTATCTTTTAGTAATTAATAAGTAAAGTAGTCCCCCATAACTGGAGTTTCAGTTATTTATAATTCTAAAAAATATTAAATTAAAAAAGAAATTTTAATTATTTAGTTTATAGTACAATCTCAAGGTACTATGATTATAAAATATCTCAAGTGACTAGTAGCAATATATCTTTTACTCTCATTCTAAACCTATTATTTTTTAAAGGACTTAAGCAGTCTGTTGAAAATTAATTTTACTTTGCAGGTTTGTGTGTGAAGTTTCCTACAGGAATTAATTGTTTCCAGAATGTCATTTATTCATTGCATTTTACATTCAAATTCATATTTTTAGGAGTAATCTCTGTCAAACGCATCGACTTAGACCAAATTTGTCCAAAATAGTAAGAAAAATAAAATATATAAATATAAAAGTATACATAAAATTAATTGCTATACAGTTAGATTTTAATGAAAACTAAAACTCTTCTTTTAAAAACAAAATTGAAACATAAACAAATGTATATAGATCATTTATTTCAGAATTTCTATTTTCTTGCAAGATAATTTTCAGGAATAGATTATCTGCATTACCAGTCTCAGAGGGCCTTATAACATTATGCAATCTAGTTTTTTTCCTGAATTCAATAGCCCATATTTTGCTGGAAATAAACTTCTTTTCTGGATCAGCACTTGTAATACAATATTTATAAAAAATTCTTCAAGAAATTGCTTGACTTTTTCACTAATATTTGCCTCATTGATGCTATCACCTGCTATTTGTTTATGATTAAATTAGCAAAAGATTTTCCATTTATTCCATAATAGCTACAACATAAATTACTGAAATTGTTTTTGCTATCTGTGTACTTATTTTTTTATGTATTTATATGATGTAGATCATTGTTTTAATCATATCTTATTCAGAATCATTTTATAGCTTTCTTTTTAAAACTGTTTCCTTTTCATTTCAATATTGATCAATTTTTTGATATTATTTTTTGTGGCTTATAATTAAAATTAAAAGGTATATTTATATGAAAAGAATTTAACAAAAAAAAAATTAAACAAATTGCTGAAGAAAAATTAAACGCAAATAAGTTAACAAAATTTGATAGAGATATCTAATGTTTTATTCAAAGCTGAAACTTTCTGAAGAACTTATGCATGTGATTACTATAATAACCAGTATTAATTATTGTGTAACATTTTCAGTATGCTTTTGTTTTGAAATTTTTTTTTGTATATTTACTTTAATCATCTTTCAAATTTTACTTTTTTGAATCACAGCTAAAATTGTTATAATTCACACATATAAGAGAACAACATTTTAAAATAATAAGTTTTATACTTAAATTTCTGCATTTTCACTGTATTTTTATTTTGATTTTTTTGATGGCATCATTAATGAGCATTCAAATTCACCTTTTATGGTTTGTGAATAAAATTAGTCATATTCACTTAGGAGAATACTTTTAAAGCAAAATATATACATTTTTACCACTACAGATAAAAATAAGTGAACTAAACTAATTTTTAAGCATCTTCTAGTGTTTGTTGTATGACTTTGCTCTTGTTATATAAATCTTGATTCATTGAGAAAAAGTGTTCATTCTAGTAATTATTCACTCTGTAAGTTTACATTGTAGTACCAGATGTCACTGCTTTTTGCATATAGTATAAATTTATTTCTATATATGCATATATTTATAAAGGTATACAATTTGATACCGCTATACTCAGGTATCTATATTCTATTTTATGTTTAATTGTCTCTAAACACTCATAATACTGGGATAATTAATTGATGAATTTAAGGTTCAGAGTACTTTATGTACATAAAATATAGGTTCATAAATAGTTAAACAATACAGCAGAAAACAAAAAATAAAAATGAAACATTTAACCAACCACAAGAACAAGATAGATTTAAAAGTGTTTTTAGTACAGTGGATTATATTCAAGTATTGAGAGAAGTTATAGAAAAGAACAATGAATATGAGTTGCCATTATGCTTTGGATTTGTAGATTATGAAAAGGCATTTGATTCTATAAGCATTTCTTCAGTGATTAAAGCATTGCATTGGATCATCAAGGTATAGACCCAAGATATTTTATATTCTGAACAATATTTATAAAAATGCAACAGCAACAATTATAATAATAGTAGTATGGTTAACATTGAGAAGTGTGTAAGACAGGGTGACTCCATATCTTCAAAACTTTTTACTACAGTGCTGCAAGAAGTATTTTGTGGATTAAAATGGAAAGCTCAAGGAATAAAAGAAAATGGAAATTATTTTTAGATTTTGCAGATGATGTAGTTGTTTTTGCAAATAATGTTTCAGAGCTTCATGAAATGTTGCAAGACATATCAGATGGAAGAAAGAAAGTAGGTCTAAAATTGAACATTAAAAAAACTAAAGTAATATTCAATGGATTTTCTCGAAAGATGAAAACAAAGATTGATAATGATGAGTTAGAAGAAATTAATAACTACAAGTATCTTGGTCAGATTATTATTACAGATGGAAACATAATGGATGAATTAATCATAGAGAATTAAATTAGTTGGAGTGCTTTTGGTAGAAATAATATTAAAAAGAAATATGCTTATGTATTTGAAAGGAAAGGTTTTTAATAAATGTGTTTCATCAGTTCTTACTTATGGATCTGAGACTTGAACACTTAACAGAAGAGCAATACAGAGTCTTCAGACCAATCAAAGCAGTGTGTAGAGATGTACATTAGGAGTAATAAGAACAGATCAAAAATGAAATACATTGGTAAGAACAAATAAGTGTTGCTGACACTGTTAAAAGAATTAAGAGACTGGAGTAGAGTTGGTATGGACATATCACTAGAAGAGATGATAGTAGATGGACAGTTGAAATCTTATACTGGATTTCAAGCAATTGTAAAAAAACCCAGAAAGAGATCACATATAGTTGGATAGATGAAATAAGGAAGGTCACGAGTGATGTGAAAAAGAGAGGCTAGTGATCAGAGAAGATGGATTGAAATTGGAGACATGTTCATTTTGCAGTGGATTGGTGATTGTTGACGATGATGATACATATAAAAAAATTTGCATTCCTAATATAAATCTTTTTTTTATTGCTATTTATATTATTCAAGATTTTGGATATTTTCTGAAAGTATATTATGCCTAGCATTTGGGTACTTCAATCAAGTTATACATTTGTTTCTATCAGGGATAATATTTGCTTAGTGCCATATCACTAAAAAATTCATTTTGCTAATATTAAGAAAAAAAAATGTAGTCACTGTATCAACAGTCATGATACAATGAGATTATTTATTCTTGTCTATACACCAAGTCAAATAGATAGTTAACAAAACTTAAGATGATTCTTCTAAGACTAATTTTATTAACATATCTGGAAGTAGAAAAAACTAGATGGGTAATAGACTTTTGTTATGCACATTTTATATATTCTCAATAACTTCAACACTCATAACAAAACAATTCTTTCATTATTGAATTGATCATTGCACATTGTATGGAATTGGTTACAAAATCTGGTTTATGTAACAGGAATTGGTTTTACCTCTCATCATCAGCGACATAGTAAAGAGTGACTGACTTCAAAGAATTTTAAGAGTTTCTAATCATTTTTAATAATACAAAGCTTACAAGTCAACTTAGCTTGTATTGAGACATTTTTCGTCAATAATTTTGGTTATTCCATTCGTATCTTGCTTCACTAACAAAAAAAGAGAAAATAGCTGACCATTGATCTAGTATTGAAATTAAATTTCTTACACTATTTTTGTGAGACATAATGAAAAGAAGGTAAGGCAAAAGACAAAAGAGGATGGTTGTACTGCTCTTTTGATAGGATGACTATTAATGGATATGAGAGAGAAAAAGTTTGATAAATTTGGCATATATATGGTGGTAATATCAGATTATTAACCTACTGAGTCCATAAAAAAACCATAATTTAGTTTGAATTAAAAAACTTTAGCTCTCTTTAATTCGTTTCATTTATTAGTATGTTATCCTTCTTCTTTACTTTATATGAATAAATAAATAAATAGATGAATAATTATATATATATAGTGGAAGATTATATTCAGGTATTTTTTATATGGCAATAAGGATATTAAAATTTATACAAAGATTTTAAAAAAAATGTATTTTATAGTTTGCTTAAGAGAGATCCAGTTTTTATTCGAAAAATTGTTTCAAAAACAGTAAATAAATAATCTAATGCCTTATTACTTGAGAATAATAAGAATTTGGGCACTGGAAGTGATGGAGCTGGAGCTAAAATTTATTAATCTTGAACTCCAGAGGCTATCATTCTATTTATGCAGTAAATTATGCAACTAAATAAACTTTAAAAAGGAACAACAACATTGATTACTTTTATTAGTAGGATATGACCAGATAGAAAACACTGGAGAGCTGAACTTTAATTAAGAAAAGTTTATAAAAAAAGTTGTTGCAGAGGAAGTTAAAAGATAGCAATATAAGATGCTAAATAAATGGACTAAAGGACTAGTGTATAATAAATTCAAATTTATAGTTCAGAGATTGCTTTTTATAGTCATTGCAAAACTCACCTTTAACTTTTTTTTCTTTCTTTTTTTTTTTTTTTTTTGGGGGGGGGGGCTTATTTGTTTACAAATACTGCTATTGGATGATACATGGGGTATGTTATCTGCTGGAAAGCATGTTTTACAACAACAAACTTCTCAAAGGGCTCTTTAATAACCAAGTAATTCAACTTATATGCTTTCGTATCACAATAATGCTAACTATTTTGTGAAAAATTTTGTCTTGTGATGTTGCAGCTGACTCATGATGTCATTTTCTAATGGCCGTTTGTAAATATAGTGATTTAATCTTTGTATGTTTTTAATTGTCATAGTTAGTCAAGATTCATGTGTGAGATATATAATTTATGCTACCAAAGCAATTAAGATTTAAGCGATTTCAACTTAATAAATTAATAATGAAGGCAAATTACCAAGTCCAAATAGATTCATATTTTGATATGTTTGTTATTCAACTATTTATAATTATTTTTGTTTTATAAAAAAGTATATTTGATAAAGAATGGAAATATTTAATTAACAATCTGCGGCCATGTGTTTTTAATCTTTCTTTACTTGTATTGTTTATGGTTACTATCATTCATCTTTTTTTAAATTTCAATTTGTTCTTGAAATAATTTTACAATTTAATGTTAAGAAGAAAAAATTTTATAATTAATATTTGTTGTCACTTATTTTTATATCGTAAACTTTTTTTAAAACGACTGTCATTTTTATTTTTATTTTGAAAGACTAAATCTAATATTTTTATTTAATTATTATCATTTTGAATATTTTTTTGCAATTAATTTTTAATGCTTTGATATTTCATTTTTTTAATCTATATTTTTTTATTATTATTTTTAACCTATTTTTAAATAAAAAATAACATTTATCTAAATGTTTTTTTACAGTTGTCTGCAATTTTATTTGAATATGGTAATGTAATATATGCACATATATTTACATATATAAAAGATTCAGAAAATTATGCAAAATCGTGCTAATTTGCGATCAATGCTGGACATATATAAATAATATCATTAATATTTGAATACAAGTATAATTTATAAAATTGGAGTTTAGGTGTAATTAGAGGGGATTTGAATATAGACTTTCAAGCTTCCTTAAGCTATCCACTCTATCTCATGCAACTGATACACATGACCACACACATGTGAAAAATATAAATGATTTTGTGCTGAACCAGCACTCATCAGTTGGTCCAGATCATCATCTCCTACACATAATATTAATCAGTGCTTATTTTATATTAAGATAGCAAATTTTCAAACTTTAATGGACAGGCTTCAATCTACTCTACCCTTCAGCCATCAATAGTATTGAAAGTCTGAAGATGGAACACCCAAATCCTTGTTGATTCAGGTAGCCAAGTTGCTTAACATGTTACATGTGAGCATATTGCATTATAATAGTATTTCACTGACGGATGAAGGATTTGGTCCTCAAAGGACTACTACTGTTAAGAGTAGAGAGGCACTATGTAAATACCATGTCATAAAGAAATCTGGAATCAGATCTGATTTTAACCAAATGAATGGACAGGAATGTCCGTTTTTTCATTCACTTGTAACCAGTTGTAGTTAATTAATCAACTTCTAAAAATAAGGATGAAAGTCAAAGATAGCAAGATGATAATGGGTTAGTGACGGGAAGCAGACATGTATAATATTAAACTTTTGAGAACTTTCTCAAAAAAAAAAAATTAGAAAGTATAATAAATGGTGTACAATCGCTTGTTTTTCCCATTATAAGAGAATGTTGTTGGTGAAACTGCAGAACAGTGGTGAGATTAATGTATGATGAAAATCTAAGATGGCTAAAGAAAGGTAACAGAAAAGTACAATGGTGGTGGGCATTTTTGAGAGGTTGATTTGTGAAAAACCATTATAGTGCATTATGCTCACATGTAATAGAAAATTATTTAACCCAACATATCTTTCCATTTTCACCAACTTAATATATTATAAAATCAAATCATCCTATTAAATAATTTAAAAATTTTTAATATCCAATCATAACAATATATAAAATGAATGAGATTTCTATTTGATGCTTATTCCAACAATTGACAAATCATATCCAATTACTCTTCAGTTTACTAAAGATAAGTTATTAAAACTTTAGACTACAACTGTCAAAACATATGATAAAATTTAATATTTAAACTAAATTTACGATCCACACTAACAAACTTTAAATATAATTAAAGCAAGTCACTTTAATTTGTAACAGAATAAATTATATTATTATTACCATCTTTATAACTGAATAATATTATGATGTTTATGGCTATATACTAATTTAATGTAATATTGATTTTAATACCTAAAATAAAATACATGAATATTTCATTGCAACTACCTTTACTCATCTTTAATAATCATATTTGCATCTTTATCAATCATCAAATCAATTCATATATACTTTCTATTTTAGTGTATCTATTACTTGTTACTAACAAAATAATCACAATAATCTTGCAATTACTTGATAAATATTTAAGAATGTCAAATCATTTTTATTACTGTATAAAATATATACCTTGTTGGATAATAAGCATTACATTCAATACAAAGAAAATGATATGTAATTACATTTCTTATCCATCCTGTGTTTTTGATTTCCGAATTATTTTTATAACCACTTCTAATGATGTATGTGGTATAGTTAATTAGTGAATATTGTCTCTTCCAAATATGATTAACCAATAAATTTATATTATAAATTGAATGACAACCAAGTAAATTTATTTGATTTAAATTAATTCAAAATTTATTAACAAATTAATATAAATTAAAATCAAATATATATATATATGGCAAATAAACATTTAAAATATATGCATATAATTTGATTATGCTTTAAACAATAGGTTTTCAATTGACATTAACTTAAGTAATTGCACCTCAATCTCCACTGACTATATACTAAATATAAACACATATGTTTATGTAACACAAAAAAAAATATTGCTGAATGTTTATACTTATTCTTTCTATACTTTATATAAAAATATAGTTAATCAAAATATAAATATATTTATATGCAAGAATAAATTTACTTATGACATAATCTTATTGAACTCCTAATGTAAGTGGCATATCTGAAATTAATTTGTAATCAATAAATTAAAAAAAGTTAATATTTTAAATTAAAATAATAATTACTACGCTGCAAGATATAAATAGATCACTACGTAACCTAATATTTCTATCAGTAAATACTATACATTTAAAATGAAGAGAAAAAATATGTAGCAATAATAATGATAAATATAAGCAAATGACTTTAATAATAATTTTTAAATAACACATTTCAAAAATTGTATCAGAGTTTTAATGTTTTTTTTTAAAATCACGATCCAATATTTTGTTATTCCAGAGAAAGAAATATTAAGAAAAGCTATAAGGTTCGAAGTGCATTTTTAATTCAGATATTTGATATATAAGGTTACAAGTGTGCAAACAGTAATTTATATACATGATGATGCAATATAGATATCCTTTCATTTAGCAAGTAATCAATTCATAAAACATTATAAATGAACAGGCGCTAGTTTCATCCATTACAATGCTATAGAAATTGAACCAATTTTATCCCATGTATAAATAATACATCAGTAGGTGAACATAATCTTTGTGTACATTTTTTCTGTTGTTAATATTTAGATTCATCATTGAAAATTAGGTAATATACATTTTTAAAGCGAAGAAACATTCTGATGATTTTGAAACACTAGGAATTAATTTTCATATTTTAATAAATCATCATCTTTCACAAATTCTGCAACCTTGGCCATTCAACAGATGAACATTATTGCTTTCGCCCCATCATTCTATCCATTTCACAATCATGTACTTTTAAAAATAAATTAATAAGAAGGAACTTAGATTCACTTCTATTGAAGCCAAAATAGAAAGAAAGCATTTAATCTGCTTAATTCTATTTATAAACTTTTTTATAGTCATAAGAGAAACTATATCAGTGTTCTATATTAACTATTTAGTCAATTGTAGTCACCATTCCATAAATAAAAATCTTATTACACAATAATGACAAATATATATATATATTGTAATTATCACATACAGTAAACATTTCTAAGTTTTTAAAATACAAATAAAATCCTTTCACTCCAACATAAATTAAATAATTAAGACTAATGGAAATCAACCTTTTACACCTATCTTTCAAATATAATATACAAATAAAATCAACAAATATAATAGAGACATTAATACATTTAGGTGTATTGTTTGTAATTTATTATCATGAATGTAATAACAAAAGAACAATAATTTTATCCAAACTATATGCTTTATTATTCACATCCATTTTAAAATGAATAAAGGCAATTCACAGTCTTATACAATACAATTAATAATAAATATTTTTTTTATATATAATATTGTCATAGCAGTACAGTTCAATGCTTTATTGCTAAGACATCCACCATCAAAATCACACAAGAAAGAAAAAAAATTTATGACTGACATTTTACCACATCTGTGAAACTCATCTCAAACTTCAGTAGTTACAGTAGCGAACTTAAGCCTGATTTTGAGGGAGACTTTATGTTATAAGAATTGTTCCAATGACATTCTAAAGAAGTGCAATTGTGATTGTTTTTATTGGGATAGGATGGCAGAGAATAGAATATATTGGAAATCTATAATTAAACATAGTATTGAAGTATTTCATAAAGAAAAGTTTTCTGCAAAGAAATTAAAAGACAGCATAGCCGAATATCAAATAAACAGAAAAATAAATCAGGAAACTCTATGTGTAGACGTATTTATGTTTCTCATATTGGTTTATATAGTCATGCAAATGATTGTTGATGCTATAATTAATTTTCATATACATAATGTTTTTATTTATTTCTTTTTTGGAGGATTTAACTTTTAACAAATATTTCGTTTAAGGTTTTATGCCTTTTTTTTCTTTAAAACTAAGTTGTTGTTTTTTTCGGCTTTTATAAATTTAATTCTATTTTTTATATATATAAAAAAGACGAAAGTCAGACAAATTAAAAATAACCATTTAGATTATTAAAGTTATTACTGTAGCACATGATTGTTATAATTCTCTTTTTGACATATTGTAACCTGGCAGCCTCCTTTTCGTCTAATGATTCTTTCTCTAAAGTCTGTTAATAGGATTATGTCCTAAATTGTGCTGTTCGGTGAAAGTGACTAATTTTTTTCCAACTTCTTTCTTCTTTTTTTTTTTGAGTTTATTGCTGCTATTTTATGAGTTTAATCACTGGTGTGAGAATTAGAGATGACAACTGGCATTCAGTTGATAATGTCCTCACAAGCAAGCGACTTTCTTTATTCTAGCGTTTTTATAAGTTATCGGAAATATGCTGTATGGTAATAGAATATTGTAGAAATTTTTTTTAAGGAAAAAATCATTTACATATATATGAGATATACATATATTATTTTTAAAATATATATAAATTCTTCTTAGTATATATTACTGGAAATGAAACGGATTGTTAATTTTCTGTGTATGTGTGAAGAAAATCTTTGCCTAAATAAACTATCAGATACATATTGCTTTATATATTTTGAATGTATGTAACATTCAGAGAGAAAAAATTAAATTAGACAGCTATCCTGGCCTTGAATAAAGTATAGAGTGCATTATTTTTTGTTTGTGTATATGTTATGTGTTTTGATTGAAGACAAGATGGTTGGAGAAGGGAATATTACGATCAAGGATGGCCTTTGATCATCATCGATCGGTGATGGTTCGCCATTTATTGACAGCTCTTTAACACAGTTTATTATAATATTTAAATATATATATTGTCTATACTAAACTTGATGTAATTATAAAGGATAGTTGGAGAGTGGAGAAAAGTGAAGCTTGTCAATTAAAGTTACTATCTTGATATAAATTGAATACTGATTATATATATGAGAAATGGTGATCTGGAACAACTGATGAGTGCTGGTACAGCACGAAATATATATATTGGAAATCATTTCTCTTTTTCCCATGTATGTGGATATGTGTATCAGTTGTATTAGATTGAATAGATGTAGGGAGCTTGAAAGTTCGAGTTCCAACCCTTATAATTATAATATTTAATGTTTAAAGATGCACAATGCTTAAGATTTAATAGAGAGAAAAAATATATATATATATTTTTTCCCCAGTATATCTCGATCAGTACTTTTATGATATATTTAATTAAATTTCTATTTTTAATTTGTTAGTACAGTATATTAAGACACTTTAATATTTGGTCTAATGTACTTTTTTTTACTATTATTATATAAGTTTTCTAAACAAATTAGTGATACTGTTAATAAATTAAAGTGATATTAAATCTTCAAAGTTCAATCTACAAATTATATACTGCTTCAATCAAAATATTTTCCAATCTCTGCAAGGCACATGATTTGAAAGGAATTCGTAAAATCATGTCTTATACAATAAATAGTCAAAATAAAAGTCATAGATCACATGACCCTATCTCTTAAGCTTGTAAGTTATAAACAGTGAGGATTGCCAATTCCTCTACAAGCTTTATGATAAATGCTTAGCCAGAGCCAGCACTTAAAATATCTCTGTCAAGAACCCTTCCCCAAACCCCTGACCATGGTTTCGTGCTTTGGCACTCCTCAGAGAGGTGTCAGGGTAGGTTCAGACACTAGATCTAAAAATACCAACCCAAAGCTAAGCACTTAGCTAAAAGTTATCTATTGATAAAATGGGCTTTGCTAAAATGGGATCTTTAAATTAAAAATTGATATTTGTAACATCAAATGGATTATGAATAGAAATGAAATTGCTATGTTTGATGTGGAATTAATCTCTCATGGTATGACCTGCAGAGATTGTTTTTTTTTTTTTTAGTGTACTAATGGGTAAATATTGCTTCAATTTGGCTCATAGGTTTATTATAAAAAAATATTGAAATTTTCAAAGATATTTGAATACCATTGCTAACAATGAAATAACTCATACTAGATACTTTCTTCCAGGTTATCCAATACCAGTTATCTTGTGGTTGTCCAGCTTTAAATAAATGATTAACTTAGATGGATTTTTGAAAGGCCTTAGTTTAAATATTTTTTGGCAATCATTGTGTTTAGAGAATAATTTTAGATTTCATTACAATGTTATAAATAATTGTTTTTAGATCCTCATTAAAATTTATATTAATTAATTAGTTGGTTATAGTAAAGCCAGAGTTATTTTTTAAGTGTGGAAAAATATTGCAATATGATTTTTTTTTTTTTTTACCTATATTATTAGAATCAGTTAAAGTACAGAGTTGTCATAAATAATACCAGTGTTTCTAAACAATACAATTTTGGTATTTAGGTTTAAAAATAAATGTTTTGCAATTAATAGAATTTTTTTATTTGTTTTGATACCTGACTTTTTAAAAAAAATACTTTTTGTTTTAGCTGGTAGCTAAAGCAGAGAATAAAAGTGTTGGTAAAATAAACACTAATATTTTTTTTATATAAACAATCCCATTCTTCAGGAAGCCTTAAATTTTTAAATAAAAATATAGTTATAAAAAAATTTACTTAGTAATTTTTTTTTTATCTAAATCATTTTCATGGAAACACCTAAATTTAATCTTACTTGCACAGTTTAGTTCAGCAGTAAAATTGCTTAAGGATTTATGTGATCTCCAAACACTAGAAATGATTGAGTTCTGTTATGATTTAATAATCTTTAGCTTTTGATTTTTTATTTACCACTTTACTAAGCACATAGGATAGCATGTCAATGGAAATGATAAACTCAAGAACTGAAAAATTCTGAATCAATTCTCATTTGAAAAAGTAAAAAAAAAAAATCTGTTTGGTCAATTGAATTAAAATAATGTAGTCTATCTGTCACTTTAGTGCTCAGACATCATGTGATACTCTGAGCAACTAGCTATAAGATTACAATTATTTTTACTCTTAAGGTGTATTTTTTTGCTTGTTATAATTTATTTTGCCTCAATTTTTGTTATTAAATGGGAAGCATGAATTATGTAAATATGTTAGTTTTTTTTATTATTATTTGGTATTATAACCAAAGTATTTCATTGTATTTGCAAATAATAACCATTTTAAATTGAAATTAAAGATATATAAAATTATGTATATAAAGAGAAGTTGAAATAGAATTATTTGAGGTAAAAATAAATAATTGTTAGTATCATAAGATGTGGGAAATTTTAAAATGTCAAAACATTTTACAACTCAGTTGTTTAAAATTTAATGTACTTTATTCCTGATGTTCTGTGTAATTAATTCCACAGTAAAAGGAACTGGTTAAGAATGATGGCAGACTTAGATCATGAAAGGTCAGTCTGGCTATTTCATTGGGATTGCTGCAATAATGTTTATCATTTTAATATCTGCACTAAACATACAATAAATAAGTATGGAAAATACAAACACTTCAGTTAATTTAACATTAAAATTAAAGTCATTTTAGAAATAAAGTTTTTGATTTTGACAGTACACACATTGATTCATAACCTCTTACAAAAACATGATTCCTTTAATATATCAGAGGCCGTTCAACCGACGGACAGACCTCCTCCTCAAAAATGCTGGCTAGACCAGGTTCTCCAGCTTCTCAATCAATTTACATCTACTTTACAAAATCCATATAATACAAAAATCACCATCTGGGAAGCCCACCGTAAAATCAACCTGAAATCAACTCAATTTTGCCAATGCTTGGCATCACTAATCATAGAATTACTTCAATATTCAAGTTCTTAGCTTTAGAGCCTAAATTTTTAAACTACCTAGTAAAAGTAAATCTGGGAGCCATGCCTACCAACTGGTTCCTCCACCACAAGAGATTTCTTAACAACATTGACTCTATCTGCCCAATCTGCAAGAGGCATGATGAGACATTTGACCACATAATTCGCTCATGTACCGGACTTGGTAGTATCAAACTTTTAATTTTCCAAAACAGTAAAATTGATATTTACAGAATCCTCTCGCTAAAAGAATCTCTACAAAGTAAGCAGTTTCCAATTATAAGAATGTCAGTATTTCTCACCCACTCTATCTGGAATGTGAGATGCAAATTAGTATTCTCAACTCCTCCACCAGACCCAGACTTCTCTTTTAAACAAAATCGAACATAAAGACATGACCCTTTCCTCCTCCAAATTTTTATTTGAAGAAACCTGGAATCTATTCCAAATTCCAAAGCCCAATACATTTCCAGATAGCTGATAACAACAATCTATAAACCACAGGATTTATTCCATACCCTGGGTTAATATCTCCATAAATCATCCACTATCAATCCAGTAGTGACATTATAGACTCTTATTTAGTCAATGTACTATAAAAAGTTAATGTATTAAAAAACCAATATTCTCCCTAAATAAAATTCTTTTAAAACTAAAGTACAGTTATGTGCTTATATAATATTATTTATTTGCAGAATTATATAATCATTTTAGATTATATATTCTATTAGATTTAACTGTTGAGATCCACAACGCTTTATTAATGGACTGTAGAAGATGTTATAATTATCATTATTACTATGTTATAATGTCAATAATAACTTGCCACTTTTTAAATTTATACAAGTTCAATATTTTTTCTTCATAAATCTATAGATTTTCTATCTCTTACTTGTCATTTTATATTAATTCTGACTGATAAAAAAATGTCATATTGATTTATATTGCCATTTCAGTCCCACATAATACAAAAATATAGTGCTAATGTGACAAGTATTCCTAATATATTTTTCCCAATGTCTATGTATATACATATAATTAGGAATGCTGCATGTTTATGATAAATTGTTCTTTTAGAGAGCAACCTTCCCAATTACATACAAACATGTAATTGTGCTTAATATTATCTGTTTATTTGTTAATCATGGAATATTTAGCTACTGGTTTTAATTTATCAATAAATTTAAATTGCAGGTAAAATAAAAAGAAGAAAACTATGTAACGTCCACTATGAATGAAAATTGGACCCCCCCCCCCCCATGGTAAAAGATGTACAAATTAAAGAAAGATAATATTGAAAGATATTATAAAATAATGCATTCTGATTTTGATAATGATTTCATGTGAAGTATATAAAAAAGTTGAGATCTTCAAAATAAGAATTAAGAGAAACAATTAGATTAAATATCAGAAAAATGCAAATGTTTTCATCATCATCAACCATTATCAATCCACTGCAGGATGAAGGTCTCTCCAAGTTCAATCCATCTTTTCTGATCTTTAGCTTCTCTTCTCCACATCACCCCTGCACACTTTATTTCATCCATCCATCTCACATGTGCTCTCTTTCTGGGTCTTTTACAATCTCTTGGAATCCAGTTTAAAGTTTCAATTATCCATCTATTATCATCTCTTCTAGCAATATGTCCAGCTCAACTCCACTTCAGTCTTTTAATTTTTTCAATGAGGTCAGTAACACCTGTTTGTTCTCTTACCTAAACATAGCTTTGGCTCTCCACTTTATGCAATGTTGTAATGCTATTGTTCTTATATAGCTCAACAAATTAATACCAGTTTGAAGTACCAGTTTCATCTTCAAAGTGTCTAAATCTTTAGATGTTAATGCAATTGCATTGCTATTTATAAATATCAAACACTTACTATTTAATCATTTACATTTAAATAGTAATTACATTTATGGATAGAATTTGATGCCAGTAATATAAATTGTGGAAATAATAAATCTTTCTCCAAGATGATCATTTATTGATTAATGGTTACTAAAATAAATATGAAATAATGATCATAATCAAAGATATACTGTACAATTAATTAACTCTTTTTCAAGATACTGTTATCAGATCAAGACAAAATGAAACAATTCCAACAAGACAATTGTGTTTCTTATTCTTAATAACAACTTGACTCATTTTACATTCAGATCCAGCATTTATGTTCACAAATTTATAAATAATAGTTTTTTTTATAAGAGACTATTAACTTTTTAATTAATATGGCCAATATGTATATATTATGTTAATATGATCTAAGGTTTAATATGATGAAAACAACAATTTCCTGTTGCATATATTGTTATAATAATAGATGTACCAGATGCCCTTATTGTTTTAAATACATATTTATATTGGCGTACTACAAGTATTATGGAGTTCAGAATAAAATAAATAAAATAGCCTTTAAATAGTCCAGTACTGGATAGAGACCTCTCCAACAATCCTCTAAAGGAATATTTTTTTACTTTAATAGTTAATTGTTGATTGATTATGGTTTCAAATTTTTTTTTATTTTATCCTCTGAATAAGAGTAGCTAGATACCCATTTACTGATCAGTAATTGGATGGATAGCAGGGTCGGTGAAGAATAAACCTAAGCTTGCTTTTAACTATACAAGTGTTCTTATTAAGATTACAAGAAGAGTTTTAATACTAGGCCATGGCATGTTAAGCAGATGAGCTAATCATTATGTTATTATGGGCATGGAATTGAGAACCTATATCAGTTTTTCAGAAAATTCAATTTTTTTTTTTAATAAATTGAGGACATAATAAAAATAAATCTTTAAAAAAGTATTAATTCTATTAGACATTTTATTATTATAACATGAAAACAATAATATTAATTTAAACAAGAATTTATATATTCAGTGTATATATATATGGGTTTTTTAAATTTGGTTTGTAATTTTTAAACTGTTAGCTTATTTTTTAGATCTTTTATATTTCTTTGTTGTCTTGTGTTATTTTTTGTTTCCATTCCAGGGGAATGATAATCATTTAAATTAATTACAAAATTTATAAGCTTATCTCAGTATAATTTACTATTAATACATTATTGTTATAAAAATAGTCTATGAATTTTACAATGGAGCTGAGAACTATTTTTGTTCCAAGCCCTCATCACATACAAATGTATATAGCATATAATAGTTCATGTTTTGTTGACAAGTCTTGAATATAAATATAAATATTGTTTATTATACTAAAAGTGTACAGTATATTATTAAAAAAAAATTTTTAAAAAAATAATAATGTTCTTAATAACTAATTGAGAAAGCATATTTACATATATATTTACAATTTCATCAGTTATTTTAATGTTTTTAAGACTAACAGTTCCAGAATTTAAAATACAACCATTCCCCTATTTGCAGTGAATAGCTTGGAATTGTGTTATCCAAATTTTTGATTAAATTCTTCATAGAATCTTAAAACTTTTTGATACAATATAAGACCATCAAGCATAAGGTTCTTAAAATTCATATCATTTAACTGTTATAAATTTTAAGGTTTTTTTCTGTTTTAATCAAAAAATTATTCCTTACTTTACTTATATAACTTTAGCTGTTTCAGGTGCACAGACAGCGGTGGTGTGAGTCTTCTACTTTTTATAATTTCGTTGATAGGTGAATTATTCTTTTGAAACATGGTCAATTTTTTAATCTTTTTTTTTTCCTTATTTAAAGAAAAAAACTTTACAGCTTATATCATTTATTGTACTACAATACATTTTACTAAAAATACTACATTATTGGATTGCATTTAAATCATAAAGAATACATAATTTAATAAATTTATTTTTGAGATTTGAGAACATTAAATTTATTGAAAAAAAAAAAGGCTGCCATCTTAATAAGTTTATAAATTTCAATGTTTTTATTATATGTTTATATATATTAAATCATAAAGTTTGATACAGCATAGTTCAAAGCTTCATTGTAAATCTTATTTTATACTTTAGACAGATAAAAGTAACTGTAATTATTAATTTATATAAAATGTATCCTTAGAAGCATTTTTGCTTTGGCTTTGTTTTAATTAGATAGGTCAAGGAATAGTTTTCTGTAAATTCAGTGTAATAATTATCAAAATTCTTTGGGTTTGTGCATGTGATTAAAAAAAAAGAAACAATTGTTGATTGGTAATGAATTATTTCATTTGGTTTGAACTCATAATTTCATATTTTGATTTGAAGTTAAACCTGATGAGGGATTCATTTTTAACTGGTGAATAATTGGTTAGAGCAGAAATTCTCTGTTCAACCTTCACCATGAAATAATATATTTACATTTTTAGTATTTGAGATGGAACTTTTATGCTGCAATAATTAATATCTCAACCTGCCTTATCTAAAGCTACTAAAAGGATCTCCCTAGTTGCATATATCTTATCCATAATTAACTATACAAGAGAAAGCAAACTCAAAACCATAGCAGTATCCAGTAAACTGAAACTCAAGTTATTTGTTAAATAATATTGGTAAGATTCAGTACTATATTTATAAGTATAGCCCACATTACTCTGATATTCACCATAGCGATGTAATAATCAACCTCCTAGTTTGTGATAACACAACTTTTCTGTAATGAGCGTTTCAAGATCACTAATTAAAAATGAATTTCTTTTTTTTAACTGGAAAAAAAAAAAAATCTGAAAGATTAAAAAAAAAAAAAATTAGAAACAATTGAATTTGTTGCTAGATTTTCCATTAAACTGGGTTAAGATTTGAGATTTTTACACTCTTTACAAATTTTGTTAATTAATAAGGTAGTGTGATTAAATACAACAGATTACCAATGAAAATTAATGTCTAGAAGTTCTCTTTTTTTACATATGCTTTCATTGAATCAAGGCCTAATAGCCAGAAATAAAACAGTCTTAAAATACACATATTTTCAGTTCAGATGTTCTTAAGTTACCCAATTTTTTAAAAAATCTTTGATAAGTATATAAGTTACTGCTATTTCACTATAATAAAATTAATCGATTGTTAGTATGTGATAATATAATTAATATTAAATAAATTCTCATCATGGTTAAAAAAAAATTTTTTTATTGTTATTTTACATTTATCTTTTTATAACTAGGGTGATTTAAAATCACAAAAGGGTTTTTAATTAATATAGTTTTCATTTATATTGTAACATAGGAAAGAAGAAATGTCTAATAGCTCATGTATATGGTTGTATGAATAGAAATGGATATTCTATTTCTAATTGCCACATGTTGATTGACATTTTATGTAAAGGAATAAAGTATTGATACGAAAAATGTATTCATTATTTTATTGTACATAGCAGAAATACTGACCTTAGTTTTTAATTAATAATTAGGGTGATGGCGATGATTAAATCATGTATTTTTATTTTGTAAATATATTGAAGAACTAAAAGAAACATGGATTACATTTTCTGATCATCAATTTACAATCATCTATATAAGATAGCAACTCTCTCCTTACGTAGTACCATCCAGTGCAAGCCACCATAATTACTGGATGCTAGAAGATTAGTGCATCAAAATCCTTATCTAATGCCTATTCATCCAATATCCCCAGACTAGTTTTTAGCTTGTGGTCTTCATCAGTGAGGAGCCTTAGATCTGAGAATACTGCATCTAGATTTTTGAATCATGTGATGTTTTAGTGGTTTATCTATATATGGATTGGATTAAGAGTCGTATCATCTAGTAGCCTTATTTATATTCAGAACCTTTTATGGAAGATACATATAATATTCTAATTTCTTTCCTATTCTGACATATTCCACAATCCAAAACATAAGCATGATAAGGAGCACAAACAAATGAGACAACACTTAAATAAGAACAGCACTGACACATTTTATTTTAAATAACAAAAATAAATAGTTTATTTAAAATAGTTTTATTAATTAAAAATTATTCATGGTTATATGTGCACACATATAATAAAAATATATTTTTGAATTGATCAGAAAAATATATTGGCTTGCTTTTTTAAATGAAAAGGATGTTTATAAGAACTCCAATATTTACCTTCATTAATCAATTTTAGCTTACTATATATATATCACTGCTACACCTAAATAACTTTATTATCAAATAAACATTTACATTTTCAATGAACCAAATCAATATCTTATATATAAAATCCCTATTTTCTCCCGTTGTTTGATTAATGAATGTTTCTTTGTAAAGTTGTCACGTGTCAAATTTAAAGCCATTTCACCATTAACAGAAGAGTTGTCCATAACTGTTATATATCAAATATAACAGGTATGTATATATGTAATACTTTAAATTTTAATTTAGCTTTATTAATACCTTACCGGATACATTTCAGAACTGTACCAAACAGGTGGGTTGTTCCAAGCATTTTTTTTTTTTTTCAATTGCGACTTTGGTTTTATATATATTAAATCTTTAAAAAAATGTGTTAAATTAATCAATTCAAGAAACCTATTACAAAAACAATGGTCTTATTAAAAATAACTATTACTATGTTTGTTTGTAATGCTGTCATTAATAACCCAAATTTTTTTATGAAGTTGATCTCCATAATTATTAAAATCTTTTGTTAAAACAACCATTTTTTAAAAAAGATAGCTTTTGCAAGGATGATTGTATAGTATTTGGTATTATAATAAGCCTTTCACATTATTATTATTATTATTATTATAATGAATCATAATAAAAAGTATATTTTATAAATACAATCAAAAAGTAATGGGGCCTGTATATAAAATCTTACAGCAAATTTAATAAATCATAAGCTTAATGACCTTATACCTTTCTAAAGTTATAGATTTGCCTTCATATATTATTTTGCACACATTTTATTATTGATATATATGTGTTGATAAATAAATTATTGATACATATATTATTTTTTTGATTTTGTTTGCTATATATTAAAGCTATAAATTCAAGAATAAATGTGTACATAATTACTTTTTATTGATAAATTATATTTGGGGTGATGTGATGCACTGTGACTTCTTCTTATACAGTCAGGAAACTCTCAACAATTATGCCCAGAGAAACCTGTTAGCCACTTTACCTTCCCTTTCCATTCCCCGCCCTATGTTTTCCCATATCCTGCTCCATCCCATTTCCACAACATAATATTTGTCAATTCCATGGCCTTTATATCTAAATCCCCCTTATCTTTTCCCAAACCCAGCATAAAAATCAATAACCCACTTTCTGTATAATCACTTTGCTTATATTTATTCTTCCACAACTTTATTATTTATACTCTTTCTGTTTTCAGGCATTTACATTCAATTAACAGATACTTAATATTTTCTATGCTTTTCTTATATAACTTGCAGACTAAATCATCCACATTTTTCCATTTACATGTATAATCCCCTGTTGCTAAAGATTCCATTCAAACCTTAAACAGTAAAGTACTTTCTTTGCTATTATCATAAATTAACTCACACCCAATATTCTGTTTACTTATATATATATATTTAAACTCTTTTTACTCTCCATACTAGTTCTCCATTTCTCCAACTCCCTATTATGTATCTCCAACTAACAATTAAATTATATACTATATTAGTACTATCTTTTCTTTCTCAAGAGTTGCAATTGTTTTATACAACAAGGCTTTAAATTTAGCTTATAAAATAGCAGCAATATTTATTTTCAAAATAACCTTTATTTGCACAAAAAGTTAAATATACAGTGTAAAATAGAGTTCTTGGTTACAATCAGGTGTGATCAATCTTGTACTATAGAAAAGTATGAATCACGAAGAAGTAAACATTATATAAGTAATGAACTAATAATGAGATTAAATAAGTTGTGAAATCATGTATGTCTAACAAATGGCAAATATTAAATTGATTTATAATGAGCAATAGATTTTAACAAGCGATAAAATGAGGTGAGTAACTTGTAATAGCTCACTTTTTTAATGATTAAAAAAAACTCATTTTAAATCATGACATCATAATGAAAAATGAAACATTCATTGTGAAAATACATTAAATTGTAAACCGAAACCAATTAGTCATAATTATATCAAGACTCATCTCATTAAAGATTGAGTTGTCAGTCAATTAGATGATAAGTAGAGGATCAAAAGTAAAATTTTATTATAAGTTGTTTATAAGATGTGATCTAAGTTGGCTTGTAATCCCATGGTATGTCAAGTTGATGTGTCAGGAATATATTATGCATATGACTATTGCTAAATCTTTAATTGACTCCATGTTTGCTCAGTGAGGCTAGGCAGGCATGTTCTTAGATCACTTTGAATTGCTTTGTATAGTGACTTTAGGAAAATCTCTTCAATGGAACCGACTGACTCTCTATCAAATAACTCTTTACATCTAATCTTCCATATGACAAAATTTCTTAAAGTGGCCAGGTAAATTCATCCAAAATTTTCATTTCTGTATGCATCACTAAGGTGGACATTTATTGAGTTGTGTCCTGTAATCCTCTGTAGGGCAATATTCCATAGACATGTCCACCACTCACACTGATAGAGTGTGTGTTCTATAGACTCATCGTATCTTCTACAAAAGGTACAGATGGTATCAATGTTGTGTCCCCTCTGGTAGCAAAGAAACATCCCAGTAGGTAAGACTCCAAGGTTGATCTTCACCAAAAAGTCCACAAACTTTGGTTCCAATTTCAGCCTCATGACATGAGGGATTCCAACTGGAAGAAGATTCTGTGTCTTATATTTACCAGAGTGAACTAATTGATATGAATTCCAGTAATAAATTTTTTCATCAAACATAGAGCTAGAGGTTTTGATGCTATTGATGACAGTAGTTAATTGTTGTTGCAGCCAAATATTTCTTTTACGAGGGGGTGGGCGATCAGTGGGGATTATGAGTTGCAACTTTTCTAAAAAATCAAAATTGTATTTTAATTGCCTAATTTTTATCCCATAAGAGATAAATTTGTTGAAGTTTGTTATTAATGAATTTGCTCAATTGGAAAATCTAAATCTTAAAAATAAATTTATGAGCAGAATTGAAAAAATGAATTTATATCTTATGTTTGCAATGCGTAAGTAATACAGTAACTTTTTAAATAAACTTTTTCAAAAACTTTAGATGTAATAATATGGTGGACTATTTCCATCATCTATTAGTAAATATTAAATGTACAAAAAATTTTAAACTTTTCAAATACAAAGAACTTGTTAGTAATGACACACAAATTGATAACAGATTAGTTATGACATGTTTCAAGTAGTATTATTCTCCATTCTTCTTCATGTGTTGCTGGTCAGACCAGTGATAGTATTAACAGAATGTTTGCCATAAATTTGATATTCAAGAATCTAAAAATACGAATTCAACTCCTATGCTAATACTGTCACCGATCAGGCTAGCAAGATCTAAAGAAGAGTGGAGAATAATACTACTTGAAACATTATGTCATTACTAACCTGTGTTGTCTATTTGTGTGTTATTACTAACAAATTGTTCATATTTGAAATGTTTAAAATTTTCCATACATTTAACATTTATTGATAAATGATGGAAATACTCCAACATATTATCTCATGTAATATATCATCACAAACTTTCAGGCATGTATTCTGAAAAATGTGTTTTTTATTTAATGTCTTCTCTGATTGGGGGGGGGGGGGGGGCAAAACCAATATTTTTAATCTTGATTATTTTTTTAGGTCATTTGTCATTCTTTTCTTTTTAACCCTCTTAACATTTTTTATAGTTTCAAATCTAAAAATATGAGATTTTATGTATGTAAAATGGATTATTCTCCTGTACATGATGAATTAGAATGACTAACGTCAACATGGGTAGGATGACAACATTGGCACTAACGAGGGCTTTGAACATTCCATCATCAGATTTTCAATGAAAATGGAAGGCTGAAGAGTTGTGAGTTGGAGTAGTTTGAAGCCTGTTCAGATTGCTATCTTAATATAAAGCTGAGCACTGATTGTATATATGTGTGGAGATGGTAATCTGGACCAACTGACGGTACTGGATTAGCACGAAATACGTATATTGGTGATTATTTATCATTTCAACATGTGGTGGGTCAGCAATATGAGATGGCTTGGAGAATTGAGGGTTGTGTGAAAGTCTGAGTTCGAATCCCTTATATATCTGTATGTGCAGGTGTAAGCATGTACAATGTATTAATTAATAAATTGTTTGTATTTGAAAAATTTAAAATAATTCATACATTCAACATTTACTGATAAATGATGGAAATACTCCAACATATTATCTCATGTAATATATCATCACAAATTTTCAGGTGTGTATTCTGAAAAACTTACTTTTTATTTAATGTCTTCTCTGATTTGGGGGGGGGGGGGGCGTAAGCTAAACCAATATTTTTAATTTTTTTAGGACATTTGTCATTCTTTTCTTTTTCATCCGCTTAACATTTTTTATAGTTTCAAATCTAAAAATATGTCTGCAAAATATGAGATTTTCTTTGTGTACAAATTGTTTTTTAATTGCACCAATCGCAAAGCCTGCAATTAAATATTTTGCAAGCTACTTTATTTTCAATATTAGATTTTATATATAAATATAATTTATATTTAACAAAAGTCTTTATTATTATAATTTCAATTATTTTTTAATTATGTTCTGTTTGGGATGAAATGCTTCCGATATTGCTTCAAATAGAGCTTTTCATATATTACATAATATTTTTATCATATCTAACTACTATATATAAATAAATAAATTACTGTTGCTATTACTGTAATTCATAAACAAAAATATCATTGTCTAAGCAAAAGTTAGATGGATAGAAATAGCACATTGATTAAATAAATGTGTTTTTTTTTACATTTTGTTTACTAAACAAAAGATTATTTAATATCAAAAAAAAAAAAGTTTTCCATCAAATCTGTGACATACATATTTACCGTGTTGTTAAATTGATTATCCCATGAATTACTTCAAAAGTTAATTATTATTTTTTTTCATGTAACTAGATTAATTAAGAACATGTATTATTTCTTGACCTCTCTTTCATTCCCTTCATTTCAAAATCAGACAATTGCTGTCCTAATTTTTTCTTCCTCATCGCCTGTTATATTAAGATTCCCATCTTGTTGGCATCTGGAGATAGTTTATTTGTTCGAATTGCTTGCTCAAATTTCAAAAATGATCCACCCAACGCTGGAAAAAATCGACCTATTATTTATTCCGTACATGAAGTAAAAATAAAAATAAAAAAGAGGGGAAAGTAGTTGAGGAAGAGGGAGCTATTTTCAGGTAGAACTTATTTTAATAATCTAAAAACTAGTTGAAGTTTACTCATTTGTAATTTAAATTTCGGGTAATATATTTAGATGATTTTATTAATTTTCTACATATTGGTATCGTTTTTACTTATTGAAATAATAATTAACTTTGCTAATAGGCATTTTTTTTATTTTTTAAATTAAATAAATAAACAGTCTTAAGGTTATTATGACCTGTAGACTGTTATTAACCAAAAAGATGAATTATTTTATAATTGAAAATGATAAAGTTTTAATTTAAATTGGAAAAAAAAAAATATAAATTTTATATAAATGTTGGAGATAGGGAGGCAAAAAAAAGCAATTTTATATAAACGTTGGAGGTGGGGGGGGGCAATTTTATATAAATGTTGGAGATGGGGGGGGGGGGCAGAATGATTTGAATGCAAATTGATAATAATTACATTATAAAAAATTATTTTGAAAAATGAAATTATGTCATATTGTTTCTAAAAGAATGTTAAGCCATTTTTTTTAATAAGGAAAGCCTCATGAATAGGAAGAGAAATTAATAAGCAAAGTATTGCCTAGCATCTGTAAATCTAAAAATTAATTTGAATTTGGTTTTTAAATCTACCATATATATATGTACTTAATGTATATGTACATGGATAAGTAGGTAACTTCTCCTTCCCCTCCAAAATAACACTTCTTTTAATGCTTCAAACTAATATATAAAATAGGATTTATCATTTTGCAATACATATTGTGGGGGGGGGGGATGGCACCATTATGGATATATTAGATTATTCCACTAAGATCATCTGGTTTTTATTTAAATAATATTTTATATGCCTCAAAATCATAGTTTCTATATTTGATTGCATCAGAAAATTGAAAATAATTTTGATAAAAAGTGTTTGACTGGTGACTATGCATATTTTGAAATTTGTCACTTTGTTGAGGAAGTAAGTATTTATGAATAGAAATCATTTCAGCCTAATATATTGTGTTTTGTTTACTATCTCTTCATAAATGATGAATTGTTAATATCAGTCAATGAATTTTTGATTCCAGAAAAGAAATCGTATATGAATCGTTTCTTCCATCATTTGTCATTGCTAATTCTATAAACCAATAATGTTTCTTTAAGTGGATCAAAAGCATGAAAATCATTTGGAGTGAGATTAGAGGTTGTATAGTGAATGTGAAAGCATTTCAAAAAATGTTTATAAATAATTTCTACTGAATTAACTAATGAATGCTATTTAAAATATTTTTTTTCTCCATTTAATGGAGTTAATATTATCATGATACAAATGAATAGTTTGAGATAACTTTTTTTTCTTCTTGTTATTGGTTTCAGTTTGTCTTTAAGCAAGGATATATATGACATACTATTATCATCTGAGTTCCTATAGAGCTTCATCATTCATGCTTGTTCTGTCAATATAACTGTTCTCATAATTTATTTTCTGACTTACATGTTTATTGTCTCTTTTATGAATGACTCTTCGTGAATTGATTTCCATCTAAGGGAAGAAAAAAAAATAGTCAGTTTGGTCAGCTTGTTGAAAGATTATTCTCAGCCATTTGAGTATTTAAATGTTTCATGATTTCATGAATAACTGACCATATTAATTATATATTTGCACCATTATGCAAATATCCTTCCATGAACTACAGTGGATTTTATACCTTTTATTGTTCCACAATAGTGCAATTAGTGAGAGGAGCTGCTTAGTTTAGTATCTCACTTCCTGATTAAGATTCATATAATATGTTATTAATGTGAGTTTAAACTTGTTTGACTCTTCACACTACGTTGTCAATGCTGTTTGTGACTATTTTTATTTTTTTTATCAAATTGCTTTTTGATTTCATTTTATTTATATACTATTTGTGTAATTGCATATTTTTCAGTTATTTTAAATATTCAAATTTGGACAGAATAATAATATTTATGATATCTTTATTAATATGATGTAAGAAAACTATGTGAATCAAGAATTGCTTGTGTACTATTTGAGATGAAATTATATAAAATCTTTGAACTATATTTAGAATAATATTAAACCAAACTTCACATTCTATGAGAGTTGTCATTAAAAGAATATTGGCTGCTGGCTCATTGTGATGTGATGTACTGTGGCTTCTCCTTAAACAAAGTCAAGAATATCTGAGCAATTATGCCCAGATAAATCTGCTAGCCACTTAATTTTCCATTTCCCACTCTAAGTTTTCCCATATTCTGCTCCATCCCATTTCCACAACATAAATTTTGTCAACTCTATAGCTCAATAATTATTATTGTTCAATAATAGCTCACAGTGACTCAATATAAAATTAGGTATTTGGAATGATATGAGATATTTAGCATTATCTTCATGATTTTCAAACTAATATTAGTCTACATGTTGGAGAATAAATATTTTGGAAAGTAACGAATTGCTCAAGCGATTTAAATACTCTATAGCTATTATAGTTCATTCAGAAAAGGGATTGGGAGAACAAATCATAATAGTTCAACTATTATGAATAACAACTGAGAAAAAACAGTGATTAATATATTTGTCCAGTATTTGGATAATATAAATACTTAGAAACATATTACATCATCAGATAAACTATTGCTTACATTGAAGTAATTGAAAATATCATTGTCATATATCATTTGTCACTCATTTATTGTTCAATTTTATTATCACAACATTTACAAGCTGTAGCATAGCATTCACATTAAAAAACAAAGGATTTGAAATGGCAGCTTTGTCATAAGTATTCTTTGATAAATTCTGAAATGTTGAGAGACAATTATGGCTTTGCAGTGATTTGTTTTATATTTTCACCATAATTTTTAATTAATATCCATCACTTTCATTCATTAAGCACTAACATCTGATTATAGTTAGTTCTGCAGATTTTATTCTTGTATTTATTTCTGAGAGTGTCCATTTAAAAATAATAAACAGCTGGACAGTTAGTTATTGGTACTAATATTCCAATTTAAACTTTATGAAAGTGATATCAACTTCCAGTTAGATATCGTTTTACTATCTTCTTAAGGCTCATTACTGTATAAGAAAATCTTATATTTATGTGCTGCATGATGTCAAAAATAGATCAAGTCTTCTCATTGATTAGTACAATCTTTGCCTTTTGCATTTTTGTAACTGGCAAGATTAAATATTGTTTAGAAATGTAATTCTGCAATTTTAATGTTTTCTTTAATACTTTACATAATTAAAATTCATTATTTCGATTACTTCTTATATTTCTAGTTAATAAACTTGTGGAAGTGATAAATGCCTTTTCAATGATCTGATATACTTCATTTCCTTAGTTAGTAGTTTTGTTTTCCTTTTAAACATTTCTTTTAATTATAACTCTTAATAATTATTAAAATCACTTTTTCCTCCAAGGTTGATGCTCTATATAATAAATCGTTAAAAGTTCATTTTCCTATAATTGTTTTTTTTTAATTAAAATTAACTTTATGTATGTATGTATAATAAAAGAATAAAGATAAATGCTTGTTTAATAAACTGAAAATGAGAAACAAAATCATTATATTTCAATCATAGAACTAAACTCCTTTTAGCTCCCTTCATTTGTTTTGCTTTTTTTTTTTGTTATGTAGAAATGATGAAAATGATTTTTAAATAATTAATTTGTTTTTCACGTCAAGTGAATTTTAATTACTTTATTTTGATAATTATTTCTGAGAATAAAAAAAAAAAGTTTTAATATTTGTCTAATAGTATAACTTTAAATTTTAGATCAGAGACCAATATTCTAATATATATATATATATATGTAATTGATAATAACAAAACATGGTTAGGTGCTCCATAAGTCATGTGACAGTTCATCCCTAAGAAAAAGATTAAGCACAACTCCACTCGATTGAACATTTTAGTTTAGCTCTTCTATCTCCTACCTTATCACTATTCTAACATGTATTACAGACGAGCTAGTTTATTACCTTAACTTAAATGTGTCCCTGAACTAGCACTAAACCCAAATATTTAGTAACCAAACTGGTCACACTTTTGTGCACATTGAGTTAGTAATATATATATAGTTCTTAATCACGGTTATATATTTACACACACACTCATATTGTATAGAATATTCATGAGCAGATAATAATGTCAATTTATAAAATAAAATTTTAAAAAAGTTAAAATAGGTATTAGTACATAAGCAGAAAGGAGTTTATTGTTAATTGAAAGAAGATCCTTTGATTCCTACTATTCACTCCATACATTGTTCTTGTTGCAGTTGATATTCCTATATGATTATTCATATAGTGTGAACATAGATGGACTGCTTACAAACATGCATTAACCAGCATGATAAGTTTATTGGCTTTAGTCTTCCTTCTCATTTGCCTAACAGTTTTTAATTAAAATATCAATTGAGTTTTTTTGAAGACAATATAAATGTGTGAGTATGTGTGACTGAATTTTTTTTTAAGTAGATATTTCCAATCATAGCAGACAAAACTAAATTATGACCCTTACAGGAGGCTCTAAAGATACCAGCCAATGAAGTGGGTGTGCTAAGTATCTCTTATTGCTGACCACTTGATGACAATCTTTTATTTAGATAATTCAACTGCAAATCACTTTCAAATAAAAGAAGATTGCATGAATTGGAATAGCAACTATTATTAAATGGAATATTATTGGACTTTGTGAATGGCAAAGAGCAATTGATTTAAGAAATAGTCATGTACTTTACTATAAACATTAGAAACCCAAATGGAGTGGGATTTATCATAAATAAAAAGTGAAAGAACAACATTGTGGAAATTGATTTTATATTATAAAAAGTGGCAAGGAATTATTCAACTTAATGGAAGATAATAAATGCAGAGAATTCAAGTTTATGTTCCAAGTTTTTCTTGTAATGAGAAGTAGAGGATTTTTAAAATGGATATGCAAAGCACTTTTGATCAGATTAAACTGTATTTTAAAATTGTCATGGAAGACTTTAATGCTAGAATTGGTAAACAATCGAAAGTGAAAGTGTTATGCAATTTTTTGCTGTGGTGACAGAAATAAGAGAGGACAAATTGTGGAATTTGCAGAAAAAGAAAAGTCGTATATTATGAATTCTTTCTTTGAGAAAAATATTAAATGCAAATGGACATGGAAACATCCAAATGAAGATATAGAAAAATTGGATTATATTTTTAAACACAGATAATATGTATTTCAAGTCTGTAATGTTTTTAATAGATTTAAAACAACAGAAAGTGAAGTTGATTAGTGAAATGTAAGTTACATAGTAATACAAAAACTAGAGAGACAGAAATGTTCCTAACCTTCAGAAATACACTTTAGTGATTTTAAATTAGAAGTTTCAAATCATTTTAAAATACACTATTAAGAACTACAACAAAGATAACTGATACAAAAAGCATAATTTTACCAATAAATTTTCTATTGACAGTTAAAAAGAATTAAATATCTAGAGTTAGTAAAATAATATGAAAATGAAGAAAAAATGGACCTATTACTAGAAAGAGAAATGACATAATGAAATGTGTGGAATAATTTTATAAAGAACTATATAATACTAAAGAACCAGAAAACAAAATATCTCATATAGTTATTACATCTTCTGAATTGCATAGTATTGAGACATAGCTTTATATCTATGAAAAAGAAAAAAGCTCAAGGAAATGATGGAATTATAATAGATATCTTAAAAGAAGCAGGTGAGTAAATAGAAAAATTGTTGGAAAAATTATATATCAAATATCTAAATGATGAAGTTGTACCAAATGATTGGAAGAATGTAATATTAATATTGATATTTTAAAAAGGTGATAAAAAAGATATTAAAAATTACAGATTGATATTTTAAAAAGGTGATAAAAAAAGATATTAAAAATTACAGATGTATTAGTCTTATATCAGTTCTATATAAAAATCTTTACCAAGATAATTGTAACTCAAACAAACAGGATTTAAAAGTTTTTTTTCACAGTAGATCACATCCAACTATTGAAAAAAGTTATAGAAAAGATCGGTGAATATGAATTGACATTATGCTTTGGATTTATAAATTACAAAAAGGCATTTGTTTCTCTAAGTATTTCCATGGGAATTAAAGATAGATATAGACCTGGGATACAGTCATATTCTGAAAAATATCAAATGCAATAGAAATAGTTAGATTATATGAAGATGGTAACAAGAATGTTTGTCTGTGATTCTATATCTCCAAAACTTTTTATAGCAGTTTTACAAGAAATATTTTGTGGATTAAAGTGGGGAGTAAAAGAATATGGAAATTATTTAAGTCATTTAGATTTTGCAGATGATGTTATAGTTTTTGAAAATAATGATTAAGAGCTTTTAGAAATGTCGCAAGAGTTATTATATAAAAGTAACAAAGTACATGTAAAGATAAATGTTAAAAAGACTAAAGTAATGTTCAATGGATTCTCTCAAAAAAAGAAAATTAAAATTGATAATTATGGGTTAAAAAAAGTTAATAACTACAAATACCATTGTTATATTATTAATTAAGATAGAAACAATAAATGAAATTAATCATAAAATTAAACTTGAATGAGGTGTTTTTGGTAGAAATAGCTTAATTAATATTAAAAGGAAACATGTCTGTGAGTTTGAAAAGGAAAGTTTGTAATAGATCTGTTTTACCAGTTTTTCTTTATGCATCTGAGACTTGGATGCTTAACAGAATTCAGAGACTTTAGATCACTCAATCAAGTGTGAAGAGATGTATATCTGGACTAACAAAAAGAAATTGAAAATGAAATATCTGTATGAGAGTACAAATAGATATCACTGAAATCTTTGAAAGAATTAAGAAACTGAACCAGAGCTAGACTGGGCATATTATAAAAGATTTATAAAGAGACCATGTGAGATGGATAGCTGAAATAATGAAGTTTGCTAATATATTATGGAGAAGAGAGGCTAAAGATTGGAGAAATTGGATTAGACTTGGAGAGATCTTCATCCTGCAGTGAAGTAAGAATGCTTCAAAATGATATCTAAAATCTTTGAGAATAAGTTTATTTTCTTCAGTTCGGTTAATATTTGTTTTCTTATCACAAAGAATATCACATAGAATATCTAATTGAGGTATCATGTTATTTCAACATGTTTCAAAACTTAAGATTAATTATTATCTCTATTGAAATAAAGTTTGTGTGTAAATGATTTCTAGATTCCCTATTAATAGTTTCCAATATTTTAGAATTAGTTGTGATATTATTTTAAGGAATTTTATCAATCTTAAAAACAAAATTTTAAATTATTTTCACTTGTAAAGTTGATTTCCTACTGCTTTTTTTTTTTAGTAATGTTTTATTGAAGAAATGGCTCAAAAACATCATCCTTGTAGCTATTTTCTTTCAGAACAACACAAAAATAATTCAAATCACAGTCTCCAATTAATAAAAAAGCTCTAACTTTTACTCAATATGACTTGAGTTGACTTGAAATAGTTTTCAAATAATAATATGCTTAATTTGATTTTAGTAGAAAACTTTATTGACATTAAATCAGCAGGATGAAGCTTATAAAAGGTTACCAAATTAAAATCAAGTGTTCTAAAAATTATATAAAACAGTAAAATTTATTAAATATAATTTTTGCAATCTCGGATTTCAACTTTTCTGCTGATAATGCAAAATTAAAATTTAATTATTACACTATTTATAACAGTGATCAGATGATTACTGTTTATACAATCTCATTTCAACATCCAAATCAGTTATCATTTGTATGCAGAAGAAAACATAGTCTACAAGCAACAGAGTTTGATCAACATATAAAAATAAAACATCAGTATTTCAAAAAAAAATCCCAATAGCATGTGGAACTAACATAAACAAAGACATCCCTAAGTCCAGAATATGGCTATATAGCATTGACTTGTTTACAAATGTGGGCAGAAAGTGAATAAAATCATCTTTACATTAATTAAATATGAATGATTTTAATTTTCTAAATTTTAAAAAGTAGCAATCTCTATCTTCACTATCATCAAATTGTACCAGCAAATTATTCATCAGAAAATACTAGATAGCATTGGTGATGTTTTTGGCAAATTGCTCTTATTTCATGTGAAAGAAACTGTTGCATTTCATCTTTCTAGTGATCACTTATATTATTGGATAAAGTAAACAAAAAAATTAAATAGTAAAATGTTTTGGTAAAAAAACTGTATATATAAATTACATGGTTTATGCATTTTGAAATTATGTAAACAAAAATGGACTAATAAAGAAAAGTTAATATTCACAGAATACAGTATATTTTTAAAAAATGAGTAAAAAAATCTAAATGTTTATTTCATTCATATTAAAACTAATAATAATTACAACAAATTTTAATAAAAATATTTAAATACAAGTATATTGTCTGTACTAATTTCTTCTAAATTACATTAAGTTTAGTATAGACAATATACTTGTATTTAAATATTACATATTCAGCCTGTACTTACACCTCTTCTGTGTATTTAAATAAACATATTAAGGTCCTATATGTAAGTGGTCAGAGTGATTTAAAGTCAACATAGGTATGACTGATATTGGCATCAACAAGGGCTTTGAGTATTTCATCATCAGATTTTCAGTGATATGAATGGCTGAAGAATTGGAGGGTGGAGAAGATTGAAACCTGTCCATTAAAGTTTGATGATTTGCTGTCTTAATATAAACTGAGTACTGATTATATATGTGTGTGGAAGATGATGATCTCGAGCAACTGATGAGTGCTGGTGAGCACGAAATATGATATTGGAGATTGTTTTTCATTTTCACATGTATGTGGTCATGTGTGTCAGTTATATAAGATGGATTTGTGGCTGTGAGGAGCTTGAAAGTCTGAGTTCAAATCTCTTCTAAATTACAATTAAGACATTTACACATTAATTTGAAATATCATTTTTTAGTTATATAATGTGAAAATAAGGCTAATTTTATTAAGAAATTGCATTATGAAATTATATTGTTTTTATTCTATTTGCTTATTCATATTTCTGATTTTTTGTATGTTTAGAAATTCCTTTACCACAAGAAGTTTTAAGAACTTTGCCAATGAATGAGACTGATGGAAATACAAAATTATTAAAACCAGCTGACTTTGATAGATTCTGATAATCATGAAGTTGAAGATTGATTACAAAAAATGTTAAAGAAGCTTTATTTTAAAATTTAAATCAATATATATATTTTATTTTTACATAATTTTGTTAATGCTTAAAATTATGGCTTTTGTATATAATTCAGACACTTTTATATGATTGGGTATATCATAAAATTTGTGTAGAATGTATTAATGATAAATAAAGAAAGATCAAGGAATGGAAGGAAATAAAACATTTTTCATCAATAAAAATATTTAAAATTAATTGAAAGAAATTTCAAATAGATAAGCACTAATAAAATATTCTGAATAATTTTACAAAGTTTATCTTAAGATTAATAATGTGTTTGGCTTCTTATTACTTTTACAGGATATCACAATTACTTATTTCTGTCTGAAAGTAGATGTATATTAGTGGAAAATGTAATGTGATAATTATTTTATTATAGAAAATATGTAGTAGCACATCCTAGGTAATATTCTTTGGCATCAGAGATGAAGCATCCATGTATTGAACGGAATGAGTACTTTTGTAGAAAAATTCACTAAAACTTTCAAAAACTTTTATTTAAAAAATTCACTTTCAATTTTTTTACCAACAGTTGAATTTTTTTTATATATGCCAAGAATGAATTTCACTAACACATTCTCGATTGATTATAATAAGTTCAAACAATGCTAAGATCTAATTTACAGTTAAGACTTTTAAGAATGTTAAAAGGATTTGGAAGATAAAGATATATTAATAATATATTCTCTGATTTACAGATAAGAGAGTTTCATATTTTTCTATATATATATATTAGGCGCTATTGAGAATCTTTCTAGTTTAACACCCCAAGTCTTTGACTGCTGCCTACATTTTTAGATGTGTCACTACAACTGGTTTTAAGCAAATGATAAGACTGGTATTGCCCATTCTTTCATTCATTTGGCTGATATCAGATCCACTTCCAGATCACTTTACAATATTGTTTATTTCAGGGTTACTGAGAGACCCTCTTTTATATTGCTTTCAGTTTTCTTTACCTTATTATTAATGACAGTTACATATGGTGCCTCTACTCTTAGTTGTTGGGAATCTTTTGAGGATCAAAACTTCCATCCATAAAAAATCATTGTGCAATATGCTCACATCTAACATGTTAAGTAAACTTGACTCAATTGCCCATTACTTTGCATCAATCAACATCTTACATTTTAGTGGACACATTGTGACAAATATTATTTGATTCTCTGTTAAAGAGATTGCTGTCAAAGCTTATAATTTTGCAACTTGCTGATGAAAAAATTGAATAAATGGAATATAGTTCTTGAGATACTTGATACCATCCTGATGGTCTTCAGTCCAATAACTTCCCAGCAGTGCCTTTTTCTATGTATTGAATGTACCTGATTTTTTAAATAATGAATCCCACCATATTTATGACACACCTTGAAGATGGCTGTAGCCAATGGCCAATTTGCCTTCTTCAGACATGGAAATATTTTAGAAAATTATTGAAGTCTTTTACTGGTGGTTCACATCGTTGCCTTCTAACTGGACAAATACTAATTTATTTTTGTTATAGACCAAATCGAGTAGGATTTGAATTTAGCTGTTCATTATTAGCCACTCTTTCCATTATAATGCCAGTGTTCAATTACTCTACATTGACTGGATTCATAACTCCTCTTTTAAGCAATGTTTGATCTCTAACCTGACCTATTTCTTTCTGATCAGCTTCCAGTTTTTTAATCTGGTCCAATATCAATGCTTGAATCACTTAAATATTTTTATTGAGACTTCTGTTCAGCAACCTACTTTCGGACTGCTATATGACATCTTTGCAGCACTTTTTTCATACTTCCTCTTTTTTTCTTCTATTCATAATGTCTCTACTTTCTATATGACAATTTGTAACTCCCTTTATTTGTTCAATCCCCACCCCACCCTGTTAACTTCCTCAACCTGCATTCTGACATTCTCTATTTTTTTCTCTTGCTTACTCATTTTTATTTCTAGAGCTTGTATCCAATTGCAGAATTTTTATACCCTGATCCAGTCTTCTTGACAACTCTTTTTTTATTTCATTTATATTCAGAAATACTCTATCACGGTTTTCCTTAAACATTTTATGCATTGCTTTCTTATTCTTCTACTTTTCTTTGAGATGGACTCTTGATCCCTTGCTCAATCATCATGATTCATCACTTTATGCCTGATTCACTGGCATGTTTTTATTGTCATTTGACCTCATTACTTGTATTTTCTTTTTTTTTTTTTAGCAACTTTTTCCTTTTCTTAGATTTCAGGATCATATATTTCTAATATTTTTTTATATGATTCAATTATATCATGCTTAACTTGACCTCACATACATTTTTTTTTATTTTGAATAATCCTTGCCTTAATTGGATACATTTTGTGCCTGTGCTCTATCTGTTTTTCAATATTGGCTATTGTTCTATTGCCCTAATATCTTTAGATCACTGTTCATGTAGTATTTATTGATATTTATTTAATTTGCTATTTCTGTTCCACTTATTTACCCAACAATTTAATACTTTCTTTCTCATTTCATTTTAGTTTGACATTTACATGTTATCATACTAAAACAATAGTTTTTTTATCTAATAATACTATTCACCTCTTTACAAACAAAGATCTGAACTTAGTTCACACCCTAAAATTTCCAAATATTCATTTCTTTCATCACCATAAGTTGACTTTTATTTAATATTACTCCAAGTATGATTTAAATGGGTTGCAACTGTATTAGGTACCATGTATGTATTAATTATCTCAGGTAAATGGTTTTATTCATGCCAACATTTGGGTTGCCATTTGTGAAATGAGAAGTAGATACACTTTGTTAATGTGCCACATATGTCAAAAGAATTTACAACATCTCATTATTGACATTTCCCAAATGGCAACATTTATAATTGATGATGATGATCAAGTAAGTGTTTATTCCCTCTATAAGTTCTCTTTAAACAGAAGTTATATTTTGAGATCATTTTTTGTCATCTATCTGATGGGTCAGTTTCAGGATCACTTCATAATGGTAGCTACTCCTGGCAATAACCAGGGATTCAGAGTATCATCTTCTACATATCTTCTATTCCACAAAAACTACTAATGACCAAAGATGGATCTCAGCTCTACAGTCCTAACAATATCCCTGTTAACATTCTGACAATAGCACAGTTTAGAGGATGGGATCATCCACAGTCCAAATAATGCTGATTATATATTTGAATGTCACACCAATTTGTGAAATGAAACAGAGAACCAAAATAACTAAATATTTTTATTATCTTAAAAAAAATATATTTAACACCTAATAAAGAAAAAGAAACAAAGCAATAATAATAAAAATCATAAAATTAAACCTACAATGAATTAGCATTTCTTCTCTATGGAATGTCTATGCATAATTAATGTAAATGAACAAGTATGAGTAGGCAAAAAAAAAAAGGAAATTAAGATATCAACTAAGGATTGTCAATTGTATAATACAGCTGAGATAAATTTTTATACTAATATACAATAAATAATTATAAAAAATATTAGTTACAACTGTATAATTCACATATTTACATACTTTACCATGGATTTTGTAGTACTCTGTAAGCTTACAGATATTTATTGAGTTCAAATAACTTTCACTTAAGAATTTCTTTTGAACACAAGCAAGATTTTTTAGTTGTTTCATGGTTTTCATTTAAAATGTAGAATCTTCCTTTAGATATATCTACCATATTTCCTTATAAAATATGTAGTATCACTTCCCTTGCAATATCATGGCAAATGGAAGAATATAAAGTCAGAGCAGTTATATCTTTATTACATTTTTCTTTTTAGAGGCACATGGAGGCAACAGTTAAGCAGCCACTTAGAATATTTCAGTACAGATAAGAGAAACAAATTATATTATAAATGAATTAATATTTGACATGGTCAAATTACACTCAAAATGTCAAACAGTCTTTTATATATTATTTATTTTTCCCTAACTAGCTGACTACCAATACTCTCTTTCCAAAACAAATTATTCATCAACTGATGTATGATCAAATCACTGTGGATTATTTTACACAATATTTTAATTAAATCTTTTTTTTAATTAAATAACATTTCGTAATTAAAGACCGTTTTTTTTAGTCATTGCACAAAAGAAATACATTCATTTAGGCTAACATAAAAAGAATATTAAAAAATTCAAAATGACTTAACTTTGAAATAGTATATTTCTCCAGTGTTTAATGCCTCACTTAGTCTTTGTAACTCTTACTATTAATCTGGAATTTAAGCCCAAGGATATTATGGAAACAGGTCAAAAGCCAATATTAGTAATAAATATGCGATTCACTTTTTTATGCATAACCAAATATGTTTTAAAATGAGACATTAAACTAACCTAGGATAATTTGCAATGAATCTTAGATAATAGCACAAATATTCTAAGCATTTAGTGCATATAAGATCACTAGCAAATTTAAAGATACTTTTTTGCTTTTGATTGCACTTTACCTCTGACTCTAATTCACTATAATTCCAAAACCTTATACACATAAAACTAGAACTAAACATATAATGTTTTTCTAAAGTGGTGATGATGATTACTCGCATCTTATCACTCAAAATGAAGTTAAGTATGTGCACATAAATAGTATTTCATAACTTAATAAAATAGCAGGCAAATTTACATAGATTCTAATGCAAGCTTTTCTATTTTTTAATCATTATTTATTCTAAATAATTAAATCCAACTCATCATCAGTAAAGCTGCAAACTATGCTGTATGAAAGAACATGACTTCAATTATACACAATCTAATTAAAAAAATATAAACAATCAAAGAAAAAAAATTGTAAATGAATTACATTTTATAATACACGAGCAATATTTTTCATCTCTGACTACAGTACATGAACATGTTTTTTAAAAAAAAAAATTTAATTTGCAAATATATTTTAGAACACATCTCAAAGTACCCTCCATGGTCATTTATATTAATATTTCTTCAGGTTATGTTGAAAGCACATACATTTTATTTTTTCTTTATTATCCTTTCCAAATTATAATATATTGTAACATTTTAAATACCAGTATAATTTATATATAATGTATCATGTAATAAAATGTTTTCTAAGTTTAATGATAAAGATTTTACAAAACATGAGAACATACTAGAAATTGGTACTCACTTTCTTGATAACAAGACCCACTATTATATTTATGTAAGAGAAAAAATTGATTGGAAAAAAAAAGAAATATTGCCTAAAGCTTATTTAAAGCAACAGAAGTCATATATTTCACTATTCACTTTATAAAATAAAAATATGATCCTTTTTTTTTCTTGATCTTATGGATTCAATGAATGCATGAGTAAACAATAAAATATTTGTAAATGTGTCCCATTAATTATTTTAAAATTTGTTTCTACTACAATCTTAATTTATGTATGCATATAATATAAATAAGCGTTTGTGTTATATATGTGTGTGTATTGAAAACTAGTGCATACTACATACGTTTGTATGTGGGGGGGGGGGCTTGGAACAAATATAGCATAGTTTGCAGCTCAACGGTATCTCTACATACATATAAAATAAGTGCACAAATCTTTATTAAATCTACTAGAGCTTTACTTCAAACTAAGAATTTGGTTGCATGAATCATTAATGTACTATATAAAGCCTTTAATATATATATATAAATTAGGTATAAAAATTTATTAAAATACATTATAAACTTCACATAATTATTTGAATATCTTGCTATATACACAAGCAACACATACTATAACTGGAATCCATTTTAAAACATCTAATTAATAAACCCAAGTCTAATCAAATCATAATATGTGTGTATCCAATCATTAGCTCTAATTGGTTATCAACAAGTTCTTAAGCTTCTCTTTTAATTTTTTGTTCCTGACAAAATCTTTAATCAATATAATAGTATTATTGGCTATCAATTTCAATAAATAATTCCCACTAATATATCTAAATACATTTTAATTTATTCTCTATCTAATATTAAGATTATATCATAAATAATAATAAATGTGACTGAATTTAAAGTTGAGTGATTTCTAGGAGCTAATCTGGTGATTCTTATTAAATAACTTTAAATGATTAGCTCCCACAGTTTCTCCCTCATTTAAAACTAACAATTATAATTTCATTAAACAAATTCATTATAATTAAATTTGGAATATACATAATAATTATTACCTCAAATATGGGATAAAATAACATTAATTTAAATCTTTAGATGAAAAACGAAGTCTACTTTGAAATTTAAATAAAATTCAGAAAGTCTATAAATTCAATATGACTTACATGTGATAATCTAGAGTGGCATTTTTGATTATTCGGTGTGGTTTCCATGGCAATTTGTAGTTATAGTTGAAATACTCATTTTTTTTATGTACATTTATTTCAGAGCACTATATAGTATGAAGTTCATGTGTTTCTAGATCCTGGGGTTTTCATAATTATATTCCATTATCTTTGTCACAATTGAGTTTTTACAAATTTCAAAATATTGTTTTTGTCCTAATTGGTTCACATCAGTAATAGTTAACATACAGTAGATTGTCATACAATTGATTAGCTGCTCCTGAGACCATTTCTATCAAAGTTAGCTATATGCCCAGTTCAGATTCCAGGGACAGACTAACAATTCATATGAAAACTTGAGGTTGATACTTGTAGTGTAGTAGATGACAGCTATTTTTCTCAAACTCAAAACATTTAAGACCAAATATAAAATTTATTTTTGTTACCAGTCTATTTATATATTTAATAAACTTTACAAGTGCTATGTTTTAAATTGTAATAATCTATAGAAAGTAATCATCCTTTCCTCACAAGTGCCATTAAGCAGAGACATTCAATCTACTAGGATACTCTCACCTCAGACACAAGATAGAGATTTAAAGGAAATAAAGAGTGGATGTCTTAATTCCTTGAACTCGAATGTAATTATGTGAGCCAATCTTATGTGTCTAGAAATGAAGTGTGAATTTGTAAATTCTTTCACTCTAAATTTATTTCTTATTTTTATTAGCACTTCTGAAATTTTTAAATTTACTTTATGTCCATGTTAAATGATTTTAAATTATGAATATTTGATCAAATTTACAAGCACAAAATAAATTTAAAAATTTCAGAAATGCTAATAAGAATATTAAAAATAAATGGATTTAAAGTGAATGATTTACAAATTCACACTTTCACTTCTAGACACTTAAGATTGGCTCATATAATTGCATTTGAGTTCAAGGAAGTAAGATAGCCCCCACTCTTATTTCTTTAAAGTCTCTATCTTATATCTGAAGTAAGAGTATCATTGTAGATTGAACATATCTGCTTAATGGTATTTGTGATGAAAGGATGATTATTTTCTATAGTTTATTACAATTTTAAAACATGGTGCTTGTAAAATTGATTAAATATCATATAATTTAACATCGTTTAACATTTGCACAAAGTAAATTAAAATATTTCAGAAGTGCTAATAAGAATATTAAAAATAAGAAATGGATTTAAAGTGAATAATTTACAAATTTATGCTCTCATTTCTAGACACTTAAGATTGGCTCATATAATTATATCTGAGTTTGGGAATTAAGACAGCTGCTCTTATTTCTTTAAAAGTTTATATCTTGTGTCTGAGGTGAGAGTATCTGTGTAGATTGAACATCTCTGTTTAATGGATTGTGAAGAAAGAATGATTACTTTCTGTAGTTTATTACAGTCTATTTCTCTTTTGTTTTTTAAATAAACTTTTATCCTAAAATTAAATAAAATATCTAAAATTTTATGTGACCATATTTATATACTCACAAAATTTAATTCTAACACATTACTATGTAACATTAGCCAGATGTACTATTTTTCTAGCATTAAATTAGCCTTCTGCCTGTTAACTGCATGAAATATATATTTCTATCTATTTCAACATATATCATTGACATGATTAAAAGAATTCAGTGATAGAAATGGTACTGAGGTTGACATATTTCTAGAAGAGATGATAATAGATGAATAACTGAAGTCTTAAACTGGACTCTCAAGAGATAATAAAAGATCTTGAAAGTGACCATATCTTATTAAAGTAAAATTTATTGTGTAGTATGGAGAAAAGTAACTATGGATCAGATAATCTGGGTTAAACTTGAAGAAATCATTATTCAGTCAATCATAATGGCTGACAATGATAATATATAACATTCTGTCCATAATTATATTGCTGAAGAATTCCTCAACTAAATTTAGGATTCTTTTATATAGCTAAGTTATAATAAATACAGCTAGTTAACCAATACAGCATGAGGCAGTAAATGAATATTTAGATAATGTAATTGTTAGCTCATGATCATGCAATTCTGTCTGTTTCAAGTTGTCTGACATCAACTTTTCTTTGCAACAAATCAATAGGGTGGAGATGAGGACAATACAACATGGTCTGAATTGAATAAAAGGGGATGACATAAAAAAATTCAGTTCCTGATACATATTCACACATCTTACAATCGTGTTAAACACTTCAGGGATATATAGAAATGTATTAAATGAATTAATAACCAATAAATACAGAACATTAAAATTGTATGAGAACATTTTAATTGTATATTTATACAGGGAGAGATTGGGCTGACTTTGCTTAATGGAATTGATCTAAAATATAATAATAATTAAAATTGTTAATTTTTTTTCACGTGATTTTAAAAGGCTGCTAAGTTGTGTGGCTTACTTTTTAGTGACAATTTTATGGTTGATTTTAGATAGTAATTTTTAATTAAAGATAATGAGAGCATTTTCAGGTAAACTAAAAATCATTTTTTTTAAAAAAAAAACAACAATTATTTATATAGTATACATAGTTATAGCTTTGAATTTGAAAAGAGCTTAGCAGCCAAAACATTTGCCTCAAAATCTTTATAAAATAGTTTCAAGATAGAATAACTTCTCCTGAGACATCATGTGAAATATGAGTATTGAGAAAATGTACAATTTTTAACAACTATCATTCACTACAGGATGAAGATTTCTTCTACCTTTAATTTATTTTCTCCAATCTCTAGCCTCTCTTCTCCATATTACATAAGCAAACTTCTATACCTCATCCATCTATTTCAAATGTTGTCTCTAGGTCTCTTATAATCTCTTTGAATTCAGTTTATGACTTCAACCTTCTAGCTATTATCATCTCTTCTATAATATGCCCAGTCCAGCTCCATTTAATTTTCTCTGTTCTTTCACTCATGTATTTGATTTTTGATCCCTCCTTGTTACTCCTAAAATACATTATATATTGGGCTATTTCCATCAGCTAATATAAGTATTGAATGTCTTTAGAAAAAAATTAACTTTATTTAAGTATTTCAAATACATTCAACTGCTAGTAATAGCACACAGGTTAGTATATGCACAATGTTTCAAGAAGTATTCTCTCTTCTTCCTCCGTTGTTGCTGGCCTGATCAGCGAATAGTACTAGCATCGGAATTGAACCTGGACTTTTATATTCTTGAATGATTATTGGAAATAGTCCAATATATAAATACAATTAAAATATGATTCATCATAAATCTTCAGGAAAACACTCCTAACATACATCCCTCCATACTTCATTGAGTGAGCTGAAATTTGTTTTGCTCTTCTATTAAGTATTCATATCTCAGATTTATAAGTAATAACTGTTAAAATACATTTATTAAAAATCTTCCTTTCCAAATACATACATTCCATTCAAGCTTAAGTCTATAATTAATTTTATCTATTATGTTTCCATATGTATTAATAAACTTATCAATGTATCTGTAGTTGTTAACTACAACTAATTCATCATTATCAATTTCTATTTTCTTTTGTAACATTTCTTGAATCCCTGAAGCATTGTTTGTAAAAACATTCACATTATCTGCAAAATCTAGACTTAAATAATCTCTGTTTACTTTTACTCCTTGGTTATATTTCTTATAAAACTGCTATAAAATGTTTTGGAAATATGGAATTACTCTGTTTTATATCCTTCTCAATGTTTATCATCTTAATATCACTGTGAAATCTAATCAGTGATACTATATTTTGATAAATATTCTTTAGAATATGATAATATCTTGGAAATATATTATAATCTAAGTTATCCAAAGCATAATGACGATTCACATTCATTGATCTTTTCTATAATTTCTCTCAATATTTGGATGTAATCAATTTGGTTAAAAACATTTTGAAATTAAGCTTGTTTTTTTCCGATAATTAAAACCCTATAATTATCTTATTAAAAATTTTGTATAGAACTGATAAAAGACTGAGAGGTCTGTAATTTCTAATATCATCTTTATTATTTAGACATTTAATATATAATTTTGCCAACAATTTTTTTACTTCTTGATGATTCTTTTAAGACATTATAATTTTATTATTTCTTGGCACTTTTTCATAGATTTAATTGTGTCTAACTTCTTCATTTAAAATGCTGGATAATTTAGAAGATGTAGTAATTATAGGAAATATTTTATTTCTTGTTCTTTATTGCTATGCAATTCTTTATAGAACTTTTTCACATATTTCATGATGATATCCCTCTTTTTAATAATGGTTTTATATTTTCTTATTGCAGAAATAAGTTTTCTACAAATACTAAGATATTGTTTTTCACTTAAAAGACTTTTATTCTCTTCTCTAGTTTTCTTTGCTAATTCATAATTATATTTTTTATATCACTGTTAACTCTTTTTTTTTTTATCATTTTATAAAACTCCAGATATTCAATTCTTTTTAATGAATCATTTATTTATATCATTAAAATCATTCAAACTTACATAATCCCAATATTAATAGCAATCTCAATCTGTTGTCAAGGCAGTCTTTTAACAATATATGTGTTAAATTAAATGTTTCTATGAATTATTATTATAATGAATAGAAATGAGATAATATCCATGAAATAGAGATAAACTTTAACGTTCAATGTTACCAAGAAATTATTAATTACTACTAATTGACAACTCCTGAAGTTAAGTAAGTTTTTCTCCTTCATTATATGTATTCATATTCCTTATTTTCTTCATACATTGACTCGTCTCCATAGAAAATTTACTGGGAAATTGCTTTTTTGTACTAGCTACCTTTCTTGAACTTCTTAAAAGTGTATCATTTATCTTTCTATTGATTTCATTCAAATCTGAGACAACTTCAGAATCTGTTAATATTTTTTAAAAAACTTGCAGATTCTAATTTAAATCATTGGAATGTTTTTCAAGTTTAAAATATCAACTGTGATTACTATTTTTCATTAATATTTTTTGTCTTTAGTTTTGTATCAGCATGTATTTTACATCTCACTAATCAGTTGATCATTCCCTGTGTTGAATCTATTAAAAATTTTACAATCTTGAAATTCATATTTCCTATTAGTCAAAAGATAATCCAATTTTACTATACCTTTATTTATATAATCCTATATCCATTTTTGTTCAGCATTTTTCTCAAAGAAAGAATTCATAATCTGCAAACTTTACAAATCTTTGTCTTCTCTCATTTTTGTCAATATAATTAACTTTACTCATAGTACTCTCTTCTTTAGCCATTTCTAGCAATGTATTCTCCTGTCTTCCATATATTTATATAAAAATCTTCCACTTCTTTTTCATTACAATTAAAACTTTAGGGACATAAGCCTGAGTTATTTGCTTTGGCATATTTCATTAAGTTGAATAATTAATTTGCCATTCTATCTGATACACCACCATTTTTTTTTTAAATCTTTTTTTTTATAATAGAACTCATTCTATTGATACTTCCAATATTTGTGCATTTGCATTAAAGTATATGTCCACTTTTTAAATAAATAGTCTATTCACCTTTTCTTCAAACTTATTTGTCCATTTAATATTAGATAATTCTTCCAATTTTTGCAATCTTTCTTCATGTGTAGGTGAAGAACCCATTGCAACTGTTGTTATGATGTGATTATTCAGATAATAAACATGGATGGACTATTCAACAATATGGATCAAACTATCTTTACTTTTGCATTTAAGACCAAGAAAAAAAACATTAACTTGCTTCTCAGATATCTAATTATTGTAATTGAGATATCAGTTAGGCTTGTCTGTAGACAAATGGAATTTGTATATGAATACTTGTTCTTTTTATACATATTTGTAATAATAGTAAACAAATATAAAATATGCCTCCATATACCAATAGCTTTAAAATTATCAACTAAGATATCATTTGGCAGCTAAATGTTAAATGTAAAGTCCCTTAAAGATTTTGCATTGTTAAAAAACCCATTCATTTTTATCATTGAAGCTATTAATATCATGCGATTAGTTATAAAATGTGCTGCTCATCAATATGCATCAGATCACTTTTACTCAAAGTTTAAGATATAAAAAAAAGAGCTTTCTTCTCAGATGCTTGATTGTTCTAATAGAGATACTGATTGGGTTTTCTTATAGGCAGGAAGAATGTATGTGTGTGAAATGCATCTGACAAAAATAAGTTTTGGCACTCATACTCCAAAAGCTGTAGTTATCAGTCAAAAAAGCAGTTAACACTCAAACATGGATGGTGTATTAACATGATGTACTTCACACTACACTTATTTATAAAATAGAAGTAAATATTCTGCATAAACAGTTGACACATTACTACTTTAATAGGTTTAACCATTCAAGAAATTAAGATAACTTTATCAAAAGTAGATTAGATGTTTTATGTTTTTAAATATATCTTATTAAATATCTTGTAGTATGTAAATGTTCTGTGTAGTTTAGTACAGTGATAAAGTGGTTGATTCTCAAGGTTCATGGATCATAAGTCAAGTTTTTTCACTTCCAGTGCTCAAACTTCTTATGAACTTCTGAGTATAAACTAATGGGTATTATTTATTAGCACTTTTTTTTTAAGTTTCTGCCTAAAGGCTGGTAACTAGGGCACTATAGTTAAGTAATAACATTTATTGTCAACAATAATATTGCATGTCTTTTGCATGATAAAGGTCTAATTCATATATCAGAAGTTAACTGCTCTTCAAAAAAATGATAGGATTAATTAGTAATGCAACTTAACACCAATGAGATGGTTTAATTTTGCTATATATATATATATTATCAATAGAAAGTTTTTAACTATTTCATAATGGTCATCTATAGTTATAGATAATTTAGTAATAATATATATAATTAAATTCCAACCAGTAACCACCTAAACATTCACAGTAAAATAATCAATATTTCTCACTGCTGTCAAGGCAATCTTCACACCTTTTAATAGCAAGAATGGAATATATATATATATGTAATATACAAATCAATATATATATATATCAAAATACAGTACAATTTATATAAATTATATTCTTTTAGAAGTACTTTTGACTATACACTTTGTAGTCTTTTAGAAGTACTTTTGATTATACACTTTGTAGTCTTTATCAACTATATAGTTGATAAAGACTACAAAGTGTATAGTTGAAAGTACTTATAAAAGAATATAATTTATATAAATTGTACTGTATTTTGATATATATATATATTGATTTGTATATTACATATATTGTGAAACGAATACAGATATCAAATTTTATTTATTACATATATATATATCGCAGATTGATGTTGGGATTGGTCTAAGTGTTGACTGATTTCTATGAATTTATTTATAAACCTATCTAACTATGTGCATAATTATACTTATTATTTAAGTCATTGTTGAAATGTAATTTGAAAGTTATAATTGCAGTTTAAATGTTATAATTGACTATTTGTTAGCCTGCATTCAGAACAAGTTATACTTATCTGTTTAATGGTTTATTTATATTTCTTTGTATCAATAATTTCGGTCTCTATGGTCAAATTTCAATCTTTAGTGTCTAAATAAATATACTGGACCATAAATAAAAGTAGAATTCTACCTTTTTTGCTTATTACCTTGGCAACAGATAGATTGTTATTGATATTGGCTTTTGTCTAAGTGTTGACTGATTTCTATGAATTTACTTATAAACCTATCTAACCTTGAGCATAATTACACTTATTGTTTAAGGAATATATTGGTTTTTTTTTTTCATATGTCATAGCATCGGCCGGGACGCGAACCCACAACCGTCTGCAAACAATTGCTTGCATGGTGGCTATGATACCTCTCGGCTAACAACGCAAGACAAGTAATATATTGTTGGAGTGCAATTTGAAAATTATAATTGCAGATTGAATGTTATAATTGACTATTTGTTAGTCTGCTTTAGAACAGGTTATATTTATCTGTTTAAGGAGGTTTATTTAGACTTCTTTGTATTAATAATTTCAGTCTCTGTGGTCAAGTTGCAGTCTTTAGTATCTATATAAATATATTGGATCATAAATAAAGATGGAATTTCATCTTTTTGCTAAAAAGGAGGTTGCCTTGATAACATATTAAGATTGTTGATTGTATTGATAGTGGAATTTGTCTAAGTGTTGACTGATTTCTATGAATATATATATAAATAATTTTGTTAAAAGCATTAGAAAAAAGTTCTCCATTTTTTCATCCAATGATTCAAAACTGGTTCAATATTATTTCAAATTATCTTTTTTCTACAGTTTGTATGTTTTCTAATTTCATGTTTTATGTTTAAATATATAAATTGATAAATATATTTCTTAGAAACGTTTTTTAAGCCATATGTGATGTTCTCTTAAAACTATTCCTGCTAAAGAATCCCAAACTTTTTTACTTTTCTGTTCTCTCTACATTAGTGTATAAGTTAGGCTAATAAAGAATTACCAGATTCATCACTTTATTTTCAACTTGTTACAATATTTTTGAACAAAATTCATCAGTTAAATGTGACATGCTTTTACGAATTTATCAGTTTTACTGGTAAATGAATAAAATTAATTCACAAATTTCAAATTACAGTTTATTAGTTGTTGCAAAAATAGCAACATTTTTCACAAATTGAAGATGTTTAGGTAACTATTATTCATCACAGGCATTAAAAGCTGCAATCCATTTTATTACTTTATCTTACCTATTATGAGCATTGAATTTGCTCATGTTCAGTATTCTTTTATGCTGTCCAATCAAAGGATCTGATATTCAAATACTCTAAGGGCTTCAAATTAATTTCTTAGCCAGTAGCAATTGAGAATTTGGTTAATATTTTTACCTGGTAATCATTGTTTACTCAATGTTATAATAAATGATTCTGGAATGGAATGCATTACTATTAATGCATACTCAGGTTTTGTTGTAATATATTTGTCATGTAACTTTTTTTAAAATTTAGACATGCAAAATCTATGGAGCAATAAAAAATTAATGTGTGACTTTGATGTTTATTTTACATTTGTAATTTATTATGATTTGACATTGCAAACAGGGAAATATTGTATACAGTGGTCTTAAGATTTTCAAAGTATTAAGAAGGCTCTATATTATAAGAAATTGAAGTTTGAATTATTAAGAATGTTCTACATTAATCCGTTTTTAATAAAATCTTTATTTTTTGTACAATGCTTACATAATGCTCATCAACATCGACAGATTCGATTGCCCCTGCAATCTTCTTCAGAACTATAAAATATATACACATATACATAAATATAAATCACACAAACTATATATAAATTATATAATTAATTAATTAAGGCAATGCAATAAAGGAACAAATTAAGATTAAATGTTCTACATTGTTGTAAGAAAAGTCAAGGTTATAAGTTTTTGAAATGTGGATAGGTGCAAAAATTTAGAGAATAAGACTAATAAAAAAATATAGAAGTAACAAAAACAATAGGAACCTAAAAGATACTTTTGATAATTATTAAATGTTGAATATCTATAAAATTTTAAACTTTATTTAAACTTTTCCAAATACAAAAACAACTGTTAGTAATAACACACAAAGACAACACAGATTAAGAGATTACATAATATTTCATGTGATATTATTTTCTACTCTTCTTCAGATGTTGCTGCCTGACCAATGACAATTCTAGCATAGGTGTCAAATTTATACCTAATTTTAATGCAATTCTCTAAAGGTTTGTAAATTTGGAGTGAGGGGGTATCTTATATATATTTTTAATGTATAGAAATACATAAAGATTTCTGGATTGTGGACATTTTTCTATTCTTCATAAAAAATAAAATAGTTTAGATAGATTTACGATTTCAGATCTGAGTTAACTCTTTTTTAAAATTTCTGTATGCATAAAAAGTAGGAAATAGAAAATGATATACTGAATCCCAACAATTTTTGTACAACTTTAATAAATTAAGATGTACAAATGACAAAATTATAATCACTCCATTATTAAGATTTATACTAACATAACATCTGTTGGTTCTTTCAATTTACTACTATCATATAAACAAGAACAGTTCTTTTCTCTTTCCTCAAGTACCATTGAATGATCACTGGTTATTCAAGTTTATAATATATGGCTCTAGAGTAAAGGAAGAAAAGTTCTTGTTTATGATATTAAGATTAAATTATTGAAGTTTTTATCCAGAAATTGTGAATTACTCATGCAGGAAATTTGTAGTGGAATATTGCTTGAGTACTTTGATTGCCATTTGATTTTTTTGTGAGTTCACATCAAACCTTTGCTTTATGAATGAACAGTCTTAAGATTGTAAATATTGATTGTTTTAAAGAATTTGAAAATTAATTTGAATAATATAATAATTTCATAAATAAATTTTCAAATGTTCTTTTAAATTTTGTATAATTTATTTTTCTAAATTCATCAAATAATTCTTCTATAGTTCAGACATCATTTGAATACTCTACCACAAGAAGACAATTTTCATTTTCAGCATTTACAAATTTATTTAAAAGTATAATATTTATATAATTTGACACTTCAAATTATTTTATCATTGTCCCTCCATTTCCATGAACTCATTATCATGGTTTAATATTGAAAAAATATTCAATGAAAAAAGTTTGTAAATTTGAAATCATAAATTTTGTGTGTGCCTATCTATATAAGCACCACCATGAATCATCTCTCGGTTTCATTTTGCATATCTAATAGTTATTATTTTAGCATTCTATATTTATTATCTGCGTTCTCTTTTTTATAACTGCATTTTTCTATTTTGTTTGTTACTTATTTGTATTGATCTATAAATGTATACAATTTTTTTGTTTCGTTTTATATATATATAATATTGATTTTTCCCTTTGTTTGTATTTGTAACTTATATTTGCAAATGTTAGTTTAGCTGCATAATGCAGACAAACAAATGTTTGAAAATTTTATATATCTTGTAAAGGTAGTAATAAATGCATCAAATGTGGCATTAAAAGTGTATTCTAACCTGCAAAAATTTGTAAGTTAATAAGGATGAACACCATACAAGCTAGATGCTTTATTCATGGATGCCATTTTTCTAACCAGTTACGATGACCTTACAGTCTGTAGTAAATGTTCAAATACATGACGTAAATGTTTAAAATTTTATATTATAATTCCATCACTGACAGATCTTGCATTAAATTTAAAATAAAGTAGAGGCATAAATAAAATTTTGAGATCAATGTCATTATGGCAATTGGTAGCAATACTAAATTTATTATACACAATATACATTATGAATATGAATCAATTAAAATATCAAAGAAATAATAATAAAAATAATAAATTAATACTTCTACACTATTTATTTTCAATAAAGAAATTTTACAACATTAAAAAAAAAAAAATTCACTTATGTTAACATATAGACATGTAAACATTGTCACATTTTCATTTACCATTGTCAAACTCTCTCTGCTCACAACATTGACACCATCCACTTCAGATAAATACAATAATGATTAGCACTAATCATTTTCTAAACTAGAGATTATTTCTAGCACAGATATAAACTTTAAACCTCAGTTAAAGATTATTAATATATCTGATTTTTTCATTTTAAACATACACCCACATGGAGTTATTCACCTTTCTCTTTCCCATGTGTAATATCTTTATAGATATATTAAACAACCTTCATACTTCACCATTCTTTTTAAATTAATATAAAATAAAGATACAATAAAAGACAAATGCCCCCCAAGATGCATTTCATGTAATATTATAAAATAATATTACTTCAGACTCTTTGTTTAATTTACATATTTGAATCATGGTGGAACAGAAGTGTATCTCATCAGATATTAACACTAATTAAATCTTCCCATGTGTGATAACAATAATAAAAAAATACATCTCTGGTCTGCTTCAGGTAAACACATTTAATGCATAACAAAAGTTAAAATTTATAGTCATATACATTTATTAAATATTTTATATGTCTATCATATAAATAAGAATAAAGATTTAACTAAATTATTATATGTCTCTCATAACTTTACAATAGTTTCACATGTACATATATCAAGCTTTAATCAATATTTGTTAAATGAAAAAATTAAAAGACTGGGAAATTATATATTTTTTATCAAATAAAATAATATGACTATTTGTTTTTTATTTAACCTGAATAGGTGGTATTGAATAATAAGTGTACCAAATGTCCACGTCACTATCTTTGAAACCCATAGGTAATCCATATGAAACTGGTGATGTGATAATTGTGTAGAACTACTACATTAGCCATTAGCTTTCAATATCCGATTTGTTTTTCAATAATAATTTTTTTTGTATATCCTTTTTGCTTCCTGGTTGATTGATAAATATAAGACATTGTTTAATTTCAAAGAGAGATATATATTAATCATAGTCATTTATTCAATATGTTAAGCTTTCCATCCAGTTCCCTGCAAAAATATAGTAGCAAATGAGAGGTGAACTTTCCCCTCAGTTTTATTATCTTAGAAAGCCATATTTTTGAATTCTGAGCTACTAAAATATATAATTAACCACAGTTAAGTTTTAAAATCATGAAATTTAAAGATGGTCTCTCCATTTGTATAGCTTAGTTCAATATCTGCTTCCTAAGTTTTTATTCAAAAATCAAGCTCTTTTTATAAATCAGGCAATCATTTCAAGAAACTTTTATTGATTTTCCCATGTTCTATCTAGCATCCTATAAAATAAACTCATTTTCATAAATAAAAATATAAAGTAATATTTTATAGATCATAATAATAATTAACAATCAAGAATAAACATATTAATTCTTTATATTTATTCTAAACAATACCTAGCAACAATATTAATTTTTATATAATAAATTATTTATCAATAATGTGCATAACTTTTATTTAATTGTTCATTTATTATCATATGTGCACACACATCATGTATTGACCAGGCTGTTTACCTGTAATCAATGCAAATCATAACATTTAATAAACCATATTTTATATATCTTTTAAATAATAATAAAAATAATAGGACATTTGTTCAGTTTTTACTTCTATTATTCTTTTTTTAGCCTTCATATGGCATCCTAGTTACAATATCTATATATATATGTAACACACATTTATTATATATGGTTCATTTGTTTATGGTTTCAGATATCCAGAGGAAGGATTGGATCCAAATTATAATGGATACAAGAGAATTTATATTTATTCTTTTGGATTCCTAAGGTCAATCATCAAAACATTGATTATGTGGAATTACCTTTCACTGTTTGCAATTTATCACAAGTAATTATTTCTTCAGCTTTTGCCATTGATTATATTCATCATGTCTTTCAAATTTGGAATAATCCTGGTGTAAAAATGAATACAGAAACACCATCAGGATCTCAAACTAAGACATTTCAGATTAGCCTATATAATTAAGATGTAGGTTTAAAGATAAAATGGTGACTGTTATCTTTTCAAAAGTCTTTACTTTGTGTTTGAGAGTATCTTCAATATTTAACATGACATCATTGAGCTGTTATAAGATTGATACAATGAATATATTTAAGATAAAAATCCTTTCTCACTAATTACATATGATCTTTGCCCATAGATTTCAATATTAAATAATTTCTAACAATTCATAATATTAACATGCAATAAATTGTAAACTTCCACAAATGTTAATATATAAAAGAAAATAATGGACATAAAAGTGAATAAACATCTTCATACTCCCAAACTATGATACTTTATATTTGCCTATATAATTAAAATGAGATTTAATGATAAGACAGACACTCTTATCTTTTCAAAAGTCTCTATGTTGTATTTCAGTTTGAGAGTCCCATGCATTGTTGAGCCATTATACAATTAGTACAGTGCATATATTAAATGTGGAAATATTTTTCCTTTAACTACATAAGATCTCTGCACTTAAAAAATTGATTTCAACATTACATAATTTCTAAGAATTTATAATATTAACACATAGTAAATTGAAAAATTTAGCGAACATTTATATCTGAAAGAAAATAAGACGTAAAGGTAAATAAACATCTGCATGCTCTCAAACTAAGAAGCTTTACTTAGCCAAAAGATAAGTTGGCTACTTTTATCTTTTCAAAAGTCTCTATCTTGTGTTTGAGACTACACTCAGTACTCAACATGACGTCATTGAGCTACTATAAGATCAATATAGTGCACATATTAAAGATGGAAATCCTTTATATTTGATTGCATATTATCTCTGCACTTAGCAAATATATTTGAATGATACATAATTTCTATGAATTCATTGTACTACTATATAGTAAATTGAAAATTTTTGCCAATGTTAATATGTTAATGAAAATAATGGATGTAAAAGTGAAAAAAAGAAATATCTTCTCACTCTCAAACTAAGACATTTCAGATTGGTCTATATAATTAAAATGTAGGTTTAAAAATAAAATGGCAACTTTTATTTTTCAAAAGACTATCTTGCGTTTGAGAGTATTGTCAGTACTCAAAATAACATTGTTGAGCTATAATAAGATCAGTATAGAGCATATATTAAAGGTAGAAATCCTTTCTATTTAATTATATATGATCACTATGCTTAGCAAATAGATATGAATATTATATGATTTCTAAGAATTTATAATATTAACCTATAGTTAAATTGAAAAGTTTCATGAATGTTAATAAGTCAAAGAAACTAATGGATGTAAAAGTAAATATAGAAATATCTTCACAATCTCAAATTAAAATGCTTCAGAATGACCTATATAATTAAAATGTATGTGCAGAGGTAAGATGCCTGCTTTTCTCTTTTCAAAACTCTCTATCTTGTGTTGGAAACTATCCTAAGTATTAAACATGACATTGTTGAAGTATTATAAGGTCAGTACAGAGCATATATTAAATGTAGATATCCCTTGTCTTTAATTACAAATGATCTGTGGTTAGAAAATTGATTGATTATTACATAATTTCTAAGAATTCATACTATGCTAAATTGAAAAATTTTGTGAATGTTAATATACAAAAAAAAAAGGGATGTAGAGAAACATCTTCACATTCTCAACTTAAAACACTTCAGATTGGCCTATATAATTAGAATATAGTTTAAGATAAGACAACTGCTCTTATTTTTTCAAAAATCTCTGTCCTGTATTTCAGTACTCAACATGACATTGTTAAGATATTATAAGATCAATACAGTGCATATATTAACGGCATAAATGTTTTCTCTTTAATTATATATGATATCTGAACTTAGCAAATAGATTTGAATATTACATAATTTCTAAGAATTCATGATATTAGCAATAGTAAAGTGAAAAATTCCATGGACATTAATATGTTGAAAGAAAATAATGGAAGAAAAAGTGAATATAAAATAATTTCATGCTCTCAAACTAAAATGCTTCAGATTAGCCTATATAATTAGAATGTAGGTTTAAAGACAAGATGGCCACACTTTTTATTTCAAAAAGCTCTATCATGTGTTTGAGAGTATTCTCAGTACTCATCATGCCATTGTTGAGCTACTATAAAATAAGTATAGCGCATATATTAAAGTGGAAATTCTTTATCTTTAATTACATATGATGTCTGTGCTTAGCAAATAGATTTGAATATTTTGTAAGAAATATAAGTATTAACATGTAATAAATTGAAAAAGTGAATATAGAACATCTTCACTCTCTCAAATTAAATCACTTCAGATTGGCACATATAATTAGAATGTAGATTTAAAAATAAAATTGCTGCTTTTATTTTTTCAAAAGTCTCTAAGTTGTATTTGAAAATATTCTCAATACTCAACATGACAAACTTTAGTTATTGTGAGGTCAGTAGAGCACATATATTCAAGATGGAAATCCTTGCTGTTTAATTACATATGATTTCTGCACTTTCCGAATAGGTTTGAATATTGCATAATTTCTAACAATTTGTAAAAGTAACATGTAATAAATTGACAAAATTTTGCCAACATTAATATGTGAAAGAAAATAATGAATGTAAAAGTGAATAGAGAAACATGTTCATGCTCCCAGACTAAAACATTTCAGATCAGCCTCTATAATTAAAATGTAGGTTTAAAGATATGACAGCCACTCTTATTTTGTCAAAAGAGTTTTTATCTTGTGTTTGATAGTATCCTCAGTACTCAACATGACATCATTGAGTTATTATAAGATTAGGGCATAATACTAATATGTTGTAAATTGAAAATTTTCGTGAATGTTAATATGTGAAAGAAAATAATGGATGTAAATGTGAATAGAAAAACATCTTAACACTTTCAAACTAATAATCTTCAGATTGGCCTACATAATTAGAATGTAGGTTTAAAGACAAGATGGCCATTCTTTTTTTTTCTAAATACTTTATACTTGTATTTCTCAGTTCTCAAGATAATATTGAAGAGCTATTATAAGGTTAGTACACTACATATATTAAAGGTGGAAGTTCTTCCTCTTTAATTGCAAATGCTCTCTGTGCTTAGGAAATAGATTTGAATATTACATAATTTCAAATAATTCATAATACTAACATATAAATTGAAAAATTTCATGAATATTAATGTGAAAGAAAATAATGGGTGTAAAAGTAAATAGAGAAACATATTCATGATTTCAAACTAAGATGCTTCAGATTGGTCTATATATTTAGAATGTAGGTTTAAAGATAAGGCATCTGCTCTTTTCAAAAGTCTCCATTTTATATTTGGGAGTATAATACTCAATAAGACTTAGCTGAGCTATTATAAGATCAGCATAGTGCTATATTAAAGATGAAAATCCTTTTTTTTTAATTACATAAGATTTTCTTTTAAGAATTCATAATATTAACATGTAGTAAATTGGAAAAATTTCAAGAATGTTAATATCATGCCTTCAAACTAAAAGACTTCAGATTGGCCTATATGATTAGAAGATAGGTTTGGAAATAATATGGCCACACTTATCCTTTCAAGTCTTCATTTTTTATTTGAGAACATTTTCAGTATTCAACATCATGAATTCTTTATAAGCTCAGTACAGCACATATATTAAAGCTGGAAATCTCTTTTCATTAATTGGTATGTGATCTCTGTGATTAGCAAATAGATTTGGATATGACCGATATAATTTCCAATTTCAGAATAATAACGTATTAAATAGAAAATTTTTGTAAATGTTGATATATCAAAGAAAATAATGGATGTAAAAGTGAATTAAGAAATATCATGTTCTCAAATTAAGATGCTTCAGATTGGCCTATAAAATTAGAATCTAGATTTAAAGATGGCCACGATCATCTTTTCAAGTCTCTGTCTTTTGTTTGAGAGTATTCTCCCTATTCAATGTGACATCATTGAACTATTATAAGATCAGTACAGCACATATATTAAAAGTGGTAGTCCTTTCTCTTTAATTACATATAATCTCTGCACTGGGGAAATAGATTTAAATATTATATTTCTAAGAATTCCTAATATTAACACATGATAAATTGAAAAATTTCATGAATGTTAATATGTGAAAGCAAATAACGGCATGTAAATTGAATAAACATCTTCATGCTCTCAATATCAGTTGCTTCAGATTGGCTAATATAATTAGACATACATTAAAAGATAACTAGGCATCTCTTATCTTTTCATAAGTATCTTCAGTTTTCAACATAATGTCACCGAGTTATTTTAAGCTCATTACAGTGCAGATATTAAAGGTGGAAGTCCTTTTTCTTTAACTACACATGATCTCTGCACTTAGCAAATGAACATATTACATAATTTCTCAGAATTTGTAATATTAATACCACTAAATTGAAAAATTTCACAAATGTTAATATGTGAAATAAAATAATGGATGTAAAAATGAATAGAGAAACATCTTCATGCTCTCAAAGACACTTCAGATTGGCCTATATAATTAGAATGCAGATTTAAAGATAACTAAGTTGTTCTTATCTTTTCAAAAGTTTCTATCTTGTGTTATGGCATATCCTCAGTACTCAACATGACATTATTGAACTCTTTATAAAATCAGTACAGCACATATATTAAAGCTGAAAATTCATTGTCTTTAATTACATATAATCACTCTGTCCTGCACATAAATCTGAATATTACATAATTTCTAAGAATTCATATTAACATTTAGTATATTGAAAATTTTTGTGTATGTTAATATGTGAAAAGAAATAATGGATATAAAGCTGAATAAAGCAAGATCTTCACACTCTCAAACTAACATGGTGCAGATTGCCCTTTATAATTAGCATGTAAGTTTAAATATAAGTTAGTGGCTTTTATCTTTTCAAAAGTCTCCATTTTGTGTTTGAGAGAATCATTAGTACTCAACATGACATCATGGAGCTATTATAAGATCAATATAGCACATGTATTAAAGGTAAAGTCTTTAATTCCAAATGATCTCTGTGCTTAGCAAATACATTTAAATATTACTTAATTTCTAGGAATTCATATTAACATCTAGTACATTGAAAAATTTTGTGAACATTAATATATGAAAGAAAATAATGGAGACAGAAATGAATTTTCAGTCTTTCAATCTAAGATTCTTCAGATTCACTTATATAATTAGAATTTAAGTTTAAAGATAAGATGGCTTTCTTATCTTCTCAAAATTTTCTATCTTGTTTGAGACTATTCTCAATATCCTACATAACATTGTTGAGCTATTATATTAAAGGTGGAAATCTTTTCTCTTTAATTTTCTATGAGCTCTGTACTAGGCCAACAGATTTCAATATTTCATAAATTTATAAGAATTCATAATTTTAACTCATGGCAAATTGAAAAATTTAGGAAATGTTAATATTCAAAAGAAAATAATGGATGTAAAAGTGGATATAATAACATCTTCAAATTATCACATTAATATGCTTCACATTGGTCTATACAGTCAAAATGTAAGTTTATATATAAGATGCATGCTCTTATCTTTTCGAATGTCTGTAACTTGGGTTTTGTAGTATCCGGAGTAGTCAACATGACATAGTCGAGTTATTATACATCCAGTTCAGTGCATATATTAAAGGTGAAAAATCTTTTTTAATTATATATGAACTCTGTACTCAGAAAATAGATTTCAAAATTACATAATTTCTAAGAATTCACAATTTTAACATGTAATAAATTGAAACATTTCACAAGTGTTAGTAGGTTAAAGATAATAATGGATGTAAAAGTGAATAGAGAAACATCTTCATGATTTCAAACTAAGATGCTTCAGATTGGAGTTTATAATTAGAATGCGGGTTTAAAGATAAGATGACCACTTTTATCTTTTCTAAAGACTATCTTGTATTTTGGAGTATTCTCAGTTCTCATCATGACATTGGTGAGCTATTATAAGGTCAGTACAGTGTATATATTAAAGGTCCAAATCCTTTCTCTTTAATTAAAAATGATCTTTATGCTTAGGAAATAGATTTGAATATTACATAAACTCAAAGAAGTCATAATACTAACACATAAATTGGAAAAATGTTGTGAATGTTTATGTGAAAGAAAATAATGAATATAAAAGTGATTAAAGAAACATATTCATGATTTCAAACTAAGATGCTTCAGATTGGCCTATATAGTTAAAATGTAGGTTTAAAGATAAAGCATCTGATCTTATCTTTTCAAGTCTCCATCTTGTGTTTAAGAGTATCCTCAATACTCTACATGATTTAGTTGAGCTTTTATAAAATCAGTACAGTGCATATATTAAAGGCAAATCCTTTTTCTTTAGTTATATACGACTTTTGCACTTAGCAAATAGCCCTGAATATACCATAATTTTTAAGAATTCATAATATTAACCTGTGGTAAATTATAAAAATTTGAGAATGTTAATATGTGAAAGAAAATAATGGATGTAAAAGTGAATAGAAAAACATCTTCATGCTGTCAAACTAAGGTGCTCCAGATTGGCCTATATAATTAGAATGTCAGTTTGGAGATAAGATGGCCACACTTGTCTTTTATTTGAGAATATATTCAGTACTCAACAGCACATCTTTGAGCTCTTTATAAGATCAGTGCAGAACATATATTAAAAGTGGAAATGCTTTTTCTTTAATTACATATGATCTCTGCAGTTACCAAATAGATTTGAATATTAATTTCCTAGATTTCTTAGCAAATAGATTTGAATATTAGATAATTTCCTAGATTTCATAATATAAATAGAAAAATTTTGTCAACATTAATATATCAAAGCAAATAATGGATGTAAAAGTGAATAGAGAAACATCTTAATGTTCTCAAACTAATAAGCTTCAGATTAACCTATATAATTAGAATCTAGGTTTAAAGGTGGTCAGCTTATCTTTTCAAAAGGCTGTCTTTTTTTGAGAGTATCCTCCATACTCGATATCAGATCATTGAACTATTATAAGATCAATACATCACATATATTAAAGGTAGAAGTCCTTTCTCTTTAATTACATATAATCTCTGCACTTAATAAATAGATTTGAATATTACATCATTTCCAAGAAATTTGTAATATTAACACATAGTAAATTGAAAAACTTCGTTAATGGTAATGTGAAAGAAAATAATGAATGTAAATTGAATAAAGAAACATCTTTATGCTCTCAACATCAGATGCTTCAGATTGGCCAATATAATTAGAATCTAGCTTTAAAGATATGTAGGCTGCTGTTATCTTTTCACAAGTCTCCATCTTGTAGTTAAGAGTATTCTCAGTATTCAACAACACATCATTGAGCATCACATGATCACCATTTCTTATACTAGCACATAATAAGTGCAGTGCTCTCAGATCCAAAGCTTTTCACTGACGAAGGCCACAAGCCAGAAATCAGTCTGGGGATATTGGATTAGTAGGCATTAGATAGGAATTTTATGCACAAGCCTTCTGGCATCCATTGATTACTCTGGTTGGCACTACTTATGGAGAGTTTTGCCTTGTTTATAAACACATCATTGAGCTATTATAAGATCATTACAGCTCATATATTAAAGATGGAACTTATTTTTCGTTAATTACATATGATCTCTGCACTTAGAAAATGAATATATTACATAATTTCTATGAATTCATAATATTAACATGTAGTACATTGAAAAAATTTATGAAAGTTAATATGTGAAAAAAAAAAAAAGAATGTAAAAGTGAATAGGTAAACATCTTCACCCTCTCAAACTAAGACTCTTCAGATTCGCCTATATAATTAGAAAGATAAGCTGATCGCTCTTATCTTTTCTAATGTCTCCATATTGTGTTCGAGAGTATCCTCAGTAAACATGACATTTGTGAGCTATTATAAAATCAGTACATCGCACATATTAAAGGTGGAAATCCTTTCTCTTTAATTAAAAATTATCTCTGTTCATACATATAGATTTGAATATTACATAATTTCTAAGAATTCATATTAACTTGTACTAAATTAAAAATTTTTGCAATTGATAATTTGTGAAAGAAAATAATCGATCTAAAAGTGAATAGAGAAACATCATGTTTTCAAACTAAAACTCTACAGATTGCCCTATATAATTAGAATGTAGGTTTAAAGTTAAAATGGTTGCTCTTATATTTTCAAATCTCTATCTTGTGTTAGAGAGTATCTTCAGTACTCAATATGACATTGTTGAGAAAAATCAGTACAACACATATATTAAAGGTGGAAATCCATAATCTTTAATTACATATGATCTCTGTGCTTAACAAATTGATTTGAATATTACATAATTACTAAGAATTTATAATATTAACACATAGGAAATTGAAAAATTTCACAAACATTAATATGTGAAAGAAAATAATAGAAGTAAAAGTGAATAGAGAAACATCTTAACACTTTCAGACTAAGACATTGCATACTGGCCTATATTATTAAAATGTAGGTTTAAAGATAAGGTCATTCTTCAAAAATTTCCATCTTGTGCTTGAGAGTATGCTCAGTACTAAACACGACATTGTTGTGCTATTATAAGGTTAGTACTTTGCATATATTAAAGGTGGAAATCCTTTTTTAATTACATGTGATGATTTCTGTGCTAAGAAAATAATTTAAATAAATAATTTCTAAAAGTTTGTAATATTAATATGTAATATATTGAAAAATTTCATGAATATTAATATATGAAAGAAGGTAATGGATGTAAAAGTGAAGAGAAACATCCTCACACTCTCAAACTAAGAGGCTTCATATTGGCCTATGTAATTAGAATGTGGGTTTAAAAATAAGATGGCCATTCTTATGTTTTTAAGTCTCTATCTTGTGTTTGAATTTGAGGGTATCCTCAGTACTCAACATGACATTGTTGAGCTATCATCATGTCAATACAGAGCATTTATTAAATGTGGAAATCCTTTCACTTTAATTATAAATTATCTGTGTGCTTAGGAAATAGATTTGAATATTATATAATTTCTAAAACTTCATAATAATAACATGTTATAAATAAAATTTTTTTTGCAAATGTTGATATGTGAAATAATGGATGTAAAAGTTAGCAAAGAAACATCTTCACAGCCTTAAACTAAGATGCTTCAGATTGGCATATATAATTAAAATGTAGATTTAAACATAAGACAGCCACTCTTATCTTTTCAAGTCTCCAACATGTATCCTCAATATTCAACATGATGTGATTGAGCTATTATAAGATCAGTATAGTGCATATCTTAATGGTGGAAATCATTTTTCTTTAATTACATATGATCTCTGCTTTTAGCAAATAGATTTGAATGTTAAATAATCCTGATAGTAGTTTTAGATGAACCTCATACCTTTTTATCATTAATAATCTTGTCAAAATATTTTATCACTCAAACTTCCATTATTTTTAATCACTTGTATATCTTTTGTTTACTGGTTCAGACAGAATTAAATCTATTATTATATCCATGTGTAATGCCAGTTTAAGTTTGACTGCATTTATAATACGTGTGTGGAAGGGTATTAAAATAATAATCACATTAGTTTGACTGAAAAGTTAAATGATGTTTGAGCATCAAAGCAAGCAGGAAGAGCACATAAAACAGCAAAACTCTCCATATAGAAATAGTGATCATGTGATGTTTAGTGTTAAGCAGGAAGAGAACAATAGTTCAATTTAATTAATCAAAATTGAAATGCTTTCATACTTCTGAGCTGAGAATTGATCTGGAACTTTTAGCTCTTGGGGTTGCTATTCTCACTAGTATCCTAAACTATATAGAACATTTATTTTAAGATAACAAATGTTTAAAAAAATACCAAATTGATATAAATATAATTATTAGTATCAATAATTAAAAATTATACATATTTTAACATGTAAGATAAATAAAATTCAGATGTCAGATTCATAATTCTATAAGATATGATAACCATAAAGATATTGTTTTTTATTATATTTTGATAATTATTGTTATTACTTATTATCAGAAATGTTCTTAATAGTTTAAACCAGAGTATACTTTTTCATTCATTGTTCATTTATTTCCTTTCTTCCTGAACAAATATATAATGAATTGCTTAAGATTTAGATAAGATACTGTAGAAACATCATGGCCTAATTTACTATAATGCTTACATAATAAGTTCCAGTTTATGTAAAATGAGTGCAGTACCATGTTTTAGTCACTAAAAATGGAGTATAAAGAACAGTCATATAGTATTAAGTACTGAGTTATAAATTTGATAGTTATGTCCTCAAATCAGGCACCATATGAAAAATGTTCAATTTAACTTAAGTCTTATGCGATGTTATATTTCTAAGACTACTAATATATGGTATGGCTGAAGATCTATCAGCCCCATATAGCTATTTGAGTTGAATAACTGGGTTTGAAGACATATAGGTGTCTGAAAATTTCAGATTTTCAACTCAATAGATAACATTTAGCTAAATGCTGGCTTTGGGTTGGTATATTTAGATCTAGTGTCTGAACTTACCCTGGCATCTCTCTTAGGAGTGCCAAAGCACGAAACCATGGTCAGGGGTTTTGGGGCGGGGGGTTCCTGACAGAGATATATTAAATGCTTTCTCTGACTAAGCATTTATCACAAAGCTTGTTGAGGAATTGTTTATAACTTACAAGCTTAAGAAAATAGAGTCATGTGATCTATGACTCTTATTTTGACTAAAATCCAGATATTTACATCTTCTTACTATGGTAGAGTCTAACATTTTGACAAATTAATTTTGGAATTGATGCCATCATCAAAAATAAATCAATATTTCCATGTCACACAAAGCTTAAAAATAAATATTTGTCTGCTTTAAAAGTATTAATAAAATCAACATTAATTACTTATTATATTGAAGTATGCTAATTTTAAAGCATTCAAGACAACTTTGTTAAAGGTGCATTGTTTAAAAGTTTCTGGACAATATTACAGAATGGTCACATGCTGTAGTTCAACATATGACTGAAATAATTTTTCACTACAAAAAGTAATAAAGTAAACTTTTAATATGGCATTTTAAATTTAATTATTCAAAGACTCAATATTTTTGAGATATTAATAAAAAGCAGCAGTATATTGTAATTTATGTTACAAATTCACAATCTCAGATTAAGAAACTGTGATTCATGACAATATTACAAGTATTCTTCAATCATAATTATATGAGTTTTATAATAGGAGGAAATTAGTGTTTTTGCAATAGTGAATGGAGACGACTGAGTCAATAAGTAAATGTTTTTGAAAGATGTGATATAGAAGTTAGTTCCCCAAATGTATTTTTGATCTATAAAATTTTAATAAATCACTAAAGAAGTTATTATTTTAAATTTGATGATGAAAATCATTATGAGTTATAACCTAAAAATATTTCCTCTAGCTTGACAATTAAGTAAAAATTACACTAAATTCACTTATTGACAAATTTAAAGATTATAAAAATGAGTTATAAAATTTGAAAATGTAAATGCTTATTTGGAAAATGACAGCTTTATTTGATATTAATAAATTGATATGTTTGTTGCCACTGAATATAATGAGAATATTATTTATCTATACAACTGTGTTTACTATTCTCTATATGAATGAAGCTCTTTATTTGTGAGATGAAATATTTTATCGGCTTATTAATGTATGAACCAAATAGAAAAGAAGATAGAGGAAATCAAAACTATTGTCTACTTTGTATGGGATTGGATGCTATAATTTAATAATTGTAAATGTGATTTTAAAATCCATTCTTAATGTTTACATCTTTGATAATTGTATTTACTTTATATTCTTTAATAAATGCATTGGGAATTATTTTACTTAGAAATGCAAAGTGATATGAAGTTAGTGTTTTTAAAGTAGAAAATTTATGTAATAAATTTGTCAATTATTTTTTCTATGCCTACAGGTCTGAGATATATATGGAGTAATAATATATATATATATATTTCCTGCATATACAAAATCAATTTATTAAATTTAGACAAATTGCAAATTTATTATATATGATGATTGAATAGCAAAATTAATTAAAGTTAACTAATAATTTTATTAATATAGTAAACTTTGTTTTGAAATTTTGATGTTATTGTAAGATTATTAACAATAATGAGATTTTAGTAGCCATCTGAGATTGTACATTTATATTTATATTAAATCAGTTCATAAACACTTCTATTTAAGCACAGATATAATTTAATTACAGCTATTAGCAACAGTTAATGGTATTCTCACAGTCAATGAGATACTTTTTGTCAATAATCTTTCTGGCCCTTTAATTTATGAATTTTTATTACAAAAATATGACATCTTAAGATATGTAACATTATATTTATTCTTGGATAAATTAGCAATAATAGATTATCAGAAAAAAAGAGTTTGCTGCTAACTTTTTGCTTTCACCAAGATCCTTGAACAAAGCATGGGAATAAACTATATTCCATGACTTGTATACCACAATATTGAGAATGGCAGACTTTAAATTCACGGCTTAAGAAAAATTTTCAGTTGAGAATTTTTTTTTTTAAAAATCACAGTGAAATCATTTAAAATGTTGGTGCATTTAAAAATATCACCTATTAATTTGTGAATGAGAGGAAACAAGATTTAAATTGTTTAAATCCACTGAAATAAAACCTATACCAAATGCTTCATTTTAAAAACATATTAATATAATTGAAACATAATTATTTAGCATCAGTAGCAGCCATTCACAAGTACATATAGCCATTCCAACTTCAAGACAAAATTCAAACAAATAATAATAATACAAATTATTATAATATTACAATAGAGATGAATTTTACAATAATTATAAAACCCAATCTGTGAACCATAAATATATCCATAGAATATACTGGTCTATTATTCTGTTTATTTGATATTTTGCAATGCTGTCTCCAGAAAACATTTCTTTTTGAAATATTTCGACACCATGTCTACTTATATAGTAACTAATATACAGTATTGAGGCAGCCTTAGAAAAATTATAAGCATAATTCATATTAAAAACTTCTAGAACTTAAATAAATAATTCATACCTATTAATATAACAATGACAATTTATTTGCTTCATCTAATAGTAATTATAAATAATAAAAAAATAAGTAGATAATAATTTCCATTCACCTTTTCATTTTGTCATGTTTCATTCATTGCACATACAAATTTAAAAGTAAGTCCCCATTTCAAAGAAATAAGTAAATATACACTGATAATAATATGTAATCAATGTCATATAAAGTATTATGGTGCAAATTTCCATGACAGGAGCTAATTACCAGTTTTGCTCTGTGTAGTTTAGTGCAGTGTTAGAGTGGTAGACTCTAGACCTCAAGACTTATGGATCTCAGCACCAGTCCTATCAGATCAGGTGTTCAAATTTCTTATGAACTCCCATTTGACTACTTTATTTTTTACTAATTAATACAGGTTATTTAAATCTCACTTGATTTTCTTCAATATTATTTATTCACTTTATATTCAAATATCAGCTGTTATATTTCATAATGAATTTGAAATTTTCATTCACTCATTTCCTTTTCAGGCATATTTATATTCATGCAATCATTACATCCATGTAGTAGTATATCCAAACAGCATGAAGTTACTTCTTTATCTCTTAAAATAAACCTTTTGGATTTTTTCCAACTAAGTACACCATTGTATTAAATCCATTCTCTTAATCAAAATTAACACAAACACAAATAATATTATATATCAAAAGTAAATATTAAAAATTAATTTAAAAAAAAAAATCTTTATTATAGTAGTGGGAACCAATTTGCAGATCAAATATAATGTGAAAAAAGTCATAAATATTAGTTGTTGTTTTTTTTACATAAGAAGTTTTTCTATATATTGAGAATTCAGTATGTATATATATCGATATTAATTCATTCTTTTGCATTTATTTCTAGGCAATTTTTATTTCTTTAAAGTTTAAAATTTAGATTGTATAACAATCTTCTTAAGAGCTACAAATTAATAAATGTATTCATTACATTATTAAATTATATAAGCCAATAAACATCACATGACCACCTCTTATGCTTGTGCATAACTGTTGTTAAAGCAGGCAAAACTCACTATATATATTGCCACACACAGCAAGCTAGAATAATCAATGGATGCCAGAAGGCTTGTGCATAAAATCCCCATCTAGTGCCTACTCATCCAATATCCCCAGACTAGTTTCTGGCTTAGGGCCTTCATCAATGAGGAGCCGTGGGTCTGAGAGCACTGCATTTAGATCTTAGGATCTAATGCAACCCTTCAGAAACCACCTTTTGTCTCCATTTAACTATAAAACTATGAGTCTTAAACTGAAAACACCTTAATGTTTTCAATCCAAGCCCATTAGCTTATATAGTCATATGGGTCTGAACCCACTTCAGTACCCATATATTTTGGTGTCTTTGGTTCTTTAATAACCATAGCCACCACTATTCTATTAGGCAGGATTGGTTTAAATCCAATAAACATCACATGACCACCTCCTCTTATGCTTGTGTATAACTGTTGTTAAAACAGGCAAAACTCACTATATATATATTGCCACACACAGCAAACTAGAGTAATCAATGGATGCCAGAAGGCTTGTGCATAAAATCCCCATCTAGTGCCTACTCATCCAATATCCCCAGACTAGTTTCTGGCTTATGGCCTTCGTCAGTGAGGAGCCTTGGATCTGAGAGCACTGCATCTAGATCTTAGGATCTAATGCAACCCTCCAGCAATCACCTTTTATCTCCATTTAACTACAAAACTATGAGTCAAACTGAAAACACCTTGTGTATATATATATTAACATTCATTTCAAATATAAAATACTTTTAGGTATATCTATTCATAAACAGTCAATTATTTAATTAAACTTTAAATTATATTTAAGTTTAAATCAAAATCAAAACTAAAATAATATGAATGAAATAATAAAAGCTTTATGTATATTATAATTTAATGTAATTTATTATATAACGCACATACAAGACATATGATAAATATTAAAATATAATATATATATATGATTTTTAAATAATTGTTTCAGTCATATTATTTTAATTTAAATTTAGACATATCTGAAAATTAATTAAATAATTATATATGAAGATATACACACAAAGATTATATTTATATGTATGTAAATAATCTAAAACAATAATGTATGTTGAAATATATAAAATTGCATGAAAATAAATATATAAATAATGGATTAATAAATATATATTGAATATAATATTGCAATTTAATAAAGAATAGTAAAGAAACTGAATTATTTTTTACAAGTATTGAGAATTAATGATAAAATAAGGAAGCAGACAATTATTATAGTTAAGGAAACTTATCATCAAACAATATATTATTTTCGTTATTCAAACCATGAAAGTTTTTTTTTATTTCAACAGTTTTGATATAGAAAAATATAATAAATTATACTCCTAGAAATTTGATTTTTTTTTATTTTTATGCAATCTAATATGGACAGTTATATCACACAGCATTCTTTCTTTTGTAACACCATAGTTTCATCATGTTAATTGAAAGGATATATACTATGATACTAAAATTTTACATAATAAACTGCAGAGAAATTTATATATATTTTATGGATAATTCATTTGATAAAGCAGTTTTTTTTTTTCCATTTTCCTTATATTAATTCTTGAAGAGAAGCAAACTTTTCTTACATATTTTAATACATCTTAATTTTTGTTTTAATAAATAATATTGATAATTGATGACACATTGTTTTTTTAATTTCAGTTTAAAATAGTTTATTTCCTTCTAAGATAGATGATCAATTAGTACAAAAAAAAAATTCACATTATGGTAATGATATAAATATATTATTTTTTTTACATTTATTGAAATTACTAAATACATTTATTTTAATTAGATGAAAATATTAAAAACCAAAAAAAGATTAAATTAAATGAAATACTATTTAATTTTTAGTATTGTTATCATTAATCTTTTTAAAATATAAAATAATGGTAAACAACAAAAAATGTAGACTTTTGCAATATACACTCATATCATTTCAATGTATGCATATAATAGATTTGATTTAGGCCTGAAATGGATATCAATTTGAAATCAAGACTGGTGATATATTTCCTTTCTTATTTATATAAATTAAATTATGTTAAAAGGATCACAATTACTGGTAATCTTATTTGTTAGTGCCTCTGAATTGATTTCTATCTTATTTCAAGTAAAAATTTAATCACCATCTATCTATAGATAGAGAATAGAGGTAGCTATTATAGCTACCATTTTCTATCTATCACAAAACAATTAAAATTGTCAAATTAAAAAGGGCTCATTTTGTAATACGTGAAAAAATGAAATAAAAAGAAATTGTATAAAAACATAATATTAGTATGAGGCTAGAAAATAATTGTTATTGGGTCTATATACTCTTTGTCTCAATGTTTTCTATCTTGATATATATATAATTGAATTCAGATTATACTATGGATAAATATACACAAGAGAAGGCATTTTTATTTTGTATGCAAAAAAAATATTAATAAGTGGTTTTGTCTACTTTAATTCTGATAAGAGAAATTTATTTTTAAAGAAATAATTTTTATATTTAGCGATATTTAGTTATGTATTTATTTATTTTATTTAGATATTTATTATGTACTTATAAAATTATTGTACAATATAAATACAAGAAACAATAAATTGACTGTTCTTAAAGATATGTACTCAATTATTTTTTTAATCTATTAAATAAATGCATATTTTTTGTTTAATTCACTGAATTTCATTTTTCAATTGTTATACCTGTGGCTACCTAAGCAAAAAAAAAATGAACACATAATGTATTATAAATATTGTATATAGTGCTAAATGCAGAATTAAAGTATTGTGATTAGAAAAAAAAAATGTCTAGTTAACTTGAATGGTAGAGAATTAAAAAAAAAGTAACAGCTTGAAGCTAGAAAAGCAGTAGTAAAAATCTAAGATTCTTCTTAATAGAATATTGGAAGATATGAGAAGAAACTATCTGAAGTTAACAAAATAAACATTAATGGTTTATTTGATACAATAGCTAGTTTATGATTGAGCAGATGTATGATGAAGATACATTACCTATTTCAAAATATAAATCGAAATAATACCATATAATTAGCTGAATAATGCACATTTTAAATATTATAAAGAAAACAAGTTCATTAATATATTAAATAGATCTTTTTCTAAATTGTTATAAAATTAAATACTACAAAATTAGATATTTTTTTTGGTTTATAAAATAATAAAAACAAAAAATGAATTTTTTTTTTTGCAGATTTTATGTAAATGCAAAGAAACTAAGAGTGTAAGAATAATTATTGGAAGAGCAAGATTTTTTAAACTCTCAATGCAGTGGCTAATCTTGAAATAAATTGATATAATAAAGTATCAGTACAAATCTTAGAATATCATAATAAATTTGGGGTATTAGATGGTCTAATAAAATTCATGACTCTTCCTTCAAAAATAAATCTACCCCCCCCCAATAAACACGATTCACACAGTTTTTTTAAACGTTTTACTATATATTTCCATTTTTTTGTTCTACTATGAAAATGATCAATAAAAGTAGGAGTCACTCATATGACCATTTCAAGTAAAAAAAAAATCTCACTATTTTGATTGATATTTAGTGATTCTGACTTTTAATTTCCTCTGCAGTATACATTTCTTTCTGAAGAATTTCATTTGTAACTCTTCATTTCATTCTATTCTCTTCCATAATCTTTTCAAAATAAAATAATCAGTATTTCAATTCTTTAAAGTGTCTTTCAAATAAATACATTATATATATATTTAAATCATTCATTCAATTCACATTAGCAAAATGAAGTAAAATAACTAATCTTTCTTATTGCATCGCCAAATACATATAACATTAAATCATTTATGTACTTTATCACTGTTTTACAATACTTTAATTACTACCCTCTTTGACAGTTTCAATTGTTACTCAGCTTAGCTGAAAAAGAAATGCCAATTCTGAAAAAGATTGCTGCAGCAATTGAAACTGTCAAAGAGAGTGGTAATTAAAGCTTTGCAAAACAGTGATAAAATGCATAAATGATTCAATATTATATCAAAGTGAAGTAAATATTCATTGATCTTATGATCTTGTCATTGCATTTTTAAAATAGAGCATTCTTAAATGAAAATTTTATAATTTTATGCAACGCTGATAGTAAACAGGTCTCATCTCCATACAATAAATCATATAAAATAACAGCTCTATACAAATTAATCTATTTAACAGTAATTATATCATTGCAATGAAATACCAGTACATTGTAGTCTAGGTTGCCCTTCAATATTTAAATTCAACATTATATTTAAAAGGCTATCCATACATTTCGATCGACTCACATCCTCATGTTGATAACTATCCAAGTTAAAAGGTAATGAAGATTTTGTTTTCAACGCAGGTTGATAAGGATTTGAATTTTGTGAACATTAATTACTTTACATTTAACATTCAAAAGATTAAGTATAATCTGTAAATGATCTTTTGAATTAATAAAGATAGCATAATCATCAACATTCTATAAATCCAGAAGTCAAGATGATATTCTTGTTTTTGCTTTTAATAGATTCAAATTAAAATTTCTCCCATATTTTGCACAAGTATAAGCAATTATATACTACCGAAACCGGTAATTCATTTCAACTTCATTCATTACTCCTTCCGCCAGAGGTAGTAGCTTCTTTTCTTCTAAATAAATCACTGAGTTTACACTTACGTCACTTTCTCATAATTCATCTATTTAACATAACTTTTGTGCGCATGTATATCAAAATAGCTTAAAGTTTATTAATATTAAATACTTTTATCTATTTTAACGTTAATTAGTTTAGTAGAAAAATATTTTTGTAAAATTATTAAAGTATAAACCGTACATTATTTTTATTATTGTAATCACTATTTCGTTTTAAAATACTCATAATTAAAAAAAAAATAGTGCGAAACTTAAGGTGGAAGAACATAATTGCTAATTTGTGTTACAGGGCACATGCTATAACAACAGGCAGAATGCTATGGCGGACGTTCTACTCTCCGACTCCAGAATGAGGGACTTGCATTCAAATAATGATACTATGTCTGACTATTCTGATAGTACAACTCAAGATAGTCATGATGGTGACAAGGAAAGAGATCCGGAAATGATAGAGGAACGTTTTCGAGTGGATAGAAAGAAACTTGAACAGATGCTCCAAGGTACTTTTCCTATTTACCATATATTACTACTTAAGGCTTTATATGATCACTATAACGTTAAGTTTATTTTATTCTTCGTTAGATGTTTTTAGTTCTCAGCTGATGAAAATGATACATTTTTTTTAGCTTTGGGCTAAAATTAAATATAATAGCAATGAAGTTTAAAAAGCAACTAAATCTTACTTTCTTATTAAATGGTTAACGTAAAAAAAAAAAAAAAAACATATCGAAATATATATTTTTTAAATGGAGAATTTGCCTGAAGCTAATTTTCTTTCACGATACATTACAATAGGAAGCTTATGTAAGCTTTCTTAGCACAGTAATTTTTTTTGTTGTTGTTTTTGAGAGGAGAGAGAGGGTGATATAAACAGCTTTCTTAGGCTGTTTTTCATTGTGGCAGAAACGATTTATATTCCGGATTTGCAATACTTTTTTGCTGGTGAAAATTATTGTTTTATTTTTAATAATTGTCATTGCAATATTTTAATAAAAGATAATTCATTTTAAATAAATAATGTCTGACATTAAATTCTGTCATGAAGTGTATTAGTTTGTTAAATAAATGTGTGTATGTATACACACAGACATACGGTATTCTATTTAATATTTCATTGCCTGTATGATTATAGAATTATCTTATTCATAATATTTTAAATTAATAATGATAAATAATGAAGTACTATTATTATTATCCCTCTCTCCTCCGGTCTCTGGAGTTTTTCGTGCCGGTCACTTAAGCAGAACAACCATCTTGTTTTTCATATGCTCTCATGGGAGTTTTATCGCTTAGAGTTTGACCACTTGTTTTTCCAAAATCATGTAGTCAAGCTTGTGTAAAATTTTATATTTACGTACCCTTTTTTTATTTTATTCTAAAGTAAATAAAACTTTGATTTAGTCGAGTAATTGATTTTTGTGTATGCTGAAACTTCATTTTTATCAAATGTTTTAAAAATACTATACTGTTATTGTTGAAAATAAACGTCAAAAAATGTTTTTATATGTTTAAGCGATTTATTAATTTGTTTACCCGACTCATAAGACTTTGTTAATATTAGCAAGTAAATAGTACTGTTTTTATTTTTTAACTAAATAAGGATGTAAACGCTTAAAATCATTTTCTCTTTCATATCTCTATTTGATTAGTGATGAGTTGGGAGAGGGCTAGAAATAATACAATCTTAGGATGTTTTATCCTGCAATAGAAATTCGCTTAAAATTTGATTTCACAATTATTTAAATTATATATATTTCCCACCACTTTTATGTCATACTGAAAACTTAAGTATTACTTTAAAAGTCTATAATTTTTTTATTACTCTTCTAAGCAATTTTAATATTTCGCATATATAATTATTTTTTTGATATTTTTTTAAATGACTTTATTTTTGCTTCTGTAAGTTTTTTAATGTTTGTATTGATTTTGATTTTTGGATAATTAGCGAATGGATAATGCATTTCATGTATAAGTGCTGATTTTTATATTTATGGATATATATATAACCATTAGCCAAAAAATTCGTTTTTTTTTTTATGAGGATTTCAATTAAGAAAATAAATAAATAATCCAAACTTAACTTTAGTCAATAATAATAAAAAACAGTCCGCATGGAAAAAAAAAGCACATATTGTATAATAATATTGCAAGTTCAAACATTACTTGATTGTATTAATATTATGTATTTCAAAATATTTTATCATTAATTATAAAATACAATAAATTTAATTATACTTGCCTTTGAAATGAATTAAATCTGGGTCAAGTATATATTCATATCCATTCTGGAGAACTATCCACTCATTGATTAGTAAATTAAATAACCTGATGCCTTTAGATTATAAAACAAGAAAGGAAACTACTTAAATCTTTTATCACTCTCAGTGCAACATCATAGTGAAAAATCTGCCTTAGATTATTTACTCTTCACTTAATTTCCTTTGGAATATCAAGGAACATTTCTCTTGAAAGTTAAGAGCATGAAATACTAACAGTAAATTGAAAATAATACTAATACTTTCTTTATTGTGTGTTCTGGTCAGTTTTGTTAGTCATCATCTGATTGTCTGCTGCTGAGAATAATCACCCTGGAGAATTTATTTTAATTTTAGAATGATGTCAACTTGAATATTTGATGCATCAGAAAGGATTCAGTGAATTAATGTATAATAAGTAACCATTAAAAAGATGTTAACTACTTTATTAAATTTTCTTAATATTTTTAGATAAGACTGCTTGACATTTTTTTATTCTATAAAATTTTTTAGTTCTAAGAATCTCCAAAGGACTCGTAATTCATTTCCATTTTAGTTTTAGTTATTTTTATTTTCATGTAGTTGTTATTTTATTTGTCTAATTGATTAATTTTGAGTTAATTTTACTTAATAGTATGTGGTACAAATTGCATAAAACTATTGTAACTAACCCTATAGGGTTCACTGGATCCATTCTAGTTTAGTATCACTTAGTTAGAAGTTTGACACAGAAAACATCTAATTTGAAGCACGGATCATTAATTTTGATATTTTTGCAGATCATTAATTTTGATATTTTTTATAATAGTTCTAAGGGTGTCAATACTCACAGTTTGCATCACTTCAGAAAAATTTGGATAACAAATAATTGTCAGTTAATATAGACATGTTAAAAGTTGTTGTTTATGGTTTTTAGGATATTTTATATATGAATTTAGTATTGTCAATTTAATTATTTCAGTTTCTCTTCAATATATAAAAATTTTATTTTCCTTTTTCACAATGAAAAATCATAGACTTCTTAAAACTGAAGACTTTACAGCAGACATCTTGGAAGAAATGAGTGATATCAAATATAGTCAATCATTACATTTCTTTAGAAGATAATGAGGAATCTGATAATGTGGAAGCTATGATAGCAGATGTTGGCACTGTTATTAGCAGTTCTGAATCAGAAATAAAGAAAAAGATTACATCTAGGAACATGAGTCAAGAAAATAGAGAACCAACAAATATTTTCATATCTAAAAATAAAATCGAAACATGGCCTGAACATCCTATTGCGCAAGCTCAAGTGAGACAATTTTCATGTAGTATCTTACAAGATAAAGCAGGTTCCACACATTTTGCAAATAGTGAAATTTATACTCTTGCTACTTAATTTTTGTTACTTTTTTTTGCCCCCCAAAATCATTATAAACTGGACAAATTAAAGTCAAAGAATTTATGTAGATAACTAGGAGAAAATAAAAATTATTGCACTAAAGTATTTATTGGAGTCTTATAAATTAAAAAATAATATTTCACAACTTTAAAGCAAAAGAAAAAGACATAAAATTTTTAGTGATCTAATGAGGTGAGACAGATTTAAAAAAAAACAACTGCAAACTTACATTTGATAATGCTGCAGGAAGATGCAGAAGATGGACTACAGGCAAACTGCAGCCAATTTAGCAATGTTTTGATGTTTAATCAGTACCCCCAAGTCAAGTTTAAAATTTGAATATGATTATAGATAACAATTAGTAACTTTTAAGGGCAGATGTTCATTCAAACAATATATTCTATAGAAGCCTGGTCAATACAGAATAAAATTTTGAGCAGTCTACAATAGTATTACATATCATGCATGGAAATTTGAGATGTACAATGGAAAAAAGGATCAAAAAAGGAATCTAGATGAAAGTGTTATTAAGAGATTACTAAAAGAAATAGTAACCTTTGGTCATAATACTATTTCTGATAATTATTTTATCTCATATTCTCTTGGTAAATATTTGATGTCAAAAAAGTTGGCACTCTTGAGCATTGTATGCCAAAAAAAAAAAGAAGTCACAATTTGTTCCATCAATTGAAAATATAGACAAGTTCAATATCATGCAGACTTCAAAAGAATGCAACTATTGTTTCATAACGCCCTAATAAAGGGAAAACTGATTATTATTCACAGTATACCATGACAGAAAAATAAGTGGTGGCCCCTAGAAAAATCTGAAATTATTTATACCTGGATTATAATGAAATGAAAGATAGTGTAGATACCATTGACAAAATGACAAGAACTTATATTATCAAAAGAATGGCAAGGAGATGGCCTGTCATATGTGATTGATGTATGTTTAATAAATGCTTACATTATATGAATGTCTCTACTCTAAATAGCAATGCCAAATCGCAATGAAAAAAATTTAAAAATTGAGTTAGGGAATATCAGAAGAGTGAAATAGAAGCAATATTTGAAAATAGAGAAGTAGACAATGATCTTCATGAGTAAAATTGCTGAAATAGCTGATCCTAAAAAAAAAAAAAACAATTCAAAACAAAGTGTGTATGGAGTAAGAAAAATATATGTAGAGAATATTCACATGTATTGTGTTTTAAATAAGTAAACTTAATGTTTCACACTTGCTAATATGTTAATTTTGGTTTATTTTTTAATAAATTCATTTGATAAATTTATTGAGACTTATAAACAGGTCATATCGGATCCATTGGATCCAGAAATTTCTGAATAGGCAAAAGGTTAATATAAATTACAGTTGTTGCTAATGATCAAAGTTTCCATTATTACCAAGATATCTAGTGATTGTGAATAATTCTTTTTAATGCTCGTATTTCAAAAAATATTATTTTGAATGACAATGTAGTATTTATATCAAATTAAATCTTAAAATATATTGTCATCTGCTGTGTATCAGTTATTAACAGTCAAGTCATCTCAATTATATGCCAAAATTTTATTATGTCTGGATATTTATCATAACTTCATTTTCTAAATTTTTAAAATTTATTTTTGTTCTCATTGAAAATAGAAATATTTCCACTAGTTGTTATATAACTAATCTACAAATTAAATGATATGTTTAACCACACCAGGTTAAAATTATTTGATAGATGATGATTTTTAATTTCTAAAGTGACAGATTGAACATGCTATCATCCAAACAAATTGAATTTTTTTTTACTATCTCATTGGGAAATCAATCCAAGAGTATCTAGCTTTTGCATATGATACTTTTATTGCTACTTTACATTACAAAGGGCTGGCCAAGTTTTAATGTACTTTCATTTGCTTTTATTTAAAAGTTATAAACACTTGTCTGTGTATAGTATGAAACATCATGATTGGCTGTTGGGAAGTTGATCTAGCTCTAAATTTGAAATACTAGAAATTTTTAAGAGATTGCTAAGTAATAACAAACTACTGTCAACAATTATTAATTGTTACCATTTGGTCATAGTACTCTGTTGTTTAGTTATTCCTATCTGCTTTTGAGCAGATAACTTTGTATAATACATATGTAAATAAGCAAGTCTTTATGCGATATAAGTAGTAATACAAGTGCCCTGAGTAGTTTTATCATTATTAAGTGTTGAACTCAAGAGCTAATGTTTCCTAGATCACTTCACCAATTGAGTAAATATATATATATTGTCTTTGAATTTATGCTGTAGAGATAACTTTCAATGATGATATAGTTTTCCTGGACTAGTGGAATGAAAAAATAAGCAATGTTATATATGAACAAATCAGAGAAGATGGTTAATTTATTGTTGAAAATGAAAGTGAAATAACTACTGTAGGATTATGGGAAAAAAGAATAAATATAAATAGACCCTATAATGTAGATATTATTTTAGGTCTAAGAAAGCTTAAAGTTTTTTAAATAATATTCCAATAAATGATGATTGATTATTCAGATATATATGCCAATATATATGAAGCAGAAATTTATTAAGAAATTGAAAAAGAAATATAAACATAATTTTATAATAATGTGAAGTGGATTAACTATGGTGGGTCAAAGAAAGAGATAATAAAATTGTAGGGGATTATGAACTGTAGCTAAGAAAATGAAAAGTTATTTTTGTTTTCAGAAAAAATGACTATAATAAAAGTATTGTTCAAAATACATGAAAGACTCAGGTGGTATCAATTAGATTATTTTTTTGGTTCAAAATAGATTAGAAAACTATTAAAAGTGCATGTACACATTATGGAACTAATATCGACTGTAGTTGAATCAATATTGAGATTTAAAGAAGATATGTTAATCAGTAAATTAAAAGGTATTGGGCATTTGTTGATTTGAAATAATAGTAGACTATTAATAAAATAAATTGAAATAAAAATTGGAAAATTTATGAAGAAAGTTACAAAAAAAAAAGCAATAATAATGTAGTGAATAAAAATGATAGAAATGGAAAAATATGAATTCTGCAGATGATAACAGTATATATAGAAGCCTTAAGAGTGAAATGAGACATGCAACAATTAAAATTAGGAGTGATTAAAAAAAAAAATAATACTAGAGGAATTACAAAGAAAAATTCAATTTATGGATTTGTTTTATTTTTCATCTGATAATTGAGGTAAAAAAAAAAAAAAACAATTTTATACTATAGTTTTTTTATTGCATCTTAAATTTAGGGCTACATTTTAATGTAATGAAATCCTTACTATGAGATCATAGTTTAATTAAGTATATAATAAAATAGAACAGTTTCAATGAGAAGAGAAAATTACAGGAATAAGTTAATGCTTGATTATAAAATGTTAAAATTATTAGAAAAGATAAAAGATTTATTGAAAGAATATGTAAATGATTTGCATAGTTAGAATGACAATCCATTTATATTGTTAATTGAAAAAAACAAACAAATAGATAGTTGTGAAAGTATATATAATAATAGAAAGAAGTTGGAAAAACTTTAACTAAGATGAAAATTGCAAAGGATGAGAAAGGTGTTTAATAAAATAGGTATTTGTAATATATTATCCAAAAGTGTAGATTTTCTTTCACTATTTGTGATTTTGATAGACAAATGCTTAATTCAATGAAATATGAAAATTTTTAAACAAGTTTAATCATAGAAATTGTTTAGGTATAGGTCATAGATTAGAAGTTTTTCTATGTAAAGAAAGGTAATTGATGTAATTGGAGTAATGCGAACTATTGCTGAGAGATGTATGTGAAGGGGAAAGGTTAATGCAATACTTTTTTTATTGTTTTCACATCAGTATTTTATAGAGTAAATTGGATTATTTTATTGGATATATTGAAAAAGTACAGATTGGAAAGATATAGGAAATTTATGTATAAATCAGATATTTGTAAGTTCAAATGGTCATCATACAGAAAAAATGTAATTAAGAACTATAGGGTAGTTAGATTACTTTTTTACATAATATATATTTTTGATGTTAATATATGAGTTGATTTTATAAGGATGGAATTAGCATTGGTGATAGTTTTTTATATCAAATTTGCTGAAGATAGGTAATACTTGAAGATCCATTAGAATAAGCTTGACAAATTGTTAGATTAGTTTGGTAGAAAGTTTGGATGTAAATTAAGGCAAATAGAGTTAAAGAATGAAATAGTTATTGGTAAAAGATAGAAAGGAAGTTTTAGACTAGGTTGGTACTTTTAACAAAAGTCTTATGAAAGTCGTTAAACTCATGTTGAATTAGTGATATAGAAATAAAGTGAAATTGTTCATTGCTAAACAATCTATTAATAAAGATTTTGTAGCCCATTGCTTGCTAAATGTTTTATTTGCAATATAGCTTCATATGGTCTAGAGACATGAATAATTAAAAAAAGTGAGAAGGGCTTTAGAGATATGGATTTATTTATAAAATTAATCATTATTTCAATTGTCAAAAAGGCAAATCGGGAGCAATGAATAATATTAAGAAGTCATGCTACAAATTCATTTTGTCTGAATATTAGAATAATTTGATATCTCTAATAAAGATGATAATTTGCTGGGTTTTTTTTTATTTAGCCAATTTTTGTATTTTATAATGAACTCTCATTTTCTGTTATAAGTAGAAAAAAAAAATCTTATGAATTATTTGCTGCTTATAAATTGTATAGTGCCGAGGGGAAAGTAGTATCATTATTATTATTTTTATCAAACTCTACAAAAAAAAAAATTATAACATTAAAATTTTTTGTACTATAATCAAACTATTCATTAATAATATAAAGACTTCATTAAAACTCCATTGATAAACTACCAGATTATTATTAAATTTTATTGCTTGGTCAAAGTACTTTATAGATTAGGTTTTCCAACTTGTCTTCATGCAGAGAATGACTGGTCAATTAAAAATGAATAGAAAATTATATAAAGTAGTATATTAAAGTTATATAGGATATTTTTTTAATGTTTATGTTATTATATTATATAATCAGTTCTTTGAAATTTTATTGAATCTATCATAATTTTATTTTACTTCCATCATAGAACCCTAGATAAAATACTATTTGCAGTAATTAGGTAACGTAATATATATTTATATAGCTGTTTTATATGGTATTTTTATTATTTATTATAATTTATATGAAAAAAAAAAACAGTTTAATGAACTCCATTTCATTTTTGATGATATTATTAACCATGAAAGTTTCATGTAAACTATTTGTAAATGGTGTCTTTGCTATTTTAAAAACTACCTACAGTATCTGGATTTTATATTTCATGATTGTGTGCATTTAAATGTCTAATTCTTGTTATATGCTATTAATGTGTAATAAAATTGAAAAATATTTTTAAGTACTTATGAGGACTTCATTTTTAAAATAGCTTTCATGAATGATTCTATGTTAATGTACAGGATTCAAATTTATGTTCAAAATTTTAAGTGCTAGTAGAATATAGGATATGCTTTAACTATTAATGAAGCAACCATCTATATTTTGGTGTAATAAAGAAAAAGCTAATATATTTCACAAAAAACTTAAAAACACAAAAACATGATAATAATACAGTTCACTTAGAAAGCAAACCTGAAAATAATATATTTCTCATTGAAAAATAAATGTATTCAATAAAAGTCATTAGCATAGATCGCATTGGTAATTAATTTTTTTTTTTTTTTAAAGAATGTTTGTATTTAATACATTTATTGGAAATATTAGTTATTGTAATGATTATTCACTAAATATATTCAGATTTGTGTCGAAAATAAATATTTTTTAGTTTTTTTGGTTTTTGATTTTTTACAAAAAATATAAAATTTATCAATTACATTTTCTTTGCTCTATTGGTATGTGAATGTTAGCTCCACCAGAATTAAAATATACTTTCTATTAGCCCCCCAAATTTTCAATATGTGATTTTTTTTTTAAAGAAAATATTATTTTTGCTATTTTTTTTAAATAGAAGTTGCAAATATGAATTAAATTTACTTTTGATTCATAGTTTTTGTATGTTTTTAATCTATAATGAAATTAATAAAATTAATGAACAGAAATTGTATTTATATATACACACGACACAAAAAAGAATGCACTAAAAAAGATTAAAAACAAAGTATTAAAATAATCATCCATTATTTTGGAGATCATCTTATACTATAATACCTAAGTGGCACATTGAGCAACACATTTTGTCAAACAATTTTTTATTTTATTTTATTTTACTTCTGAGAATTAATGTTTTAGCTCTTGTTTCCACTATTTAACAACTGTGTTAAACCACAGCAGCATAAATAAAAGTTGTTCACAGGAATTCAGTAAGAAAAGAATTGGATACAATTTCATTTATGAAAGAATTAAAATAATTCAGTTAGGAAACATCAAATGTGAAACAATTAAAAAAATAAACAGCATTATTAAAAAAAGTAACTGCAAATGATTTAATGGAATTTCAATAGAAATGTTAGAAATAATTATAGTAATGTGTGACTAATTTTCCATATCTTTATGGCCTGCTGATTGTTTCCTAGTCCTTTCATATAGTTAAGTCAAAATTTATTTTGCTTTGAATCCTCTAAAAAGCATAAATTTTAAAATGGATGTGCCATTGCAATGCATGTAAAAATTTTAATATTTTCATAAAAAGGAATTTATATGGTGGGGAAAGATAATATTATATTTGAGAATATGATTGTTACATGAGATAACAAATTGCAATTTATTTAATATTAATTAAAATTTGTTTTAAAAAGGATATCGTAGATGGAAGTATTCATTTTGGATTTTTGATATTACTGGTATTTATAGATAGTGAATTTGCATGTGGAATGTATAACTTTGAAATTAATCATAATAATATATTTAATGCATTTAAATATTAGAAAACTGGTTATGATATTGATAAGAGGCCCTTTGGGATTTTTTTCCTTGGTAGCAGACATATTTTTTTTATTATTTAAAAAATTAAATCTTTTTGCTTCTTGGAAATTATTATTAAGAAAGATCTTGAAATTGCATGAGATTTGCAGTAATTGAATTGTGAAGGAGGACATTTAAATATAAGTCTTAAGTATTGAAATGAATCATTAAAAATATAATTATGGTATGCATTATATGATTTTAAAATTAGTAGAAAATTTAAGCGCTCTTTTTATTAAAAAAATCGTTAATCATTAGCATGCAATAAAAAGTTTTTTATCTTAAGACAAGTAGAGTAGACGAGTCAGTAGAATTCTATGATCATATGATAACATTAGTTTATTGTTGATGATAATTTATCAATGCTTTCCACTGTCTTTAAATGTTTTATTCTAACCTTTTAATTTTAGAACTTTATATAAACATTAATGAGTCCTTACATCATCTATATGCATACAGAATGATCTTGATACTTGAATAGTGTTAGTAAATATAATATAATTCATGATTAATTTTTCAGTATAATATTTGGCATATTATGGTGTATCAAATCCCAAATTACCTGAAAAGATTAAGTCAAATTTAATTATATTAAAAGTAATGTGTATAATAATTATAAACAAATTAACCATAAGTGTCCTCTTCTTTTTAGCTCACTTATATATCAAATCCCAAATTACCTGAAAAGTCTAAATCAAATTTAATTATATTAAAAGTAACATGTATAATAATTATAAACAAATTAACCATAAGTGTCCTGTTCTTTTTAGCGGACATATATATATATATTAAGTTTTTAGTCTAAAAACTGTCTCAGAAGTTAGGACTTTTTACATCAAAGCAGTAGTAGACTTGATCATCATCAGTGATAATGTAATGATCTTGATGCTTGAATAGTATTTGGCATATTATGGGGTATCAAATCCCAAATTACCTGAAAAGACTTAGTCAAATTTAATTACATTAAAAGTAATGTGTATAATAATTATAAACAAATTAACCATAAGTATCCTCTTCTTTTTAGCTCACTTATATATCAAATCCCAAATTACCTGAAAAGTCTTAAGTCAAATTTAATTATATTAAAAGTAACATGTATAATAATTATAAACAAATTAACCATAAGTGTCCTCTTCTTTTTAGCAGACTTATATATGTATAAAGTTTTTAGTCTGAGAACTGTCTCAGAAGTTAAGACTTTTTGCATCAAAACAGTAGTAGACTTGATCATCATCAGTGATGTTATTGCTTGCCCTATCCATAATATTTAATCTAATATTATTCACAGTAAATATTCAGCAAAAGATAAAAAATAAATAAATATGTTAATATATTAGAGTTGGGAGTGAAAATTTATTGTATATGTGGATGGTATTTTGTATAATAAAACTAAGAAAAATGTGTATTTTGCAAAAATTAATATATATAAATACTATGTATTAAACATTAGAAAATTATTGATTAATTTATCTGGAGTACAGTTTTTGCTCATCATGAAAATATAAAAAAAAAAATTGGGCACCTACCTTCTGACATAGCATTATCAAAGAAATATAAGTTTAGTAATAGTAGTAGTAGTCATAGAGCTTTATAAGTTTTCTGGCAATAGTAAAGAATTTTGAGATTTTTAATGTTAAATCATCTCACTGTCATAATGTAAAACATAAGTTAGGTCAAATTTATGAAAGAAAGCAGAGATCTTTTTTAACATTTTTTAAAATAGTATTGTTTAGCTATTGCACTAATGATCACATTAAAAAAGACAAAATATAACAACTCTGGGTGTCTTCTGTGTTATAAAATGTTAGTATCCTTAATTTTTGTTGCAAAGAGAATTTATTCAGGAATTTTTTTTACAGATAAACAATAGTTTTACAAGACAAATAATTGAGATTACATTATATATAGATTAAAAAATTTATAGTAATTGGTAAAAGAACCGGAATGATTTGATGACAGATGAAAATAAGTGATAAGCATGACCCATTTGGAAATCTAATTGTATGAGAGATCAAAATGCTGTATATGTATCTGGTAGGGAGATTTTTGAAATTATTTGAATGTCTTCTACTGTTACTATTATAAATATGCATCTTATACATCATAGTGCCTAGAGTATAAATGTAGTAGTGTGTGTTTTTACAAAGTTTGCATTTGGGAATGATTATATGAGCAAATAAATGGTGCTGTTCTTTTGCCTATACATTACATTTATATCATTTCTGGCAGGTTCTAAACGGTTGCATTGAAATAAAATAATTTGTTCCTCCATGGCATCATTGTTGTTAAGTTAAATTATCTTTTATATTTGAGGAAATGTGATAGTGATTTCATGTTTAATTTGAATATTTGGGTTCAAGTGTCCAGTGCTTGAATAATTGCAGTTGCTTATTAATAATCTTTAGCACTAATGAGATGCTTGTTTATCTATAATTGGATATATTGTGGTATAAGTTTTCCAATAAATGCTTTTTTTCCCCTGGTGAAATTCTGTTTTAAGGCTTGTGGATGTAATAGGTTCAAGGATTATTGCCCAATGTTTTGAATATGGGATGGCTTGTCTGTTGGTGTCAATGTAATTTCAATTTGAGATAATTTTCTTCATGGTTGATAGGAGGTTAACTGTTTACTATATTCGGAATAGGTGGGAAGTTAACTATTTACTATATTCTGAATGTGTATTAAGTGTAAATCTAATCCATTGTTGTTAGGATGTGCTTGTAACTTTCTGATGGAAATGGCAGCAGTTTTTATTTCCTACAGAAGTTTCCTATATAATGAGTGAACTCCGATAGCATTATTGGAGTAAGTAAATTTTATGATGATTAACATGTTGATAATTGATACTTTGGCATATAATAAAAGCTATGCTTTTGATAATGATAACAATAGTTTTGTTAGTTTGTCCTGTATCCGTTTCCACATTATCATATAACTTAAATGGAATGGAAATCCTTAATATGTGATGTGTTTACCTTAAAATATTTCTGTGTGGTTTTTGTCTGTATATATGTGCCAAGCACTTGATTTGTTTAAATTGAACTTTAGTTTATATGTATTTGTTTATTTATTTAGTATCATTAACCGAGTCTGGAGTTTTTTTTTTTTGGTCAGGCTGTGACATCATCCTTATATGTGATGTACAATATATTATATTTTAGCATGTGTATGACAAATGATTTATATTTAACTTGAACAAGAGAACTGAGTGGTGAGCCTTGGGGAATTGTTTGACATTGGATTAAATGGTTAAATTTTCCCATTTAATGTCATGTGAATTACTCTATTTACTAATAGATTTGTAATTAAATATACAATTGTTTTAAGTATTGATGTATTACTAATTGTATTTATGAGTTGGTCAATTGGAATTGAATCAAATGCTGTTTTTATATCCAGCTGCATTACCATTGGACTACATTTCTTAGCACTAAGTATACTTACTGTCAATGATTGTTTTAAACAGGATTAATTGATTTGTTGATAAATCTTTTTTTTTTTTTTGCAAATTGTGCAGATGATATTGATGGTAGTATATATGGCTCAATTCTTTTTTTTTTTTTTTATGACTTTCTTGGAATTTGAAGTCCAGTGGATCCATAGATATTGGCCTAATATTTTATAATATTGGTGAATGCAGGATGGCACCAATGATATTAGATATAAGCTTTTTATTTTCTATAACTTCCTTGATAGAAAGTTGTTCATGTTAAAAGAAATTCCAATATAAATCGACTAAAATGTGAGAGCATAAATTTTGGTATTCTAAGCAATCTTGAGTGGCATAAGTCTGACATTTTATTTATGCATTGTAAGAAGTCTGAGATTTGGATGGTCTTTTTGAAAGATCAAAACTTAATTTTTTGTAGTTTTTCCTTTACCAATCATCACCTTTTCACCCTCATATAGGGCCAACAGTTCTCCATCAGTAGGTGAGTGACCTAGAGTCCACCCAATGTAATTTTTTGACTATGCATGGTAACGTGAAAATTCTTTTTTTGTAGCCATGTATTTGGCTAGCACTTCACATATGGTTTTGTATTCTGTTATCAGCACTAACATCACTTTTCTGTGATCTATAATGTTGGTGTGTTTTGGGTGTTATTTATAGAGTTCACCCGCAAGTGCTAGGAGCCTTGTGGAGATGTGGGCACTGGTAATATTGTTATAGTATGTGATATTTGTGAAAGCTATCTATGCTTATACCTAGTCTAGATTCATATCTTTCAGTTTAAACAATAAAATATAAATTTTATTGAAAAAAAACTGCAGTTTTTGTTATCAGAATTTTTGTCATTTTATGTTGACTTGAATAATTGACTAGCTTTGGATTAAATGCAACTATTATTGCAGAATGATCTTAGCTGGGGAGGAAGAACTAACTTAGTAGTGATTATATGATGCAACATTGCTGAATAGAAGACAAGGTCAATGAGAGATGAGAGTTTGCCATTATGACAAGGGACTGATTTATTTGGTAGAAAACCCTCCCACTCATAAGAGAGAGGTTGATAAACAGCCATTTTGAGACAAAAGAGGATGCTGAAATGGCAAAAAACTGAATTTAAAACTAATATTCTATTGATTATTTTTTGATCAGAGGGGTGGTAGTGGAGGGTAGGGGTGGGTGGTGGATAAACAAAAGATATATTTATTTTATTGTTTGTTGGTGAATAGCGATAATTAATAAATGTTCATCTGTATATAATATTTTGAAAGAATTGGAATTATAATCTGTCTGTCATCACATCTGTATCTGCAAAAGGTGCAGAAGATATTCTTGAAAATGGTGAATAATTTAATTTGTTGAGATAGCTAGAAGGATCAATTCATAATCCTGCGTAAATCTTTGTTCATCCAAGTCATTTGTGTGTGATTTTAAAATGTCCAACTACACTGAGTTGACAATTTTTATTAGTTGAATTTAGACCTCTAATGATGAGTGATCCTACATTAAATTTTATATTTTCCATACTTTATCCCAAATCTAATTAATAATATGTAGAAAAATAAATTATAAATTAAACTGGAAATTTTTTTTTATTGTAAATCTAAAATTAATTATGTGTGTGAGAAAAATATAATGATACCTAAACATAATTAAAATGTTATTTACTAGGACCTAAATTTATTTGGTGTGAATATGGAGTGACTATGGGTGTATTTTTTGTACTGTGGTTGGAGCTCTCATTTGGCAGTATTTTCTATAGAGATATTTTTATATTTCGAATTAACCATACTTAACCTTTTCGTCTACCGTTGTCATTTGAGATATCAGAAAAATCTTAGTCATTATTTCAGTGACTTTTTATTTTCTTCCATTGTTAATTTGCCTCAAATCTATCTTTTTAAATACTGAGTTCTGTCCTCCCATATATTCTTTGAGAGAATGTTAGTTGTGATATATATGCAAAATGTTAATCGAGTCTTTATCTACTATATGTTGTACTATGGATGTATTTTTCTGTTTCCGCATTGCTTTTAAGAATTTCTTTCGCTGCAGTGTGTATATTTTCTATCACCTCATCAGAATTTACTGCTTTTTGAGTTTTCTTTCACAATAGTGATGTTTGGAATTATTTCCTACTGTTTCTGATTGGGCTTCTTTTATAAACTAATATTTGATGTTATTGCAGTTTATTACTATGTGTTCTCGCTGTTCATAAATCAAACGTTAAGGCTTTATTCCATGAATGAATGAATGATAGCAATATAACTCTCTGATCTGTAATTTGAGTGGGAATGCTTAGTGGGTCAGCATTGTTGTGAAGTCATTTGAAGTCTGCTGTTTTCATAAATTGGTATTGGCATGTTTTTGAAATAAACAGCTTGAAAGTTTAAAATGTTACCAGAATGTTCTGTGAGCTTTTTGAAATCATTTATGATATAATTAAGATAAGTATTTTTTTCTCATGTGTCATAGCATCAGCAGGGAAGCGAACCCGCTATCCCAGGACAACTGCTTATAAAGCAGCTGTTGCTGACCTCTCGACTACCAATGCTTGACAAAAACTCTGGTGATTATATTTTGCATGATTATTTGAGTAACTATTATTAGAGTGCAAGTTGTGATTTTTCATTTTGAAACAATTTTTTTTATGTATCGAAAAATTCAAGCACAATATACTTGTTGTTTGAATGGTCAGTGATATATAGAATGCTTTTCTATAGGTTATTTACATTTAAAACCTTGTAGAGCAATTCTATAGGAAACTTAAAGAGAGAGAGCATTTAAGATCGGTAACAACCATTATTAATGAAGGTTTAGTAAAAAAATATTTAAATATATAGAGTTTAGGGATTGTTAAATTAGACTTTTTTTATGGTTTGCAAAGCCTCTTTATTCCACATTACAGAAGCCTTTACATTTTTTGTATTAGTGGTCATAAAAAAAGATCAAGATTTGAAATATTATTTGCCATTACCTTGTGGAATCTTGGGTTTTAAATTATTTTATTCAATTTGAGTTGCCTTTTGTGAACTCAAAGCTTTATTTAAAGTGCTTTTGACTTCGTTGGCATAATCATCTATTTCCAGTGAAGTGGTCATATATGTACATTGTGTATATATGTGCATTATGTTTATATATTTTGCTATTAAGTTGAAATATTAAGACATTTTAAAAGAAATTTTAATGTATAAAAATGTAATTTTATTATTAAAATGGTATGTGTAAAAAAAGATGGGGGTTTCAAATCAGCAAAGAAAGTTTAACTTTCTAAATTAATTAATTAAAAATCCAATTGATATCAAAAGAATGTTTAAATTAGATTCTAATTTTATAATTATTTAGGGAAAAGGTGGCAAAACATGTAGAATCAGATAATATCAAAGATGTGGAATTTAATTAAGAAATGCAATTAATAAAATTTCAAAATTAATTTGCATTAAGATTATATCAGGTAAGATTCTTTTAGATAATAAAGAAAAGAATTTTCCTAAACTTCAGAAAGAGTACACTTTTGGAAGAATTTTATTGTAAAGTTTTAAAGTTGTTAAATTACATCATTCTATGAGTGAATAGATTGCCGCATTTTCTCTGACCAGCTCCGGTGCATCTGAGTATGGAATTACCTCGTATTATAGGATGCCATGCCGATAAAGCCCTTGCCTACATTTAACAATTATGTTACTGACATGCTATGTCGATGCCATCAACACAAAGTCCCAATGTATAATATCACGAAATGACCAGCCCTACTGTTTGCTAACATCCTTCAGAGGTCTGGTAAAATACTAATTTAATTTAATTATAAATTTTAAATGATAAAAGCCTCTAATAGTTTTCTCTTTCTTTGCTCTAAACAATTATATTAAACATTCTGTAAAATATATTTTCTTATTGTGTTATAACACACGCTTAATTAATCGTATATAATAAGGAAGATCGATTATTACAATATATATACTCTATTTTTCTTAAATTTTGCTAGACTTATTGTTTAAGAATCAGATGGAGGGAAATTTAGGAAAGTATTTCAATGATTAAAATGTTTGACATTATCTAAAGTCCAATAATTAAATAAAAGCAAGATATTTAAATCCCCCTCCCTCTGTTTCTAATTTTTTTTTTATTTGCTATTTAAATTTGTCTATTTAAATCTGTTAATCTGAGCCATCAACACAATTACGAATGGTTCATAAACATTTTTAAACATAAAACTTAATTTAACAAAATAAAATTAAAAACTTTATTTTTAGAAGAGACAAGTATATATGTATGCTGCGTATATAAACAACTTTCAGTTTTAAAATAAATTTAATGTTCGATGTTAAAACTTCGTTTCTATTTTCTTTTGACAAATAGATGTGTACTGCATGATACGATAATTTAATTCTTTAAATCTTTTATCTCAATTTTATTATTTTATCGTAGGCTATCATATCAATAATTTTTTTATATCTGTAAGACCTATGGGCAGATCTCTAATTAAGCAGGGATTAATTTTTTTATAAAGTCTTTTATTATATATCATAACTGTGTAGGCCTTGATTTAGCCTATAGAATGCATATCTGCATACGATAAACTTATGACATGACCATTTACGTTTTATAGATGAAAATCTAAGTCCAAATGTTTATTATATATATATATAGCATTACTAGGTTATCTAATTTCTTTATTATCTTATTATGTTTCTTCAGCCGGCGTATATCCCTGATACAAAAATTTAATTTGACGAGTTTGTTGTAAATAAGTTCCACGCAAAATATGATAGCATTTCTTTCGTTTTCCAGACCCATTGGATCTTATTATTTCTAGTTACCAATGCAGTGGTTCGTTCCTGCCGGTTAATGAATTATTAACTTTTTAAGCATGCAGCATTTCTGACATTTTTCTTTGTCTCACACAACGTAAAATATATGATTAAATGATCATTACTTATCAGAAAATAATAAATTTGACTTCATTTGATAGATAATTTTGTTTACTACTGAATTAAATTTTAAATGTTCACATTTTATTTCTGTAAATATTAAAAAAATGAGATTGTAGTCAAAACCAAGAGTTTACATGTCATCATTTCTAGAATGATTATTTTTAGTTTACAAAATCAACAAAATATTTGTTACTTATTATTTTTAAAAATCCAAACGAATATTTATTTAATTGTCTTATATCTAATGAATTATGCTTTAAAAGTTTAAAATATTTGAATATTTATTGCAAAATTGCGATATTTTCATACTCGTAAGTACAAGTAGATTGCCACTAAACATCACATGATCACTATCTCATACTAGCACATAATTGTTATTATACAATTCAAGACAAAGCAAAACTCTCCATATAGTAATGCCATCATGTGCTAACAAGAGCAATCAATGGATGCCAGAAGGCTTGTGCATAAAATCCCTATCTAGTGCGATGAGTAGGCACTAGATAGGGATTTTATGCACAAGCCTTCGGCATCCATTGATTGCTCTTGTTAGCACATGATGGCATTACTATATGGAGAGTTTTGCCTTGTTTTGAATTGTACAAGTAGATTGCTTATATAGAAGCTAATCTTGTAAATTGCTTCACGCCATATTTATGTTCGCTGCTAATATAATGTTATATTTGTGAAAATAAAGTATTTCAAGTTAAAGTAAGTTATTAATAATTTATATTTCTTGATATCTAATAAATATAGTGTAAATTATTGTAAAAAAAATATCTAAAACTAATAAATTCGTTAATAAACATGTTTTTGGTCATTGGAACTATTTTCGTTAAATAATGTCATAAAATACCGATTGTTTTACAACCTTGGCGACATACATTGGGTCATATGAAGACACTCATTTCTTCATTCCACAACTCATTCAACTTCACAAAAACGAAAATATTCCAGTTGTTGCCTGATTATCAGACTTGGATATGATATCGCAGAGGTGATCATGCTCCAAGTCTATCTTGTTATTTCATTGTTTTGTTTATTACTTTAGTAACTCAGTACCACCTTCCTTATTTCCTGTGTATCTTGAAGCCTAAATGTTTCAGCATTTATTGGTCATGGTCATGAGAGTTATGCATTTATCTATTTAACTATATTTTCTAGAGTTAAACTTATTTTAATTATTATCATATCTGCTTGAGGGATATCTGCCCCAAAGATCAAATGTGTTCATCCGAGGTCCCTTATTTACATGTGTTGTACACCTAGGTCTCTTTTTATGCGGTAAATAGATTCCACAGAAAACCTGCATTAAAAAAGTCGCACAAAAATAGACTTAACTTATATTGAAAAATGTGGGATGCGTTCCTTAATTTTCAGAAATCGCAAAAACCAAAGCAACAAGGTAAATTTACTTTAAAGTTTGATAAAGAAAATAAGGAAATAAAGCATGACTAATAAAAAATTTCAAATATTTGGAAAAATTTAATACCAGACAAACTTTTTTTTTATTAAGTACTTAATTTTTTATTCAAAACAATATGTTATTATGTGTAATTTATTTTACATTTTTTCATACATATTTTAATCATTATCGCTATTTGACACTATGCGGGTTCATTTGTGAACTGATAAGAAATCAGATTCGTCGCAAGAGAAAATACTATTAGCACCAACTTCAGTCTCATGCTTTGTTAATGGTTTTCTGTCGACAATGTAATCGATAATTAAACTTTGAGATGATGATTTTATTAATTGTTTATGAAGTTTGCGATATCCAGACTATTATGTCTAGCTGTTAGAGAATGCACTTCCACGAGTGCAACTATATATATTGTGTATAACACGCTTCCATGAGCGTGTTAATAATGACTAATGATTAAATTTTCTTTTATACAAATATATACATGAAGAAACTTTTAGACAGAAAAAATTTACAAATAAAAATATTTAAGACCATTTAAAGATACATTCTTTTTAAGTAGAAATTAAAAGTTCTTAAATATTTTCATTTGTAACTTTTTTCTGTCTAAAAGTTTCTCCATGTGTATAAAAGAAAATATAAACATGCATATACATAACACAGACATACAACTATTTAGCTCTTGTTGGAATTTTAGAGCTTATTCATAATTCATGCTAAACCTATTTCCAACAGGCATTTAAAGTATGTAAAATTTAATGCGTATTTATAAAAGTGGGAAATCCCTATTTTAAGTGAAGTATGAACTTTTTTATGAATCGATTGCATTTAAAAAATTTGCATAAAAATAGAACCAGGTGTATATTGAAACTTTTATATATGGAATCATCAATTAATGTAATTTCCACTATCTTATAAGTCTAGCAACAAAATTAAGCGGCAGTCATTTCTTTTGTTTATTTATTTGTAATTTTAGTACTGATGAAGTGGTTATATTTTATATATACGTTGCATTGGGTATCTTATTTGCCACAGGGAAGTCATATAGTTAATAATCTAGTTTTAAGAGTCTCTATCTCTCCCCGATCACTGAGCCTAAAAAAAATGAAGTAGTATGTAGGTTGGAATGAGTTGTGGTGGTTTAAATTATCTTGGTGGTAATATATGCAGTTATAGCCTCATCCTGACCATTACATATATATTATATTTTTTATAAATATGACGCTACCAACATGGGACTTTAATTTAACTACTTCGGCTTCAAGCCGCCATATTGAACTTTTTAAAATACTGGACTGAGACCCAATTTTCATAATAACTTCAGTTTTAATTATGTTAGAGTAAAAACAATTACATTGCTAGAAACTAGAAAAAAATAAGGAAAACAATAAGCATAAAATAAATAGTGATAACTATATAAAAAATAAGGGAAAAAAGAAATTTTCACATCCAAAATAATTATTATTTTATTGTTTGTTCATAATTTTGAAATTAACATTAACTAAAATTCAAAATACATCTTCAGTGATAATTTCTTTCTATTCCTTACAAAATTATCTCTCTAAACATGTATAATATGTCTTACATGAGATAATCCACAGCTTCACAATCTCCAAAAGAAGTCGGATATGACTTCTTCATTTTTATCTTGTACACCAAATGTTCTAAATGTCAAAGGCGTCTATAAAGAAAAAGATTCATCCTAATAAAAGATACAAAAGAAATCATCATGGCAATTGGCTTCTTGTCTGTCTAAAACTAGAAATTGTAGGCTACTTTCTATATCACTGATAAAATGAGTTTCATCTCTTCATTTTTTTTTTTTTTGTGTGTACAATAGTGATGTTTATATTCTTTATGGTCCCAGTGATGTTTATATTCTTTATGCACTGCACAAGTGATGTTTATATTCTTTATGTACAGAAGTGATGCTGTCTTTTTATATTTATTGTACCACAGATATAATTTATTTGCATATAGTCTATAGACTTGAAAATAATGTTATGAAACATATAGCAAAAGCAAAGCATGATCAAGCATAAACATAAACAAGTTTCAGAATTGGATTATATGTTTGTGTGTATACAATGTTTGTATACATTTGATAATAAGTTTTATAACCCATTGCTTGTAAACCATATTATATAAACATAATTAATGATTTTCAAAAAGTATACTTTTTGAAAATCATTATTTTTATAAAAATAAGAGGATTAGTGTAGATAGAACTTTAGATAATTATGATATGAATTATATACTACTAAGTTAATTATGATATGAATTCTATACGAGTAAATATATAATTACAAACTAAATCACACTAATTTTTTGATAAATATGAATTCTATATGAGCATAAATAAATGTATTACAAACTACCTTTAGAAAATTATGATAAATATGAATTCTATACGAGCATAAATATATAATTACACTCACGCCAATTTTTTGATAGATATGAATTGTATATTAGCATAAATAAATAAATATATAACTACAAATTAGCACACACTAATTACAAACTAAAATTAATAAAAAATATATTTTTTCAAAAAATTAAAAAATTTTACTTACGAATAATTACATTGTTTGTCTGTTGTAAGCCTTGTTTGTGAATAATACCGGAGAAAATTTCACTTTCAGCCCATAAAACATTTTATGTCTTTTATCGTTTCGTGACAAGTACAAAAATCCCCCCCCCCCCCCAAAAAAAAAATTAAATACTGTGGTTAATTAAAATATTCGCCAAAAATCCAAATTTCAAACGATTTTTTTGAAATAAAGATCGTTTGAAAGCTAACATATACAACTATAAAATGACCATATTTTCTTCGATGTCATAGTTATACTTTTTACGTCAGCAAAGAAAGAAAATAACACATCATCAGATGAACACCCGAAGCGCGTAAAGTACGCCGACAACGCTGAAAAAGTTAAACTATGAACCCCTGAGATTTAAATGAACCAAATATAATTTTTTTTAAAAAAAGAAAGTTATAATCATGCTTTTAATATGATTTTGTTGTGGCATTTTGTACACCAGTGCCCTATATTGGTATAAAAGTGAAGCAAAAAGAGAGAACATTTTACATTAGGGGCCTAACTTATATTTATGTTAAAAAAAGGGGGGGGATACAATTTGTTTTTAGTGGAATCAGATTTTTTAATGTAGGTGAAACTTATAGTATACCAGCAACGCAGGAATTTAGAAATAGAAGAAAATGGAGCTCCATTACTGACTGCTTCATTGAAGTATGGTTCAGAGAAATCGACAAATTTTAAAAAAATAAAAAAAGTAAGAAATTGTTAATAGACAAAAAAGTTGGAAATGGAAAGAGAAGAAATTGATGTAAGCCCCAGGACCAAGCTAGAACCGATGTATGTCTAAGAAATATGGCTAAAAAACAAAAGAAAAATTTGAGTCTCAACTCCACATCAATTTAATATAGGGAAGCATATGTCAGTTCGTACACCACAGGTAAGCAACCCGGACAGGAATCAGTATAAAAAATTCTTTCCTCTCTATGATGGTCCATTTATTATAAGAAAAAAAATGCAGGGATAATGCTTTCAACCTGAAAGGGGACAGGTATAAAGGGAACCTATAACTCCAGATGTCTCAAACCTTACCAAGCAGATCTCCAGACCTAGGAATAATTGAAACCTTGATTAATTGTATAAATTTATTTTAGATTTGTATTTGATACTTTGTCAACCTATATAATCATCTACTAAATCACATATATATATATACTAACATTATTTTACTTAATTGTCGACTATGTAGGCAAAGGGATTTTTTTTATCATTTTTCGTTTCTTTTACCTCTGGCTGTGAGGATATGAAGCGGTCATATATATATGTATTTCATGTATATATTTTGCTATTAAGTTGAAATATTAAGACATTTAAAAAACAAAAATTAATTTATAAAAAATGTAATTTTATTATTAAAATTGTAAGTGTAAAAAAAAGATGGGAGTTTCAAATCAACAAAGAAAGTTTAACTTTCTAAGTTAATTAATTAAAAATCCAATTGATATCAAAAGAATATAATTAGATTCTAATTTTATAATTATTTAAGGAAAAAGGTGTCTAAACATGTAGAATCAGATATCAAAGACATTCGGATTTTAATTAAGAAATGCAATTAATAAAATTTCAAAATTATATTGCATTAAGATTATATCAGTAAGATTCTTTTAGATAATAAAGAAAAGACTTTTCCTTAAATTTTAATTAATTAATTAATTTGGAGATCTGGTAGGCTTTGTTTTTGAGAGCTATATATATTGGTGGCAGGGAAAAGAATTTTAGTTATTGTAAAAAAAAAAACTTCTTAAGAGTTATTGCAAAAACATCTGAAAGAGTTATTGTACATTTCTTGTAGAGTTTGTAATTGTAAACTTCAGAAAGAGTACACTTCTTGTGGAGTTTAGTTACTGTATATTTCTGGAAGAGTTTTATTGTAAAGTTTTAAAGTTGTTAAATTACATCACACTATGAATGAATAGATCGCCGCAATTTCTCTGTCCATCTCTGGTGCAGCTGAGTATGGAGTTTCCTCATCATAGGATGTCATGCCTAAAGCTTTTGCCTACATTTAACAATCATGTTGCTGACATGCTATGCCATTGCCATTAACACAAAGCCCCAATGTATAATATCACGGAATAACCAGCCAATTCTACTTTATGCCAACATCCTTCAAAGGTCTGATAAAATACTAATTTCATTAAATTATAAATTTTAAATGATAAAAACCTTTCTAATATTCTCTTTCTTTGCTTTATACAATTATGTATTAATCATTCTGTAAAATATATTTATTATTGTATTATTTAGATATTATATTGCTTTATTTAAATATTTTCTTGTGTTATAACACACGCTTAATTAATCATAAATGGTAAGGAAGATCGACTATTGCAGTATATATATTCTATCATTCTTAAATTTTGCTGACTTATTGTTTAAGAATCAGACAGAGGTAAATTTAGGAAAATATTTCAATGATTAAAATGTTTGACATTATCTAAAGGAAGTCCAATAATTAAATAAAAGCAAGATATTTAAATCCCCCTCCCTCTGTTTTAATTTGTTGTTTTTTTAATTTGCTATTTAAATTTGTCTATTCAAATCTGTTACTTCAAATATATAATCTGAGCGATTAATGCAATTATGAATGGTTCATAAACATTTTTTAAAATAAAACTTAATTTATCAAAATAAAAGTTAAAACTTTATTTACTTTTAGAAGAGACAAATATATGTGTATACTGCATATATGTGTCATAAACAACTTGCAGTTTTAAAATAAATTTGATGTTCAAAGTTAAAATTTCTTTTGTCAAATAAATATGTGTACTGCATAATACAATAGTTTAATTCTTTAAATCTTTTACCTCAATTTTAATATTTTATCATCGTAGGCTATATCAATAATTTCTTTATAAAAGTAGGACATATGGGCAGATCTTTAATTAAGTAGGGATTAATTTTATAAAATCTTTTATTATATATCATAACTGCGTTGACCTTGATTTAGCCTATAGAATAGATATCTGCATATGATAAACTTATGGCATGACCATTTATGTTTTATATATTTAAATTTTATTATTATATATAAATGTAGTATGACTGGGTTGTCTTAAGTTTTTTATCTTACTGCGTTTCTTCAGCAGGCATATATCTCTCTTTCAAAAATTTAATTTGACTGGTTTGTTCTAAATAAGTTCCATGCAAAATCCGAGAGCATTCCTTTTGTTTTCCCAACCCAGCGGATCTTATTACTTATTGTTACCAGTGCAGTGGACTGTTCCTGCCGGTTAACGAGAGTTATTAAAGGTCATATGAAGACACTCATTCCTTCATTCCATGACCTATTCAACTTCGCATAAACGAATATATTCCCATCATTGCCTGATTATCAGACTTGGATATGATATCGTGGAGGCGATCATATTCCAGTCTATCTCAGTACCGCCTTCCTTATCCCTGCGTATCTTGAAGCCTGAATATTTCAGCATTTATTGGTCATGATCATGAGTGTTATGCATTTATCTATTTAATTATATTTTCTAGAATTAATTAAACTTATCTTATTTTAATTATTATTATGTACCTACTTGAGGGATATCTGTCCCAAAGATTAAACATGTTCATCCGAGATCACTTTATACGTGTTGTATATTGAAACTTTTATATATGGAATCATCAATTAATAAAATTTCCACTATCTTATAAGTCTAGTAACCAAATTAAGTGGCAGTCATTTCTTTTGTTTATTTGTTTGTAATTTTAATACTAATGAAGTGTTTGTATTTTATATATACACCTGGGTCTCATTTTATGCGGATTATTTTAATGTGATTTAAGTTATGCGATATATGTTTCTTCTTAATATTTTTCATATTTCACTATATTTATTAGATATCAAGAAATTTAAATTATTAATAACTTATTTTGACTTGAAATACTTTTTTTTTTAAATATAACGTTATGTTATATTATCAGCTAACGTGAATATGGCCTGAAGTTGTATTTAGAATAAATAACTTATTTATACTAATGAGTAAAATAATAATAGGTTTATACTTACATATAAAAATATTACAATAAATATTCAAAAATTTTAAACTTTTAAAATGTATTTTGTTAGGTATAACAGAAATAAATAATGTAGATTTTTAAAATAAATAATGAAGATTTTATTGATTTTATAAACTGAAAATAATATTTTTATTGATAATGTATAATCTTTTTGTTTTAATTGCGATGCTCATTTTTTAAATATAGAAACAAAATGTGAATATTTAAAATTTATTTCAGTAGTAAAAATCAGTTGTCAACAGAAAACCATTAACACAGCACAAAACTGAAATTGGCACTAGTTGTGTAAATGGGATGGAGCAGAATATGGTAAAAATTAGAGTGTGGGGGGGGTGGAAAATAAAGTGGCTAACAAGTTTCTCTGGGCATAATTGCTGAGAGATTCTTGACTTCATTCAAGAAGAAGCTACATCACCACATCGACGAATCTGATTTCTAACCAGTTTACAAACGAAACCGCACATTCGAAAATAACGATAATGATTAAAATACATATGAAAAAATGTCAAATTAAATACTGTAGTTAATAAAAAAAAGTAAAAAAAGTTTATCTTTTACTAATTTTGTTCAAATATTTGATATTTTTTATTAGTCATACTTTATTTCCTTATTTTTTTAATGCGAATTTTAAAGTAATTTTTCCTTGTTGCTTTGCTTTTATGCAAATTCTGAAAATTACAGACCCTATCCTCATTTTTCAAGGTAACTTAAGTCTATTTTTATGCGATTTTTTTTTAATGCAGGTTTTCTGTGGAACCTATCTACCGCAGAAAACGGGACCCAGGTGTACATTGCATTGGGTGTCTTGTTTGCCACAGGGAAATCATATTGTTAATAATCTAGTTTTAAGAGTACCTCTCCCTGATCACTGAGCCTAACAAAAGGGAAATAGTATGTAGGTCGGAATGAGTTGTGGTGGTTTAAATCATCCTGGCGGTAATTTATGCGGTTATCGGCTCATCCTGGCCATTACACCACACATGTTTCATTCATGGATGTGGCCATGTTTGATGGCTTCACTTGTAGATAACAAATATAATATCTTTCCACAAGTTTTATGTTTGCAGTTCAACAAGCTGGACTTGTTAAATAAATTATTTGGGTGTTTCTCAGTTATCTATATGCTCTGAGGTTAAATCTAATGAACATTTTATAGAATATTAAAAAAAAACACTAATGGTGATCTATAAATAAGTAAATAAGAATGTGATTGTGGGGCCATTTTTTAGTATTTTTATTTGTTTTGCTTTAATGACTAAATTTTTTACCTGATCCTAGAAACTTAGAAATTATTATTCATCTAAAAAAGCTTTTGGAGGAGAACTATATGGAATCCACCTTTAGATAAATAATAAAATGTTTATATATAAATAGTCATGTTTAACACTTAAGAAAATACGTGTGAATTACTAAATAAGAAGAGAGGTGGAATTGTAGTTTATTTAGATGCGGTGTAAATGATTTGGAGTCATTCCAAGATTAATGAGGCACATATTTATAAGCTTAAATTTTTTTCAATTCTATATGTACATTTATAAAATTAGACAAAATAAAAAGTTTATTACGACTATCATCTTATAATGATATTTTTTTTATTTTTATTAGAGATGGAATTTAAGGAGTTAGTATGAATTATGTTATAGGAATGTGATAGTAATGTCAAATTAGTTAAATTATTTGTATCCAATTATCTGGAGCCCATTATGTTAAAACTGCTCATTCATTACATGTTTTATGATTGATTGTTTACTAACGATAAGGAAATAACATCTTCTAGAATTGTCTTTGGCAAAAAACAATACAAAAATGAATTAACATCACTTCAAAATCAAAACCATAGTGGATGAAAAAAATGACAGAAAGCAATACCCAGTCGAACACCGTGGTTATATTGCTGTTTTAACGCAATATGTTTCAAATCTAACTGCTGCAATGCAGAAGTGGTTAGTATTTTGAAACTAGGAACTGGGCAGTGATTGGAACCCATCATAATTATTTACTTCATTCTATAAATGGAAATTGTGATAATTAAAGGCATGTTTATGATTATAACTGTCGTATTATGGTATTTTTTCCATTAGTCATTCTGCATGCAAGCATTAAACATCCAGACTCTTTGAACATGTTGGAAGACCAGATTTATTCCAAGGTGCAAACTTTGATTTCAAATATTATCGTAAGATTGTAATGCTCTAATTAAAACCTTCCTATGTAAATAAGTGGCTTGTAAAATGTGGGGAATAATATATATTTGATCTTAAATATTGAATCTTCCTGAGAGGCTCCATGAGGAATGATTTTAATATTCCTTTACATGCTGTTTATATAACATTTTATTTCATTTTTATTCAGAATACAGTGTTTTGAGATAAATGATAGCTCTTTATTATAAAAGATATCACATGTATTCCTGTTATTTTATCTGCTGCTGCTTTAGCAAGTTAAAAAAATAAGAGTATTTCATCACAGGGAAATAATTACTACAACTAAGTTAACTTTATTGTATGAAAATGAAACTTGGATATCCTATCAGCGCAATATAAAAGGCATTAGAAAATTTTAAAGATGCCTTGTAAAATTTAAAAATACAATGGCAAAATCATAAAACCAATCAATGTTCTTCAACTTTCTTGATATAATACTATAGAATTCACTATTGTAAAATCATACATTCATTGGATTGGACATATAAAAGAAATGAACAATGTAAATTTCCTAAAGGGAAGTTTTAATGATTAACTTGAGTATAGCTTTCAGGATAGAGAGAAATCCCATGATCTTATAAATTGCAATATCAATTGTTTCCATTGGAAAGTTACGGCAGAGAATAGGTTACATTCAAGAGTTATAATTGAACATAGTATTATATTTCAGAAATAAAAGTTTTCTACTAAAGAAATTAAAAGACATCAGAAAATATCAAAAATGGATCATCATGTTCTATTTATGATGTTGTGTTTGAGTTTCATCGATTGGTTTGTTCACTCATTGCAAAACTTATTTCCAGGGTAGTTTTTTTTTTCTTTTTGGTGTTAGTTTTGGCGTACTTGTTTACAAGTGATTGTTTATTATTTTTATCTTAGTAGTTGTCTTATACATTGTTTTTTTTTTTTTTTTGACATTGTTTCATTTAAAATTTTAATTATACCACTTTTATTAAAAATTTTAAAAATAATAGCACTGGAGTTAAAAGTAATAGCACTGGAGCTGAATTGTTGAAATAATTTATCTACGCTAGGCTATCATTCAATGATCACTTTTTAACTAGCTATCTCTAGCTGTAGCTAACTTTCAATCAAAGGATTTTATTAAAATGGAAATTTTGGACTTTATATAGTCAAAAGAAAAAAAACAAACAATTGATTTAACTAAATGAATATATGCAAAAAACATATGGAGCAAAAGCTTTAATGAATAGATTAAGTTTATGTGCTTAGCTAGCTTTTGATTGATGTCAGTCATAAACATAGCTGTTGTAGTGGAAAGAGAAGGATATATATATTGTTCTTGCTTATTTACTACATATTGCATTATGATGGGTGAGTAGGCCTTTTTTTGGAAAGGAAATACAGGATTCCCTCTTATTAATGGTATATTTGTCTTTAGAGTTGTGTCATGCTTCCTTAATTTTTCGCTTGGCATCATTGCGCTCATTTCAAACAATATTGACAGTGGAAGGAACACAGGCATGGCCAGATGTGGAAAATGTTCGAAAAAATTGAACGAATATCAGAATTGGTTTTAGCTTTGTTACAGATATAAGTGTGTTGAGCAATATGACTAGAGAGGTTGGTCTGAGATTCACTATAATAAATGGAGGAGCAGGTGGTATTATGGCATTTGATTTGTTCATGATCTGGGAATGGAGATCAGCTGGCAACTATCCTTTGAGTTGTTAGTAAGCATTGCAGTGGAGAGGAGATGCATAGATGGAATGATACTTGAGATGCAGTGGAGTATGTTAGGTATATAGGGAAAGAAAATCCAAGGCTCCAAGTTAGTGGGCGGGGGAGGATTGTGTATTTTGTGATAAAGTTTCTAATGGTTTGTAGGAGAGCTATATTCCATGCTGTGCAATTCAAATGTGTATGTGGTATTATTTTTCCTATGATTCAAACTTAAATAAATGTAGACTACACCCCAGAATTGCTTTAAGTCTGATTAATTTATGGGAGCATGGTGTAAAGTGGGACTTGTACTATACTCTAAAGACACAAATATTGGAAATATAAATGGAGTGAGGTTTATCATAAATAAATATAAGAAGCATGCTATTGTACATAGTGGATTGCTAAAATTAGAATTCATTTTAATGGAATATATCAAAAGCTGATAAGTAACATTAATGTCCCATCAAATGTTCTCATTCTAATAAAGAAATAGATTTTTGTTAATATGTACAGAATACTTTTGATCAGACTATACAACATTGTAAAATCATCATGGGAGATTTTTATGTTAAAATTGAAAAAGAATTGAAAGATGTTGAAAGTATTGTGTTTAAATTTTGATATGTAAACAGAAAAGAGAGATGAAATGGACTTGCACATTTTAATATTAGAACTGGAAAACAACTGAAAGATGTAGAAAGTGTTGTTAGATTTGGACATATAAAGAGAAAAGAGAGATAATATGGACTTACGGAATTTAAAAAAAAAAGAATAGAAAATCTGTATACTGTTTTTTTTTTATTTTGAGGAAAATCGAAAGTGGAAATTGTCATAGGAGTATCCAATTATGGTACAGTAGGGTTGAATTATATTTTGATTAAAAGAACACATATTTCAAGTCTGTGATATATTTAATAGATTCATCACAAGAAATGATTATTGATTAGGTATATATGAAATATGTGATAATACAAAGTTAAAAAAGAAAAGGAATATAAAAATATTTTAAAATGATCCATTTAAAAGAAATACCTGAATTTTGGAATAAATTAGTATGATAAAGAATTAAGCTAATATAAGAAAATATAAATGTGAAATGGCTAAGAAAGCAATAGAAGAAAATGTCAAGTGTAACATAATATCTTTGTATTGGAAGGAGAACTATTTCTACAATAAAAAAAAAAAGAATGATATCCTGAAGTGTGGAAATTCCACAAAGAATTATATAATGATAAAGAACAAGAAAACAAATTAAGCCCTACAACTATCTCCTGAATTGCTAAGCATTAAATATTTTAAATAAAGAGATTTGCAATTAAATCTATGAAATATGGTAAAGTTAAAAAAATGATGCAATTATTACTGATATTTTAAAAAAAGAATGAAAAAATAAATGGGTTAGTCAAGCTATGCCCTACATATTCTAAATCAGGGGTCCCCAACCTATGGCCGCGGGCACCATGGTGCCTGCAGACCATTTTACGTGTGCCCACCACTATCCGAACACGTTAAAAAATTATTTATCTGATACAAATAAATTTAATTTTTAAAATTTCTTATAAATTATTGTATTATATTGTAATCAAATTGTAGGGCATACTATACTTTTACAGTGTAAAAATATAAACGTTAATTATGTTAAAATTTTATTTTTGAAATAAATATTTTTTTATACATTATGTGTATTATTAACAATATCCAACTATAAATTTACATTGAAAAAATAAATGATGCCCTTCACCTGGTTGAAAAAATAAGTGGTGCCCGCCACCACCTGGCTGGTATTATAGAATGCGCTCTTAAGTGCAAAAGGTTGGGGACCCCTGTTCTAAATGATAAAGGTTTGTCAAATGATTAGAAAAATGCAGGGAACTTTGAACTCAAACCAACCAAAAGAATAAATTAGATTTAAAAGTGTGTTAACCACAGATCACATTCAAATACTAAGAGAAGTTATAAATATAATTTGAAAATTATGAAAAGGCATTTGATGTTATATGCATTTATGCCTTTGTTAAAGCTTTGGAACATCAAGATGTAGACCTATGATATTGTCTAATTTTGAAAAATATTTATCAAAATGGTAACACTAAGAGGATCATTGATATGGATGTTTGATAGGATGACTCTATATCTCAAAAAATTTTTACAGTAGTTTTGTAGAAAGTGTTTTGTCGATTAAAATAGGTAGTTGAGAAAATAAAAATAAATGGAGATTATTTAAATCATTAAAGTTTTCTAAATGATACAGTTGTTTTTTTCAAATAGGGTTTTAGAGCTTCAGGAAATATTGCAAGAGTTATCAGATGAAAACAAGAAAGTAGGAGTGAAGATAAATACTGAAAAGATCCTTAATGTTCACTGGCTTTTCATGTATGAAAATAAAGCTTGGTAATAGTAAATTAGAAGTTAATGATTATAAACTTTAATGGGATGCTTTTGGTAGAAATAATTTAATATTAAAAGGAAATATTTCTATATGTTCAAAAAGGAAATGTTTTAAAATACTTTTATTTAACTTGGAATCTGTGTTTATTTGTTTGCTTAGGTTAAATTTTGTAAGCATTTTAAACATACTTCTATGAAATGGATTCCTTCAAATTTTGTATATATTAGAAATTGATGACAATGTAATATGACAATGAAATAGTTTATTTCAAATGTATTATCAATTTAGTAAGTTTTCAGTCATACCCACAACTTAGCAGTATATATATTTAAAAATATATTACGTTAAAAAGTATTTACCATAATTAAAATAGTATTCATTAAGGCTGTAGCTTCAAGCACATGCTTATAAAAATGCGATAGTAGAGACCTCTACAGGTCTTAATTAGTGAAGTATTGAATAGCTTCACACTCTCAGATCGAACCTCTTCAGCTTCACCTATTTAAATAGAAAGTAGGTTGAAGTAAAGAGGGGTTCCCCTCTTTTCTTCCAAAGAGTAAGCTTGTGGTTTAAGACCTGTAGAGGTCCCTACTATCGCATTTTTATAAGCATGTGCTTGAGGCTACAGCCTTAATGAATATTACTTACGTAATCAATTTATAATTAAAATAGAAGTAAAAACAAATCTTAATTTTTTTGATTATAAAAATTGTTTTTTTTTTTTTAAAAACAGATGAGTTTCTTTTTATAAAACCCTTTAACAAAATAATATTGAAATAGATTTTTAATGCACAATAATTTCCTTTCAAATATCAGACGATCAAAGTCAGCTTGAGTAAAAGCAGGGCCTGGATCAATGCTGGTGGGGGGGGGGGGGTTTTTTCAAAAAATACTTGGATATTTTAAAATATATTGATATATTGCTTTACATTTATTATAAACCAGGTAATAATTCTCTTCATTAAAATTTTTATTTATTTTGGATGAGAATTCGCTAAAAAAACATTCAACAAAATAAAATATAATTTTTTGCTTTATATATATTTTATTTAGTTTACTCAAAATAAAATTGCACTAATTAATACTTATAATATACAAATAATTACTTATTTATAGTTATTTATAAATTATAAAAACGTCTTTGTGCAATTTTTTTGCATCATTATTTGAGAAAACAAAAAATACATATAATGTCAAAAAGTATCTTTTATTTCTTTGAATTATTGCGAATTTGTTAATAACATTGTTATAATTTATTCTTTTTTTGCGAATTCTATTTCAATAGATAAAGTTGCTAATGAAGAGAATTTTTCTTGACCTCTATTGGTTTCCCATTAACACGATCAGAACATTGTGAAATATTTAAGCATACACATATATTATGATAAATTTGTAAAATGTTTTTTACATCTGCAACTGAAAAGGTTTTATTACTTACTTTTAGATATAGTTGAGCACACTTTTGGTATAGAACTCTTGGAATTATAGTTCTCACTGATTAGCTAGATTGCTAAAAAATCTTCATCGCTGCACAACCAATGCTTCTACAGTTATATTACTTTGATGAGATAGGGCTTTCTCAAATTACATAATTTTTGGCAGGAAAAAAAAAAGTAAAGATAATTATGTTTAGCAAGTAATAAAACAGTATTTTTTGATTTTTGCAAAAAGCATAGATCGTGAAGGTGCAGGGATCTTGATAAATGCGGGGCCTAGTGCATTCGCACTGTCCTCAGACCAGCTCTGCAGATGATAACATTGTTTTTATCCTTTTTAAAATTTGAATAGGAATAATTACAAAAAATATTCGATTACTAAAAAGTTAAAAATAATATGTATAAAAATATTTTATAGTAAATGCTTTATTTACAGTGCACTAAAAAGCCAAAAATAATTTTCTTCAACTACAATTTAGGTTTTTATATTTGATTTGAAATAAAGAATCAAATTTTGATTGAAGGGAAGAATTATTTTTGGCTTTTTAGTGCACAGATTATATATATATCATAATAGATATATTTTGACAGTTCAGATATATGAATCTGAGGGTTGAAAAATACTCAACATGACGTATTGAAATATGAAGAGATGTGTGTTGGAAATAACCAAGAGGAATTTAAAACATAATACATGGTTGAGAGCAGAACCATATATCATGGATATTGAAAGAATTAAAAGTGAAGTGGATTTGGGCTGGGTATGTTAGTAGGAGAGGTGGTACTAGATGGATAGTTGCAGTCTTAGATTGGATCCCAAAAGATTATAAAAGATATAGAAAGTATCACACATAAGGTAAGTGGATAAGAAAATTTTTTGAAGAAAATTTTTTGGAGAGATATAAAGGCTGTGGATTGAAGAAACTGGATTAAACTTGAAAAAACCATATTGCATTGGATCACTAAAAAATTGAAAGTGATATAATGATGACTGAGTTCCAAACATTGCTTGTAAAATGAAGGAACTTGAATTATTGTAGAAGGGGAATTTTTATGTTAAAAATATTTTTAACACATTGCAAATTTATTATATAATCAATTTAGTGTGAAATTGTTTTGTAATTCATTTAGTTCTTGGATTCTAACATATAGTGTGAAAATTATTAATACAGATAATTGAATACAATGAGATTGCCATATATGTTCTATTGGTTCCAAGCTTTTGTGTGGGTAGTAGTAGTACACCTAAATAATTTATTTTAATATATTTGTGTATGTGCGCTTCAATTTCATTTTAAGATTGATTATTTTAAATTATGTGTGCCATAAACATTTGTAAGTATATTTATATGTGAGATACATATCAAAGTAAAATAATTAACAAAAAATAGAATACGTTATGAAAAAGTCTATTTATGTAACATGAACTATATTGTATTCAAATCTATTGAATATGTATATGAATTTGTTCTCTTGATAACTCTTAGAAGACACGCACACACAAGAATAAAAAACTCATTCATTTCTCTAGAGATGAAAATTGTTGATTTTTAATTGCCAAAGTACTTATGTAATATTTTTAAATTCATGATGTTTTCTGTTACTATCATAACATTCTATCTATTAAAGTCTATAAACTTTTTAATTATGCAATAATTTTTTAATATTACTGTTTACAGAACATTTTTCTATTATGTCTTTGTTTAGATTTATTGGTTTTTGATGATTCATAGATTATTGTTTATTTTCTCTTTATATTATTATCAGAATATTCTTTATATTCATATATTCCATTTATAAATTTAACGCTTTTAGCCTTCACAAAATATTCATCACATTCTGTGGATGTAATTAGCAGTTTCAGAAATGCATGAATTTTGTTATTTTTTTTTTGTATTATTTTGTGAGTTGATAATTTGTTGTTATTGAATATTTAGCCAGGTTCTGCTTTTGTTTTTTTTCCATTTTTCAAAACAAATTATTTTCATTTTATTACATAAACAAAGCACTTCACACATTCTTTTAGATTTGACTGGATTGATATCCTAATTAACTTCAATATTTATTTGGAGCCATTTTAAACAAAATTTTAATTTTAAAATTCTCTGCACCAATATAGTATCATGAATGCCTACTTTGCTGCTATGACTATGACAATATAACTGTAGGTGAGATTAGAATATGGTTGCTGATATATTGTAAAGGCAAATATGTATGAATATTATATTTATATATATTTTTTCAAATTGCAGGTAAATAAAAAAAAAAAGAATCTGCAGAGTAGTGTATTTACAATAGTCCATCTATAATTTAGAAATTTAACAGCATTTAATGATATTTTATGATTTGTCCACACATTTTGTTTGTACTTTTCTTCAGTATGTGGGCACTGAATAAAATTTGAAAACCAATAGTGGTAGATAATATTGCTTTATTTATTATGGTAGCACAATGATTTAAAATTTTATCCATTGTATATTTCATAGACTTTTTAATAAATGCCTTAATTAAGAATAATGTTTTCAGTGATATTTTTTTTTTAAAAAAGTTTTCAGAGCATTTTATTTTAGTGGCTTATTAATATTATATTTATGTGATGTGATTAAACATATGTGCAAAGAAGATTTGCACTAAATATAATCATATTTTTCTTAAAAGAAATTCACTTTTTGTGAAGCATTGCAGCGCAAATTTTTGTTCTATAAAGATATTTTCCATGCATAATGTATGACGAGCACTGATTGAATTTTATAAATTATTTAAAAGGGGTGAATCCATTAATGTTTAAATTCATGCCAGCAAATTTCCTTTGAAATGACAAATAAGCATACAAGTTATTTTAGCATAGATTAGTTTATTTACACGCTATGAATATTTTATAACAACATCTCAATAATTGGGACAAATAAAAATAAATGATGTAAATACAATAATTCCTCCATATCCATGACATTTATTTCAAACTAGTATTGATTCTAAAATTTTCAGATAGTAGCAAACCACATAGTAGTGAACACTTATAAAACTTGCCTATATATTGTACTGTTTATTTATATATGGTATAAATATATTGGCATTTGGTAAGATATTTAAAAGCTAAAAAAAAATAAATTTAAAGATCTTTTAAAAGACGCATTTAAAATTTTTTTTAGTATAATTTGTTTTTTAAAATGTACAGTGAAAGCTAATTTTGTTGTTTTGAATTATTACTTTAATTAAAAATAAAAGCTAAAATTGGAAAGAATAAAAGGCACACAGATTATTAATCCAGATAAACTAAAAGAAAGAGAATTCCACACGCAGATTACAATCAAAGTTTTAAAGCTAATTAAAGATGGCAGAAAAAATTTATATAAAAAAAGGACTTTGCAGTTGGAAAATACAAAATAAATGTACAAGATTATCAGCTTGTATTTTATGATAAAACAAAAGATAAAAATATGTGCAGAAGTCTGAAAACTAGAGCTCTAGTGTAAAAAGAAGACCAGTGCGATCAGATTCTTGTCTTATCTGTTTTTCTTTTGGCTGGTCTTGGATCATGAAAAATCCAAGACCACTCGTCATGCTGGAGTAGACTGAAGCTTTAGATGACATCGTTCACCATGAAGATGTCAACCCCAAAAAACTTTTGTGACTAGCTTTAGGACGGACCAAGAAAAGTTTAAAACCAATGGCTACGAGTTTATTCTACCGCTCATGAAAAACCATGCATGGTAATCAACAATCTACATAAACTCACTAAACTTACTGATAAGCTAAGATTAATTATTCCCGATTGTGACTAAATTGTTTGCAAACCATTTTCAAATATAAGCTTATAATATAATCCCGATAGTGACATAATTTTTCTTATTCAAGAGATTTTCATTTATGGCCTAAGAAGTCTAAGTATAATATAAACGGTGTTAATTTAATATATCTGGATTAGCGTATATGTGCTTTCCAATTTTATTTGATAATTTACCGGTTAAATTTTTTTAACTTGTTAGAAAAAAATATTTCTAATATCAACTTTTCATTGTGCATTATTAATGTTAATTATTAAATTTATTAATGTTAGTTAATGGCGTGGTAAATGTGTAAATTACTGTTGCCAATATGCTTATTTATTAATTAAGCCATGGGAGAAATATTCTCTAAAAATAAAGTTACGGGAAATCATAATCCCGAACTTTTTAGTTATTTGTGTCAAAATTATGGGATATGAGGAAATTATGTCTATTGACTATGGCACCCTCTTATAAATTAAAACTAACTTCATCGGCAATTCCAAACATAATATTAAGAAATTTTAGGCCGAGTTAATCATGAAGTATAGCTATGTTTTTTTTTAGAAATATAAATGAAATATTTTTCTTCATAGCTTGATTAACTCACGCATTGTAGTGCATAATTGAAGGCTTATCAAAACGTGAAAAACGTTACAATATATATCTGTAAATAATAAAACATATATTTAAATGTGTATGTAATGTATATGTTCAGAGAACTTAAAAAATAAAATGTAGGAAATTAAATGGCTTTTTTTATTCAATATTTTTTGGGAATTGTTTATTATATATGTTTATATAATTAATACAAATTTTATGCTTTGAAAAGTATTGAATGTTGGTAATTGATATGGCATACAATTTCAAGACAATATGAGTCATTTGTTAGAGGATACATTTTTGTGAACCTAAGTATCTGTGTAATAAATATTTCACTTAAGATATAGTAAATGCTAAATTGTTGGGATGGGGTGGGGTACTTTTTTTTTATTTGTATTGAAAAAGTTTGTTAAACAAAGAAAATATTTATTTAAGAAACAAACAAACAAATGTTCTGAATTACAATTTTAGTGATATATAATTTTTATATGAAAAGGTATTCAATTAAAATGTTGGCTTTTATCAGTTATGTAAAAAGCAATATTTTTAGTTCATTATTTAACACCAACAAACTAAACTTTTTTGTGCATTGCAAATTCTAGACTCAGTTTGCCTGAAGATTTGTGAAGATGATATATTAGATGTGATAATATGTTGACTATTTTCATCATCTATCAGCAGATGTTGAATGTATAAAAATTTTAAACTTTATTTAAACTTTTTCAAATTCAAAAAAATTGTTAGTAATAACACACAAAATAGACAACACATGTTAGTAATGACACATTTCAAGTTGTAGTATTCTGCACTCTTGTTCAGGTGTTGCTGGCCTGATTAGTGCCAATATTACCATAGGTGTCAAACTCACATCTTTAGATTCTCGAATATCGAATTTAAGGCGAATGCTCTAACCGAGTGATTCTGTGAAAGGCAACATATAGTAGAAATTTCATTTATTTATATATAAGGTTCAAATCGAGTTCTTCAATTTTTTTTTAAGAGCCAAGGTAATTACTTTTTATTATTATTATTATTTTTAAGACTTAGGCTAATTAAAGACTTCCATACATTGTATAGGCTAATTAAAGACTTACATATATTGTGTATTACCACACTGGGTTGACTTATAGAAGTATTTGCCATTGTCATATGAGCAACTTCCTTGAATTTTTTTCTTTACTCCTTTTCCTCTCTATCCAATATTTTTGTATTTTTCCAATTAAACATATAATCATTAGTATATACATGACCTGCTACTGTAGGCACATTTTTTTTCTTTTAATCATTGTTCAACACGGTGACAGGGCTCACCAATATACTTCCACATTCACATAATTTTTATAGATGCAGTTTTTGTTTTTCAGTATTTTCACTTTAGTTCTTGGTATAAGTAAGAATTCCTCGAAGTGTGGTATTGCTTTGGAAAGCCTTTCTAATGTTATATTGACTGCAGATTTTCTTTAATTTGTCTGCCATTCTTGGTATGTATGGACAATTTTTTTTTTTGGTGTCTCTTTGTTAAGGTTTTCTTGATGATAGCTGATGGATAACCATTCTTCATGAGAGTTTGTTCTAAGTGAATCTTCTAATCATCCAAATCACTAGTTTCCAAACAAACTTTCTTTGCTCTCTTCTATAGTGATAGTATAATTCCATGTTTAGTGCTTCTGGTATAATTGAATTCTTATGCCAAATACTTGCCAGTGGGTTGTTTTCTATATACAATTGTTTTCACTTTGCTTTGAGGGAGTCTTGTCACGAGACCATCTAAGAATACTAATTTTTGTTTTTGTTCTGATTCCAGTGTTAATTTAATTGGAGATATGTTATTGATATGCATCCAGAATGACTGTAATTGGGCATCATCATGTGCCATATCACAAATTTATCATCAACATAGCGAAGCCTTAGGCAGATATGAAATAGTATTTATGGCTGTGGTTTTGAGTTCTTCCCTACAAATGTTGCTCAGTAATGGTGTCTGTGTGATTCCATGGCTATCCCTTGATTTTGTTGGTAGAATTCAGCTATATTGAAGATACTATCAATATATAGAGTTGTTCTTGTTTATAGACTATTATCATTATATAATCTTTTCCTTACAATAGACAATGCCTCATCACATGATACATTTGTAAATAGACTTTCTATTTCAAAGTTTACCGATGTGTCAGTTCTTTCCATTTTCATGTCTTTGACTAATTCTACGAAGTGCTTAGAATCAATGACAAAGGATTGTGTTCTGGTTGCCAATGGACTAAGAACTGTGAGAAGAAATCAACAAATTTTGACTTTGTGAATTTTAGAATTAACAATAGACCTAAATGGAATATTGGCTTTTAGTCCATATAGGTGAGAAATCTTGCTGAAATATGAAGTTAATTTTTTTTTTCTGAATTACTGAAATACCTGCAATGCTTTCGGAGTGTTTGTAATTTTACCTCTGTATGTTGAATTGGATTTTTTTCTACTTTTTTGTTAAGACCTGCTGTAGAATTTCTTGCATTTGTTATTATAATTAGTTTTATCCATTACAATTGTGGTGTTACCTTTGTCAGCTGGAAAAATAATTAGAGATATATTCTGAGAGACTTAATAGCTTTCCTCTCATGACATGAAATCTCTTAAACAACATACATCTATAATCATTCTTCCTGCTCACAAAGGTAACACTTCAGTTGTAATGGATAAAACTGATTATGATAACAAAATACTAGAACTTTTGACAGTAGGCCAATACAAAATAGTAGCAAAAAAATTATACGGAGGTAAAATTACAAGGATTACAATGGAAGCATCACATGTATTTCAGCAAGATTCCTCACCTATATGGACTACTTAAAATTCATAAAGTCAATATTCCATTAAGGTCTATTGTTAGTGTTCTAGAAATTCACCATGTTAAAATTTATTGAGATTTCTTATTACAGTTCTTAGTCCTTAGGCATATAGGACATAATCCTTTGTCAGCAATTCTAAACACTTTATAAAATTAGTCAGGGACATGAAAATGGAAAAAACTGATATATTGGTAAGCTTTGTTGTAAAAAGTCTATTTACAAATGCATCATGTGATGAGGCATTTCTATTGTAAGGATAATAGTTTACAAACTAGAACAACTCTATCTATTGATAGTGTAATAGAATTATTATCGTTCTGCATGACAACAATGTACTTCTAATATAATTTGGAATTCTTCCAACATGGCTGTGGGATCACCATTGTCTCCCTTGCTGAGTAACATTTACATGGAAGAACTTGAAACCACAGCCAAAAATACTACTCCATGGCTACATGGTGGGATGCCATTAGAGTCATTCTGAATGCATATCAACAATATATCTCCTTCAATTAAATTCACAATGGAATCAAAACGAGAACAAAAATTGGATTTCTTAGATGTTTTTGTGATGAGTCTCCCTCAGGGCAAACTAAAAACAACAATGTATAGGCAACCAACACATACTGGCAAGTATTTGGCATATTCATCCACTTATACCAGAAGCACTAAACATGGAATTATACTATCACTATGAAACAGAATAAAGGAAATTTGTGCAGAAAGCAGTGATTTGGAAAATGAGAAGATTCACATTGAATAAACTCTCTTGAAGAATGGTTATCCATCGGCTGTCATCAAGAAATTTTTTAATAGAAAACAATGAGACATCAAAAGAAAAAAGAATTATTGTTACTGTTGTATATCCATACATACCAGGAATTGCAGACAAATCAAAGAGCTGCAGTTAATATAACATTAGAACAGCTTTCCAAAGCCATATCATATTTGAGGAATTCTTACTTCTATTAAGCCTAGACTGGAAATGCTGAAGAACAAAACTGCATCTATGAAATACCATGTGAATGTGGAAATATATTGGTGAGACCTATTGCCCAGTTAAACAGTGATTGTAAGAATCCAAACTAATGGTTAAAAGAAAAAAAAAACGTGTCTACTATATGGTGCAAAGAAAAAAATTCAAGGAAATTGCTTATATGACAATGGCAAATAATCTTAACCCAAAGCAGCAATACACAATGTATGGAAGCCTCTAATTAGCCTTGCTCTTAAAAAAATTAATATTCATAAAAAAAAAAATTGAATGATTTAGGAGAATTTGAAACAATCTTCATATATATGAAATTTCTACTATCTGTTGCCTTTGACAGAATAGCTCAGTTGATTAGATCATTTGTCCTTAATTCAATATTCGAGGATCTAAAGGTGCGAGTTTGACTCCTATGCTAATACTGGGACTGGTAAGGCCAGCAACACCTGAAAAGAATGAAGAATAATACTACTCAAAGTGTTGTCATTACTAATCTGCAGTGTCTATTTGTGTGTTGTTATTAACAACTTGTTTGTATTTGAAGAGTTTGAATAAAGTTGAAAATTTTCTATACATCCAACATTTATTGATAGATGATGGAAATAATCCAATATATTATTAGATCGAGTCAATTAATTTAAAGTTTCCATAATCATATATGAAGATTTAACAAAAAGTAAAAAGATTTAATATTTAAAATAACCTGAAAAATATATAACTTGTTTTGATTTATTCAATGAAATTTTTATATGAAATATCCATCATAGGTAATATATATATTTTTCCATTTACTTTAAGCATACATTCTTTGAATATATAGCTTGACTTCTTTTCCTATAAATCACTGCATTTTCTCTTGTATTGCCATTTTGAATTTTTTGTGCATGTACACCAATAAATATATTAATATAAAATTTATTCATAAATTCTATATTTTGGTGTACTAGTTTTAAAATTACAACATTATTGTTTTAAAATTAAACAGTCCATTATTAATAACAGTTTTTTTAAAAAATGAAAATGGGAGTCTTTCAAATGTCTAGAAGAATTCATGACCCAGATGAAACTTCATTTAGAAGGCCTTTTTTACTCTCCTAACAAAATAAACATTTTTGATATAATTTATTTTCAAATATTTTACTAACAACATTGATGAAAAAGAAAAAACCAAAATGTTAGTATCTGATTTTGATCATTTTATGCATATGTGCACGTAGTACAGCTACCTATATATATGTATATACCACCAAAGCAAAACTAAATATTGTTCATATTGTTTTTTCACCTATTTCTTTTATGAACTAATATTTAAAAATGTAATTGATTTCAATATTCATTTATAATTAAAAATTTTGCATGAAGATAATTAATTTCTTTCTAATTTTAAATATACTATAAATATACTTTTTTATTACACATACTAAATACATTATTTACATTCGAATATCAGCCTTTCAGTTGGAATGACGTTTAGTAAATTCTAGACAATTTCATTGACGTCATTCATTCAGACATTGTATAGAGTAATTTAAAGTGACTGTTCTATCGTCACGCTTTCTTTGCCAGTACTTCAGATTTGCTCATATATAAATATTTGAGTTGTAGGGATAAGAGGATTCCTTTTATTCCTGCATAAATACTATATCTTGTATTGGTGAGAAAGTATATACTCGCAAAGCGTTTGCACAATTAGCTTGAAAGGCTGATATTCGAATGTAAATACAATTGTATACAGACGCTATATAAAATAAATGCTTATTTATATAAATACATTATTGTAAAAGTCTTCTCAATTAATGGACATTATTTATTTCAATATAAAAAAACTTTTTAAGAATACTTTTCATTAAATGAAATTTTTCATGTCATATAAAAAAATTGTACATAAGTACAATTTTTTTAAAATGTAATTAGATGCTTAGACAATTATATTTTAAAAAGGAATTATAAAACTAGTATCTTCAATTCTTATAAATAATTGTTTCTATTTTTTTCTAAAAAACATTTGTGCAGTTATTAGAAAATGCCAGTATTTCATTTAAAATGTTATAAATTTCATGTGATTAAAATTGTGCAATATTAAACCCAAATTTATTAATATTAAGTTGTTGTTTTTTTTTTTTTAAATTGCCACTATGCATAATGAAATTTTATTGTTCATGTGTTGGTAGATTCTATATAATATGGATCTCAGGATTCAAAATTTATTAATTGTATCAAAATTACATTTAGATAAACAAATTTTGTAGTCCATGTTTTGCTTATGTAATCATATTAGCATATGAAGTAAAAATTAATATTGCTCTAAATGTTACAAATTTAAAAAAAATGTAAATTATCATGTACACGTTTGTTTTCATTATTTACAACTATTAATGAAATATTAAAGTGCTAATTCTTTGACCCTTTTTCTCTTTATACAATGTAAACAAAAAACTTTTTAGGTGAAATCTTTTACAAAAGGAATTTAAGGATTTTTAACCAATAAAACTCATCCTTTTCAATTTCCAAATATAATTTTAGCAGTTCATTCATTCTGATATTTTGTAATTTGCTGTCGAAAAAATCTGCTTTAATGTTTTGCAAAACTTGCAGTGAGAAAAAATAGAGGAGTTCGAATTCATTAGAATTAAATGGTATTGAAAAAATTTAATTTAATTTTAAAATTGAACAGTCTAAATTTTCATAGGCATAATTTTAATACCTAATTGGACTGAATGTTAATAAAAGTATGATACTTCATTTTATTGATAGGCATAATTAAATGAGCACAAAAATTAAGATTTATGTAAAAACAAGGATGATAATGACACAACGACAATAATAATAATTTGTGAACTTAAAAACCTACTTACTGAACAAAAGTTAATATTTATTTAATGAGAAGGGCTGTTTGGTATTTATATAGCCTTTGTGAACTACTAATCTTTAATTTAAAAAAAATAAATCAAGGATCATATTGGGAAAAACAGTTTACATCCAGTTTTGAAAGCATTCTTAGAAAGTGAATTTTAAAAAAGCTGAAGTTTTTCTTTTGTTAGACTTTCAAATAACTGAAAGTGAAGATTTGACAACATTTTTTACTAATCAAAGATTTTCATTTTTATAAATTAACTTTTCTGTGGCCAAGTAATGTAAGTAAAAGTTAAATTTCCAAAATTTAATTTTTCATATAATGTGGCTTTAAGTTTGAATAATGTGTCAAAATAAAATATTTCTTTTAGCAATTTTTTTATTAAAAATAATTTAAAACATAATTAAAAGGAAAGAATGAATTATAAAAATTATAAATTTAATGAAATAAAAAAATAACTTATTTTTTTATCTCAACTAAAATAATGTAATTTTTTTTCCCCACACAACAAATTTAAATCCTTCTAAAATGAAAACAAAAAAATTACCTTTTCCATTCATTTCTGCTTGACAAAATTTGAACAAATGTCATTATTTTAAGCAAACTCAATTCTTCAATTTAACTTTTAAACTATATATATATTGCTGATGATTCTGGCTATCTATTAATAGAAATAAAATATAATATTTACTATTCATTTGCAAGTATTTACTGCAAGATTGAATACAGTTTATAGGTGTAGATGCCATCAGAATAAAAATATGATCAGCAAATTTAATTGGATGTATTCTTCTGAGGTGACACGGGATTTGCCATCAGAGTTAATGTTATCAATTTTTTATAACTGGCATGGCCAAGCAAAGTTAGGCAGCTTTTTGACACTTCAAAGCTGGAAAAATATTTGAAGAATTTAAATGCAGGATGTCATTTGTCTCATCAGAGTTAAATAGTTGTTTTGGATTATAATCATAATCAGTTTATTTCATCTATATGTTTTCATTATGTTTTTGTCTGTAGTAGTATTTTTATTTTGAATCCATTTGCTTTCACCTGAACTTTTAAGTTGTATTTGAAGGTTATCATACTATATTTTTAAATGTAATCTATATTTACTTTTAATCTTCCACTTCCCAGTTGAACATTTGCATTAATGTAACTATTTATGATTAAGATTGTGATGTATTTAGATTATCAATTTCATATATTTTTTCAATGTTTAAGACAGGCTTATAAATCTTCAAGTTCTTTTTTTATTTATGTAAAAAAAATTAAAAAATATAGCCCTAAAATTACAAAAATAAAGAAATAAAATTACTTTTGTTTCACTGTTTTCAATTGATTGCTTTTTTATAACATTATTGTAATGAAATAAATTTGCTTTTTATTATTCCTTAAAATAAGTTTTATATTTGTCTTAAAAAATAAAAAAAAAATAGTGATTATTTGCAATAGACAAAAAATTTACAAACATTTAGACTATAAGCTGTATGAGATATTGTTAAACATGAAAGGGACATAAAATTTATACTATGTGGAATTTTGTAAAATAGGGAAATATACTGAAACAGATACCTGTTCAATTTTAAAAATAAAATGAAAATAAGGCCTTTGAAAATTTATACTGATATGTGATACCACTTAATTGTTGTAGGGTAAAGTACATTATGATTTTTTTTTAATTTAGAAAAGTACTGGAAATTTAATTATAACTATCATTAAAAAAAAAAAAGAAAATCTGAAGAAGACTACTATCTAGTCTCCTAAAGAGAATACATGTACTAAAAAGTAAAAAAAATAAATTTTCTTCAGCTTTCACAATATTTTTGGTAATATGCAATCAAAAATAAACATGTGGCCCAATTAATCATTTAAATAAATTTAAAATAATGCTCACTTTCTTATAATTTATTTGTCTGTCAAATAAATTAGTATTTATGTAAGAAAGTGAGCATTATTTTCAAATTTATTTAAATGATTAGTTGCCCCATACTTAAATATATCTGTCAGATAAATTGGCATTAGTATAAGAAAGTAATTATTTTCAAGTTTATTTAAATCAGGGGTCTTGAACCTTTTTTTTTACTTTACAGCCCATTTTGACATATTTTTGAGAGATTACAATATGCCTATCGTCCACTTATAAAATTTGATAATATTCTTACAGAATGTAATTTTATTCAAAATTAATATTGAGAAGTAATCATCAAATAAGATATAGGAAGTAACTAATACAAATAAGAGGAATCATATCTAGAGATATAAAATAAAATTTAAATCTGAACTAATGCAAAAACAGAACTCATGTATTTATTGTGATAATTCTAATAACATAAAAATAAGAAATAACTGCATATTTATTTAATAACTATTACATATATATTGTAACGGGATATATCTACGTTACATTTAAATTTTGGTACTTAAAACTTTTTTTTGTAGATATCTAATAATGAATTAAATGCACAGACATTCAAAATGCACAAATAATGAGTTATTAATTTATTAATAAGTTTCATTTAAATATTGAAATAAAATAAGCTTAAAAAAATTATGGAATCGAAACAAAGATTCTAATCTTTAAGTAAATATGATAAAAACCCTTTATTCTTAAAAATAACGAAGAGAGTTTTTAACAAAAATAAAATTACAAACAGATCCTTAGGGCAAAATGATCATTAAAAAGATTACTAGAAATAGATAAGAGTCAAGAGATAGAAACAAAAAACTTGCTTTTCCTGCCCAAGAGATATACACAGACCACAGAGGAAAAATACTTAACCACAAGACCAATGAACCAATGAAATACATATATGAAATATGTCAGATGGATTTGTGCATTCCTAGATAAGATGCTTCAGGACTATAAAAGGAAAAATTCAAAAGAAATAACAAATTAGAATTTTTGAATTCGTTTGTCGTTGCTGAAAAGTAAAAAAAAATTTTTAAAAGTTATTGTCGATGTTACCAAAAATGTAATCTGTTTAATTGCGCTTCCCTTGAACTGGCTAGCCGAAGGCAGCTTCCATCTCCACGGATCCCAGGATCAGATCACTGGAACCATCTTCATAAAGCATCGTAAGCCTTCATAAATCGTCATCGTCTGCAAGAATTGGCCATTGCGTAAATTCAGATCTTCATCGTGAGGGAATGAGCCCGGAGAAAGGAAAGTATAAATTATAAAAGATAAAAATGAACTGTAAACTCTCATTAATTTAAAATCTCCAAACTTTATTTTTTTAAAATATGAACTATAGATTTTTTCTCCTGATCAAATCTGAAATTTATTTTATAAACTTTGCAATTTTAAAAGTCTTATCTAAAATTTAAACATAATCTTTTTAAAATATGTATTATATTTTTTATTTATGCTTAGTATAAGATCTGTTTGTAATAGGGTAGGAGTTTGCAATTGCAAACATAAATTTAAAGATAAAAGCGAACACGAATCATTATTTGTGCATTATAAGATTTTAAAAATAGGTCAAATATATTATTTGATGTAAAAATAAGTTGAATACAATGTGTGATTTTAAAATAAGTTTAATACCCTAAACTAAATATTCTTTTTTTTTAATAAATTAAATTATTAAATTGACTTAAATTTAAGTTGGGTGCAGATGGCTGCTTAGACTCGTTTAAGTATATGTTAGTTTAAGGGGGTTTTGATTTTGGACTATTTGTTTGTGGTTGTGTCGATGCTGGTGGAGGGATTTATAGATGTTTATATTAATGGAATGTGAAGCATGTTTAGCATACAGGGCAACATGCCCAACTGAATGCATGACCCAAAAGTGTAGTCATTGCGTTGCAATGTACGCAGATGTATTTCCTGCGACATTGATTCCTTTTAGGTCGATGGATAGGGACTATAAGTCGGCAGAAGTTCCGCGCTCCCTCCATATGTAACCCGTCTGATATTTTATATACGTGATTTCTTCGCCAGACAGATGCACATTTCTGTACTGGATGATGATCACGTCCTTTAAATAATATCATGCTCCAGATGCACGTTCCTGACAGCATGGTTTTATGCTAACATCTTCATATTGCATTGATTGCATCTATATATTGTGACAGTCAGATTATGTATGCTAGTTTAACCTAGTTCGAATCCTAAGCGAAAGTACCTCGAAGCCACCCATACGCGAGATATTAAATCAAGAATACTATAACCTCTGCCCTATTTCGCCTATTCTCGAGGCTAATTTACGAACCAACAACACCATCTGAGCCACACATAAATTATTTTTCAACCGGCCACAAAGCTTAGCAACAGCGGTAGAGACATGGATGGGAAATCCTAAGGAGCTAAATAGTTAAATGTGCAAAAGTACTAAGAAATATGTGTTTTGCGTTATGCGTGCCTGGATCATTGAAAAGTAAAATAAAGCATTTATAACAAATTTAGCAAAAGTCAAGCTTGTTAGTTAAATAATAGATCTTTAATTAATGACTTTAAAATAGGAATAATGATTTAATGGCCTCCGCTATTCCCCTAAATTACTGAAACAAACTAATTAGACAATCAAAACAGATTAATAGGTTTGCTCTAAATCTTTTCTTCCCAATTTTATTAAAAATTGTCAACTCGATCTTCTCGATAAAGTACGATAACAAAAAAGAATCTTTCGCCAAGCAATTCTAATTGCTTTGCGCTAAAAACTGTTTAAAAATTATTTAAAACGTATATAGCTAAATCAGATATCGTGATAAGCTAATGGCGGACAAAAGAGGCGTTATCAAAGAGATCAAGTTGGACACAAAAGAAACTGACTCGTATTTAATTAACAAACATAAATAAAATTAAAGAATTTTAAATGAACAAAAATTAACTATTAAACTTAACCGCAATGGAATACTAAATATTTACACTGGTTAGTAAGGAAGAATAGCGAAGGGAAAAGGTTACATATAGATAGATGATCACACAATATATATATTTAAGGTTAGTCTAATAAAAATGGTTACATAGCAAATACATATCAATTCACTGAAGCAATTAGAAAAAAATGAACAAAAGGTAGCATAAGAAATAGTTCAATAGAGGAATACGATACCGTCCTTTTCCTTGTCATGTTCCCTACGGCGTCGTGGCTTGTCCGACCGTCGAGATGTAGTTGTCCGGACAATGAAAATATGTAGTATGGTTTCACAAAAAGTTCTCCAGACACGGCACAGAGTTGAATGACTATTAGTGGATATTAAGGCATTTTGAATGGTATTCCGGAACCTCGGCGATAGGCAAAGCTATTTATTTGCCTAGCCGAGCATAGTAAAATCTATCAAACTTATATGATTTTTAGCTTGAGCAGGTTCAAACTTCTTCATGATTTGTAGACAACAGTTGTAGACTTTTGGGAATAAAATCACGAACAAAATCTGACAGAGTTCTCCTAAGAGAAATCTGAATGCACCTTGCAATAGCAAAATCTGAATCAATCTTGCAATAGCGAACTCTGAAAGAATCACCTTCACAAGGAAAATCAGAATCAACTGAATCCTTCAAAAGGAAAAATCTGAATCCTTCAAAGGGAAAATCTGAATACTGAATCCTTCCAAAGGCAAAATCTGAATAATCTGACTCCTTCAAAAAGAAAAATCTGAATCCTTCAAAAAGAAAAATCCGAATAATCAATCTTTTGTTCTCCCTTCTATTTATACCCTCTCGTCAGCTACCTTCTATTTTTGTATGATCTGGATCTTGATAAGCCTCCCCATGCTCCTTTTTTCAAAGCAACACTTCTAAAAATAACTTTAACTTTTTACTCTAACTTTCTTACTTCAAAGTTTGAATTCTCTTAATTAAAAAGAAAGAAAGAGAAGGCCATCTTTAATTACTTGAAGGGCACTATTAAAACTATATCTTTGAAAAGTTGGGGCTTATCTCAAAATCAAATCATACTAAACATTTTAACAAAATTTTAACAACAATATATTATTATTTTTTTATAGTAGAATAAGCATTTTATTTCAGCAGAATTTTGCATTAACTCATATATATATATATATATATACGCTAGATGTATATATATATATGTTTGACTAATAGGTTAAGCAATTTTTATTAATAGAATGAAATTTATTTAAAACAAAATATTTAAATGTAATACACGTTTAATAAGCATAATTATTTTTAACTCTAATGCAAAACCCTGCTGATATTGGACTATAAACTTAATTTAGGTCTACAATATTAATCAAGTTTATAGGAAGATGTGAAGCATGGATTGGACTTCAGATCCATTGCTTCAATATCGAGAAGCGAGCGTTGGTTTGACTCCAAGCTTGTAGCCTGGAATCAAAGGTTTCGAAAATCTTAAGTGTATAGTCTAGGTAGCCTACCTGTGCTCAACATTGTAAAATTAAAATTAAAGTAAAAAAAATAAAATAAATAAATGATAATAATGAAACAAAGCATTTTTTTTTAGTAATTTAATTTTCAAATTTGTTGTTATATATATACGTAAATAAAAATGTTTGTGTTATTAGTACTGGCAGCAATCTAGTTTATTATTTTTAATCTTTATTAAAAATATAGTTTAATATGTTTAAACCTCTGTTACTCCTTGAGCTAGTGGCAAGGGCTAATGGTAAAAAAAAACAATTAGATCTTCAGACGTAGCTGCCTAGTATATAAATTTTCCAGGTTAGAATGGCCTGGTGGTGCCCTGTACGACAGATACTGTAAGACTGATTATCCCTGACCGTTATAATATATATAATACAAATAAAATGTTCATTAATTACAAACTATTGTAATAACAATAAATATGATAAGTATAATGGTAATTAAGTATTATATACACCTAGGTTTCATTTTATGTGGTAGGTAGGTTCCACAGAAAACCCGCATTAAAAAAAAATCACCCAAAAATAAACTTAATTTACCTTGAAAAATGGGGGATAGGTGCTGTAATTTTCAGAATTTGCATAAAAGCAAAGCAACAAAGAAAAATTACTTTAAAATTTGCATTAAAAAAATAAGCAAATAAAATATGACTAATCAAAAAATTTCAAATATTTGAAAAATTTTAATACAAGACAAACTTTTTTTACTTTTTTTATTAATACAGTATTTAATTTTACATTTTTCATACATATTTTAATCATTACCGCTAGCGTTCGTTTGTAAACTGTTAAGAAATCAGATGTGATGTGATGTATTGTGGCTTCTCCTTAAACAAAGTCAAGAATCTCTCAGCAATTATGCACAGAGAAAACTGTTAAGCCACTTTATTTTTATTCGTGATGTACAACTAGCACCATTTTTAGTCTTGTGCTGTGTTAATGGTTTTCTGTTTCTATATTAAAAAAATGAGATCGCAATCAAAACATCATTAGAAAGATTATTTTCACTTTATAAAATCTTTGTTTTTTATTTTAAAAATCTAAAAGATTATTTATTTCTGTTATATATAACATAATATGTTTTAAAAGGTTAAATTTTTTGAATATTTATTGCAATATTTTTATATGTAAGTATAAATATTATTATTTACTCATTAGTATAAATAGATTATTTACATAGAAGCTCAGTTCTAAATACAGCTTCAGGCCATATTCGTGTTAGCTGCTAATATAACGTTATATTTCTGAAAAAAAAAAAGTATTTCAAGTGAAAATAAGTTATTAATTTAAATTTATTGATATCTAATAAATATAGTGAAATATGAAAGATATTAAGAACTATGAATTGCATAACTTCAAAATCGCATTAAAATAATCCGCATAAAATGAGACCCAGGTGTACTGTCTTTCAATCCGCCGAAGTACTTTTGGGTAATTCCTTAACCCTCTCCAGTTGCCTTTAAATTCAAAAAACAAAACAGAAGGATCATCAACTCAAATCCCATGAATCCCAAATTTTAATGTTAGCAGCTTGTCTACTAATTATATTCATTTTATTTCTATTTATTAAAATTGCCTTAGTTTTTCTTTTATGAAAGGACATGTAAATTAAAGTTTGATATTGAAAGTGGTAAGATTCTTCATGAAGAGAGAAATCACAATAAAAGAAAAATTAAAGAGGCAAGTTTAATAAATGGAAATAAAATGAATTTAATTAATAGACAAGCTACTAACATTAAAATGTGGGTTTCATTGGATTTGAATTGAGATATTTGCTTCTGTTTGTTTTTGAATTTAATGGCAATTGAGTCAGGTTAAGGAATTAACTGAAAGTTTTTCTGCAGATTGAAAGACTGTATATAGTAGTTAATTATCATTATATTTATTATTTTTATTGTTATTATGCTTTTTTAATTAATGGACATTTTATTTGTATTATATATATAATTTTAGGAAATTTGTCACAATGTTACAAAATTACCACTCGATCATTTTTTTATTAATTAGATTTAATTTTTCAATTGCCTTTATTTTAATATTTAAAGATAATTGTAATCTGGGGTGTAGTGTGCTTTGCAGTAAGTAAGATGTTGCCTGTGAATAATGTAATAATACGTTGGGAACATCTTTTTTCAAATGTGCTAAAACCTTTGATAGTGGCAACCATTGTTGATGCTCCAACTGTTGCGCAAGTAATTAATGGGATGTTATGTTTTTCAAAATAGGATTGAATTATAATATAAATGGATATACTTTTTCTAACTATAATAAGGTTACTGGCAAACATTTTTTTTTGCAGCAAATTATTTTTATCCAAATAACAAACATGGGCCATTAAAAGAATATTATTATCAACCACTTTTGAATAGTCTACTTGCAGAGAAAATAATTTTGTTTGAAGCAGACAAACAAGTTGCTTTTCAACGTCAACAATCATTTCATCGATCCGCTGTTTATGTTATCACTAATTGACAACATTTTCAAAATATTGGCTGGATCCTGATGCATCATTGTCGGTAAAAGTACTTTGAAACCAGGTTTTAGTAACTTTTCTCTAATAGTATGAGCTCTCCCATTTTTAGCAATAAGTTCAGATATCTGATGATTTGCTATGAGTCTATTTTTGGATTTTCTTGAATACTTTTCAGATAGTGAGGTTACCATCTTACATTTTTTAAATTGTTCACCAATATCTTTAAAATATTCTATGGATTTTTCACTTTTATCTTTGTATTTAGTATGAAGGTATTCTTGCATTCGAGATGGTTTTATTGCCTCATTAGATTTTTTGACACAATAAGCACATTTCGATGAAACCTTATATCAAATCATTTGATTGAATATATAAATGAGTACACTTTTTTTAGGAGGCATAATGAAAACTTGGGTACATTTGGAAAATACATAGAATTTTAACACAAAATTATTTTGCAGACAGTCAACTGAACTGATAGAATTTTAGGCACATTATTGTGTTACCATCCATCAGATTTTTATGTTTTACATTACTTGCAGGCCATCTACCAGATTTTTAGGTTTAATATTTTTAGAATTTTCTATTGAACTTGTGTCGTAATGTCATGTTTAATACGAAATTCTAAATATTGACAATATTTTTACAAATTGAATTAAAAATAATTTTAAAACTGGATCTTAAAATAAAGATGTAGTTTTTAAAAATTAAATGAAAGTACTATGGCATTAAATTAATTATGACTCACCAAAAAATCTTAAAACACTCACTTGTGAGTGCTACCAATCACATTGAAACCCTGATTTAAATCATTAGTTGCCCCACAGAGCTGACAGATTTTTTTTAAAATTTCATCTTTGTGAATAAAAGTTTTTCATTAAATTTTTATTTTTTAAATTTTCTATTTTTTAGTTTATTCTCCAGACATTAGGAAAGAAGAAAGTTGAAATAACATTTAATATCGCTAAATTGCAATTACATAAAGAATACTGAGTCCTTTATAAAATTAAAAAAATATTTTTTTTCTAAAATGGTTTGCAAACTTTAAAAAAATGTATTGTCATTCAGAAATAGATAAAAATTGAGTTACAAAATTTTTTCAAAGAAAAAGCACAGTAAGTCAAAAGCATACAATGTAAAAACATTAACAGAAAGCATATGTAACGAAGTGTGAAGTTTGATCTATATTAAATAATATAATACTGAGAATTTATTATTAGAATTACTTGTATAAAAATTTGTTATATGATAATACTGTATTATTCACTAAAACAACATACTGCCAAGTCATGAATGAACTACACTATATTTTGTTCCAAGCCCCTCTCATGTTCAACATATATAGCATATAATAGCTAACCTTTTGTTGTCAAACATTGATTAGAATAAAATATGTAATGTTTATTGAACTGCAATTGCACAGTATTCTTTAACATGCACATATATATATAGCACAAATGCTTTTTATATGCATGTATAAACAAAATTTTAAAAATAATATTATTAATAAAAAAATTGAGGGAGATACATTTACATTTTTTTTATCACTCATGCATTCACTGAAACAAGAAGAATAAAAAAAATTGTTCACAAGATGTTAAAAACTGATAGAAATCAGTCGCTACCTTGCAATAGAGTCATCTAGTGGAAATTATACTACAGAAATATTCTTCATTAAGTGGATAATCAATCTAGTCTAATGAATGACTAATAAAAATTATTAGTATTCTTTTATTAAGTGATTTATGTCAAAGTTGTAAGGGCAACACACTTGTCACTTATTGATTAAACTACTGTATTTTTATTTTAAAAATAAACTGAGCAATTTTTTTTTTTAAATAACCTTTTTTCCTAATAAAAATATAATAGACTACTAGTTGTCTTACAAGAAATTATTACAAGAAATTATGGTGTTTTTTTATTTTTTAAGTCAATATTATCTTTATGTTTTAAAATTTTGTAAAACTTCTAACATTACTTCTAGAAAATAATTTATTTATGCAAAATGTACAAAATGCATGTGCTTTCAACATAAACTGAAGAAATTTTATTAATATATATATTATTATATACAGCACTCAGAGAAAAAGAAAAGATTGCTTTAATATAAAATTTGTGAATTTTCATTTTTTTTATTTGTTTGTTTTAAATTTTGCTTTGGGTAGCATAGAATTGAAATACTACCATTCTATCATTGACAGAAAATAGTTTTTTTAAAAAAGAAAATATTTATGTATTTTCAGTTTTATTTTATGAACTGAAGCTGTAAAGACTTTTTATGATGATAATCTGCAATTTCTTAATCATATTAATGTGATGAATAACCCCCTGCCCCTACCACCACTAAAACATGGTAAATCTTTTTTACAGCCAAGCCAAGTTAAGTTGTTATAAAATAATTGTTTTACTAATTATAGAGTAAAAATCAAATATCCCTTTTTTTTTAAAAAAAAAAAATATTTTTTTATGCTAATGACATAAATGAGAAGTGCTGTTCTGACTTTAAAAAAGAAAATAAATCAGATAAAAATATTTTGCTAATTATGGAGTTGTAATTAAAATATTTTTTTGATATGTCTTTTTCTTTTTTTTGATAAAAGCAGAAAGCAAATATTTTTGTATGAATTTATTTTAAATTGTTCCACAATAAAATATAATTGATATCTGCCTACTTCCTATTACTGATTCTAGTGCATCTTAAATCCTTTTCCATTTTAATATTTCTTTGCATCATTCCATAGCTGCTGTTTGGTTATATTTTCAAAATTTTATTTATTTTTGAATGTTTGTAATGTATATCAATATTTTTTATTTTATTTATTAGATATATAGATTTACAAACAAAAAATAGTTTGAAAAATATTTCAGTATTGCAATATGAAAAAAAAAAAATAAACAGAAATATATAATTAGAACAATAGCTTTTTTCTTATTGCATAATTACCTGTGAAAATTATGAATGAAATATATACTTGAACTTCATTTGTAAAATCTGAAGAATTATGTTATCATTAAGTAAAGACATTCTGTTCTAAAATTTAAAATTGCACCAAATATTAAAATTTAATGACTACACTATTTGTGAAAGCGAAGCCAATTGTGATTTTGTTTTTTTATCATTTTAGTGTGTCTTGAATTGTTTTTTTTAAAAGCAAACATTTAAAAATAAAATCAATATGTAATATTGAATATTTTTATTTAAAGTAGATATAAATATATTGCATAAATAATCATAAATATATAAATAAACTATGGAAAATATATTTTTTTCCAAAGTAACATAAAGTGTATGCAAGTGCTCAAAGTCTAAGAACAAAGAATGTACCATTCATTGGTATTGTTGGTTTCTTTGTATTAAGTTTTCTTTAAAATACTGATATCTTCAGATTTTTTTTAAAAATTAAAATATATTTTAATTCTAATTTTTGCCATTAAATGATCGCAAAATTGATGAACTTGCTACAGATAATCACAAGAGTGTGAAGACAAGCCTGAAAGGACTGCAGCTCTACATACTGAAAGTGGAACTGCATTTCTATCTGCAAGTTAACTATCTTTAAATGATGATTTCAAACAATGTGGTATGTTAAATCAAATAATAGACACTTAACTTGATACGATGTTAAAAGTGTCAAGGAAGATGAATAATATTCATGTTATTTATTATAACAATTTGTATTATATCTTGGGTTTAAGAATGCCCATATTATAAAAGATCTTATGTTGAATTTGAAATATATCACATCTACTTTATTATGTCTGACAATATATTTGATTATCTTAAGTTCAATTATTGGTTTATACATATAGACTACTATTAATTTGAAAATCCTGATTCCTGAGAATTTTTTATTTTTTTTCATTTATGAATTAGTCTTATTTTAACAATAAATCTTTCCATTCTCTATTATAAGCCCAAACATTGCTGAAAATTTAAACAAATATTAATTTTAAATAAATAATCAAATGGCTTTATTGCTTGAGAGGTTATAAGTTGTTTGAGTGCCAGAAATATCAGAATTTTGAATCTATCTGAAAATGGTCCAGGATAAGACTATTTTGCACCAAATCTCTGGGAATTGTCTTAATAAAAATACAGAATATGCTTATATTTATATTAGCACAAAAATTTTGTGATCAGTATTAAAATAAAAGTATATTTTGTAATTTTTTTCTGACTTATGAAAGTTTTTGAATTAATAGTATTCAGATTGATAGTCTATTTGTATTTATATATCTGCAGCTAGAAGTATATGGTAACTGCTCTTTTTTAATAAAAAGAATTATTGCATATTTATAAGCAGTTACTTGCTTATTTATAAACTTATATGTACTAAAATTGTTGATAAAAATTTAACTAGAAACTTCAGTGATGTATAGATGCTTATCATAAACTATAAAGCTTATGATATTGGAGCAGAGCTTATAAGTTTTATTATAAGAATTCAGTTTAACCTGGAATGGATAAGAGCATTGTAAAAAATGAAAGCTTAGTGATTAAATGTAGGTGTAAAGGATAAAGAAGTTTTTTTGTTTTAAACTGTTATGTAATAAATCTTAATTAATTAGTGCAGTGGAACCGTTTCCAAGGTAAATCTTTAAATGGAAATCAAGCTAATTGTTTTTTTTTTTTGGAAAAATACAATACTGATTACAAAATGTATTTTGCTTTTTAAATTAGTGAATTAATATTTGCATTTTTTAATTGTTTTATATGTAAATTTATTTTCCTTAAAAGAACTAGTTTTTTTTTTTTTTTTTTAAAAAAGCAAAGATTAAAAGAAGCGTTACTATGAACATAATTTTTTCTTTCTTTCCTACTTAAATACAACAACCTTCTAAATGAATAATTTGTTATTTTCAAGTATTGACTTTTTATTATTTATTTTATAATAGTTGATGTGTTTATGTATGTTTTTTTTGTTTTGTTTTTAGGAAGTGTGTTAAGTCTGTGCATCTATGTGTATGGTTTTTTACATAGGAAAAATGCATTAGAATGTTTAAAAGTTATTAATACAAATATATTATTAATTTTAGGAAAGAAAAAAATCAAGTCTTATTCATATATGTAGATGCGGATTCATCGTAGTGAATAACATAAATTTTTATTTATGTTTAGAAATTGTTTTCTGAAAATAATTTTGATAACTGTAAAAATAGTTTTGTATTGGATATCATTTAACATATTGAGCGAATACACATCACATTTTTATATGTAATAATTGTTAAATTTTGACCAGTCTAATGAAGTCAAAGAAAATAAATATTTTAATAACTATCACAAACATTTAAAAGTACTAATTGCTTCATATCTCAGGTTTCTAATATCTTTTTTTTGATACTTATTTTTCATTGTTCTATTTGTGGTTCTTAATGAGTTATTTTTGGAACTAGCATTCTACAGAATTGTGAAAGATTATTAAGAAACTAAAATGGTTGGTCTAAAACTGCCTTCTTACTGGGAAATAATCTTAAATGAATTGTACTACTCACAGTTTATGATGCAGACAAGCTACAACTTGCATTTAGAGTGAAATATCTAAACATATCTGTTTTTGCAGTTTGTGTATAAATTTGTTTTGTGGATTGTATTATAATTAAATTTTAACATTTCTAATTTAGGTATTTTGTTATAAATCAGATATTTTATTTATTTATGAAATAAATACTTTTAGTGATGGTTTTGTTCATCGGGTAAAACTTATATTATTTACCATCTTAGTAATAAAAAATAGAGGTAAATGAATTAAATAATATTGCTGAAAACTATAAAAGAAAACAAGTTCAAATGTTACATTAAATTAAACAAATATTCTTTTTATGTATATAAAAGATATATTTTAGCTATAATTGTTATAAATATATATTTTCATTTTTCTTCTTTTTACTATTGTGTAATCTGTTATCTATAATTTTAATAATAAGTATGTGGGAACATATATTTGTTAATTTTATGATTGTCATATGTTATTAATTTTGGTGTTTCACAAAAAATATATAATTAAAATTATTCCATGACTTTGAAAACATTAAAAAATCACTCTAATTTTATTTGCATGTATTTTCATTCTAAATTTTCTCTATCAATTCTACATAACCTTCATTTAAAAAAATTAATAAATAATTATTCTGATTTAAACAATTTCATCCATGTGTGCAAAAAAATTGTTCTCTTAATTTATTTCCCCTAATAATAATTTTAAGTCATTTTTTTCTTCCAAATATTGAAACTATATTTGAATATTTCTCATCTTGATGATAACTAATTATTTTGCAAAAAGATCATTTAGCAGTTTATGAAAATATGTGTCCAACAAATATGCTTCAAAGAAAACTTTCTTTGATTACTTTATATATGGAAAGTACAGGTATAACATTAGATGATATACTTTTAGATTTTGCAAAATGGATAATAAATAAAAAATAAAATTATTTTAATTTTGTTTGCTGCTTGTAATTTTTGTTGCTAATGTTTTTAAAAATTAAAAAAATATATTTTATGCTTTATTATTGTACTTTGTTATTATTATTAACTTCATTAAAATATATGTTCATTTTTTGAGCAAAATACAATTATATTTATGCTCAATTTTTTGCATAAAAATCTAATGAATTAAAAAAAATTCTCAATGGAGACAACCTTAATTTTGTGATTTTCCTTTATTGTAATATTAATCAGTGGTTCTCAGTTTAATCTTATTTGCTTATGGCAAAATATATTGTGTAATATTTTTCACACGATCATGAGTCCTTTCCTTGTATAGAAACATAAATTGATTTTTTCCATCTGCAGGTTATTGAATAATTTTACAATGTAATTACTATAATTTGGTTTGTATTTATTAGCTTCTCACTTTTCAGTAAAATTTGTGATTAATATTAATAATTCCAGTTATCTTTTTATCAATAATCTCATCATTATTGAGGATTTTTTAAGAATGTCTGATTGATTCTTATCTTTAAGATTTAGCTCGTCTATTTATTTTTTCCATCTTTGATTTTTGATATTTATTAAATTCAGGTTGGACTTTTTTTTATATATATATCATCTGAAATTTGTTTTTTTAAGCTCGTTTCCATTTTCAATATCTTTGAAGTGATGTTATGATATTACTTTTTGATGTTTTCTAAAGTTGACTTAAAATTCTTTAGCAGATCTTTATCTTATTTCATTTTAGCTTTTTTAAAAAAAAAATTAAAGTTAACTTTGTATTTTTGGACATTGCCCCCCCCCCCCCCCAAACTTCTGATTGCTAAAAGTATTGTATATTTTTCTATAAAATTTGCAATTTTTGTCTGTACTTGAGCAACAAAACTTTTCAATTTTTTCTTCAATTATTTGAATTGTTAATGCATAGACTTACTTATAATATATAATGTTGAATGGGGCACAAAATCAAATAGATTTTTATTATTTATAGGCTTTTAACCAATAATATTTGCAATGTTCCTGCCAATAAAATTTTGGCTTGTATAACACGTTCTTTGCCAATACATTTTGGTTTATTATGCCATTATATTTTTATGACTCTTTTCATGTATTATATCTCTTTTTTTTTTTTTTGCTTAATCATATTTTTATTTTGTACATGGGAGTAGTTTTTTTTTTCCCATTTAGTTTTAAATGATTTTTTCACTAGTATTGACATTTTTTTTCTTTGTAAAACACCTACTAGTCTATTATTGTGTGAAATAGCAGAGTGTGTGTTAAATGAGATAATAAATTATGTAGTGTTTTTTTTTTGTTATAGTATAAAGGCAAAGTATTTAAAATAGGTAAAGTTTGTACAAGAATAATACCCTTATAATAAAAATGACATTTTTTTTTTGTTTCTGATAATTCACTAAGATAAGTGAACAATTAGATTTTTGAAGTTATATTTCTGTGGATAAACAGCGTAGATATGCTGTGTGCACAGCACACACACCTAACTATCAAGTTTCGGCAATGATCTACGTTTACATTTGCTTAATAAAAATATCTAAGTATGGTTTTTTTAATTCATTAACTACAAATTAGAATAATGATTATATATTCACCTGTTTTTGTTGCAGCAGCTTGTAAATAAACATTTCATGGTACTGATATAGTACGCGCTCGGTGGCCATTTTGAATTTTAAAAAACCCAAAAACACGGCTGGCACATGCAGAGTGATAAATGACATTGACTAGAAGCACCCGGTTTGCAAAAAAGTAAATCGCCTAAGGCATTACAATAAACGTGGAAATTAAATAGCCCGAGGCACTACACTTTTAAAAAAGTGGGGGAAACTTGGGAAGCTAAATAACCTAAGGTGCCACTATGGAAAAAAGAAGTGAAAAAATAAAGTAACATTGAAAATTAAAAAAATTATAAATCCTTTAAAATAAATCAAAAATGCTAATTTATATAGTGATAATCAAATATAGTAATAGCAAATCTCAAAAAATTAACGTATGTTAAGGCATTTTAAAAAAAAAAACATAAATGCTATTTACAAAAACCCTTTTATATAGCGATAATTAGAAAAATAATAAATGCTACTTTCAAAAGCTTATTCCGGTCTTTCAACAGTATATACTAAATCTCAACAGTATTATAATTTAAAAAAATAATATTTAAAAAGTATATTGCTAAATCTCAAATGGCGTGAACATGATTTTCAACACTATTTCGTGGAGTATCAACAAATAAAAAACCTAATTAATTTATTTTTAAAAAATATATATTTTATATTTGGCTTTGGGATTATCCCTCTAACTAAGAGTTATAACAATAAATCACAAAACTTAATAATAGACATATTAATACATATTACAGTTAGCATTTATTTAAGTAATTTTTTACCAATATTTTAAGAATTTAAAAAAAATTATCAACTTTCTGGATTGGATGGTCGTCCGTGCAGGCTGAATTTGGTTCTTCCCAGATCTCTTCATTAGTGCAAAACCATAAAGCCATCAACAAATTATACTTTTAAGATTTAAGTTTATTACTTTAAAGAAGACACCAGTAAAATTAATTTATTCAGGAAATATCGCAGCTTGACATTGTCTCTTTCAAATTTATTTTTAAAACTCTGTGCTTGCGTCTCAAGAAATTAAACCAGGTATGTTTGACGTAAGATAATTTCCAAGAATCTGGCCTCGAGATCAGGTTTTGTCTTAATAAGATAGCTAAGTTAAGAAATTTAACAATAGAAAGATAAACTTTCAAATTGTAAAAAACAGCTGTAAACAGGCTAATGGACTTTTATGCCTCAAACCTAACTTGAAAGCTAATGCAGTAGTGGTAAAAGTTATTATAAAAAATTTATAATAAATTAATGATTTAAAAATATAATCGCATTGTGTGTAACATATTACATGTCATAATTTGTATTCGTATATATATATATATGTCATGTTCACGCCATTTGAGATTTAGCAATATACTTTTTAAATATTATTTTTTTAAATTATAATATTGATTTTTGAGATTTAGTATATACTGTTGAAAGACCGGAATAAGCTTTTGGAAGTAGCATTTATTATTTTTCTAATTTTCACTATATAAAGGTTTTCTTGTAAATGCCTTAACATATGTTAATTTTTTGAGATTTACTATTACTATGCTTGATTATCACTATATAAATTAGCGTTTTCGATTTATTTTAAAGGATTTTGTAATTTTTTAAATTTTCAATGTTACTTTATTTTTTCACTTTTTCTTTTTCCGCACTTTTTTCCATTGTACCTCTTTAGGCTATTTAATGTTACGTTACAATGTTTGATTTATAGCATTGTAGTTTTTAAATATTGTTTTTTAAAATTATAATACTGATTTAGTATATACTGTTGAGAGACCGGAATAAGCTTTTGAAATTAGCATTTAATATTTTTCTAATAATCGCTATATAAAGGGTTTTTGTAAATAGCATTTATGATTTTTTTTAAAATGCCTTAGCATACATTAATTTTTTGAGATTTACTATTACTATGTTTGATTATCACTATATAAATTAGTGTTTTTGATTTATTTTAAAGGATTTTGTAATTTTTTTAAATTTTCAATGTTATTTTATTTTTTCACTTTTTTCCGCACTTTTTTCCATAGCAGCACCTTAGGCTATTTAACTTCCCACGTTACTCCTCCCTCCCGCACTTTTTTAAGCATAGAGCCTTGGGCCATTTAATACGCACATTTTTTATTGTGTAGTGCCTTAGGCAATTTGTTTTTTGAAAACTGAGTGCTTCTAGTCAATGTCATTTATCGCTTGCATGTACCAGCAGGGTTTTTGGATGTTTTAAAATTCAAAATGGCCACAGAGAACATACTATATCAGCACCCATTTTATAACTGTCTTGTTTTAGCTTGTTATAAATCAAATGTTTGAAGGAGAATTGTGTTTCCATGATTTTGTTGTGATATAAAGAACATTTTTTCCTAATTATTTTTCAAAAAAATATGGACAAATTCCAATTGATTAAAATGAGAAACTGTAGAAAATCAATTGTTATATGTATATAATTAAGTTATAAATTAATGTATCTAACTTATCTATATATAAAATTATTTTAAAAGAAGACTAGTAATATGAACAAAATATTTTCTATGAATTTGTTGCTGATCATAAGATGATCATCAGCAAACTTCTTTAAATAATTTTTTCATGTGTTCTCTTTAAAAATCTTTTACAATTTCTTAATGCTTACCTTAGGGCTCCGATTGGCCATTTGCTATTATCTCTTGTACAAATATATTGAGCAATATCTGCATGACTTTTTATTGTTTTGTTATTACTATTAATCTCATTTTGTCAATCCCAACCTCTACATATTTTGTTGGGCAGATTAAAGTCTTTGTGTTGTATTTCAGTTAATTGTCCAAGTTTCAGATCCATAAATAAGAAGCTAGTAGTATATATTTGATAAAGATTTGTTTTCCAGTCCATAAGACATTTTTAAAAAATATTATTTGTGTAGAAAATGCTTCTTCATGTTTCATTTTTTGATTATATTTGATTTATTATATTTTTATCTTGTTAAAAAAAAATTATTAATTTTTCTTTTTTTTTGTTGAAAAAAGTTCTTTTTACTATTTGTCTTTAATTTTATTTTCTTGCTTTCATTAATATCTTGTTATATTTCTTGTAGATCTGAATCATTATCCCCACTAATTATGTTATTGTCATAATCTAAATAAGTAACATTCATTTTTATTCTCTTGCTTTCCATTTTAATCCTCAAAATATTTTTTATAAAGCTATTGTAAAAAGTTTTGATCTGTAGAATCACCCACTATACTTTTATCAGTGTTATTATTATTGTTATGTTTTGTTAAATATTTTTCAGATTTGACAATACTTTAGAAATATGATGGTATTTCTGCATTGATTTTCTAAAGTTTTAAACATATCAGGTGTTTATAAAAATAAATGGCTTTTTTATAATTCATAAATCGGATGCAAAAATGACAACTCTTTTTGATTATTTCTTATAATTCTATACAATAATCATTTTTAAATCCAGTGTGTGTTTTTTTGGTTAGGCCGAGTTTTAAAAGTTTTCTGAAAATGGTTTGAAATTATCTCAATAAAGATATAGAATTGATGTTAATTCTGATGGCAAACTGTAATTTTTATTATTTTTTTTTCATTTTAAATTATCGCTATTATATTTTTTCAGTTGTGTGATATATTGTCATAATAATTCCATAATGATTTTTTTTTTTTAATTTGTTATGTATTTTATTGCACTCACTTCTTCATTTCAAAATGTAATATTGTATCCCCTATTTGGTTTGATGCCACATTGCTTTTAATTATCATGAGAAATCTTTTCTTTTTACTATGAAATAATTTCCTTTCCAATGCAATGTTTCTGCAGCTTTTTTTTTTTTTACCATTTCCAATTACATTTTTTTTAAGGTATCTTCAACTTTTTTCTGTATCATTTTGTAGAATTTCAAAATTTTCTGTCTTAAATATGCAATGTATTTATAATTATTTTTCTATCTTTTCATTTACTTTCAAAATAAGATTTATTAACATAATATTAACTTTGAATTTACATGTTACATCTAGTGATATACAAGATTTACACTATGATTTACAATGCAGAACTTGATTTATTAAGTGAACAGAAAAATTTTAAATTCTATATCCATACATCTTGGCTATTCCTACCTTCTCTCATAGTCTACTAGGTAACCCCTGACCTTAATGGCAACTAGATAGATCACAACTACTAAGAATCACATCACCTCCACCATCCAGAAGATGAGAAAATGAAAACCTGTACTAATCCCCGCAGCACCCACAACCCAGCCCCCTGCTAAGGGACTAGGAACCAGGGCTCAGGGTACTTCCAAAGCTCAGACTGTCATCCAATGCCCTTAGTAATCCCCACAGCACCTAGATTCCCACTAAAACCCAGGCCTGCGAGATCTTCCAAGCACCAGACCCTGCCATCCAGATGGCAAAGATGAGTGACCCAGCAGCCCCGATTTGAAGTTTAAATCATAGTAGAACTCTCTAGCCTGAGTCACCCAAGCATGAGACTCTCGTCTTCACAGCCAAGACAAGCAAACACTGCAGCACTAATCAAAAATTTAAATCTTTACATGCTTACATCATATGCCATCTACAGATTATCACACAGTCTAATAAGCAATCCTTGAATCACAGGGGACAAAGAGATCAAAACCACAATGCATCACATCATTTCCATTGTCCCGAAGTTGAAAAAGACAAACCTGTACTAATCCCCATAGCACCCCCCCCCCATAAGAACCAGAATCCAGGCCCCAGGAACCTTCCCAAGTTCAATACTCATTTAAAGCCCATATAGAACCCAATACACCCACATCCCAGCTCCCTCCAAGACCAGGATGCAAGCCCTGGGTGCTTTTCAAGCAACAGGCTCAGTCCTCAAGACCGCACAGTTGAGTGACACAGTAGCCCTAATCCAATGTTTAAATCACAGTTGAAATCTTTGGGAACTTGAGTTTTGTCCACCATGTTTCAGCTTCCAGACAACTTATAGAAGCCTTAATCCATGAGGTCCTTAACTATTGGTAGAAATCAAATGATAAAACTAGAAGCACAATCCATACGATGAGCAACAACTGTTAACAATCCAATGTCATAATAATTGCTAAATTCAAAATCACATTGCAAATCTCATTCAATACCTTGCATAAAAATTTTTTCATTACTTTCCAAAATCAAGAACTTTTAATAAATATGTAGTAACCAGATGCTTGCATTATGTGTTATACCACAATCTAATTCTAGATCTATAGAGCAATCAAACATGTACATAGAATAATGTATCCATTAAAATCGCATATTGAATAGTATCCATCATGTTTCAGCATCCTGATAACCTATGAAAACCAGAAGCACTAATCCATATAATCAAATGTTAAAATTATCGATGATTTGTACAGTTCAGCATTCAAAATAGAAAAAAAACGTTTAATATAGAATGTATGGTTGAATAATCAAGCAACACTTGAAATCTAATGTTCAGATATAGTCTAAATTCACTATAGTAGAAAATTTTTTTTTCACAAGTCAAATCTCTGGTCTAAAATGCAAGCACAGAAACGCAATGAATAACGTTATCATTTTTAAAAAAAGGATGAGCCATCCAAATCTGGTAAAAACATTTTAAGAGACATAATCAGTGGTCCAACACCAAATGCATAGATAAAAGATAAAGCAACACTTGAAATAAATGATCAGATACAGTGAAAAAACAATTCACTATTGTGGAAAAATTCTTTCTTTAAAAGTAAAATCTCAGGTTTAAAAAGCAAGCATTAAAGGCTAAATGAATAACGCTACTATTGCTAACAAATAAATGAGCTATCTAATTCTGATAACGATCCCCAGAGCACCTTCTTCCCAGATCCAATCCATATAAAACTAGGATTCAGGCCCCCAGAAATCATGTCAACAATAAGACACTCACTTAGTCAGCAAAGCTGCCCTGAGTCAATTTCTTTTCTGAAAATTAAGTCTTTCAATAGAAATTGACATGGCAATCAGTTACTTTTAACAGCACTTTAAAGAAGTTTTAATCATTCTTATTTGTTGTCTATTGGTGCTTATAATTTTTGTATACAAAGGAACCTAAAAGGTTACTCTGGTCAATTGGAAACATTTTTAGAAAAAAAACTCTAAAATATAATTTAGGTAACTAAAACGGGGAGCCAGTAACAGAGCGAACTGGTGTCCTTGGCTGCTCCTGTATCTTTTCATTTATTCACATGTTGTTTTGTCTCTAGAAATTTTTTCAGTTAAATTGCTACTTTTTTGCTTCTGTTGTCTGAATAACTTTTGAATGTTTTTTATCATTTTCTTGATATTCTAGGTTGAGATAAGTTTAAGTTGAAATTCATTGGAGTATTTCTGGACAATAGAAATATCTACTGCTACTATTAATATTTTAATTGCTTTTGTCATGCTATTTTATATGTTCATATGGAATATATCTATTAACTTAAGGGCTTCTAATGCATTTTAGAGTTAGCCGTGAATAATCAGTAAGCAATGATCAAAACAGATATTTCCTGCTGTAGGATATAATGTTAAATCATCAAAGGTAGATGTTTTTTTCAATAGAAATGGTATTTTCTGTTTCATCTTTGCATTTTATCTTATTCTCTCTTCTTTTTATAAATACATTACTATTTTTAATTTGTTAAATTGGAATAGAGCCCTGTCATGAGCTTCTCATATCATTAGTCATTTCTTCCATATTAAGTATTAAAATGAAATTGTATTAGCATGATTGCATTTTCATTCTTTAATCACATGCACAACAATTTTAATTTTTTTCCTACAAATTTTGTATATGTGTAAAATATGCAAAGCCTCCAGTGTTGGAAAAAACATAGATGGAGATATGTCTAACAAATTGCGAATTCTTGTGATATTGTATATGACAGTACAATCAATAGCAAATTATTTTGGAACCGGATTTGTGACAAGTTTCAATCAAAAAATATCTGCATGCTTGAATAATCTTATTTAAGGATTTCCCCATCTTTCACAAATGTGAAAAGATCTTGAAAAAGTTGTCTCAAATATGTCTGATCACTCAAAAACAGTCTCGCTGTGCTTTAAGGATTGCTAATTTTCATGGTAATAATAGTTGTAATATCAATGACACAGCAACTGGTAGTGATGGGAATAACAAGTACACCTGGGTCTCATTTTACGGATAGTCCTCAGAAAACGCGCGCAAACGAAATCGCGCAAAAATAGATGTAACTTACCTTGAAAAAGGGGGGATACGGACTGTGATTTTTCAAAAGTCGCGTAAAAGCAAAGCATCAACGTAATGGTCTTGTTTTACGCGATAGATAGGTTCCTCAGAAAACACACGCAAACGAAATCGCGCAAAAATAGATGTAACTTACCTTGAAAAAAGGGGGATACGGACTGTGATTTTTCAAAAGTCACGTAAAAGCAAAGCATCAACGGAAAATTATTTTAAAATTCGCACAAAAAAAAAAAAAAATATGACTAATAAAAAATTTCAAATTTGGAAAAAATTGATACAAGACAAACTTTTTTTAACTATAATATTTTATTTAAAATAATATATTTTTATACATAATTTACAGTACAGTAATTTACATTTTTTTATACACGTTTTAATTATTATCGCTATTTGCCAATAAACAGGTTCATTTGCAAACTGATAATACAACTAGCGCCAACTTCACACTCATGTTGTGTTAATGGGTTTCTGGTGACAATGTAATTAGTAATTAATCTTTGAGACGATAATTTTATTAATTGTTTATGAAACTAACAACTAAAAATTAAATTCTTATTTTTGTCTTTAATTTTCAATTCCGTTTAAAAATCAAATTACATTTCACATCACATTAATTTCAAGTCACCATAAGTACTTTTTAAATTGTTAATTACAATTAAAAATCAGATTTTAATTGTCAAATTTAAGTGTGCCCACAGCTATTACTCACCTTTTAAAAATAAACTTGTGGACACTAAATGATTAATAATTGATTACGTTCTTTTTTAAAAAGCAAAAACAGAATGTGATTTAAAGTGCAAAATTAACACGTACAATGTTTGAACAAATTTACATTATAATCTTGTAAAATTTAATGTGTGTATACATAAAATGTGAAAATCATGATTTTAATTTCATTATTGCATACAATCTTATTATTATAAAGCACTGAAAATATTGAAATTACTAAGATGAAAGTCGAATTCCAATAATGTGCTATTACTTTCAATATGACGTAAGTGCGCGAAATTTATTATTTAAAATAATAGCGCATTATCGGAATTCGACTTCCAAATAAACATGAATCGCGTAACTTCAAAATCGCGTTAAATAAGTCCGCGTAAAAAGAGACTCAGGTGTATTCCAATTTTTTTTCTGAATATAGCTTTATATAATGTACAAATTTAATTTAATATGCTCATCCGTAATAAGTTAATATTTCATACTGGATATAGATGCTCATAATAAAATTTATTTTCCCGAGAAGAAAAGTTTAATTGATCAGATAAAAGACTTAGATTATTGATCAGGAATTTATCAATGAAAGGAGAATCGATGGATGGTGTTAAGATTTACTGAGAGGTCTAACTTGTGTTTTTGTTGTCGAAATTTCTACATGTGTCACTTAAAAACTAATATTAGAAAATGATTTATTGGTTAATATGTCCATTATATTAATGCACAGGTTCCAGTGTTATATTCCAAAAATTTAGTGAAAAAAGCTTTTATTGTTTGTTGGATAATGTTATTGCATCTATATCAATAAAAACAATTTTTGTGAGATTTTATTACATGTTTTGGTAGATAGGATATTGTATTATGTATTATTAGTGACTTGATAAAAAGGAAACATAGCATTCTTTGTTTTAGCTATATTATAAACATTAAACTTCTTATACAGTATATAGTGTTTTAATGATAAAAGTTTGATAAGAAGAGTTCAGGGTAGCAGACTAAAATTACAAAGAAGATAGTTATTTATTCATAGTGATCATTAAATCTTTTTTTTAATCCAGGGGTCCCCAACCTTTTTGTACTTAAGAGCACATTCTATAATACTGGCCAGGTGGCGGGCACCATTTATTTTTTCAACCAGGTGGCGAGCACTTTATTTTTTCAAAGTAAATTTATAGTTGGATATTGTTAATAATATACATAATGTACAAAAAAATATTTATTTCAAAAATAAAATTTTAACATATAATTAACATTTATATTTTTATGCTGTAAAAGTATAGTATGTCCTACAATTTGATTACAATATAATACAATAATTTATAAGAAAATTTAAAAATTAAATTTATTTGTATCTGATAAATAATTTTTTATCATGTTTGGATAGCGGCGGGCACACATAAAATGGTCTGCGGGTGCCATGGTGCCCGTGGGTTTTTAATCCTTTGGTAGTAAATATACACATGAAATAAATGATATAATCCCATTAAATTAATAAATGGAATATAATGCTTTTATTGATATATCCATCCTAATAATTCATTTAGATTTTGGACAGAGATATTCAAACTTTTCTTAATAATTTTAAAAATGAAAAATTTAACTTAGCATGCTGTATATTTGCCAGTGAGAGAAGAATACCTTCAAGGTCATAGGAAAATAGCTATAAAATGACCAGTATTTGTGCTCTTTTTTCTCAAGTCGCCATCTTGAATTAAAAAAAAAATTATAACAAATATAGTTTATAGCGTATCTTCTACTTGAATGCAATAAATATAAAAATATGTACATTGTTAGAAAGAGCAAATATGAAAGAATGTAATTAAGATGATAAAATAGTCATTACTTAAAAAAAAAATTAAGAAAAAAAAGATTTTTAATACTTTTAAAAATGTTTATTTTTACATTGGTTCACAAATTCTAAATTTTGAAAGTTAAATGTTAAAAGGATATTTTCATAAACAGCTTCATCACCTTTGTCATAAAATGCTGAGAAAAAAATATATATATAACATGACTTATGTGAGATAATTTTTCATAGCAGAAATGGTTAAAAGTGGATCAATTTGTGACTCATTTTTACTTGCAGACTCTGCTCTTGCCCTTCCCTTCAGATTATCTATTAGAAATACATTTGATTTTAGTGGGGGCAAAAAAAATAACAGTAAGAACCATGCATGAGATATTATGCAAAGAGAACTTTAGTGAATTTTAATATATGAAAAAATATAATTTATTATTATATTGTTAAGTAAAGGGGGATGGGTGGGTGGGGGCAACCTAATATATCTTTTCTTTTCAAGTAAAAAGTGTATTCAAAAAAAATAAATATCAAACAAATAAAAAAATTTTGTAAAATAAAATAAAATGAACAAAAACAAAGTAAATCAAACAATATCAAAATAAACAAATTTATTATGAGTACTGAATATACATATATGTGAGAGATGATGATCTCGACCAAATGATGAGTGCTGGTTTAGCGTGAAATATGTGTATTGGGGATCATTTATCCTTTCACATGTATGTGGTCATGTGTATCAGTTGTATGAGATAGAGTGGCTGGATTGAGGGAGTTTGAAAGTCTATGTTCAAATACCCTATATTATAGTGACGTATAATTGGCCTGATTTTATAAATTTTATCATGCTCATTACTAGTAATTGGTGGCGTGTTTTAATTATCATTGAAATGTAAATTGCCTAAAATTTTCATAAATCTATTTCCGATCATAACTTTAGCAAGTTCCTGTTGATACAGTAATTCATTTCTAGATCAAATGAATTTGAATCTAGTCATGCATGATACACTGCAAACATGAATTACCATGCCTAAAAATAGATTCTATTGTTTTCAACACATACATAATCGCATAATTTGTTTTATCAAAAAAAAAAATAAAAAAAGACAGTACTCACGGTGAAGGAAAAATTTAGCCTTGGAGTCTTAGTAATAGTATTCATGGTGAAGGGAAAATTTAGTACTAGAGTCTTGGTAAACATTACCAGGAGTCGAATCTGAGTCAGGTTGTGATCAAGGTTTTGGCATAGACCTGGAATCAGAATTGCAATAAGCAGTGAGTGATTCCATTTCTGTGGAAGAAATTTTTTCCGGTGACTAAATCTAAAAAAATTAGAAAAAAAAAAAATTACGAATTGCATTTTACAACAATCGTAAAAAATCGAAATTTTATCTTGGAGAAAAAAAATATGTATATCTTTTTGATGGCAGTTAGATGGTGGAGAGAAAGAAGTGAAGCTCGTGAGTGTGATATCGACCGATTCCAGTAGTTATGCTAAACTTATGCTGGGGGGGGGGGGTGTTAAAGGACATTTTGGAATCCAAAAAGTTTTTATATGAATTGGTAGTTGTTTCTCAATGTGTTTATCTCTGTTCTAGCATATAACTACTGAAGAAAATTACAAAAGTCCAACTCTAATCTGAGAAGAAAGGTGATGCCCATCATTTGAAAAAAAAAGTTTGCTTGTAGAGATTAGAATGACAGATGCTGACTTTCCATAATTCTATTGATAATGTTAACATGTGGATAGATTGTGAAAGAAAAAACAGACCAATGTTGACTATCCTAATCTGGATAATAGAGTGCTGAGCTAAGGGTAAAATAAGTAGACATAACAATTTGTGACTAGCCTGAAATAATACGAAAATAGCCAGCAATTATTATATCTTAAGGAATGATATTTGTCAGTTTGAGATGATAATTGAGAAGTGATGCAACCACTTTATGAATTATGAAAAAATAAACTATTCGGATTGCTAGTTTATTACCAAAATAGATGTAAAGCTACTTTAATACAGAAATTTGGTGAGGCTATTTAATATATATATATATATGTCTCATGATAAAAGTTTAGAGCATATTTCATGAACTAATATTTAATTATGGTTACTACTATCACATTGACTGATTATATTTAATTTATTTTATTTTAAAAGTGAATTATTTATTTGTTTATGTATTTATATATTAAATATATTATCTGTTTTATGGAATTTTATTTATTATTTTTTTTAAAAATATATTATAATTAAAACATTGATACATTGTATGGGTGAGGAGAAAGAAGAAAGAAAGAGTTTTAATTTAAGTAATTGAAATAAGGCTTAATAAAATTATTGAAAATCATTACCTTATATAAAATTATGACATATTAAATGCCTATTGATAAGTCATTATTTGTATTTCTACAGATTGGTAGAGTTTATTATTTCAGGGGAGGGTATTGACACATTTATATTATTATTACTGCGTGGAATAAAATATTGTTGAGTTTCAAACTTTGTCATGTTTAATTCTCATTTTTGCATTTCATCAATTAAAGTAAATAATTCAAAGTGCAATATCATGGTTGAGTTTTTTGTGTCCCAATCTACTGCTCAACATTGATGGGATTATCACATAAGTGATTTGAGCCTGAATTCCTGGCCATTCCTTAAAGATATGCCACAGAATTGTTCTTAATGAATTGTACCAATCCAAAACAAGGGGGAAATGCCCAAAGTTTTGCTCAGATCTTATTACACCCTATTTGATTTGTATATAATTAAGGGGATATGCTTATGATGGAATATATTTGTGATTGAACAGTGATTAACAGGAAACATTACTGTTGTTTGGATAGCATTATCAGAAATAAGTTTAGAGACTGGTAAAACCACTCAATGTGCTCATCAAAATGAAATCCAGTTACAATATGTATGTAGTAATTATATTATTAAGAGATATTTGTAAAGAGAAAATGAAATTAAGATTTTTTCCCCCCCCTTATGTCAAAGCATTGGCCGGGAAGCGAACCCGCACCAACTGTCTGTAAGCAACTGCTTGCAAGGCTGCGCTGACCTCTCGGCTACCAATGCTTGACAAATTAAGATATTTGATAAGAGGTAATTGGGTTATTTGTTGGTTTTGATGAAAAAAGATATAGATTGGAAAGAGATAATAATTGTGATAATAGTATATGTGACAGCTGTCAGCATGGGACATCTCATGACTGGGATATAATTTGCATCAGGATAGCCTTTTATGTAATGTTCTTTATGGCAGAGAATAGGGCTAGAGATTGAGAGAGATTGAACATTTACGTGTAGAAATACACCAATGGAAACTTATGGTGAATTCAAGAAATCAGATTATTTTGGTTGAAGAATAATGTATTGCAGCTTTTTGAGATTTAAAGACTGAATTACTGATGACAAATGGTATTAGGTGGAAGATATTTGTAAAATCAGCCTGTCTTTGAGACTATATCAAGATAGAAATTTTGTCTTAAGTGCAATGATAAGGTTGTTATCCATTTGAAATAAGGAAATTTTATTCTCCTAAAATTATTGATATAAAGATAATTGTAGGTAGTGAAAATGAGCTTAACAATATGTTAAATAGAATTGGTACATTATACAGAATGTTAGAATGAGCTAATTTTTTTTAAAAAATATGTATGAGATGATATAAGCAGTAGCAATAGAGTAAAAGATTAAGAACAATTGTTTAGATGAAAATTTCATTAAGCAGATTAATATTTTTAATTAGACTTTTATTAAATGTTGAAGAAGCATTAAAAAAGACAACTTCAGACAAGAGTTAAGAATACAAGATTTAGCTTTATATTATACAAAAACTTGAATGATTAGCAAACAAGAAAAAAAGCAATCTCAAAGACATGAATTTGTGGAAGGATGAAGATAGGATTGAAGTAAAAGTAATAAATACATATAACAGGATGGAATCAATGGAGTTGACCTGTGGTGAAGAAAATAAGCAACAACCCCAGTTTGAAATAAATCTAAATATATTTAATATAAAATAATAAAGTAGCGATTTAAATAATGAGCATGAGCACATATAATGATTGAATGATTGCTGAAATCAGCCTAGTTAACTCACTAAAGTAATGATAAGTATAATTAAATAAATTCACCAGCATTATAAACAAGTAATAAGTCATTCATCATCAATCCTCAGTTAAATTGGCAGTCAATCTTGTGACTGCATTTGAAATGGGTTGGCTATGATCAGGCTAACTATTTAGCCTTTGCCAGGTTTGGGCAATTATTTAAACATTTATTTGAATACACAAACATAAGTGCTAATCCATCAGAATATATAACCATAAAAATAATGCTGGGATATTAAAACATACTGATCATCATCAATACTCTGGCCATTTAGTATCATTGATGTACTGGCCAACTATAAACGTCTAATAGAGACTAAAATAAAATGTAGTGCATGGACTTTAAAGAATATACTCTTCGTGCCAACCCAGGATTTTTATCAAGTGGATGCTCATACACTAATATATTCCCTTTTATATAATAAAGTTATGCACAAATCTAGCTCAGAGAATAAAACTTATTGTGAACAAGAGATGATGCAACACAATTTCTAAACTATCTAGAATTAATTTCATTGGAACAATTTTAAAAATTGAATAAAAGTTTATTAACCACAATAAAAAAAATAACATTAAGGTCTACAGAATACAACTATACACATAATTAAGCCTTCTGATTTTGATCAGTATGCAAAAACCCCAATTTTTGATTTGCAATACCTCATAATGAGTTTAAATGAAATGCATATATATCATTGCATATACGCGCAATATAATTTATTAGCATATTTGATTTGCCATAAAATAATAAAAAAAATCAACAATTATCACATTTTAATGAGACAGATAACTCATATTGCACATACACACGGTATAATAATTTATTAACATTTGATTTGTCAGATAAAAATAAAATAAATTTTAAGTTATCACATTTTATTGCTAGAGATACCTCATACAAGGTTAACATAAAACATTGTATCTTATAATACATAATTAATGATAGATTTAGCATAGATTTAACATATATGTGTGTGCACATATTAATGTATTTGCATGCTAATGTTTATACCACATTTTATTAAAATAAAAGTATTAAAATATATATTTGTAGAACTAATCCCTGTTGAATATACATAATGTTCACACATGTGTATATATATAAAGAAAAATAATAAGAATTGTTAATAAATTCTTTAATAGTTTTTTTTAAATAGTACCGTTAATTATAAACATCTTTAAAAAATATTTCAGCAAATTTCTTTGTTTTCCAATCAAGTAATACTTTTGGAGATGAATCAAATCCTTTTAAGATTTTTAATTCAGGCAAAAATTATTTACTTCTACGTTCAAGTTATCATTTTTAAAGAATTGCTTAAAACAAAGAAAAATGTATAAAATCATCTATGAATCAATCTTTTCATTCAAGCAAATTTTTACTTTTAAAATGTATAGATTTTAAATATTGTCACCAAAGAAATTACAATTTCATTCTTATTATGAATAACACTACTCACCAGCTGTGTTTCATGTATATATGTTTATTTGTGCTTTTCTGCATAGAGATAAATCAACATACATATAAACTAATTCTTCAGCAAGCTGAGGGATTCTGTTGGTGAGACTGCCTAAGTTATCATCAGAACAGCTGCAATCAGTATAACTGTTGACATTTAATCACCTCCACTTAGATTTCAAGCCAGCCATCTAATACTATGTTAGCTATGGAGAATACAGATGTTGGGTATTCCTCCTAGATGAATCCAAACTCCAGCATAGTGGACTAATAGCAGCTGTTGCTTTTTTTTTTACATCTTTATGGTAGTTTTGTATAACTCTGGAGGAAAACCAACTTAAGAATTCCAGGAAAACCAACTTTCTGTAAACTTTTTATCAAACCTTTTTATAGCTAGGGTTGGGGAGAAGAAAAAATGCATTACTTAAAACATGTTTTTTTTTTTAATATTTGCAAATCGCTTTAACTTGTTTATGGTCCTTGGCATCATATTGAAGTTTTAAAAAACTGGCTTGAGACACAATTTTTAGAATAACTTCAGTTTCAATAATGTTACAGCAAAAAGCTTTATATTGATAGAAACTAGAAAAACTAAGGAAAACACGGAAGGCTAAGACAAATAGTGATTACCATTAAAAAAATAAGAAAAAAAGAGAAATTTCAACATCCAAAATAATTATTACTGTGTTGTTTGTTCATAATTTTTAATTTATCATTAATTATGTTTAAATTACATCTTCATTGATAATTTCTTTGTATGCCTCACAAAATTCTCTTTCAAACCATATAGTAATTTTTAACTGAAATAATCCATAGCTTTAGAATCTCCAAAACTAGTCGCATAAAAATTCATTTTTATCTTGTAACCCAAAAGTTAACAAATCTCAAAGGTGTCTATAAGAAAAAGATTCATCCTAATAAAAGATACAAAACAAATCATTTCCTGAGGGTAGATATACATTTGTCATCATAGCAAATGGCTTTTTGTCTATCTAAAACTAGAAATTGTAGACTACTATCTGTATCAATGATAAAATGAGTTTAATCTATTCATTTTATATTTTTTGTGTACACTAGTCATGTTTATATTCTTTATTCACACTAGTCATGCTATCTTGTTATATTTATTGTTCTACAGAGATATAATTTATTTGCATTTAGTTCATTTGCTAGCTATAGACTTGAAAATAATGTAATGCAAGATGTGGCAAAACTACTGACTGACGCTACAGCAGAGTAGCATAGGCAAGAATCAGAATTTGATTCTTTGCCTGCATACAATTCCATGTGGTATATACATACCTATTATAACTATCTTCACACACACACCATTTGAAATCTTTATTGGTTTTAAATGTTTACGTTTTCACATGGTACTATGCCCAGTAAATTTTGTGATTGCTTTATCAACTGTAACTTTTCCGTACATCTGATAATCAGTCTTAAAATTTATATTGCACTGCTCTATAATTTCTATATATAAAAATCATTACTTGCTATACAAACAGACCTGCAAGTGCAAACACAAACGCACTAATACAAATATAGACATTAATAAATTATTAAACCTATTGAGAATCATTATGTCTATAAAATAAGGTTGCCTCACATTTGGATCAGATTCCCAAAATTACACTGTACATAAACCATTTTTGTTATAATTGAATACAAATTTATATATGGTATAATAAAGAGCATAAATGATTTAATATTATATAATTTATATACTACACAGACAACAATACAAATGCAAACACATTAATAAATTATACCATTTATCAAATAATTAAAAAAAAAAAAAATTTTAAAAAATAAAACGTTTTTATTGGGATGAAGGTCTTGAAATGCGAATTATTGGTGCATTTTTAATCCATTTTGGTAACGAGTCTGGTCGATTAAAAATTTTTGCCTTTGCTTCTTTGTGCAAACTAGTAAACTGAGCAGAAAAGAAAAAAATTAAATGTACCTATTAATAAAAAATTCAAATTTTGTCCAATTTCAAATTGAGATAAACCATTTAAAAGAAGAATTCAAACAGCATCAAATGCTGGGATTTCTGTTGATGACATGCTTTTAGTTTTCACGCAGTTTTAAAAAGAAAACAAAATTTTAACAAATCAGCTGCTAGCCCATTAACACTACAACTGCTCAACCCGTTAATCCTTTGAAAAGCAATTTGGAATTTTAGTAGTACAATCTACAAGCTTTACTTACAAAAAAAAAAAGATTTCTAAAATAGATGGTAGACATTTTACCAAGAATGTTATACAAGTTTTAATTTAAAAAAGATTTCTAAAATAGAGAGGGAATTTTTACAATTATCAGTAAATCTATTTCAGCATAAAATATGCTTGTTTTAATTCCAAAATCAGAATTCAATTAAAATATTTATTCAAACCTTTTCAAATGTTTATTTCATAGTAAAATTTTATTTTATATTCAAAATTATTTCATCCTTTGTGTTATTCCAGTGTGCTTGTAGAAAATATCTACAAAAAAATTTAACTTATTTCTACTTTTTCTTACAACTTTATATATATTTGTGCATACGTACTACTATGTTGTTGTATGGCATGAAACCCATACAGTTACAATAAGGAAATAAAGAATAGGAAATTAAATTGCAATAGAATTATAAAGGATATGTTGAAGTGGGATAAGAAATTTTAGTGCTGAAAGTTGATTAATTACCTTAATATTTAAATAAATGTTCTGGATATTCATAGAGAAAAGGTTGCCTTTATAATTTAAATTTACCTTTTATTAATGTTTAGTGTGCTTTCAATATGTAATATCATAATCATAGCATTATTACTTCTTTAGTGTACACTTGATTATATTTGTTGTATTTGATATCCAAAAATATTAGAAATATTTAAATCCATTTAAATAATTCACTTCTTCGAGAGAGTAATGTTGTGTCTTTTTTGTTTATTGAAAATCAATTTTTAGCTACTGCCCAAGCTATTTTTTATCTTCACTGTTCTGTCTTTTCTCTCAGTGCATACAATTTTCAGCTTTTGATAATTCAAATTTATGGCCAGATTTTTGTTGTGGTTCATAAATATTGAGGGATATTCAACACCTATGTGTTCTATTATATAGGTATTTAGGCTGGATTAGTCTCATTGAGAGATTAACTCACCATAATATGCAAACTTGCACATAGTTTGATGGCCTTGGAGTTTGTAGATGATTTGGTAAGCTGATTCCGTAGGTAGTTTATCCTTTGAACAGTTAAGCAGTTTGTTTAGTGATAGGGGGAGTTTGAAAGCAGTTGTATTTTTGTGAGTATATTCTTTTAATTTCTGAACGATTTTCAAGATATATGGAACACTAAAGAAGTAACAATGCTATGATTATGATATTTTACATATCTAAAGCATTTTAAGCATTAATAAAAGCTAAATTTAGATTATAAAGATTACACTGAGAGAATCCCCAGAACATTATTTGAATATTATAATTATCCAGAAAAGAGAAAAAAAAAACATTGGTTTATGATTTAATAGATTGAATCAAGAATAGACTAATGTGAATGAAATGGAAAAAAGATATGATGGTTCTGAAGGATTTTAAATTGGTGATAAATAACTAATGATATGCTTTAATTTCATTACTAATTTCAATTAATGTTATTATTTTACCACTTCAATAACTGAAATTAGGAGTATTTAATGAGAATTACATTAAGCTGGGGATGGGTATTACAAATAAATGCTCAAATAAAGTTTTTGACTAATTGTCAGTTTATAACATAATTTATGATCTTTGTTTTAATTTTAAATTATGGAATATTGACCAAAACATCAATATATATCTATTCTTATCTATTCAAATATTATGGTCAGGATTGTTTTTTTTGTTCTCTTAATAAATAATTTAAAATTTGCAACATTTTAATCTATATTGCAAATATGTTTTAGAACAGCCATTTTTGTAATATAATAGAAACATTGTCATCATTTTTTTTTTTTTTAAATAATAATGATTTTATATGCATATACATTATGCTGCATTTTTTTTTCCTGAAATGAATAATATCAAATGTAATTTGTTTTGAATTTTATTTTATGAAACATTTTTATGTACATTATTTTTATGGTTCACAGGGAGGGTTGGGGATAAAGCTCATTAGTGTATTATTATCATCTGAAATTTGTGGAAAAAAAAATTATAAATGACATTAATTTTTAAAAAAAATTAACATATAATAATTAATTACAATAAATGAAACAGGAAATTAAAATGCATAATTAGTTCAATTTTTTTATCATTTGAAATATGATTATTGGTTTTGCTTATCAAAGTTTAATGAAGTCAGTTCACTATTTTTTTTCTCCTAATTTTGTCTCACTAATTTAAGGTTTGATTATTTTTTAAAATTATTATAATATATTTAAAGAAGATATTAGTTTTATATTCATAATATTTTAATACATTTTTTAAAATTCAGAAAATATGTTTTGTTTACATATAGATTACATTATTATTAACAATTACAAATACAAGTTGGTGCAACAAGTGAAACAGATAAATTTTGTTTTTGAAATCTGGCTTAATTTTAAACATGTATACATTTAGTGGATATTGTATTTTAAATTATTGTAAACTTGTTTTTTGTATATATAATATTTGATTGTATGTGGTATATGCTTATTGATCATTTTATGTGCACATATAAATCATTTATGTACAATTATTTATATATAATTTAGGATAAACCAAGAAAATTGAATAATCTTTACTTAAAGAGTTTATTTTGCATTATTGCGCATACTTGAGGTCTAAGCCTTGGTTGAGAAATTTAATATCTATTATTAGAATTAGTCCATGGAATATTAGAAACATAAATAAACCAAAAAAGTAATGACTAGATTTGCTGGATCTTTACAAAACAAATTGGGTGGATTGTGTATGAAATATGAATAGGCAATGAGGATTTTATTGTTTTAGTATTAAAAAATATAATGATGTAGATGTTGTGAGCAAAATTAATCCAATAAATAACAAGTAGCTATTGGTTATTAGGCTGAAAACTACTCCCATGTGATTTTGTAATTTTTTTAAAAATGAATATGATATTGAAGACATTAGATTCTGGTAAAGAAATAGAAAAACAAAATTGAAAAAAACATATACAAAAATAATTCTAATAATAGTAATGAGAAATTGAAACATTGTGATTAGTCAAGATAAAAAGATTGTAAGAAACAGTTTTAGGGCAAAGGAATGGATGATTGGTTGGAAAATTTCTGTAAAAAAACTGTTCTGGGAATGAGATAATATATTTAGACCATAATTTAATAATGGCATAATTGAGTCTAAATTTTAAAAAGTTTTAAAAAATAAATCATTGTGATATTAATAAATGAAAGAAAAACATAGGGAATAAACTTTTCAAATGTATTGGTGAGGATAGCGAGTTTAATATAATTAATAAAGTAAATATAAATGAAATATGAGAAAATTTTAAAAAAAAGTGATTATTAAAATGAAAAAAAAAAAAATTGAATTCTTTAAAAGAATGTATAAAAGGTTTAACAGTGGTGATGAAATAAAGTAATGAGATGAATAATTACAAAATAAACATAATTGATTTAATTTATAATAGAATAAACAATTTGGATGGGAAAAGCAGAATTTCTGAAATATATTTTTGACATCTTAAGTAAAAAGTGTGCCAAGTTATAAAAGTAGAGAGGATTGATATAAGAAAAGTTGAGATTTTATGTGATTTGTGTATTAAAAGTAAGCTTTTGTTTGAGTTAATACAAAAATAATATTAGATAAATAAGAATGGGATGTATTATGCAATATGATAGAACACAAAGTTATATAAACTGTAACTTAAGATTGAGTCAGACAAAAGTGAATGCAATCATTGAAATTCAGTCAAATTATTGGACATTCGGAAATGGAGAATAAAAGAATATGATAACATTTATAGTATAATTTAGTTGAATCAGAAGAGGGAAAACTTGAATAATTGAAGTTATTAGTTCAGACATTTATAATACAATAGTCAACTTGCTATATTTAAATTGATTTGGTTTCCATCTCACAATACTTTCAGGAAATATCCTGGCACTTATACAATATATATTTTAATAAGATTTAACATTTTTCATATTTGCAATGATGATGACCACTATACAACCACTATTTGCAATATCTAGCCAAGTCATATAGAATGAGTTACTTCTGAAGAAATGAAAATGGAATTATATATAATGTGGTCTGTATATTAATTCCATATCCATTAAATTAAACATACTATTCAAGTAACTAAACTAATTTATTTCAAAATTATCATAATTGTTGCAAAATATATAATTTTCTTTTATCATAAACATATTTCCATTACTGACAACATCATAAGAATTTATTAAATAATGAATTTTTTTGTTATAATTTGATTACCTTTATGATTACAATTTAATCCAATGGTAATGATTTCTTTAAAAAGTCATTTCTCAACTATCTTTTAACTTTTAATTCATACACATGCTGGAAAACAAATACAAAACAATCATATCGTGTTTTCCTGAAAATAAAAACAGATCTTATATTAATTTTTGCTCCAAAAGATACGTTAGGGCTTATTTTCAGGGGATGTCTTTATTTTTTTATATACAAATTTATTCAAAAACAAAAATATGCATTTATTCTAATACTTTTTACAGAATGTTGTATGATTCTTACTTACCTCAGGATCCTTCACAATTCCCATCATGTATTTATTGGAATAGCTCTTTTTGCACTCATTTGTGAAGCAAAATATTCCATTTAAATTTACCATTAAATCAAGTGTTAATTGAAGACTTGCAAGACAGAAGTGGTAACAAAAATGATTACAGTTAAGATTGATGATTTAACTTAAGCTAAAATTCAATTATTAAAATCACTTCCATTATTTAAAGTCTTTTAGGATGAAAAAATGTTGAAAAAATCGAGCTAATTTTTCTCTTATCTTTAATATTTAAAAGTTGTCATAATGAAACTCTAAAACTAAATCAAGCATTCTAAATTTAAGTATTAAATATAAATAAAATAAGTAACTGAAAATACATAAATGACATTATAAATTGTCTGAGGTAATGCATTATAGATTTTGTTTCTCTATACAGGTAGAATTATGTTTTTCTAAATCACTGAAGGGAAATACATAAATTTATATTACCATTTATTTAACGCATTAAAGTCAATAATATTGTTTCTTTATACATTTCACTGCTCTATAATTCAATAGATACATCATGTGTTTCCATGGGTAAACAAAAGCTCTATCTGGATAACAATCTTAATTAGTGCTTTTATTTGGGGTATAACTTAATAAGTATCCTGAATGTTAGAGCTTATTTTCAGGGGGAAATGGTAGTTATTTGTAAAATATTCATGGTTTAACTTAATTAGTTTTAAAAACTTAATCTTTTAATTTCATGTCATAATACTAAGATGTGATCAAGTATATTTGCTCTTGAGTAAATCCATGGCGTAATATACTTTGGATATAATTTTATGCATGACCAATCTTCAGATATATTTATTTTTATCTTTATCTTCTTATTCTAGTCATACACATATATCTAGTATGGGATTAATATCAACATACCTTCCTTGTAATGATAATTCTAGGGAGGGGCCACTTTAGATCCAAATTCTGTTTTAATAACTATTTAACTGACGTGATCCTTCTGAATTCAACCTTGAATTGACAAAAACTGAAATGTATAAGTTCTAACATACTTAAAATAGCATTCATGATAATTAATGCGAGGGTTAATTTACTTACAAATGGACTTGATCCAATTTGAAATAACCTTTAATTTAATTTAATACTATAATGTGTATACCAGCACTCATTTTTTTTTAATGCTTACACACCTTATGTTAAATATTTTCACATTTCATGTATTTAAAATACCTATTGCGTCACTGACAATTACAACATGAATAGAACCCCCTCTCCCTTTTGTTTTGAAGAGATGAAAGTTTAACTAATCATATATATAATAAAAACCAAAGCAAATTTTGTATTTTAGTTGCATTAAAGATGTTAGAATATTTATATATACTAAATAGCAAACTCTGACAAAACATTCATTTCTTTTAATTAGTCAATCAAATATATATGCACAATAATAATGAAATGTAGTTAGTTATAAGCAATAAACTCTAAAAGGTCATAAAATAAAATAGTTTATATATTAAGATACCAGTCGTAATTGATAAAAGTTTTTTTAAACCTTACCTATGAATATCAATCATAGTATAAAGTTTTGTAGCCAGGATTCTCCCTAAACTTCTTTATGAGGATTGTTTGTATAAGCTAATATTTTCCCCTTGATAACTTGCATTAATTATCAGATTTTTTTTTAAATTGCTTTACTGTCCTTTTCCAAGTCAGATGGTGAATTCCTTCTTTAATATAAAGTTCTGTCTAAAGTGTGCCATTGGAATTATTTAATGTTTATATTTTTTCGCGTGCAGAATTAGATTCCTTTAAAAATAGCTTAAGCAGGTTCATCAGAGGATTCAGATTAGATTTTATGCAGCTGGCGGTTTTCCTCTTTTCTGCTCAGGCATGGATAATGGCTGTTCCATGAAGCTTCAATAAAATAAGAACCCAGGGTAATAATTTTAAGAAAACTATGCTATGTATACCTCATTATGTTGAATATAAGATATCCCCAAATTTAAGACAGTCGGATTTTAAGCTCGGAAAATGGGGGCGGGAGGATGAATTTATTGAAAACTAAGAAACATTTTTAGTTGCTTAAATAGGAACTAATATAATATATAAGCTCACCTAATTTTATTGCAAATCTTTAGACATACTTTTACTTTCTATACCTTCACTTTCAAAACTTGAATTATCATTTTCATTATTCCAATAGTGTACATCATTTTTAGACTATTTAAATTATTAGCAATGCAACATTTTAAGAAATATTTTTTTTGATAATTTTTCACTCAAAATTATACTTATATTGTTTGCATAACAACGTTTTTTTTAGTGTAAATACTATAATGATTTTTTTTTTTTTTTCTTTGAAAAAAAAAAAAGATTGACATTTAATGTTATATGTAACTCTTTTGATTAAAACTCTTCAAAAATGCAAATTAATAATTTTTCAGATTATTAAACTAAATGAAAGTTTTTTAAAAAATAAATTTCTCTTTATAATTTGCAAAAAAATCTATAGCAATCAACATAAAATGTATTTTTGCCATCCAATTACAAATTGAAATCATACATCATTGATTTTTTTAAAAATTTGTTTTCGTGTAAAAGAAAATTTTTCTATTAAAATCTGAATCATTTCTCTAAAATAATATTTTCAGAAATATTTTCTGAAAAAAATTTTAAATGTGTAAAAAATGATTTGACATTTTCACTTTGAAAATCATAATGAAGATATTGGAACTGTCAAAATTGTTGAAGGCATTCTCTTATGTAGAGAGCAACAAACAACTAATCAGTGAAGGCTGGTTCTTATCTCATTGTTGTATTGGTTTATTAATTGTAAAAAAATTCTAAAAGTTATTCCATCCAGTTTTTGATAAAATCAGTGTAAAATTGGCAAAATAATATTAAAAGGTTCTAAAACATTTTTTTCACATTAAAAATCAAAACGAAGGTATTGAAACTGTCAAAATCATTGGTAGACATTCTCTTGTGTAGATAACTAGAAACAACCAATCAGAGTGAAAGCAGGTTTTTATCTCATTGTTATAGTGATTTATTAGTGGTAAAAAAATTTAATGTTTATTCAGTACTGTTTTCTTGATAAAATAACTACAAAATTGGCCAAAAGAGGAGTTAAAGCCTACACAGGGATATAAATGATCGTGATCTTAATACTATGCACATATATATCATAAAGTAAAGATCTGCAGAAATAAGATGTTAAAAATATTAGGTTTAAATTTAAGATGCACCCTCTTTTACAGGCCCAAAATTGAAAAAAAAAAAAAAGCTTCTTTTATAACATACCTTGATGTCCTTTTATTTACACTACCTTAATCTGTTATTTTAATTACACGAATTTTCAAATAACTATAATTATTTAATTGATTGATTTTTTTAAATTTCATTTTTCAATCTCTTATCTCCAAATTCAAAATGCCAGTTTAAATATAAAAACTGCCTTATTTTATTTAATTAATCTTATTTTATATTTAAATCAAAATGTAGATTATTTAATTAAATTTTTAAAATCTGTCTTTTGCAGTACATTCCTGCCAACATAATTTTAGACATTATAATTTTTATTATTTGATAAGAGAAACTTTTAAATTAAGGTTATTATTTAGTTTTTTCTTAAATCTAAACAATATTACATTATTTATACTTGTTTTAAAATATGACTTTTAATAATCCATTCTAAAATTTGACCATTAGTTATTATTATTACTTTTAGTACTTTAAAGATTTATTTTATATAACTTTTTTTAAAACTTTTGTAATTGTATATTTATTAGCTATTCTCACAACTGAAAACCAACATTGCCATGTGAACGATTGCATGACTAACAGTGACATGAATTACATTCATTTCAATAGTAAAAGATAATTTGAGTTTAGAAGGGTAGAGAAACAAGACATGCAGTAAGAATGATGAGACTATTGTACAAAGATATATAGAAAAAGAAATAAATGTTAAGAAAATTATATTTAAATATAAAAAAATATTTGTAAATAATAGATTGATATAAAGAGATTTAAAACAAGGTTTCTGCCTGCATATGTCCATATATATGTATATCATTGTTGGTTGTTTAGTCTAATTAACACCATGTCAAATTCTTAATTTTTTCTAAAAAAAAAAAATCCAATATTTTTTTTTTTTGCCTAATTGTTGTTTTTCATGCTACTGTATTCTATTCTGTACTATGCCCTACTGAAAGCAATTACCATTGCACATCTTTTAAATTACAATGGAGCCACAAACTATGCAATATCTAACTGGAAAATTGTTTGGTTGAATGGGAGAAAAAATTGGTAAATGAAGCAAAGAAAAGAAAGGGTTTGGTAAAGAAATTAACAGTGTTTTCATATAATAAATATGAAATAGCTAGAATTGTATGGAAGGGAGTTGTAGTAGCAGGGTTAACATATGGTAATGATGTGTTGTGTGTTAGTAAAAGGGTATTAGATTACTTAGAGAAAGTACAAAGGGAAGTAGGAAGACATGCATTAGATGCAGATGTATGGACAGCAAAGGAGGCAATTCGAGGAGAAATGGGATGGTCAAGTTTTTATATGAGAGTTGCAAAAAGTAAAATGAAAATGTTTGATAGGTTGCAGTTTATGGATAATAAAAAAATAGCCAAAATAGTATTTAATTGGGTTATGAGTAAACGGCAGGTAACAAGATGGGTGAGAAAGGTAATGCGGTATGCAAAAGATTTGGATAAAGAATTTATATCAGTATACTTGTATAAAAGGTGGGATGATTGTATTAGGAGGATTGTTGAGTGTTATAGTGGTAAGGAATGGGATAAAAGAATAGATGCGTTAATAAAGAATAGGGAGTTAGAGAGATGGAGAACTAGTATGGAGAGTAAAAAGAGTTTAAATATATATAAAAGTAAAGAGAACATTGGTGCAAGTTAATTTATGATAATAGTAAGGAAAGTAGTTTATTGTTTAAGGTTCGAACGGGATCTTTAGCAACAAGAGAATATATATGTAAATGGAAAAATATGGATGATTTAGTCTGCAAATGATGTAGAAAATATTAGGCATCTGTTGATTGAATGTAAATGCTTGAAAGCAGAAAGGGTACAAATAATGAAGTTATGGGAAAATAAATATGAACAAAGTGATTATACAGAAAGTGGGTTAATGGTTTTTATGCTGGGTTTGGAAAACGATAAGGGGGATTTAGATATAAAGGCCATAGAACTGACAAAGATTATGTTGTGGAAATGGGATGGAGCAGATTATGGGAAAGCTTAGGGTGGTGAATGGAAGGGGAAGATAAAGTGGCTAACAGGTTTCTTTGGGCATAGTTGCTAAGAGATTCCTGATTCCGTTTAAGAAGTCATGGTACATCACATCAACTACGTGATGTCAATTATACTATATCCAAAAACAAATTTAAATAAGTAAAAAAAAAAGTAAATAAATAATAAAACAATGAAATTTGTGAACTTATAAAATTTTACCAATCTGTGTTACAATGCCAGCTATTTTTTTAGATAAATATACTCTCAAATGCAAATTTATGGGATCTAGTTTTCTTCACAATTTAAATACTGTATCTGTTCAGTTCTATACTGTTATTAAAAGCTCATATACTGATTTTTTTCCTAGTATTTTTTTCAAAAAGTTTTATTCTGTACAGTATATCCTTAATAAAATATTCAATTTTTTTTGTACCATGAGATAATTTAAAAAATCATCGTAGAGTATTTTCGTTAAAGGAGAACTAAAATAGATCTTATTGACAAATGGGCTGCATGTATTAAAAAGTAAATCTATTAAAGAAATAAGGAGTGAGACGCAGATTCATGGTACTATTGCTTGTGCTTCTGAAACAGCTGAGGTTGTAAGCAAGGTAAAGAATGATTTTTTGGTCAAAACTGAAAAATCCGTAAATGTACGGTTGAACTACATGAATTATAAGAATGTTCCAGTTGATGGTCTTGTATTGTGTTAGAAAGCGTTCAGTCTTTACCAAACATTTGGCCAAGAAACTTTGAAAACTGCCAAACAATTCACTGCAAGTAAATGCTGGCTCCATAGATTCCCAAGCTGTTATAGTCTCAAAGATATTAAAGTATCTGGTGAAGCCGCATCTGCGCTAATAATGTTGCTAGTATGATTTTGGTAGAAGTAAAGAAAATTATTGAAGAAAAAAACAAATATTTAATTGTAATAAAACAAGATTGTTCTAGAAAAAAAATGACTAATAGAACATAGATTCATAAAAAAAAGAAGCAGACAACAGATTTTTAGGCATGAAAATATAGACTAATTCTGATGCCATGTGTTAATCCTACAAGTTATATGATAAAACTGGGAGTTATTTACAAATCAAACTCTCAAAAACCAGAATAAAAGTTATCTGCTTGTTTTCTGGTATCAAAGTAAAAAAGCCTGAATTATACTAGCTTTTTATTTATTGAATAGTTTTGCAATTGTTTTATCCCTGAAGTCAAAAGTTATCTGAGGCAGAATAAAATCAAATTTAAAGTCCTGCTGCTGTTAGATAATTTACCTGGCCTTTGTGAATCTGTTTGGTATGAAAATAAAAATATAAGAATATTTTTGCCTCAAAATATTTCAACCCTTTGATCAAGATATCATTCAGTGTGTCAAGGTCACATATACTCTTCTAATGTTTGATTATATTTAATCACTGCTTAATGTCAACCCTGATGCTCAGTCAATGGATTACTGGAAATCATTCACTATTGCAGATGCAATAAACTTTATAAAAATAGTAGTAGTTGAGTTAAACCATAAATGCTTGCTGGAAATCTTTATGAAATATGGCCATCAATGATTTGAAAGCTTTCCAGGGACTAATGCAGAAGTTAAAAAAATAATTCAGGTAATACAAGAAATCGATGGAGATGGGTCTGTTGATATAAACCAATGAAGTTTCAGGTCATATTTAAAGTCATACAGGATGCCTAACAATTGAGGAATTAAAAAACTTATGTCATCATCAGAAGTTGAAAAAGAAGTTGAAAAGGGAAAAGAACAAGCAATGTCAACAATGGAAAAACTTTTTAAAGTGATTCAAGCTTCACAAACTGTAAAGAATACAACTGGAAAATGATCTCAAGATGGATGCAGCATTATTCTTATATGAAAAATCATCAAAATATCACATCCATTGCAGGATGAGTTTGATGATTTAAAAAGGAAAACAACTTCCCATCATAAGAGTTTTTTTTTTTTTAAAAAAATGTCAAAACAAAATGATGCTCCATCAATTTCTCATTTTACAATTGTGTGTGCCCAGAAATTTCAAGATCTTTTGAACATTTATCAAGTAAGATTTATGACAATATTATTTTGTAATGAATTTATTGAACACACACACACACACTTCTGTATATATATAAATGTGCTTTCTGAATTTATTATTAACTATGTTGCTATATTATTTTGTCTGAACGTTTAATATATATGTATGCTGAAATGAACTGTATTGTAGTACAGTAAATAATATGCATTCTATTCTAATCATTGTTTATCAACAAAAAGTCAACTATTATACACTATTTTCATTATATGCAGATGGGAGGGGGCTTAAGGTATCTGTATAACAAAATATGTTTTTCCCCCCACAAAATCACTCCCAGAGTCAGCAAAGAGTAATTTTTTTTTTTTTTTACAAAATATATTACTTTTATTCATCTCCCATTTTATTTTTTAAGTTTATTTAACAAATTATATATATAATTTTTTTTTGAAAATTTCCATGTATTCACAGGATCTGATTTTTTTTATTTAAATAACTATTATATTGAAATTTATTTCAAATTTTTATTTTTTTCCATATGTCATAGCATCGGTCGGGAGGCGAACCCACAACTGTCTGCAACCAACTATTTGCTTGCAAGGCAGCTGCGATTACCTCCCAATGCTTGACAATTTATTTTTATTATCGAGCACATTGGATGATTGTTGTTTTTTTTTTAAATAAAACTATAAAAAATAAAAGATATATTTTTAAAAGCAATTGGGGTTGAGTAATAGATTTGAGAAACAGATTGAATTATTTGATAAGAATCATCTATTATTAAAGTCAAACATGTTGAATACATTCAAACTGCTAAATATTATAATTAGAAAAATCACTTAAGTAATTAGTTACTATTAATCTTAACAGTTAAATGTCAATTAAAAAAGTTTTTTTTCTAATAGTAAAAATTGTGTGTGTCCAGTTATAAAATAGAAAATCTAAAATCTTTTAATACATAAAATAGATAAAATTATTATGTAAAAAAAAAATAATTAAGGACTAATTTCTTGAAATATTTTCAATAAATATGCTCAGCATCATACATTTGAAAATAAATATTTGGTACTTAAGGATAATCGTGGATATCAGATTGATTATGGATAAGTTTGATCCCAATGTTGGCAGCCATTTTTTTTTAATTATACATTTTCAGGGACATAGTTTGGGCATAGTTATTCCATAACTATAATGAATATGTTTTACTTGTTAATATTTAAAAATATCAATAAATGGATTATAAATTTATTTAATCTTAATTTGTTTCTTTATTGCATTGCCTTAATTAATTAATTAATTGATGTTGATGGGTGTTATGTAAGCATTGTACAAAGAATAAAGATTTTTATAAAAAATGAACCGATTATAAATTCCTGTTAACTTTAAAAAATAGCAGTAAATATATTATAATTCCATTCACAACATGTAATTAATTACTTATATATATATATATCATATCACAGAAAAAAACCACAGCAGTAGTTATTTGGTAATTGGTGCCAAGAGACCAAATGAGTGCTTTATTAACTTCCAGGGGAAACAGCAACTAATCTTATGGTTGCTATTAAAGAAAATGTGGCCAATGGATCTATGATTTATTTTGATAACTGGAAGGCATTTAATATTATAAGGTGAATCGCAGATATAATTTAGTTTTTACAGGTGTTTTTTTTTTTTTTAAATCCCATAGCTTGAATTATTAAATTTATTTTATTTAAAATTTATTATCATAGTTTTGTGTTATTTCTGTGAATTGAATTATAATACATTTAATACTATTTTTTAAAGTTAGCAGGAATTTGAAATCTATTTATTGAATATTTTTTAATATTAACAACTAAAACATATTCGTTAGAATCACAGGATAACTATGCCATTGAAAATGTATAATAAAAAACCACGGCTGCATTGGTATCCGATATTATCCTTATGTATTAAATAGCTATTTCGACTATAAAATAAAAAATGTAAAATATATGTATAAATTAAATATTATAAAATTAAAAACATAAAATATAACCAAAATCACACTTTTCTTTATTTTGCTGTAATAAATTGTATTTATAACATAAAATATATATTTGAAATAATATCCAAAACTTAAATTTTTCAAATCTTTCAAAACAATGAATATAAAATTATATATTATGATATATCAAATGTTATAATAATAATAACAACATAACTTCATAGTTTTATTACACAGTGAAAAATTGCTTTTCAAATTTATTGAAGCAAGTAGTTGAAAAACTCTCCTATAAGAAGGTGACTTTTCTCTTGGGAAGCTCAGTAGAAGAAAAATGGCTGCTCAGGGCTCTATGAAAATAATTCTGTTCTAAAACTGAAAAGTTATGATTTCCTGTGATTCTAACTGCTGTTTATTAAAAAATTAAAATTGTAATTAATTGATAAATGCTCAAAAAACGAATACATATCATAACAGATACTATCAAAAAATATTCCTCACTTTAATAGTAGGGTGTGATATATGAAGTGGAAATGATTTATGAAATAAATCAAAGAAATAAATATGGAATGGTTAAATAAGATTTTATATATCAAAAATATCCAGCTGACTTAGCACCAGTTTATAACTATTTTATGTAAGTAAAAAAAAAAATGTGGTTATTATTATTTATTTTGCAATTAAGAGAAATGAGAAGCATTAAATCTCCACCCACTAGATATTTTGCTGAAGGTTTAATGGCAGTTAGAAGAAATGAAGCAGGCTATCTTTGGATAATTTTAATTCAGTGATAATCTGTTCAGAAGTTTTATTGCAGTAAATTATATCAGACAATCAGTAATGATGGAAGTGAGGAGCCATTTTATTTTTTAAAGAAAAAAATACAGTGTCACATATAACTCTTGGCAAAAAAAAAAGTTAAAATTTTAATTCAAAAATGGACAATAGATTGAGATATTTATTTGTTTTGCTTCTTGTTAGATATTGGAAATTTGAGTTTTCCCAATGTCATTTTAGATATTCAATACATTTAACAAGTTTCAGGGACCATTTTTAAATAGATCATGGGCTATCATTTAAGCATTTTGTTAGAGAGAAGGGGATGGTTTTTTTTTTTTTTGGACCTATTGATCATTACTTAATAGTATTTATACCTATTTTTGTAAAAATGAGTGTATATTGGAATGGAGAGTTTTCTAGTGGCTCAAGCATCTCTAGAAAAATACTATGAGATAGGATTATTATTGATTTGTTTTTTAACTATAGTGATTTTTTAAAGACATTTCATGTCTTCCTTCTGGACAATGTGAATGAAATGGCAGTTCATTCTATGTCATCCATAGAGGTTAATTGGTTTTGGTGGAGTCTGAAACTGAAGAGTAGTTATTGGAAGCAGTTATAAACAGATTAAGCTAATACTATTTCAGTCTTGCTGTTAACTTAATTTTTTTTTTTTGTAGAACATGTACTGATAAACTTATTTTATTTATTATATTATTGTATGTGCATGTTTCATATACAAAAAGCTTTTTGAGTTATCATTAGATAAATTTAGCATTTATTTCTTTAGGGATTCAATTTTCAAGCTGCTCGTCTCATATATTAATTTATTATTTTTATGAGTGAAGTTTTTGTTGTTGTTGTTGGAGCAATTGAAGGGTAATATTTGGTACTTGTTATGTGCCATTGGAATGAAATATGAATAAAATTTGCAATTGAGATGAACTTTTATTGGATGATGAATTATCATAAATGCTTCCAAGCAAGCTAAGATTTATAATTAAGATATATATATTATTTGATATTTTCACGGTTATATGATGTAAATAAAGTAATTTTGAGGTTAAATCAAGTGTTATTTTTGATTACTTCCCCACGTTTTGATAAAATAGCATCTGCCATTGTCATGGTTAACTTTTCAAAGAAAAACTGTTAGATATTAAATAGTAACAAGATTAAGAGTGAGGTAAAGATTGAAATTGAGCAAAAGAAGTATTCGAGCATTCTGAATATGAGAATTAACAATATGCTTATTTTCTTCAGTTTCATCATATTAGAAGAGAAAAATAAAATAAGTAGTCTTCATAAAACTAGATTACATTGTGCTTCATCAGTTCTATTTAAACCAGTTGGTCTTTTTAACTATGAAGGAATCAATTGAAGTATTAAGAAGACTAATTGGTTTAATTAGAGCTGATGAAGTACAGTGTATTCCAGTCTTATGGAGACCACTTATTTTATTTCTTCTAATATAAACTTGAAATCAATTAATGGTAAAACTGAAAAAGTAAACATTTTGTTAATTTACATATTCTGAATGCTCAACTACTTCACTCTCAATCTTTACCTAACACTCAATTTTGTTTAGATCTAACGGTTTTTTTTTTAAAATTAACCTTGACAATGGTGGATGCTATTTTGTCGAAACATTGGGAAGTAAGCAAAAATAACATATGGTATAACCCAAAAACTGCTTTATTTATGTATATTAATAATAATTAATTATGGTCTTATTCCAAAGAATGTGTTGTTATGATTATGGATTCCATATTATCACATCTGGATCATTCCTGTACCAATTGATCCGATTAAAAAAACTGACCTTTTTCCCCCCAAATTTGGCTCACCCAATATACTCCCAGAAATAGTAAAAAAATAAATTTTTACCTCCTGTATTTTTGAATTTCTAGCTGTTTGAAATCTCCAAAAATTTGTAATTTTTATTCATATTCACTTGTATAAGGAATAATTAGATAGAAGGCTATAGAAAGTGCCAAATTGTAGCTTGTAGTTTTCATGTAATATGTAATGGATAGGTTTTGAATTTTAATTTTAAAGCCATTTTATAAAATTTTTCATCTTAAATAAAAGTTTTAAATTATAAAATTAAAAAAAGAAAATTTCTTAAAAATGTAATTTTTTTGGTATCGTTTCTGGAAAATTTCATTGTAAGATCATAATTTTTATTATTTTTGAAAAATATGTACAAACAGAATGAATAACATTGAAATTTTAATTCAAATTGTCAATTATTTGGGATGAAGACCACTTACATTTTAAAGCGAAAAAATATGGTAAAGTAAGTTAAAAAGAAGTTACTGGTGAATAGAGAGAAAATTGGGAACATAACAAAATTCCTTGAATATAACATTTATCTAATACCATTTATTTTTGACTACATAAGTTGTTTAAAATATCTTTAGAACAGAAGTTTATGCTTGCATCGCTATAGCTAATTCTGTGTGAACAATCTCAAGTGTTTATTATAAGATAATTTTGAAGGACTGTAGTTCCTGTGTTCATTTTTTATTTGAAGAGATGTGATGGTCATTCGGTATTTATGAGGATAAGAATTTGAAACACAGACCACTTCAAGTTTACCATCAATGGGTCTTAGATATGTAAAGGGCTTTTAGGCTAAAGGAATTTTCACTTCCAACTCTCACTTGTCTCATTCTTAGCCAGTATATGATTAAACCATATACCACATATTCTTCTACCAGTTTGAGAATTTACTTCAAAATTTCTAGCAACTAAAACTTGTATGATTCCTTCCTCTTTGAAAATAATTTTATTAGCAATACTTTTCTGATACAAGAAGAAAAGTGGAATTTTTCAGTGTTTAATATTGGGGTTGCATCTAAAAAAACATTTCTCAAGTAATTTTTTTTTGTATCTATGTGTATGTATTGTTTTTTATTGAAGAAAAAGAATTCCGGAGTCAGTATTAGACTTACTTCATGTAAACAGCTAAAAAGATGTAACTATTTATTCTTTAAAGAGTAGTTAGAGACTTGCTTTTGTTGCTAGTCATTTAGAGGTTTTTTCAAATTATCATGTTTCTTTTACTCCAGCTTGATTTCAAAATCACTTTCATGTTTGCATATATTTCCAAATTTTTTTCTATTTTTGAACTGTGCAGAATTGTCTGAAAAATATATTGTTTTTTGAAAGATGGTATCAATCACAAAGTTCTTTTTTAATGTATATATATAATTTTTTTAAAAAACTCTGATTCCATAGTAAAACGTTCTATAAATGATGCCAATATTCATGTTTTAAATGCTCCCACCCCCCAAAAAATTTTAAAATTAAGATTTATGAATATTTCAAGATTAAAAATATTAATAAATGACCTTGAAATTAGAAATTGAAAAAAAAAAAAAAAGAATTGTTATGAAATCTTAAAAATAAGCTACAATTTCTTTTGTAGCCTTTTGTCTTGATTCTGGTCTTAGCATTTATTCATTGTGGAATTGCATACAAGTTCAAAATTGCAATGTTTTTTTTTTTTTTAGATTTTAAATAACTTAAAAACTGCATCAATCTAAAACTTTGAAAATTGAATTTTTTATTATCTCCAATTTATTTGATGAGCCAAACTATAATATGGGACATAAAACCAGTTTAACAAAATTTTTAATCAAGGTTGATTAAATTTATAAAATGCTTGAAATGAAGGTAATACAATTACATGTAAAATAATAATTATAGCTGTTGGGGATAAAAATAAATGACAAACTGGGCAAGAAGTATTAGAATAGGTTAGTGCTTTTAAATATTTACAACAGTGATTAAAATTGAAATTAAGAAAAAGCCTTATGTTTTTTATTCATTTATTTGGAGGATAGCTTTGTGTCAAACAAAATAATTAAACAATTAGAAAAATAGTTGTGAACTCACTAAAAGCTTTTTGAGTTATAGATTTGAAGAATTGGAAGGATTTGCAGCATTAAAATTGATAAATGAAAAGGGTTTATGAAGTAGAAGATAAATTGCATTGGACATATTGCTTAATGGTGAGGAATTATGAAGGATATATTAGAGGAATCATTGGAGGATAAGATAAAAGGAAGAGAAATAAAAGAAGCATGAAATTGATATACCTTAAAGGAAGATTATGAAATTATTTTGAAACTACACATAATTTCAGCATATAATTTGAAGATAAGGACTGGCTTGAAGCAGAAATGTTTACAAACCAATATGTAATACCCATTGCCTTCAATACCAAAGATTTTTTTCTTTTCTGGGTAATTGTAATAATCACATAAATGTTCTGAACATTTATACAGAAAAGGTAGCATGAATAAAAGCTAAATTTAAAATATATAGACTATCTTTTCTGTATAAATGTCCAGAACATTTATGTGAATATATCTATCCTTTTGTAAATTTGTAATTTCTACTTGATAGTGTATAAATAATTAGATAATAGTGTACTATTTTCAAATGATATTTGAGTAAATATCTGGTGATAATTTGTCATTGCTTGCAATTTCCTAACACTGTTTTAATGTATTAATTTTGGAGCTAAAATCTTAAATATGTTAATGAGTTACAGAATATTAATCATGACAATAGGCAAACAGGGATTTAACTTTGCAGTGAAACTTATTGGGCATATTCAAGATTATTAAACAATATAATGAGAATTAAAGATAGTAATTATAAAATATAATAACACATCAAAAGTAGTAAATAATAGTATGCATAACTCTGGTTTTATCTTTTTTGTAGATGTATTTTCAGTGAGAGATTGTTTACTGATATATAAAGTGGCTTATTATTAAGTATAAATTAATACTGGCAGGTTGCTTTAATTAACAAATTACTAATGCTGCATCATTTACTGTTGCTTGCAATATTATTAATATAATTTATTTAAGCATCTCAATATTAGAACTACACTATAAATTTTAATGAGTCTACATCATTGATGTATATGTGTATAATCAAAAATATTTTTTATTCAGAAAAGTGTATTATTAAATCTTTGTGCTATGAATAAAATAACACAACATCAATACTTATAAAAAACATTAGACTTTAACTAATGTTTTATTATTAATTATCAATAAGAAATCTTTTTATATATATCCCAAAATGGTACATTAATTTTAACTTATAAAACACTTTTGTTAGTTTTTGTTTTTTTACATTGTAATGTAATATTTATACTATTGTAAAAAACAAAACAGAAAACAATTAGTTCATATAATAAATCAAGATTAAAAAAAAAAAACCCAAATAATTTTATATGTTAGACTTTAAAAGTATACCCTTATTTAATTTGGTTTCAAAGATAATATTCAAAATATCTACTATACTTTTTATAACAATACAATAATTATCAGGAAACTGCTAATCAAAATTTACAGTCAATTGTTTTGGAGATTGTGACATTCGAATATCTACATTGAACCTAATTGTACTTAATTTTTTTTTTTTTTACTCTCTTGAAGAACCAATCTAGAAATTTTAAGTTTCCAAGTCTGTTAATCTATTAAATCTCTCCGAGAAAAATAATTACACACTATAATCTATTATTCTGGAATTTATTATGGTACTTGAGCACCTAAATCGAATGTTGAGAACAACAATTTTATTCTACAGAATTGAATTTTTTTTTATATATTTTACTCAGTTAAGATTTGATCGTGGAACCTTTGGCTCCCAATCAACCAGTTATATATCAATATAAATATATTCCAAGACTTCCAAAAGTTACAGAATCCAATTATAGTCATGAATACCATGTAGAAAGTATATGCAACAATGGTATAACATAAGTAAACTGTGAGACCTTAATTAGATGATTAGTGATATTGCCTGAATGAAATCTTTTCTTAAGGATTATCTTTATTGCTCACACATCTCAATTTCATAGAACATATCACTTTAAGCAGCTCTGTACGTTATGCTTGTGGGATAATGGCTTGTTGGGATTTGTGATTCAGAAATGAAAAATATTCATGGCATATAAATGCTAACTAAAAATCTTGTTCAACAGCATATGTCATTAAATTTTACTTTTCTTCAAGGAAAATATTAAGTAAAAAATATTTTAAGATATCTGTATTTAGTGTCATAGTATAATCATCTATGTGTTTATAAATTCTTGGCTATTGTCATTTTGATAGTTTGCCATTGCTTACAGTATCTAGATGCATTTGTGAGTATAATAAGTTTGATATTTGTGTAACATCCATGAAAAAAAAAAAGGTTTCTGCACTCAAATGTTGATTTTATTTCTGTAACATTTTTTATTTTATTTATATAACCAAGAGACAAAACAGTTTTATGAAAAAGCAATAAAAATAACCAAAATAGTAAATGAAAACAATACAAAAAAAAAAGTGTAATTTCAACTTAAGCATTTTAAATATAGAAAATTAACACTTTTATATAATACACATTCTATTTTAATTATTACACATTTAATCCATGTTGTAGCAGCACTTGTTTTTGTTATGAAGTGAGAAAGGTTTCATATTATAGTAAATGAAATTTTGTATGAAGTAACTTGATTAGTGTTGATTTTATGTCTGTAAGCATTGTAACATATATTAATACAAACTTGTAAAAAAAAAAAAAATGCAAAATTCATCAATTTAATTTAGCTAAATTTTATTTAGAATTAGAATATTGTTGGACATATTCTTTATTACATTTTAAGGTGAAGGAGGATACGAAATTCCAATAGTATTAATCAGCATTCTTGTTTTCTAGTATTTCCCAATTAAAAACATTTCCGAAATAGATGTTATAATTCAACAATATATATATATTTTTTTTATTTTAAACTTTTCTTATTTTGAGAGAGTCATATGCTGCTGAAAAGATATTAAATGTAAATATTAAACAATAGCTACTTTAATGTTTATATAAAGATTGATGATTTGTTAAATATTTTAAAAATATATTAATTTTAATAAATAGTATATATATGTACAATATGTTATATATATCAGTATTACTTAGGGTTTTAATATGTATATAATTTTTTTCTCTATTTTATAATGGCATCTAATTTAGCAATTTTTTTCACATTTTACTGATTTCCTGGAATGTTTGTAATATTAAGAATTAACATTCAACCTTTTTTAAGCCACATAATAACAGATCTGATAGCTGACATAGCTGTTTGTAATTTGGCTATTTTAAATCCATCTGTAGTGATATTTCCACAGTTTTTTTAATGCTGAAACCGAGCTTAATGAATATTGATTTATTAATTAAAAAAAAATAATAATCTGAAGGTATCAGTATTTTTCAGGCAATTCAGTAAAGATCAAAAATCTATCTCCACATGTTAAGCATTGCCTCCACTTTTGACAATTTTCATTCTTTGTAATCTGGTTTTGTGAGATTACTTTGAGAAAATGTTTGAAATAATAAAAAATATGAATTTTGTGTAATTTATTAAATATATTGGTTTTTATACAATAATTTTATTTAAAAATCAAAAGAACGTCGAGCATTGTTAGCCGAGAGGGCAACGCAGTAACCTTGCAAGCAAGTAGTTGGTTGCAGACAGTTGTGAGTTCGCCTCCCGGTCGATGCTATGACATATGAAAAAAAAAAAAATCAAAAGAATGCACATATATACTTTGATTTTATTCATCTATATTTTTAAAAATAGAAGTTGATAAATTCTACTGTAGTGTTAACAAATGAAATGATGGCATTTTACTGCCTTGCGGCACTGATTGCATAACATCATTATCTGTCATTACTGACATTGTGTTACGATCTTTTGAGATATTCTAAAAATTATAAAGCATTTTAAATATTTTAATGCAGAATTTGATAGAGTCATCAAAGGTTAACATTTATTTATTCTCATTTTAAATGTACCTTTAAGTCAAAGAAAATTGCATTGATTTTCTGAAGTTGTTAACTTTTACTGTTATGAAAACAGCTTTTGTTCTCATTATGAACTCATTTTTTCAATATTTGAAAAGTTCAAATATAATTTTTTAGAATGTTTTTCATTTGTAAAAATTTGTAAGATATTAAATCCAATTTATTAACTTTAGTGCAGAATAAAATTTTATATTGAAATTAATCATTGAATATTGATAAAAACTACCATCCAAATGTCAACTTGTTAAAGGGTTAAAAATATCAAATAATGTAAATATTTTCTAAAAAGTGAGCAATAAGAATTTTCATTTATTCTTTTTTATGAAAAGTTAAAATCATGAATTAAATAATTTGGACTAAGAAAGCTAGGCATATTAAAGTTATTTTAACTTAAAGCAAGGTAAAAATAATAAAGTCTGGTGACTGAAAATTTGCAGGTTTCTTTTGTAATTTTGTTTATTTGTTAGAAACCTATAGCCGGTGTAATTATATATTTTTTGTATTCTGATTTTTTAAAATAGAAAGTCACAATTAGGTATGACAACCATCAAATGATCTGTTTTCAGTTAACAGCAAACTCCTTCCAATAGCCATATTTTCTAAATGATCAAAATATCTTAGCAGGTCATGTAAAAATTTTGCTAAAGAAAAATGTCATGGATAAAAATAGGTTGCGCACATCACTGGTATAGATATAAAATTACTGATGGCATTCTGATTTATCAAATTATTGCTGACATTATATTTAAAAATATTGATGCTATTATAAATTATTCTCGTAATCAATCTTTATAAATCAGGTTAGCTTTGAATCCTGAATTGCAAATGGTTTAAGTTCCAACTGAAATTGGAATTATATTAAAATGTTGAGTTTATAATGCACAAAAAAAAACAAAAAAAAAAGGATGAGAATTAAAATGGAAGAAAGATAATTGTAGCTTGTAAAAAAAATTGAGTTGTAGAAACTAAATTGGTTCCATGGTGCAACTAAATGAAGTATTAAAATATTTTTTTAAATTTTTTTACATTTCTAATGAAGATTGTGGATTAATCACAATTGCTATTAAATAAAGTCAAAGATTTTAAATAAACACTGGATTCAAGTGCATAAAAGTTTTTTTTTTTTTCAAATTTTAATGTTTTAATAAGAATAAAGCAATATAAAAAGGAATTTGAAGAGTTTAATAAGTGATCTAAAGGGATTTGTTTGAAAATTTAAAGAGAGATACAAATACGATTTAAAATGATATTAATGTAGCTATATTAGTAAAATGCCTTTTCTCGTTTATGTCATCAATATTTTCCAAAAGGATCTTTTTATATTATACTTTTTCTCATTTTCTTTACAGATAATCTAGTTTCAAACATGGTATGGAATACTATAAATACTCAATTTTTTAGAGTATTGCAAACTGTTCATATCCAACTAATGAAATATCATTAAACTTAGAACTAATACAATATATAAATTTATAAATATTTTAGTTTAAGCACTTGATATGTTTATAGATTATATATATTGCATATGATAAATAAGTAATATGGATGGTTGAAGAGTTGGAGTATGGAGTGGATTGAAGCCTGTCCATTAAAGCATGAAGATTGGCTATCTTAATATATATCTGAGCACTTATTGCATATATGTGTAGAGATGATAATCTGGACCAACTGATGATTGCTGGTTTAGCATGAAATACATATATTCGTAATTATTTATCTTTTCAAACTGTGTTCAAGTGTATCAGTGTTATGAGATAGAGTGGAGAGTGGTAGGTTGTGTGAAAGTCCATGCTCATATACCGTATATATTACATATATTGATATAGGTATATAATAAGCCTGTATTTCAATATAAAATTATATCGTAACAAAATACTGAGAGTTATATATACAAATATTCTAATAAAAAATATAAAAAAAACTAAATTGGAATAAAATATATTTTAACATTGTAAATAACTTTGCCATTGAAATGTAAGAATGTTGAAGCACAGGGTGTAAATAATAATATATTTAGGTACAGATTTAGAATGCACTCTCCACTATTTTGAATTCCAAGAACCACCCCAAAACACAGCTAACCCATCCAAGCGATAAATGACATCTAATCTACATGTCACAATATGTCCACTCATTACAAAATCGGAATTTACATCCATAATTAAAAAATTAAAGCAAAAATTTTATACAACTATGCTTGATCAAATCATGGGATTATAATATACAAAGTACAAAAAAAATGGGAGAAATGAATAAATTTTGAAATACATGAAGTTTATAATTTGTAAAATACAAATTTAAAATACTTAAAGAGAAAAAGTGAATGAAAAAAAATAATGGACTCATATATTAATTAAAAAAAGGAAAAGTCATAAAAAAAAAAAAATCACATACTTGTGATTTTTGGACAATACTTTCTGAAAAACAATATATGCCCATAACCATATGTTGAATAAACGTAAAATTGATCAAAGCAAGCTTATAATTTGGAAATACTAACAACTTTTAACTTCTAAAATACGACTTTTATTACAATATAGGCTCATAACTACATGTTGAAATAACGTAAATGTTCATTAAACATAAGAGACAACTGCCCAAGCATATTAATTCTACAATCAATAATAAATCACATTTTATCTTAACATTAGCCAAAAGAATAATTATCTTAAGTAAAGAATATTAATTTTACAATTAATACAAATTATTATTAAGTCAGATTTTTTTCTTTTTTTTACCAAAGTGAGTACTGTTGTGTGCTTCATTTCTCACGTGTTACGAAGAAAAAGATGGGTATGAGAAAAAGTTATCAATGTTCACATTGATCAATTTCAAGATCCCTTAAGGACCTCATGTGATCAAGTGTAGATCTGATGGCTACTTCAGGAGATCCAATGTGAACAATGCTATTTTTTCTTGTCTCCATTTTTTTTTCTAACTACATATAATAAAAAGGAAGCATGCAAAACGAGTTTTTGGCAAGAACAAATCTGATTAATTGTAAGAATTAATAGGTTTTATTTCAGCCAATTTTTTTTTTTACCTGCCGTATTTTAGAAGTTATAAATAAGCTTTTAGTATTTTGAAATTATATGCTTGGTTTGATCAATTTTACATTTATTCAACATGTGATTATAGGCATATATTGTAATAAAATTCATATTTTAGAAGTTATAAGATTTTGGTATTTCAAAATTATAAGCTTGGTTTGATCAATTTTACTTTATTTCAACATATGATTATGGGCATATATTTTAATAAAATTTATATTTTAGAAGTTATAAGCTTTTAGTATTTCAAAATTATAAGCTTGGTTTAATCAGATTTCTGCATTTTTTGGATGATACTTCGTATTGTCAAAAATATCCTTCCTGCTTACTTCAGTGCTTCATTATTGTAATAAAATTCGTATTTTGGAAATTAAAGTTTTTAGTATTTCAAAATTATAAACTTGGTTTGATCAATTTTATGTTTATTCAAATTGTGGTTATAGGCATATATTGTAATAAAATTTGTATTATAGAAATTATAAGCTTGGTTTGATCAATTTTTCATTTATTCAACATGTGGCTATAGGTATATATTGTAATAAAATTCGTACTTTAAAAATTATAAGCTTTTAGTATTTCAAAATTATACCTGATCGATTTAGAGTGCACGCCCACCCTTTTGAATTCTAAGAACTGCCCAAAACTACCACTAACACATTCAAACGACCATCATGTCATTTATTGCTTGGATGTGTCAGTGATGGTTTGGGGCAGTTTTTAGAATTGAAAATGGTGGAGAATGCACTCTAAATCAGCACCCAGAGCACAGCCCTTTGTGCATATTGTAATCCTATTACGTCCATGACATTTGGTTCCAACCTTTCAGACTATGATGTGTTTTAAATATATATACTCATACTTACAATTTAATTAAAAAAAAGTATACACATTAAGACATTGATTAAAATAGTTAACACAAAATAGCTATGAAAAAGGTCAAACAGATATTTCAGAATGTGATGATTTATTATTCCCTAACAATATTTTGGAACCCTAAATGAGTTAATATGAAACAAAAATGACCAATTTAACTTCATGGTGACTGTTAATAAATATATGAGGTACTATTTCATTTAACATCACCAAAGACCCAAACAAACTTACGTGATTTTGAAATTTTACATTTTATGATATAAATGTTAAATTGCCTGTCAATAAATAGTTTTAATTGCAAAAATAAATAATAGGAAACTAATCTTTGAGGCAGCTAACTTCCAAATTATATTACTGTAACAGAATACACATATTTTTCATAACTATTATGTGAAAATATATATAACTATTACAATATATAAAACTTAAATTTAACAAAACATTGAAAGCATAAATTAAAAACACTACACGTTAGATGAAAAAGGTTCATTGTCTAAAGATAATAAAGTAACTCTATCAACATCATTTAAAATAGTATTAAACTATAAAAGTAAAAAAACAAAAAGGAAATTCATATAGTTATAACTTGTGAAATTACACAGTAAAAATAGCTGAATGTCATGTTTGGTCATAATGTATATAAGAAGTAATTTAAGCATATCTATGTATCATCATCATCAACCATTATCAATCCACTGCAGGATGGTCTCCAAGTCAATCCATCATCTCCGATCTTTAGCTTCTCTTCTCCACATCACCCCTGCACACTTTCTTATTTCAATTGTCCATCTATTACCATCTCTTGTAGTAATATGTCCAGCCCAACTCCATTTCAGTCTTTTAATTTTTTCAATGAGATCAGTTATACCTGTTTGTTTTCTTACCCATATATTGCATTTTCAAGCTTTTCTTGTTACTCCTAACATGCATCTCTCCATACTTCTTTAAGTGGTTTGAAGTCTCTGTATTGCTCTTATATTAAGTGTCCAAGTCTCAGATCCATAAGTAAGAACTGGTAAAACACCTTTTTCAAACACATAGGCATATTTCTTTTTAGTATCACGTTATTTTTACCAAAAGCACTCCAACCAAATTTAATTCTATGATTAATTTCATCCATTATGCTCCCATCTGTATTAATAATCTGACCAAGGTATTTGTAGCTGTTAACTTTTTCTAACTCATCATAATCAATCTTTATTTTCATATTTTGGAAAAATCCATTAAACATTACTTTAGTCTTTTCAACATTTATCTTTAGTCCTACTTTCATCTGATAACTCCTGCAACATTTCCTGCAGTTTTAAAGCATTATTTGCAAAAACAATTACATCAGCTGGAAAATCTAAATGACTTAAATAATCTCCATTTACTTTCACTCCTTTAGCTTCCCAATTTAATTCACAAAATACTTCTTGCAGCACTGCTGTAAAAAATTTTGGAGATATGGAATCACCCTGTCTTATACTCATCTCAATGTTGACTTTCGTAGTATCATTATGTAATCTAATTGTTGCTATTGCATTTTTATGAATATTCTTTAAAATATAACAATATCCTGGATCTATAACTTGATGATCCAATGTTTTAATCACTGAAGAAATGTTTATAGAATCAAATGCCTTTTCATAATCTACATATCCAAAGCATAATGGCAACTCATATTCATTTGGCCTTTCTATAACTTCTCTCAATACCTGGAGATGATGTACTTTACTAAAACCATTTTTAAATCCAGCTTGTTTTCTTGGTTGGTGGAAATTTAATGTTCTCTGTAGCGAGTTGTAATTATCTTCATAAAATTTTTTATATAAAACCGATAAAAGGCTGATAGGTCTGTAATTTCTAATATCTTTTTTATCACCTTTTTAAAATATTAATATTAATACTGCATTCTTCCAATCATCTGATACATCTTTATCATTTAGACATTTGTTATATAACTTCGCTAAAAAAATTTCTATTTCTTCACCTGATTCTTTTAATATATCAATTATAATTCCATCATTACCTGGAGCCTTTCCTTTCTTCATAAATTTAATAGCATGTCTCACTTCTTCATTTAAAATTCTGGGCAATTCGGAAGATATAATAGATATAGGAGGTACTTATTCTTTATTATTATATAATTCTTGATAGATGTCATCTTTCTTTTTAGTAATAATTCCATCTTTTTTCTCTTAGTCTAGATATAAATTTCCTACCCATACTAAAGTGTTGTTTTACACTTTTGAGATTTTTATTATCTTCTACAGCTTTCCTTGGTAGTTCACAGTTATATCAATGTGTATATTGTATTAAACCAATTCAATTTTTTTAAAATAAGTTATCAGATAAAAAACAAGCAGTGAATTGTTCACATTATTTTGAGAATATGAAGATTAACATGCATTTTGTAGATTAAAATTTTAAACTTAATTTTATAGCAATAGCCTGAGATTGGTTGATTTTTTTTAATGGAAAAATGGATTCTTAAAATGCAAAATATTTACAGAACTGGAATAAAAGTAACACATCATCTAGATAATTAATGCAAATATATTCTTTTATGGGAATAGTATTTTTGGATAGAAGATTGAACAAAAATGTTAGCAAATATGGCATGGAAAGATTTTAAAATCTGGATTGAGATCTAGCAATAGGTAGTGATGTCCAGAGAATATATTGAAGATAAATAGCTTATTTTTAATATTGCTAAGGAAGTTTTAGCAAAACAAAGGAAATTAGAGTATTCTAAGTCAACTGAAAAAATATATATATTTGCTGGTGGTTTGCCATTATACTCTAGTACTTTATATTTAGAAATATAAGCTTTAATAATAAAATACTAATATTGAATAAATAATTTTTATAGAGTTTAAAATGTATTGGTAATCTAACCTAAGTTTTAATAACTTGCTATAAATGATTTGTATAATAATCGAAAAATATTTTGTAATGTACCTCTTAAAATGCAAATTTATTATATATTTAATGATACAAAGGGGTTTTATTATAAAATAGCTGTAAATGTGAAGTTTTAGAATACACCTGGGTCTCTTTTTACGCGGATTTATTTAACGCGATTTTGAAATTACGCATTTCACGTTTCTCCGGAAGTCGAACTCCGATAATGCGCTATTACTTTAAATAATAAATTTTGCACACTTATGTCATATTGAAAGTAATAGCACATTATTGGAATTCGACTTTCATCTTAGTAATTTCAATATTTTCAGTGCTTTATAATAGTAAGATTTTATGCAATAATGAAATTAAAATCATGATTTCCACATTTTATATATAGACACAATAAATTTTACAAGATTATAATGTAAATTTGTTCAAACATTGTGCGTGTTAATTTTGCATTTTAAACTACATTCTGTTTTTGCTTTTTAAAAAAAGAACGTAATCAATTATTAATCATTTAGTGTCCGCAAGTTTATTTTTAAAAGGTGAGTAATAGCAGTGGGCACAATTAAAATTGAAACTTAAAAAAATAAAGACAAAAATAAGAATTTAATTTTTAGTTGTTAGATTAATTACTAATTACATTGTCACCAGAAAACCATTAACACAATATGAGAATGACGTTGGCGCTAGTTGTATTTCCTCTTGTGAAAAATCTGATTTTTTACCAGTTTGCAAACGAACCTGTTTATCGGTTAAAACGTGTATAAAAAAATGTAAATTACTGTAAATTATGCATAAAAATATATTGTTTTGAATAAAATTAAATATTATAGTTACAAAGAGTTTGTCTTATATCAATTTTTTTCAAATTTGAAATTTTTTATTAGTCATATTTTATTTCCTTATTTTTTTTGCACGAATTTTAAAGTAATTTTACGTTGGTACTTTGCTTTTACGCAATTTTTGAAAAATCACAGTCCGTATCCCCCCCCCCCCTTCAAGATAAGTTAAGTCTATTTTTGCGTGATTTCGTTTGCGCGTGTTTTCTGAGGAACCTATCTATCGCGTAAAACGAGACCCAGCTGTACATTATATTTGCCAAAGATGGAATTTTATCACTTGGTTATACAATTTTATTTATTTTATAATTATCCCATCCTGATATGGGGAAGAAAACTTAGCATATATGGTATAGGCTTAGAAATGCTGAATTGTGTTAGGATAAGCAATGGTACATTATCAGTAATGATCATATAAAATGTTAATCTCTTAATCATAGAACCTTTTCTTTTTTTGTTTTAGAATAGTATTAAATTTAGAGTTATAACATTTTTTAAAAGAAAAAAAAGATAGTTAATTTACTATGCTTGTTTAATTTATGGTTAAACAAGGAGTTTAGATTGAAAAATGAAGCAGATGCTTCTATGAACCCAAAGAATTATAATTTATGGATAGCAAAAAAACATAGATTCAAGTTACTATTAAGCATCCAGCAACAAGAGAATTATTGGTTAGAGTTAATGATATATGGACACTTAATCATTTATGCTTTTATATATCAGCTTCTTATTGGGTTATTATATACATGCTACATTATTTACCTTGTTCTTAGTAGAGTGATATAGTATCAGTCTCTGCAACATAGTCCTGAGATCAATTTTAGTTCTGGCACTTCTGTTATTTGAACTTTTTTAAACCCATTAGATTATTATTATTTATTACATAATTCAAAATGCATAGAATAATTTATGCATTTTTAAAAATAATTTTACTATCTAATCTATAGAGAATATTAATTTGCACCTACTTTATACAATTTTGATTCAGAAAAATAATTCATATTGATAAAAATGTATTGATTCATAATTTTTTTAAAAAGGATTAAATCGTATTTTATTAAGCAAATAAAATTTTGTAGTGATTATTTATTCAATAAATTATTAAGAAGTGATTCTCTTTTAATTTAGACATGTGGAATAATTTTACCAGAGATTCAATAATAATCTGCTTTTTAATTACCTAAGGAATTATGAAATTGCTGTTTTGAGACCTTATGATCAAAAAACATATTGCTAAACAAGGAACAGAAATCGTGCTTTGTAGATATGGGAAATAAAATCATTCCATTAGGTTAAGTGATTCACCCCATGGGTTTAGAAATAAATAATAAATAATTTATATATAAAATAATGAGATATTTGTCAAATATTGCTGATGTGCTAGCAGTTTGATATATATATATATTTTAGAAATCAGTAAATGTTTAGAAATCTTAAAGATATGATAGATGAAAATGTTGCTAATTTTTGATTGAAAATAAATAAAAAACAAAAATATTGAAAATAGAATTATAAGGAAAAGTTTAGATATTAAAGAGTGAGTAGGATTACATTAAATATTTTAAATTATGTCAATGTGATAAGAATTAAGAGGATTAAAAAAAAAAGTATTGTTTGGAAATCAATGGAAACGTTACTAGAAAAAAATGGAAAATTTATTTGAAAACACTATTAAAATTAAAGTATAGGGAGGAAATTATGATTAAGGAGTATATGCTGTAAGCTAATGATGGTTAGAGAGATTTTAAAAGAATAGAAAAGATGTAGTTGAAGAAATTATATAATCTTTAGGGAAAATATTAATTGTAATGAGAAGAGGAATAATAGAAAGCTTTGTATTTATAGAACAATTTTGATTGAAGTTCATAAATAATGGATCTTTTTAATGATAAGCCATCTATTGTTTGTACTTTTGAGAGCTCAAAGTTGTGCTGTTAAACTTAAGAAGCGTTTCTTTTATTATTTTAAAAAATAAATAAATTATATTTTATAGCAAAGGAATTGTCTTTTGCATTTGATGTGTTTAAATTATGAATACAAGGAAGAAAAAACTTTAAAAATACACATATTCTTTCTTTAAATTCAGTGATGGAAAACCTTGTATTTATAGAACAATTTTGATTGAAGTTCATAAATAATGATCTTTTTAATTATAAGTCATCTATTGTTTCTACTCTTAATACTCATTTAATTTTGAGAGCTCAAAGTTGTGCTGTTAAACTTAGTGTTTCTTTTATTATCATTATTTTTTAAATTATTTATATTTTATAGCAAAGGAATTGTCTTTTGCATTTGATGTGTTTAAATTATGAATACAAGGAAGAAAAAACTTTAAAAATACATATTCTTTCTTTAAATTCGTTTGCAATAGGAAATAATATTTAATTTGTAAATTAATTTAAAAACAAAAACAAAACAACAGTATCTTGACTTTGTATTTATGTTACTTTTTTTTTTTAATGTGCACATCATTTTTTCTATATAAACAACCATTGCATGATGTCTTTAGAGCAATGGAAATAACTACATTTAAAAATGTGCATATATTGATTTCTTTTAGTAACAGCCATTATTTTTAAAATTATGATAATTCGTCCAGAAAGTAAAAGTGTTTATGCTAAATGTATTTTATTTATATTTAATAATCTGCCATCTATTTAAAAAAAGATTGCCATAAGAGATTTGTAACAAATTTTTGTATTTTAGAAGTTTTGAAAAATGTGATCATATGAATTTTTATATACAATATTTTCTCAACTATATACTATTGCAAAGATGATTATTAATAACATTAGCATAAAATAGGTATTTTCATAGCATGTATGTAAAAGTTAAATATAATTTGTAAGACTTGAAATTTTTTTTTTTTTACTTAAATAAACAATTCTGTAATAAATAAACTTCATTGCTGTTAAGCTATATAAAACCTTAACCAAGTGTTCTAATTTATTAACAAAATGGTCTGTTAAACAATCTTGGATAATAATTTGCTAATGTCAATTACGTTTTTTTAATATTTATTAAAAAATCCTAATTTAATAGTTTAAATCTAGATAAAAATTAATTTGAAGTATGTTGTGTTTACATTAGTGCAATAAATAAAGTTTTTGATGCTATTTGTGAAGTATTGTTTATTTGTGTTAAAGTTTCTATTTTACTAGTTTTCAAAATAAGATACATCTAATATAGTATTTTTAAAGGTATTAGTGCAATATCTGTTTAAAGTTAGAATTTAAAAACACTAAGCTAAAAGATAGCTAAGTTATCTTGAACTAAATTAGGGTGTTTGGTACCATATTGAATTTTTAAAAAACTTACTTGAGTCATAATTTTCACAATAACTTCAGTTTTAATAATGTTAGAGCAAAATGTTATATATTCTCAGAAAATAGAAAAATTAAGGAAAATAATGAAGCTAAGACAAATAGTGATTATCAGTGAAAAAGTAAGAGAAAAAAAAAATTTTAACATCCGAAATAATTATTGTATTGTTTGTTCATAATTTATCATTAATTAAATTTAAAATTACATCTTCATTGATAATTTCTTTGTATTCCTCACAAAAGTTATTATTCAAACCATATATAATACTTCATACCTGAGATAATCCATAGCTTCAGAACTTAAAAAAGTAGTAACATAAGAATTCTTCATTTTTATCCTGTATCCAAAAGTTAAAAAATCTCAAGGTATCTATAAGAAAAAGATTCATCCTAATAAAAGATACAAAATAAATCATTTCCAGAAGGTGGATATGCATTTGTAATAATAGCAAATGGCTTTTTGTTTATTCAAAACTAGAAATTGAACGCTACTGTCTATTAATGATAAAATGATTTTCCTCTCTTTATTTTATATTTTTTGTGTACACTAGTGATGTTTATATTTTGTGTGCACACCAGTGATGCTATCTTGTTATATTTATTGTCCCATAGAGATATAATTTATTTGTATATAGCTCATTTTCTAGCTATAAACTTGAAAATAATGCGATGCGAGATATAGCAAAATTGCTGATTCCCACAACATGAGTACCAAGGCATAGGCAAGAACCAGGATTTGATTCTTTGTCTGTGTACAATTTCATGTGGTTCATGTAACCATTGCAGCTATCACCACACACTACTTGAAACCTCTTGGTTTTAAGAGTATATTTTCACATGGTACTATGCCCAGTAAATTTTGTAATTGCTTTATCAACTGCAATCTTTTTATGTATTTGATAATCATTCTTTAAATTTACATTACACTGCTTGCCATACAAACAGATATGCAAGTACAAATGTACTAATACAAATATAAACACACAAATTATTAAACCTTTTGAGAATCATTATATGTTTAGAATAAAGTTGCATCAAATTTGGATCAGGACCCCAAAATTACATTATACATCAATCACTACTTTCATTATATTTTGAAGTTGAATACCGTATAATTTATATACTACACACTAATACAAATGCAAACACATTAATAAATTATACATTTATCAAATAATTAAAAAATTAAAGTGTTGAAATGGTATATTTGTTCCCTCATATAGGTTTCATCTAATTACTCCTATAACTCTGTGCCATGTTTAAACCTTTCAAGAGTATTTTCCTTAAGATGTTAACATAGTTGTGTATGTGTTTATATGCAAATAAACGCCTGTAATATCATTGATATTATATTACAGCAAATATTTATTTCAAAGTAAAAATGTACTTTAAATTATATTTTATTTCACTTAGAAGTCAATTTATAATTTTATACACTCAAAAACGCATGTATATATGTATAGTTCACATATTACCGTGATACATATTTAATGTAATGTTGATTGATTGTTTCTGATAATTACTAAATTTAATGTAAAATAAGTTGTAAACAAGAATCATGCCATGTACACCTATTTTAGCATAGTGGGATGATGAAATCCAAATTTGAAATTTGCCATTACATTTTTTATAAACAAGATTTAGCCAACTGGAACTATTGCTGAGACTTGGGAGATTAGAAATGATCGAACTTAGACAAAAACATCCTGTTAAAAGAGTAAAACAAAGGGTTACGGTGATTTTGTTATGTAAAATTATCAAAGTTCTAAGGTGCTAATGGATTTACTCACTGAATATAATTTGTTCGGTTATCGTCGATTAGCCACCAAACACTTCCTGATGTCACTGTTGCTAATAAAAAACCAATAGATATAATGTTACTGGGCTGATTTACAATTTACTTTTTTTACACCACTACATGTCAGCGCGTAGTGCTGGAATTTGCAGGGAGAGGGGATCTGATGTCTTTGACAATCCGAAGGATCGGCCATCACAGCATGCACAACATTTTTAAAAACAAAATTATTTAATGAAATCTAATATTTCCGTTTTTCAATTAACGTCTGATCAAAAAAAAATTTCAACACTATTTTAAAACAATTTACGAAACACAATTCGATTTGAAAATTCCCCTCTGATCACACCAAGCTTATGCCTTGAAAGTCTCGTAGCTGTCCCTGTACAAAATACGTTTTACATGTAATTTCTATATAATGACCGAAATGTACACTTTTGAAATTCATTTAACCTTAAAAATATGTGTACGGAAGCACATCTTTTATCTTACAATTGATACATCTAAAACTACGCCAAGTCGTATAAAAAATAAGTACTTCGAATGCACATGCAAACACTTAGAACAACTTGAATTCTACACACCCTCACATCAAACTGTATGCGATCTGTGAAGTGTCCGATAGTACCGCGAAGCACAAAAGCTGCTTAGTGGCCAATATGAACAGAACTGTTCTATATGCCATGTGAGGTGTATACTTCTGTGCTTTTGCATGGAAACAGCGACATCAGGCGGTGTTTGGTGGCTAATCGACGACAACCATTTGTTCATCAAAATTATAATTCAATCTTGGGAGTATAAATAGGTTATATTTTATTATAAGATATACTTTGTATAATTAGAGAAGCATCACCATTAGGCTCTATGCCGGTTTTAATTTTAAAATGACTGAGTAGGAGGGCGGGATTTACTGTTTCCCTGCTGGGGAGATATCGGTCCTCATCCTATGTACTGTACCAATACACAGTCATCATGGAGATGGGAGATATTTTTGCCAATGGTCTACTGCAAAAAGACATCTGAAAACATGCTGCCTATCCATAGATCAAGAGTGCTGTCATATCTGCCATCAAGAATGCCAACCAACAGGCTGCGAATAAGAAATTAGGTAATAATCCTCCAGAACTACAGAAAGCTAAATGAGCTTTAAATCCCAACCTATTTAAAGCTATAGGTTATGATTTAAAATGAACGTTCAAATCTAACTCTTTAAATTTTTTGATTGAATTAATATATAAACTCTGTTATAAATCTTGCCTAAGATTCGTTTGTAAACTTTAATTTTACCTCTTCTAAAATGTAATGACTGTAATCATTCATTTATTTTTAAGATTTATTTTATACTGTGGTTGTGCCTATATTTTAGTTATTTTATTTCTCTAATTATTAAATAAGATATTTATTTTATATAGCGCTATGTTTTTATAAACTAATATTAATAAGCTAATGCATATGCGCTTTGTATATTTAACTATATAAATGAATATTCTCACTTTCCAAACACAAGATAAAGTCTTTGTGAAAAGATAGAATGAATCCATCTTTTCGACTCGAATGTTTATGTATGGGCTAACCTTAAGTATTTGGAAATGAGAGCATGAAGATCTTAATCGATCACTTCAAATTACTTTTTACTATGCCTGAATGAATGACGCTTATTGATATTAGAGTTTATAGAAACATAACACTATATAAAATAAATGTTATAAAAACAGCGCTATATAATATAAATGTCTTATTTACATATGCTTAATTTAATAAGAATGACATATCGTAAATTCTAGAAATTTCCCAAGCTCATTCATTCAGACATAGTAAAAAGTAATTTAAAGTGATCGATTAACATCTTCACACTCTCATTTCCAAATACTTAAGATTTGCCCATACATAAACGTTTGGGTCGAAAAGATAGATGGATTCATTCTATCTTTTCACAAAGACTTTATCTTGTGTTTGGAAAGTGAGAGTATTCAATTTTATAGTTAAATCTACAAAGCGCACATGCATCAACTTATTGGCTTCTCTAAATATTATATTACTTACTATATGTGATAATGTTCCAAGTATCTCAAAATGGTGAGCATATTTAAGTTTTAGTAAAGATATAATTTATAACTTTAGTAATAGATTTAAAATGCTTGCTGGGTTGCTCTAGCCCACTGTTTTGAGAGCCTATTATATGTAGAATAATAAATAACTGACCACTCTGCATTCGTTATAATATTTTGATTTAGTTACTGATTGATTAAATATTTATTATGGTTTGCGAAGTTAGAATTACAAGTTATGATTTTAAAGATCTATTTTATCATATTAATGTACTGGCCATAGAGATACAGAATGAAGTATATTTAATGTATTATTAATTTGATTCTGCTAATACCTTTCTTTTCTAGTGAAATTTGACTCTAGATGCAGCTTGAGTATTTATTAAATTAGATTAATAATTTAGTTATTAGTCCTTTTATTATAGCATTATTATTTTATGAACTGGGTTCTATTAGTTATGCACATAATAGGTATCTGTTTTAGGCACTGTCATTTTAATTATATTTGTATTTTGCTTTATGCGTTGCGGGTATGTTCTTACAAAGTATGAACTCATAAATAAGGTCTTGCTATATCTTTTAATGGGCTCACAGTGTAGGCCGTCTCCATATATATTGTTCAGGTAAAGCTATATTCATGTAAAACTGGAGCACAAGGATCCAGACATTGCATATTTTGATATGAAACCTGTGAATAACCACCCGCACGACAATGGTTTATTAATATTTTATATTTGCCATAGCAAATATATGTTAATAGTTCTTTCCCTTGGCAAATGCATATTCAGAATTTTGTCTGAAATTAACCCTTTGATTACTAGGACTAAATCTGCATCACCATGAAACCAGCAGCTATATTAGTGCTGTAATAAATATTATATCTGTGGCTAGCACATTCACATAACTTGGCAAGCCCATGATATAAGAAAAGAATTTTGGCATATTAGCTGACAGGTATAATCTAGTTACTGCACACACATCTATTTAAAATGTTATGATGAGCTAAATTGTAACGTCATGGTCATCTCATCCCATTGTGTAATGCCTGTGTGCATCTAATCACATATTTAATGTAGTGGAATTTTTTGTATTTTGTTTGATTTTTATATTATTAATTAATCTATTCAAATTTAACTTGTTTCCATATCTTACTCGTATTCCAATTCCAATTTACTTATATATTTAATATTTTTATGTACATTATTTTAAGATTACCTGAAAATAGATTAGTAATATTTCATTTAACCCATGCTCAGTCATTGTGTGCTTAATTATTGGGTTTCATGTCTCCTCCTGTTTGGAGCCAGCTTGCAGTTTAAATTAAGACCCATGTGCAACCTCAGAAATGTCTTCCATAGGATGTTAAGCCATAGGGCCCTAGTAAATAAGTTGAAGCTTGGTTGGACCAAGAATCTCATCATCCCATTTCGGTCAGCTTTAGTGTATTTTACCTAGACTCTGGGTTTTGTTATGTGAATGTACAAATCTGACTGTTACAGTATTCAAATAAAAAAATTAAAATTGACTACTTTCCTAAATTATGTTTATTTTTGGGATGAAGGTCTTGAAATTGTAAAACATTGAAGAATGTTTAATGGATTTTATTGAGTCTGGCCGATAAAAAAATTATGCCTTTGTCTTCTTTGTGCAATCTAGTAAACTGAGCAGAAAAATAAAAATTAAATGAACTTATTAATAAAAAAATCATAATTTTGTCCCATTTTAACATATTATACACCATTTTAAAATTGAATTCCAGCTGCAGAGAATGAAGGTATTTGTAAATCTGTCATACTTTTGTTGATTTTCCCCATAATTTTAAAAGACAAGAAATTTTAATTAATCAGTGACAGCATTGCTTACAACTTTAAATTCTTTGTTAAGAGATTTTCAATGCAATAAGTTTTTATAATTAATTTAGTTTCATTGTTTTTAAAATGTTGATTATATTTAGTATATAAGTGTGTGCATGTGTGTAGAATGATTAAAAAGTTCCCAAAGGGATTATTAATAAAAATATTAATTATGTCAGAAATATTTATTAAATCAAAAATAATCGTGAATAACTCTTAAGTAACTGAAGAGTTTAATTCAAATAAAATAAGCTTGATTTAATTAAATAATTTTTCGTTATTAAAGTTAAATAGTTTATTTGATAAATAAAGTTAAAATTAAATTATGTGTTAATTATCAGTCTACAGTCTACGCATCATTTGTTTAGATAGTTTTAATTAGCAAGTTCAAGGTCAAAAATAATTCAGATAATTAGAAAGGTTAAAAATATGCTAATGCTTAAAGATTCTACCCTAATAGTTTAATTGGTTTACTTGAATTATACCATATGACAGATATTGCAGTAAAAAACATACACAAGTGTTTATAAAAGGAAAAAACAGAAAATAAATTATTAATTTTTCTTTATTTATTCACACATTATTCGCAGATTATCTTTATTATTTTTACTTAATCTGTTTAAATTTTAAATTGCTTATTTTATCTGTTTAAATTTCCGAATAAGAAGTTATCCTTATAGTGCTGCTTTATGGTGCATGTTTCACCTGTTCATGAAGTAATAAATTACTGAAAGATGCAACAATATTATTTTTAAAGAAAATTATAGTGTCTTAAATGGAAAAGGTTATTGGAAACCAATACAACATTGTTATATTCATATGTTTATTTTATTTTATTATATAGACTTTTCGTTAATTCGAACTTTTTGGCTATTACCCATTGCCTTTAATATTTTAACATATAACTTTTAATTTCCTTATTGACATTTAATTCTAATAGTTAATGAAATTATCTGTTATATCTCAAAAAAGTTCTGATTTTAAATAAATAGTTATGCGGACAATATAAGTAAAGGTAATCAATCTTAACTTATTGGAAATATGTTTAAAAACCATTATATTTTACCAAATCAGAAGAATTTCAACAATGAATTTTTAAAAATGTGGAGTCTTAAAGAGAAAATAAACTACGATAGTTTAAAACTTATATAATTCTAATGAAGGAAAAGATCATAATAAAGATCAGCTTTCTCAATACTTTAGAAAAGACTTTGTTCATCTGTTTTTCTATCAATGCAAATAAAATATTTTATTAATGTTACAGTTTAATAATTCAGAATTCATCTACCTATTTATTTAAAGCATATTATCATGGCTTTGTTAAGAAAAGACTGAGTTCACTTCATGCTTTAATATTAATAAAATAGTGCTTAACTTTATAAAGGAACTATTTGTTATTATAACTGCTTTCATCTCATTTCCTGCTTTGGACTGTTGGATGCATAATTATTTTATCTATTATAATGAATGACGGTTGTGGTATATTTTATTAAAGAAAATAACAAAAGGACTCTTCAATTAAAAGGATTAATTTTTATTTTAAAATGAAAAATTTTAATCCTTACTTTAGATAGGTAAACAAAATATAGTACATATTTAGATATTTTACAAATTTGAAATGATTTTATTATTGTATAGTTATAGTTTTATAATTTATCTTTTTCATTATTATACTATTTATGATATGAGGTACATTGGTATACATGTTAAATAGATTTGATAAGGTAACACTTAGGGTTTTATTTTAAGCATAATGATTAGGTTCTCTGAATTATTATTATAGTTTAATAGAATGTATTATCATATCCAAGGTAAAAACAGCTTTTATATTTGTTGTATGATTATGAATGAAATATATGGAAGTTGGTGCGTGCAAGTTGATTATTATTACTATCAAATTCATGTCCTGTGTGATTATTAATTGGTATGCTATTTGGAGACAGGTATTAATTTAGGTATTTTTTTATGTGAATATTTTATTGATTTTGTATGTGCTAAGCTGCTCCATGATAGAGAGTATGGCTTTCTTGTTTCACATTGCCAGGTCAAGTTACTGGGTGCCTATTCATATATTTTCCTTCCATTTTGCCTATAACTTAATATTATTGTGTGTTTTTAATATGTGAGAATATATAAAGGCATGTCCATTTTTGAGATTAGTTTATTAGTTTTACTACAGTTTAATTTTAAGTATATTAATATAATTGTAAGTATTGAGTTTATCTATTTCCTCACCCCTTATAGGTAGTAATAGAATTGTAATGTTTTGATTATTTTTGCATAATATTAAGCTATCTTTATAATTCCATGAGAAATGTTTTTCACACTGATTTTTAGACTTTGTTGATGCTGCAATATAGTTAAAATCATACTAGTGGCCTGTGTATAGGCTTATAGGTGTGATATTTTATTCTGTGTACATAATAGATAGAGAGATAGTATCAAATAAAATGTGAGAACTTCTTGGGTAATATACTTGCTTTTCTTATAAATTTTGTAGGAATGCTTCAGAAGGGAATTTTTTTCAAAATATACTAAATATTTCTGTTAGTACAATTTGTTAAATTAAAATTAATACTTATTGTATATATTTTTGCTATTTATTAAATACGTTTCTGTTTCATTACCATTATTATTTTCATTATCCAGAAAATCTTAATATAACAAAGTTTTATTATTAATTATTTTAAAAGAGTACATTTCAATAATCACATAAAATTTATTTATCTATTTTATTCATCATTTATCATGCCTGCATCGGAATAAGATATATACTATATTGTTTCATCTTTATTCAAATGTATTTTGTAATGCTGTGGGTAGCATAAAATTTACCCTCCTGTTGCATTATTTTTCTTTTAGTATGTGGTACAGATTCATACTCGAAAATATTAAAATCAGATGTTTATAAGTGATATAAATTGAATATTTATATATGGAAAAATTTAGAAATATTTAAATAGTATTTTATATGCTAACCATGTATTATATAAAATGTTGAGATACTTGATTTTTGCATTTTTGCTTGCGTAAGACGTAAGATATCCTATGAAAGAGTCATAAGAAGATAGAATATTTAATGGATTACTTAAATAGCTATTGCATTTAAGAATGTTATAATATGTATCGCCGAATCATGAGTTGGTTGTAGTTTTATGGACAAAGACGCAAAGAGTCATAAGAAGATAGAATATTTAATGGATTACTTAAATAGCTATTGCATTTAAGAATGTTAAAATATGTATCGCCAAATCATGAGTTGGTTGTAGTTTTATGGACAAAGACGCCACTCGATGGCGCCGTTTATGTGCTAAAGCACATAAAAATGCTGTTTCCGCGGCCATTTTTGAACCCGCGTTTACTATAATACAACTTTTTTGTTGTGTTACAGATTGCAGGCCGCTTTGTCGTGCCACAGTACAGCATGTATGCGAACCTGCGTTGCACTATAATACAACATTCGGGTTGTGTTACAGAATGCAGGCTGCTTCGTCACATTGCATCAAATAAATTTTGCGCAATTCGTACAGTTTATACAATTGTTATGGCTTGATGAGAGGGTGTGTGTATTTGAATTTGATGAAAATGTTTTTTATTGATTTTTTTTTTTTTTTAAAGTATTGAAATATTCAGATTTTGTTAAGTAATAATTATTCGACTCTTTACACCATTCTGTATTGAAGTTTTAAGTGGCAAAATCTTGTCCAGATAGAAGTGTAAAGGCAGTTGAAATTAGGTAACGCGTCAAGTAACGTACTGTTCGTAACATTCCACGAGACCAAAAATATGGTGCAGGAAATCGCACATGTTGTTCGATTCTGTGATTTACTATCAACAGAACCCTAACCCTAACAACTTTTACTTTTTGTTGCCATTGTATTTGAAGTAAAAAATAGCGATAACACAAAAATATCCAGTAATAAATTTGCAATTTACTTTTTTTAAATACCCTACAAAGCATATAAAAAAAAAAGTTTAAAGCCATTTTAATATCTGTTTCTCTGTAAAAATTAAAATGTAAAACCAAGAACTAAGAAGTTTTACTTTTTGTTCCGATTATGAATTTTTAAACAACAACAACCAAAAAAAGGTGTAACTCCAAAAAAAAAAAGCCCGAATTTAATTGAAATTTGTTGATTTTATTTTACATTTATTGTTGTCATTTAATTTCTTTACGTTAATAAAAAAAAATTTTAAAAACCACGATTTTGGTATTTTTTTTTTTGCATAACAAAAAACACAGCAAAATGATTAAAATCAACGGCCTGGGAATGTTCATATTTTATAGTTTTGGCATGATAATGGCGCCATCGAGCGGCATCTTTGTCCATAAAACTATAACCCATGAGTTAACCCAGAGATGTAGATAAAGTATAGACCTAGTATATAAGTTTGAAATATGTGATATTTTAATAGGTCTATTTGTGTGATGTTTTCTCTACAAGAATGCTTATTCTCAACAGAAAACCCATAGGTATTATACGTCTGTGTGACCTGACCTGCTCTTCTTATAGTTGGAAAGATTACAGTATAGATATAGTAAAACTTAAAATTTATAAAATTTGAACAATGATTTTTAAGATGTGTAGGCATGTATCAAATTATTCAATTTAAAAGAGGAACAAATATATATAAATTTAACATTAAAAGAATCTGAAATTCTGATAATGGAAAGGGTTTAATCATTGCCCTATATAAGTAAGGCTTGAGGTTAAAAATAAGACAGCTGTTCTTTACAAAGTCCGTATCTTGTATTGAGGTTTTAGAGATCTTTCTATAGTCTAAAACTACATTTGGCTGTTATAGAAATGTTTAAGGCATATGTGGAAAAAAGCTAACGCCTTTCTCTTTCTAATTCTAAATATATGATCCCCTCACATATGACTGTCTTTAATATAAGGATTTACCATAGTAATCATCATCAATTTATTATCATTTTTATTAATAATTAACTATTTGCTCTAACGATCTTGGGAGAAAAAGTTGTAGTTTTTTTTTTAATATTTTCATTTTTTAATGTTAGCCATTTTGTAAGACCAGTGATATTATAAGACAGTGACTTTATGAAAATGTCATGTGAAGATGAAATTGTGATATTTATGCAAAAAAATAAATTAATATTGTATTTGCTGTATGCAATTAAAATGTTTAGAAATATGATTGATATATTTACTTAATTTTCATCTAGTCTTTGTACTAGACAGTGTGTACTGTAATTCATAACAAATTTAATATAAGATCATTTTACATTCCAAAAAATAAATAAATACAAGTTTAATTTGACTACTATATATCATAATAAAAATCAAATTTCGATCATATATAGTAGCAAAGTGCATCAATAAATTTTAAAATTGGTACATTAATAAAATGTATTTAGTCAGTTAATTTTTATTTAATCATAAATGCTAATTCTATGCAAAACAAAAAGCTGGCATAAATTTTGATTTAAAAATAATTATTTTATGCATTACATAATTAATGATTAACTCTTTATAATCAATGAGTGCTAAAAATAAGTTGAAAATATCAAATACTTAGCGTAATCAGCATTATTATAATTTATCTGTAGCATAATAGCAGTTTCCATCACAAAAGTAAAAAAAAAAGGAAAAAATATAAATCTCTAGTACAAACAAAACAAATTTTGATCATATACTATAATAAAGTGCATTAATAAATTTTAAAATTTATCCATTATCCCAAAATTAATTTTTATTTAGTTAATTTCTAATTAATATTTTTGTAACTATAAGAAATTTTATTTTTTGTCAGGCAGAAGTAAATTACACCTGGGTCTCTTTTTATGCGGTAGATAGGTTCCGCATAAAAGAAATTGCACAACAATAGTCTTAACTTACATTGAAAAATATGGGATACGTTCCATAATTTTTCAAAAATCGCATAAAAGCAACGCAACAAAGTAAAAATTACTTTAAAATTTGCACAAAAAAAAAAAAAGGAAATAAAGTATGACTAATAAAAAAATTCGAATATTTGAAAAAAAATTGATACATGACAAACTTTTTTTATTAAATATTTAATTTTTTTGTCAAGCATTGGTGGTTGAGAGTTCAGCAACAGCTGCTTTACAAGCAGTTGTCCTGGGTTAGTGAGTTCGTTTCCCGGCTGATGCTATGACACGTGAGAAAAAAAACTAATTTTATTCAAAACAATGTTTTTATGTGTAATTTATTTTACATTTTTTATACATATTTTAATCATTATCACTATTTAACAATATGCGGATATGTTTGTGAACTGATAAGACATCAGATTTGTCACAAGAGGAAATACAATTAGCGCCAACTTCAGTCTCATGCTGTGTTTAATTAACCAAACAGGTGCATCAACTGAAAACTTTCATTCATGGCTTCAAGTCGCTCTGAAATTGTCAATTGTTGCTTTATCATAGCAAATTTATGGTCTTTTTAAAGCTTAAAACATACCGTAAGGCAGATTTGTTATTGCTCATTTTGAACCAAAGGAAGCGCTTGACAAAAATTTTGACAGCTCCAAGTTCTTTGTTTTGATATTCAAAATGAAAATATATATTTTAGAGTATTTTTTTTCATATTTTTTAACATATTATAAATTATTTTGATAAAATATGCTGAAAATATAATTATTTTAGAAAAATAGTTAAGATTTTAGTAAAAATTATTTCATTTTACATGAACATAAATTGAGCAGCATTTTCTAATAGGTTACGAATGTTCTTTTTAGGTTTTCTGCTATAGAATATTTTTATAATTATGAATAGGAATTTATTTTTGAAAAACTTTTGTTCACTTTCATAATCTGACAAATTATTAATTTGCTTTTTACAAACGAATCTAATATTAAAAGACAAAAATATTTTTACCACTGATTCTGTAATTGAACCAATCAAAAGTTTAAAACTTTAATTCACTATCAATAAAAAAAATTTTAGCCTAAAAGTTAATGGTTTTCTGATGACAATGTAACCAGTGATTAAACTTTGAGATGATGATTTTATTGCTTATGAAGCTCGTGATATCCAGACATACAACTTTAGCTCTCATTGGAATTTAAAAGCTCATTCATAATTTGTGTTATTTACAAGAAAATGATTGTCCAATTGATTAGAAAGTTGAAGACTTTCTCTAATCATTTTTGCTGTGAAACAAACAGGTTCCACTTCTGTTTCATTATCTTTTTCTAAATCTTCCACAGTATCTAAATTTATTGCCAAACCTTTTTCCAACAGGCATTTAAGGTATGTAAAATATGTGTATATATAAAACGGGGAAATCCCGATTTAAGTGAAATATTAACTTCTTTATCGCATAAAAGAAAACCGCATAAAAAGATGGTAAGAAGAAACATGAATCACATAACTTCAAAATCACATTAAAAAATCCATACAAAAAGAGGACCCGGGTGTATTCTAAGAACAAAAATCAATATCTTAAAAAAAAAATAATTAATCATTTACATTATTAAAATGTAGCAATCATGCTAACACTACATTTTTTGATATAATTTTTATTTAATTATGACTGCAGTTGGGTAAAAAAAAAAAACATCAGAATATTGATTTAAAAATATATATATATTAACAATAATACTGCAAAAAAAAAAAAATTAGATGTTTTTATTGGTTAGATAATTGCAAAAAAGAAAAAAAATGCATTGGTGATAGAACATAAAGCGCATCAAATGTAAGTTTAAAAAATGTATATTATGTTGATTTTTCCCTGTACATGCATTTTTTTTTCTTTTTTAACAAATTGTGATTTAATGGGATATTAATCTCATTAACATAGAGCTCTAAATGGTAAGGTAAATTATTGTGATGCCTTTTTTCTACTTTGCTTCATTTTCATTTAACAAATAGTCATTTAATGAAATATTAATTTCATTATCATTGAACTCAAAATGGTAGTATGTAAACTATTGTTTTTAAAACACATATTAGGGCAGCTGAAATATTTTTTGTATACAGTACATTTACTAATATTTATTCATTAATTTAATGACTCTTACACTTTTGTAAATTAGTACAGACATTGTTATAATTTTTCAGCTCTCCTTCAGCGACCTTTATAATTCATATGTTTAAACTCATTCTGCTATAAAAACTGAGTATTGATTTATTTGTTTAAAAAAAAAAGAGCTTTTACAGGTTTTGATTGATTATTTGATTTTGGGCAAATCTTCAAACTTGTAAACTTCCATTCTATTGTTATTTGTGATCAGGTAAAATATTACACTATTTCTGTTATTAATTTAATTATTTATGATTATTTTTACAAAATATGTAATAATTATTAAAAAAAAAAATTGTTTCATTTTTAAAAATAGAAATTAAGAAAATCAGTGATAAAAAGTAAATCTGATTTTTAATGTTTTGTATATATTTTGAGTTTAGGGTAGGAAATTAAATTTTTTGATATAGGAAATCACCATAATTGTTGTTTCTTATATGAGATTTTTGATTTGTTAGGCATTTTAGGGAAACAATTGAGCTCCCAGTTTAGGGTAAAACTATTTTATGCTTTATGATTTCAAGCAAGGAGAAACATTCCATTCAGGAAGTTGAGAAAGAAAAACAATTCTTAATTTGTTTTGAGTCATAAAAAATGGTTCACCATTATCTGCCCAGATTTTCTGATATTGGATTATTTTCTCCATAGCCAACAACCAAATTTAATCACTACAGGAATTCACCTTTATCGAAATTCGAGATGGAATTTAAGGAAAGTTGATTAGAGTTGATGTACTGGATATCTTTAACATAATCTTTTTAATTTCCTCTTCTTATGATAGGTTTAGCAAACTCATGATAACAGCCAACCATCCTTAGAATATATTGAAAGCAGTTCATTCCAGGTTGGGAAAAAACACCAATAATGCTCTTTATCCAGTACTGCCTACTAAAGTAACCAAGTTTTTTGATTAGATCGAGTAAAAATTTGTTTTTTCATAGTTTCTCTTTTCATTCTTTGTAAGTTTGGTAGTTGTAAATACTTCTAAATAGTAGTCTTATATATTATATTTTTAAACCCAATATTGATAGAAGAATAAGCAGTATTAGAATGAGTACAAGTTTTTATTTTCCCACTGTTCCTCTAATTTCAATCTGATAAAATCAATAGATAATGGTGAAATTATATTTGTTCATAATTGTCTTAATCCAGGAAATGTCTCAGAAGTAGATAAGCACACTTCCAGAATTTCTAAAATTAGGATCTGAATTCAGAGCGTATTTGGAAAGCCCTTCACTAACATTATTCATACAGAAACTATTCCAAAAATTTGATATAAAAGCTAAAGTATAGCAGTCTTAAAATTAATATAATTATAGCCCAAAATCATTATTGTGTCTCTTCAAGCTGTTTGACAGAATAGTATTAACAAGTATTTTGCAATAGAGTAGAACAAGCTTGATTTAGGCGAAGGAAGAAGCTGCTGTAAATAAGTTTTATCTTTAGCAAGGCACATTGAAAAAAGATTTCAAAATAAAATTAAAATTGGTGCTTATTGATTTAACCTCATCTTGTGATTCTGCTTGAAAAATTGTCATCTAAATATTTCTAAAATTCTTAAATTTATTGCACTAAATGGTAGTAGTAGTAGTTACTATTTTACAAAATGATCTATAAGATTCTGTTTTTTCATTATATTTAATATATTCACCAGTGATCTTCTAGATGTAGAATGCAAGAAATTTATCTATGTTAATAACATTGATTTGATTTCACAAAACAGATCCTTTCCAGAAATAGAAAAGTCTTTTAATGTTGATATGAAAAGTTATGGAATTCTTTTTCAAAGATTAGTGTCTTATTCCCGATTTAATAAAATTATGACTTCTGCAGGAATAGCTCTTTTGATCTAATTCTCAGTAATCAAATGCAGGTTTGACTATGAATAAATGAACCCAGTGGATATAATTATACCATTAACTTAAAACTGTTAATAATTTACTCTAATTATTTAACACTTGGATATGCATAGATACATTATATTTAAAATGAATTATCATTATTTATTTATTTTTTTAAAGTGATAATTTCTACAAAATAAGATTTGGTTAAGATATATTATAAAAGTTCTTTACAACTTGGATATGCATAGATACATTATATTTAAAATGAATTATCATTATTTATTTATTTTTTTAAAGTGATAATTTCTACAAAATAAGATTTGGTTAAGATATATTATAAAAGTTCTTTACAAAATGTTAACATAACATATATATATATAATAATGAGTGAATCTTTTTTCTTCTTTTTTTACTTCAGCTGTATTAAAATGCAACTAATCTCTCTCTCTCTCTTTTTTAACTTTTGCATCCTGTTAGTTTAAGTGGTGAAGTCCAAATAGTCACTTTAAAGTGTAAAAACTTACAAAATAACCCTTAGTCCCCCCCCCCATAGGAAGTGTTAAACAGTTCATATGTTGCTATAATATATTTTAACAATTTTCATTTCAACATTGTTTCTTCATTTTAACCAGGTTTTTACTCATAACATGTCAAGTTTTTCAGATATCCAAGTTAGATTAGCAGATGATAATTTTTCCTCATTTTACTCACTAAGCATTATGGAGGATTGATTTGGTTTTAATAAAGTTAAACAGTTCATATGTTGCTATAATATATTTTAACAATTTTTATTTCAACATTGTTTCTTCATTTTAACCAGGTTTTTACTCATAACATGTCAAGTTTTTCAGATATTCAGGTTAGATTAGCAGATGATAATTTTTCCTCATTTTACTCACTAAGCATTATGGAGAATTGATTTGGTTTTAATAAAGTGAGAATCCAACCAGAATACAATAAGGAAATTGATTTTATATGTTTTATTTATTTTTGAACAGCTTGTTCCAGTTTTTTTAAAATTTAAATTGATTAATTTGCAATAACACTAATTGCCTAGAAATTAAAAAAAAAAAAAATCAATCTAACCCATGTGGGGAGACCACGTAGCTGATATTGAAATAAATAATACATTACTCATTTCAATATATATATAATAATAATATTAGTAACATGAATTATTGAAAAAAAAGCATATGTTAAGAGTAGATTAAGGCTAAAATATAGAAAAATAAAATTTTATAATAATTCAAATTTTATCAATATATAGATGTTACAATTCTTTCTAGCCTTTTGATTTTAATCTTATTTCTAAACTCTAGCACACATCTGTAACAAAATATACAATGGTAATACAATATTATATAACTAAAATCTACTTACTTTTATAAATATTATTACATATAATTTTAATTTTATGTAGTCTAATTTTATTTCCATGCTATTTCTTTATAAACTACAGAACACAGCTTAGTAGTTTTTATTTTGCAGTAATGGTTATTTATCTAAAACTTTTACTAATACTTTGATAATAGCTGAAGAATTAAATTAACATCAATTTAATTATGCATATCTTTAAACCGTAGTTTTTTTTTATTTTATTTAAGTTACTTTTAGCTTTAACAATATTTGGTCACAGCAAAAACTACATTATCATACAGGATGGATGAAAACAATTTTGTACTACGCTTTCTTACAATTTAGCAATGGATAAGTTTGTAAGCTAATTAGCTAGAAATAAATCTAAATGAATGTGACCTGCATATTGTTTTTCTTCAAAATTTTAAAATAATTAAAATATATCTATAATCAAAAACATACTACTGTTGTTGCATTTTAAAATTTTTGATTGATTCTGCAACACTATTTAATCATGAAGTGTATGATCCTGAAAATTATCAGTTAGTGTTACAATCTGCAATAAAATGTTTCAGTAGCCAGATTTTGTTTAGATTATTAACAGTAAAAGCTTTTAATGTATATGTAATCTTTTAGTGAGTTTTACAACTGAAGACATTTAACAATTAAGACTTTAGTTATAATTATCAGTACTGTTGCAAGAGTAAGATACACCTAAATTGTACGAGGTAAAATTTTAGCGCCCCTTTCCTCCTCTCAATTCTATGAAATGAAATTTGTATATTAAAGGACATTTTTTTCCTGGCACTTATTGCAAGAAAAACTTTAAAATATGTCTTTAATCATTTAATATGTTGGGTAAAAACTTCAGGTGTTTTATTCATTTATTTCTATTAAGAAAACCTGGAGATTAAAACACATGCTAAAATAAAACAAATTAGCGTTTACAGAAATAATTTTTGAAACAATAGCTAAATAAATACCTTAAATCAAAAATGTTTATTGAATAAATTTGAAATTTTTAATTTTTTCTTTTAAAAAGTATTTTTTGGATAATCCTGCAAAGGCTACAAGTGATAGTAAATATCTGCAAATAAGATAATTATTTTAAATATCCAAGTGATCATATTTAAAAGAATCCCTACCACCAGATATAGTCATGAAACGTTGCATTGAGCTTTTCCCCTTCTCAGGCTAGCTTTAATATTATATAATTCCATTTTTAAATTATTAAAAATACGATCTATAGCCAGAATATGATTCTCTTATTTCCGTTATTCTTTCCAAAGTACAATAGTGTAACTCTTAGACTTCTTCACCAATATTTAGATCAGCTTTACCTGACATATTAATAATAGTTCTTGTTTGGTTTGTAAATCCATCAAAATCTCTCATGCATAAACTTCTTTGTTTTCTATTAACAAAGCTATATTTTTTTAGTAATAAAATGTTTACACTAATATTTATTTTTTTATGTATGTGTTATTCTACTATTAGTAATTATAATATATATATATATATAGTTCGATATTTTAAATTTTCATACTTATATTGTTTATTGATGTAACTTTTATATTTCATTGGGGCTTCTAAACTAGGTCCACTTTCAATAACATGGCTAACAAAATTTTTATTCGGTTAACACCGACATGAATAATAGTGACTTTTAATTCAGAACCTGGCCTCGTTTTCTTTTAAACATGAAATATTTACATTAGTAATTATTTTTTTTAGTGCTTATTAAAACCTAAGTCATATTATACTTTAATATATAGTTTGTCAAGAGTTTATTTAAGGGAATAAATTTTAAATTATCATATTTAAATTGTTTATTCAATAAATTTTTAGAAACTATTAAAATCCCCTTTATTTTGTTTATTCATAGTTATGTTGGATAACTAAAAAATAAATAAATAAAACTTTATTTGCTCCATTAGTTCTGTTTTTTAGATTTTGTCAATAGTTCATTCATGTAGGAGTTTTATAATAATCAAAAGAATTGCATTAAATAATGTTATGAAATTTATTAAGAATTAAATATTTTGGTGTGCAATAATATCTTTTTAAAAAAAATTTTTTTTTTTTTTTACTCATTCTGTTTTTTTTTTTAGATTTGGTCCATAATGTGGATTATGGATCAATTCCAAGTTTTTAGCTAGAGAATATAACCATGTCCACATTCAATGAAAAGTATTACTAAAACATGTAAAAAAATTATACAGCATTAAAAAAAGAGATAATATTTATTAAAAATAGGAAAAGCTATTTAGTAAAATGTGTAAAAAGTTAATACAGCATATTAAAAAAAATAAAAAAGAAAGATAAGGAATGGGAATTGATTTAGTATCTCACATTTCAGCATGACACTCTAAACTGAATGGCACTTATAAGCCATATAAAATGTCATTGATAAATATAATTTCAATACATATAGAATTGCCATAATTATGAGGCAGTATTTTAAAAATAAGTTATTTTAAAATAAATTATTAATAATAATAATGTTCAGTTTTATGCATTGTTAGTATATATATATATATGTATTATATTTCGAAGCTGGAGCAATTGTCATAACATATCTAAGTAAAGAAATATGCCTCTTACATTTAAATAAAAAATATTTACAATCCTAACTGTTTCTAACAATAAAGTGATTCAGAAATTAATCATTTTCATATAAGCTTTATTAATTATTATGATAAAATGGCATTGGCCTGTTTGTTTTAGCACAATGATAAGAGTATACATGTATATTTTAAGTTGAGCAATTATCACAATAAATTTATGTAAAGTATTCCATTCATATTTAAATAAAAAAATTTATATTTGAAACATATTTCTATTAATGGTACCCCTGTGATGAAATGTCTTTGTGCTCAGCACAATCTGCCGCACGCACCCAGCACCCATACATAGCGGCTTTGATGATTTGTGTGTGTGTATTAAATGCAGCAATCAATAGAAAAGTAAATTGCTTCTTAGTGACGTCAACATTCACTAATGCATTTGCACAACTGTTGTCATTAATGTTTATTATGCCGGTCAAAACATGTTTATCCATCTAACATGTGCTGGAACTCACAAAATGTACTTCAAACCCAATCGAGCCCGAGATTTTGGTCAGGGACCAGCCTGGATTCGAACCCACTCTCCAAGCACCAGATCAAACACCTAATGGACAACATAACAATTATGGCACACGAGAATTAATTCTTAATCCGGCCTGCTAGCAAATCGAAGAAAACAATAAGACTCATGGACTTAAACATATATATAAACAACTTAAATACTAGACATTCCAAAGATAAAATCTAATATAATTAGTTAATAGGGGTTTTACTAATGAAAAGCTATGGGCAATTAGTGAATTGGATTGATTTAATAAGGAGACAGAAACTAAGAGATAATGAATTATAAAATATATTTATTAACAAATTTCATATGTATCTCGATATAACATTATTTAGCACGATTTAGCACGCAGGCATTTTATTTATTAAGTGACATTACTCTAGGCCATTTAAACAATAATTGATATATTGGCAAATAGATTTGTGGCCATTATTTAATGGAAAAACCACTAGGCATCACATGATCACTATCTCATACTAGCACATAATTGTTTATAAACAAGGCAAAACTCTCCATACAGTAGTGCCACCCTGTGCTAAATAGAGTAATCAATGGATGCCAGAAAGCTTGTGCATAAAATCCCTATCTAATGCCTACTCATCCAATATCCCCAGACTAGTTTCTGGCTTGTGGCCATCGTCAGTGAGGAGCTTTGGATCTGAGAGCACTGCACCTAGATCTTAGGATCTAATGCAACCCTCCAGCAACCACCTTTTATCTGTACTTAACTATAAGACTGAGAATGAAATTGAAAACATAAAAATATTTTCAATCTAAGCCCAATAGCTTATATAGTCATATGGGTCTGAACTCAATTCAGTACCCTACATTTTGGTGTCTTTGGCTCTTTAACAACCATAGCCACCACTATCCTATTAGGCAGGATTGGTGTTAAACCACTAAGCATCACATGATCACTATCTTATACTAGCACATAATTGTTTATAAACAAGGCAAAACTCTCTCCATACAGTAGTGTCACCCTGTGCTAAACAGAGTAGTCAATGGATGCCAGAAGGCTTGTGCATAAAATTCCTATCTAATGGCCTACTCATCCAATATCCCCAGACTAGTTTCTGGCTTGTGGCCATCCATTGATTACTCTGTTTAGCACAGGGTGGCACTACTGTATGGAGAGAGTTCTGCCTTGTTTATTTAATGGAAACAAATATCATGCTATACAACTAATAACTACATTAACTTATTAGTTATGTCCTTTTATAATCAGTTCGAGTGGCTATTTTACATGAAATCAAACCAAGTCTGGAGTGAAGCTTAAAAATACGTCTAATTATAATAAATTTATATATTAAATATGGGCTCGTAAAGCATCCCTAGATAGCTTAAGATCGAACGGGTTTTCAAGAATGCTTCGGTTCAATGCTGAAGATTGCATGTTAGGGAGGAAAGAGTTGGCTATAACGATTTTACTAACATGCTAGGCACAAGTAAAACATAATACTAAAGTTGCTCTGCGGATGGAAGAATAGTTTTAGGGTTTTTGTGACAAACAACGGTTTACCCAATAACCAGTCGTCATGCTGCTAAACGGGAACCTTTATTTGGTTCATAAGAAGCGGGGGACTTACGTGCTAATCTGGCCCATAGCTCAGACTTCGCTACTGCACTACCCATACGAGAAGAAGATGGGCTGGACTTACCGTGGATCCATCTTATATATGTATAAAAAAACAGCACAACGAGAAAATATAAATGAATTCCACATCCGCCAAGCTGAAGGATATTATAAATTAAATATATATTAAATGAACACTAGATCATCAGCTTGATCAAAAGAGCCAACTCTTCTGTAGCATGAGAAATACGATATGCTACTGACGGGAATATATATATATATATACAAACTTTACTTTATCCCCTTCAATCTCTTTAGGTATCTATAACTACTAAACTTTTAAAAGGGGGAAAAGTATATTTAATAAGGGACTTACGAATACTTTACTAAAAAATATACTTATGATTACACTCCAGGCTAGTTTAATCTTTAGTGACATAATAATTAAAGGTTGAAAAGTCACATTTTATATTTATATTAATTAATTTACTACATGACAAAATATGAATTTGGGTTTCGAAACGGCGCACAAAATGACGCTATATAAATAATAATACGAAGATTTTAAATTTATATCTTTAAAAACATATTCTATAATTAAATGCACGCCATTTCAAAACATAGGCATAATTAATAATAATTAAAAATAAGTAAAAGAAAAGCAAAATATAACTGCATTGATTAAATTATATAGCAAAACATTAATTAACACAGAAATTTCGCAAAAGTATTTCATTTACAGAAAAAGTTACAATATTGAATTAATAAAGAAATTTACAAAAGTATTTCATTTTATAGAATTTAAAGATTATTTGGAAAACAATTTAGAAAGAAGTTTCAATAATATGGTTAGCTAACCTGTTTTTGAAGAAATAATGATTGTTTTTGAAATTCACACAGAGCTCTGCTATTTTAGTAATATTACGACAGTTGGAACGAAGGTGAGTTCTTTGGCGGCTTGTAGCATCTTCAATTTAGTTGGGAGACGATTTTAAAATGGTGTTGGATTGAAAGCAAGTCCCTTTTAGCAGCGTACGGCATCTTCGGCGTTCCATCACGGGAACAGCAGCAAAATTTTGCCTGACTTTAGCCGGACATGGTAAAATTAAACAATTTATAACTTGGATAGTAATAGCTCTTCAAAAGGAAGATGGAGTATATTTCCCGCTTAAAATAAGCCCTATTTATACATTTCGACTAAACTTTAACACCTTTTTGGAATTTCGTTTGCCTCGGGACCAATTGACTTTTAATTAAACAAAATAATATAATCCAATTTCTACAACAGATAACGTCTCCGAGGTGTTATATTTAATTTACTTAAAATTATTAAAATATATAAATCATAAAATTCGATTCAGTTTCATTAATTAAATTCCTTTTTAGGTGTTATAGAATGTTAAGGCTTAGCAGAAAGAACGGTATTCTGATTTAATGATTAAAATCTCTTGTTGCAAACAAAAATCAATCAGTAAACTAGATTTTACTTTTTACCCGGGGTGCGGTTACTAATTGATATCTTGTTTACACAAAATTCTCATTTTTAATTACAAACGGATGATTTTTTATTTTACTGAAATAAATAATTTTTAACATATTTGTTTTTACAATATTATTTGTTTATAAAAAAAAGCAAATTTGAAGAAAATACTTTAGTTTCAATTATATATGTAAAACATTAAATCAGAAAACCATTAAATATATTTTAAAGAAAATGTTTTACATTATATCTTTGTATTTAAACTCAAATATATATATATACGAATCATTTTGCCGTTATTCCAAGGTTTAAATTATCCATCCACATACGAATATAATAGCGAATATAATTAAGAATTGACTGAAAATTAATAAAACATTTTATAATAATTTATGAGCATTTCTCCGCTATAATTTTATCAAACCTGTCCAATTATAGCGTGTTTTCGTATGTACATGGATGATGCAATTCAAGCGGCCATTATAGCAAAGTTTTCCAGCTCGACTTATATATAACCTCTTACATATGACATTTTTACATTTAGGATAGGTTCGAAACTAGTTCAGACGAGTAGGTCATTAGGTTGATGGTGAAACGAAAGAGATTGGAAGGTTTACGTTTCATTATAAAAAAATAAGCTTATTTTTTTTACAAGCTTTTTTTTATTTTTGAAAACTTATGAAATATTTAACAAGTATATGTTTTTGTTTAAATATATTTGATTTTTAGAGAAAAAAAATTAACGTGGAAAATATGACATTATTAATCTTTGTTATTAGATTGGCTTTATTATTGTGTTTTTAATTGAAAGTTGACCCCCCCCACCCAATTTTAAAATTTTTATTCAACTATATGTATGTGTGTATTTTTCTTTATTTAATCATATTCTGCCAAAAACGTTTCCCCCAGTTTTTAAATTTTGTTAAATGATTAATATTTATACAATATAGAAATACATTTTGAAATAATATATTATTTATTATCTTATCACACATATTATTTTTAAAAAGTTTTATTCTATTGTTCAAGCCTAATATATCTAAAAGTTTTGTTTTCTGATGCAAACTGTTTTATTATTGCATTGTATTTTTATTTGTTTAAGGCTAAATATATTTAGCAGATTTTAAAACTTATTTGACTTTTTTATATCCAGGAGATAACTTGTAATTAGCACACAAAAAGGTAAACATCCTTATCTTGTAATTAGTAATTATCTGTTTGCAACTGTATCTCATTTATTTTAAAGTTCTTTTATTCTGATAATCAGTGGTTTTCTAGTAATTTTGAGTTAGGATACTCTGTCTAAAATCTCATAAATGAAATTCCTTCAGACATTTCATGGTTACAATGGAGTACCCCCTCCCCCCAGTGGAAATGGATGTGAAATCATTCAAGTGAAAGTACAGCAGAATTAGATTATATTTCAACTAACAGAAAATGTGAATTTCAATATTGTAATGTTCTAAGTGATTATCCATTAGTGGATGTAAAATGTGTTAATGCGGAACTAAAGATAAAAAATTATTAACAAAAGCAGTATTTGCAGTTGGTATTCCTAAGGTTTTGGAAACATTCCAATGAATTTAAATTAGAACTTGCAAATCATTTTAAAGTATTAATAGATTTTGAAAATGGTTAATATTTGAATGAAATCAATAGGAAGTTAACTGATTCACTAGTAAGAACTACAACAAAGATAGCTGGTACAAGACAACAGCAATTTTCTGCTGATACAAAACAATTTATGAAAAAAAGAAGCAATATGAAAATATATAAAAATGATCCATTAACGAGAATTGAAATTGTAAAATGGTGCAAACAAAGAGTTAATAATGGTATAAAAAATATAATTGTGAATTAGCAACGAAAACTATTGAAAAGAATAAATCTCAAAAGAATAAAACAGCATCTTTGAATTAGTAGTAAACTTATTTCTGCAATAAAAAAAAAAAAGATGAAACTATTATTTAAAAAAAAGAGATATTATGAAATGTGTGGAAGAGTTCTATGAAAAATTATAAAGCAATAAAGAAGAAAACAAAGTATCCCCTACAATTGTTATATCTTTTGAATTGGCCAGTGTTTTAAATGAAGTGAAACGCGCAACTAAACCTATGAAAAATGAAAAGCACTTTGTAATAATGCAATTATAATTGATATCTTAAGCAGATGAAGAAATAGAAAAATGCTGTCACACTTATATACCAAATGTCTAAATGGTAAAGATCTACTAAATGATTGGAAAAATACAGTAGTAGTTTTGATATTTGAAAAAGATGATAAAGAAGACACTGGAAATTACAGATTTGTCAGTCTTTTATCAGTTCTATATTACAATATAATGAGAACGTATCTATAGCTAGTTTTGGATTTTAAACAACCAAAAGAACAAGTAGAATTTAAAAATGGTTTCAACACAGTGGATCACATCTAAATAATGAGAGATGTTACAAAAAGAACTAATGAATATGAGTTGCCATTATGTTTTAGGTTGTGGATTATGAAAAGGCATTTGATTTTATAAACATTTCTAGTTATTAAAACTTGTATCTTCCAGATATAGATTCAAGAATATTGTCATATTCTGAAGAATATTTATCAAATTGCAACAATCTTGATTAAATTACATAGTTATCCTAAGAAGATTAACATTGAAATGGGTAGGCATTGTGACTCCATACTCCAAATATTTTACTGCAGTTTTACAATAAGTATTTGGTTGATTAATTAAAATGAGAAGCTAAGGGTTTAAAAGTAAATAGAGATTATTTAAGTCATCTAAATTTTGCAGATGATGCTACTGTTTAGCAAATAATGCTTCAGAGCTTCAGAAAATGTTGCAACAATTATCAGATCAAAGTAAAAAAAGTAGAACTAAAGATAAATGCTAATAAGTCTAAAATAATATTCAGTGGATTTTCTCACAAGAAGAAAATAAAGATTGATAAAGATGAATCAGAAGTTAACAATTACAAATATATCTTAGTCAAATTATTAGTACAAATGGAAATATGATTTATGAAATTAATCATAGAATTAAATTTAGATGGACTTTTGGTAGAATAACCTAATGTTAAAATATGCCTATATGTTTGAAAAGGAACACTTAACAGAAGAATAGCACAAAGACTTCAAAACTACTCAATAAAATAAGGCAAGATATATATTAGGAATAACAAGAAGGGGTCGAAAATGAAATACATGGATGAGACAAGAAATAAGTATTAAAAGTCTGAAATGGTGGATATATTGCTAGAGATGATAATAGATGCACAGCTGAAATCTTAAACTAGATCCTAAAATATTATAAATGACGTAGAAAGAAAATATATGTGATAGGGATGGATGAAATAAGGAAGTTTGCTGGTATGATATGAAGAGATGCTAGAAATCTCAAAAATTGGATTAAACTTGGAGAGACTTTCATATCTGCAGTGAATTGATAATAGCTGAAAATGATTCTCAATTTAATGACATTATTTCTGTTATCAAATAAATGACTTGTAAAAATTTAGAAGTTGTATTATTTTTTACCCATTCTTTTATTCTCTTGACTAATAATCATTATTTTAGATTTAGATTTATTGAGTTTCATTACAAACAGTATATATTTCATTTATTCTGCTAAGCTCTTTCTCAAGATCTGTAAGCACTACCATAATTGATTCAATGAAGTTTTCTATTCCTTTGAAGTTTTCTATTCCTTTTAATAAATAATCCTCATCAAAATAACATTCTTTTCTTGTACTTTTTCTGTTGTAAGATTATTTAACTTCAAAAATATATTTTAAACAAGCTCTTTCAAATATTTCAAAAATAAATTCATTTAGCCAAAATATCTTCCAAGTTCAGTGGAATAAACATATTCAACAATTCCTCATTATTGGGTTTGCATTTTTAGTAATTGTATCATTAGCAAATCATACTTTTTTAAAATATACATATATTGACTATTCATAATAATATTAATAATATTAACTGCATTTGTAACAAATTATTCTAAAATCCTTAGATTATTGTATCAGGTTTTTTCTTTACAGTAAAGGCAAACATAGTGCATCATGTGTTGTGGTTTTCCATTATCTTTGTGTATTTTAAAAAGTCATGATAAGAAATAATACTTTAGAGTGTCAAATAAAATAATCTTTCTTTTTTCCTCATAAATTTCACCTCATTTTATTAATAAAAGATTCCAAAAATATGATTGCTAATGCAAGTGATAATTAAAATACATTTTTTTAGTTGGACATTTTTATTTGTTTTATGGATTTCAAAAGCTCATTCAAAACAGTTTTTTCTTCTTCTTTTTTAAGAATATTATATTAATTAAGTCTTATTTTATGAATTAATTTAATGAAACAATGAGTTTTATAGTTCAATAAAATGTATCTAGTTTATCTTTTTTTTTTTTTAAAAAAAAGAGATCTATTTAATTGGAATGGTTTTTGACATTTGAAATATAAATCAACATTTTAAAAGAAAATAATAATGGTAATATCTTAATAATTGATGGGAAATTTTTCTTTTATAAAAAAAATAAATAATAAAAACTTAATTATAAGATTTATGAAATAATTTTTTTTATTCAATAACATAAATTTTTATTGCAGAATCTTATATATATTTTCTTTGCAATCTAAGGAATATTTTAATGAAAGTTATTTTTGAATTAATCATGCTTAAAAATTGAATTTTTTTTATTAAAATTGTAAGAATGCAAAAAACATTAAAAAACAAAAAAAAATCAAAGCGTTGGTGGTCGAGAGGTCAGCACAGCTGCCTTGCAAGCAGTTGTCCTGGATTAGCGGATTCGCTACCTGGTCGATGCTATGACACATGGAAAAAAAATAAAAATACAAAAACTAATTGTTTTTGTTTGTAAAAAATAATTTTGCACAATCTCAATAAATCTTATTTTAATTTCTGATTATATTTCTGTTAAATGTAATGTCACAGTTTATTTGTAGATTAGCTTTAAGTTTTAAATTTAAATTTTAGATTTATAAGAAAAGTTTTTAACAAGTGCAAATAGTCATTTATTAAATTAAAACACTTAATTTTTTTTTTCTATGGAGTTTCATAAATTCACTGCATTAAACATTTGTATCAATAATGTATACAGATCTCTTTACATAGTTAAACATTCTCCCAAGTTAAATTTGATTTAAATCTGATTTTCATTCAAGCTCATGATGGTGCAGAATAGGATTTTTTTTTTTTTTTTTAAACAAATGAAAATAAGCATTATAGTATAAGAGCAGTTCATATAGCATCAAACAACAACTTAATGTATACATTACTGTTTTTAAAAAAAATTTGCACATAATATATATAATATATTCTGGGATTATTTTACATATGTCCAGATTTATTGAAGTTGGGATTATGTAAATAAAGGATTGTCTGTTATATATTTTTTTCTACTTTTTATGATTGTTTTTCACAAGCAAACATTTCTGGTAAAATTATTATATCTAAATTGTTCTTGTATAAAGAGTACTATAATTTTTTTAAAAAGATTAACACACATAGTTTATTTGGACACTTAAAATGTATAATTTTTTTTTTAATGAGAATAATTCTGATTACTGTTTTATATGCTTATTGGTTCAAATATAAAATAATTTTTCCAAATTATCTTGAATATTGAAAATTCATGTGAAAATGATGGGTACTATTTCATTGAATATTACAGGAAATATTATAATTTTATTATTATGGTGGAAATAAATATAAAGAGATAAAAATTATTCAGATAATATATTTTATATTTGCTATCTTATTTTCAGCAGACTTGCTGTAAGGAAATCATCTGTAAATTAAAAAAAAATCTATTGTCCACTTTTCTGAATCTTAAATTGAATTGTAAATAATCAATTCCCATTTCCCTGCATATAGTCTCTGCACTTTTTAGTCTTTATCTATTAGCTATAGCTTCTATAACCTCATTTTCCATTTTAACAATCTATTTCATCTTTTTTTATTAACCCAGAAAGGTAGCTGTTTATTTTTATTATTTAAATTACTTGGGTATGTGTTAAACACCTTTTTACAACTATTCTGATCAGCACTTGATACTAAAAGAAAATATGCCTATGTGTTTGAAAAGGATGGTTTTTAATAAATGTGTTTTGCCAGTTCTTACTTATAGATCTGAAACTTGGACACTTAATAAAAGAACAATACAGAGACTTCAGACCTCTCAAAGAAGTATGGAGAGATGCATGGTCATTGAGTCTTTTCTCTACTATATTCTAAGTCAACTATATTTTCTTTATTAACTTTCACCTGCATTAAAATTTCTTTAAAGATATTTATCTCATCTTATTTGTTAAACATTTCAGTTTGCTGTTAATCTTTCCTAATATATTTCTGCCTGCATCTAACAATATTTTTTTTAATTTCTTCTTTTTTTCCCATATGTCATGCCATCGGCTGGGAGGCGAACCCGCAACAACCGTCTGCAACCAACTGCTTGAAGGCGGCTGCACTGACCTCTCGGCTAACAACGCTTGAATAAAGTTTCTAAACAGAAACCTATGTATTTGAAGGATGCCACTCAGAAAAAATTAATGAAGAGATTTATAATCATTTTAAACATCACATGATCACCATTTCTTATGCTTGCTCATAACTTGTTAAAACAGGCAAAACTCTCCATACAGTAGTGCCACTTAGTGCAAGCTAGAATAATCAGTGGATACCAGAAGGCTTGTGCATAAAATCCCTTTCTAGTACCTATTCATCAAATATCCCCAGACTGGTTTTTGGCTTGTGGCCTTTTTCAGTGAAGAGCCTTGAATCTGAGAGCACTTCACCTAGATCAATGTATGCCAGAAGGCTTGTGCATAAAATCTTTTAGTGCCTAGTCATTCAATATTCCCAGACTAGTTTCTGGCTTGTGGCCTTCATCAGTGAGGAGCCTTGATCTGAGAGCACTGCACCTAGATCAATGGATGTCAGAAGGCTTGTGCATAAAATTTCTATCTAGTGCCCCCAGACTGGTTTCTGGCTTGTGGCCTTTAGCCTTGATTTGAGAGCACTGCACCTAGATCAGTGGATGTCAGAAGGCTTGTGCATAAAATTCCTATCTAGTGCCTACTCATCCAATATCCCCAGACTGGTTTCTGGCTTGTGGCCTTCGCCAATGAGGAGCCTTGGATCTGAGAGCACTGCACCTAGATCTTAGGATAAAATGTAATCCTCCAGCAGCCATCTTTTATCTCTACTTGGCACTATTGTATAGAGAGTTCATTTTAAACATTGATAATAAATTTCTATATTTATTTCTGTATGTTTCATTTTTTAATTTTAAAAATGAAAATCCTTAGAAATTTTCTATAAATTACATTTGAACTCAAATTATACACATCTTTCAGAAGCATTTAATAGTGGTGGTAGTTTTTTTCCATTACATTTAATTTTTACTAAATCCTCATTGGTGATGGTGGTGGTGGTGGTGGGGGGGGGGGTAACAAATTTAACATTTAAAATGGAAAATTTTTAAGGAGATCATATAAATGGATAACTATTTTCTTTAATAGAATTCATGATTATATTCTATTTATTTTAAGAAAAGATGAAATGAAAAAAAAACACATCTCTCAATGGAATTAATCACGATAATTTCTGTTTTTCTTCAGGGAAAGGATGACTTAGTAATGATTACAATGATGATGTTGCTAACAATAAATATTTAGTAAACTTGATAAAATTTAATTTTACATTTATTAATAAAAAAATATATACATATAGCTGCAAAAACAATTTTATGAACCATGAGAAAATTTGAATTCTCAAAAAGAGACTTATGAGGTTGAGATACAATTTTTGTATCAGATTGTGATTTTAGATGTAGCGTAACGGCAAGCAATTTTCAATATTTATGATTACTTAGTATATAAAGCAATCTGTTTTTATAGTTCATGAAACCATAGTGTGAAACTGGTGATCTGTTGGACATTTCATGAAAAGGTAGACAAAAATTATGGACAAAATTAAGCAATCTTATAATGTTTATAGAATAGAACTGCTGAAGTAAAGAAAAGAATTAGCTGTTTCGTTTTTTTTTTTAAACTGGTCTGAATTAGATGTCAATTGATTTAAAAATATCAAACATTTTAAAGTAAGTTTTTAAGCCATGTGAATTTTATGTTTATTTTTATTACCTAAATAAAAAAATTTTTTTTGACCATAAATGGTCTTCTACCACATTAAAAATTTTTAAAATTAATGTATACCTAATTCTGTTTTTACATGATAGATTGCTTCCCGAAAATTACATAGAAAAGAAATTCGTGTAAAAAATTACATTGTATATATGAAAAATAAGAGATTAGTTCCAGATCTAAGAAATCAATGAGAATAATTAAGCTATATGAAAATTTTTGTTAGAATGTTATATTTTTTGTGTGCCATCAAATTTTACTTCATACACATTGCACATAATTAAAAAATTAGTTATAGGTATATAAATTTCATTTGAAAAATAAAAAAAATTTGAAAGTGATAACACGATGAAGAGCACTTGTTGGTTTCTCTACACAAGCCACTGAAGACTGTAAAGTTCAGAGTGTGTCATCATTTCCATGTTATAAATAAAAAAATTGAAATAATGATTATTAATGTAATTTATCTGAATTTATTACTTTTATTTCATTTAACTTAATTTTTTTTTTTTTTAATTTCATAACTAACACATTCAAAAAGAGAAATTGAAAATGCCCAAACTGTACATTTATCAAAAGTACGGGTGTCACTTTCTGACAATAAACGCATAAGTTTGCACATGATTGGAATACTATTGATATCACTAAAGTTTATAATGGTATAACTTATTATTTATTGATTTTTGGCAAAATTACTAAAATAAATTTAAGCAAATTAATCAATTAAATTTAAACAAAAATACATTTTTTTTAACATCAACACCCACAAGGAAGTTTTTTGAAAAAAAACAAAAAACAAATGTTAAAATGCAAATGAAGCAGCAATACGAAAAAGGTACTTTCCTTTCAAAAACAAAATGTCAAAAACATTACAATACAGACAAACCCACAAGGAAGTTTTTTGAAAAAAAACAACAACAAATGTTAAAATGCAAATGAAGCAGCAATACGAAAAAGGTACTTTCCTTTCAAAAACAAAATGTCAAAAACATTACAATACAGACAAACAAATTTCCCCATTTGCAGTAATATTGCCGAAAAAGGGATTTTTGTGCTTAAAATAATGGGAAATAAAGAGGTAAAACTTTTTTTAAAATTAAATAATAACAATCCTGATTTTTTTTTTTAGTTTTGTAACATAATTGTGACAAAATTGTAAATAAACATCAAATTAAAAACATTTACAGTCTTCTAAAAAGGGAAATAAATTATTTTATATCATTTGCATGAAATTATTTAGAATTAAAAAAAAAAAGTTTAATAATAAGGATTTAAGACAATCTAAGAATTACTTTTAGAACATAAGATAATGTTTTTTTCTTACTAATCATATTATTTTATAACAACTCGTGTATATGAATTTTATTTCTTTAAAATAGTAACAAAATTAATTGATTATAAACATTGTTAAATCATGACTTGTTTTTTTTTTTTTTTGAACACATGACAAATCATTATTTAAAATAACGTTAAAGTAATGGACTATAGAAAATTAATATCCATTATAAATGCAATGAAAAACAAGTATAATGATTAGTGCATGAATTAGCTGTGCTTATGAACTGGGGTTAGAGTCAGAGGTCATAAAGCATTTATAGAAATTCTTTTTTTTAGATAGCCAATTCATATTCAGTTTAGGCAGTCATCCAATATTGATTAGTAAATAGTTATATAATTATTGTAGTCAGATGTGATGCAAATCTTTTTTTATTTTGGATATATCATAAATGAAAGCACTGATGTCTTGCAAAGACATTGGATGAAAATTAGTTAAGTATATTTATATTCTAATTCTATAATCAAAACATAATGTTATTTATATGCTGTATTATGAATGAATTGTAATATAGAGATTTAGCATCAATAACACCATTTTATTTTCAGTTGATATAATTTTAATGATACCACTGTCCCGTGACATCATCAGTCTTAAATAAATGGTGGTTGAGTTTAAAGAAAAAGATTTAAATTTTTAAAAAAAAAAAAACCATTGTAGCAAATAGTTAATTGTAAGTCAAAATAATTAGTACAAATTGATGATGATCGCTATGACAAATCATTGCATAAAGATTTTTCATTAACCCGGTAACAGTATAACAGTAATCCAGACCAAACATATCCACTCACCTTAAATTCTGAAAGCTTATTGATTAAAATTTTGATAACATAAGTTTCATGATAGGAAAGCTTATGGAATACAAGATGGGCAAACTATAATTTTATATTAAGTAAACTTCTGTTTTGGAGAATAATTTATCATTTGTTTGTAAATGGTATTTTACAAATAAAAGTTTAATATGCAATTTACTATCATCTGTTTTTAATTGTAATAATTGCTAGTTAATATATATATATTTAAAAAAAATATTATGAAAGTAACTAATAAACCTGATGTCCAAATTAGATTTTCATAAATAAATTTGGCTAAATTTTTATAGGAAAAGCATTTTATTTTATATTAAAACTGAGCTTTTTTTAAAAAAAAAATTGTATTTTCAGGTTAGTTGTGCCATAAATAAAATAGAATTGACAATGATGAAAGCAAGAATATATGAGTCCATAGAGATGTTCTTACAAGAGACTCACCCTATTTTGGTAGATGAAAATGGAGTTATTAGGTATCAGCATTAACTCAGTGGAACAGCAAATAAAATTAAAAATTTAATATTCTTTTGAAAATTTTATTACTCAGACAATTATTTAAAATTAATCATATGTAATCAATTAAGTCAAAAATAATAACTTGCATTAATTACATTTCTTACTTTTTGAATATAAAGATTTTAAAATTTGGCTAGAAATATTTATTTTATTGTCATTAATAAATGTATATATGTTTTTTAAAAAAATGAATATAAAAGTTTTAATTTAATTATGTCTCTCTAGTGAATGGCTTAGATTTTTCTTTAGAAGGAAATACATAACACAAACAGACATTATAAAATCAAAATGTTTTTAAAAAAAGTATTTGACATTATTGTCTAGTAATCAATTATAAATTTTTATTTTAAGATAAATTTTATTCATCATTGTTGATAATAATAAATAGTTTAAATATAATAAAATGAAAAATGACCACCTTAAAAAGTAATAATATGAAAAGTCATTCTAAAATTTGCTGCATACTTGCAAAATTTTGTTGTCATGAAAGCCATCATTAATTTTATAATTGAAATTGATAAAAAGCTACAGCATGAGAAGTTGTTTGAAAAATTTTTAGATTGTAATTTTAAATTTATTATACCTTAAATACTTATTAATGTTAAATTTTAAATAGATCAAAAATTAATCATTATTTTGGCATTTTTTTTTTTTTTTTACTATTTAAATGTCATATTTATTTCTAACTTTTTACTCATTAGGTTCATTGTCTGAATAAGTATTTCATCTACAAATGTACTGCTGTTTTACTTGATTTTGAATTCTAGAAAAAATTGTTAATATGTATCTAACTATTGAAAATTAATGAATTAATGGTTTTCTGCTATTCTGTTGCATAACTTGTTTTTAATGATTATGCATTAAAAATATAATTTATAGAGGGCATGGCACACGAAACTAAGAAGACTCGCACATCAGCTCAAGAAGAAGTTCAAAGTATTGTAAGAAAAATTTTAAAAGATTTCATTTCAATTATTCTAGGACCCAAGATTAAGTTACAATCTTGTAGCAGAGCGTTTACTAGTTTTTAATTTGTTTATTAAGTGTCCAAAATTGATGAAGTTCTACGGAGAAGGTTTTATAACCTTCCCAAGATGGGTGCTGGCTGTCAAAATCAGAATAAGCAAGCATTCAGTAGTATTAAACTTAATGACATATTGAGAAGTGATCAAGTAATTCCGGAAGTATTTAAAAAATCTAAATCAATTAAAAATAGTTCAGAAAGATGTTTAGAGGTAAAAGAACTAAAAGAAGTTCAGAAAAAAAATGAAATTTGAGGGAAATAAAAAAACTGTTTTAAAGAAAAATTCAAACGGTACCAAAAATACAGTAGATATTGGGCTAAAGATCAATGAAAACATTGAGATACAGCAAATTAAAGTTGATACAATGAAACATAAGCTAACTATTAATGATAATGATACTGCCAAGTTTCATGGAAATCTATCAGAAAATAAAGTTGTGGGCGGGTCCGTCACAAAACTACTAAAATCTAAAACAATAATTAAAAATCACGGGAATTTTGTCACAAGAGAGGGCGCTGTGACCCAAATTCATGATATAGAAGCAGAACTGGAACGAAACAGACAAATATCACCAAAGAGACTCTACATTGATCATTACAAGAATAAATACTGAAGGACAAACTAAAACCTCATGAAAAGTATACAAAGTAATTATCTAGACAACACCATGACAATTAAAAGCCAAAGCTTGGAAAAAAATAGGGAAAAAGTTACAGAAAGCTCAGAAGTATCCAGTTGGACCTGCTGGTGAGAGCAATAATGCAGAACTAACACTTCCAACGTTTACAGAAAAGTTAAAAAAGGATACTAAGACTTCCAAATGGCAAGGTTTCAAAACCTCATATGCCAATGGCTTTCAAATGGAGCAGGGGATTATGGGCCTTGAGACAAAGCTAGAGCTAGTGGTCAGAGGTCATGAAAACAATTGAACAATGCAAAGTATGGGAAAACTAGTCATGCTGGCATCTCCCATGAGAATAAATTTGAGAATGGCTTAATATATCATAATGTTGAGTCAAGTACGAACAATTCTAATCAGGATAGAAATAATTTAATTCCAGAAGACTTTCAATCAGTCAATGATGAATTTAATAATAGAATTCCTCAGAAATTGATTAATTCCTTTCTTAGCTTCCAGAATCAGTATACTTTAACATTAAGCACAACGAATAAAAAATGTGAACTTTTCATATTTCCAATAAATGAGCTATTTGTCTTAATCAAGGACTTAAATATCATTGATTCAATAAGAAGGGTTTACTATCACCCTAACAAAAAATATGTCACACTAGAATTTGAGAACACTTTAAGCCAAAGAAAGATTCAAAAGATCTCAAATGTTTCTAGATGGAAAATATTTAGTGAAAATTGACCTGGAAAGACCAAGATTGATAACAGGTATGGTGCGGAATTGTCATTTGGCATTTGGAAAAGATGAATTGCAGGGACTATTAGTACAGTTTGGCTCTATTGAACGGTTCACTTTCCTAATGGAAAGAAGAGCAGGGATTCAGCTGCCATCCAATAACGCAATATTTACATTGAGGCTGACTAAAGGTATCAGTCCACTGGATATACCATCTATTTTTGAGCAGAATAAAAGCCCAATATACATAGTAATTCGAGGAATTCAACCACAGTGTTATGGATGTGGAGACACTGGCTTTTTAATTAGGGCCTGTCCAAAAAGAGTATGCACAGAATGTGAGGAAAGCTATAGTGGATTTCACAAATATACAATAACATCAAGCGATCCTTCACTTATAAATCAACAATTAGAACTAAAATCACAAGAATCTCATTTAAAAGATAAAGTGAAAACAAATAAGCTACATTATAAGGAAAACCAAGAATCCTTGCACAGTAGATTTGAAGAGGGGACAAATGCAGGTGAAGCTAGAGAGATACAGCCAAAGAGATAAAGAAATAATCAGCACAGGCAGAACTGACCAACTCCGAATCAATAGAATCTGAAGGCACATTAGAAAAAATAGGTCAATTAAAAGAAGCTAACATGTTCAGTGATACAGAACTGAGAATGGTTCAACTCAAATGGGTAAAATGACACAAGGTGCAATTTTCAAGAGAAAAAATAAGAATGGCTCTGGCTCGCAAACCGATGAGTATAGTGTTGTGGGCTCAAACATTGAGCTGTGTGGTGAGCAAGAAAAGAAAACTGAGGGTCTCTCAAGGATAAAGAGAAAAAGGAAAATAAGACAGAAGAAGTTCGCTCAACAGGAGTCAGGGGATGAGATGGAAACTGAATCAGAAGGTCAGATAGTCAATGACCCAGAGGTAATGGAACATGATATTTTAGCTCATCCCATGATCTTCAAATGTATTGTTGAATCTAAAGGGGCATGTCTTTTTTGGAAGGGGCATGTATGTAGCAACAGTGAAGTAGGGCAGATAATTTCAGAAGAGGCAGATAATCCAGAGGAAAAAATCAATTACATAGAAGAGCAATGGAATGATGAGGCTTGTAGTGACAGGTCCGGAAGCAGGCAAGGTGAAGTAGTGCAGGGTATCATAGAAAAGTCTGATAATCCAGTTGAAGAATTTGATAATGTAGAAGAGCAATGGAGCGATGAGGCTCATAGTGACAGTTCTGGTAGCGAGGAAGTAGATGGCTATCCAAAGGAAATGCAGCAACAAATTAGTACTAGTCCTGTGTGTACTGATGAAACAGAAGAAATCACAGATGATGAAGAAATACGCTCACAAGAGGAAAATTTTGAAGAAAACTCAGAACAGGAATGCAATAGAAATTCAGAAACGGATTAAAGTATAAATTCCATAGATGCGGTTTATACAAAAACATGGCAACATAGATGAAGTTTTAAGGATCTGTGAATTAAAGGACTTGGCAATTCAAAGACTCTTATGAATCAATGGAGAAGACTAGGGTTATTGACTGTAGTATGATCTAAAGATTTCTTTTAAACAAATGTATTTACATCTTGTAGTGGGTGATCAGTCACCTGCATATTTTTTTCCTTAATAAAAATAAAATATATAAATTATATAATATTATATAATTAGTATAATATCATTTATAATAGGTTTATTGTAATAGAAAATAACATTTTTTTACTTCTTTTTTTTCTTCCTCGTTTTTGCAATTTTGTTAAGTAATTTTATTATTGTACAAATGTGTGCTTTAATATGAAAGTCCAGTGATTGTTATATATTTGAAAATGTAATATTTATCATGTGATTCAAAATTGACTATTTAATATTGTTTTGTGTATATTCTTTAAACTTAGTAAAGAAGATTAAAAATGAAATGAATACTATTTATAATAAAGAAACTTAGAATAACTTTTTTTTTTACTTAATTATATATAAAATTCATCTGTAGATTGTGATTTTTAAAAAGTTCAAATTGCAATTATGGTTTTACTTATATGAAAATATTTTGAATTAAAAAAAAAATCTAGATCCAGTAAATTATATAGGTGAATATAAGAACCTTCAGTATTTTCTTTAACTATTTAATGATGTACCTAAAATTATGCAAATCATTATGCACAGTGAATAGTTCCAGCATTGCAGTCATTTGATAATTAAAACTATGTATACCTGATATGTTATGTAATCATTAATTTATTATAATTATTTTAAAAGATTAAATAATTTAAGCATTATTTTATTAATGAACATATTTTTTAAATAATTAATTTGCTTTTTCATCTATTTTCTAAATCCACTTTCCGCTTATCCACCAAATTTATTTTTATATATTGAAGATCAGTATTTGGTTAAAATTAATAAAAATAATTAATATGACCAATTACAAATATCCACATACATATATAAGTTTGGATCTCAACTTTGATTATTTACCTATTTAACAATATATTGAAATTTGGATTTTAAAGTGAACCTACCAAAATATGCCTGTTAATTTTTTTTGAAATATTTGTAATTAATAAATAGAAATTGATTAAAATATTAATCTTATTCAACAAAACAATACTATGTATTACCTTTTCAAAATGTCTGATTATAAAAACCTGTTGCTTATTTGGTTCTGTTTTTTTTTACTCATTTTAAGATAAAATGTTAATAAGCTAAACAAAATTATTTACAATTGTATATATAAAATAGCAGTAATTCTAGGACTAATCCCAATATAAAAGCAGGTCAATGGTGAAGAAAAACATATCAAATAAAAGGGATTTTTAAAAGTAAAGTTAGAATTAGAATTTTAATAATGTAGCAGTTTTAATAAAGGAAACAATTTGTTTTCCATTGATAATAACCAAAAATTTCAATATTTTTGTTTTAAGAATGTAATAGAATCTCAAACAATTAAGATGAGAGAAACAGCATTGGGAGATTTGTCATTGAGTTTTTAAGTAACATAGGAAGATATTCATTGTAATAAATTATTAATATGTTGTTGTTTGTTTAACTAATTTGATTTCTGTATGAAACAGTTATGAACCTAAAATAAGAATAGTCTGAAAAATAGTCTGAGTAAAAAGGTTAATTAGTGCTATTTGAAAATAAAATCAGGATAGGAGAAAGTCAGATTTGTAGATCTATATTTTTTTGATAATGATTGTATGTAAATTATTATATGCACCTATTCTATCAAATATTTTTAGAAATTTATTTTAAATAAAATTAAAAAAAATTTATTATATATTTTCACCAATTTTGAAATCTTACACATTTTTTTCTCTTTTGTTTAGCTGCAGCTGAAGGCAAGGGACAATCTGCAGAAGAATTTTTTCAGAAGGTACTTTGAGTTTATTTTACATTTCAAAATTCAGTATTTGGAATTTATTTTTAATTTTGATAAAATTAAAAATATGCAAATATGCTCCTAAAGGAAATGATTTTGTTTTCTATTAATACATTCATCCATAAATATAAGATAAAAATTAAACATTGATAATCTAGTAGTCTTGATTTCTTTTTTGCCTGATCAAAAGAGTTATGTAATAATTATTCAAGATTACAAGATTAACGCTCTCGTTTTGGTTCTTGGCTATTGGAAATGTAAACAGATATTAAATACTAACAATAACTTATTTTTTTAATATGTATTAAATATATGTTAATAAACATTAAAAATGTATTCTTATAATCAAAAGTTAAACATTAGTAACCAAAAAATATATATAAAAATGATTAAAGTTTATTTATTTTTTTCTTTATTAGTTTGAAGAAAAAATTAAATTCTTGATTTACTAAAGGAGTTTTATCTTGTAGTTCAAGATTGCAAACTAAACAAAAAATATATATATAAAGCATGCTTATTTCAATCAAGTTTATCAATTTTTTATTAGACTATGATCCTTTTTTATTTATTTTTAAAATGGGAATTAATTCTATCTTAATGTAATGAAGTCTGATGCCATAGAAATTTGAAATTAGCCTGCTTTCTGATTAAAGGAGTTCTTAAATTATTGATGTTTAATTTATAATTTTCGGTTGTAAAATTTTTTGGATGTAACCTAATTAAATATACATAAATTTAGTTAAAACATTTGAAAATTTTTCTTAATACTTCCTTTCTCTCCACTGACTTTAATTTTTTATTTTTTTTTTTACCAGTTATTGATATCCAAAAGTCAGATTCTCTAAAAATTTAGTCTTATTAGTTAACTAGCTTGACTTCCACATAAACCATATTGAATTTTTTATGCATTAGATTGAAGGTGCAATAATTTCAGATTACGTAATGCAAGATAAAATATATTGCTGTAAATTTAATATTCACAATAGAACAAAGAAAGTAAGGTCATTATCATAAATTAAAAATTTAAATCATAATTTGTGAATTATGATAGATAAGTTTTAAAAGAGACATTTTAGTATCAGGTTTATTCTATTGTAAAATTAAAATGTATATAAAAAGTCTTATATATCATAGTTCTTTTGTTATTTCATCTCTTATGTAAAACTTACTAGTATTCAAACTTATGTGAAAGCTATCATTTCTTCCCTACAAAACAACAAAGTAAATGTTAGACCATATATAATTTATTTTCACATACTTATTAAAAATAAAATTGTTAAATTATGTGAAAATGAAAATACATCTTCAACAGTTTGTGTAAAATTTATTATGGTCATATACATATATAGTGCAATTATTTGCACAAACTGCCAACTAACAATAGTAATGTTATTATTTTGTCTTCCATAAAAATTACATGTTTTTAGCATATGTTTGTATCTGATTTTGTACTATCTATGTACTGCATGGCAAGACAGAAAATAACAAGGGGGAAAACTAATCAATACAAAATACTTATATAATTATTACTTTTTGCCTGAAGATATGTGATGATGTGATAATATGTTGGACTATTTTCATCATCTATCATTAAATGTCGAATGTCTAAAAAAATTTAAACTTTATTTAAACTTTTCCCATAACACCCAAGTTAGTAGATAATACAGATTAATAGATTACACATTTCAAGTGGTATTATTCTCTGCTCTTCTCCAAGTATTGCTGACCTGACCAATGATAATGCTAGCATAGGAGTCAAACTTACTCCTTTAGTTTAAGGCAATGCTTTTAACTAACGGTTAAAGGCAACAATCAGTAGAAATTTCATATACTTATCTTTGTAGGTCGATTCAACTCCTTCTGATTCCTCCACTTCTTTTTTTTTTTTAAATAATTTTTTTTTAAGAGCATGATTAATTAGAGGCTTCCAGATATGTATTGCCACACCCTTTGTCATATGAACAGCTTCTTTGAATTTCCTCTCCATCAAATATTTCCTGTTTTCCCAATCTAACATATACATTAGTACTCACATTGTTTGCTACTATAGACACGTCTCTTTTTTCTTTTCTAATAATTAGTTTGTTGTTCTGTGGTATTTCATAGATGTAGATTTTGTTAGCAATTCAAGTTTAGGCTTTGTAGAAGTTAGAATTCTTTTGAGTATGGTATGGTATTTGGAAAACTGTTCTAATTTTATATTGATTGCAAATTTTTTTTAAAATTTATCTGCTATACTTGATTTTATAGATACACTAAAGTACAACTGATGGATAACAATTCTTCATGAGAGTTTGTTCTATGTTGATCTTTTCTTTTTCCAAATCACTGGTTTCTGAACAAACTTCCTTTGCTCTGTTCCATAGTGATAGTATAATTCCATGTTTTGTGCTTCTGGTGTAATTGGATGTATATGCTAAATATTTTGTTGGTATTTTATAAACTTGTTTGACTTTGCCATGAGGGAATCATGTTACAAGAACATCTAAGCATGCCAATTTTTGTTCTTCTTCTGATTCCGTTGTGAAATTTAATTGAAGGAGATATGTTGTTGATGTGCATCCAGAATATGGCTGTGAAACAAATATATCATCAACACAGAGAAGCCAAACATTAAGTGGAAATGGAGTAATATTTATGGCTGTGGTTTCAAATTCTTTCATGTAAATGTTACTAAGCAAGGATGACAGTGAGGAGTCCATGATTATGCCTTTATTTTGTTGGAAGAATTCTGAGTTGTATTAAAAGTATCGTGTTATGCCGAATAAGTGCTCTGGTTTGTAGTCTAGTATCATTATATAACCTTTTCCATAACATTATACAATGCTTCATCATGTGATACATTTCTAAATAAACTTTTCACATCAAAGCTGATCAATATGTTAGTTCTTTCAATTTTCATGTTTTTGATTAATTCTATACAGTGTTTAGAATCCATGGCAAAGAACTGTGTCCCATGTGTTAAAGAACAAAGAATTTTGAGAAGAAATCTTGATGACAAGTTATGACATGAATTTCTAGAACTAACATTAGGTCTTAATGGAACATTATCTTTATGGATTGTGGGTAATCCATAGAGGTGAGGAGTTTTTTTGAAATATGATGTTAATTTCCTTTTTTCTGAATCACTCACTAAAATACCTATTGTGTTGTCTGATTAATACTTGTAACTTTACTCCTGTACTTGTAATTGGATTTTTGCCATTTTTTTTTTTTTTTGTATTAGCCTGCTGTGAGGAATTCTCATATTTTATCATAATCAGTTGTATCTATTATAACTGAAGTGTTATGATTGTTAGATGGGAAAATGATTGTAGATATATCTTGTTTGAAAGATTTAATAGCTATTCTCTCATCACATGAAATGTTTGATTTATGTTTTTGATGTCTCTCAAATGGTCTTTTAATTCTCCAGAATAATTCTACTGTTTATTTTAGAAGCAATTTTTGGGTGGCTTTCTCAGTGGCGAAGTTTAAATATCTTTTCCAAGAACAAACAATTTAGAATCTGTACGTTGTTTAGAGTCAAGATTTTTAATTGAAGATTTTTGACAAAGTTGATAAATGGTTTTTTTTCAGTATAACTTTTGTTATGCCTATGTAGATTTACAAGCTTTTTCTTTTGACAGTCTTTACTTTTCCATGTAATTTAAAATATGATCTTTTTACTGCTTGACAACCTCTTGTGAAGTCTTCATCAGTAAGTTTATTTCTTAGAAAACATTCCACATTTTTAATAGAATACAAGGTTTGATATTGGAAAACCTTTGAATGTTTATTCTTTCTCTTAATATGATTTCATTTGCTCTTTGAATAATCCCCGCAGCTTTCTTGAAATTAATCAGAGATTTTAATTGCAAACCCATAGAAATAATCCTTTTAAATTTACATAGGAAAGTTTAATGATTTTGTACTTAAATCAGTTTTAGACATGATTTCTCATCAAGATCTTAAATTTAACATAGCATTAGGTTTATACTGAGTACTTATTGTTTGCCTAAATATTTATGATAGTATTTTAGATGTGATGATATGTTGGGACTATTTTTATTATCTATTATTAAATGTTAAATGTCTAGAAAATTTTAAATTTTATTTGAACTTTTTTAAATACAAACAACTGCTCTTAGTAATAACACACAAGTTAATAAATAAACACAGGTTAGTAAATTACACAGTGTTTCGAATGGTATTCTTCCTTTTTTGGGGTGTTGCTGGCCTGACCAAAGACAATGCTAATATAGGGGTCGAAGTTGAAATAAACTTACTGATGAAGACTTCACAAGTGTTTGTCAAGCGATGAGAAGATCATATTCAAAATTACATGGAAAAAATAAAAGAATGTCAAAAGAAAAAGCTTGTAAATTTACATGGGCAGATCAAAAACCATACTGTAACAAACAATCTATCAAATTCATCAGGTAAAATTTTTTTAGCTCTAAACATCTCACAGATGCTGAATTATCTGTTCTTGGAAGAGCCTTAAACTTCGCCATTCCTCCACCTACTGTCCTATTACTAGATATAATGGCAACAACTGAAGTAGTCACCCAAAATGTGCCTCTAGAAGCAGCAGCAGAATTACATTGGGGAGTTAAAAAGAACACTTGAGGGATATCAGAAACAAAAATCAAACATTTCATGCTATGAGAAGAAAGGTATTAAATATCTCAACAAGATACATCTGTAATTCTCCCTCCTAATAAAAGTAACACTACAATTGTATTGGATATAACTGATTATGATAACAAAATACAAGAACTTACAGAAGGCTGTTGCAAAAAGTCTAATTGCAAGTATAGAAGTAAAAATTATAAGTATTATTCCAGAAACACCATAGGTATTTCAGTGATTCAGAAAAAAAAGAAACTAATATCATATTTCAGAAAAATTCCTCATCTTTATGAACTACATAAAATTTATAAAGAATATTCCATTAAAATGTATTTTTAATTCTAGAAATTCACCATGCCACAATATCAAGATTTCTTCTCAAAATTCTTAATGGTTTAATATATGGGACAAAGTCCTTTGTCAGAGATTCTTAAGCACTTTGTAGAATTAATCATGAACATGGAAATTGAAAGAACTGACATATTAGTAAGTTTAAGTGTGAAAAGTTTATTTTTAAATGTACCATGTGATGAAGCATTGTATATTGTAAGGAAAAAATTATATGATAATAGACTACAAACCTGAACAACTTTACCTATCGATGGTATAATGGAACTATTAACAGTCTGCATAACAACATACTTTCAATTCAATTCAAAATTCTTCCAACAAAATGAAGCAATGGCCATGGACTCACCATTGTTATCTTTGCTTAGCAACATTTACATAGAAGAATTTGAAACACAGACATAAATACTATTCCATTTCCACCTAGTTTAGCTTCACTATGTTGATGATACATTTGTTGTATGGCCACATGGTGAAGCACAGTTACCGACATTCTGGACACATATCAACAACATATTCCCTTCAACTAAATTCACAATGGAATCGGAACAAAAATTGGCATTTTGAGATGTTCTTGTGACAAGATTCTCTCATGACAAAGTCAAAACAACAATTTATAGAACACAAACACACACCAGTGAGTACTTAACATTTACATCCAATCATATCAGAAGCACAAAACTTGGAAATATATTATCTTTATGGAACAAAGGAAAGAGTGTTAGTTTGAAAAGCTGTGATTTGGAAAAAGAAAAGATCTACATAAAATAAACTCTCATGAAGAATGGTTATACTTCAGCTGTCATTAAGAACAGTTATTGGTACTGTAGTGTATCCATATATACCATGAATAGTAGACGAATTAAAGAATCTGCAATCAATATAACATTATTAGAACAGCTTTCCAAAGCCATACCATATTTCAAAGACTTCTAACATCTATAAAACCTAAACTTGAATTCTTGAAAAACAAAACTGCATCCATGAAATACCATGTTAATGTGGAAGGAAGTATATTTGTGAGACCAGTTGCCCTGTTGAAAAGCAAATGAAAGAACACAATGTAATTATTAGAAAAGAAAAAGATGTATTTACAGTAGTAGATCAAGTGTGTATCAATGAACATATGTTCGATTGGGAAAATAGAAAAATATTGGATAGAGATGAAAAGTGTAAAGAAGCTGATAATGGCAAATAATCCTATAAGTCAATCCAGTGTGGCAATACATAATGTCTGGAAACCTGTAGTAAACCTTGCTCTTAGAAAAAAGTTCGAATGGAGAATAATACAATTCAAAATATTGTGTAATCTACTAACTTGTGTTATTACTAATAGTTGTTTGTATTTGAAAACATTTAAATAATTTTTTAGATATTCAACATTTAATAATAGATTGTGGAAATAATCATCTAATTATTATTGAAGTTTTTAGTTAGCAAAGCATACAAAAAGCATTAAATAAAAGCATAAAAACTTAAGTTATAAACAATATAATAAGAAATCCAAAAGAAATTAATTAATAACAATGTGTTCCAATAAGTCTTCAATTTATGGCAAAAATATATTAAAGCATTTGATTTCTGTTTTAGCTATCAAAGCATATAAAAAGTAATCTAGAACAAAAAATTAGCAGCAATGAATAAAGCCATATGTAAGAAATTCTAAAAAGTATTTTCTTGATAGCAAGAAGTGTATTAAATAAAAGTGTGGAAATAGTTTCCATTTGAAATAAAATAAACATATTTATTATGAAATTTACTAAGCCGACTTTTAACTAAAGCCATACAAAAAATATTCCATTTATGGCAAAAATTGTATTAAATAAAAGCATGAAAACAGTTTTTGTTTTAGCAAGCAAAAAATAATCATTGGAATTAGAACTTATCAATAACTTAATGTATAGAAAGTATTTTTATCATTCAATAATGCAATAAACAGGAGGTGGGGGGGAGGGGTCAGACTGGAAAGTGTATATTTCGTTAGGAATACATAAATGAAAGCATACATTTTTCAAAATGTAGACAACCATTTCAAATTTCCTATTTTCAAATTATACCACTGGATGACACTTTCTAAATATAAATTATTTTCATGCTTTTATTTAATGTCTCATAAAATAACTTCAAAACAAAATATGCATTTGATTTCATTGCGTAAATTTCATTTTTTATAGTTTGCTTTCATTTAACCTTTAGACTATCACAGTAGTCATATTTGATATTTGGAAAATTGGTTTAAGACAATTTTTTTGATAACTTCAGTTTGCATTAGGCAAAAATCATGTAATGTATGTTATCTGGAAAATAAAATGCCAAGGAAAGTAGTAAGACTGAAAAAGTTAGTTATTGTATATTTATATTAAAAAATAAAAATTAAAGTTTAACACTTAAAATTATTATTTTAAAATTATATTTTTAGTAACAGATTTACTATATTCCTTATAAAATTTCCAATAAAATGATATATAACATAGCTTATCTGAGCCAATTCATCATTCCAAATAGTATTCTTTCTTTGTAGATATGTTTGTATAATCAATGAAGAGAAAGTGGCAGAGATAAATAAATTGGTTTAAAATAGTCTTCAGACTGTAAATAGCTCAGATGTAACACATGCATAGTATTATAAGGAAGGAACAATCCCTTCGGTCATGCGCTTTGTAAATCTCCTTGCACTCGCCCATGCACATCGACTTGAAAAGCATAAGTGTATACTTATGCTTAGAGCTTATCTTTATATAAGCCAGTCTTTGTTCACCATGTTGAAATCAGGACTTGAATCTATTATGTGTCCAAGTCATATATTATTAATTTAATTGGGTAAATCTATTCGATCTGTAGCAGGAGAGAGGTACAATCTCAATTTTAACCACTTGCATTAAAATAAATAGTAAATTTTGAATTTACTTTTATTAAATAGCACAAGCAGATTCATAAAATGCATGACTGGAGGGATTGTTCCATCTTTATAATATTACATACATAGGCAGCCTACATATATAACAGAATATTTATTAAAAGTAAATTCAAAATGTACTATTTATTTCAACACAGATGGTAAAAAATGAGATTGTATTTCTCTCCTGCTATAGATCGAATAAGTTTATACAATTAAATTAATAATATATAACTGAGGCACATAATAGATTTAAGCCCTGATTGCAGCACAGTGAGCAAAGACTGTCTTATATAAAAATAAGCTCCAAGCATAAGCATACACTTTTATGCTTTTCAGTTTGATGCTCACGGGTGGTAAATACAAGGTATTCGCAAAGTGCATGGCCGGAGTGATTGTTCCTTTTTTATAATATTATGTATGTAAGCTGGCTATATAAATAACAGAATATTTATTAAAACACATGCATAGCTAAACAGAAATGTATAATATTATTAAAAATAATGCTATTTTTATTATTTGTCTTACTTTTCACCTTATGAAAAAGATTACTTTGTTAGATAGAATCCCTCTAAAACATAAAATTAAGTGATTACTAGAAATGATTGCTTACAAATAATTAAATGTTACTGTAGTCATGCAGTAAAGGAGTACGCATATAAATGAAAATGCAAATGTAACTTACTCATTAGAACTATTTATCATTCATTCTCTTTTGATCACAGAGTCAAATCATCTACATAGGAAGATGTTGATATGGAGCTGGCATATTCTTGAGAATGCTAAATGAGATGAAGTTTGAAGAGATGTATTGTCTATTTCAGTTTCAGTTGATAAGCAGTATAGTAGCATCTCTGAGCACTTATGTCGGGTGTTCAATCATCACTCCATAAAGTCAAAAAAATCTTTTCATGTCCCTTTTTTGTTTTAGGTAGATAACACATCATTTTCTTTTTTGAATATTTTAAAACTATTGCAAACATAGCTTGCACGATCAGACACTAGACAGCATCAGAAATTGTATTTTTGCCTATGTATAATTTCATGTGGCATATATCTCCAATATGGCTATCTGCACAGATTCATTGTTTGAACTTTTGGTTGACTGGTTTAAATTGACGATTGCTAATTTCAAGAAAAGAATGCATTAACAAACTTTTTATTCACAATTACTGTTTTACATGTTAATTTTTATATTGCTTTGTTTGATAAAACATAAATTTTCTTATTTTTGTTTAATTTATCATTGATAATTTGTTTCAGTGCAAAATATGAAACAAAATCTGTTCATTTGCATTTGTTTTATCTGTCTTATGGATTTTTTTTTCATTTAGCATTTATTGCTTAGTAAATTCAATAATTCATGCATTTTATTTGCGACATTATTTTTATGCTTTTATTTCATACATTGTTGTTGGTCTAAAAACTACAGGAAATTATCTACAGGATGATATAAAGTACACATGTCAAGCACATAAGATTTTTATATATATAAAATTCTGCAATGCAAATATGATTAAGAAGAAAATTGATTACCTATGCTGATGAAATGCTAAGTGCAAAAATGTTAACTAGTAAAGTTTAGAATTTTAATAGTTTAATTTAATTTTATTGTAAATTTATTTATGTGCATTTTAAAATAAGTTATGTATGATAAATTTTAAATAATCTTTAAATATTTGGTTTGGCAATGCCACTAATAAATAGTCAATTTTAGACCAATAACAATATTGCATTGAATCAGCTAAGAGATTTTTATTTGTTAAACAATGCTTTGAATTTCTTATTGAAATAAAGGGGAAGTGAACATTGAACATATTCTTGGCATTCAGCACTCACTTGAATAGTGCTTGTAAGATAAGGGATTACTTTATCCTTCATTGATAATAATTTAAAAATTATTGTTACATCATAGTTTATAATAGAATGCTCATTTTTATTAGTATATGTAAAAATAAAAATACAAACTTACTATAAAGAATGATTGCTTTAGATTTGCCAATGAAAATTATTATTTTTGGTCATTTAAATCAAATGTAAAATAATAATTTTACAAATAAAATTTACTAAACAAAAAAAAAAAAAATTGAATAAGAATAAATAAAAATATGACTGCATTAAAATTTTCATATGAAAAAATGATAAAAATTAGGAAAGAACATCTATTCAATGAAGAATTTTATCTTTTGGTATTGCCTTTATATCTTATTTTTTCCCCCTATTTCTTTCTTATTATGAAGTATCTTTTAAAATATATTGATATACCCTCAGCCTTTCCCCCCCTCCTTTTTGTTAAAATACTTTCACTATAGCTTTGTTTACCCCCTCCCCCCCAGTCTTTATTTAATCATGCCCATTCGTTTAGCTTACATTTTAAATATCTGGTTAAATATAACATTAAAGAAAATAATCTGGCATATTAAAAAAAAATACCTATTATTCTTTGCCATTTTCTCCTAGAATTATTGAAGTATTTAAATCATGGAAATATATATATATATTCAGAAAATGTGTTAATAGTATGTTTTTTAAATTTATTAAAACTTTTTTTAACAGTTACTATGAAAAGTACAGTTATCTGTATTTTGTTAAGTTCTATACTATAGAATTTATGATTCACTTTGCCTTTTTTTTTCTTTTTTGGAATTAGCATTGCCGTTTTCTGCTACAAGTAGCTGCTAATGTTTGAAAGTATCTATAATATTATGTTTGGGTTAGAGAGAATTTCCGGTTTAATAAATGATTGGTAATAATCATTAATATATTTACATAAAATGGTTTGTGTCAAAATAGTGAATTTTCTATCTATGAATACTAAAACAAATGATGAAGTTATTTATGAGAGATTGTGATCTAGACCAACTGATGAATGCTAGTTCTCGTCTTAGAGATCATACATATTTTTCACGTCTTTGGTCACATGTTTCAGGAATGTGCAATGGAATAGAGGTTTAAACCAACTAATATATGTATATAATTAAGTTCATCTAAAAATTTGTATATGGAGTTAAATTATAATATGTACTATGCATGTCTTACATAAAAAGATGTGGTTGATGTTCCATAATGCATATATAGTAAGAAGTTGATCTGAATTCTGGGCTGATGGATGGTTGTGATATGATTGAGCTATGATGAAAGACACTGATAAAAACAAAACTTGAAAATATATATGATTTTTGCTATGAAGGTTGTATATTATTTAAATATCACAAATGTTGGATTAGATTTTACTAATAGTTAATATGGTTGCCACTATTTAATAAGTATGCAAAGAATTTTAGCATCATGTCTCTATTTGAGAATATTATTATTCAGTATTTTCATAATAAATTCATAGATCAGAACTTGGAAATGTAATGGAAAACATTGTTTTTAAAATGTGTCAAATGTTTTTTAATTTTTGGAATGTTATGAGTTGATTATGTTTGGTTACTTTATCTCTCCACGAAGATTTATTACTGTTATCATATGAGAATTTATTTATTTATTTTAAAATGTAATAGCTTCCTGAGCTTGCAGAAGGATATTTCTAATGTAGATTACAGTCTGCTAGAAGTTACAAAAAGATGTTTAGCCTACTAAAAAGAGAATTTACTTTAAAATTTCCAGCCGTTCTTAAAATATTTTAAAGAAACTATCACTTGGAGGAATTTGTAATCTTTAGTTAATTACTTTTTATTTATTTTATAAATGAATATCTTAAAAATCAATTATTATTTTTTTTGCAGTTAGTATGAAAATTATAGCCAGACTGAGAAAAAATTCAATATTGCCCATTGTATCAGTCATATAATTATTTAAACTAGCATTTGTGAAAACTTTTTTGGGCTCATCTAGAAATTATTGGTCACAGAAACACTTTTTTTTTTTCTAGATGACTAATAGTGTTTTTTTTTTTTGTTACATTTGCAGGAAAAGAATATTATAGTTGTTTATTACATTTTTTTTTTTTTTTGCTTCCAGTGGATAAAACAAAAAACAATATTTTGCAGTATCTTTATATATTTCTAGAATAAAGATAGCAAATATATTTTATATTTTGTTTACTGATATTTTAAAAGATTGATTACTAGATATGATCTCAGATAAGCAAATAATACTAAATCTAAAGTAAGTAAAAATTGCCTGTAGATGCACATGAAGACTTATAGATGTATTTTGATTATTTTTAAGGTGTGAATATGACAGAAAGCTCATACATTCTAGACACTGTATTTTAGGGAATAACTAAAAAATTTTAAAGGAAGCTATGATATGTAAAAAAAATATGTTTAATAAGTAGCATCATTATGCAATTGCATGTATATTCAAAACTTAATTCCTTTCTCACATTGTATGATAATAATTTATTTGCATTAAGGACATTGATGAAGCAGGCATATTGAATATTTAAAAAATTATGTTAACCCACAAATTTTATCATAATATATGTTTGCATTACTAAAAAATGACATAATATATATTATTGTAAAGATCAAACATCAAAGAATCTAATTGAGCTGGAAAAAAAAATCATTGATATTCAAAGTAATAAAAAAAAGAATAAAAGTTAAGATATCTAATAATTATTTTCATATTATTTTTTAAATTCTAAATTGTCATGCATACAATTTAAAATTATATTTTGTTAGTAGGTTAGTTTAATTTATCATAAAATTTCTAAAAAATTAGTATATAATAACACTTACCTAAGATAATCCATCACTTGAAAACTTCATATAATAAAGACATGAGAATCTTTCATTTTTTTCAGTAGCTCTTCAAAATGTATTTCTATACAGGGGTTTGCAATGTATATATCATCCCTAATAACATCCCTTATAACAAGTAGTTAATATTGATCAATAATTATTATAATTTGAATATTATAATAAAGAACTTCAATACAGTTTGTAATTTATTAAAAAGTATTATCTAAATAGTCACTATATACAAAATAAAATAATTAAATAAAATAAAAAGTGAATGAAATACTAAATTCATTATAGAGTTAAGCTTGAGGTACATAAGTTAGTAGTTTATATATATATTGTCAAAATCTTTACTTTTACCATTTACATATTTTTGTTATTATTAAAATAACAGACAAGATATTATAGAAAAATCTAAATTAGGTTATAATCTTTTCATAATATGTTTATCTTTACCTCATATCATCTAATTCTAATATTGAACCCAACCCCCCTTCCACATCATATCAAAAAAATGCAGATAATTCGCGCTATAAATGTAAACAATCGCAAGCTTTTTGTTTTTTCAATAATAATTTTTTCGTATATTTTTGATCAAATATATATATGAATAAAATAATAATTAAAAAATATGTAGCTTTGAAATTTATATTGCAATAGTATATATAATCGGACTAAGTTTATTTACTGTCAAAATCATTATTTTTAGCATTTACATATTTTTATTATTATTAAAAGGCAGACAAGGTACTATAGAAAAATCTAAATCAGGTCATAATATTTTTAAAACATATTTATCTTTGTCTTATATCATCTAATTCAAATACTGGAGCCAAGCTCATATCATAGCAAAAAATGCAGATAATCACAATCTTTTTTTTTTATCTTGGTGTCAATAATAATTTTTTCATATATTTTTTATCAAATATATATAAAAAAAATAGTAATTAAAAAATAAATAAGAATTAAATTATAATTAAAAAATATAGAAAAAGAAATACTTACCATTAGGGCCTCCATAACGTTGTTTTCAAAATATATCAGAAAAAGTAAAACTTTTTACCGATATATTTTTCAGGGTGAAATCTTTTCCAGTAACTATCAAAAAAATGAGAGAAAGACAAAAAAATTCAATTTACTTGATCACAAAAATTATAAAATTTTTATTTTTTATTGTAGAAAAATAAAACTTACCTTTATAGAAAGCTGGAAAAAAGATGGAAATGATGGTGTAAAAAGCGCATGCATAGATTTCTGTTAATATTACGTTGAAAATGGATGTTTACATTTTGAAAATGCTTGCCTGCATTATGCGGTTGTAATAATGAATAGGTTAAAATACTAGTAAGATGTAATTCAAACTTTTAAGAAATTAAAATTATTATAGTGAAGAGAACCAGTAAAACTCTTTTGAATGAACATACTTTTTAGTTTTGAAGTATTATTATCTGGAATTCTAATTTAAGTTCATTTTATTTTATTCTTAAGTAATGAAACTTAATTTTTTAAAGTTAAAAAATACATCATAAATATTTTTTGAATGTTTTCAATATTTTGAAAGAAATTGTTTTACAGTTTTATTTTATTTTATTAATGATGTGATTTGTCATGTTTGTATGTATGTCACAATTACATTTTAAAAAAAGTATTATTTTATTATCTGTTGGATAATTTTTATTCATGGAAGTATTTTTTTTAAAAAAAATATAGACAAATGAAACTTATATACCTTTTAATAATTTCACTGTCCTAATCAACCTTTTTTATATAGAGTGTAAAATGTTAATTTTTTTTACTCTTTACAAACATTTTGTATTATAGTTTATTGAAATGTTAATTCATCTAATTATAAGAATTGAGTATATATTTTTTTGTAATTAATAATAGTATAATGGTCTTTGGTGCTGGTAAATCAAGTCTGATTATTTTTTGTTGTGAAGCATGATGTATTGTAACTTTTGATGATTTATACTATGTATATAGCATTAATTTTTTTTATTTGTTTATACATTTATAATTCAAGAAGCATTTGTGATAAAATTAATCTTAATAGTATAATTTCATTTATTTATAATATGTAGACCATTCATATTTAATTTAAAATGAATTATGTAATAAAAATTACCTAATGAGCTTCAAGTTTTTTCAAAAAATTAGAGAAAAAACATTTTTTATATAATGATCAAATCCAAAAGAATGAAATGGTTATCAAAAGATATATCTTTCCCCAGATTTACAGCAGCAATATTTTTCTCAAAGTGTCGGTACATATCAAATAATTTTGTTTAATAAGTACTTAATTATAATGGAGTTTTTATTGTAAAAATTTAATTGGTTACCACAGATTCAAAATTTATCAACCAACTTTGTAATATCTGATAAAAAAAAGTTTAAAATTGTGTAAAAAAAGATAATTAATGAATGCACATTTTATTAAGCATATTATTAGCAAAAAATGCTAACTTATGTGTATAAATCTGTAAATTTATATTTGTTATCCCTTTTTTAAACTATTAATTTAAAACATTTTATCAAATACAGTATTCATTTTGTTTGAAATGATACCAATGACAATATTTTTTGAATCACAGTTCATGGCATTTAAAATAAAGCAAGTAAAAGAGAAAAAGAAGGAATTTAAGTCAATAGAATGTACATTTTCTTGTTTATTTTTGCTGCTTTTTATAAATTATATCAATTGTTTTGTAATTACATAATGATTAAATCTTTTTTTTTTGCAATGAAGTGAGACTTAATACGTAATGATATCAGCAGCTTTTAATGTGTCAGCATTATGAAATGATTACATTAAAAAAAAATTGACAATTTTTGAAAATTCATTGTAGTTAATAGTTATTTGTTTTTTGAAGTTGCATAGTTTTTATATGATGGAGTAAGTGTATATAAAAGTCACAGTGAACAGTTTTATAATGTCTAATGTTTTTTTGTATTTCCAGCTGTGTCTTCTTCCTAGAACTGAGTTAGCTATTTTTATTTAGAATAAAAAATATAACTTACAATTATTATCATTTTTATTATTAATTGTTTAATTCAAAATTTTTATGCAGTGTTGTCCCACTGATTCAATGTACAGTTTGACTGTGTATGTGTTATTAAGGTTCAAACAGCAACTACAAGTCATATAAACATTTTGTAAATGTTAATTACTGATTTAACTTGTTTAATTCAGATTATCAGTTTCATTTCTCAAAGTTCTCCAATCTATAGTTATCACTGAAATTGTATTTGCAAGCTTTAATTTAATACAATATTTATGGACCTTCTATAAATAAATAATTTAAAATTAATAACATTAAACATTCAATTAAATTGAAGATTAAATTGTAAAATTAATTTTTCGTTGCAAAATAAAATTATTTTTAGTTTAATTTCTGATTTAAAAATTTGTTAGAAATAACAATAATATATTAAAGCAGTGAAAAAATTTCCAACTTTATTACAAAAAGATTATTATTATGTTTTAATAATATTTTAATAATTCTCACTTTAATATTAAAAATAAAATTATTAAATTAATAAATGGAAATAAATTCATGGCAAAGTTAAATTATTTTTAGCTTTATTATTTAAAGCACTATTAGAAGTAAGAAAAATATATTAGATCAATAAAATAATCATAAAATTAATATTAAAAAAAAGCTTATCTTTTTTTTACTATTAAAAAAAGCTTATATTTTTCCTTTAATTACATGATCTAACTAGTCTCACCATAATAGTTAAAAAGTAAATGATTATTTCAGTCATTTTCACTTGTTCATTGACATCTAACATTTTGTAAAAGTTTTGTTACCAATTTATTTCTCTTGCTAGTTTATTTGTATTTTTAGCAGTAAAAATACTGTAATTTTTTTTTTTATTAAAAAAAATACTCCACAATGATTTTAATCATGAATAAAAAAAAATGGTATTAAAAAATATTGTGAACTTTGGGAAAGAAATGACTTTCAAATTGGAAACTGCTAAAGTTACCAGAAATCTAAATTCTAAATATGCACTGTCTTTTAAAAAGTTAAGAATTAAAAAATGCTTAGGGTAAACAAAAGACTTTTCAGGTTAAGCAATTTATGTTGTAATGTGATAGAAACTTAATAATGTGGATCAAAGAAAAGAAAATGGCAGATGATGCCATCAATGGAATATTTTTTAGTCTTTTAAAAGTTCAATTTTAGTTATTAGTACAATGTATATAAATTGAATACAGTACATTTATTTTATATTAAAATGAACAATTCATTATTCATTTCAATAAAAAACAAAATTTTTTTATTTCTTCTAAGCAAAGTGATGTGCAAATTTTTTTTTTTTAAAAAAAAAACAAACAAACTATAATGACTTTCAAGGAATAAACTAACTTTTAATATAAAAATCAGTTTTCTTTTCACTTAATCAGATTGGAATACTGTTTCCTTCAAATCCCAGGATATCACTATGCCTTGTGAATAAAAGGTGGGACACTGACTAACAATTAGTTAGATCTAATCTAGAATACTTTCGAATGATACTTTGAATAACCCTGGTTAAAAAGACAGCTAGAAATAGACTATATTATCACTATAAACAAACTTAATATTTGTCAGAAAAAAAGTAAATGACAATTATTTTGTTGTGGTGAGTTTTATATTTAAAGTCTGATTTGTACTTTATTTTAACTAATCTGAATTTGTAAATAATGCTTGTTATCCAGATATTATTTTAAAGAAACTATCAGTTTAAAAAAAAAATAATAATAATTGTATAATAACTTCTCTTTACTTGTTAAAATTATTTATTAAAAAGAAAAAAATATATAACACACGTGTATGCTAAGCTTATGAATTTTATACATGTTATAAATAAGAAAAAGTATAGAAATAATGATAATCGTGTAAATGTGATGCACACTTAACAATGTAATTATTTCTATTAGTCTCATTCGTTTATAGTTACATTTATATTTGATTACTGAAAATTGGATTTTATGCAGATGGATTTATATTGTACCGGTCAGAATTGTATGTTCACCTAACAAGATGTAGAATCTGAGCAAAAGGTACCCTAAACCCACTCATGTCCGAGATTCAAAGGTCAGGAGTAATCTCATGGATTCTGCCCTGTTTGCTCTTCTCTAAAACTATAACATGATGAACAACATTTCTGAGATAACGGATGAATTTTATTTATTCCAGTCCCAGAGATACAATGGAGAGACTAGATCTACAGAGGAAATGTGATATTACTTAACTTCTAACCCTGAACAAGGTATAATAGCTTATGATTATACGGTTATTTTATTAATAATTGGGTTAATAAAATGCAAACTAACCTAAGATTAACAGAACCTGAATTATATATAACATAACCCCTTTAATGATGTGTATACTTTAAAACACTGAGACAAAGAATGATTAAATAGTAATTGGTTATGAAATGTTAATAATTTATTAATATAATTATGAGAGATCGAATAAATAAACAACGATACATACAAATGATGAATCTATTTACATGTGATATAAAAATTAATAGAATCTGGGTTTCACGTAACCAATAGTAATAATGCTGTGCGTATTTTAGTAGATTATATAATATTAATAGAATATGGATTACAATGATTACAGAATACACAAATAAGAGTTGGGTAAATAACAGATAAAATATAAGATATACTCAAGGTAATGCAGCTTAATATGCTAATGGAAGGAGATATCAATTTTAGCATAGATTTATAATTTGAACGCTATGATTGACTTGAATGAGAATGACCTTGAGGAACATAGACAGAAAATGGAGCCTTATTTATATAAAATCATATTCAAATTATGGTTTATCATGACCATACATTAAAATACATTTATAGATAGCACAAGCTTTTATTCGGTCAGTAATTACACGTTACATCAATCATTTGAAAGGAAAAGCATTTATTTGCGTATTTAATTAAATCATTCTGATTTGATAGAATTTATTAAATGTTGTTTATTAGTATACCTAAAGATTGTTTAAACAAGAGAATGGCTAGCATAAGCTTTAAACTGACATTGCTAACATATAAAATAATAGAGAGGAAAAAGGATGGTTTACAGAGATTACTGCATTACAACTTATAGATAAATAATAGGGCAAAGTAAAATATTAATTAAAAGTTTGTGGTGCTGACCCAAAATAATAGCTAGAAATATTAAGTCCGCTTTAGGACAAGAGGCTTCATCAATTATACGAATGTGAAAATCTGCCTGCACTTGTGACAGGGGGTGGTATTTGATGAAGTGGTTAGTAGAGGATTCCATGGTTCAGATTTTCCGATGTTATTCTGTGCAGAGACTCACTACAAACTGACATTATCCTGGAGTCAGTTCTTCCAAACTCCTTTGTGGGACAAGCCATAAGAAAGTGATCCGGGACCTCCAGATATTAAATTTGGCAAAGCAAGAAATACGAAGTTTTATAACGCTATCAGGAGTAAGCAACGCCAATAAGATTCAGATTTTTAATGATGCTGATATGTTAGCTAAGGCCCCCTGTAAATTAATAATATCTAGCGTAATAACATAACAATGTTTAACCCATCCTTAAAGATAACGCAAAATGACTTTAAATATTTATTAGAAAGTCTATATAAAAGAGGGAAAATATAAGTACGCTTAACTGATAAATAATTACATAACACAATGATAACACTGGATTGATTACTAAAGAAAGGTAAGGCCATTATATTTACTATAAAGAATATTAAAATTAACTAAATCAATAACATTAATATGGTATGAAATTGATATCATAAAATATGAAAGCGTGTAATCTGCCATTAAGCAAATATAACCATTTAATAATATTCAATCGAACGAACCTTAATTTTGAAGGAAGACTTACATTTAAATATTTAATGATTCCATAATATTGGAATGAAGAATTAGAATAAGATTGGTTTTCTAGATTGAGTCATTAGCATATTAAATTAAATATAACAAACACAAAATTATAATAAAATGAAGTTAAAATTTTGCCGCATTTAAAATAGTGTGAAATAGAGAAAGTGTGAAACCCAGTAAATACATTTAAAGGATATAAATTTACAAAGAGAGAAAGTCATTAAATTACTATAAGTATCATAATTGGCATTATATCGCCAATTATTAAATAGAGTTACATTATAATTAAAGCAGAATATTATTACATAAATGAAGGTTTAAAGAGTTCGTGTTAGCGACATGGATGGGATTACCTTCTGTTACTTGCCGATTTGACATCTGTACGTGTTGATATGCATGAGAAATAAAATGTGGACAACACAGTCAGCAATACAGAATTCAGATAAAACAATGGTTGGCATCTTTGTAGAATAAATTTATCATTAGATTAAAGCAGTTCTTAAATGGCAATGGCGTGGTAGCATAGCGGGAAAGCAAATTTCTTCCCTCTACTCAGAAGTCATTTATCAAAATTTTGAGTGGTGTGGATTCGTTCAGGAAGACTTCTCTGAAAAGTAAAAGCAGAGTGTCTAGTATAGAATTTGGACTATATTTATACGCCAACAAAACTATCAAGAAACTTCTATTACATTGCCATTGGAGGGGCCAGGATGTGCATTACCTGACCTGACTGCACTTGTCCTTTGTTTAAGATTTACATTTTAAAAGATGATAATAAGTTCTGGAGAGTATTGTTTTAATCTATTTCGAGATTGGAAATAGATTCAAGAGATATAATTTCCATTAAATCTAGGGTTGCTAAAATAAATCTAATTTATCGACATTTTAAATTGAACAAGGTACATTCATAAATTTAAAGTTATGTTAATTACTCTCCAGAATCTTCTTTGGTATTGCATCAGCTTAATAATAAAATACACGAATTATATAAATTATAAAATACAAAATATTTAATAAATAGATATTATTTACAACACTTTTATGTATCTGTAATACTTACACACACATACCTGATTATTTGGGGTGATGGAAATTTTGAATATTTCCGAATTTAAATCTAATAAATATTCTTTATTTAAAATAACCATTTAAAACTTACAAAAAAGGGGGAATAATCCCATGTATATCCCTGGTGATTAAATGGGTACATAGATGGGTTTGAACCTCTGGTTTAAGGTACTAATGGACAGTGAAGCAAAAATATGTATGACAGATTTTACTGCTTCAATATGTGCATATTACAGTTTCAATATTTTATAATTTACATATGTTCGCATCCATATGTGTGAATATATTCCTATCAGTTTAATGAGTTAGGGGTCAATCTCGGAATGAGTCATTCCTGTAAAAATTGTGGTTGTATTAAATTGGGTTTAGGACAAAAAGACCATTTCTTTATGGTTATTAATATATAAGTAGTTATATTTAGGATTAAGTTCTAAAAAAGACTGTTTTTTATTGTGATAAAAGACAGCATTGATGTCTATCCCATATAGAGCATATGTATGTATGAGTACTAGAAGTGTGAGTCAAAGAAATGTTATATTTATGAATTCATACATGTGTAGAATTATATTTAATTTTATGTATGTGTAAGTACTAGGAGAAATACGAGTCAAAGAAAAGTCAGGATTGAATGTGTTATCAAATATATTGATACTATGGTGTATAAAATTAAAGGACTTTATTAAAGAAATAAATTGCATATCAATTAATGATTATACTTTGTAAATAAATTATGGTCACATGATTGGTTAATTTTATTAAAGAAAATAAATTGTATATCAATTAATAAGTATACTTGTAAATAAAATATTATTATATGATTTATTACTTTGTTTATATAAGATCGTGTGGTCTACCACCACTCATCGAGAGTAACTTATGTTTTCCGCAATTTAGCTTGGCATTGCAAATGTGGCTGTATAATAATTACATTATTATATTAAATAAAATATTGTTTTAAATGTACATGTAAATTTTGTGTTGATGCTTAAAGCCAGGTGGCACCCATGTAATTTATGTAAATAAACAAATAGAGAAATGTAAATAAATGAACTATGATAAGTCTGACAGTTATAATATATATGCCTACCTTTTTGATTTTATATTTTTGGATAGGATGATAACTTTGCTCTAAAGTATGGGTCTGATATGAATTACTTTAAATACTTGTATTTCAGTGTATTAATGAACGAACAGACATACAATTTAGGGAAACATGTACTTTCATTGAATGGGACTTTATTATATTTTATTTTTAAACACTTCAGCTATATCTAATTATATGAAAATAATCCATACACTTAATGATTAAATGTATATTTTTTATTTTTGTTTAAAATATAAAGCATAAGTGATGAAAGGGAATGTGGAGAATCAGATAAATAGAAGAAAAAGTATAAAGGCTTTTTTAGTCGAATCATCTGCACAAATTGATTTAATCTAATGTTATATTTGTTTACAAGATAATAACCTTTATTAAACCTCTTAAAATTTTTATAAATTATGTCTGTTAACAAATTCAATATACAAAACTATATTGAGCAATAAGATAATTAAATAAATAGCAGATTTTTTTTATTAAGATTAGTTGTGGAAAAAAATTACATGCGTCAATCTTAATTATTATATGCATTGTTATAACTTAATTTTAAGACTAGTCATACTCATCTATTAAAAATTATTTGGTAAACATATTAGTAATTTATTATTTAAGCTTATAATTAGGATCATGTAAATAAGTTATTAGGGTTGTACCGATTAATCAGCAAGTAATTAGTTATCGGCCAAATGGTTAATTGGCTTTGATAATTTTTTGTATTTTAATATTAGTGTTGGGTCACAGGGTTAGTAATCAAAGATTTCTGTTGCATATTTATTACTTACATGAAAAAATGAAAATTAACAAAAAAATTTTTAATTCAAATTATTCCTTTTACATATTGTAACCTTTTAAAAAATTATTCCTTTTAGTTTATCCTTTTAAAGAGTTATTTATTTTATTTTAATATATTAAAAATTTAAAACCGTTAAATTGTAATGCAAAAACATGAGAATTTCCCCATTTTCAAAACATAGCCTATTCCTTATTGTTTCATAAATGTTACCTCCAGTGCTGAAAATTCTTCCACTTTCAATGAAACATGCTGTAGCACTTAGATATTTCATAGCTAATTTGCTCAAATTAGGTAAAAGTTCTTTTGAACTTTTTCACCACAAAAATGGATCACTATGTCTTTGTGTAAATTTAAAAGAGTTTTATAATTCTTGTTCGAAACATTTGTTCATTCATTCTTTTTTTTTTTTCATTTGGAAAACCTGTTCTTTATTCTTTCATTTATCAAAAGCCAATTCATCAAAAAATTGGAAAAACTTTAGATTCTCCTCTATCTTGATCATGCTCAGAAGTAGAGGCATCAAAATTGAATTCTTGAGATTTTGAATGATCATCATCTTCTAAGCTATCAAATGTCCATCTTTGTATTTCCTCTACCATATCTTCTTTTGAAATTTCATTTTGAATCTTGGATCTAATAAAGATAATAAGCATAAAGACTTCTTTTCTACATATGCTGAAAGTCTTTCTTCATTGAAACTAGGTGTTCTACTGTGGTATAAATTCCACTAAAGGAATTACTGCTCCTCGCTTTTGACAAGAATAAATTCAGAGTCTTTATTATGGGAATTATTAAAGATGATGTGGTTTTTTATTTACTGGCTTCCAGAGTAATTTCTTTAAATGGTTTTAAAAGTAGAACAATTTCATCAACAGAGGCCACCCATAAGATACATTGGACTATTTTCATCATCTGTGAGTGAATGTTGAATGTATAGAAAATTTTAAACTTTATTTAAACTTTTCAAATACAAACAACTTGTTAGTAATAACACACAAATAGAAACACAGATTGGTAATTACACAACGTTTCGAGTAGTAGTATTCTCTATTCTTCTTCAGGTGCTGCTAGACTGTTATACACAGTGACAGTATTCACATAGAGGTTGAACTCCCACCTTTAGATTTTTTAATATCGAATTTACTGAGCTATTTTGTATTAGCATAGAAGTTGACCTCACACCCTTAGATTTTTTAATATTGAATTTAAGGCAAACACTGTAATCAATGTTTGACAAAAATAGCTCAGTTGGTTAGAGTGTTTGCCTTGAATTCGATATTCAAGAATCTAAAAGTGTGAGTTCAACTTCTTGAATTCGATATTCAAGAATCTAAAAGTGTGAGTTCAACTTCTATGCGAATACTGTCGCTGTGCATATCAGGCTAGCAACACCTGAAGAAGAATGGAGAATAATACTACTTAACACGTTGTGTAATTACTAATCTGTGTTGTCTATTTGTGTTATTACTAACAAGTTGTTTATATTTGAAAAGTTTAAATAAAGTTTAAAACCACTGACAAGAGCTCAACATATGAATTTTAATGTTTATAGCATATATGACAAAGGCTTTTTGCTGTTCTAAGTTTCTTTCCAAGGTAGCCTTGAATCTGAGAGTACTGCACCTAGATCTTAGGATCTAATGCAACCCTCCAGCAGCCACCATTTACCTTATTAGCTAACTATAAATTCTTTGAGTCCAAAATGAAGACACAATATTTTCAATTCAAGCTCATTAGCTTGTATAGTCGTATAGATCTGAACTCAGTTCAGCATCCCTATTTTTTGGTGTCTTTGGTTCTTTAATAACCACAGTCACCAAAATCTTATTGAGCAGGATTAGGATTGTTATCAAGCCACTAGACATCACAAAGTCACCATTCTTTATGCTTACACAAGCTGTTTTCACAGAGGCAAAATGCTGCATACAGAAGTGCCACTCAGTGCAAGCCAGAGTAATCAATGGATGCAGGTAGGTTTGTACACAGAATATTTATTTAGTGCCTACTTATACAGTATCTCCAGATTAGTTTCTAGCTTATGAAGGGTTGCATTAGATCCTAAGGTCTGTTGAAAGCCACAAGCTAGAAATTAGTCTGGTGATATTGGATGAGTAGGCACTCTGACTTGCACTGAGTGGTACTACTGTATGAAGAGTTTTGCCTCTGTGTAATCAGCTTGTGTAAGCATAAAGAATAGTGATCTTTTGATATTTAATGGTTTCATAACAATCCTGCCCAATAGGATTATGGTGACTATGGATATTAAAGTACCAAAGGTGCCAAAAACTATGGATGCTGAATTGAGTTTAGATCTATATAACTATACAAACTAATGAGCTTGAATTAAAAACTATTGTGTTTTCATTTTGTTCTCAAAAGTTTTGGAGGTAGCTAATAAGGTAAAAGGTGACTGCTGGAGGATTGCATTAAATACTATAATTGCTCTCAGATCCAAGACTCCTTATTGATGAAAGCCACAAACTAGAAACTAGTCTGGGAATATTGGATAACTAAGCACCAGACAGGGATTTCATGCACAACCTTCCAGCACCCTCTGAGTGGCACTGAATGGTGCTACTATATGGAGAGTTTTGCCAATGTGTAAAATAAATGAGTGTGGCCACTGTTCGATCTTTTAATAATTTATATGTACACCTCATGGATGGGATGTTTTATCCTCAGATATAAAAATCATTAAATACATATATTATTAATATATAAATAATACAATTTGAGTGACATGTCCTGAGTTTTTATGATTTTATCATGTGTCCTCAAACATATATATATATAATTATTAAAATAATATATGAAGCATCCTTATTTTTTTTTTGTATCCTGGGTAAAAGTCTGGCAACCTTAAATATAAGATACTTGCATCTTGAATCAATTTTCTGCATTGAATTAAAGGTATATAGAATTAATTTGTTCTGATGCTTAGAATATATATTTATTTGTTTATAAAAATGGAAAAAATAAATTAAAATAGCCATAATTTGTTAAATACTTTCATTATGTATATGTTTGCATTCGATTCTCATTGCACTTTTAGTTTTTTTTAAGGCTTCCACAATGTAAGGGCGCTATGTTGTTGTTGCAAGAGATCCCCCCCCCCCAATGGCCACTGGGCGTTTATCTGTATTTAATAATGGGCAATTGGCCATTTTGCTTATGGTGCAAGTTTATCTAAATAATAGTAAGAAATTTGAGAAATCAATGGTGGTCATGGATTGCAAAGTGCCAACATTTTTGAATGATAAGATTTAACAAATCTTTCAATATTTAGCCTAATAGTGAGCCTTCTTTTCTTTAAAAGTTATTTTCATTATGATCAAGGTCTATTCGTCAATTCTATTTTCTATTTTTTTTTTATATTTAGTGCCATCACTCTATTTTGTCTTTCTTGGGAGGGGTGGTGGTATTTACAACTGTACAAATCTCAAACTACCACATAATGGTTTCATATTACAGTTTTTAACACACATACACACACTAAAAACAATTAATTTACAGATGGTTTCATTACATTGCCATTCTTCTGATAATTCTTTACTATGGAGTGTTATTTCTGTGCATATACTACTATTTTTTTTTTCAAACTTTGCTATTTGTGTATAGTTTTTGATTTGGTTTTTATCTCAAAACTTCCATCTAATGAGTTGTGTAAACCTAAATTTAGTGTTTACTTTGTTTAAAAGGAATTTAATAATATATATATTAATTTCCTAATATATGTATTTTTGGTTACTAAAGAAAAAAATATAACATGGTATAAGTATTACTGATGTTGATTCTATTTTTTGGATTATTATAATTATGAATATGATAGTCATAAGAGGATTTCTATATTTAGAATGAATCTGATAAAGTCTAAAAGTTTGGGCATTCTTAAAAATATGATCTTTACAATTTAGAATGTAGGGATCATATTTGAAGTAAATAAATGTTAATAGTATTGCTCATTTCTTAGCACACATACTCATATGCACATACACTTTTTTAATCCAAAGGAGAAGGACAGGGTAATCCTTTTTTGTTATTATTAATTTTCCTATTTTTGTACTTAATGAAATTTTAATAGCCAGAATTAGTTTTAAGAAAGTTAACCAACAATGAATAAAAGCAATGGAATGCTTTGCTTGAGTTAATTTAAATTTTTTTTTTACTTCTAAATATTTATTCTTTTCTGTTATTATTAAAGTTTTTTTTTTTTAAATCTGAATGTTTAATTGTCAAATGAGAACGTTTTAATGTTTGAAATAGGTTTTTTTTTTTTTTTAAAGGAGCTTTTGTTAGATACTTTGAAGGAACAAGTGCAGTCATGAAGTTTTCTAATGTAAACATAACCCAGATTCTGCGTAGCTGTGGCTTGTCAATCTCATTAATAATTGCAAATGTTGCAGGAAATGAAATCCATCTTTTGAATTATATATTAGGATATTCCTTTATTATTACTTTCCAAAACATTTTAGTAAATGGTTAAGAAATTTTCAGATTTTTGAATGAAAATTAGTACTACAGGGTTTAACTTTTTTTTTGAGCTGAATCTGTCCTTCATGATTCAGTAGTAACAATCTGAATTAAAGGTTGATTGATCATGTGTGAAAGATGGTTAAGAACTAACTAGTGTAGATATATAATTTTTTTAAAAATATTTATTTTGATTTTAAATATTTTCAAATTTGTTTTTTTTTAAAAAAATATATATATACAATTCCATTAATTTTCATTTTATAACTTTAAGTGGAGTGTGTATTTCATTCAAGAATGTTAATGGAAGAACTAATTATTTCAACATTTACTTGAGTGATAACATATGTATGTAACTTTAAAAATTTTTCAAACTTAAAGCACCTACTCTCTCCAAAAAGGAAAAATAATTTGTATTCCATAATGTAGAATAGACAAAATAGGATAAAATATTGTTTAATAAAAATAAATATATTTTTTAAATTAAAAATAAATAAATCTGCAACTAATGCATTATCTATTATCAGTAGTACAGAGGGCAGTGTTTTAGTATGCACTCTAGGTTTTTTTTCCCCCAGGCATGGGAAACCACTGGACCACTACTGATACACTAAATGATAAACATAACACACTATAAATAGGGGAGAATTTTATATTTAAGTACATATAATATTTACAAAAATAAGGGAATAGTGAGATTTGTGATCTGCATAATATAAACTGAAACTTTTATATTTAATTACATATATTATTAAAATTAGTGAAAAAGATTTGTGACTCATGCAAAATAGTAAATATGTAAATAAAGTAAATATAATATCAAAACTAGTACAAACAAGAAATACATTAGAATTTTATATTTAAATATGTATAATATTAACAGTAAACAAGTGAAAAAGGAGATTTGTGATTTGTCCAAACAGTTTATTTTTTCAGTTATTTTTTACGAAATCCACTGATAAACATAAGCACTTATCAGTTGGTCTAAATCATCATCTCCCACACATATATACAATCAGTTTATGTTAAGATAGCAAATCTTCATATTTTAATTGACAGGCTTCAATCTACTCCAATTTTTCAGCCATCCATACCATTGAAAATCTGATGATGGAATGCCCAAATCCCATGCTGTTGCCAATTTTATTAGTATGCCCTTGTTTGACCTCAAATCACTCTGACCCCTCATGTATAGGACCATATCCATTTAGATACATAGAAGAGGGATGGGCAGGATGCAGGTTTAATGTGTAATATTTGAAATACAGGCACTCTTCATTTGGTGTTCTATCATCAGATTGTCAATGGTATGGATGGCTGAAGAGTTGGAGTAGATTGAAGCCTGTCCATTAAAGTATGAAGATTTGCTATTTTAATATAAACTGACCACTAGGTACTCTCCCGCATACAGGTAAGCTAATTTAGCTCTAACCTTTTATAAATCAAAAACATCAAAATTATGTTTTTTTCTGATTAATAATCGCATATTATGTAGCTCAAACATAACCTTTTGTTTAAGAAGATAAATAGTAAAGTTTTAAGACAATTTAATAGGAAAAGCAAATGATTATCTAATACTGTGATGGAGTCATGGCCGAAAAATAAAAGAGGTTCGAAATAATATGTTTATTTGAACTAACGAAAAAGTTAAAAATAGAAGACAGCAATAAATCAATTGTTTGAGTTGTTAAAAGTACAATTGAAAAACAGTTACCATAAATAATAATAATAAAAAAAAATAGTTTTAATGAGTAACATTATGGAGACTGATAAAAATTTCAGTCTATCAGCCAACACAGCACAAGCCCCAAGTAACACATATGCTACAATTGCAAAAAAATATAACGTTAACGCAAGCCCTAGTGCTAACGTAAATCAGGGTAGACCCCACAGATTCAGAAGAACTACAGCGGAAGATTTAAAGAATCTAAACATATCAGAACAAGATCAAACATTACCTCCCCCACTCACAGTATGGACAGATGAAATGCTAGAAACAATTGGAGAACAATTTAACAACACGATACCTCGGACACTCTTTACAACATTTAAAAGATTCTTCACGGACAACTCAGTAGTGTTAGCAGTAACAGACAATCACTGCTCACTATATACTTTCCCTAAGCCACTTCTACTTGAAGCACTAGAAAAAAATAAAATTATCGACTCAGTCAGTTGTATAGCTGACCATCCGAATAATAGATATGTGGCACTAGAATTCAAAAGCTCCGAACAAATAGAACAGTTTAAAAAAAAAAATTAAAACAATTGGAAATTTTGCAATAATACAAGTTGACCAAAATAAATATAAAAATATAACTGGAGTTATCAAAAATACCTACTTTGGGTACAATCTAGATGACTTTCAAAGGATGATGAACCCTTTTGGAAAAGTAACATTTTTCCAACAAACCTATATCAAAGAAGCAGCAATCCCAATATTATCAAACAGTTATGAATACAAAGTCAAATTACACAAAGACATAGAACCAGAAAATATCCCAACACATATCACAGACCAAGAAGCCACACTTCATCTGTATATAAGAGGCCTCAAACCAAGATGTTTTGCATGTGGAAAAAGAGGACACATAGCGACTGTTTGTAAGGAAAAAAATCAAGAAAAAAAAGACCAAAGTAATTCCAATTTAGTAGAAACAACTACAGTAAACACAGATAATAACACACAACCGCCAAATTCACACCTTCAAAAACTCAACTTAAACAAAGCTAATACAACAACAGAGAAAAATAAAAATGTAAACACTTCTACATCTGTAAACACAGAACAAATAATTGAAATGAAAAAAAAAGAAAATGAAGACTCACAGTCTAATGGGAAAAAACCCAAAGATGACACAACAAAAACAATAGAAAATAAAACAGATATCTCTGGCCAAGATAAACACAGAATTCTAAACAAGACAGCTACTGAAATCATGGATAAAATTGCAGAAAGTCTTCCAGCAATTGAAAATATAACAAAAGAAAGCAAAAGAAAACAGCAAAAGGAAACAAAAAAGAGAGAAATTAAAAAAATCAAACCTAATGCAAAAGAACTCCAACCAGCAGAAACGAAAATGCAAGAAAAAGAAAAGAATATAGAAATGGAAACAGATGATGAACGACTAACTGATTCAGAATATGACAGTGAAAGTGATCATTTAAAACACGGGCATATAAACACAGACACATACAACCCACAAGCAACACCAGTTTTAAAAACCAAAAGTACAGACACAGAGACAATACCAACAACAACTAAAAAAATAAAATAGTCAACACATCTCAAAGCAAAAAAATCTATAAATCAAAAACCAGTATGATTATAAAGGTAGCTGCACTTAATGTAAGGGGTATAAACTCCAAGACAAAAATACAGAATATAAACAAATGGATACAAATCATACTACCAAGCATCTTGGGGCTCCTTGAAACTAAAATACATAGTGGATCAAAAATTGACCCAGCACAAGTCATGAGCACACAAGGTTTTTGTGCATGCTCAAGAGACTCATCTGCACCAGCCAGTGGGACAGGAATATACATAAGCCGGAGTTGTCCCTTCACTACTTTCAAAATAATCTACATAGACTCAAACCTAATAATTACAACTTTTTACCACAAAAATCTCTCAATCAATATCATATATGTATATATTCCACCAGGGCCAATTATAATCAATAGAATAATTGCAACAATAAACTCAATGCTGGCAAACAATCCTTACCCAACAATACTAACAGGGGATTTTAATATGAGCTATCAAAAGTTTGTTAATAAGTGGATTCACCAATTAGCAATACCACTTATGAGTGGAGAAGGATTCCTACCACCAAACTCCATATCCTTTTATAACAGCAGATATGGAACTCTGATAGACCTGATGTTCTATTCCCCAATGCTGCATCAAGCAATAGAAATGAGTCTATCCCCCACACATTTCTCAGATCATGCAGTGCAAATAATAAAAATAAATCTAGATACAAACTATAACCAAAAATACTACCTACAGAAAACCATAAGAATTCTACTGCCAATCAATACACAGGAAGTTTTTTTCTCAGAAATATATATAGCAATAAACAAACTAAATCAAATGGACCTTGACCCAATAACAAAATATATAGCTTTCACAGAAACCATATCTTATAATATCAATCAAATGACACAAAAAACAACCCCACCAACAAAACTCATAACATTGGCAGAAGAAATACATAAAAAGATCATAACAGCAAAACCAATCAAAAATAACCAAGAAATCATTGTTAAACTTACACAACTATACAATCAAACATGTAACCAATTAAAACAATATATTGCCATCAAAAAGAAAAAAATATGTTTAACAGAACAACACACTTGGACCCGTGGTTACATTAGGTGGGCATTAGGATATCCCTCAACTAACAAAGAACCTATGGCAATTAAAACAGGAAATAAAGTGATAACAGGCTATAACATGATAGAACCCATCTTTCAATACTTCAGAAGTAAACTCACAACAAACAACCAATGGAAGATCCCAGAAAATTACTTTGGAAAACCTGAAAATGAAAACCCCTATAAAATAGAAGATTTTGCAAGAATACTCACAACATTACAAAGCACTTGTCACCCAGGACCACCCGGGATCCCAAAATTTGTACTAACTCATCTAAGTCAATTTACAAACAAATTATTATGTCAACTAGCAAATCAACTTTCACAAAAATTATATAACATACAAGGTCTAATCCCAATATCAATGGTCCCTTTCATGAAAAAAATAGAATCCATCTCGGAAATTACAAATTTAAGACCCATTTCAATGGAGCCATTAGGAATCAAAATTTTAGAAAAAGTACTAAAAGAAAAGATAGAGCCCTACATCTTACCAATAATATCGGAACATCAATATGCTAAAAAAGGGTCATCAACAGGCCAAGCAGCTCTAATTTTTAAAACAATAGTAAATTCAACAATAAAAAGAAAAAAACATGGGCCCATGGTAGTACAATTGGATTTTGAGAGTGCCTTTGACTCTGTCCCCATCAACAAACTAATCAATCAATTAAAAAAAACAAAAATACCAAGAACAATCTTATACACAATAGCCAACCTACTCCTAAATAGGGAGATACACATTACGCTAAATGGAAGAACATCACCCACTTTCCATCCTAACCAATCCATCCCCCAGGGATCTCCACTAAGTACACTACTCTTCACACTATACATAAACCCTCTACTTGAAAAAATCAAGGAAAAATTACAAGAAATACAAATACCAAACACCAATATTTACATACCCTGTATAGCCTACATGGATGATGTTACGATAATAGAAGACTATACAACAAAATTTCATATACTCCAAAAAATAATAGAAGACTATACAACAAAATTTCATCTGAAAATAAATACTAATAAATCAGCTGTGTGGTCAATTTTTACTGGGAAAACCAACACACAAATATACCAAGGAAAACCGAATAAGTTTCTGGGTTTCCCATTTCATTTGGGAATGGGGCAGATGAGAAGAACAATACAAGACAAAATTTTAACACAAACAGAAAGAATCACAGACTCACTTGCTAAATCATACCTTTCTCTATACTCAAAGGTTGCTCTCTTCAACCAACTGATAATGATAAAAATCACATACTACCTACCAGTGATAAAGTTTACCAAAAAATTTATATCAACAGTAAACTCCATGTGCAATAAACTACTTTGGAATAAAAGGTGGTAGCAATTTCAATGAGGCAAATAAGCCAACCCACAAAACTAAATGGGCTTGGACTACATACAATTTCAACTTTTTACACACAAAAAATAATAAACCTGCTGATTACAACATTTACAAAGTTTCCAAATATTCAAAAAATAATAGATATAATACCCACTGACCGACCACCTCCCAAAGACAACTATATAGCCACACTTTTAGACAGCATAAGAAATCAAAGGGACAAAATAACCCTGTCTAACCCAATTAAATACACATATTGGCACATACATAGCCTAATAGAGCAGACACAACAAGATATCAACAACAAAATGGTCCTTGAAATAAACAATGCACAGCTCCTAAAAAAATATAAAAATTGGTACCTGGAGCCTAAATTCTTTGACTTCATAGTCAAAGTAAATCTGAATGCCTTGCCTACATCACATTTCATCCATTTTAAAAGGTTCTTTACGAAAATAGACCCACTGTGCAGATTGTGCCAAAGAGAAGAAGAAACACAACATCATTTTCTAAATGATTGTCTGGGCTTGGAAAAGGTAAGACAAATAATGATAAATAACTACCATCAGAAAGACACAACAATGGCAAAAATTCTCCAGGTATACAAAAAAAATGCAATCCCAACAATAAGAGCAGCAACATTTAGCTTGTATGCATATTGGTACACCAGATGTAAATTCAATTTTGACTACAATGCAAAACAAAACCTCAACACTTTCCACCACAAGCTAGAAAAAATAAAAGAAAGGGATAACATGCTAGCACCACCAGATATTTTTGCTGCAACTTGGTCACTGTTTAAACTAAAATCAGCACTATAGTTGAAAATCAGTAAAAGAGATACAGAATAACACAGCTAAAAAGAAAAAGAACCCAATACACCAAAACCAGCAGGACACACATGACAGGGTCCATCAACATAATGTATATATAAAAAAAAATTAGACAAACTGAATTCAGGCAACTTTTGATGCCTTAAGAGTAGCAAAAACACAACTTAAAGAACTCAAGAGAAAGCTCTTTCTCTCATATATCTGTGAACAAACTTATGCCCTACAGAACTGTTTAGACACAGGAACAGACTTATGCTTACTGTGTAAGCCCAATCTTACCTATGTAATCATTGTTTTTTAATCAATAAAATATGCTTTGAAACATCATAATATAAACTGACCAGTGATTGCACATGTGTGTGGGAGATGCTGATTTTGACCAAAAGATGAGTGCTGGTTCAGGTCATAATACTTACATTAATGATTATTTATCTTTTTTACATATGGGTGGTTATGTATATCAGTGGTAAGAGATAGTGTGGATTGTTGAAGGGTACTTGAAAGTCTGTGTTCAACCTCCATATTTTCAATTAAACTCCAAGTATATGAAGAGTGCCTGCATTTCAAATATTAAATAATATGAAAAATAAGTATGCTAGAAATTTATATTTTATCTTGCAATTCTTTGAACAATAAATTAACGAATAGGAAGATTTGTGACCTAATGCATGACATTAAATACATGAGTAAAATACATTTAATATTTAAATATGAACAATTCTGAAGAAAATGAGAAGCACATAACTAGAATTATCCCATCTTGATTTTATCTGATAGAAAATATGGCAGGAAAACCAGCAATGTGGACCTTTTTGTAATCTTTCTTCAAGACACTGCTTACTGGCACCTTAAAAAAGATTCGATTACTTTATTCTCCCACCCCTTAAAAAAAAAAAAAAACATACTACTTGTTCATAGTATTTATTAATTAAATACTTTTTTTTTTATTTGGTTGGATTAATTGTTAATTAAAATTTTTTATTGTGTTACTTGCTAGCATCTTTTTTTTTTCATATTAAAAAAATATGGTGAAGAATAGCAGCAATCTGGATCTCTACTTATTGATACCTATGATATTACATTTAACTTAATATTTATTATATACACCTGGGTCTCGTTTTACGTGATAGATAGGTTCCTCAGAAAACACGCGCAAACAAAATCGCGCAAAAATAGACTTAACTTACATTGAAAAGGGGGGATGCGGTCTGTGATTTTTCAAAATTCGCGTAAAAGCAAAGCACCAACGTAAAATTATTTTAAAATTCGCGCAAAAAAAATATAAGGAAATAAAATATGACTAATAAAAAATTTCAAATTTGAAAGAAATTGATACAAGACAAACTTTTTTTAACTATAATATTTAATTTTATTCAAAATAATATATTTTTATGCATAATTTACAGTACAGTAATTTACATTTTTTTATACATGTTTTAATTATTATAGCTATTTGCCGAAAAAACACACGTTCGTTTGCAAACAACTAGCGCCAACTTCACACTCATGTTGTGTCAATGGTTTTCTGGTGACAACGTAATTAGTAATTAATCTTTGAGACGATGATTTTATTAATTGTTTATGAAACTAATAACTAAAAATTAAATTCTTATTTTTGTCTTTAATTTTCAATTCCGTTTAAAAATCAAATTTAATTTTCCATCACATTAATTTCAAGTCGTAAATAATTTTTAAATTGTTAATTACCATTAAAAATCAGATTTTAATTTTTAATTGTCAAATTTAATTGTGCCCACTGCTATTACTGACCTTTTAAAAATAAACTTGTGGACACTAAATGATTAATAATTGATTACATTCTTTTTTAAAAAGCAAAAACAGAATGTGATTTAAAATGCAAAATTAACACGCACAATGTTTGAACAAATTTACATTATAATCTTGTAAAATTTAATGTGTGTATACGTAAAATGTGGAAATCATGATTTTAATTTCATTATTGCATAAAATCTTACTATTATAAAGCACTGAAAATATTGAAATTACTAAGATGAAAGTTGAATTCCAATAATGTGCTATTACTTTCAATATAACGTAAGTGCCTGCAAATTTTATTACTTAAAGTAATAGCGCATTATCGGAGTTTGACTTCCGGTGAAACAGGAATCGCGTAACTTCAAAATCGTGTTAAATAAGTCCGCGTAAAAAGAGACCCAGGTGTATATTTATTTTTTAAATAAATGAAAGATAAAATATAAAATTTGTTAATTAAATATTTTTTTAGGGGTTGGTTATACTATTTATACTTTGTAGCCTTTATTTTCATGCTATTTGTTAATTGTAGTGTAATAAAGTTATGCTATTTATAAATTTAAAAAAAATCTGTTCTTTTTTAGTTTGTAGGCTTTATTTTCATATTAAATAATTTAACAAATAACAGTAAATATGTGAGAAAATAATAATGACAATAAATATTATATGCATTTTACTCACTTATGTTAGGTTTATCACTTAGTATGTTAATAGTGGTTTAATCATTTTTCCAATGTGTGAGAGGTATTCTTATTAGTGTAAATGTAGAAAAGTACCTGCTTATTTAGAGATAGAATACTATTATTATTTTTTACTTTTTAATTATTGTAGTTGGTAATTTAAAATTGATTAATTGTCTTTTAACATTTCATTTATTTAATGATGACTAAGTTGTATTTATTTTATAGTGAAACCTCGATATATGCTTTATCAATACCAATTATACTCTATTAAATAACGAAATGTGTGATTTATATATGTAATAAAATCAGATATTCTAAGGTAATACCCCACACAAACTCAAATATATATATTATTATTCTATTTATTTATTTCTAAAGTGCTTTTCGAAGGAGCTATGCCTTCATTTTCATGCAGCATATTATGGGGAGACCAAGGCTTCTGTTCATATGAGGTTGCTGCAGCATAAATATGCATACAATAAGGCTAACAAATTCTTCCCACTTTTCTATTTTTGCGCAGCATAAAATCACTATGGGCCACTCGTGTATACCGGATAATCCACAAGTGATGTGCAGTGAGCGACATGAGATAAGAAGGAAAATCAAGAAGGCCTAATTCATTAACTTAGATGAAAACTCATTAAATAAAAGAGACGTTTTACACAATCTCTAAGAAATGGCAGACCTAATTTAAATAATTTGCATCTGTTTGGTTTAAATAAATAAATAAATTGAACATCGCTATCTATCTATAGCTTTGAAAATGAAGGCATAGCTTCTTCGAAAAGCGCTTTAGAAATAAATAAATAGAATAATAATATATATTTGAGTTTGTGTGGGATATTACCATAGAATATCTGATTTTAGTATACTCTATCTAAAAAAATGTAAATTATCAAAAAAATAGAAACATTAAAATTCATAAATTTAATAAATTTTGCTATGTGCAGCAGCCATTATTCCATTTTAAAATATCTTACATGATCATATTAGTAATATTTTTTTTTGGGGTATATATAAACACATTTTAGGATTCGTTTTTTTTTTTTAATGCGTGCTGAATTTTGATGTAGTTCAATATTTTGTGTAAAAAAAATGTGTTTTAAAGTGTAATGTTAGAAGTTTTAGAAATTTAAGAAAATTTGTTAAATTATTTTTTATAAGGGATGAAAATTAGCAGTTTAGTAGTGGTGAGGGAAAAAAATGTAAAACATTTGCAGTATCAGAAAGCTTGAAGTTTAAAGTATTTAACTGAAAATTTAAAATGGATAATAGCAAATAAATATAACTATGTAGATTCTTAAGTTGACATGGGCTTAAAAACATCAAAGCAGAGCAGTGCACTAGTAACGTGACTGCTATAGTGGGGGGGATTATTGAATTATTTAATTGTATTAAGTCTTAACATTTTGTTATTCCTTTTTTAAAAAATAAAAATTATAAAATTCATGTTTTTTATTTTTTTGAATGTGAAGTAAGAACTACATTTTTATTATATTTAATTTTGTTTATACTGTAGTCCTAATTTATATATGTTTAGTATAAAGTGTGTGGTACATATATTTGCATGTGAAAAGTACTTACATTTTGCATTTTAGAATCAAGGCTTATCAACAATATTTGAGCTATTATATATAATGTACATGAGGAATCTTGGAACAAAATGTAATGGATGTTGCAGAAGCTCCATTGTATTGTAAAGATATTCCAACTGCAGATGATATTTAAATGTTGTATGTAATGAAGATTGGCCTCTGCAATGATTGGCTGTTATTGTTTTAAGTTTTATCAGACATTACATGCTTAATGGATTTTATAGCTTATACTCAAACAACGGTAATACTCAAATGATTCCTTAATCTAATCTTTTTATTTTATGAACAATAACTTGGCAGTGAATTCTAATTATATTTAAACACATTGTTAATATGAATGTGAATAGTTTGATTCAATATCTTGCTTAATATAAATTCTAAAATAGTATGTTTTTATATTTAAATTGTAAATTTGTGTTAAACTTGTATAATTTAAATGCTTTCACATAAAAAAAATAAAGACCCCCCCCCACAAACTCACAAAGTATTTTTTACAGTGCCAAATTATTATTTTTTTTGTCTCAGAAATGTAAAACCTATAAAGTTGCAGGAAATGTTTAACTTTCTGTGCTTTCAGTAGATTATTTTCATTTTGCTAAATGGCTTGATTTATGATTTTTGGTCAGATTGAATTAAGTCTTACTAAACATTTTCCCCTCTTTATAATGTTTGTGAAAACATTTTAAATAGATTTAAGAATTTTAATTTTATGTGTTTAATTTAGGTTTTTCTTGCTATATTACTTTGTTCAGATTAATTTTGTTTTAATTAAATTACATTGAAGATTAGGTATTTTAGTATTAAAGCTGCAATATAGGGGAGATATGCGGTCTTTTCACACCCACAATAAATGTGTAATGCACGATGACATTGAATTGAAAGAAAATAATCCCTGTGAGTATTCATGAAAACTTTTTTTTTTTTTTATCAACGTGATCTTTTTTTTTTTGTAATACTTCGATATTTGCAGTTATTGTCTAGATTTCTTTCTGACAAGAGCCAGGATAAATAAAAACCTAATAAAAGTCTAATAATTAATAAGTATTTTATTATTATTTTTTTGTACTTTTGGTTTAATTTCTTTATAGAAAAATGTTTATTAGCACTTCTCTGAAAATCCCAGCATACTTTGCAATCACGTACATTTTTACTATAGATCTCCATTTTCTGTGGTAATAGTATATGTCAAAACTTTGGTTTTAACATATAAATTTTTGTTGTATATTACATGGTAAGTGGGTAGGAATATATTTAATGTATTTTTATCCAAATTACTTAAAAATCAAAATCAGTTACTATTTGTTTGGTGGCATCATTATTGTAATATCGTAAATCACATTTTATTTTTTTATTTTAAATATCGTTCTTAAAAGTTGTTAGTGTTGAAAGTCACTTTTTTTTTTTTGAAACTTGTTAATGTTGAAAAAAGTCACATTTTTTTTTATTTTTAAACTTGTTGATTTTGAAAGTCTTAGATATTTGAAATGCATTTGTTATTGAAAATGATCTATATATTTATTATGTTTTACTATTTTTTACTTTTACTTATTTTAGTTCAACACGGAGCATATATTAGACCTACTGTGCCTGTTCACATTTGTATCAACCTCGCGATAACTTTGTAATTCTTGCCCAAATACCATGTACAAGATTTGTGTACACGTTATTTTGGTCAGATCACAATATTACAAAGTTATCAGCGAATTGATACGAATGTGAAAAGGTGCTGTAGGTCTAATACATGCGCCATGTTGCAGCTTTAATACTAAAGTATCAAAGAGGGTTTTTAATATGTTTAATTGTTTTAAATATTTTTTGCTTATTATTTACAAAAGTTTTGATCTTGTTATTTATCATTTGGCTAATCTTTGCTGTTGAAATCCTCTCAAAATTTTTTCAATCAAGATTTACTGGCTAGAATCTACAGAACAGCTTGCTTTCAAAGGTTTCAAATTATCATTTCTGCCGTTGAAAAAAATACTAAACTATTTCCACCTGCATTTTTTTTTTTTTTATGTTTAATCTCATTAAAGAATTGTTAATATTATATACTAAACTAATGTTGATTTACTTTTATGTATAGGAATTTGACATGATCACCATCTCATACTAGCACATAATTGTTGTAAACAAAGGCAAAACTCTCCATATAGTATACTGTATGGAGAGTTTTGCTTTTGTATAGGAATTTGGTTAACTAAATTCATTTTTTTTGTTTTTATATAGCTTGTATATAGTTATTTTTAAATTATTTGCAATTAATGCATTAATAGAATGGTGAAATCAAGAGATAACATTTTTTATTATTGATTCTCATTTCATTAAAATAACAAATATTTGAGTCTCTTCAATGATATTGTTTGTGAGCAAATCCCTACCACTTGAGTGCTCAAATGGTACAGAATCTCATAAGCAACTGATAGTACAAATCATATTATTTTACATTATGCCAATTTTGTTCACACACACACATATATATCATTACTTCAAATTTGTCATGTTGAAATATTTACTGAGAATATTTTTCTATGTATTTTATTTATTTTTTTAAATTCTTTAAGTTTGGTTTGTTTGAAGATATTAGAATCTATCATCTAATTTTTAATTTTAGATTTTTGTGTTGTAATTAAATACATTTCTATATTATTTTTATATCATTATTTTCAACTATCATTGATCCATTTCAAGATTGTCTCTCAAAGTTTAATCCAGTTTCTCTGATTTATAGCTTCTCTTCTCCAATACCAGCAAAGTTTTTCATCCGCCTCAAATGTGATATCTTTTTAGATTTTATCTCTCTTTGAATTCAGTTTAAAACTTTACAACTAACCATCTCTTTTAGTAATGTGTCCAGCTCCATTTCAGTTTTTTGATTTTTTTCAGTGTCATTGATACCTGTTTGTTCTCTCATCCATGTATTGTTTTTGGTCTCTAACATAAATTTTTATATGTTTCATTCAGTGCTCTGAAGTCTTTACATGCTCTATTAAGTGTTCAAATCCCAGATCCATAAGTAAAACCTGGTCAGACCCAACTATTAAAAATCTTCCATTTTAAACAGACATATTTTCTTTTAATACTAAACTTATCCAAAGCATTTCATTCAAGTTAATTCTATGATTAATTTCATCCATTACTTTCCATCTGTATTAAAAATTTGACTAAGGTATTTGTAGTTGTTAACTTACTTCATGATTATCAGTTTTAATTTTCTTCTGAGAAGTCTAGTCTTTTTAGGTTTTATTTTTAGCCCTATTTTTTTATTTTTTACCTGATAATTCTTGCAACATTTCCTGATGCGCTGGAGCATTATTTGCAGCACCAACCACATTATTTGCAAAATCTAGATGGCTTAAATAATCTTCATTTATTTTTACACTTTTAGCATCTCAGTTTCATCCACAAGATATGTTTAAACTTCTGTAAAATATTTTAGAGGTATGGAATCATCTTTTCATACAGCCTTTTCAATTTTAATCTTAGTATAACCATATAATCTAATCTCTCGTGCTTCAATAAATATTCTTAGGAATGTAATATTCCAATCTATATCTTAAGAAAATAATGCTTTATTTATACGGAAATGCTTATTGAAACAAGTGCCTTTTCATAATTTCAAAGTATAATAACAGCTCAATGGTTTTTTCTATACTTCTCTCAATCCTTGGGAATAAATGGTTCACTGTGCTAAAATAATTTTTAAATCCAGCTTATTCTTTAGATCTGTTCAAAGTTCGCTGTAGGAGAGTTATAATTACCATGGTAAAGATTTTATATAGAATTGATAAAAAACTAATAAATCTATATTTTATACCTTCTTCATAACTTTTCTTCACTATCAGTATTATTACTGCATTCTTTTAATCATCTGGTATATATTTTTCATTTACATATTTGGTATGCAGCTCTGCCCTATTTCTTCATCTACTTTTATAATATCAATAATAATGCCATTATTTCCTGCAGCTTTTTTCATTGTAGATTTAATTATGTTTGACCTTTAAAGTACTTGGCAATTTAGATTAAAACATGGCAAAACTCTCTATATGTATAGCCATTCAGTGCAAGCCAGAGTAATCAATGGATGCCAGAAGATTTAGAAGATGGTAGTAAACGCTTCAACACATTTCTGTCTTTTTAGTAATAGTTTCATCTTATTGCTGAAACAATTTTTCGTTCAGTACTAAGATGTTATTTTACACTTTTATGTGTTATAGTTTTCTCTGTTATTTCCATATATTTTCATATATCACTATTAACTTCTTTTCATAATATTTTACAAAACTCTAGATATTCACTTTTTTTTTTAACAAAACATTTAAAAAAATATTTATATTATTTCTTTTTTCCATGCTTTATATTGTCTCAGTAAATAATTTATTGATAAATTCCTGCTTTTTTGGTATCAGTTATTTTTCTTGTAGTCCTTAATAGAGTGTCAATTAACTTATTGATTTCGCTCAATTCTAAATCATCTTCAAAACCTGTTAATATTTTAAAATGATTTGCAAGTTTTAATTTAAATTAATTAGTGTATTTCTTAATATTAGTAATAATAATTCTTAATGCTGTCTTAATATTTTTTGATTTTTTTAGTTTTGCTTTCACATATATGATATGCGATGCACTGTGACTTCTCCTTATAACGGAGTCAGGAACTCTCAGCCGCTATGCCCAGAGAAACCTGCTAGCTACTTTCCTTTTCCATTCCCCACCCATTTCCCCAAATTCTTCTCTATCCTGCTCCATTCCATTTCCACAACATAATCTTGGCTAACTCCATAACTTTTATATCTAAATCCCCTTTATCTTTTCCCAAACCCAGCATAAAAACCAATAACCCACTTACTGTTTAATCACTTTATTTATATTTATTCTTCCGCAATATCATTCTCAGTATCCTTTCTCCTCTCAGGCATTTAGATTCAATTAACAGATGCCTAATATTTTCTATGCCTTCCTTACACAACTTGCAGAATAAATCATTCACATTTTTCCATTTATGTGTATATTTTCTTGTTGCAAAAGATCCTGTTCGAGCCTTAAACAGTAAACTACTTTCCTTGATATTGTCATAAATTAACTCTCACCCAATATTTCGTTTACTTCTATATATATATATATAAACAAACTCTTTGCACTCTCCATACTAGTTCTCTATCTCTCCAACTCCCTATTCTTTATTAATGCATCTATCTAATTAATTAATGATCACTTCTTCTGTTGAATTATTAAGAACATTAAATTTTCTGTTAGGCAAAATATAATGCAATTCTGTACTTTTCATTTGAATGTTCCCACTGGTTTCTCTCTCTCTTTTTATTTTTTGCAAACTGTGTTTTCTCTCATCTCTATCACCATAACCACATTTATCCACAGCACTTTCCTTCAATTGGTCACCAATTTTAGTATTAAAGTCTCCTGGGACAACTTTAAAAGGTTCGTTGATCTGATTGAGAACTTATTCATGTTATTTTCATTTGATATCTTCTCTTATTTGATTAACTAATCTTGCTAATCCATTCTGATATCCATCATTCTCAACTATGTTGTTCTTCCACTTTTTATTTATAATGAGCCCTATACCACTTGTGCTTTCAATATTTGCATTTTTATAGTAACGCACAGATCCACTTTATAAATTAGTTGTCTTTTCACATTTTTTTTTAACTACACAAAGTCCAATATTATCCCATTTAATATTCAGTAGTTCTTTTCCAATCCTTCTTAACCTAAAAGTGATTTTAAATTGCAGGCATCTAAATAAAAGATCATCAAATGGCACCCTCCACTTTCAGCCACCAACTTTTATCTTGAGTGATGTCTTTATAACCTCTTAAGAATAAGACCACAATTTAGTTTTGTCTACCATGATTATAAATATCTATTGAAAAAGAAAAAAATGGATTAATCACACCCACACATTCATCCCGTCTTCAAGAAAAATGAACTGATATTTCAGTTAAGAACTGTCAAGCAACTGAGAAGAAAAAATTTCATGATATTTCTTGATCTTAAACTCAGAAGTGACCATGCTAGCTGTTGCATGTTCATGAGAAATCCATCCATATTCATTTACTATGTGAATAATCATAATAATAGCGAATTACACTGACAAGAATATATAAGGTGAACATTAGGAATTGTCCCTGTTCAATTTCTTTGATTCTTTAAAGAGGATTCAAACAATTTCCTTTCATGTAGTAGCAGATTTTCTTTCTGCAACTTAAGTTATACATGTATAATTTTACTCCCATTAGCAAGGATAATTGATTACCTAAAACTTATCTAAAACAAAAATATTGTATAAAAAGCCAATCAATTATAATGGTTTTTCTATAGGGAAAAATTTGATTGATTACTATAGATAAAAATTATACTATAAACTAAGATATCATAACAAACGACTTAATCTAGTATATATATATATAGTAATAAAAAAAAACCCTTAATGTACATTATATGCTTATGTAAACTGTTCTATGTATGTTTTATGCAGGTATGTATTTAAAATATGTATGCATTTATGATAATGTAACAAATCTATGTAAAAAGAAAAAAAAAACCCCACTTAGTTTATAGTTGTTCTTTCCTGTGATTCATTCATTAATTATCATTATCCAGTTTCTGAATCATTTTATCAGTTCTTCATTATCTTCTAAATCCTTTGATCTTGTTTTTTTTTTGGAGGAGGTACACCAGATGTTGATGACTGAGGATTTGTTCAGAGTGAATGGTTAACATGCTTCTTTGATTTTCATTTTATATATTTTATAAGGCCTGATTATTTGGCTTAAGGCATTTGAAAATTTGTGCAGCATTCTAAATCTGGATTAAATTTACCCAAAATACTGTTTATGGCTTCCTGATGTGAAATAAATTTCTTTAGTTTCTTGCTCTCCAGATTCTTCTCTATAGGCTGCTTGTTGATTATCTTTTCTTCATCTAGTTACATTAATTTCTCATTAGTTAATTCTTTCCTACGCAATTCTAAAAATTCTTTAGTGTTATCATCATTAACTTTTATAAACACTATGTTTTTCCATATGATTGAAGTAGGTTCCTTTTTGATTTTGACACTTATAATAATGAGTTGTGGGCAGAGTATTTTCTACATAAAGTTACGAGTTATGTTAGTCATCTTGATCCATATGCCACCATTAAAATCAATTATTTTTATATTGAAGTTCTTCTGGAGTTATGGAATTGTCTTATCGTTATCACATTTTTATCCAAAGCATTGATATGAGATGCTGCATTAGTTGTTGAAGATTGTGATGATTCGTCGGTCTAGAGGTTGAAGTGGCTAATATTTGGTGGTATTAGTTACTTCCATGCTTCCACTCTAAACCATACGAGTTGTAAACAAACAAAAAAAATCTGTAAATTTTTTTTTTAATATTCCTAGATGAAAAAAACTGTGCATTTTATTGTGCAAACTTACATGAAAATGGACCAAAAAAAGCAAAAGTAAACTTGCAGTTAATAATTTTTTGTGTTCTTCCACACAAATGTTTTTTTAATTTTTTGTATTACATTACTCATGAAATTTTTTAGAATTTTAAAAAAGCAATCTTTAATAACTCGTGTAATTTACCATAAAGATTTTTTATTTATCACTAGTGTCAGAGGAGCAAAATTATAATAGACTTGTACATTGCTAAAACCTAATTGCAAGTTTAAAAAAAAATTAAAATTTTAACATTAAATTAAAAAAGTAAAAAAAAATGCATCTAATGCTTACTGTGTTTTCATCTTGTAATCAAAATTTAAGTTTTTTTTTTATATTATATGTACTATGCAAATCTAAATAAACACTGTTTTCTATACAAATATACTAGCTGTGGTATTTTTCTTTTGGCATGAGATGTAATATTTTATTAAGAACAATAGAACTTTTCCTTGAATGACTTAAATTTTTTTGAATAATTCAGTACATTGTAATAGCAGAAATATGGACTATTTAAATAAAAATTGAAGTGATAAATGTTTTAATTTATTTGTATTGCATTTTCATCAGACAAAATTTATTATTTATTGCATAATGTGTGAAATCATCCCTACATTGGGTTTTTTTTACATTGAAAATACATTTACAAAAATAATTTTCGTTTGACTAAATTTTGCATTTATTATAAAGGCTTTAATCCCAAATTGATTAACTGAATATTTTAGCTAATATTTATACTGTATGCAATTTAAAATTAAATGTTAATAGTATATGATGAAAATTATTTTTAGTTTTATGCTGAATGAAATTTGCATTTTCCGCCCCGGTACTACTATATATCTTTTACATTTGTGATAATGTCTGCCATTGCCTTGGATATCTGAAGTTGCAAGATGATTTAAAATGGAACAAGTAGAGTAAATATTATTTATAACTTACATTTAGTAACTTTTGATCATGCAAAGTTGATTATTAATTGCATAAATTATGAAATCATGTTCTCTTCCTTTTTTTGCTGAAAATATTTTGGAATTACAGTGATCGTAGTTTTAATTTGATTGAAGTTTTAATTCAAAATTAATTAACTGAATATTTTAACTAATATGCAAAATTAAAAATTAATTATTGCATTAAATAATACACTATATATAACAAAAAAGTGAATTTTTTATTGTGTTTTTTCAACATTACATTGTTTTATTTTCGAAATAATGTTGCTCATTAGTTTGGATGAGCCTGAAACAAATTATAATATTCTGATTTAAAATTAAGCAAATAAAATATTTTAAACATATATTTAGTAATCTTTGATCAGATAAAGTTTGTTATTCATTGCATACATAATACATGAAATCACCCCCTAAATAATTACAACTAAATTTTATAATACAATGATCGTAATTTTTGCTATAAGGGAAATACCATTCATACGAATTTTAACCCATAAAATTGAGAAAATATACAGTTTTTAAGCTAATATACACATTTTAAAATTTAATATTAATACATTTAGTGTTATATGTCATAAAAATATGATTTTGATTATTTATTATACTGAATGAAACACCTTTTGTTTTGGGCTTTTGTAGTCATTAATGTTGAAAATTTTTACAATGGGTATATCATTAATGAAGTAAATGATTGTTTTGCAAAGTCATTGGTTAAAAATTAAATAAAATACTATAAATTAATCATATTTTAAGTTTAAAATCAAAATATTATTTATAGTACTTTCAATATGAATGTTGTGATTCTGCTTTTGGATGTCATAGCTTTAATAAAATAAATATTCTATGACATCAGTAGTCTTACAAAATAGCTATCAAAAAAAATTTAGAAATTTTTTTTAAAGATTATTATAGTGAATAATCGATTGTAAATCAAAATAGTGGGAACAGATTGATGATAATCGCTAATCCTCATGTAAAGGTCCAGCATTAAGCAGACTATAGGTATATTTAAATATAATGAACTTTTGATTCATTCGATATATATCTGTTTTTCTGTATTCATCAATTTCTTTCATTGGTCATGAATTCTGAATCATAAAAATAAATGTTATAAAAATAGATGTCACATTTTTTGAACTGACTTTTTTGCCATCTATTGTTAACCTATAATCCTGATGCAATGTTTTACACCTGGGTAGCTTTTTAAAAATTAGAATCATTTATTTTAATAATAATAATCATATCTCTACCTTTTAATTCACATATAGCAACTTTTTTATTTTTATTTTAGAAAAGGTTTAATTTTTTTACACATTTTTCATTTTGGAACAAGTTTAAACAAGAGAAGGGCTTGTATTTAGTTTTCAACTTTTTATTAAAAATCATAACAGTTTTAGAAATAATTGAAATAGTAAAGTTTATCATAAGCAAATAAATGTGAATTTATTTTATTTCCTTTTTATAATAAACTAATGACTATTCTCTGTATTAATATAAAATTACATAATTAAAACAAGGCCAATTTTATAAAATTTGATTTTTATAAATATGGTTTTAAATTTGAGCGATATTTTTGCTAAATATTTATTTCCCACTTAAGTAATTTTTCCAAAAACACCATATAATTATAAAATATATTTTATATTTATTGAATAAAAACAACAAAACAAAATAATTATTTCTCCTTGACAAAATTTGAAGAAATGTTGCTATTTTGATAAACATTGAGTTTTTTCATTTTAATTTTTGATCTGCTGATTTTTTTATTATTATTATTCTGATAGCTTCTGTCTATTCACTTTTTAGATAAATTGCTTTTTTTTTTTTTTTTTTTTGTGAAATCCTGGTGATAATTTTTATTGAAGTTCAATATTTGATTTAATATCAAACTTTTATATTAGAATTCAATAAATTGGATTTGATTTGATAGTGATTTAAGTTTACACATGAAATACATTCTAAAAAATATTTGATATTATAAAAATAATAATAATAAATTGAGTATACAACGAGACAAAGGATTTTCTTCTTATTGAATGTTATTCAGGAGTGTAACTATGCCAGAAACTCAAGAAAACTTATCAAAATCTTTGTTGAATAAAAACTGTATTTAAAATGAGAATGTCTAAATATAAAATTATTAAAAATCCATCAAATTATCTTTTAAATTTCTGTTTATAATTTTTAAAATATCTCAAGTTTCTAATATAGTATTTGTAAGAGCATTTATTGATCACTTTCAAAGGGAATGACAATATTATGACTGTGATTTTCTTCATTAATATTACAGTCAAATTTATTAACTCTGCTTTTTAAAAATAAAACATACAAATAAAATCAAAGTATATACACATATTCTTTTTGTTTTTAGTAATTATTATAATATTCTGTAAAAATAATCACTAATTATTCATAAACTATGCAAAAAATGAACTTTTTTGCAACTTCAAAAATGTTTTTAAAGTAGTCTCACAAATGCATGTGAGACATAATAACAAATGGAAGAGGAGCCTCTAGAAAATACAGGCCTCTTCATTTTTTTTTAAAAAAAAACTAATACATTAATATCACATCAATTTTAAGTAGTCTCACAAATGCATGTGAGACATAATAACAAATGGAAGAGGAGCCTCTAGAAAATACAGGCCTCTTCATTTTTTTTTTTTTTAAAAACTAATACATTAATATCACATCAATTTTATTTCTACTGTTATTTAAGTATGGAAACTGGAAGTATAATATTAAAGCTTACACAGAAAAGTGATTTAAATCAGAACAACTATTTTTGCCATTTCCAATTAAATAACCAAGATGCTATGCATTGAGAAGTTAATAAAAATGAAAGCTTAAAATATAATCTTTAATGAAAATTTGGAATCATTTACTGCAAGATTGCAATAAGCTTAGGCATACAGCCCATTCTAATGTTCAACTTGCCTCATCTTCCTTGAAGTGAAATGCTAGTACCATACCATTCCAATGTAAATTGGAATTCACCACTAAACAATTAAAAATCTGATTATGTGAATACATATAATAGTCATTATAATTATAATACAATATATATTCTCAAATGTTACTTGATATAAAACAAAACAAAAAACCTACAGTTCTGTGTTAAAAATTTTCTTCAATTAATTTTAAAAATGAAATACAAAATGTGATAATTTTTTATTAAATTATTTTTTTAGATGTTAAAAACACACACACAGAAAAACATGAATTGTATTATATCCATAATGTATTTTTATAAAGAAATTAAACTAATCTTTAAGTTCTTCAAAGTTTTGGAACTGTCTATTTAATCCAGAAACAAACTCACAGTTCTATGAACTATTTTCAGTAAGAAATGAATGGTGGTGAAACTTTGTGGTATTTTTTAATGTCAAATGGTTAAATAAGTACATCAATCAAATATTAAAAATAAAAAACACGTAGTCAGAATTTATTAATATCTATAATAAAATTTTTATAAACAATTTAAACATAAAAATCTTTTTTTTATAATAGTTTTCAAATAATTTGAGTTTTTCTGTTAAAAGCGAAAATGTTTGAATATATGTGAATTTCTATGCTAAATTTTTATATTTGTCATATTAAGAAACTTAAAGTTTTATTACGAATTTTTTTTCTACTTGGATTTTTTTTTAAAAAGACAATGCAGATATTTATTAATATTTTCAATTAAACTTAAATATTTCTCTTTGCCATCATTTTACAATATACAAAAATAGAAAGAGTTTTATTAATTATTATATTAGAATTTCCGCCATTTACTAATGTGAAAGTTTCACAATCAAATAAATGTAAGTAATGAATTTAAATTATTTTTATTATGCTCATACTTTATGTTTAATTTTTAAACATTTTTTCATTTTACTAAAATAATTTCAGGTTTGTATTTAAATATTTTTGTGCTTTTTTGAAAATATTCTGAATCTGAAGTCATCTTTGAATCTAGTTTTTTAAATTAATGGTAATCTGGATATAACATTTTAAATGATTTAAAAAAAAAAAAAACTAACTATGATTTTAGTTGCAAACACGAATGGTCTCTATTTCTTCAATGCCTCATATAATCATTCTTGCTACTGAACAAATGCAGTTTTTTAAGATTCCATAATTTCAAATGAGTCTGTGTATGTGGCCATCAGTGTAATAATATTTTTGATCAACCCAATTATTTTTTAACAAATTTATTACTAAAATTAATTTTAGTTATATTAAAGCTAAAATAATGAAAAAATTGTAATAATTACTAATTAATTTAAAGAACTAAAAAAAGTTTTTTTTACATAAAAGTAATATAATTTTTTCTTAACCAACATAAATTGAAATCCTTTTAAAACATCTTTAAAATTATCAAAAACAACCTGAAAAAAAAAAAAAAAAATCTTTACAATCATTTCTACTTCATGAATATAATGTGAATAAGTGCCACCATTTTGTGCAAATTTCTCATTCATTAATTTAATCTTTGAAATACAAAGTTTTATTTTTTTGTTAATGACCCCTACAATCTATTAATAAAAATGAAAATATAATTTAATCTTCACCAATCATTTGGGAATTGTTTACCACAAGATTGCATAGAATTTACAGATATATAAACTGTTTAAATTCTTCCAAATTGTCTCTGATGAAATTAAACAGAAGTGTTGTTCTAAGGTAAAATGAAATTTGCCAGAAAATAATAAAAAAGTACAAAGATCCCATTTATTGAATATAATTATAATTAAAGTTTAACAAATTTTTCATAGGAATATATTTGTAAAATCAAATATATGTAATTATAATTGTGGAATGTGAAGTTTTTTGGATACCACAGCTGGACTACAATAACATCATTTTGAAATAGTTTGATTGTATCAGTAAGAGTTATATATATGGACATTTTACATATACGCATTTTGTAAATATTATGTGTGAAATATTTTGAATTATATCTGAATTGGTATTTAAAGTTAATGATTAAATTATAATTTTTGAATATTGTTATTTGAGTGAATAATATAAATTGCTTTTTATTTAGTTTTTAGTAGACTTATACAACTATAATCTATTTTTTCTGATTATTCACATACATCATGTATAATAAATAGCTCACATTTTGTTAATAAATTTTGATTACAATAAAATACATATTGTTTATTGATCATCAAATACATATCAACATGCACATATATATATGTAACAGCTGTTATTATATGTATAGTATACATATAAGAAATTAGGATTATAATTTAAGCAAAATTTTATAAAATATAATAATTTAATTATTAATAATAAATTGAAGTGAACACATTTTCATATAGCAGAGATTTATAATAAATTCTTAAACATTTTAATAAAGAAAAAGATTTACATTCTTAAATTATACTTTTAATATTAAAATAAAATATAAACCACTGCCAGTAATTATCACACAAAACATTTATTGTCGCACATATATAAATTTGAGGAATAAATTTAGATTTTATTATTTTAAATTATTATTTCAGTAAGTCCACACAGATGGACATTTATATAATATTTTTATTTTAGAATGTTGAGTATAGATAAGCTACATAGATTACACAATTAAAAACTTTTCAAAAAACAAGTATTCAACCTCAGGCTAAAAGTTTGTAGCCAAACCAACGCTCGCTTCCTGATATACAGATGCAACCAATGCAATATGAAGATGCTAGCATGAAACTATGCTGACAGGAATGTGTGTCTGCAGTATGATATTATTTAAAGGACATGATCCTCGACCAGTACAGGAATGTGCGTCTGTCTGGCGAAGGAATCATGTATATAAATATTAAGAAGTGCTACGTATGGCAGGAGAGCGGAACTTTTGCCAGCTTATAGTCCCTTTCCATAGAGCTAAAGGAAATCAGTGTCACAGGAAATATGTCTGTGTTCATTGCAATGCAATGACTACACTTTTGGGTCATGCATTCAGTTGGGCTTTGCCCTGTATGCTAAACACGCTTCACATTACATTGATATAAACACCCATATATCCCTCCACCATCATTGACCCAAGTACAAAACAAATAGTCTGAAATCATACCTTTTTAAAATAAACATAAACGATTTTAAATATAAAGTTATTAATTGAAAATTGCTTAGGAGAAATTTACAATAAAGTAAACCCATTGACACTCATCATAAGGTGCTGTATTGACAACAATAACTTATAAGCTATACTGGTAAATATGTTTAGACACTCAGCATGAGGTGTCATATTTACTGATATATATGAAGTGGCTGTGCACATACAGGCATATTTATTTTACGCATATGAAAATCTTAAAAATATAACTAACATAAACATTAATGAATCTATGCAGCCATCTACATCCAACTTAAATTTAATGCATTTTAAAAATTTAGTTAAATAATTAAAAATGAAAAATGGAAATGATTAGCAAACATAATTGATTTAGAAATCTTTAAATCAGATAAGAGTTCATACATATTAATGAGGTTTTAACTAATTGCAAGTTTGTAAAAGTTCCTATTAGAGAAAAGAGTTCATACTTTCCATGAGAGGTCTGAACTCTGTCTTGTCCATGATGCATCGCACTCATCCAACCGAAGTCCATTTAATATTTCTGGGAAGACCGGTCATTTGTTTGCTGCCATTCACAGTACTCATTTGTTTGGAGGCTGCCTCAGCTGTTGTATAACAGGAAATTAAATCTATTGTAGACTCCTACATCGTGGAGTCTGCAATACAGCTATAGTTTATATGTAGATTAATAGTCAAATTAATTTTTGCAACAACAAAAAAAAAACTTTTACAAACTGTCCACCTGTGCGGACTTTTAACTAAAGTATAAAATAATAATTTAAAATCTAAACAGGATTAACTTATTCCTCAAGTTTAAATTTATATATATGCATCAGTAAATGTTTTTTATGTAATATTACTGGCAGTGGCTTATTTTATTTTTTATTTTAAATCTTTCTTTATTGAAATGTTTTGAATAAGTATTTATTATAAATTTCTATGTCTCCTTGAGCTAGTGACATGGGCTAACTGTTAATCAAATAAAAATTGGATCTTTAACAATGTGTATCTGCCTACATTATAAATTTTCTAGGTTCAAATAGCCTAGTGGAGCCCTGTATGGCAGATACGGTAAGACTCAACACTTCCCTGACCGTTTTAATAATTATTATTAATACATTGAAGGATCACATTTTCATATATTTTACTGTATTCACATTTGCTCAAAAGAAAAAAGAAGATAAGAAAAACTTAGCATACCATATTTGTATTTTTTAAGTAAAATGAAAAGTGAAATGTCTGACTATCATAATTAAATATGCTCAGGACATATATATATATTGATAATTTGTTTGTTTTTTTATTAAAATATAATAGTCTCATTTTTAGCAGATTATGCCCTCTAGTTGTTTTGATATTTTTAAGTCTGTATCAACTTTACAAATGGTTTTAAATTTTGTGAAATTTTTACCATTCTACTTAGAAAATGTTTTATTACACAAAACACTGTCCACCAAAATCAGAAAGGATAATGAAGAAAGAATAAAGTGTATGCTTTCAACATCAATTGAAGCAATTTTATTAATGAACGTGATGGCGTATGAAATGGCTTATAAAATATAGTAAATTTATGAATTTAAATTTTTTTTATTTGTTTATTTAAATTTTTTTTGGATAGTGTATAATTAAATTAGTACATATTGATACAGCCTAATTTGTGGCTTCACTATATATATATATTTAAAGAAAATTTATTTGTTTATTTTTTAATTTATAATTTATTGTAATTCTCTTTGTTAAGGTAGGACAGTTCTTTGATATAATCAAAGCATATGCTAAGTTGGTTTGATCTGGAGAGCAGAATTCTAGAGAATACTTCAAAATCTATTTGAACTGCTATCAGATCAATAAGCTGATTTGTTTAATAATTTTATGTAGGCTAAGAATTTTACATGACAAATATGGACCAGACATAATATATTGGTCTACACCCGGCTTATCAAACTCATTTACCACCTGAGGCTACATGCACTATTTAACATCAAGTCATGGGCTACATTGCAACAAAAGACAGTAATTAAAAGAATGCACATTATTTACATATAACAAAATATAACTACATTAAAAAAACATATGTAAAGTTCAGAAACTTTTCCAAGTCAACATCAATTTAATTCAATAATATTTCTTTTTTTTAAGAAACTTGGCATTGTTTTTTATTAACCAACTTTTCAAAATTTGGTTGATTTTGTTGAGCTGTAGATACTTTTAAAATTGATTGTATGTGCTCGTCCATTAATCTTGATCTTTTTACAGTCTTATTGTTTTTACAAAAATAAAATTTCACACAAATATGTGATACCGAACATGACTAAAATATGCCTAATGGCACACATTATATTGGGAAATTAGTTTACTGATAAATTATAGAAATTTGAATCCCAGCTTATATATATATTTTGTTTCAATATGGAATGACATTGAATTTCAATTAATTCTAGTAAATTATCATACACGGTTTCAATGTCAATTTATAAAGAAGTAAATAAATGAAATTGAGTTTCACATTTTTTGAAATTTAAAAACTTTAAATTCATTTTCTAATATTGCAATTTTACTAGTGTATTCTGAAAATTTCAACCCTAGCGATTTTTGTAATATTAACTAGTAACATTCCAAATGATATACACCTGATTCTCATTTTATGCGGTAGATAGGTTCTGCAGAAAACCCGCATTAAAAAAAATTGCACAAAAATAGAATTAACTTACTTTGAAAAATGGGGGATACGTTCCGTAATTTTCTGAAATCGCATAAAAGCAAAGCAAATTCATATAAAAAAAATAAGGAAATAAAGTATGACTAATAAAAAGTTTCAAATATTTGAAAAAAATTGGTGCAAGACAAACTTTTTTTATTAGTTACAGTATTTAATTTTATTCAAAACAATATGTTTTTATGTGTAATTTATTTTACATTTTTTCATACATATTTTAATCATTATCACTATTTGACAATAAGCGGGTTGTTTATAAACTGGTAAGAAATCAGATTCTTCACAAGAGGAAGTAAACTAGTGCCACATTCAGTCTTGAGCAGTGTTAATGGTTTTCTATTCGACAATGTAATCGATGATTAAACTTTGAGATGATGATTTTACTAATTGTGTATGAAGCTCACTGCACTTCCACTAGTGCAACTCTCTTTATATAACACACTTCTATGAGTGTGTTAATAATGACTAATTGTTAAATTTTCTTTTATACATGAATATACACGGAGAAACTTGTAGACAAAAAAGTTAGAAGTAAAAATATTTAAAAACTTTTAAAGATACGTTTTTTAAAGTAGAAATTAGAAGTTCTTAAATATTTTTACTTGTAACTTTTTTCTGTTTAAAAGTTTCTCCATGTATATATGTGTAGAAAAGAAAATATAAACATATTTTAAAGATACATTCATTTTAAATAGAAAATAAAAGTTATTATAACTTCTTTTCTGTCTAAAAGTTTCTCCATATATATATGTATAAAAGAAAATATAAACATACACATACATAACACACATATTAACTATTCAGCTCTCGTTGGCATTTAAGAGCTTGTTCATTGTAGAAAAGTCAATTTCAGCATTTTCTAACTTTTTTTGTCTCACACATCAACATAAAATATATGATTAAATGATTATTACTGACCAGAAAATAATAAATTTGATTTCATTTGATAGATATTTTTGTTTACTATTGAAATAAATTTTAAATGTTTTAAATTTTAAATGTTCACATTTTGTTTCTATAAATATTTTTAAAAAAATGAGATTACAATTCAAACAAAAAGATTATATGTTATCATTTCTAGAAATATTATTTTCAGTTTACAAAATCAACAAAATCTTTGTTATTTCTGATTAACAAAAAGATTATACGTTATCATTTCTAGAAATATTATTTTCAGTTTACAAAATCTTTGTTATTTCTGATTATTTTTAAAAATCTAAAAGAATGTTTATTTCTTTCTGTTATATCTAATGAAATATGTTTTAAAAGTTTAAAATTTTTGGATATTTATTGCGATATTTTTATACTCGTAAGTATAAGTAGATTGTTTACATAGAAGCTAAGTTTCTAAATAGTTTCAAGCAACATTCACGTTAGCTGCTAATATAACATTATATTTTTGAAGAAAAAAAAGTATTTCAAGTCAAAATAAGTTATTAATAATTTATATTTTTTGATATCTAATAAATATAGTGAAATATGAACATCTTTTATCGCATAAAAGAAAACTGCATAAAAAGATCTTAAGCAGAAACATGAATCGCATAACTTCAAAATCGCATTAAAAAAATCCGCATAAAATGAGACCCAGGTGTATTTTCATTTGGAAGTTGTTTTTTCCCCCAAAATAATCATTTTTGTTTGAAACATTAATATTGTCAAACAACATTGTGACTATATGATGTTTGCATTGTAGTTTAAGATTAAGTTGACTAAGGTAATTTGTAATGTCAACTGAAAAAGTCAAGTCCTTTATCCATTGATCCTCTTTTAATATCCCACATAATAATTTTTTGATTCTAAAAAAATAAGAATTTCATCCAGAAAATTGAAGAATCACTTCAAAACATTATAATTGGAAAGCCATTAAGTTTCGTATAATAAGGAAGGGGGTTCAATGTATTTATTTCCTGTGTCTTGTCTTATAAAAATTTAACAAACTGATGATGATTAAGGGCGCATGCATGAATATAATTTACTTATTTAGTGACATTTTTCAGCACATATCCAATATTTAAAACTTAGGAGCATAATGTTTGCTGATGAATAATGCAATGAAAATATTGAAAATAGTTATTGCCTTCTTCTTTGCTTTGTTCTTTTAACTTTGTAACAATCCTTTTAAGAACACCAGTCATGGCAGGAGCACCATCTGTTTGTAAGATAAACAAACTTTTTTTTAATGGTAAATTGTATTAAATCAAAGCTTTCACAAGATTGAGTTGAAATCACATCTGTGAATAAAAACAGTTAATTGACTGGTATCCTGTGCATCTGTTCTTTTATCAGTTGCAATGGTATAAGTCTCAAATGTTGGAATTATTAATTTTAGTTGATTTTTTAAATTCTCTGCTATATCATCAGTTCTGCTAGCAATAGTATTTAGAGATAAACATATTTTTGAACTTTTAAAATTGTGTTTGACCCAATACTTCTGCTCAACAATGCACTCGCGAATAACATTTCCCTTCAGCAAGTGGCTTTGACTTGCTTCCAATTAAGTATGTTAATAAATAACTAGTTTTAACAACAGCCTCATTATCCGCAGTAGATTTGGAAAATACACCTTGTTTTCTGAATGAGTTTTAATTCTGACATTTTACCTTTCTCGAAGTTTCTCATTATATTTTGTCATAGCATTCTTTATGATTCGTATCGTCGTGCCTCTTAAGATTATATTCTTTGCATACTGATGAAGTTTCTACATATCAGACATAAAATTTTATTTTTTTCTTCGATAAAAAAATATTATAATTCTCTTTTTTTTTTTTTGAAAACTCCAATGTTCTTATCCAATGTATCGTGTTTTATTCATACTGGTAGAGAACTTCGACATTATTATAAATTTTTAATACTTCCAATGATACACTTTCAGTATACTTTTGTTTGCATCCAGAGCCCAGTTAAACTGTCAGAGAGATGCAGATGTTACCAGCTTTTCTAAATATTGGAAGTGCCTCACATGTGCAAACAATAATATATCATATGTTTATAATTCCAGTGCATTTAATGAAATAAATATTAAATCATATCAAATGTTAAAAAATTTTCAGCTCAACTCTCTGAGAATTAATATATTTATTCACAGAGGGCAGAACTGAAAATTTCTTAATGTTTAAAGTGATTTGATATCTCATGATTAATACATTTTGCAGTGTAACACTGAATACATTTTGTGGACACATTGTATAGGCAATAAAACATTTACTACAACATTTAACAAAAATAATAATAAATAAATTGGAAATATAATTAATTTTTGCAGAAGTTTTTTTTTTAAACAGAAATGTAAATATTAGATAAGACCATTACTTGTCAGCCATTTTGTTCTTGAACATTTATTGTATATCCATGAAACTATGTTTTAAAAAAAGCCATCCATCAAGCTTGGTAGACAGGATTCATTTATGTATGTTTATAATCATAATTCAAAAAAATGCCGTATTGTCAAAAATATTGATCATTATGGTTACCAATCTTGGTGGGCTGCAGATTTTTTGGCAGCACGGGTTGCATGTTTGATATACCTGATCTACATTTTGTTTTAAAGTTGAGTTATATTAGCTGAAACAATCCTGTAAAATATTTTAGCATGAATGTCCTGTAATGATGTGTATTGGAGTATATCTTTACTCATAATCACAATTATAATTTACTTATTGAAGCTTAGCTTGTTATTGTAAACTAAAATATTAGGTTGTTGTTTAGCCTTTTGTGTGGTATTGCAAAAGCTAAAATAGATCCTTTGAATCTGTTGTTTGGCATCAATTCTTGTAACCGATTATGAGTTCTTCTAGATTATTCAACCAAAGTCAATCTTTTTTTAATTTATTGAGTAAAGCAAGAAAAAAAAAAAAGACATTCTTTTTATGGAAATTACATTTTGACTTTTGTTATAATTTTTTGAATTCAGTCTGTATAAGTCAAACCAGTTACAATTTTTAATTAACTTTTTTGTACTTAGTACCATCTTAGGTTTTTTTTTTTTTTTAAAAAAACAATGTATTTTTTTTAAAATCATGGAAATTATGTTAAAACTGAAAAATAAGTAAAGCACTATGATAATGGTAGTGATTTAAAAAGCAATTTTGAAATACTCTTAAGACCTGCAACAAAAATTATTTATATTACTATATAAATGTGAAAGTTTATTTATGAGTTTATAACTCGATAAATATTGCATCAATTTTGAAGAATCTTGCATGATTTTCTTCTCTTTTTTTGTATAAATTTTGCTAGCATTTATATATATTTGCGTTGTTTGAAAAAATATTGTAATTTGCATTAGAAAAATGCATGGAGAATCTATATTGCAATTTTTTTTTAATATCATTTAAAAAAACCAATAAAAAGTCAGAACTGATTAAAAAATTACAGAGTTGGAATTTTTTTTAAACAAAAAGTATAGTTTTTGATAAATCAAGGTAAAGTTTGACTTTGTAAGTAAATATATTTTAAATTAAATTATATTTATAATCATGTATTTAATTTTTCATTTGAATAGTGACAATTTAGATCAGTTATAATAATGATACTGTATAGCAAGAGAAATAATATTAACTTTGATAAACTTTTATTACGAAATTAATAAACTTTTAGGATGTCAGTTACATATATTTAACATGTGAAAAGATAAATTTTAAAATGCCAACAAGAAATGAATTTCATAAACTTTTACCATTTTCTCTTTAAGTATATTCTCACATGATAAAGTAAGATATGGCATACGTATTGAAATACATACCAGAGAAATGAAGAGGTATTAGTTTTTGGTAATTTTCATAAAAATTTATCAAATAAAATTTTTAAAAATTTTTAAAATTTGTGTTTGGACAACTTATTTAATTTCTTACTTGCATATATTATAACAATGTTAAAATTTTATAACTATTTTAAAAATCATCGCATGAGAAATGTAAAATAATTTATTTTAAAATATTTTAATTATCAAACTTTCTACAAATGCAAAAAGAATTTAAAGAAAGGGAATGAATTGGCAATTAAAAAATTTATTTAGTATTTAGTGCATCGAAAATGGAATATATAAATATATTAAAATTGTCAAACTTTCTATTACCGTGAGAGTGCAGCTAGAGTTCGAAAATGCAATACATAAATATATTTTAATTATCAAACTTGCTAATAATGGTGATGGAATAGCTAAAGAAGTGGAGAGTATTAGTGAGACAAATTTTTATTTGATATTCAATACACCAAAATCAAAAATGGAATTTAGATATTAAAAAATTCCTACTGCTCCGAATGTAACTATCTTATATATATATATAAATTAGAAATATATTTTAATAATCAATTGTATTATATATATATTATTATATTTTATTTATTCTTGGAAAGCAGCAGGTTGGTTTTCTTTGCTTTAATAAAATAAAACAATGTAATGTAATTAATAATTAAAATATATTAAAAAAATATTTACATGAAATTATAATACATGAGTTATCAACAGCACTTAAAAATGATTTACAATAGTGTTTATAAAAATGTATTTTAGTAATTTTTACCCATAGGTTATATTATTTCATGTAAGTATTATTTAAATATACTTTAATTATCAACTACATTACATTCTTTTAATTTAATAGTGTGAGCAAAACTATGGGTGTAGCTAGTTTATTTATAAATGAATAAAAAATGACTATTTTAATCTATACCATTGTGAGGAAAACTTTTTAAAAAATAAAATAAATGCTATGTTAGGACAGAGGAGCATTTTAGAAGCAAGATATGCAAATTATATATTTATTTATAAATGTGTGAACAAATAATTTATAAATAAATAGTAGCCTTTTTTTATTTATTTATAAAGATATGTTCTAAATATAAATATTGAGGTTCTTTGAAATTCAAAAGAGATTTATTATTTTTATAACAATAAACATTCAGACTCTAACACAAAAATGTATTTTTGAAACAAGCTGTAATTAATTTTTATACATAATTTTATATGTACATAATGTGTTCATATATTTTCTATCAGAATCATGAGCAAATTGCTTAGACATATACATGTAAATAATATACCTATTAAAATGTAAGTCATGTATAATATTCTTAATTTATTATTCATGTATAATATTTACATGAATGGATTTATAAATATTGATTGCAGTAACTTAAATGTAGGTAAAATTTATGCAGAAGTTACAAAATCCCTAGCGAGCTGTATATAAAATATACAACTTCCATCAATAAATAAAAAAAGTATAGAATGGGACCACCTGTACTTTAGCCTACATTGTGTATAAGCATTCCATTTATTGACTTGTAACAATGTAGGGCATGAATTATTTATTAACATAATTTCAAAACAACAGTAAACAATTTTGAAATTATCATAAACCATCTGAAGAAAAGCCGAGCTTCATATTTAACAATCCCTGAATATTAAATGTATCAACAGTTAATATATGTAAATATTAATTGTGATAGAGATTACTTTTTTGCAGAAGTTAATAATGTATACATTAATACAACTCTGTCAGTAAGTGAAAAAGTACAGAATGAGCCCACCTATATTTTGGCTTAGATCATATATAAGCATTCAATTTATTGATGTGTAACAGTGCAGGGCATGAATTATTTATTAATATAATTTCAAGACACCTGTAAACTATTCTGAAATTATTATAAACCATTTGAAGAAAAGCTGAGCCTCATATTTAACAATCCCTGAATTTTAAATTAATTAACAATTAATATATGTAAATATTAATTATGATAACACAAATGTAGATGAAATGTATGTAGAAGTTACTTAAAAAAAAACAGCAAGGTGTATGTAATCTAATCTAATTCCATCAGTAAAAGTATTTTGGATTTCTGGTTTTTTTTTTAGTAATCTCCGGCAAAATTTCATTTACATTTGAGTTATTAATATTTACATCTTTACATTTATTAACTGCTGATTTATTTAATACTCAGAAGTTAAATATGAAGTTCAGCCTTGATCTCTCTGATTGTTTATAATGATTTCAGAAAAGCTTAAAATTGTCCAGAAATCCATCACCTTCATTTTCAAACATTGTTGATCCACTGCAGTATAAAGTTTCTCTAAGTTTAATTCATCTCCAATCTCTAGTCTCTCTTTTCCACATTACACTTTATTTTATCTATCCATCTCATGTGACCTCTTTGTATGTCTTCTACAGTCTCTTGGAGTTTAAGATATTATTTGCTCAACTATTATCATCTCTTCTAGCAATATGTTCAGCTTAACTAGACTTTAGTCTCTTATTCAATGATATCAACAACACCTGTTTGTTCTCTCATCCATATATTTCGGTTTCAATCTCTTCATAATACTTCTGACATGCATCTCTCAATACTCTGTTGAATGGTCTGAAGTTTCTGTATTGCTCTTCTATTAAGTGTCCAAGTCTCAGATCTATAAGTATAAACTGGTATAACATTTATTAAAAATCTTGTTTTTCAAACACAGGCATATTTTCTTTTGATATTAAGTTATTTCTACCAAAAGCACTCCAATCAAATTTAATTCTGTGATTAATTTCATTTGTAATGTTTTCATCTGTAGTAATAATCTGACCAAGATATTTGTAGTTGTTGACTTCTTCTAACTCATTATTATCAATCTATTTTTATTTTTATTTTGAGAAAATCCATTAAACATTTATCTTTATTCTTACTTTCATCTGATAGCTCTTGCAACATTTCCTGAAGCTCTAAAGCATCATTTTCAAAATCTAAATGACAAATAAGCTAGATGAAATTACGTTAATATATATAATTCTCACTCTGCATTGTGACATCAATAAATTGAATGCTTAATATACAAGTAGGCTTATTCTTCTGTACTTTTTTATTTATTGATAGATTTTTATTCGTTTACATTTAGCTTGCTAGGGTTTTCAGTAACTTCCGCATAAATAAATATATGATTAAAAAAAGATAATAAATTTTCTGAAAGTAGCCTTATATAACTTTTGTTTTTTCGTAGTTTCATTGAATTTTTATACTGTTGTTTTATCATATTGATCATTAACAAATCACATTTCTGACACATTTTCTCATATGTTTTTTTTTTTTTTTTAATTTGAAATAACAGTTTTTCTTGTTATCTATCCTTTTTATTATTGGACTGAGTGAAAACTTGACAATATTATATTGAATTCATGATTACCCATAGACAGCTCTTCTGAGCATTAATTTCTTACATGTACACCTTTATATTTTATAACTGTTATTATTTTATTTTTGTTAAAGTGCTTATTTTATTAAGCAAAAGTTAAGAGAACTTTACTCAATTGCATGTAGCACTGATTATAATAAATGCTTTCTTTTATGTTGTACATGAGTGATAATGATTATGAAATTATTTTAGGCCTTGAAATATACTGTGTAATTGAAGTGTAACATTAACACAAAAAAATGTTAATCAAAATTTTTTTCAGCATGTTTTAAAATTTTTTTAATATATAGATAAAATCTTTTGTTGTTCATAATATAAAACAAATATTAAAGTTTTACAATTTACACATGAGTAATATTAATGCTTTTTAATATTTTTTTTGTGTAATTACTATATTAAAATTATATATATATATTTGCAAACAATAGATGTGGAATGTTTTGAATTATAAAATTTATATTGTATTTAATAAAAGTTAGCAGTTAAAATGCAATTTAAGTGTATGTAATGGTTTTAGACATTTCATGTTGTGATATTAAATTTATATATACATTACTGCAAATAATAGATATGCTTTGAATTATAAAATCTATGAATTATAAGAATTAAATTATTCTTGTTTATAATTTGATAGTTTTCTAATTCCATGGTTTCCCCATATATATTGTTGTGTTCAATTTCTCTAAAAAATATTAGTTAGGATTTCTCTATAGTAGTAGTTAGAGATTACAATATTTTTATGAAAATCTAATTATTGTATATATGTTAATATAATTAATCTTAATTTTATGCAATTTTCTATAATTAAATCTGTATATCATATATATATATTTGATTATTTAAGGGGCAGGGGGGACCTTGCAAACTTTATTAGATGCTTTAGAAATGTTGTAGATGAATTAATCAGAAAAAGCCATTGATTTGTTCTTGTCATGAGTTATGTTTCTCAAAATTGAACACATCAATCCAGATGACAATATAATTTCAGTCTTTAGTTTTAAAAATAATAATATAGGAATTGACACTTGGAATGAAAGAACTATGAATATATTAGTAAAGAAAGTAAGAAATCTATTAGAAGTGAATGAGAAAGATTAAATATTGAAGATTTGCATGAAGCAAAGAGAAGTAGAGAATATGAACGTGTATTGTTCAAGTACTAAAAGCATATGAAACTGACTGGTATTGTCTTAGGGTCAAGGAGAGTTTTCTAGATAATAATTCTATAAATGATTAAAGTTATTTTCAAGTATTTGGTGGTTATATCAATATATATACTATTTAGTAAACATTATATAATGAACAAAAATATTGTGTATGAATAAATTGAAAATGAATACAAACATAATTGTATTATGATAATGAGAGATTAGAATGCAATGATAAATCAAGAATGATTATAGAAGATTATGGATTGCAGTTAGTAACTGAAAGTGATAAAAAGTCAATTTGTTTTTGAATTAAAAATTCAATCATAATAATGTCTTATTATTGTTTTTTAGTTCCTCATATTGAAAATAAGACTGCATCAATTTTTTGCCATCTGTTTAATTTCTTCATTTGATTCACCAAGTTTTTGGAATTCTTTATATTTCTTCTGTGCTTTTTTTAGGTCTGCTTATCTATCATTGTATGTATGGAACAGATTCTAAAACTCTCTATAATGTTTTTGTTTTTCATAATATGTGTCTTAACTGCCATCTTCAACAGTTAGATGTCAAAATTTTTTTATGCATGATTTTATTTCATAATTTTTTTTTTCTTGACATAATTGTTGGCTTTTGAGCTAGTTGATTATTTATTTTCCAAGTTTTTACATCCATATAAAACAAAAATTTACATTATTCTTAGTAAATCAGAAATTTTATTTAATTTGTAAATACTGAGAACTTGATAATGACAACTTTAGCTGTATTAAATCTGTTTTAATGTCTTAGGGATTTCCATTTTGGATAATGACGCTCTTCAATATCTCATCCCACTTTAATACAATTCACAGCAGTGTTGTCATAAAGACTTGTCATTTATTTATGACATTTGTTAGATAATTAACCTTCATTATTATGACATCAAAAGTCCCAGTGTTCAGATACAAGTCATCCACATAATTAAAATCTAGACATATATACTAATAAGCTAATGAGTTATAAAATTTAATAAAATATTTTCTTTTCTTAATTTGAATATAATAATAGTAGTAATGGAAAACTAACTCTTCAGGACAGTTTAAAATTTAACAAAACTAATATTTAAGCATTGTTTTCGACCAGGTTGGTCATAATCATAGAACAACAATAAAATAAGTAAATAAAAATAAATATTTTTATTTACATATTTTATTGTTGTCTATATGACTGACCTGGTCGAAAGCAATGAATGCTTAAATGTTCCTGAATAATTTTCTATTAGTATTATTATAATGAGTTATATAATTAATACATTACCAATCTATATTATTATGCACTTTGTATTAACTTATTATTTAACTAAGATGTTATATAAGATATTATATAATAGCCATTGTTGGGAATAAATGACAAGGCTTGCAAGAGTGATTTAAGGGGAATGCCATTTTTTTTTTGCTCTTTTTTTTGTTTTTTGTTTTCTCCTTTTACATTTCATCCAATTAGTAATACTTTTCAAAAATAAAATAGGCAATGTATATGTAGAAATAAGCCAAAACATTAAGAAAGAAAAAATAAAAATTCTGGAAAAAGGTTAGATTTAGGTACAGATGTTTAGACAGAAGTTAAACTAGATCTCTGAGTACTATAGTCCATAACCACAGTAAATAATAAAAGTTTTTTTTCCAGAAAGTACAAATATTTTTTTATCTGTTTATCATGAGTTGTCATTGTATTTTTCACTAAATAAAATCAATCAATTTTTGGGCATACCAAATGTCTTTATTTCAATCTAGATTTTTTTTTTTTTCATTTTGAAACTATCATTTGTCTTTAATAATCACTAGAATGTCATATTACAACTGATATTTGTTGAAACTGTTGTTAGTGACAATGCAATTATGTGTTAAATGATTAAGAAGACTTTGAAGAACTAGCTTGTTTTCTATAAAATTGTATTTCAGTTTGCAACTCTGATTTAGATTATAACTTTTAGATAATACATAGAATTTGACTTTATATCAAATTATCAAATTCAGTCTTTTTTTTTTTTTTAAAAAAAATGTTTGAAATATGTTAACCTTTGTCAATTTTAATGGAATCTACCTTTTTTTTTTTTCCCAGTTATTAGCTATTTGTCCCAAGTAACATACTTTCTAAACTTTTTTGATTAATTTGATCAGTTTAAAATCTATAAATTACAACATATTCTAGAAAACAATGATTGTGTATATTAGTAAAAGCTGCAATATAAGTATTACTGTTTGGGTTTTTTTTTCTCCTAGTACTGCCACAAACATTTGACTAACTCTCCAGCTTAGAATAGTTAAGTGTACCCATTTACTAATTAATATTGAATGATTGTGATTTGGCTAGTGGAAAAACTTATTTTGTTTAGGAAATCTTCATCTACCCCCCCCAAAAAAAAAAATTCCAAGTTCTGCATAAATTTAAAATTCAAGACAATGGCAATCTCTAATGCATTAAGGACTTCACTAGGACTTTTTATTATTAATGACCTTAACCTGAAATGAATCAATTTAAGATATATTTTAGGAACTTATGAACATTAGAATGTATATTTGCATTAGAATTAATGAGAAATAAAAGTATTAAGCAGAGATAAAAGAAATTTAAATTACATTAATTAAATGCTCCAAGCTCTGCTAGTTTTTTTTATTTGAAAAAATATAAATGCATATCACACACACATACAAATCTGCAGCTTTTTTTTTTTGCAATATAATTTAAAATTAAAATGGTAATAATTTTTTATGGGTGACATTTAGAACAAATGTCAATTATTTTCCTATTTTTTAAAGTTATTAACCTTTGAATTAACTAATAAAAAAATAAAGGAAGTTTGAATTCAAATAGTATTATATAAAAAAAATTGCTGAATATTTAAGAAATGTTCTTTCTATAATATATGTATATGGCAAATATTAATTAGGATTAATGCTAGTTAGAACCATTAACTATTTAAATTTTTAACTTTATTTCAGTAGCAATATCAAAATGTGACTATTTTATATCTTATTATTTTACTTTTTTAAATACCTACATACTTAACTTAAAATATACAGTTTGGAATCAGAATTTTAAGATAAATTTTTATATTTTGATAGCAATTCTTACACCTAAATATTAGCTACAATCATGATATAGCACCTCACACATTTATTAATCCACACCCTGGAAATGCTACCTTGATTTTAGTGTCCAGAAAATAATGATTTATGTAGTAAATTTCTCACTTGGGATATATATATTCTCAGGAATATGAACCAGAACATTTAGGGATAGTAAAAAAAGTAAATATTGTCAGGAAAAGATGGTTATTTTAATGTGGTTTTTTATAAATGTAATCTATATTTTCTTGAATTCATTGTATCTTTTGAATTTGGAATGTCAATATATATGTACTGTTTAATCATTTTATTACTGTATTACTTTTTTATCTCATTATTGAACTATTTATTGATAGTTATAACAAAATTTTGAAATATCACCAACTCTGTTAATTATAAACAATTGGGCTGTCTCTTAAGTGATACACAAGCAAAAATAGAAAGGTTGGCCTCTACTGAATTAGATCATTTTAATAAAGAATTATTTATTTATTTTAAATTTGCTTAATTATAATATTTATTTCATTTTTTTTTTATTATATAATTTTTAAAATGGCAAACAATTTAACTCTGGTACTTGCATTTGAATAACAAAAATATGAATTCATAATAATTTTTGTTTATCTAATCATAGACTACTGTTTAGGAATTTGTTAACATAATAGTGCTGATACTGTAACTATAGATTTGAGTCTCATAGCCCAAACTCTTAAGTGGATCTTTATATATCATTTCTACTAAAAGTGTAACAATATTATAAATAAATTGTGATTAATTTATAATTGTATCTAATTAATTGTAAATATTAAGTATTGCATTACATAATGCAGAGCAAATAAATTTTAAATATTTTAATAACTAATCTAATGGATTTATGATGCTAGTTATTACAAGATTGCAAATTTATTTACTATACATTAGAATTATAAATGTTAATGCTATAATTGACATTTTGAAGTCTTTTAAATAGAAAACCAACATTTGACAAGCTATTTTAAATTTAATTATTATTTAAAGTTATTAATAGTAACAGAATTATATATAAATGATACAAAAAGACTAATTATTCAAATATAAAATACAGTAAAAACTTATTAATGCATTAAAAAAAAAAAAAAACAGCATTTTGCATATATTTATATTACCATTAAATTTTTTTTATAAACTATTTAATAAATGCATTTTTTTTGTTAGTTGTACTTTTGATTAAATTTATAATTGTAAAAAAAAAATCAATGTAATCAGTTTTTAATTAGCCAGCTTCAAAATCATTGCCCCTGGAGGCATATGAATCCCTTGATTCACACTAATTAACTAATGTGGTGCAATTTAAAGTACATATTAAACAACAACAACAAAAAAGTATTTGCAGCATTTAGAAAGACAACAAAACTAATAAAAAATGTTATAATGTAAATATTTTTTGTTGCATTTGAGAGTTAAACAGAAAACAGATAATAGCTTTCCTTAGTGGACCAAAGCCATTCATATGAGTGTTGATTCACCACCTATTGAGAGAAATCGTTTTTCTTTTAAGTTTTGGTAATTTTATATATACTTTATTCATATTTTAATTTGAAAAAAATTCAATGGATATCTGGATATCTGAAAATTTGCCAAATTGAATCATTTTAAAATCATGTCCTGATTGGTTTGTATTGTCTCTTGGTAGTCTCTAACTTTGTTAAAAATAGAATGTTATATTTTTGATCAAGTAAAGTTGCAGGAAGGCTGTTACAATCTATTGCTAGCACCTAATTAGTGAACTATTGTACCAGTCAAAATTGTATGTTCATTCAACAAGTCGTAGAATCCAAGCAGAAGGTCAGAAACAATACTAAACATTAACCTATTTTGTGTGCTCCAGGGTCTATAACTATATGAGCAACACTTTTGAGAGTACTATAAGCCTTCTTATAACTCCAGTCTCAACAATGACAACAGAGTGAGCACGCAGACTTGGAAATCAATAATATATTCAAGTGATTAACTAATAATTTCTACGGAATATAACAATTAAAAAATGGTACAGACTATTGCTTAATATAAATTAATTGTCAGAGCCGTAATAATATTCAAGGCAACATTAAAAAAAAAAGGTAGTTTAATTAATAATACTAAATAAAATCTCATTCAATTAGAGAGCAGTATAACTCAATCAAATAATTAATATTAGAGATTCAGGCAATGAATGACAAATATGATAATACAGAGAAATGATATAAATTTATTAAATGATTAAATACAGTAATTTAATGATTATAAATAAAACAAAATACGTGTGTAGAATGTCTATACAATTATTGTTACAAATTTGATAATGGTTTAATTTGCAATTATGCACTTCTGTGGATTAATTAAATAGGTCATTTGGGAAATTATGCAAATAAATAAAATAGTTGGTTTAATACATAACTAAGAAAGTTGGTTTGTGCGGTTAACATATGAAAATTGACTGGTGTGGTTAATATATAAATTTGGTTTGTGCGGTTAATATGCCAAGGTTATAGAATAAATTAATCAGATAATCAATAATACATTATAGCTTAATCATCATTTTAAAATATCATGAATTTACATATACAGATTTTATTACAATCTTATAGATATAAGTAATCAGCGATGTATGATTTTAAGAGCGTGCATGATCACATTTCTTTTAGATTTGGGAGATCGCTCAAATGAGTGGGAGTAAGATGGTTCAACCTAAAAGAGGCTGCAATTATGATATCTGACTTAAAGATAATGGGTGGCAAAAAGCATACAGTTACGGCTTACAGATAGCATTGTAAGTGTATAAATAAATAAATAAATTAATTAATTAATAATGATAAAGACGGAATTACGTTACAGTTTACAATCATATATATGAATGAGGTTACTTAAGACACTCTGGGTGACTTTGTCATATTTGCAGAAAGGTGAGAGTATGTCTGCATGACTGCCAAGAACATATCTCTGAAAATAGTGGCACAAGCTAGCATAAATTGGGACGGTTTATCTGTATTTTCTCATACACGTATCCATTAGAAGTGCCTGAAAGAGATCCCTAATAGGAAAAGCATCTACCTTGAGAGAGATGATGAGGATTGGGTCCGGGGAATTCTGAAGATCCCATGGTGCATGGCGAAGCAAGAAAAGCAATGAATTAAACAATTGTAATGATACCCCAATAATACCTACAATATATAGATAGTTCATACCACTAACAGTTACGATAAACTAATACTTTTTTAAAATAATATGCTACCTGGCGTAATGGAATGCCTAAAAACAAACCATCCCTGGACGATTAACTAATGCCTTAAAAAATATAAAATGGGTCAATAAAAAGAGTAAAGGGAATAGATTGCTTTCTCCCACACTTTTAAAATATCTCCTTACTTCTCTATAAGAGATCAATGCATGTATAACTTAGTATATTAATTTACAAAATAAAATCATAGATCACACATAGGCAGATAATACATTAAATATTATATTCACTTCTGGTGAGATTTAATTAAATAATTTGATAAAACAACTTTCAATAGTTAGGCAAGGATTTAATTTATAAATTAATGAGGGCAGTTGAGTACAAACATCAAAATTTCACCTGTCATTTAAATAGTACATAATATTATTATATGGAATAATTGGTATAAAACCAAGTGAGTTTACACTAGTTAACTTTAAAGAAATTTACATCTCCAACAATTTAATAGGAGAAAACTATTGGGCAGTGAGATTTAATTTTACTCCCTAGGTTGCATACCGACCTGGCATGTTAAATAAATAACAAATTAAGAGAAAACAAATTCCCACACTAAATTGAAAGAACTTAACACAGATATAAAAGAAATTGTATAGATATTATTTAATATTTTACAAAATAGATTTTAAGAATTAAATATAAAAAAAAAAGGCTTGCAGTATAGTTTTAAAGAAAGTTAGAGTAAATAAGAGTTCATGAGATGATGGTAATGTAGACATTTTACCTTGGCCAACTTGTTGATACGACTCAGGTGATCGATGGATCATGATCATATACTGCTTTGGCTGGTAACGGGAGTCAGTAGAGATTTAAAGTTCACTTTCAGGCAAGTATCTTCTTCAAACAGTTCATTAAATTTAGCCCAGATGTTTCGGGCTTCGGCATTATGAGTGGGGAGATGAGAATCCCAGAGATATGGGAAAGCAAACAGTTGCTTCTTTTACCCGACATTATTTATTTCACAAATTAAACTAGCAGGAAGTACACCTGGGTCTCTTTTTACGCTGACTTATTTAACATGGTTTTGAAGTTATGCGATTCCTGTTTCACCGGAAGTCAAACTCCGATAATGCACTATTACTTTAAATAATAAATTTCACGCACTTATGTTATATTGAAAGTAATAGCACATTATTGGAATTCGACTTTCATCTTAGTAATTTCAATATTTTCAGCACTTTTATAATAGTAAGATTTTATGCAATAATGAAATTAAAATCATGATTTCCACATTTTATGTATACACACATTAAATTTTACAAGATTATAATGTAAATTTGTTCAAACATTGTGCGTGTTAATTTTGCATTTTAAATCGCATTCTGTTATTGCTTTTTAAAAAAGAACGTAATCAATTATTAATCATTTAGTGTCCACAAGTTTATTTTTAAAAGGTCAGTAATAGCAGTGGGCACAATTAAATTTGACAATTAAAAATTAAAATCTGATTTTTAATTGTAATTAACAATTTAAAAATTACTTACGATGACTTGAAATTAATGTGATGTGAAATATGATTTTTAAACGGAATTGAAAATTAAAGACAAAAATAAGAATTTAATTTTTAGTTGTTAGTTTCATAAACAATTAATAAAATTATCATCTCAAAGATTAATTACTAATTATGGTGTCACCAGAAAACCATTGACACAACATTAGTGTGAAGTTGGTGCTAGTTGTTTGTAAACGAACGTGTTTTTCGGCAAATAGCTATAATAATTAAAACGTGTATAAAAATGTAAATTACTGTACTGTAAATTATGCATAAAAATATATTATTTTGAATAAAATTAAATATTATAGTTAAAAAAAGTTTGTCTTGCATCAATTTTTTTCAAATTTGAAATTTTTTATTAGTCATATTTTATTTCCTTATTTTTTTTTTTTGCGCGAGTTTTAAAGTAATTTTACATTGGTGCTTTGCTTTTACGGGAATTTTGAAAAATCACAGACTGCGCGATTTTGTTTGTGGGTGTTTTCTGAGGAACCTATCTATCGCGTAAAACGAGACCCAGGTGTATATTAGCACTCTGATATAAAACCTAGAACAAGAATCCCTGCTAGCCAAAAATTTAGCTTTTTATACATAATGCAAATATTTAAAGAATGCTGCCTTAAGGCAAGATATTTTATTCATTTCACACACATCTAGAAACAGGACATAATCTTTTGTTTCCATTACATTTTTATTTAGATGTTAATCTGTTCAAATTCTTGCCAGCTATTGTTTCAAATTCGATATTGGTTGAGATTCTAAATTGACCTACATTTCCATATATGGTATGGAAAAACTGATCAATAATCAAGTGAAATTTAACTAAATTGACCTACATTTCCATATATGGTATGGAAAGACCAATCAATTAGCCAAGTGAAATTTAATTAAAGAATCTTTGGTGTTTATACATTTTTGATATGAAAATGACTTTCCAATATTATCAAATTTAATGATTACATTGAGAGACTCTTAAATATGTTTTATGTAAGTTATTAGTAATTATTTTATTTATAATATGTTAAGATTATTTATTTATCCTACATATATATTATAATGGTCTGAAAAGAATCGTCTTATCTTATCTGCACTACGAGGGCGCCACTAGGCCATTTGAACCTAGAAAATTTATAGTAGTAGGCAGATACATAAGTTTAAAAATTTTTTTTTTTATTTTATATATTTTGACCAAACGTTAGCCCAATGCCACTAGCTCAGTGGAACAGCAGAGATTTATAAACATTTTTATAAGTTTTAATAAAGATTTTTAAAATATATTCCTATCTAAAAATATTTTCAAAATAAAGGAAACCACTGCCAGAAATAACACACAAACATTTATTTATGCACATATAAATTTTGAATCATTTTAGAATCACTTTTACTTTAAAATTTTCCTTTTATAAAACATCAGAACTTTACTTTAAAATTTAACTCGCATTTTAACTTTTGTTTTTAGAATTTAATTTACGTTTAAGCTTTTATTTTCTAAGTTCGCACAGATGAATTTAATATTTTATTAAGTGTCGAGTATGAATAGACTACATAGATTGCATTTGGTAAAGAAAATATCTATCCCTGATTTAATCCTAGGCCAACAGTTCGCAGTCAAACCAACGCCAATCTATCTGATATATTGATGTATTCAATGGAGCATGAATACGACAGCACCAAATACCACACTGTCAGGAATATACATCTGAACAGCATGGTTAGAAGACATCGACTCTCATTCAGACAGGAATACTACATCTGACTAACGAGAAGAGTAATAAAAAAAAAACTCCATAGGAAGGGACTGCGTCTTCCGTCTTACTATCCCATTCCGTAGGCAAAAAGGGGGTGTGCGGCATATACTGCGATCCTGCATGTAGCGAATCCCGTACTACATCTACTAATTACACCAATATATCCAATCCATTTGACCTAATTTAACTACGAAACAAATAACCTAAGATTTACCCTCCCTTAAACTAACATAACTTTGCGAATCTATGCAACCATTCACGCCTGACTTAAATTTAACATTTCTTAAGTTTAGTTTAACAGAAAAAAAAAAAAAATCATCATAAAAACTTAAAAGAACAAAAAAAAAAAATTAATGGAAATGATTTAACAAACAAATAATACGTTCAATAAAAAGAATTAATAAATAATTTAGTTTGGTCAGATAGTAAATACTATTGCTATAATTTCTGAAAGGTTTAGAGTTTGTTTTGAAAATGTTCGTAAAGTTCTTATGATTTTTTTAAAACGTTCATCTTTATCTGTTGCTTGCCATTTGAGATCCAGCATTAATTCCCCCGAAGTCATGAGGAGATTGGAGTGCAGTTAGCCATTGGTTCTTTATTTTAGCTGGTATTTTATTGCCAGGCCCAGATGTCTTATAGTCCGCAATATGGGAAAACGATGTTTCATTTTTTTAGAACAATTGAAGGAATTGAAAGTGCATCTTTCAATCCCTTCTCCTCCAACTCTCTCCGACTTAACACATATCTCTTCTCTCCCAGCTCTTTCTTCACTAAATTTTATTTCCAAACTTTTTCTTTTTATATTAATTTTGCGGATTAACTCAACATTACGTCATGATGATGATGATCTTTTCGTTGAGGTCTGTTTTCCTGAGGGATTTCTTTCATTGGCCATTCTGTTCCTATTGTTTTTCCTTTCCTATCTGACCTTTACTTATATATTTTGAAATGCCCAGGGGCTAGTTTACTTTTAACTAATTAAAATAATCATTTCCATTTTATACAATAGAATTAATTAAATTATTTTACAAACTTAAAGATATATTTTTATCCCTAAATCTTCTTAAGTTTTTGCTTTTAAAATACTTTTTCTCTTTTTAATGAAGTTTTATTCTTAATAATTTTTCATCTGTGCGATTTTATATATTAGAGTTTAGATGATTTTTAATTTTCAATTTTTAATTCTTAAAAAAGAAGTTTTTATATGCGAACTTTTCAATGTCTAATTTTTAAAATAAATAATGTAACGGAATATGTGCCCGTTACAGTATAAACACATACGAATTAAATATGTGAAAGAACTTAAATTACTTGATAATTTATAAAAGAAAAATAAATATTTTTTTCATAATGAATTTTCCATAAAATATTTAAATTGAGTAAAGATCCATTTAAATTCATATATATATATATATACTATCATCTATTGCTAGATACTGGTGCTAAATAAGTTGGGTTCAAACCCATGTTAGTAGTTAGATAATTAGCAACAGATGAAGCACAAATATGTAGAACCGTATTTATAGCTTCACTATCTGTTAGAATATATTGCAATACTTTTATAAAAATTAGTAATGAAATAAAAAATATGATACTTATATATTAGCCTGGGGGTGTGATATTTTAGTCTTTATTACTTATGATTATTTATGATTGCTAAATATTTAATAATATATTTTATTGAATTAATTAAGAATAAATTTAACGTTCAAAGATTTAAAAACTCATTTTTATCAAAGTTGTATGAATAACTTCATTTTCTATATTAACTTCTATTTGTGTGGCAAAAGACGGCCATCTTTAAAGTATAAATAGGCCAGTGGTAGCTAAAAGTTAGTAAAGAATGTATAATAGTTATAAAAATTCTATAGAGATCTTCAACTTATTTTTGAAAGTTAAATTTACCAAATTAATTAAATAAAACATACTATCAAATATTTAGCAATCAAAGATACATTCAAATATCAGCCTTTTAAGCTAATTGTGCATACGCTTTGCGAGTGTTAATAATAAATGAATACTTTCTCACCAATACAAGATATAGTATTTATGCAGGAATAAAAGGAATCCTCTTAATTCCTACGACTCAAATGCTTATATATGAGCAAATCTAATTGTAATGATTTTAATGAAGTCTGAAATTTCACTGCTGGGTTAATACTTAAGTACCAAAAATTATTTCATCATAAACACCTGTTTTTTAAAAAAAAGTATTGAAAGACTGCTCTAATTGTGTAATCAATTTAAAAAAAAAAAACATTAGGATTCCAAAATAATAATTAGTTTAATCTCTTCTAAGCCAAAATGACATTTTTTTGCTTTTGTGTATGGTTTTTTCAATCAGAAATGAACTTTTTGCTCAAACTGCAAACTATTCTATATATTAAGCTGATTACTGAAGGGCAATGCAGCAGACTAGAATTTATGTTCAGTTTTTGTCCATATTTTTTTTTTTTCTGCAGTATTAATGTCATCTTTCATCTTAAATGAATTTCATTCAATTTTTCTACCCAAATAATGAAAATTGTGGATAATAGCAAACCTTATATAATGTACGTTTTTAACATATATAGTATAGACATTTTTAGTATATAATTATGTTAGCATTTAATTTAAAAATTGTACATATTTAGATATCAATAAAAATAATAACTAACAGTTATGAGAAAAGTAATAAATCTAGAAAACACATTTACCATCAGCATATAATTTTTTTCTTCAAAATTAAATTATTTTCATTTTATAAATAAAGAATTTCATGACTTCATGAAGACTTCAGAATTGATATATCATTTGAGTGTGTGTGTGTGTGTTTGCTTTTGCAATAATGTGATTAATGTTGCTGCTATCCCATATAAGCAACTGCACATGAAATTAACTATATCTAATCTTTTTAAAAATATTTTTTTTGATAGTCCTATGTAGTCTGCATATGAAATTTATAAAGTCATATTTCTAATTTTTTTTTTTTTTTATGGTTATCTTACTGTAGGTTGTTGATTATGTATTATAACCATTTTCTTGTTCATTTTTTTTTACTATCATTTTGGATTTAAGTTTTGTATAATAATATTAAATACTTCATATAAAAGTAAATAATTTAAATATTTTTAAATTTATTTATACATTGTAATTTTGATATGCTGGTTTTAAAGAAGAATATTTTTGTTTTCACTTGTCCATAAGGCAAGCAAAATATTTTGATTGGAAAGATGCTGATGTATCTTCAGTTTTCCTTCACTCTGTAACAATTTTTCTGATTTTATGTCATTTTCCAGTAGAAACTGGAATTTTTTATATACAATCCGTATTTTTTCTCTTGTCTGATTGGTGAATGAATGCTTGTTCGATTTCATCACAACCATTGTGTTTATGTGAAGGAAGTAATTCTGCCATTAAATGAAAAACACTGGGGTAAAAATCAGTATGAGTGCTCTTAACTACAGAAATATAGTATATATTTCATAGTAAAGGTTTCCATCTAGCTGCGAAACAGCCACAAATGCCAATTTGTAATTCGACATTAAGGCGCTCCGTGCTTTTATGGTCTATCAACCCTCAAAGCAATGTTAACGAACTTTTATAAATTAGCAATGTTTAATTTTAAAAAAACATATCTACTTAAATCTTAAAAAAAAAAAAAAAAAAAGTTAAATCCCAATTTAATTAAAATAATATTACAAATATTATATTTAATAAAAAAAATTCTAAAAATGACTGGCATTTTTGTATCCCATCCCAGTTAGCTGCAGAAAAGTCTATTCATAATTTGACTCTGTCAAACCCCTAATATAGTTCAGATGAACGACATACTTACCAATTAATAAACTGTAACTTAATTCAAAGAGTGCTCCATTTGGAGCTGTAAAGCTATCAAATATAACATATATTTAAAAATGTAAATTTTAATTTAGCGATTTTAAAAATTGGAAATTTATATAATATTAAATGTTTGTTTACTTTACATTAAATCTTAAAAAAATCATTTGTTAGTGCAAACAATTAAAAAAAAAAACTGGCCTTTAGAAGGTCAGGTTCCAACATTAATAAATGGTACAACTATTAATAAAGCTAAAAAAACTTATGATTAACCAACTATCAAAAAAAATATTTTTTTATTCAGTGAGTGCTGCAGTAAATATGTATTTGAAGTCATGAAGCTAGCCAAATATTTAAAAATGTTTTGTTTAATTTACATTACATCTTTAAAAAAATTTGATAAAGTAACCAATTCCGCAGTAACAATGGTCTCCGCTATTAAAATGTTTGGAAAAACTGTTTTTAATTACAGATGTATAATATTTAAATCATGAAGAAAATATGATTACAGTACATAAATTCATGTTTGAAATGTGATATTTAGTGAGGGGAAAAATAGATACTATAGTAATGTATTTACATTTAATTTTGGTTAGCATATTATTACATTTATGTGAAGACTTAATAAAAAAAACTCGGAAAAAAATCAGTACAAGGGCTTTGAACTTTAGAGGTATATTATTTAAATTACAAAGAAAATGTGATTACAGTACTTAAATTCATGTTTGAAATATGATATAATAAGGGGTGTGTGTGTGCTTCAGTACCATATTTACATTTAGTTTTCATTAGCGTATAATTGAAGTCGACATGTCAACCTTTCAGGGCAGCTATATTACTCATGTTTAATATATAATATAAAATCTTGTTCAATTTAGATTGAAAATGTTTTGGCTAATTTATAATTGAAGTCAAAATGATAGCTTTCTAGCTGGCTACATTTTTCATGTTTAATATATAATATTAAAATCTTTTGTTTAATTTACATTAAATCTCAAAAAAAAAATTGTTATATACCAGGTTTTACATAGCCCAGTTGCAATCTGGCTAAAATATAATGATTTATTGGTTCAAAAATAAATTGAAGATATCAGTAATTCTACAAAGAAAGTAGTATAAACAAGCCAACAATGCAATTGATTGATAGATTTTTTTTCCTCTGGCTTGAGAACAGCCTTTTCGTTTGTCCTAAGAAATGGATAAAAAAAAAATGTATATTTGCCATAGTTTATTTAAATATTTATGATTATTTTTGCAAAATATTTGTATAGTAATTTTAAAAAAAGAAATATGTTTTATTTCTAAAAATACAAGTTAAGAAACTTGTACTAATTGCAAAAAGAAAATTGCAATCAGTAATAGTTTGCCAAACACTTTACTATGGAACTTTTGTGATATTACTATAATTATAAATGCAATTTTAAATTTTAGAACAGATTTTTATAGATTTATGATGATTTAACAAATAATTTGTTTTGATTTTCTAAATGAAGTTCAACCAGCAAAGAATTCATTAATATATTTTGCTTACTAGATTTCTGTAATCATTGAATAAGGAATAAATTATTTTTTTCATTATGTTTTACTTTATTATTATTTTTCTTTTGTATTTGCAACTCTAGATATTTTTAAGATGTTTTTTGTTTGTAAATCCAATTTATTGAATTCTAATGTAGAATAACAGTTTAGTATTAAAATCAAATGTTTAACGATAATCAAATTACCACTATGTTAAAACAAAGAAAATATACACCAGTTAAAGGACTAAAATTAATCTATATTTATTTATGAAAAATCTAACATATAGAAATATCTCTCATTATTAATAATAGTTTCTTTTAAAATATAATGAAAACGATTTTTTCAAACAACTATAAAAATTCTTGATCTAGATAGAACTTAATTTAGTGGGTCTATTCTCCCTAACAAAATGATTATTATTTTAGATGTAAATGGTTTTCAAATATTTATTTTAATAATCACATTAATAAAGAAGAAAAGCGATATAAAATAGTACCTGAATATGATTGATTTATGCATATATGCACAATCATACAAATATGTATATTTTTACATTGAAAGTAAATATATATTATTTATATTTTTGAAAGAAAAAACAAACAAACTAATATTTAAACGTGTAACTAATTAAAAGTGATATATTTCAATAAAAATATAAATATTAAAACTAAAATTATAACTATCTAAATTGATTAAATTCATTGTAAAAGTTTTTACATTATATGGATCTTTCAAATTTAAAAACAAAAAAAAAATTATTAAAAAAAAAAACTATATATCATACCATCATGCTTTTTTATTTTATTTTATAAAGTTGCACAAAATTATGAATAATCTGATGGAAAACATGCATGAGTGATGTGCAAGTTTTTTTTTTAGCTTTTTGCAAATATGTAAATAAGCTTGATGATTCAATCCATGCTGTTGAAAATTCTCATAATTTTATGAATATGTTAAAATGAGTATTATAATAAAATAGATATTTGTCAAAAAAGTTATAATTATATTTTTTGTTGGATTAATTTAAAAATTATATTAACTTAATTATTATATTGTCAGGGTAGCTTACAATCTTATTAAGCTCACTTGTTTATATGCAATATCAAACCTTAAACTTAAAAATATAATTTTTAATTAATAAACAATAAATACATTATACCTTTACGGTAAAACACCCATATGCTTACGTATATAACTTAACCATTAGATTATAAACTTTTAGTAATAAAAATCAAGTCAAACAAATTGTTATTTTAATGAAATAACTATTAAAATAATTAGATTTCAATCATTCATAAATATATGTATAAAATAATTAACAAGTTAACTAATATCACCAACCAAGACTCTAAACATAGAGATAACCTAAGGTCAAGTCCTATCTTAGCAACTAAACATGAAAGAAATAAAATTAAAATTCAATTATTAATTTTGATGTATTCAACAATAATTGAATACAAAATTGTGAATTGAAATAATAATTTAACACATGCTAATTAATGGAAGTCGATTTCACTATAAAAGCTAAGTCAACTAATTTCCAAATTAGTTCCATTTTTTTTTAATGAACTAGTCAGTACACATATTTATTTGCTGTGTTCAAATACCAACCACATCAGAAAGATGGATCAATAGTTTGAATGAATTTTTCTTGTTTATAAAATCTTCATTAACAAAGAACTCTAATATCACTCAAGTAAAGAGTAAATTTACTCTTTAATATCAATAATAATTTCAAAAGCGAAATTTATCTTAAATATAATTAGAGAAATTCTTAACAATATCATTCTAAACTTGAATTCCAAGGAAGACAAATATCAAATATATTTATATATCTAAATCAATTTATTTTAAGATTTTAAGTTATAGAAAATGCATCTTGAGTAAATTCTTTTTGACATAGGATTAAATGCTATTGTTCTAACCTAAAGCAGTGTAACTATTCATTCCTACTGAAATGCCTAATATATATATCATCTATATAATTTAATATCAAACTTTGGTTTACAGCGAGATAATTTAAGGAAAGGGATGTCAACTTCATGCGAGAGGAATATTTATGAAACAATGGAGTATACTGAATGTCTTACCAATGATTGATGACTGGAAGTAAAAGAACTTCATTCTTAATGAACAATGCTACTTAAATTTTGGAAAATGAATAAGATAATATCATAAACTTTAAATACATTATATTATTTTTGTGTATCAACATCTATAAATATTTAATTTTATTTTCTTTGCTTTTAAAACCTGCTTACTTTGGAATAATCCATTTTGGAAAATCATTAGATGAAAAATGGGGAAAGATTATTGAGTTAATTTTTTTTATTTATTTAATAAAATTTACATCTTTTTCTTATGCAGCGACTTGACCAGGTTAATAATTAAACTTAATATGAAGGTAAGATTTTATTGTTCTTCATATTAAATTCATTCACTTATGACATGACAGAATTCTTATTTATTATTAAGTTAATTAATTTATTAATATTTGTTTATTTATTATTCGGTATAAATGACTAATATCTTTTGATGAAAAGTCTTTTCTTTCAATGATAGGGACAGTACATAGATGGAAGGTCTTATAGAAAATAAAATTTTCTCAAAAGGATTGGATATTATAAAGGTCTTCATTTATACTTATATTGTTTAATTTAAATTTAGTTAGCTAGTATTATACTCTTTGGAATTATAAAATGTTATTTATTTTTGCAATCTATTAAATAGTGTTTGTGCTATGATACATATCTACTAAGGAATATGAGATGGTATAATTTTAAAATTTATATACTAATATAGTAGAAATGTATGTAAACACTTATAATCAAAAATTTTGTTATATAAAGATAAATTTAAATTTTCAATTAATAAATATTGTTAAATTTATTTTAAATTTAAGGAGGTCTCTGATTTATTTAAATTATTTATTTTATTTTCATAATGAAATAAAATTGAATACATATATATATCATCCAGACTTAACATCATGATAAGTTGGTTGGAATGAATTTTGAGAATGTATCGAACTTATATAAAAGTATTATTATTGTTACAGGATATCAATTCACCCCTGAAGAGAGTTAAGGGTAAAATTAACCCTGAGTTTGAATACTGAGCATAACGAAATAATAAAGAGATGAATATTGGATGAACTAGTCTAAATTGTATCTGTACTGAATGATTAAACATTAAATTATCACGTTTTAAATAGATACCATCACGGATTAAATTTTTATCACATCATTTGTGGCATCCTACATGAAGACCCAGGCCCGACTGTAGTTAGATCCGTTTATCCTCATTCCTTAAGGGAATACAGACCATTACAATATAATGTTTTAACTAAAACATATATAATTTAGTATACATCCTATTTTATTAAATTATTTAAGATTTATTGTGTATGAATTTCATATTGTATCAGTTTTTGTTGTTTATACTATTGTGCAGATAGACTATTATTATTCCAAGTCACATGAATTTAACTAGTTATTTTTCCAAACATTTTTAGGTCATCCATATTCTGGTAACATATATATTAATAAAAAATTTTAATTGTAAGACAAAAATGAGCATGCTATGTGAAATATTGCACCAAATATTGATTTTCAACTCATAAGTGACATATAAATTCCAAAAAATTTGCAATTTTATCTCAAAATTTTATTTTCAACAAAAATGGAAACAGTAAAAATATGACTGCAGCTTTTAATCTCTAGAGTAAAAGGAAAATATATAGTTGAGTTTAATATCCAAAATATATTTTTATTAAAGTTATTATGCTATATGAAATTACTTCAAAAGCAAAAAAAAAAAATTGTGATTTTGTGCTGAAATATCATTTTTTGTATAAATGGAAACTAAATTTATGGTAGGAGCTTTTTATGTTATTGCGTCAGTTAAGAGTAAAAGAATTAATTTTAAGGTCTATACAATGTATTATGTTTGTCTTTTTCAGATTTTTCTTAAATTGTATTTGTATAAAGAATAAAATCATATTTTGTACTTTTATTTTCCATTTTTTACATCATTTTTCAAATATATGAATTTGATTAACAAAATTAGTCTAAAAAAAAGATTGCAATTACAGAAAGAACCAAGAACTACACTCTATTGTTCCAAGACTCCTTCTATACAACATATATAGCATATAATAGCTCATTTTTTGTTCACTTGCCTTAATTAAATGATTATTTATTGTATTGTGAGTATTGCTTTGTGTGTATAATTTGCATATATAAATTAAGATTATTAAGAAATAATGATGAAATTAATAATAAATTGAAAAAACACATTTATGATAACTGTATAAGCAATCAGTCTTTCACAATTCGGTTTCATCTGGATTTTTTTTTTCAATAATTTTTTAAAATTCTAATGAAACTATAGCGGTAATTTTGTTACCAGTAGATCAGCTTCACTAGTTATTTTAATATTGTTAAGACTGTAATGGTATCAGAATCTGTACAACATCGATATTTGCCATGTACAACTTGGAATTGTGTGATCCAGATTCTCACCTAAATTCTTCATGGAGATTAAGATCACAGAGATAAACTTTATAGACTCTATGGCATCTATTGTACTAAATAATACTGTAGTTATGAAATGGCCTAAAAATGATTTTGGATATCAGATATTACAAAATTAATTTAATATGGATGGCCTGAATGCCAACCTAAATTTAACAGCAAAAAAATCAAAACCATTTATTGATGGTGAGTTTATTAAGCAAATGTACTAAAAGTGTGGCCTGGAAAAAAAGGAAACTATTTCTAAAATCAGTTTGTCTTACCACACCATATCCAGGTCAATTGAAAAAAAATTGGGAAATCTATCAAAAGAAGTTTTGTCAATACTGATGACAGCTTAACTTGCAATTTTTATTATGGTATTAATGACAAATATAATGTGACTAAAGAAATGGCTTTAGTGTTATTTAAAGATTCAGTTAAATCAAGAGATTTATATGGAGCAGTAAAAAGTATGTTAAAGCAATTTTCTTTATCTATAGTCAACATATCTGGTGTAATTCCTGATGGTACTCTAGTAATGATAGGCAAAAGAGAATAATTGTTAAATTAATTGATGATTGAATTGTCGCCCAAAACTCTAGTTTGATGATCTATCATTGCATAGTATATCAAGAAAGTTTAGGTATAAACTTTAAAGTGGATAACATCATGCAAGTTATCATCAAAACTGTGAAGAATTTGAGTTATCCCCATTTCCAGGAATTCCTTAAAAGTATATCTGACTATGGCGACATCATTTACTTTTTGGAAGTAAGATGATTAAGTAGAAACTAAATATTGAAAGATTTTGATTTGTGACATATTATCAAATTATTTGTAATATAAAAAAACCCAAAACATTTGTATCAGAACTTTACGATGAAATCTGACTTAAAAATTTAGCATTTTTAGTGAAATTAACCACTCACTTAAATGAATTAAACATGTGTCTTCAAGATGAAAACCAACATATCAATACAGTACTTCAAATAAAACTGAAATTATGGCAAGGGAAACAATTTTATGCATTTTGACACATTGGCTAAAAACAGTTCTGTTAATAAGGGAAAATATATAGCCTAACTTTTTGATTTGATATAAGAATTTGAAAACAAATTTCATGATCCCACTTTCAGTTGACAAATATATTATCTGTCAATTTTCAAATGGAATGCATAAAGCTGCAATTTGTCATTCAATTCAAAGAAAAATTTGATCATTTTCCCCAGAGACAAATATTTTTTCTTCACAGTTTGCCTTATTCATGTCATTGCTTTTTGGCAGTACTACATTTGCGAACTACTAACTATTTTCAAGGAGTTGGTATTGCTCTTGGAACGAAAATTTGGAATAGAATTGCAGTGATAGATTGTGTTGATAGTAGATTATGAGGATAACTGTTTGCCCTAATAATATTCATATAAGCCTATATGTCAATTACTAGTCATGATGAGTAGAAATAGATGGAATGCTGTTGTGGAGAATGGCAAGAAAGGAAAAATTGTTGTGAAATTATGATATTGGAAAAAAGAATGAAAGAGGTAATCAGATGTTGTAAAGAGAATAATAATTCTATGAATGTAAATATCTTAGTTCAAAAATTATCCAAGGAGATTGTATACATGGAAAGCTCCAGGTGACAAAAGATAACAGGTAGACTACATATTGATACAGAATAAAATATAAGAATGTTATTATGGCATTATTCCTTTGCCTGGTGCTGATGTGTAAACTTTGATCCTATATATGATTATAATTAAATTCAAGTTAAATATAAAAAGGATGAGAAGACAGAAAAGGTTTGGTTTCATATGTGAAACAATAATAAAGAGGATTGACAATGATTGGGAATGAATGAATGATTATGATAAACATTGGTGTAGGATTAAAGAGGGAATATGAAAACAGCAAAAAAAAAAAAAAAATGCTATAGGAACTATTCAATTACAGAAAGCTAAATGATTTTGTGTAACAGAAGATCTGATGAAAAGATGGTAATACAGAGAAGATGGAAATATGCCAGTTATGGGGAAAATCAAAGAGCATATAGAAAAAATAATAATGAACTAAGGACAGACACAGGTTTAACAATGGAAATGTGGTTGGAACAGGACCGTATAGAGACATAAAAGTCCTTTTATAGGCAAAAAGATATCTGGCATTGGGTAGAATTAGAAATGTCAATTGGGAAACAAAAAAATGTTTGTGTTAAATAGTTGAGAATGTAAAGAGATTAATTGATAAATATGACTATATCTTCAATATCTGTTTAAGACAAGAAAATGATGCAGTTGTTTTTGAATTTGAAAGTGAAGATGATGTTGAAATAAATGAAAAAGGTGAAGACATTCTGAGAGAATTAATTATTAAATCAATTAAAGATATGAAAAATGGTAAAGCTGTCAAATATAACATCCATACAATTTTTGAATGAGATTGGAGAAACTGCTATGAAAGAAATAATTGAAGTTTAATCTAAAGATTAAGGACTATAATGATTCCAGTTGCTAAAAAAAAAAAAAGAAAGCTGTTAGATGTGAAGAGTACAGGTCATTAAGTTTGTTAGCTCATGTTTCAAAAATATTATTGAAAATTTTAACTTAAAGAATATATAGAAAAATAGAATATTGTTGAGGAGAATAGTTAAGTTTTCAGAGAGAGAAAGGGGTATGGTGCTATTGGAATTACTAAAGCAATTGCAGAAAGTTATATTGAAAAACTAATTGGTATATGATTTGTGGATTTGGAAAAAAGCATTTGTTAGAATCTGTAATACACTTATAATCCTCTTGAAAAACCAAAAGATATTTTGAAAAGAAAGAAGATTGATGATTTGGAATATATATATTAGACAAAGAATAATAATTAGACTGGAAAATAATGAGTCTGAGGAAGTGAATATAGAAAGAAATTTTGGCAAGGATGATGTATGTTATATATGCTTTTTGATGTTTACTTAGAAGACATGATAGATAAATATTTAGATTGTGGAGTTAATATTGGAGGTAGAATAATAACATGTATACATTTTTCAGATGTTATAGCTCTTATATTTTAATGGAAAAATTCTCCAGAATATATGAAAATAGAATTAGATTATTTTTAAGAAGACCTAATGTTTAGAGCTAGAAAGTAATACAAAAAAAAAAAAACAACAACAACAATATAAGTTGATATGCATAATAATATAGTCACATATGAATGGATTTAGCTATTTGGGTAATAGATTGAGCAAGGATGGAAGAAGTGAAGATGAAGTTAAAAGAAGAAGAATATTGGCAGAGGATGCAATTGTTGAAAGAAAATATTATGTGGACCTTTGAAGAGAGATTTAAATAAAAGATTAATTGAGTGCTACATATGGATTGTATTATTATTATCATCATTATTATGATTGTGAAACATGGACAATAAGTAAAAGATTTAGAAAGAGATTGGAGGCTTGGTCATAGAGATGGAGAAAAGTAGTTAGATGAAATAAAATGATAAATGAGAATGATTTGGAAAGTAAATGAAAAAAGAAGATTGAGGAAATTAGATATATAAAGAGATATTAAATTGGACATATACTAAGAAGAAAGAATGGTTTAATGAATGATGTTTTTGGGAAATAGTGAATGAAAATAAGATAAATAAAAGAAGATTGGCATTGCTGAATGATATAAGAGATGGGAAAAGATATATGGAATTGAAAACTTGGGTGATGAACAGGGCAAAATAGAGAAATTAGTCGTATTGCTGCTCTCTGGATTTATCCACAGAATACAACATTATTTGTTAATGAGCCCATTAAGTTATAAGATTGAAGTAATTATTGTGGAATATCCTATTTTCTATAACAGCAAAGGTACTTTTAAGCATTTTGTTTGATAGATCCTTCCAGTCATAAAAGAATGGTTACCATAGACTCAAGTGTGGTTTTGGAGAATCAATTAAGTACTATAGATATGGTTTTTGTAACCAGGCACCTGTAAAAAAAGTGTCTGGAACAAAAGAGTGATCTTTACATTGTGTTTATTGATTTGGTCAAAGCATTTGATTCTGTTAATAGAACAGGTTTATAACATTTGAAATTAATTGGTTTTCCACCAAAATTTATTCACATTATAACAGCTTCTACATAATGGAATGAGGGGAAGTATTATTGTTATAGGTGAAAATTGAAGCACTTGAAATGAAAACTGGTGTTAAACAAGGAAATATATTTGCTCCAACGTTGTTTTCAATTTTTATGACAGTAGTGATGAAATTGTGTATAGGCGCCCTAATCAAATAGGGATCAAGATATGATAAGTTTTTATGATGAAATTTTTAATTTCAATTGATTAAAGGTGAAATTTAAGAACTTATTTTTCTTGGATTCTGGATTTAATGTGTGCTGATGATTGTGTTATTTTTGCCACTTGAAAAGACAATTTTCATAATATACTTAATGCTTTGAATACAACATATAATATTTTATTAATTAATATTTTTTAAGAATTCAATTTTTTTTATTAATCAGTGATAGAAGAAAAATTCTCAACTTTTAGCTTGAATAGTTATTAACTTGAGAATATAAATCAGTTTAAATATATTGCTAGTTTTATAAATAGAAAGGTGAACTTAGATATTAAGCTATAACACAGACTAAGGTGCTGTTGCTACTTTTAACAAGTTAAAAGATAGAGTATTGCATTGCAGGGAAATAACAATTGCAATTAATTAGCTGTATATAGTGGTGTTATTTTAAATTATTGTATGGAAGTGAAAATTAGATATCCCATTAGTAGAAAAGTTTCATTTAAGGATATTTTGAAAATATTAAAAGTACAATGACAAAATCAAAAAGCAATCAGTGTTTTCTTCAATTTTCTGGATGTGATACTAAATGTCCAATTATTGCAAAATTACATCTTTGTTAGATTGGACATGTATAACAATTAAAGAATGCAAGACTTCCTAAAAGAGTGTTTTATGACAAACTTGAGCATAATTTTCATGGGAGAGGAAGACTGTCAACATTATAAGATTATTTCAAAGACATTTTAAAGAATATCAGTAGTTTTCATTGGAAATATTTAGCACAGAATAGAAAACATTTGAGTGCTACAGTTAGATGAGATATTGAACAATTTCAGAAAAAGTTTACTGCTGAAGAAATTAAAACTAAACATTGTAAAATTCAAAGAAAACAGAAAAATGGACTAGTATGTTTTGTACATGGACATTTTTTGTGGTTCACAGATTAGTTTATATAGTCATAGCAAAACTCATTTCTAGAGTAGTTTTCTCTTTCTCTTTTTTGGAGTTAAAGTGTCCATACTTTTTTTATTAAAATTACTGCTGCTGCTATTATTACTATTATCACCAATATCAAATGAAGCAACATAGTCAATTAACCAATGAAAAAAACTAATTAATAAAAAATAAACTATACTTACTTTGAAAATTATTTGTTTAGCTCACCATCATCATCAACCATTATCAATCCACTGCAGGATGAAGGTCTTTCCAAGTTTAATCCATCTTCTCTGATCTTTAACTTCTCTTCTGCACACACATATTTTTTTATTTTCATTCATCCATCTCACATGTGGTCTCTTTCTGGGTCTTTTACAATCTCTTGGAATCCTGTTTAAGATTTCAATTGTCCATCTATTATCATGTCTTCTAGCAATATGTCCAGCCCAACTCCATTTCAGTCTTTTAATTTTTTCAACGAGGTCATTAACACCTCTTTGTTCTCTTACCCATATATTGCGTTTTCGATCTCGTCTTGTTACTCCCAACATGTATCTCTCCATCTGAATTCTCTCTTGCTCTTCTGTTAAGTGTTCAAGTCTCAGATCCATAAGTAAGAATTGTTAAAGCACATTTATTAAAAAACCTTTTCAAACACTTATGCATATTTTCTTTTAGTATCAAGTTATTTCTACCAAAAGCACTCCAACCAAGTTTAATTCTATGATTAATTTCATCCATTATATTTACATCTGTATTAATAATCTGACAAAAGTATTTGTAGCTATTAACTTCTTCTAACTCATCATAATCTTTATTTTTATATTTTGAGAAAATCCATTAAACATTACTTTAGTCTTTTTTAACATTTATCTTTAGTTCTACTTTCAACTGATAACTCCTGCAACATTTCCTGCAGCTCTAAAGCATTATTTGCAAAAACAACTACATCATCTTCAAAATCTAAATGACTTAAATAATCTTCATTTACTTTCATTTTTTAGTTTGCCATTTTAATCCACAAAATACTTATTGCAGTGCTGCTGTATCTATCTCAATGTTGACTTTCCTAGTATCATTATGTAATCTAATTGTTGCTGTTGCATTTTTATGAATATTCTTTAAAATATGACAATATCCTGGATCTATAACTTGATGATCCAATGCTTTAATCACTGAAGAAATGTTTATAGAATCAAATGCCTTTTCATAATCTACAAATCCAAAGGATAATGGCAACTCATATTCATTTGTTCTTTCTATAAATTTTCTCAATACCTGGAGATGATGTACTGTACTAAAACCACTTTTACATCCAGTTTGTTCTCTTGGTTTGGTTGACGGAAATCCAATGTCCGCTGTAGACAAGCTGTAATTATCTTGATAAAAATTTTGTATAAAACTGATAAAAGGCTTAATACTGCATTCTTCCAATTATCAATTATAATTCCATCATTACGTGGAGCCTTTCCTTCCTTCATAAATTTAATTGCATGTCTCACTTCTTCATTTAAAATTCTGGGCAACTCGGAAGATATAATAGATATAGGATGTATTTGTTTTTTATTACTATATAATTTTTGATAGAAGTCTTCTACCCATTTCATGATGTCATCTCTCATTTTAGTAATAATTCCATCTTTTTTTTTTTTATTGCAGATATAAATTTCCTACCAATACCAAAATGTTGTTTTACACTCTTTAGACTTTTATTCTTTTCTAGAGCTTTCCTTGCAAGTTCACAGTTATACTTTCTTATATCATTTTCAATCATTTTTAATACATCATTTTTGTATATCTTCATATTCCTTCTTTTCTTCATAAATTTTCTGGTCACAGTAGAAATTTTATTAGTCAATTGCTGCATTTTTCTACCAGCTATCTTTGTTGCAGCTTTTAAAAGTGTATCAGTTATTTTCATATTAATTTCATTTGAATCATGTTCAAAATCTAGCAATACTTGAAACCGATTTTTAAGTTCTAACTTAAATTCATTAGAATGTTTCTGAAGATTAGGAATATCAACTGTAAATATTGTTTTTCTTAATAACTTATTTCTCTAGTTTTGCATTAACACGTATTTTACATCTTACTAATCTTGAAATATGTATTTTCTGTTAGTCAAAATATAATCCAATTCTGCTGTACCTTCATTTGGATGCTTCCATGTCCATTTCTGGTTAGCATTTTTCTCAAAAAAAAATAATAAAAATTCCTAATACAAAGTTTTTCTGTTACTGAAAAATCCACAAGTCTTTGTCCTCTCTCTATTATCACAACCAAAATTATCTACAGCACTTTCATTTTGTTTACCAAGTCTAGCATTAAAGTCTCCCATAGCAATTTTAAAATGTTGTTTACTCTGATCAAAAGCCTTTTGTACATCCATATAAAAATCTTCTACTACTTCATCACTATGAGAACTTGTTGGGCATAAACCTGAATTATCTGCATTTGGCATCTGCTATTAAGTTGTATAAATAATGTTTCTACTCTGTCTATTACACCATTTGGATACTTTCATGTCCATTTCCGGTTAGCATTTTTCTCAAAAAAAAAAATCCTAATATAAAGTTTTTCTTTTTTTTTTGCAAAATCCACAAGTCTGTATGTCCTCTGTCATTTCTATTACCATAACCAAATTTACCTACAGCAGTTTCATTTTTCATTTGTGTACCAATTCTAGCATTAAGGTCTCCCATAACAATTTTAAAAAGTTGTTTACTCTGATCAAAAGCCTTTTGTACATCCATATAAAAATCCTCTACTACTTCATCACTATGAGAACTTGTTGGGGCATAAACCTGAATTTATCTGCATTTGCATCTGCTATTAAGTTGTATAAATAATATTGCCGTGTCCGTTACACCATCAGTTTCCACACCGTTGTTCTTCCACTTTTTGTTTATAATGAATCATATTCCACTTGGCATTTCCAATATTTGTGCCTTTATAGTAGAATACATGTCCACTTTTTAAATCAATTGTCTTTTCACCTTTTCTTCTAACTTCACACAGTCCAATAATGTCCCATTTAATATAAGGCTTAATATTTCTAGAATTAATAACAAAAAAATTAAAAACAAATATTTAATTTCTGAGCAGTTTATTAGAAATTATATTCTTTAATTACTTTATAGTTTCTAAATGTTTCATACTAAAACGAAAAATATAAATAGCAACTGTTCATTTTATTAAAAATGTCTGAGTGCAATATGAAATATTGCCATTTTTTAGTGGAAAGTAATCGTCTTTAAAAAGTATAAATGTATGGACAAAATCATTTAAAATAGTTTAAGCAAGAAAGAAATGCAATCTTAAAAATGACATATAAAAAAAGACAATTGCTAAAAAGTATACTTGATAATTTATTTCGCTAAAAAATACTGTGATCATGCAATATTAATTCTAAATGTTAGTAGTTTTTTAAAAATGTCTGTTGGCATATTTTTAATCATATAGTTTTCCCTATATCATTTGGCAGAACGACATGTATGGTGGAATTACTAAAAGCATCCAACTAGTGGAGAAACTACTTTGATTCGTTGAATGGAACTGATGTGGTTAGAGTCCAGGGATGCCCAACCCATAGCTCGCGAGTCACATGTGGCTCGCGCAACGGTTTAATGTGACTTGCATTGCACTCTTCAAGAAAAATAGATAAAATATTTTTTGTTCCTTGACGCCACATGTACACACTAAAAAATAAACATTTTTACAATATAAACGATAACGATATGCAGTGTCAGGTTTCACATTAAATAAAATAATTAAAATATACTTTTCCTGTAATTGTAATTTATATGTATGTTACCAAATTTTTAATAAATGAATATAAATAAAATGTATTTACATTTTTTTTCTTTTTAACATATTACACCAATTTTTTTTTAGTTTGTGAATTATGTTTATAAATGTAATATGAAAAATGCAATATATAATTGTGGCTCCCCAAATTTTTTTAAATTCTCAACTGGCTCGCGTCAAATTAAAGGTTGGGCATCCCTGGGTTAGACTGTAACTGTGATGTTGGAGTGTCAGTTGAACTTGGGAATAACTGATTGTAATAAAATTTCTACTGAGACTAGAGAACTTATGAAGAGAAGAAGGAATATGAAGATATGCAAGAATGATGCATTAAAAAGAATTGAATATCTCGAATTTTGTAAAATGGTGCGGAAAAGAGTTGAAAATGATATAAGAAAGTATAACTGTGAACTAGCAAGAAAAGCTGTAGAAGAAAATAAAAGTCTTAAGAATGTAAAACAACATTTTGGTATTGGTAGGAAATTTATATCTGCAATAAGGAAAAAAGATGGAATTATTACTAAAAAGAGGGATGACATTATGAAATTGGTAGAAGATTTTTATCAAGAATTATATAGTAATAAAGAACAAGTACCTCCTATATCTATTACATCTTCCGAATTGCCCAGAATTTTAAATGAAGAAGTGAGAAATGCAATTAAATGTATGAAAAAAGGAAAGGCTCCAGGTAATGATGGAGTTATAATTGATATATTAAAAGAAGCAGGTGAAGAAACAGAAAAAATATTAGCAAAGTTATATACCAAATGTCTAAATGATAAAGATGTACCGGATGATTGGAAGAATGCAGTAATAATATTAATATTTAAAAAAGGTGATAAAGAAGATATTAGAAATTACAGACCTATCAGCCTTTTATCAGTTTTATATAAAATTTTTACCAAGATAATTACAACTCGTCTACAGAGAACCTTGGATTTTCACCAACCAAGAGAACAAGCTGGATTTAAAAGTGGTTTTAGTACAGTAGATCATATTCAAGTATTGAGAGAAGTTATAGAAAGGACAAATGAATATGAGTTGTCATTATGTTTTGGATTTGTAGATTATGAAAAGGCATTTGATTCTATAAACATTTCTTCAGTGATTAAAGCATTGGATCATCAAGGTATAGATCCAGGATATTGTCATATTTTAAAGAATATTTATAAAAATGCAACAGCAACAATTAGATTACATAATGATACTGGGAAAGTCAACATTGAGAAAGGTGTAAGACAAGGTGACTCCATATCTCCAAAACTTTTTACAGCAGTGCTGCAAGAAGTATTTTGTGGATTAAAATGGGAAACTAAAGGAGTGAAAGTAAATGGAGATTATTTAAGTCATTTAGATTTCGCAGATGATGTAGTTGTTTTTGCAAATAATGCTTCCGAGCTGCAGGAAATGTTGCAGGAGTTATCAGATGAAAGTAGGAAAGTAGGACTAAAGATAAATGTTAAAAAGACTAAAGTAATGTTTAATCGATTTGCTCAAAATATGAAAATAAAGATTGATTATGATGAATTAGAAGAAGTTAAGAGTTACAAATACCTTGGTCAGATTATTAATACAGATGGAAACATAGAGGAAATTAATCATAGAATTAAACTTGGTTGGAGTGCTTTTGGTAGAAATAACTTGATATTAAAAGGAAATATGCCTATGTGTTTGAAAAGAAAGGTTTTTAACAAATGCGTTTTACCAGTTCTTACTTATGGATCTGAGACTTGGACACTTAATAGAAGATCAATACAGAGACTTCAGACCACTCAAAGAAGTATGGAGAGATGTATGTTGGGAGTAACAAGAAGAGATCGAAAACGCAATGTATGGGTAAGAGAACAAACAGGTGTTACTGACCTCATTGAAAAAATTAAAAGATTGAAGTGGAGTTGGGCTGGACATATTGCTAGAAGAGATGATAATAGATGGACAATTGAAATTTTAAACTGGATTCCAAGAGATTGTAAAAGACCCAGAAGGAGACCACATGTAAGATGGATGGATGAAATAAGAAAATGTGTAGGGGTGATGTGGAGAAGAGAAGCTAAAGATCGGAGAAGATGGATTAAACTTGGAGAGACCTTCATCCTGCAGTGGATTGATAATGGTTGATAATGATGATGATGATGATTATTTCTTTTTGTTTGGTAAAAGAAATAGTCTTATATAATATTAGATCGAAGAAAATATAATAAACAAAAATTTTAATTTTTTAGTAAAAACTATATACATTTTTCGAGAAGGGGGGGGGTAGTTTTTAATAAAGTCTTTAAAATAAAAAAAAAACATTTTTTATTCACTATCGAAAAAGTATATGGTTCTGTCGTAATTGCCAAAAGGGAATTAGGGAGTTTACCCAAACCTGTTTTCTGTTTTATCATAATACTGGGTTTTTTATTTCCAGTCTTTAAAAAATAACTTTTTCTAAAAATCTTGATTAATTCAATGCCTTTTACTTCCCCTCTCCCATTAAATTAATCTGCTTTGTTTATGATGTATTCGATTCCCTCTTTTTTTTTTTTTTACACTTAATTTTCTTTAACTTTTTAGCTTCATATAAGAGAAACTAATTCTGTAGGGATAGCTTTTTGAGCAAACCTTTGTCATTTTTCAACAGCTATCATTATATTTTATTATAGTAATAAATGAGTCAAACCACATTCCAACATTTTTCATGCATTAATATATTCACACATTTAGACATATGTGCTCAGAGTGATTAATGCTCTATTAATTTTCTGACTAGAATATACTGATACAATATATATATATAAATCATGCATACATCAATGTAAGCGTGAGTGGTTGTGCTTAAGAAAGATTGAACTGTCATTATGCTGTTTCAATCTATTGTCATTTTTCTATTTTAATTTTTTAATAGCAGTCATTTTATAGTTAAGGAAAATGTCTTCTAGTGTTAAAATTTTGTTTTAAAAGGGTGACTGTATTATAATTGATTGTCTGAGTTAGTAATTTACTTCTTGAATAATATCTAATTATTATTCTATGTATATATAAAACATACACAAATGATCAACATTTTAATAATTTCCTAGTGTTTTAACTTTTAATTCATTGCTAAGAATTGATCAAGTTCAGTGATCTCAAATACAAAACTGGTTATAATTATTGATTCTTTGTTTAGCGAATTTTTTAATAAAAATTAATAGGTGTTAATTAGTTGATTTTTGACTTTTTTTTTTATTTTAATGCCTGCATGATTTTAGATAAGTATGCATTAATTATGGGTTTACATTGTATATGTATATTAAATATACTATAAAACTTTCAAATTCTATGCATACTTAGAACACAAAGATATATTTTAAAAAGCAAGTTAAATCCCAAAGATACATTTCTGCCAGAATCAGCCTTCATCAATCCACCAAGATTTTTGTCCTTACATATCTTCATCCTCACTGTATAGCATTTATCCACTGCAAATTACTGCAATTCAATTTACATGTGGCATTCAGTATATATATTCCGCTAAGGAAATACCTATAAAAGATATTGAAAGTAAAATAGCTTTCAAATGTTCTATTATTTAGGTAAAGTTTCAAGTAATCAAGGAAATAATATTACTATATTAGTCAACTGCCAGTTGGTAAGAAAATATTTTTATAGTTTTCATGGGGTACTTACGTATTAGTCCTGTGAGACGGAGCATGTATTAGACATGCTGCATCTTTTCACATTCATATCAATCCGCTGATAACTTCTTTGTAACGTGATCTGACTAAAATAATGTGTATGTGGATCTTGTACATGATATTTTTACGAAAATAATGTGTACATGGATTTTTTTTTACATGATATTTTCCCATGATTTTCAGAGTTATTCGGCAGGTTTAATACGTATGTGAAACAGGGCAGCATGTCTAATACGTACTCTGTGTCACAGGACCAAGCAATTCATATGAGATGCCCTAATATCAATATGGCATATACGACTTATCGTGGGAGAAATACAAAGATTCACTGCACTAAACATAAAATTTGACCGAAAAAATCTATATTAAACAGTTCCCTTTTAAGCAATTAATACGAGATGTCAAGCGGCAGCATGTCATATATGACTTATCACAGGAGAAACATACATATTAAACAGTTCACTTTAAGAAATTAATATGAGACATCATAAAATCAATACGTATGTCAAGAGAGGCAGCGTATAATATATGACTTATGACAGGAGAAATATATACATTTAATAACACTACTAAATATAAAAAAATTGTGACCCCAAAAAATACCCAAAGTGCAAAGATATAATTACAAAAAAAAAAAAAAGACATGAAATATATACGACATTTTCACTAAATATATACGAAAAATTTAGATAAAAAACTACTAGACATAAATTTGATTAAAAAAAAAAAATTGCTAAATTACAAAGATTCCCTGATATATGATTTTAAAAAAAGACATGAAATATATATGATACTTTTACTAAATGTATACGAAATTTAGATTAAAAACTATGATTAAATTACTGAAATTTCTAAAATATTATTTATGAAAATATAAAATATACACGTTACCATGCAATAAATAAATGTTTATTAATAAGTCGATCAAATTTTTCATGTACAATGGAAATTTCAAGTAAAAATTTTACACTTGTTCTCTCCAAAATGAAAACATCATTGCAGAGAATCGATCTCATGAATGGGATTTAAACATTTTTTAACAAAATCAAACCAGAAAGACATTTCACCACAAAAGAAAAAAAATCCACAACTTTTATTAGTAATTTATATTGCTGGCTAATTATTTTTAATATCGTTCAATATGTAAATGAATTTATCCTTGTCTTTATGACACCTACACCACAAATTCATCCAAATACGAATCGAGGTGTTGCTGAGATGCCCCTCATTGCTATTTATTACACCATTTTGCAGAAAACCAAAGTCTTTCGATGTTTTGGGTATGGATGCCTGTTTCTGGATTGATGAAATTATACTTGTGATTCACATGAAAAGGGTCATAACCAGCAACTCTCAAACCTTCACTTTTGTATGCCTTCCAACAATCGGAATATATGGTTGAACCCTCGTTTACATTTTGCTTCATGGCTTCCATGAGAGTTGCTGCTGTCCTATCACTAATTCTAATAAAACACTCATCGGTCTCTCTGCACAAGCCACCAAACATCCACTGTTCAGGAAGAATGCATCCAGATTGGTTTTTCCTTTTAGAAAAATAGTCTCTCGTCTATCTTTATGATTGTCAGGTACTCCAATTTTTCGTCTTTCATGTATCACAGTCTTATCTGCTAAGCCGAGTTCTATTTTGTCCCATTCTATGGACGTTAATTTCCAAGCCCAGTTATATATAAATTATATGGCCATTAGAAATGGGATTCTCAAACTCTAACCATGTTCCCTTCCAGATGACAATTCTACTGTTGCATCCTCAAATGTTGCAACACCACTACCTGTCTGATGTATGAATGTAAATGGTTATAGGATGGGCATTTGAACACATTTTGTGAAATGGCAGAATTTCTTTTTCTTGGAAATATGACACTACGTTGATTTCAGTTAATGGCAGGTTCCAAATTGTCATCATTTTCGGACTGTTCAACAAACAACAACAACAAAAAACATTTAATTACGGAAATTATGCAATGGAAGTCAATATGAAAGTACAGTTATTTATTCACTTACAATCAACCTAATTAAGCAATGATGAAATTCAAACAAACAGTAACTATGAAGAAAAAATGCAATGACAGAAAAATTGCTATTAAAATCAAACTTGTCAGAACAAAATCTTGACAAAAACTGGACAAAATAAAAGATCGGAGATCGGATAAAGAACACGTTTTTGATACAAGAAATCAGATAACAACATAGCAAGAGTTATTTGACCTAATCGCAATGTTACACATTTATCGTGCTTGTGCAAAAGTCTTAAAGGTAAAATTATAGTAATCAAAAAAGCAAGTCATATATATATTTGTATAGAGATTTTAAATATTTTCTCATACCGCACTTAAGAACCTGTTTGAGCTATTGGTATACTCTCTGTATTACATTTTTGTAAATACAAGCTTATAAAAAGTAATGTCACATTATATATGACTTGCTTTTTTGATTATTATAATTTTACCTTTAAGGCTTTTGCTATGCTGAGGCTGTTAAAATATGGTAGATCTGAATTTAGTTCAGTCCCATATTGCTATTTAAGTTAGATAGCTGGAGTTAAAGACATTTTCATATCCTAAAATTTTAAAGTTTCTATTTAAATATTATGTATAAAATAAATGCTGGGTTTTAAGTTGATGTTTTAGATCTAGTGTCTGAATATTCTAGCTCTTCACTGAGGTGAGCCATAAGCTCGAAACTAATTGGTCTGGAGATAGGAATGTTCTGGATAGAGATTTTAAATATTTTCTCCTACCACACTTATCAATTAAGAGCTTGTTTGAGCTATTGGTATGCTCTCTGTATTACATTTTTGTAAATACAAGCTTATAAAAGTAATGTCACATTATATATAACTTGCTTTTTTGATTATTAACAAGACTTTCAATTTAGTTCACATTGTTAAATTATGTAGTGTTAGTAAGAAAATAGTTATTGGTTGTATCAAAACATTATTCATATGATTAATCTATATGGACCTAGACACTACATTTAAAATGAACTATGGAAAAGCAGGCTGCTTTTATATTGAAAAAGGGATTTGATGGACTTTATGTAGTCACCTTAACATTTTAACTTGTTTATTAAACATGTAATGAGATTCACTAAAGGTCAGTGAAGGGATACTATTACAATTATAGCTAAAAATAGATCTCCAAGACTTATTTGGAAGTTAAAGAAGAGTCAATAATGACTTTATTGCTAAATACCGATGACAAAGATCATGATAGAATATGGCATTTAACTTTAAAATTTGTAATAATAACAACAAGAATCAAATCTTTCTTTATTGCTCAGAAGTTCATAATAAGCTTGAATACTGGAAGGGACTGATATAATCGTAATTCATAGATCTTAAGTTTCAGAGTCTACTACTTTACTATGCAGAGAAAAATTTATAATGAAGATGTAGAAGTGCTTGATAATTTTTGCTTCCTGGTTCAAAGCAGTTGGTAGTTATGAGACTTATCATAAGTACTGGGCAGAGTTGCATTAGAAAATCAGGAAAATATTTTTAGATAAAGACAATAGCTTTTAAAATATTTAGAATTGTTTGAATTGTAGTATTTTCTGCATCTCTATGAATTATGAAAGTGTGATTCTAAATAAGAATGATAGGAAAAATATTAATGTTTGTGAACTGTATATTGGTAAAGATTTTTTGAGGGGGAACAAATATTAGACCTGAAATTCACTTAAAACCACAAATGACCAGGTTGAAATTTTCTTATTTGAATATCATGAAATAATTAATTCATTAGAAGTGTATAATGCTCACAAGGATTACTGGTAAAAAAGAAATGGACCATCAGTTTTGTAATTGATAAATAATCTTTATTATGATAATAATGAATGTATTTTTGAGTAGATTATAAGTACAAAACAAATAGATCATTCTGGAGAAATACCTTTAATAGCATTACTATCAGATATAGTAAGTTCATTGAGATAATTAATTAAAACTTTTTAATAGAAATCTTTTTAAGTATTAGTATTCAAATAATGTTGATAATGGAGGTAAATTAATTTATTGTACAGAATTTGATAGAAAATTGGTTATCCAACAGAATAAATTGACTTTTAAATAAATAAAATTAACAGAATTGAAATTCATGGCTTTCTCTAATAAAATGTTGGGGAGTTTTATATAAATCTTTAAGTAAAAATGTGTTGTTTTTTTAAAAAAATCAGATATGAGTTTATGATTAATAGTAAATTTCATATTTTTCTTTGTAATTTTTTTTATATTTTTAAACAAATACATTAAATTTTGTCAATTATTAATAAGCAAGAATTTTTCAAGCATTTAATAGTAAGTAAAGCTGATAAGCATACCCCCCTTCCCATTTTGCACAAGGTTTTTAATAAAAACAATTAAACATTATTAAATGTGAAAGTAGATGAAAAAACAAAACATTAAACATTGAAAATTTTGGCATACTATCTCAAAGAAATATGATATGGAAAATAACTATATGCAAAAACATATATGAGATATGCTCAAAACCTGAATAAAGTTTGCAATTTTTGCCTAGTGTACTTTCGACTAAGTTATATTAGTCATAAGTCATGACAACCGACAGAAGGGAGAAGATTGCCGGTTTTATTAGAGAAACATGAATGGGTGATTAGCACAACATCAATACATATATAGTCATGCTCAAACCCAAATAGATACTAAATAAAATTTTTATGGGCTCCAATCCACTTCTGGCCACATCTTTGATCCCACATCTGCCATTGTCCTATGCCTGGAGCGCAATGTTGCTGGACGTAACTGAGGCCTGGCACATAGTGAGAGATAAAACGCTATTAACAAGAAAGTCTCCTTTATTTCCTTCTCTAAAAAATGATCCACTTAAGCAAATAATTAACTATTCAATTATGCTGATCACTCATTCATGTTTCTCTAATAAAATCTACAATCTTCTCTTTGTCAGAAGCCATGACTATGACTAATAACTTAGTCGAAAGTGCACTAAACAAAAATCACAAACTTTATTTAGATTTTAAGCATATCTCTTATAGATTTTTGTGTATAGTTATTTTCCATAAAAAAATAAATTGTATAGCTTTTTAATAAAGTTATCAGAATAAATCACTATAGGAAAATACATAAAGATAAACTTTTGGTAATTGTTAAACCCAATCTTGTGGTAATAAGTCTATGAAAAAAAAAATTTTTTTTTAAACTATAACAAAGCATAAGGAGATTTTTGTAATTTTTTTCCCCCTAATTTATTTACCATATATAATTTTAGGTATATGGAAGTTCTGTTTTGCTTTGTTTTTTATGTATATATTCGGCAATGTTATTTTAATTAGCATTCTTATCAAAATAATAGACTGAGCATAAAAGTTCATTCAGTTGACAAAAGTTGAATTTATTGTACTTATTCTATAAAGCTCAAGTCCACCTTTCTCACCACAATACTTTATCACATTTACAGGTATTTTTGAAGTCATATAATGCAATACCTAAAGAAATTTGTTCGTGGTCTTCGCAATCAAAAAAAAAACCCATGTCATTTAATTCTAGATATAAGATAAAATTAACATTGTCACCTTTAGCAAAATTTCTGATTTCCTTGGTATATATATAAATAAAATTATTTAAAATAATTCCATTCTTCTCGGATTAGAAAATAAACAATTCTTCAATATCATTATACAAATTAGCATAATTTATTGAAATCAGACCAGATAGATTATTTGGATAGAACCTAACTAGTTTGTTGTAATCAAAAGTTTATTATTAGATTAATATTTAACAAAATATTGAGAATGGGAAACTAATGTAAAAAATTAGTATCTATATTAGATTGTCAGCAACACAAAAAGTTTATAACTTGTACTCTATCGGGAAAAAATGTCAAAATGGGATTGTTTCCAAATATTGAATTAGTATGAAAACTCATTTTGACTTTTAGTCCAAATTTTCACATTAATTAATATACTCCCATGCCCTAGTCTATTTTTTCTAAAGATTTTGTAATCCTCATACCCAATTTCATAATCACAAATATCATTATTTAACAACAATTTATAACAATCAAATTCATAAGTAATTTAAGCTCAAGAATCTACATTTCTTTAAAAATAAGTTTTGTCATTTTTACAAATATAGCCTGTTTTGCGTTTGATTTTCTACACTGAATAATCTTTAATTAAATGTTTGTTTTTGTAGTTACGCTGGTATTTTTTTTTCTTTCAAAATAGCATTAACTTGTTTTGTATGCTAATAAGTCAACTCGGTTGTCGTCGAATAGCTACCATATCCCACTCAATGGCGCAGTTTTCATGCTTAAACTATAAAATATGATCATTTTATAATCATTTTGATGTGTTTTTTGTAATGCAAAAATAAAAACAAAAGAAAATAGTCTTTTTTAAATATTATTTTTTATTAACGTATACAAATTAAATGATAATAATAAATGTAAAATAAAATAAAAAAATTACAATTTGATTCGTCTTTTTTAGTTTGCTTTTTATTAGCAAAATCAATCTTCTATCGGAGATTTTTTTACTGGGGTTACGGCTTTTTTTGTTGTTGTTGTTTAAAAACTCATAATCAGAATAAAAGTAAAATTTCTTACTCTTCCTTTTCCATTTTATTTCTACAGAGAAACAGATATTATTGTGTTATCGCTTTTTTTTACTTTTTTAGTCTTTGTTTTAATTTTTTTTTTTTTTTTACAGACAAACAGATATTATCACTATTTTTTATTTCAAATAGAATGACAACTAAAAGTAAAAGTTGTTACAGTTAGGTTTAGGTTAGGTTTAGGGTTAGTGTTCTGTTGTTTGTAATGCTAAAATAAAAAATATCAAAATGGTATTTTTGTAAATATTTTTTTTTTTACAAACATCTATAAAATAAATGATAACAATAAACATAAACTATATTCAACCAAGTATAACAGTAGTCGGAGAAAAGAACGGAACTAAAACTTTTTTAAACAATGACAAATATATATATAAATGTTTATAATATATGCTTTTTATGACATTTAAAAAAACAGTCTATAATTGTACTTTTCTTACTGTATATTTTTGTGTTAACGCTCTTTTTTATTTCAAAAATATACACACGGTACAATCTTAAAATTTCTCTTGGAATGTTACGAACAGTACGTTACTTGACGCGTTACCTAATTCCAACTCACTTTATACATATATCTCGTCAACATTTACTACTTAAAACTTCAATACACTACGGTGTAAAAAGTCAGTTAATTATTACTTTAGAAAATCTGAAATCCAATGAAAATAACATTTCCCTCCAATTCAAAAAAACACACCCTCTCCCCAAGCCGTAACCATTTTATAAACTGTGCGATATTCGGAAAATGTATTTGCTGCGATGCATGCTGTATTGCAACCCAACATAGCAGCCTGCAATCTGTAGTACAACAAAAAAGTTGTATTATAGACAACGCGGGTTCGAACGTGTCAGCCAAGGAAACTGCATTTTTATGTGTTTTAGCGCGAAAACGGCGCCATCCAGTGGGATATGGTGGCTCATCGACGACTACCATCAACTCTTTGCATGCTTATAAATGCATCACCTGTTTTTTTAATTTTTTCATGTATAAATGCTTTATTAATAATGTATATATTCAAAATCAATTAATAGTTATTTTCTGAAACATTACTCAATGTCTTCAAATATTGATATCAAAGGGATTTTGTTGTATCTTATTATACAACAATAAATGATATACTTTTTAAATGGAAGATGGAAAACTGAAATGATACAAATAAATTTAAAAAATTAATTTTAAACAAAGTATAAGTATGAGCAAATTGTATTAAAATATGTAGATGATGATGACTTCCATTAATGACAAACAACTGTATATTCAATAATAATTTATTAATCATAAAACAATTATATCAAAAATATTTGACAACAAATGTAATTATAACAACAAATATTCTCTAAATATTTCCAAATAACATAGCACTATTTTATTTACTCAATATTTTAATATTGGATTATAACTACCTGTGTTATTAAGACAAGTGATGCAAACAAAGCAGTCTATCAGAGAAGGTTGTACAATAGTCATCCAAAGCCTGAATGCCAATTACAGATGGATATAGAAATGTTTTATTGTGCCCTTTAATGTCTTGATAATAATAAAGATTAGAAAAACAACAACTTCTATTCTAGGCATCGGCTGGATTGCTTAACCCTTTTAGGAAACAATTATTGTTAAAATACTTAAATTAATAAATATGACAATTATATGTTAAATGGTATGACTTGTTATGTTTTATAGCTTGTAATATCTAAACTTCAAATATTTTGTTAGGAGTCTGCCTTCACTAACTAATAATATTTACAACCACCACGAGAGTATTTTATTATACTGTGTGTGATCTTCTATATTACATGACCATTTCCTGGGTAAATGGAAAGGCAACTTTTTTTAGGTTTTTCCTACATTGATTAAAGATATGCGGGCTACAGAAGTTAAGAGGTCACCTCCAAGATCAATAAAACAACTAACAAATTAATATAAACAGGGCTATGGTAGCTTATACATTAACTTAGAGCTTAGTGCAACATATCTCCAATACCAGTAATGTAAGAAACACACATTTATACTCAATTGAATTATTATTAATCTAAAATATTTACCTATATCTTCATTACACCACTATTTTTATGAGAACTTTATTTAAATTGTAATAAAAACATTTTAAACATTCAAACAAACCAGTAATAAAATTAACAATATAATCTCTGTAGATTCGAGTTCAGGTCACTTAATAGATTATGAGACCAAGCAAAATAATAAGTAATCCACTGATTCAAATTTGAATTAACCAGATTTCTTTGTAGTTTTAAGCAGTTCTCATAAATGCATATTTACTTATAATCCATGAGTTTCTATGATGATCGTAATATTCAAGATAATTCTTATGTAGTCGATATCATTTTCAGTGAGCTATTTTAATTTTAAAGAAGAGACAAATAGTCCAAGGAAATATTCTTAAATGAGAATTCCATAAGTGATTTCAATTAATGACTCAAAATATTAAATTTTGATCCTTTTTAAAATAGTATTCGATTATAGTAATTGTTAATGTTTTAATTTCTCCATTTGGATTGATAATAAGAAACCTTTCACTCAACTAAACAAAAAGCTTAGCAGATTTCTCTACTCCATGTTGAAGAAGATTAACAAAATGGCTAAATTTGGGTTTAAATTTGTAAGGTCCTTAATAAACTGAAATTTAGCAAAGACTATTCAAATTTGACAGGTGGTTATATTTATAGTTTACTACCATGTGGTCTGTGATATCAAATATCACCAACCCCTAAGCTTTTCAAATTTGTATGGAGAAATTGTTCCATTGCTACAGTAACTATTGGAAACCTGCATGTTTAAAAAATTTGACCAAATTTCAAAATGAAATATTAAATTGAAGATTTAAATTTTTTTTTTTAATATTAAATAGCAAATTACATTAATTTTTCACAATCATTGTTTATTTTGTAACTAAATAGTTTATAACATTAGGTTATTAAATAAAATAATTTCTTTTATATTTTAAAGTTCTCAAAAATTTTAAATTGATTAAATTTTTAAAATAAGCCATTAAGTAAACAGTAATTATAAATTCAATTCAAATATTTTGTTCTTCAAGTTGATCATGTTTTGAAGATATAACTTTCATGCACACATGCAAATACATATTTAAACACAATGTCAACATTTACTATTTTGGCTAAATATAATACTAAATTGTCTAGCTGTTGTATTAAGTTATTATTGTATTAATATTTTAAACTGTTGCCTTTCTTGCTGTTAAGCTTGTATGTATTTTATCTTGTGTATTTTCCTTCTAATATTAGTTATGTGTGTGTTTTTTTTTTTTTCAGCCTAAAAAAAAAAAGGGAAACCTCTAAATGGATATGTTTTTTGATACACTATAATTGATAAAATTTTGTATGTGAAGATGATTTTATCCCATCTATTATAGTGTAGTATTGGAAAATAACCCTGAATTTTTTCCTCTGATTCTATTACTGACTACCATGAGAATGATAATAGAGATTGATATAGTTCATTTTATAAGTAAAGATAGCCAATAATTTTTTTACAATTAAAGATGTCCTCATTATGTCAAATGCTAAAATATAAAGTTACAATATATAAAAATAAATACTATTTGACCTTTTAAATTATTAATTTAAATAAAGAAGTTTATCTGAATGACAAATAATTAGCTATATTCCTTCAACACAACATATGTTTAAAACTATTTAATTTTTTCCCCATGATTTTCTGAGATTTATAATAAAATTTTGTACCCATGTTTATTAATTTTTTATTTTGAAGATCATTATTTACGACTTTTTTTTTAAGATGATTTAAATTGATGATTTTTCTTGGATGTCAATAAAAAAAGTATTTCTTTCATTATGAATCTAATACATTCAGATTTTTCTATTAGCATTTTGAGTAGTATCTTAGTAGTCTTTATATAGTGTTAATTTTATATCACTATGTAATTTAAATTTTTTGTTTTTGGAGTAGAAATATTTACTTTACTCTAGGGCTTTCCGCTGTAAGCTTGAATAGTGCTACCCATCTGAAGACTAGGATTAAAAGCTGGAACTAATGCAATTTCGCATCTAACAGTTTTTTTTCTTCTTTTGGACTATTCAAGTTAATATCTCTAAATTAAAAAAAAAACAACTAGTTGTTAATGTATGCTAACTCACTTTATTATATAGGTCTATAATTTTTATAATTTTAGATCTCAATTTTATGATATTTCTAAATTGCTATGAAAGAATTTGCAACAATATTAAGATTATTGTCTTGAATACTATAAAGGAGTTAAGATGTCTGTTAAATGCAAAAGTGTATTGGTTTCAATATAAAATTCATAAACCAGGCTGGAAATAAGAAATTTTATAGTAATGTATTACTGGTATCAGTTGATTAATCAATTATAGTAAATGCTATAATTAGATGAAGATAATTGCCCTTAGAAATAAATACATAAGAAGGCCATGTACATTTTACTACTTAAGAATTTTTGTATCTTTCTACTACATTCTTTCAATGTGATTATTTCTTCACTATCTCTATTTCTTCAGTCCATCATATTTTCTATATCTGTTACATTTTTGCAGTTTATTAAATGTTTTAAATAATATTTTGATATAAATTTAAAGATATTTGCCTAAATACTTTTATTAATTTAAAATTTATCATATAAAGTCTTTTATTTATTTATTTATTTTTCTTTTAAAAAAATAAAATATATATTATTATTTGGAATATAATCTAACTGTACCCATTCACCAATTGATAGAATTTTGCACTGGATTTTTTTTTTTTTTCAAATTTTAATTGAAATCTATTGCAATCTGAATGTATTTATTGTGTCAAAGTTTCAAATCAATTCATTTTTTTTATCAGATATAAAAATAAAAAAAAGATATTGCATGAGATTTAATTTTTTTTGTAATGAAATAATATATTTGTTGAATAATCAATTTAGGTATTATTTATTTATTTTACAGCTAACATGTTGAAAATAAATAGAATTTTAATTCTTGTTAAATATTTTTCTGTTGATCTCAAGACAGCAATAAAAAGGTTATTAGAAAATAACTTTCAGATAGTAGAAATAATAATAGAGAACAATATATACTTATAATTTATAATTTTTGAAATTTGGAATTGCCCATTAATAGCGATTGAATTCTCTTGTTCACTGATTTGAGATTTCAAAAACTTTTTTCAGTATATTATCAAAATTTTAGTAAATTAAGTTTCAACTGTGTTTTTATAATTGGAATTAATATTTTGAAAATTAGTCTGCATATATTTGTTTCTAATTTTTAATGTTATTCTAGAGTTTTATTATTACTGTTTATAATGGTTTTTAAAAAATACTTGGATATTGCCTCTTTTCTTTTTTTTTTGAAATAGAATAATAATTGTTGAATAATCTATTTAGATGATGTTTATTTTGCTAGTAATATGTTAAATGTAAGTAGAATTTTAATTCCCTAAATTTTTAATGTTGTTCTCAAGAGAAGAGTACATTGTGATTAAAAACAGTCAGAAGATGTAGTGATGGATAGATATTAGAATATACATATATATGTTTGTTTATTTATATATAATTTTTAATTTAAGCTTATCAAAATTTTAATATTCCCAGTTCTGATTTTATAGTTGGAATAAACATTTAAAACTTTCTTGTGTTTGCTTGTCAATTATTTTAAACATTCACTTCAATTATTTACAAACAAATCAGCATTTGACTTGAGAAAAATGTAGTTAAAAAAAAAAGTCACAAATTCACCAATCTTTTGGCTTGCCTTTTATCTTTCTCAAGTCTGGAAAATTGCAACACCTGCAAACACTCAACAAATGACATCTAAACAAATCAACATGCTAATAGCCAGCCAAGAGTCAAAAGTTAGAGGAAAAAGATGCCAATTTACTGCACATTGATAACTTATTTCAAGTAGAGAGATTAGATTCAATTGTAGTCTAATGTGTCAAATATTTTTATTATTCAAATCTACATTTTTATATATTTTTAAAGACACTTATATTTAAAATATTTTAAAATTTTTGTTTGTACATATATATATGTTAGTGTTAAAGGAATAAATATGGCTATTACTAATAATTACTGAGTGTTTTGCTCAAAGTGATAAAAAATAAATAATACATATAAATCACATTGATCATGTAATTATTAATAATTACCAGTAGGAATCTGGTTAATGTAGAAAATATATATTGTATAATATTTGTTATTTATTAATTTTAATATTTAGTGATTTATTGTTGTATTATTTGTCAAATTGTGATAAAATTATACAAATAAGGAATAGGAAATAAATAGGGAAACTTTAATTAGGTAAAAGTTTTACATTTTAATAAAGATATAAAAATAACAATTTTAACAATGATGTTCTTATACTTTGCCATAAGTTTCTTTTATCATCCTGCTCGCCTGGCATGACTAATTGCAATGTGGATGTCATGAATTAATTGAAAAAGTCTCTTTCAAAAAAAAGTGTAAAATATATAATTGATTCATTTTCATTTTTAATGAGTACAATGAGTTTTTCAATCATCATTTGACAAACAGTTGGTATTCTGCAGGTGATTTAGCTGGAAAATTACAGTTATACTCAGATTGCTGAAACAGTACAACCAACAGGTAGGCCTCCACCTGCTAAAAGATGCTGGCTTGATTTTTTGCTCCACGGTCTGCACAAATATAACAACATCACGTGGGCCACATTCAAGAGCAAAGTCACACTCTGGGAAGCAAATCAGCTAATTAATCCACAGGTCAGCATTATAAGGCCCAAACTAGGTCTTTCCAATCAAAAACTAGTTGTGCTATTCAAATTCTGGGCATTAGAACCAAAATTCTTGGATTATCTGATTAAAATAAATTTAGAGGTCATGTATACAAATTGGTTCCTGAACTGTAAAAGGCAAATCAATAACACTGATCCATTGTACTCTAACTGTCTCAGACAAGAGGAAACATTCGATCATATCATTTACTCCTGCACCGGTCTTGGAAAAATTAAAATGATTATATATCAGAACTCAAAAATGGACTATTACCAAATTATTTCCATTAAGGACTGCTTGCTTTCTAAAGATATCGTCCACAGCCAGACGTGAATATTTTTTTTCCTTTAAACAATTAAAAAAACTTAAGGACAAAGATAGAACTCTAGTTATTACCATATGTGCCTCTATATTTTTTTGAGTTAACTATAGATTGTTTGCTAAAGTTTTAAATGTGACCACCTTTTTTTCCCTACTATATCTGTGTAAACATATATTAGACCTAATAAAATTTTTTTCAAGAATAAAACTTCTTTTTGTTTTCTTTAACTTTTAGCAAAAATGAATAATACTCTTCTCCTGTAAATAATTGAAGGTTTTTGGTTTCTTTTTCGATTTCAAATTATTCATTTGTTCATAAAATTGTTTCTTTGTTATGTTTAAACCATCTATTGTGTTTAGGTGTAATGTAAAATTAATGCAAACATAAAAATGTGCTAGCCACACTAGCAATAGACATAGCGAATGGTTAGCCAAAACACAACAATGATATGACTTCTTCTTTCCTCTGGAATACAGAGAAGCATCTAACCTGACTTATCTAAATTTATTACATTTATTGTTGACAGTCGCGAACCTAATGGTATTGAAATGTATTAAATTTACCATTGACAGTCGACGTTATTGAAATTTATTACATTTACTATTGATTGAAAGTCTAGAATGTGTCAACACAATTTAATAACTATTATGTAAATGCTCTTGTCACTCCTTTCCTTAGAAAAAGTTTTTACTATTAAGTAAAGAATTATGAAGCACTTAATATCAAGAATAAACAAATTGCATTTCCGTCAGATAAACTTATTATCCTACTTTGAAACATTTTTACTGTTTAATTTGTAAATACTTTAAATAATAAATTATTAAGGATTTTGGTTTAAATTATTCATTAAATTATTGAATTAAACATCTATATGTGTCTAATAATTAGTGAACTAGTTTTATAGTTACTAAGTATCAATCCACTTTAATGGAATTGAATATTAGAATTGAATGGGGACAATGATCCATGAAGAACTTTTGTTCAAAGCACAGATAGCTACAAAGATCGAAAGAAAATACAAAGATTAGTTGCGTTTCTGTTGATAATATCCTTTTTTGTCACAAATTTACAGCATCACAATAATTAATACAGAACTTCAGGAAGAAAATCTCTGCAGTTTAATGGAAACTCACAAAGTAAAATCTGAAAAATATGCAAAGAATTTATAATGAAGTAGTATTTTAGGTTCAGTAGAATACAGTATTATACCGAATATTATGCATTTTTAATAAATTTATCATTACTATATGCCATTATATTACATTTACAGTAATAAAATATTTGTAAATATGTAAAATATTTGAAAATATGTAACTTGATCAGGAAGTAATTGAAATTTCCAATGAATTATATAATGTAACTTTTTTTTTTTACCATCCATCAGCCTAGCCTCTTACTTTACAGATATTTTAGAAATATATACTTTTCCAAGTAATCCATATAACACATGTTATAAATTAACTTCATATACACATTAGGTTTTTTAAAGATTCTTAAGCTTGACTTCATATAATATGTATTTAAATTATATTTCAAACTTCTATTCCATCACTCATTACTCAAACATATGATCAAAGACATGTGAAAAAGATAAATAATCCCGAAGTTGCGCATTTCATGCTGACCCAGGTCATAATCTCACACATATCTTCATCATTTACTCCGTACATATATAGACAGCTAATTACTATAAATTAATTGACAGGTTTCAAATTTTCTGCAGTACAACTTTGATACAAACCACTTTATGGAAATATATTAATAACTGTTTACTAATTATTTATTAAGCTAGACATTATTCCTAGCCCAAATTTTCTTAATGAATAATGTATCTGCAGTGTTAGAGGTATCAACATCTGATTTCCTTGCCCATGCTAACAGTTTTTAATAACTTTCACACTCATGCAAAGTGGGGACTATATGGAAGTTTGAAATATAAATAAATATTATATGAAATTAAGCTTAAGTATCTTTTAAAAAAACTAATGTGTATATGAAGTTAATTTGTAACATGCTATATGAATTGCTTGGAAAGATATATATTTTTAATGTATTTGTAGTGTGAGAGACTTGTCTGACTTCTAGACTGATGGATGATAAAAAAGAAAGAAAAAACTTGCAGCAAATGTTATATAACTCATTGGAAGTTTCATTTACTTCCTATTTGTAAATGTGTAAATTAAACTTAAGAAAAGTTTCAAAGAAAATGCACTAATTTGGGTCAATTTTTGTAAGTTTCTAATTATTGAGGGTGTAAACAAATTTTCCAATGAATACTATCTCACTCTGAAAAAAATATTACCAAATTTTAAGTATTTACACCTCTAAAAAGCATGGATTAAAAATAAAATTTGATTGAACAGTTTGTGTATTTCTTTTGCTCTAGAAGTAAAAAGAGGTTGTTGAAAAGATAATTTTAATTTAATGCTATTTTTTTCTAATGCTACATAAAGCTCATTCTGTGGGTACTTGTATACCATGGTTTATTTGTTTTGCGCTTTTGTTGTGCATTCCATGAAGTGAAGAGGGATTAGTGCTTTGAAAGTTTATTATTTTTATCTTGTTTTCAAAAAATTAGAAAGTAAAATAAATATAAATTATTAAAATACTGTGCAAGACTTTTGTAAAAACAATTTTATTTATTTTAAATTGCTTTATGGTTTTTGAATAAATTTTATCCTACAGTGGCTACATACAATTTTCTTATGTAAACACTAAATGTAGTAAAATGATTCTGCTCATTAGAACAGAATTATCATATAATCATGATTTCAAATGGGCATTTAAAAAAAAATAAAGCAAATGAAAGTAATAAAAATAATCATGTCAAATCTTTTGTCATTTTCATTATTGTTATTGTCATTATTAGCTTCAGACTTTCATTAATTCTTCTAAAATATGTTAAGAACCTTTTATCTACTATGAATTTGTAAGCAATTTTGCTATTACTTTCCTCATCAATATTTGGTTACCAAAATTCTAAGTGATTACTATTATGTTCTTAAAGTAATCAACAAAATCAGAAACAATTTATTGAATGACATTGTTTGAAAATTTTGTATTGAAAATGTTGAAGAATTTTCAATCGCTGCTTTGTTCAGAAAAAAAAAAATCAAAAGATGTCAGTTTGAATTGTTTTTAAGGATGCTTTATGAACTAACTTAATTGATGATTCCAAAAATGGCATAAATTATTTGATATATTTGTTTAAATAAATTTAATGAAACAAATGCACAACTCTAAAGTGATAAGCTGAATTTAATGGTGTTTTTACATTTGAGACAAAATCTTTGTATAAATAAAATTTAGGAAGGGAGTAATTGAACTAGTTTCCAAATTTATTCAACAATTAGAACATGATAAAGACCTGCTTATCTCTTGTTAACACTTGGAGGATCTCCATTCTGACTTTAATTAATGATTTGAAGATATTTTTAAAATGAATATAACTGATTGGATTTTGTATTTTTTTTCATATACAAACACAAAAGAATCTTTAAAAGAACACTCCCACAACAGAAATAGGGACATGGTGTGTCCGACAAATCTTGTCCTTAATCATCCAATAGCCAGGGTGTTTTAAATAAATTTGTCTAGCTGCATAACGTTTGACAACATGGGAATCTAGTCAACTACATTGAGGTGTTCCAATGCAGGTTAATGCTCAGGACTGTATAGGACCTGGTCCCTTGTATGGGCAGAGCAACGAAGTGGTACACCTGTGGATCCTTGATTTCAAGTAACATTATGTATCATAGTTCATGTAAACTTCCGAAAATAAATTTATTTCTTAATAAAAAAAATATAAAAAAACCACAAGAGCTGATAGAAATATAAAAAATGATTAATTGAAATTTAAATTCAAAAATGGTTATCAACAATTCTGCTTGCAATAGCAGATAACTACATTTTGTAATCATATTTAATGTAATGTGGATTAAGGGAAGTTACAAATGTTAACTAAAAAAAAAAAAAAACAATTGCATGTACTAATCACTGTGGTTTAAAAATGTTACTGACAAAAATAGGGCCAAATATTAATAAATTGATAGTATTGTACTAGATTAATTCTTCTCATTAGGATTATTTTTAATGTTATTTGTGATTTTTATTTTAATATCATCCTTAGTTTTCTTAATTTTGTGTTTAATGTGAATGTCTCTATAACTGATTTTAAAAAATAATTTTATAATTTCAAGCTTTAAGATGTGGTTATTTTCAAATATAGATTAAAATATATTAATAGAAGAACTGTAACCTTGTCACTGCATCTTTCTTTTCATTAAAATGAGGTAGATTTCTAGGGAGGCATTGAGTAATTTTTTTTTTTCTGAAAAGGGGGTAGTAGATCAAATAAATTTGAAAACCTCTGATTTGACATATGAAAATTTGTTTTACTCTAAATGTATACTTTTTTTTTTAATTAAAAAAACAAACAAAATTTTAAATGCAATTTTTTTTTTTTTTTTAAAGATATATATATAACAAAAAAAAGTTTTTGAATTATGAGTTGTAAATATTAATAAAATCACAAAAAAATAGTTTTTTAAAAAATAAAAAAAGTTCACAAAGAAATTATTCATCAAGTTACATTTGACAGCCTTTCACATATGAATTGCATATATAGTCTCAGTGGGGTTTTTTTCCCTTAAATTTTTATTGTTAATTCTTAACTATTATTTATTTTGTTTCAAACAAAGACAAACTATCATGATTTTAAAATTAAAAAATTATTCATAAATGCCCATTACAATTTATATGTTTTATTATAAAAAAAGTATGTGATGCCATCCTGCATATATTGATGGCAATACATCATTATTTTAGAAAGTTCTAATGTATTAATTCCTTCAATCTGAGCAGGATTGTCCCCTTTTTTTGGATTTCATAAATATCCTATCAATCTGTTTTTTCAGTTTTAAATAAAATTTGTTTAATTTAATCAGACCTATTTTTGTAAAAAGCAAAGTAAAATGTTAATAAAAAATTGACAATATGAATTTTTAAAGATATATATTGTACCCTCACTTCCAGGAAATATAATATATAATAAAATGGGACTAGCTTAGATAAATAGTTATGCTTGGCTAAAATGCATATAATCGATAATAAAAATATTCTGTGTTAATGACTATAGTTTAACTAGCTCTAATTAATAAGAAATAATATTATGATTCAGTTTTATAAACTAAATAAATAAATATTTATTAAATCATGAGACCATGAAGTGAGATACAAGTAGTAATCTGAATTACATTGAGCCAATATCCCACAGGATACCACCTCAACGGCATAAGAATACTATCCCCCCTTTATTATTTCAAATAATAAATTTAAAGCATTCTTACAACTTTAACAATAATTAATTAATTAAGATAACACTGATAAATAAATCTTAATCTCTTTATTCAAAATAATATAACTAAAACAATCTCAGGTTCTTTAAACTAATTCAAGTCAATTAAAATTTCTGTAGTTAAGCATGATAAGGGATTTGATATCACCCTCAACTACACCTAACTAATAATAATAATAATCTTCAATGTATAATTTGATCTCATCTATTTTCCCCCGTTATAGTTCTTATCAGTAATAATAATAATAATAATATTAAATAAATGATATAGCATAATCTTTTATCCTTCATGTGCCATCTCAAATAAAATATGTGATAAAATCTTATAATCTGAGAATATGTAGCAACGGATAATATTATAATTCTATATAATATATTATATAATTAAATTATGACCATAATGATGATAATGATAATGTAAATGAAATTTCTCAAATAAATCATAATAAGAAAAATACTATAATTCTTAAATAATATTTTTATTTGTACTGTGCAAATATTATGTTTTGGTTCAAGATATCTGTAATCATATGTTTGCAATATGGAAAAAAATTGATGAAACACATAAATTTATAAAAAAAAGTTTAGCAAATTTTATTACAATAATTTAACAAACAATAAATTATTTACAATATTTACAGTCAACGAATCTTATTTCATTACAATTTTCAAAATCTCAAAATAAAATAAAATCTAAGCCTTCATTCAAACTTAGAACTTGTTATATACTTTAAAATATTTATAACAATACTATCAATAATAATCATGGATATACGTATAGTTTCACATGTATTAGATACAATTAAATAATACTATGTTTCCATCAAAATATAGATCAATTATGAAAACATAAATTACAATAGGATTACTTATTCTAAGATATGTCTATTAACTTATTCTTAATGGTTTAAAAATAATTTATCATGATAGTGCTGATACTATTAGACAAAATATATTTATTCTGGTTCGCTAATAAAATAAGCGGACTCAATTAATAATAGACTTATCATACATTCTACATCTTACTTGATATTAATCTAGTATAAAAACTATATGTATGTGTTGATGCATTTCCTTAAATATAAAATAATACTCATGAAATATAATTTACTTATTCTATTCTCTGTTGTTTCTTTAGATAACCATCCATTAAAAATATGCATTACACGTGAGTTAAAAAATATTTAAAATCATTCAAAAATTTTATGAATACTATTATCATTTACATATTTTTTTAAAAATAGTTTATTAAATTGTAGAAAACATTCTATGATTCTTTATCCTTATTTTAAGTTTTATTCTCAATCCCATTTGTATTTATTCTTAACATCATTCAAAGTAAGAAAACTATTTTATCCTTTTCCAAATAACGATTCTCCTATTTCAAAATTATTTATCATTCTCTTTCAAAGATACAGTTCTGTACGATGTAATACTTAGAAATCATGATAGCAATCAGATGCATAGGTTTGAAGAACAAACTAGAGTATCAACTCAATAGTACACATATAAGATGGTCACATGGTAACAGTGCATAAAGAAAAGAGGCCCGACTTTCTGTCTAATAACCTCCACTAAAATAACAATGTCCTAGCTATTTATTCAGTTTTTGGAGCATTAATATTCAATATTAAGGGAAAAACACTGTCCATGAAAATATACAAGTTACAGGGCTTCGTTATCTGTACCTGCATAATTACTAAGACAATAAAACTTTCTATTCCCCATAAAGAACCTATAACAAAGCATCACTTTGGTTTCATTTTAAAATACTCCCAAATCACTACCTTACAAAATTTCTTTATAGATTTATCAATCTACATCGCCAAAGAATTTTTAAAACATATTTTTAAACAATAAATAAAATTCACATATAAAGTCAACGATCTAGATTATTCAATAAGAAAAGGTCACTTCACTTTTAAAAAAAAAAAATTCTTGAACAAAAATACAAATGTCTAGGATCAATATAGTAAAATCAATGCTTCAAACATTTTAAAAAAATAATAGAATTCTTTTACGAAAGAGTCATATAATTAATATTTCATTACATTGTACTATATGAGTAATATAAGTATGCATATTTTTTAATAAAAATCTAACTCATAAGTTTTATATGTGTTTAATGTATTCACATATTCATATGTTCATACAGCAACATTATAAAAATACTTTGATAATCTAAAAGAAAGAAAATAAATACATCATAAAAAAAAATATTTTACAATTATTACTCAAGTGATATTCTTTCTAGTTGATCACTTTTTAGATGTCTTCTTGGTCCACAATCAATAAAATATTACATAATATAAACACTTATTCAACACTACCGTACTTAAAATATTAAAATCTTTAAAATTACTAAGTATCCTTTATGAAAATTATAATATTATATTAGTAAATAATTAATTTTTTTATATGTACCTTTCCTATCTCTGATTATAATAAGAAAACTTAAAATTAATATTAGTTCATAAATAAAAAAAATATAGCTATGTAAACTCCAGTCCATGATAAATATTCATTTAAAAAAAAAGTTCTTTATTTCTTCGGGATTCCGTTATCACATCCTTGCAAGTATTGAAACTTCTCAATGCATGTTGCTATGACAACTGTCTCACTACTTGAAGATAACAAGTTTTCTCCCCCAACACGATGCATGCTCAGTTGATTCCAAATGAAATGATAAATGAAAAGGAAAGTCGACTTTGGAAAATCTGGATCCATTTATAAAAATAATCATCAATCTGCTCTTAAAAATTTATAAAAATAATAGTCTATTGTTTATATTTTCCAGAACAGTGATTATTGAAGATGATTTCAGCTCATAATATTTTAAAATAATTCCCCGGAGTTTTCTCATCCCGCCAAGATACTATAGCAGCTTTAGTGTCTCTAACACGACTATATAGATTCGGGCATCCCTATACATAATTTTGTGCATTTTTTAGATATTCCAATAAATTAATATTTAACCATTTCATGTAGCCATATAGTTCTACTGTCAGGATATTTTTTTATTTATTCAAGGATATTTTCTCTTCAATTAATAATTTTCAATTATCGGTTTTGTAATATTACTAAATACACGCAGTCTTTTTTAAATAATAAAGACTTATCATGTAAAATATTTTTTAGTAACTTCATTTTTCCATCATTTTAAACTGACAGTTTAAAATAAATTGTTTTAAAAAAATGTTTTCTTCACAAAGAAACATCTGCAAATCTTATTAAAAATGATATCTACTTTCAAACTATTGATAGATTTAAAAGTTTTTAACCATATTACTTTCAGTTCTTAGATAAAGCTGTCTTTTTTCAAATAAATGCATTTTTGCTTTTACTTTCACGTAAACCTTTTCGTTTAATTCCTAGTATAATGTCCAAAATGTTAACTTAACCAATAAAATATTTTCTTTTGTTAACAATATTAAAATTATATTTTTAATTAAGGATTGCACTTTCAGCATCCCTTTACACAAGTAGATACTTATTCTTGGTACTTCCATAGTTATGAGAAGTTAAGATTAAATTTTGATAAAACGCTTAGTAAGGAATTTTAGTTGCCTAACAGTGCATAATTTTACTGAATAAATTTGAAATTTATTTAAATACTCTTTTTTAAAATAATTCAATTAGTACACTTTACTATTTTAAAATAAATTATTAGAGAGTTATTATAGCACTGAATTGACTGATTAAATATGGAATTGACTTATTAACACCTCATTGACTAACAGAAAGCACACTGAAAATAAGTGAGCATTGGTTTTTATATCAAAATAAATCAATCATTGGATTGGCTGATTAGACCATAGCTGATTATCTAAATTACATATAACTTAAAGATTGCACAATTAAAATAAAAGTGATGACTCATCTTTAAAAATATTATTTAATAATGTTAATTCTAAATTAATTTTACACTATTAAAACCAACTAAATATTTTAAAATAACTTTTAAAAATATTTTATTAATTTATTCAACATTTAGTTTTAATGTATCTATTTTTCTTTAAAACAAAAATAATTTTTGTTGACTAGATTCATTTTAAAATCTAATTAAACATTTTATAATAGCTAATTTTATAATTTATCTTATGATAGACAAATAAACATTTTCAATTCTATAGTACAATTTTAAAGCAATTTTGAAACTTTATTAACAAGAAAACTTGTAGGCACACATGTATGAATATTTACATGTCACATGACTTTAAACTCAGACATAACCTGTATCAATTTCTGTCTGGAAATAAATGTTTGATGATTGCAACAAATATTATATTAAAAAAATAATATAATAATATAATTTAGAATAATAATTTTGATACTATAAAATTAAATACACATTTCTCCACCACAATACTACTTTTTTAAATAAATGCTTTTAAATACAATTATTAATTGTAATTTTTATTATAAAATATACTATTTATTTAATTGTAAATTATTGCTTTTTTAAAATTTCAACTTTTAATACTTATTTAAAAGACTTAATACACTATTTTATTATGGCCAGCTTTTCCAACCATATAAAATTACAACATTTAACTTTATTTAACTGTTTTTAATATATTTAGCATAGTTTTATGCATTAAATATTCTCATTTTACTTTAACTAAGCTTTTTAAAAAGATTGTCATCATAACATAGTAATCATACCAATAGAATACATCTTTAATTTAAATTTTTTTAGAAAATTGATACAATAAATTTGTTTAGAGCTAAAGAAAAGGGCACAATATATATATACTGCTTTTAAATAAACTGACATTTATAATGATAATGGCAGTAGGAGTTTTATAGTGCCTGTTTCTCAAAACTGTTATAATAATTTTTGCTAACTTTTCTGGTTTTTGCTTGGTCACAATAATTACATAATTTCATTTTTATAAATAAAATATTTTTTATTTATTCCATTCTATACTATATTATATAATTAAGCTAAATCTTATTTGGACATCTGAACTTGCTATAAAATGTCATAAAAACACAATTTAACTGGCAAAGCAGATTAGAAAAATATCTTTTGTAGTAATACATAAGTACATATCTAAATATTTTGTACCTGTTGTAAATCTCACTTATGGCATGCATAGATATCAAACAATGAATAGTCATAACTAGCTTCAATGCCAAGGACTTTTCCTCCCCCATTAATAAACTTAATTTTTTAAAAATGCTTTTAAATTCAAATATGGCTGCTGAAATTAATCATGACCACCCATGTGTATATATATCCTTAAAGCAGTATCAAAGCATATGTAGTCTTCTTTTAATATTTTGTCTTTGTGAATATCACAATATTAATTCCACCAAATAAATTGTGTTAATACTCCTGCCTGCACTGCATTTTAAGTTTTTTTTTTTTTTTTGGTTATGGCTCAGGCAATGAGGCTAAATTGCTTTCTTCACAGTTGAGATTCAATATATATTACAAATTTTTACATAGCGTATGCAACACATTTTGATCTTTTTCTTTTTTAACAGTTCAATATTTTCATTGATCTATGCACTATAAGAATTGTAGTTTTTGGTGTTGTTTGACCTTAAGATATTAAGAAAATAAGTTTTCAATTAATGCAATTTGTAATAACAGTAGCGTACTTGTTCTATTCATTGTATATTAATTTTTATCATTTTTTAAAGTTTAATCCAGACATAATTTTATTTTTTCAATCTTACCAAGTTAGACATCATGTAACTAACAATTTTTGAAAATTTTTTGAAATACACTTTTTCAGTTTTCTATTTTACGAATTTTCTTTTAATATTCAGATTCACTATTCTATATATATACTTGAATAATCACATTTCTTTTAATTCCTTCATCCTATTCACCTACATATATATACCCTGGACAATTTGCACAATTGTATTTTTATTACCCCAAAATAATTGCTTTTACAGTATGTATTTTTGATCCCCTGCCCCTGAAACATAAATCACAGAACCTTATCATTTCCTTTTATTTCTAATAATAAATCTCTGCTTTGGTTCTATATTTCATCTACCATTTCTCAAAAATTGTTTTTTGTAAATCTCAGCAATTTGAATTTATATAGGTATTTGCATAGCATTCCCAATGATATACCTATTTTTGTAATTTTTAATATTCTCAACTATTGTACATTATTTATTACTTAAAGATTTAATTAATTCACTAATATGCAAATTAATATATATAATTATTAATGAAAAAAATATATTTTAAATCTCCATGTTTAACAAATATTTTACTACTTTGAATATAATCCAGATAATAAAATTTAGTACAGTATTTACTGCTGACTGAATAAGTTGCTTTTCTAAATTGTATTTTTTTATTTTAATAAAAAAGATATTTTAAATGATATTTTATAAGAATAATTCATATCAAAAATTGAAAAGTTTGCAAAATGAAAAATAGCACAAACATATGTTAAATTTGTTACACTGTGATTCACTCCTGCCTTTGACCCTAACCATTTTAGATAAATATATTAATGATTACTACTAATGTTTTTTTTTTTTAATTAGTGATTTTCTCTAAACCAGATATAAACCTTAGTTAAAGATTATTATATATTTTCTTTTTAGTTATATATAAATAAACACATGGAATAACTCAACTTCATTTTTTTCTCTATGTGTAATATCTTTTCAAGATATACTTCTATTCCACTACACATTCTTGAAAAAAGAATTGAAAAGTTAAATGACCCGCAGTTTCCCATTTCATGATGAGACAGCACCCATCAATTGGCCTAGGTCTTACTAATCCTTTATATGTGTATTCCTCATTTGTTTAGTATTTATTAATAAGTCACACCTAGGTTTACAAGTGTCAAACTTTCTGTATTCACAATTTTGATACTGGTCATCTCAAATAAATATGTCAAGCATTATTACTAATTATTTATTAAATTAGATATGAATGTATCTGTTTTTTTTAATATATTAACATATGGAATAACTTTACCCCCCCCTCCCCATATGTAAAATCTTTAAAATATACTTAACACCTCCATTCCACCATACATTGTAGAAACATGAATGAAGATATTCGAAAAAAGTCTGATGATCCTTAAGATATTCAATTAATGCTAAACAAACAATTATCTGTTGCAAAATGTGTTTTAAATTAAACTTAATGCAAACTAAACTTTTAACAATTTTACTAAATTATTAGTAAAATTGTTTATTTAATATTGTAAACATTAAAAAGAAAAAAAAATCTTTATTCAAAATAAATTTATTTAATAATAAAAAGGAATATAAAAAGAAAGCTGGGTTTACATTATGTCACTTTAAAACTAATATCACTAAAAGTTTGCACACTTGAGGATAATATAAATTGTAATATATTCTATATTGTTTTACCACTAGTAATATGTCCAAATTTATAAACAAGTAGCCACTTACAAATGAGTATGGTCATTTTACCCTTTATGTTTTGTGATGATTTTACAAATTAATATATGACCCACAAACATGTCCATGTATATAGAACATAGTAGTCCATTATTCTGTTTAATTTTTTGGATGATGTCTAACTTTTTTTGCAGCAAACGTTTTTCAGAAAAACCTCAACATCTTGTTAATTGTATTCTACCATCAGTCATATCTTCCCAATGTAAAGGAATAATCATTGCCTTTCGTTAGAATACTTTCGAGATCATCTTTATAATGTAATCAGGCTCTATTCACGCAAAAACTACTTCAGTTCATCATAAAATAATTTTTAGCAAGTCTTGTATCATTCATTTATTTCACATATCTCGTATAATAAAGATATTATTTCACAGTAGTAGTCTTTAAATTTGGAGCCTTGCAGATGAGATAAGATTAAATTAGATTACAAAAGAGGAAACATTTTAATAAGATTCCACTAAAGAATGAAAGCTTGGTTTGGATGTATTAAAAAAAATTTTAATTTAATTTTAGTTGTTTGTTTCAATTTTGCTTAAGAATGATTATTTTAAATTATCTTATATGTGTTAATTAAGTGCTATTTAAAAGACCTGTGCGCTTATTGGACATTTTTCATTTGCTTTGAACTGATACAATTAAACAAAATCCCTTCAGATTGCCACCTCAATACTTTTCTGAGAAATAACCAGAAACTCAGGTTTGAATCCTTATTTTTTTGAGTATTAACAATTTCATTCAACACCAGGCAATAGCTTATGGACACACTGGACTCTAACATGATATTGCACAACTTAACTGACCAGTCTAAATCATATATTCCATTGATGAAATGCAAGAATGGAAATTAAGATCAGAGGCCATATTTAAAATCTAATAGTAGTTTATTTCAGTCAGTAAAAATAAATAAATAAATGTATCAGTATTCTCTCCACATTAAATAATTGACTTTACAATTTTCTAAATAAAAAAATGTAATACCATCAAGCAGGCATTCAATATTATCATTTATAAATATTTCCATTTTACTTCATCTCAAAACAATTTAAACTAGATTAAAGATATATTTTATTACCCAACTCTCACCCCCCATGCTAATTGATAATAAAATTAATTTTCATAAGAAAGTATATATAAATGCACAATCCTTTTTTTTAAAAAGGGAAACAGTATTATAATGAAGTTCGTAATTAAAAAAAATATTGAATTTATAATTTAAGAGCTTTACGATTATATCACTGATATTTATTAAAACTATCTTACCAGTTTTTTTTTATTTATATAAATGCCTATGATTATAACTTTTGTAGAAGTTCTTACTTTATATATATTTATGTGTAATCATAGAATAATTCATTTATATTTTATCGCTTAATTGATCTATCGTCAGGTTTCCCAATCAATATTTCTGGTGATTATAGTAGGTTTCTTTTTTTTATTTTACAATCATCATCTTCTTTTTGCTTCTTTTTTAGATTAGTCATTAACTGTAAACTCATCATTATTTCATGCTGGTCAGTATTGGTATCTTCCTTTCTTGCTCACTATCAACTGACAGATGGGCTATTATTTCTTTGCATAATTTTGGAATACACCAGAAATTGCTGGACATATCTCTGGTCAAGGAAAAGCATATCTTCAATTAATAATGATGGGCATTAATTCATGCTGCACTTTGTAATTTTTTTTCTACAATGTTAAATCATAGAACAGAGTTAAACACACATAGTCACTCATGTTAAAGAACACAAACCATTAGTTTGTTTGATTATTTTAATTTAATAATACAGTACTTGCAAATATAGTTTACTGAATTTGGACTTCATTGTGTACGGTTGCTAAATATACATCATTCTGCTTTGCTGCTCTAATTTCTTGTATTCACTTCACTAAGCAACCACATTCTGACCTAAATTAATCATTTAAATCCCTTATATCATTGCTATTGTTTTTCAAAAAACATGTTTTCTAAGATATGTCCTTCCCAATTGCAAACTATCCATTTCCAAAAATATCTAATCTCTTTATTAATTAAACTTTTAATTATATATATATTTAACATTTCATTTTTTAAAAAAAAGATCAAATTTTTTTTTTGAATTTTTAAAAAATAGTTTATATTTAATATGAAATATTAATTTAATAACTTGCTATTTAAAATTAGTTTTACCAACTCCCGATTTCTTTTCTTTTTTCTTTAAAATATGCAACTTTCAGCTTTTATTCCCTCTTTGATACTTTAAACCACATTTTAAAATTAATCAATTGTCACTTAATTATAATTAAATTTTAGTTTTTTATAAAGAGAAATAAAGTAACTGAAAGGCTATACTTTTCTAAATTCATTTCACTAACTCACTTCTCCAACCACATGAAATTGTACTGACATATTCCAACATTACAATTTAAAATTAAATTCATATATTCTATTCTTCCAGATCACACATTTACTATTGCCTTGGTTTTCTTATTTGTAGTTACTTTCAGAAAAACTACAATATATAAAACAATTTAAATTATCTTTCATTAAAGTTGCCCTGTTTTTTTTTTTTGTTAAAACATAAGCACGATTTACATTCTGATATAAATCACACATGAATTGCATACAGTTTTTTTTTTTTTTTAGATTTTTGCAAGTATGACTAAACAAAAATCAACAATCTATATTGTTGAAATGTTACTTATAAGAAAGAAATTAAGATTGTTGTAAATTCATTTATAATTTTTATTAGAATAGGACTATGCTTTTCGTTTTTCGAGCAAAGATAGAGTCAGAAAGTAGATGTTTTCTCTCCATAATTAATGCAACAATCAACTTCTGGCACTGTGTTAGGAGATTGCATGGCATCAATTTTTAAGAAATTGAAGTCATATCAAATCTTCAAAGGCACCATCTATGAATTTTATAATCATTTCATTTATAGTAAGAAAGATTAAACTTTTTATAGTTTTAATAGTCTTTATGTTTTTAAAAAAATGATTATAGTTTTCACTAGGAAGAGAATATTTATGCTTTTTAAAGTTTACTGTTCAATATAAAAGTTAAATAAATTAATTTTATATCATTTTTATACTTATATTTCTGATTTTATATACTTTTACCTGATTAAACGATTGTGCTAGATGGTAACTATAATGGATTGCTCCTACATGCATGTAGTAAGTCAATATAATTTACAACAAATTGGAGTGTTACTAAAATCAATGATCTGGAAAAAATTACAATATGCTGTAGCAGACCATATTGTATAAGATTTAAAAGTAATTAAATAAGAAATGATAATGTCTTCTTAAAATAATCTCTAGTCTTCTAGTTATTAGAAAATCATTTGTTTTTAAAAACAATAAATTTTCTGTTTTTAATTTATTAAAATTTATTTGTTCAATATTATAAATTACTTAAAATTTTTATTTTTTAATTCTTATGAAATTTTATTATTATTTTTTTAATACATTATATTATACTACATATAAATACATATACATTGTGGGAAAATGTATATAAATAGTTATATAATATTGTAATAAAAGTAGTGAATTATAGCAGCACCAGTAAAATTTATAAATCACAGAAGTTCAGTCATTTATTATAGTTATTTATAAAATACATTATCACTGTTATAATTAATTATTTTTATTACAATAATTATTCTGTAACTATCATTTTATTTTATTTAAATAATTGTATATATATGTTAATAAATAAAAATATACAAAAGTGGTTTTTTTTTTGGCCAGTAAAATGTTATTACATTATTTCCTATATCTGTAAATATATGTTTTTATATGTACAGTATTTAAATGTATAAATTATTTTAATATATTAAAAATATATATTTTCTAAAACAGATTATGGATGAAACAGGTACAATCATTACATGGCCATCTAAACTTAAAATTGGAGCCAAATCAAAGAAAGGTAATCTTTATTCATTCCTTTTAATTTAAAAATACTGAAAGTTAAATTATTATTTTTGTATATCTTTATAATTTGTTTTGACATTCACCACTAGATGGCAGTTTTGTTTAGAATGTATAGTTTTATTTAGAATGGGCATAGTTGCTGAGAGATTCTTGACTTGTTTAAAGAGAAGTCACAGTGCATCACATCACATCTTCTTAAAGCTTTAGGAAGCTATATTTTATATATCAAATTGTAATTCTGTATGTTATTCTAAAGGTATATGCTATATAAATATGTATATATCAATTTGTACATAATAGAGTAGTTCAAATAATTTATATATTAAATACTGAGCTAAATCAAATTAGTGGGCAGTTTTTATTGATCCGTTATTTGCCTTGCCTGTTCTGCAGTTGACATCTTGATTGCAATTAAATTTTGTCTTAGTCATTGCAGACCAGATAACAACTATCACAACCTGTTTTTAAAGTGATGATTGTAACCTGTAAAATGTTTAAAATTAACAGTTTATTTACCATACACGTATATACATATATGTTCTTTTTTATATTAATAATATACTGTACCGGTCGATAACCACCACCCCGCATGTCAAATCGGATTCAAACTCAGCTGAACCAAAACTGAATTCAAACCCAACTCAACAGCTCAGATAGCAGAAATCGACGGCACAGTGCTATGCGCCAAGAACTAGCTCAACGGTTGGTGATGACTAGAGACTCCTTGCACTGACACGAATATCTAATAATTAATTACTTTAAATACTTTTTAAATCACATCATATGTATGTTCGGGTTGCCAACACAGACAGCGAGTATTAACATTTAAATAATTATAAAAAGGATGATGAACTAAGAAACCAAGTATGTTATAAAATATTTAATAACAATAATAATTTGTTTGTTCAAGAAAATATAGATTCATTAGTGATCTCTAGTCTTTAAAAGAATTTATAAATATAATAAGAATGGCGTCCTTATCATATGCCAACAAGAATTACACAACATGATTCTATTCTATGCCCCCAACGAAAATATAAAGCAATAAAGGTATTCATTAAGAACGAAATGATTTTCTAATTTTATTACGGTAATGTGAGATTTATTTTCACATTCGAAATCTATTCATAAGACAAAACGTATTTCAAGGCATAACTTTAATCTTGATTTGAGAACTGATTTAAACGAAATATACTTGAGGATTGGTTCGACTTTAATTTAAATCACTCCATCACGAATTACACACAAGCGTTTTACTGAAACAAGGCCAATGGTACTGACGAATTACAACAGTGAGTAAAATTGAGAGATGATTGCTAGTCATGATCGAAGTCCTATAGCGTTGATTTGCAAGTCTTACCCCTTTGACTAATGAAACGGAAAGGAAGTATTTTCTTCCTCGAGAAATTTAAATGCGAAAATATGATCACCGACCAGCCTAACGGAGCGAAATGGCCCTACGTCAGCAACATTTGATGATGATGACTTGATAGTCATCGTTGAAAAATAAAACCCATGTAGAATGCTCTACGTGATGACTTGACCAATTAATTAAAGTCAAACGAGCTTTATCGAACTATTTTGAAAACATTTATAAACTATCTTAATTATGCCTTAATATTCGTGCCCCTCCTGAATATCAATTTCAAATGACAAAATGGAATTAAAATACATTTAACCCTTTATCGACCCTTTTTGGCAATAAAAACATTTAAGGTTATATTCGAATAAATATATATTAGTAGAACAAGAAATCAATATTATAACATTTTGTGAGTATATAAACAATTGTAACTTAGTAGCTGGGGACATAGGTGAAAAATGAAGCTAATAGTTTATTATTTGCCAATTATCAAATAATAAACATGTAATATTTTCTTTCGACTCGATGATTAATAGAACTTTCAAATTTAGTTCTAATGGGCGAGAATTACTATTGGAAATTAATGTTATATTATTTGCGTGAGGCAAATGGAATCAAAGGGCCATCGAGTCGAAAGATTATTGGCATATAATTTTTAAATACGACATTAATAAAGCACACCAACATATATATATAAACGAACCGCCAGGAAGAAAAGAAAAGTTTAAAGACTAGAGATTGAAAGAATTACAATATAAATTTATATTAGCATTTTATAAAGATTTACATTAAATAAAAAGAGCTCTTAAATAGGAGGAGTATAAAATAAAGTTCGAACTGGCCAGAAAGTTTAACGTTCATATTACCCCTTCCGCTGGTCCTTAAGTTACACCTCCAAGTTGTTGAAAACGTAGGCATCATTGGTTAACTACTGGGGTAGTATTTTAGTAGCTTTCATTATTTTAGCAGAATTATCGATCCGGAAAGGTTCAGCGCCCATTGAAGATTTCTCAGGACTTTAGGAACCGAGCCGACCTGAGTCTAGCCCTCTATCATGATGAAAACATTTTAACACAGGTTCACGCACACCTACAACCAAAAAGCTCCTTTTCGGGCAACCTGTTTCCTGGCCCGGCTTTATACAATCGCTTTTGTTATAATTGTTGTTTTCCAAACATTCCTTCGATAGCTTCAACTAATTTAATCTTTCCTATAGAAAATGAATTCTAAAGCTGAAAGATTTTAATCAAAATTGAATTCTATCTTTTTAATTATAAAACTTACTGTTGTTTTTTTAGAATTTGAAAGCCCAGGAAGGAAGTAGCTTAATGCAAAACTTTCGATATTAAAAGTAAAAAACAGATCCCGCGCAAGAACTTTCAAAATTATATATTAAATATTTACAAATAACCACAACCACGCAATGAAATATAAAATCATGAATATTTTATCATGAATTTATTAAGAGAATGCCAATTTTAAACGAAACGATTTTAAACCTTGAAAAAATTATTCATTAGGAAATAGGGATGAGAAACTGCACGGAATTGTGATTAGGGACACAGAGCGGAACGACATTAGTAAAATATTTCCATCACTTTCATCTAATTTTTTTTTATCAAATTCAACAGTTTATAGCATATTTAAATCTGTGATAAGTTAATTTTTTTACCATAGGAAATTTTTATAATTGCTTATTTTTTGAGATTTTTGATTTACAATGAGATTTGGGCAAGCATTTCTCTCATCTAAGATAATCTATTACAGAACATTACTTAACAAAATTTCAGAAAAAAAAAGAAAAATTTTATATTCTATATATTTAAATTAGTTACAAAGAAATTTATAATGTTTCTGAAATTGTGCCTAATGATCACTTTCACTGACTTTTTTATATTTTCATTTTGAAGATAAATTCTTTGGTTTTATAAAATTAATATCATACACTGATTTGTTCTTAAATGTTTATTTAAAAATAACATTAATAAATTATAATCTGAAAATGCAAATGTACATTATTCCATAAATGGCTGACAAACATTAATTTAAAAAAAAAAAAACATAAGTGTAACAACAATTCTAGCTTTTGAAAAATAAATTTATAATAAAAATTAATAATAAAGAATATAACTATTAATAACTATTCCTGATTGTAAGTATCACTTGTGAAAGTTTTTATAATTTCTTTATTACTTACTTAATTTTATCAATTATTTTAATAATCTCCACACTTCCTCTTTTTTTTTATTCTTCATTTAAATAAAGATACAATAAAAGACAAATGACCCCCAAGATGCATTTCGTGCTGAACCAGCACTCATCAGTTGGCTCAGGTCACCAGCTCTCATATATATCTTTATTACATGACGAGTATTTATCTATGGCGAATTGTTACATCTTTATTTACAACCAGCATACTTGTTCCACTCACAACCTCGACCTCGTACATTTTTGATAAACCTAACTACGTTTATCATTAATGATTTATTAAACTAGAGTTTTTCTTTAGCATAGATATAAAGTTTAATCCGAGTTAAAGGTTATTATATCTGATTTTTTACACACACATGGCCTTTCACCTTTTTTCTCGTTTGCGTATTATCTTATCTCTTCAAAGTATTATGTAGTAGAGAAAAAAAATACTAAAAAAAATGTAATCCTTTGTCAGATGATGGAATGTGTAATTTTTAAATATTTTTGATTTTACTGTTTATATTGCACTAACTATGTGTCTTTTGTTGCTTATAAACTATTTTATTATTGATTAACTTTTAACATAAGATATATATATTATCATATCATATGTGTACCTGGTTGATTCATGGGTATTTGATTGTATCCACTACATACACATTACCCTATTATAATGACTGAAATATACCATTTTTTAGATTAATATTTTCTTTTACAATTAGGTACAATTTTACTAAGTCTAATTATATATTTAATTTTATAAGCAATTAGCCAAAAGATCATGTAGTAATACCGAAAAATTTATATTAAATGAGCACTAGCCATTTTTTATTCCTTTGGCATTCCATTCCATTACCATTAGATTCTTAATTACTAATTGATATTTACCCATAAACGCTAACTGGTAATTTCTATCAGATAATTCATAATATCAATTCCACACACATACACGCACAGATAATAAGTCATCTGCTAAAATAAGAAAACTGAGCTTGTAATAAAAAAAAATAATAATAAGTTACCCTAGTGTCCCAACTAGTACTCCCTCACTTGCAAAACATTTTCCATTTTTACACCAACAATAATAATAATTATTTAAAAACACATATTTTTTAAAAATTCAATATGGTGCTTGGACCATTAACCAATTAAGTAAGGATTACATTTTGGGTATCTGAAATGATAATTTTGTTTGTTTTCTATTTATTATAAATGGTGTTTAAACTCATAATGCTGTAATAAAGATTATCATCACTTTTGTTTTAGTATAGTTAACAGTCAGATATGTGATTAGATAAAGGATTATTTTAAATACTGAATAATTATTTATTGATGGGTATTCATTTAGCTTAGTTTATTATGTTTATTCTATTGTGAATGATACTATTATTCACAGATATTATAAAATTAATATTATTTTTCTTTGATTTATATTTTATTCAGTTATAAATGATGACCAACTTCAGGATTCAGTTTCATTCTCTTTCATAGGGCAATCAATGACTGGGCTATATTTTATTCAGGCTAAATTAGTTACTATTTTCCATTGTGCACGTTTTTGATCTGTTACAAATGCCATCGAACCAGTGGGGTTATAACAGAGGTTAGCATACACACATTCTGTTATAAATGCTACCTCAATTTGCAGAGCATAATTAAACAGGATCACTCTATCATGACCTTGTAATATTTGGTTCCCAAATCTATATGGCATTAAAGAAGAGTATATCATCATTTTAATCTGTTACAAATGGTGTCTTAAAATTAAGGGTGATAATAAAGGTTATTTTATTATCATTTTTTCATTTCAGTTATAAAATGCTGCCTAAACATGTAAAGCAACTTTTTATTCTGTTACAAAATATAAACAACATTAAAATCCTTTAAATACAATCCCATAAAATATTAAAGTAAAATCAAAATAATATACAGGCAATAAATAATATCACTGTATTCTCACCTTAGGTTTAAAAGTAAATAAGAGATTATGTGCGCACACCTAATGTCTACTTCTATTGTCAATATAATTGCTAGTCACCACAGACATATTATAACAATCCTGTATTTGTTTGTCGGTCTGGTCTCTAATAAAACACTAGCTATAAGGTTATTACTTTTACATAGACTTCATTCTTTTTCCTTTCAATATATTTAGCAGGAATGGATGTTCTGAGCGAACAGTAGCTATCTCTGGTGAATAAAATATGGTCAGTATCTATAAATGTTAGCCTTTATCCGATCTCATACACAGTACCCGAGTTCAAACCCAGTCCACGTTTAAGAATAAATTCCAAAACGCCAACTAAATTCAAACCCAAACCCCGGCATGACCAACCGATGATGACTTTATACCAGCACGGGGTTATCCCTTTCTAGCTCAACTCAGAACACAGACTAAATTACTTACAGTTAATTATATATAGATCTATTATACTCTGGATATTGGTACGGCATTAATGTAATGTATATATTTAAGTTGCCAATACAGACAGTAGGTGACTAAATAGACTTCGAGAGTAATGAGGTGGAAGACACAAAATTAGATTAAATAAATTGTTTAATAATAAATAAAAAGCATGAAAATATAGTATTCAAAAGTACGGTAAGACTTCCATAAATATTCTATTATAACTGGCTACTAGTCTTTAGTAATCATTTTACCTGGTAAACAAACTCATGCCAATATCTGTGTAGTTAAATGATTGACAGGTGGCTAAGGGAATCAGAGATCGGAAGAGCGTCGAAAATATTTATCTACGATTTTTATTAAGTTATTTTATTCGAATAAATTCGAGCCGTGCGTATACGAATAGTTGGAGGGTGGTTTCGTATAAATATGATATCTAAGATTGATGTACTAGTGGTTGCCTAGATTAAAGAGCCCTACAGTAATCACTTGCGGTGCATCAACGGAATACGGGCGGCTTGTACTTTGACAAGGCTTAATGCCCCCAAGTAGATCCGGGACACTACAACCAGCCGGGATCATTTCGAAACCCGGTGATCCAAGAGATTACCTGGGAAAGAATTGCTTTCTTTCTCATATGGTAGTATGGCGAGACGTTAACTTCGGCGAAGGAAAGGCATTGCCACAGTCATCGAGGACGAGTGCTTGAAGTGGATTTGAAACGGAATTATACAAAACCTGGATACTCTATTCGTCTATTTCTACGCAACAGGCTGATATACTATTACAATAAAACATGGCGGAATCAAACGGACCGCGAAAGCAATAATTAATTAAGTTTACTCTGAAACCCCTAAACCCCCAGGTTGTTCAGGCGGTAGCGATAGTATCAAATTTTACAGTGAGAATTATTTCTCCGATCTGTATGACATTAATATAATAAACTTAAAACCATTTACATATTTACGATTGAACTTTAGATTACAATAATATGACAAAATACGAATTCATTATAATAAAGTGTTTTAATATCTGCCAACTCAACATATGAAATAATCTTGAATTCAAAACAACGAACTTACTTTTAAAATAACTATAATCAATATTATAAACTAGCTTTAAACAGAGTTGGGAAATATTACTATTGGCATCGTTTGTTTATAGCATAAGTAATAAAGGAAAATATAAATGTATTCATTTGAATCATTATTACTATTAAGTACAATATTTATAAATTATTTTCTAAAGACTAGAGCGGAGGAATAAGAGAAAAGAAAATTTACTGACAGGTTAAACAGTAGCATTATAAACGAAACAAAAACTTACATGTGATTCATTTGATTGACAGATTAACTTATAACATTAAGCTCGGGAGAAAGTTAAAAGTTCATGTAACACAGTTACCCTTCTTTCTTCATCCGGCTTGGCTTCTCACGATGGTATTTCTGACGAACGTAGGCGCGCATTTGAAATTTACTTGGAAGGCATAGTCAATTTGGAGATTGGAAGCTGGAAATTTTGAAGCACGTAAAACATGATCAGTCAGCGGCACGAAGATTCAAATTGGCGGGACAGAGATCAGCTCCTGGCACTTAGCCCATCGACATTACGGTTTACTGGTGGACTTCTTAACAAGAGTTGTAGCGTTTCTCTAGCAACTGCTGTGCTGTCTTGAGACTATCTACTCTCAACCACGTCAAAAGTTAGAAGTAGTTTTTTCTAAGAGGCCACGGTGACCTTCGCTGTTTTTGTTTAGGCTCGCCTACTTTTCTCCAGCCTTCAGCAATCCAGCTTGACCATACAATATCAATTATCCATTTCCATTGTTCCGTTTTCAGCTATCTTTAACTTTAATACGCAATTTTAAATTGACACAGTAATTACAAATATAAATTCCTTATCTAATTTCGAATACAACTTAATTACTCTATACATTTGTACAATACAGATTTTAATTAAAAACACTGATCAAAGGTCACATTCCTTTGATCAGTATTTTTAAACGACTTTGTATAATTCTAAAAGGCTAAAATTTAAGCAAATACACCCGCAATGAAACTTTTAAATTAAGCTGATATAAATTCACAAACCACGCACACACGAATATTATTTCATGATTTGTGACATTTATGCACGGAATCTTTACATATTTATTTACAAAACATAAAATATATATATAGCTCAATTTTTGTGACTTGAAATGGAAAAATCCCATTGCGGGCGAATAGTAGTTCGAATTACCGTACTTCAACACATGAAACTAAGATCGGTTCTTCGATCTGTCTGTTTCAGTATCTATAAATGTTAGCCTTTATCTGATGGTTGAAGAGTTGGAGTATGGAGTGGATTGAAGCCTGTCCATTAAAGTATGAAGATAGGCTATCTTAATATATATCTGAGCACTTATAGCATATATGTGTAGAGATGATAATCTGGACAAACTGATAATTGCTGGTTTTGTATGAAATACGTATATTGGTGATTATTTATCTTTTCAAGATATATATGTGTTCAAGTGTATCAGTGTTATGAGATAGAGTGGAGAATGCTGGATCATGTGAAAATCTGTGCTCATATACCCTATATATTACATACATTGATACAGGTATATAATAAGCCTATACTTCAGTTATAAAATTGCTTTTTATGAATTTAATCAATAAATTTAGAGCTTGTTAATTAATTACAGTTGGGAATAGAACTAACAATTGTTGGATTTACTTGCCTTGCTTGTATTTAAGAACACTTCTTAAAATGGGTGTGTTGTTAAAGTATTTAAGATATATATATAGTTTTTTTTATTTACCTTTCAAATCAATTAACAAAGTCTTTAATTAAACGCTGACCCCAAAAAGTTTCTGATAAATATTGTTGTAGCTATGAATAAAAATGCACCAAAAGTAATGTATTTGTTGCCTTATTTTTTAAAAATATTTACAGTATTTAAGAAAAAAATGTGATCATTAAATTTAACAGCCTTTTTGGAAATGGACTTCAATTATTTTTTTGATGTAAAGATTTTTCTAAACTTAAAAGATTATATATATTATTTAAATTATATATATTAATTTTTATTGTCTAAAATATATCTTTCTGTTTTTAATATTTTTATTTATAAGAAAATTAGATAATCTGTAATAAAAAAATAAAAAAAAGCAAATAAAAACCAGCTATTGCCTAGAGATTGGATCTCATATCATATTTGATTATTTTCTCCAAATATTTCTACCATTTATTTATTCTGTTTATCTAATATCATATATGTTTATTTGTTTTTTTCCATTTAGCTTTTAACTTAATATTGTTTGTGATTAAAGTTATGGAAAAATATTTATTTCCAACATTTTTAAATTTTATTTTGAAGAATAATGTTTAAGCATTAAATAGATCATGTGATTTTAATGAGTTACTGGTAATTTTTTTATTTTTTTTATCTTGTATTATTTACTTTTGGAGTTCATCAATTGATATTCACTCTGATACTTAAACAAAATACTAAAGTATCAAAGCTTTAAATAAAGTACTATTTTAAACAGATGAACAGTTTGAGTGTGTGCATGCATGTTAAATGTACACAGACGCTAAACTCTCCATACAGTAGCGCCATATCACTGCAAGCCAAAGTAAGCAATGGTTGGAAGGTTTGCGCATAAAATCCCTATCTAGTACCTAGTCATCCATTATCTCCAGACTAGTTTCTAGCTTGTGGCTTTCATCAGTGAAGAGCCTTGGATCTGAGAGCACTGCACCTAGATCTTAGGATCTAATGACCCTCCAGCAGCCATCTTTTACCTCATTAGCTAACTCTAAAGCTTTGAATTCCAAAATAAAAATACAATAATGTTTTCAATTCAAGCCCATTAGCACTGAGTGCGCTCTTGTATGAAGAGTGTAGCCTCTGTATAAACAGCTTGTGTACGCATAAAGAATGGTGATCATGTGATGTTTAGTGGTTTAATATGTTAAATGTATACTGTGAGGTTCTGCATTCATCTAGTATCAGCAAAATTATTGCAGAATCCTTTCAAATCAAATTTTAATTGATTAATAACTTGTAATATAGTTTTTATTACAAAGTTCTATCATTAAGAGTTGAAATAAGAGTGAGAATTTAATCATAGAAAGTGAAATCACACTTTAAATCAAAAAGATTAGTCAACATAATAGAAAATGTTATATTTTTATGCAGTGCTAAAGATATTTTTAAGTATTTATAGTCACCTAATTAAATATATTTCTACTCCAGTTTGATAATTAAGATTATTTGAAAATCCTTAGTAATTTGATTGAGTGATAAGAGATTGACTGATAGGCAGCTTAGTATAAAGTTTATGGATTGGTTCTATCCTGTGCAATTTAATGTAAAGCTTTTTGAATGAAGCTTTCATTTATAACTTCTAATGCCTTACCTGTAAAAGTAAACAAAATATTTTTTTTTAAAAAAATAATCTTTGTAAAACCACACCATTACCACAAAATTTTATTTTCATCTATAAAAATTCTTATTTCTATGAAATAAATTTTGACTCGTTCATTTCATAAGAATGTTCTCATTGCTTTATTATTATACACGTTAGTTCTTAGTTAAGGTCATAATATATAAAAAAGAAAAAAAAATCTTAATATGACAATCGAAAGAAACATTTGTGCTCGGCATGTCATGTTGTTTTTTTGATGTTTGTAAATACTGACTAATTTTTAGTCATTAGGAACCAGTATCTTTGAAACTGAATTTCACATTGATATGCAATTGCAAAAGTAAATTGTTCTTAGATTTACTTAACTTTTTAATTATGAATTGAAGATACTCATTTATTGACTTGTATTTGTTGGTTAACTGGGTCTGAACTTACTTAGAAATCTTCATCAGCAATCAGAAAAATATTCCAGAGTAGGAATGCAAAATTTTGTCAGGCTAAAGCAGTAATTACTTGACCATGAAGTACTTTGGGTCAATCATATAGTAATAAAATTATGTAAAAATATTACTGAAAATTGTTAATATTTGAAAATTTGCTCTTTTCTCATTAGTTGCATTAAAAATACAAATATTCAAATAAGATTTAAATCTTGATAATTGTTTATTATTATTATGATAATGATGATGTTTCAAAGATAGATCTTTATCAATTCTTCAAAAATGTCACATTAGATTTTACTTAATCTGATTGTGATGGGTTATAGGAGCAATCATGTCTATAGTTCATTGATTACAGTAGTTCTACTTGTAATGAGTTCATTTGTAAGTTTCACAAGTGCTTTTGTTGCCCTTGTTCTTATAGTGATATGACCTCTGTAGTCTATTAATTAATATGTATTTACAATATTAAGTGATTACTTGGAAAGTATCTGGATGATTGAACAATTTCTATTGTTATGCTTGTGAAGATGTAATTGATTGTTGCTTATTTTAGCCAATGTACTCTGGTTATAGATTGGAAGGTTGTTTTATAAGTGGCCATGTTGCAGCAGCTACAATGTCTGGAGGAGTAGTTTTGCCATCTGGGTCCCGTAATTGTTGTAGTTTGTCTGTTAAGGTAGCTGGATGATGTCTAGTATTATTTCTGAATATGAAGCTGCAACGAGTACAACAGTATGTGTATAATAGGAATGTAATTGCACGAACTGTGGATGTAGAAGTTTTTTTATACGATTCTTTAATGTTTCTTATTGAGATGTTTTGCCGACAATAGATATCCATTATGACTTTACAAATATTAGATAGAGCTTGGCAGGTGTAAAGTATGTGCTGTTGTGTTTCCTCTGCTGTATAACAAAGATTGCAGAAAGGATCAATGTTTGTGTATAGACATCGAAAGCGAAAGAAATTAGAATTAGGCTCTAATGACCATTTTCTGAACCTTCTGAGTAATTGACGATTGTTGATTCCTAGCATTGTTGCAAGTGTTTCTGCAGAGTTATCTGGATATAATAAGTTGTAGATTTACTAGTATGGGTATTTGTTTGTAGATTGAATATGTATTTGACTAGATATGTTTGTGACAGACTGTATGAGGAATGGTGTATATTCAGACGATGGTGGTGGTCTGTGTTTTGGAGTGACTGGGAGTAAGCACGAAAGTGCCTTATTTACGGTTTTTTGTATGTGAGAATAGTGTGAAGGCCTAGTCCATTGTAAGTGGGTGTTCTGCTAAGGCATTTAACTGATACTGCAACAGCCCCCCCCCCCCATATAGCTTGGGGTAAAGCGATGAGATTTTCGAAGTGAAATATTTTGAAAATTTTATTATAGAGGAAAAGTAGGTAATTTGCATAATAATAAACCTGTTGAATAATTGAACTTTAGAATAAATAGAAAGGTAGGTCTTTGAAAGGGAGGTTGTGATTTTTGTAGCAGTTTCTTGTAGTTTGTTTTATATGCTTTGTCTCATTGTGTTAGCCCCTATGTAAAATGGAAAGCCGAGAAAAATATTATGTCTTGAAAGATTTTTGTATAAGGCTTGGTTGTGTATATAAATGAGACAGCTATTTTATTAAGGTTGAGCCATAGTTTAAAATTAGAAGTATATTCTTAAAATATCTTTTGCAATATTGGAAACTGTTTGTGAGATTTAAGAAAGATAGTGATGTCATCCATGTATAGCATACATGGATTCAAATAAAATGTTATAATAACATATTTATAAACAACAAAATAACACTTATATTTTATATTTTTCGCAATTTTCTTTTAAATTCTCCAAATTATATACAATAAATACTATACAAAAGACAAAAGAATAACAATATCCTAGTAAAAGACAATGACTATATTCATATATCTATACAACTTCTACTATATTATTCATTTCAAAACATCCACATCTTACTATTTTTTCATCAACCATTTATTATTCATTCAATAGACTTTTATATTCATCAATTAGTTTTATTATACATAATAAAACTAATTGTATGAATATATAAGACGCCTATTAATGAATAATAAATGTTGATGAAAAAGAATGGATAGATAACTGATGTGATGATTGTTTAATCATTTTACTAAATGAAGATTTAAATTATAGTAGAGTTGTATAAGTTATATGATAATATGACTGTCCAATCTTTCAGCGTCCTATATGAATTGTTTATACTAGTTGTATATTTCGTTTATTCTTTTGTCTTTTATTTTTGCTTATCATGTATTAACATAGATGTCGCTATGTATATGTAGTCGTAGTATTTTTGGAAGACATGTTTGAAAAGGGCAAAAAATAAATTTGCCGAAAAAGGCTTTTTATATAATTAATATAAGTGTTATGTTTTGTTGTTTATAAATATGTTATTATAACATTTTATTTGATTTCGAAGGATTAGTACAACATAAAAAACGAAAAAGAAAAAGGTATTTTCCGTTTTCTTCTGTTTTAAGTATTGTTCATACATGGATTATATTGTTGAATGTGTGGGATTTGAATTCCTGGTATTTTTTATTGAATTTTTCTTATAAGTGGATCAATAAAAAAGTTGAATAGCAGCGAAATTAGAGGAGAACCTTGTGAGATTGATTGCATGGATGTTAATGCTAATGATTTTCTAACATTAAGTGTGATGTGAATCTCTCTATTAAGTAAAAGATTAGCAGTTACATAAGATAGGATAGGAGAGATGCTTGTCTAGTAGTATTTTGATTGGCACTGAATCGAAGGCTGCCTCAATATCTAATTAAACAGTAATTGGTGCATACTCTTTCTGTTTTTTATACTGCATTCATGATTGTCTTGAAAAGGTAATGCAGCTTGTCCGATAGATGACCCTTTCTTAGCAAACTGGAAGTGTAAGATTAGTGAAGGTATATGTGGTTTAAGTTGATCTTTTATGATCTTTTCCAGAATCTTAATGCCTAAATGATCCCATAGAAATAGGCCGAAGGTTGATATGGCAATTGGTTTTTTTATTAAAAGGTACGATAGCTATAGTATTTAGTTCTTTAATATCGTAAATTTTCTGGGACAAGTAGTTGGTTACATTGCATATATATATATTGTGTAGTAAATTGGTCCAATTAGGAATGCCATTGATTCCGGGATGACATGTGTTGTCAATTGTGCCAAGTTTGGTTGCAAAACCCATAAGTAAATGAAGCTTATTGTTCCTGAAGTTTTTTCTTAAAGTGCTAAAAAATAGACTGTATTCTGTTTTGGCCAGCATACATGACTCCTCCAATGAATGTAACCCCTAGATCGTGTATGAGGTTGGCTAAGGCAAATTTTCCTCTTTTTTGCAGTAGATATTCTTTAAGTTTATTGCATGTATTATTATATATTAGTCTTTTACTGGCTTGCACATGGTGATCCGACTGTATTTCATCTGCTACTGCTAGAAGACGAGAGGGAGGGGGTGTGTTAAATGATCAATGTTGAATGAGAGAATGTTGATGAATGCTAGGTACTTTTGGATTGGATCAAGTACAATGACATCCAGTTTTCGTAAAATAATATATTTCAGAAAACAAAAACTCTTTGATAGATGTATGCATTGATCTTTTTAGCAGACTTGAAGTTGTTTGTGTACCTACCAGGTTTAGAGTGAGGGTCTGAGCTGAGTGATCAGAGAATAGAGAAGGATTTAGAGTTATTTTGATCTGATGATGGAGCATTGGTGAATAAAAACACAAATTGATGAGTATTGCAAATCCATTTAATATGAAATGAAACTAAATTTAATGGAAGAAACCCTTCACCACTCATAAGTGGTAGGGCTAGCTGGTGAAGCCATTTGGATGCAAATGTATCATAATTCATATGAAAACCACCCATCAAGGTGGTCAGAAAAAGAATTGATGCCAATAGACAAAAATTATGTTGATTGCTATGATATGATTGTAAAGCATTGGTAATCGAGAGATCAGCGACAGCTGCTTTACAAGCAGTTGTTCCGGGTTAGCGGGTTCGCTTCCCGGCTGATGCTATGACATATGGGGGGGGGGGGACATGGCAATTAGTAAGTTTGAATCAACATATATAAATTTTAAATGTTGGAAATACAAAGTCGGAGCAATAACCATACCGGTACCCCTGATGGTGTTCAAGTATCCTATGAACATGCACAAAAATCATGCTTGTTTAGATAGTTAGAAGGATCTTTTTTGTTTCAAGAAGGCCAAGGACGTGTGGTTTTACTACGTTTATCCATCTGTTAAATTGACGTAATTTTGAGGCTGAATTAATGCCTCTAACATTAAATGCTGTTATTTTCATTATTTAGTTGAAATTGCTGACTTTGATGTTGATCATATTATTAGTGGATCTATCATGTAAACTCATCTCTTTGATTTGTGAATGTCATTGATCTTGGGGATTGGTTTGTGTAGTTGATGACCGACTCTCACACTATGTTCCATGATGAAGTCTATTACTTTTTGAATTAGTATTTAATTGGGGACTACCAACTTCCATGGATATGTTGCAAATAGCCATGAGATCAGATATCTGATATTCATCCATTGTCATTAATTTTAATTTTTTTATTATCAAAATTTACATTGGGATGACCTGGTTTTCTTTTACTTTCTTGGGTGGGTGTTTCGATGATTATCATGCATGGTGTCATTGTTTCCATAATCTGTGTAGAGGTTTTATTAATTATTATATGAGGCATCTCGTTTATTTCTGAATTAGTAATTTTATTAGATGAAGGGGTTATGCTTGATTCTATGGTCATTGAATTGATCTCACCATCTCTCTCCTTGTAAAATAGACTGGTTACATGAATTATCAATTAGGTAGGTGTATTTGTTTTATTGAAGTGATGGCAGTTATATTTTCTTCATTTATATGATTTTGTTTATTTTTTTGTATGTCTTTGTTTATGTTTTCATGTTGTTGAAGATTACTTTTAGTTTTGTCTGTGACAGTATTGTTGTTTTTTGGGTGTTGGTTATGTATGTTCTTATTGTGAAGTTGCTGACTGAGTAGTTCATTGTCCTGTTTTTTTTGCACACTAGAAAAATCATTGCATTGAATGGCTAGATGTCCTCTCCATCTACATGGATAAGATTTAGTTTTTAGGCACCTTATGTAAAACAGTGTAGCCTCTTGATCTGTGTGGGAATAGAGTTTGGATTGATGTTTTCATGTAGCCTGAGTTTGAATTCATAGTTATTTGTTGCTATTGATATAGGCATGGTTTGTTGCTATTGGTATAGGCATGCTCTTTAAGTAAATTTTTTGCAAGCATATTACCTTACCTAACAGCTGCATCATTTTTTGAAAATCTTGGATTGTATAACTGAAGTATGTTTTTTAAGTTCTCCAGTAATGATGCTTTGTCTGTTCTCATCCGCTGAAAACAACACAAAGTTACCTATAGTTTTAATCAAAGTCTGAAAATGCTTTTGATTTACCTCAAAGAACTTGACCGCTATATATCTAGGATTTGTAAGATCAGCTATTCTAGATATTGTTTCCCATAAGCCGTGGACTGTAAGTGCCTCGTAGAGTAATTGATGAGGAAACCAATATAATGAGCAATTAAAATCGGTGGCAGAAATTACAGTCAATCTTGATGAAAAAAAAATGTAAAGAGACAACAGGGAATGGTGTTATTGTATTTTTCTGAAATGTTTGCTAAAACCTCTACTGTTCAATCTGGGGGGGGGGGGGGCTATTTTCTTGTGTTCTTAAATCTAAATCATGAATATCATTTGGGTTTGATTTGCGGTAGCATGGATTTGCTTCGCTAGAGGTCTGATCTGGAATTTTTTATCACTTATAATCGCAGAATTCTTCATTTGCTTGCATATGTACTATTTATAGGTGTGTTATTTAAAGATAACTTGGGGCACTCTATTGACATAGTTTTTAGACTAGCCACCTGTTTATTGTTATTGGCAACTATCATTTTACATCGTTTTTCTGATTCCAAAAAACACCTTTCCTGTTGCAATTGCTATATATGTGTTATACCTATGTTGAAAAAATATATAGGCTAATTATATTTGATTGCTAAATTATTTTTAAATAAATTTTACCTTGAACTTTAGAGAGTTTCAGGTAATTTTTTGATGTTTAACACGAAGGATATGATATTGTCAGCCATGCAATACTATAGTAACTATTATTATTGTTGCTGTTGTTGCTACTGCTGGTGTTGTTTTGTCCTTGTTGAAGGAAAGCTCATCATCCAGCAATTGAGTTTTTTTTTGTTTATATTGAACACTTATCAATAAATAAGGATATGATAACTTCAAATAGAAATTATAAACTTGGTGAGTATTATAATTTATATTGTGACATCAAGTATGCTAATTAGGACCAAATATATTGTTCCACAAATGTAAATGAGGCAGTAGATCTGTTTCAAAAAATTATACAAAAAATTTTAAATGATAGAATACCATTATACTATGAATCATCTAAAAAATATTCTCCTTGGTTCTCTAAAGAAATTGATTTGTATTTACAAAAGGAATGCTTAAAAAATCAGCATCAATAATATGTTATAATAACTTTATACCCTTTTAGAAGATTATTTAAAATCATAGAAAAAACTTGATTTCAAAAGATATATGAGAAACTAGAGGCCAACATAAATTGTCATTCAAATTAGTTTTGGTCATTCATTAAAAAGCATTCTGATGTAAAATATAAAATGTCAATTGACAATGGGAATCTTACAGCTGATGATTTTGTCAACTACTTCTCTTTATGTACAAGAAAGAATGTGCTATCTAAATCTTACACATCTATGGCTTTTAAAACTAATAATTTGATAGTTATTGACGCAATAAATTGTGACAACATTTTATTAGCAATAAAAGAGCTCAATAAAACAGTTTTGAATATGATAGCTCACATAAGTCCTGTTTTAATTTATTCAATTACTGTATATGAGAGATAACATATATGTAGAGAAAGAAACTGATCTTAAAGTTGTTTTGTTTGTTTGTTATTATCGTCTTAGTGAGTGTGACTGTCTGTTTTATAAAATATCTGGGAATATGTTGTTGCGAAAGTAGTAATTGAAGAATACAGTTATACATTAATGCATATTTTTTTTATTATTTTAAATATTCATTTTTTCAAAAAATCATATCTTGTTTTAATGAAGGTAACGGAATACTTTTGCTGCAGATGTCTCAAGGCAATTCTTTGTTATTTAGGGTGGCACTTGGCTTCTCAAATTACAGGACAATGGTAGTTAATGTAAATTTAACAAAGGAATGCAAATAAGATAGTAAAGCATTCCTAAGTAATTAACAAAACATAGGGATGCCGATAAAATGACTTTGGAGATTGCTAATTAATAAATAAAAAAACGAAAGAAAACGAAGGGAGAGAGGGGCATTATTATATTATTGGTATCTTGGTATGGATGGTGTGCTCTCGCTATTCGAGTGGACTGTTAAAGTTAGTTGGATTCACCAAACTGCTAAGAAAATGCTTTCTATACTAAACCTATTAAAAATGTGCGAAACCTTAATTATGGGGTAAAAGCAATATGTGTAGAGCCAGCACCCCATGCTTCTAATACATAGCTCTCCTGATTCTGTTGCCCGCTGACCTAAACTATAACCAATGAGGATCCCATGATATTAAAAAAAACAGCATAATGGAGAATACAATGGACTTCGTGTGCTTACAAGATTGCCAATAAGCCATTCATTATTGATCTCCACCATTAGTCTATGCTTTAGAATTATATTACGAGCAAAACACTTATTTTGGATTCAGGATGATTGTGTGTATTTGTTTTATCCCAAATGTGGAAGAATATTTCTTCTAAGACAATTGACTCTAAATAATGTAAGTTTACGCGGAAGAAAATAAAATATATCCAAAATCCCAGATTACTAAAGGGTAAATATAATTTTTTACAATTGAACGCATAATTGTGTGTAGTTATCCTCAAAGTATTTATTCACTATTTAAATATGTAAAATGTATCGTATAACTATTTTGTATTTTTTTTTTGCTTTCTACTTAAATTTAGTAGTTTTGTCTTTATAATAATATTTGTGTGATATTAATATGTGAATTTTAATAAATCTTTAAATTTAATCAAAAATTTTAATTTGTGTACTTACTTACGAACAGTAATTATTATCCACCTTATTGAAGAATAGATTTATCGTTTATCGTAGCCTATTTTATTCCTGTCAGTATATCTCGCACAACGACTAAGTTACGGTCTATATGAGTTCATGCCTAAATTTAACATATTTTAACTTTAACCTTCAGTTTGGAAAATAAATGTTAGTGTATAATGCAAAGAGAATGGATGAATAATCAGTAAAAGTCAAGGTGATTAATTCCAATTATGAATAGTCTAATTTTAAGAGTGTAGAGATTTAGAAGTATGATATAGGCGCGCCAAAGTTTATTGCATATCTTCAAATACCTCCATTTCTCCAATAGGTTTCCTTCCAGCCTTGAGATTGAGCTAGCTAGTAGGGTCAGGCACCTGATCAAATATAGCATATAACCATATAGTAATAGGGAAAATATAATTGTCACCATAATAGTGAGATTGGCACTTGAGATCGGACTGTCTGACACTCATAAATAGACTTTTACCGCGGCCAAAAAAAAAATAGAAATTGCGTTATCGAAATAATAGCCAGTTAAGGAAATACACACACATATACTTGAATAGCATATATATGCATGATCTACAGGACTTTTTGTAAAAAAAAAAAAAAAAAAATCCCAAATAGAATTAGTCCATACTTAGAATCTAATATGGTAGATAATAATAAAAAGTTATCTACAGGTGTCATGGTAACTAAACAGCCATAGTTATATGCCTATATCTCGACATGATCTACCCCTACTCTGTTCATAGATTTATTTTCATCATACAAAAATAATTTAAATGATACCTGGGGTTGTCAATACGTTACCTGTTTTTATTTACAAGTGATATGCTAAACTGCTAGATCCGATGCTTTGTTATATCTTTAATATCTTCACAGCAGAGTATTTTTCCTAATTCATGGAAAGTTGCAAAAGTTATATCAATACCAAAATTCAAATCAAATGATGTTGGTAATTATAAAACTATTTCATTATTATGTATAGCTGGGAAAATGTATGTATAATAAGATAATAGATAATTAGGCCATTATCTAATACACAACATGATTTTATATCAGATAGATCTGTAATTTGATACATATTTGTGAATGCAATTGATAATAAGTTGCAGCTAGATGTAATTTATTTTGATTTAAGCAAAGCATATGACTGAGTATATCATTCCAGGTTAATTGGTAAGTTGCATTTTATTGGTATTAGTTGTGAACTTCTGCAGTGGTTTGTATTTTTTGTCTCAAATAGACATAATTTTGTTTCTTTTGGATCTACAAAATCATATACATATTTTAATAATGCTGGAGTGCCTCAAGGAAGTATATTTGGACCACTACTCTTTTCAGTTTATTGTTTGGATATAGGCAGTGTGCAGTTGGTTCTAATATTCTTTGGTTTGCAGATAATATTAAATTGTATAAAACTATTAATAATTTTGATGAGAGAATTTTACAGTCTGATAACAAAAGATTTTAATATTGGTGTGTAAGAAATTAACATTGAAAAATGTTGTATCATTATTTTCTAAAAAAATCATCTACAAGTGTGTTCAATTATACACTAAATTCAAAAAGTATTTCAAGAAAAGAATATCATAAAGATTTAGGTATTAATTTTAATAATAATGGAACATTTAATAACAATATTCAATATATTATTGCAAAAAGTTATAAAATAATGGGTTTGATTCTCAGAAATTGTAAAATACATGTGCGTATTTATTTCATATCTGGGTTTTACCTATTTTAAATTATGGATCTGTGATCTGGAATGGAAGGAACTCTTGTAAATTAAGTAATAGATTAGCACTGAAAAAAGATTATAAAAAATTTCCAAGATATATTTAATATGAAATAATATATGATGACAATACACAAATCTATACTGATATGAAGTACTTAAAAAAAATTACATCAGGTATAATAAATGTGAGAAGTGACATTATCATTTAAGGTGAACATAAAGGATACAAAATTAAAAAATTTGTTTAACATTCCAAAGTTTAAAAGCAAAACATTAAAAAATTGAGGATTAGTAAGATTACCTAGATTGTATAATAAATACTTTAGTGCTGTTAGTATATTTGAAACAAATAATAGAATATTTAGGACTATTGTATAAAAAATTCTTCAAATATTTTGTGAATTAGATTAGCTGTGCATTTTTATTTGGATGTAAAAATCTGTTAAATGTACTAAATTAAATTATTATTATTTTTGTACAGATCCTCATATAAAAATCTGTGGTAAATTATTAGGAGTTGAAGAAGCCAAAGAAAAGGTTATGGTTGTACTTGACAGCAAGGTAAATTTAAAATTAGTTTTATGTATTGATTTGTTTGATGGATTATGTCTTAAGAATGTTGCTTAATGTATATGAATGTGTCATGATGAATTAAAAAAACAAAATTTTATACATACACTCCAAAAATTTATATACTAAATATATTAATAAATTTAATTTGATCTTCCGAGATATGTACATGTTTTCTATAATAGCTGAGAAAATATAGTTTGATATTATACAAATAGCCTGACCTAATGGAATAGAAATTATTTTTAAAAATTTGTAGATTTTTGCAAGAGAATAATATTACCATTATTTTAAGTGAAAGTAAAAAGTTTTTACAAACACTTATTACAGTGAAATAGAAAAAATACCTGTTGGATAATAATTATCCATTTATATTGGTGTAGCTGGTGAAACAATTTTTCTAACTGATAGTGATACAAATTCATTTCCGGTAAAACATCATTAAGGGCCTGTAGTGTTTGTAAAAATGGTAGACATTTTTGTGCATTCCAGAAAAACTAGAATTTATTCGTAAGGCTGTTTTTAGATCGCGCTCTGATAGCTGAGGAATTTAATTAGTGCATTGACGTGATGGCGATCGACAATTCCTAGAAATATTTGCTGATTACAAATATTTCTAGATAAGAGACGTTACTCTATTGGGCAGTGCATTGATTGATTGTTGCAGTTGTCAGAGAGCGATAGGAACACTGGGTAATAACTAAGCAGTGTAATATAGAGAGTGGTAGAGAGCAGTTACGCTGAGCAAGTTGCAGACCATGCGTTTGGAGAGCATCCGCTTGCAGACCATTCATTGGAGAGCAGTCGGTGCAGACTATTCGTGGGAGAGCATCCGTGGCTGAGCTTCGTTGCAGACCAATTCATTGGAGAGCTTCATTGCAGACCAATTCGTTTGGAGAGCTTCGTGGCAGACCAATTCATTGGAGAGCTTCGTTGGAAAAGAGCAGCGTGGGAATTGTATAACGTTTTTTGCTGATCGCACAGTATGACTTGCAGTTATAACCTTGGCACAGTCGTAAGTGCGGATATTACAGGGCCAGAAATCTTGTTGGATGTTATATATATTGAACTCTCCTACCCTTTTTAAAATGAGGATAAAGAAAAAGGAACCAATTGTTATTAGTATTTTCAAACGTATAAATAGTTTATTTTATTAATTTTCATTCTTTATTTATTTATTTAAATCAAATTGTGACCTTCTTAAACCTTCTGCTAAAAAAAAGAGAAACGCCTTAGAAATGCACAATTAAATTTCCTGATTACTCTCAAATCCTGATTTTACAAAAGAAAATAAAAAACATTGGCTCATATAATTTAAATAATTCTTATTTTCTTTAATTAAAGGAGTTTTTTTTTCCAGATGCCAGGGTTAGCAAGAAGTTTTGTTAATATGCTGCTTTAGTTAAATGAATGAAATAATGATTAAATATTTTTCCACCTCTCTTTTCATTACTTCTGCATTCTTTTCTTTAAATAACATTTATGCTGCAATATGTTGCTGCTTGTTTATAGACAACTATTATGATACTAGCATGCATAAAGCTTACAAAAAAAAAAAAAAGAATTGCTTAGATAGTTTCTTTGATTTTAAAATAACACATTTAATACTAATAAAAGACAACTACAAAAAAATACATTATAACATAATCTGTCCTGCTTACATTATTTCGTTAAATATTTTAGACAAATTAATATCTAATACTATATTAAATAGTTCATAAATAAGTTAGCCGGTTCATTTAATTTACCTTATGTGATATTAAAAGAAAAAGGTTTTTATACTTAAGTAATTATTTATCAGATCAATATTAATATAAAATCTTACTGAGTATTTTATTTTATCGCCATGGCTTTGCATTTTGTTGATGTAAGTCTTCTATATTCCATTATTTATTTGTTTAAGTCGATTTTATATGTGAGATTTCAGTTCTTAATATTTCATAGGTCTGCAGCAAATTAGGAATAGACTGTTTCATTATCGGATCAGAGCTTTATTTCTGCATTATGTAGTTGGATCAGGCAATGATAGCTATATGGGTTTACTAGCACTTATTGGGCTTTAAGACCAGTCCTCAGCTTAGATATACTTCCAGCTCGCTGACCTCCAAGCTTTCTAAAGCTCTCCCGATTATTAACATCCTCCATGAATTGCTGGTCCTCTCGCTGATTGCTTCTTTACTAAAGAATATTGCTTATAATACCGATTTTTCTACTGATATCCTATGTGTATCTGCTGCAATAATCCCACACATTGCTGTTTTCACTCAAGATTTTTTTTGTCTGCGGGGGGGGGGGGATCTATTGGTCCATATAAACTTTAATTTTGTTTATCTTTTCTTCTTCTTACATTTCTTTGAAGATTATACATAAATTATAATCAAAGAAACATTTTTTTCTATAGCACACATTTTAGACTCTAAAAGAAAATACATTTACTGCCCAAATGCATACTTTTTACATTGATAGTTATTTATTATTTATATATTGTTCAAAAGATTAAAACTAATTTTAATTTTTTGTTTAGGATGACATTTTTTATTTTTATTTATAAATCTTTCACTCATGGTGAGACATTTTATTCAGTTATCTATAATTAAACTTGCTGTAATCTTGCTTTTGATTATATATTTTAATTCTCTGGAGGGAACAGGGATAGAAATAATAATAATAAAAAAACGTTGCTAATCATATTTCCCCCTCTTTTTATTTATTTATTTTTTTTTTGAAACAACCTTTTTTTTATTTTGCTATTTCACTCCCTACATGCCAGCACACTATGTACCTGTGAATGATACCAAAGAAATATATTAAAATTATTAATTCAAATTTGCATATGTTCATTCATCTGGGTGACAAAGTGGTTTCATTGTTCTTTATTATCTAAACCCGAGTACATTTTTGGTAAAGTTCTTCAGAATCATAGCTGTCTTAAATTTAATTAATGGCGATAACACTATTATTAGAAAATTTAATTTCTAAAACACATTTTCGAATTTATAAAGCACTTTTCAGATAGTTCTATCAAATATTAAATCACTGGCTGGTTGTGTGAAAGTTTAATTTCATACATTGAAAAGAAGATAGAAGTAACAGATTTTTTTAAAACTCATAATAAAATATTATAAATATAATTTTACATTTAATCTAAAACATAATATGTCATTATCAGTAATTGTATTAGAAAATCCCTAGCAACTTTTAAGAAAATGATAGTTTTATAAAGTAAAATGCAAATAAGCTCATGGATCAGATTTATTAAGATAAAACATTAATAATAAGGAAATATTATATGATAATAGCCATGCTTATTATCAATGGAATTTTGTTATAATAATGAATATAAGCCAACTCTTTATCAATTAATAGTTAGCAAGGCAATACAAATTAATGCCAGATGATTAAGAGTTTTTTCTCCTCCACTAAATTTATAGCTACATAGTTTTTTAAAATATCCATATGCATTATAGAAATAAAAACTGGCTAGTCTTTAGAACTCTCCAAGAATGATTTATGTATATATTATGCATAGAGATTACAGTGATAATATACAATATAACTTTCTCAATAAAATGATTTGCTTTTAATTTGATTTACAAAGTAAATATATAAATTGTTTTTATTATAAACAATAATCATAAGAATTTTTTTTTTTTGGATAATGCTTGCACCTCATTTGCAATCATTCAGTTCTAATTTTTAAAACCTAATTCCATATTATTGAGATATGTGAAACAGTTGCATTATAAGTTTAAAATTATTAGCCAAAATGATTACCTTTTTAAAATCAATTACAAATATTATATATAATATGTGTGCAAGTGCATGTATATATATATGTGTGTGTATTTGGTAATAATATAGACCTCTCCAAATTTTTGATAGTCACACCAGAATCCTGACATTATAAATATGATATATAGTTATGCATTTATATGTATTCATTCATATATATATATTATACGTGTATTATTATTATTATTATTATTATTATTATTATTATTATTATAGAGTAATCGGGTGACGCTAAAGATGGATGTTTCTCATACTGATCATTCTCATGTAATTGGCAAAGGGGGTAATAATATTAAAAAAGTCATGCAAGATACGGGTTGTCATATTCATTTCCCCGATTCCAATCGAAATAATCTGGGGGAAAAAAGTAATCAGGTATGATTCTTATAATATTACTGAATTGATTATTTTATATATATATAATGATTGTTTTTAATCACTTTTCTTTCACTATTTTGCATTTATATTAAGACCCTTTAATATCAATACAGTTTTCATTTGATAATCATGTTAAATTGAAAAAAATACTATATTTTTAAAATCCAAACACACATGCATAAAATAAATTATGGAAAAAAAGAATAAATGAGAAAATCAGCTCTCTTTCCACTTGATCTTACAGAAATACTCAAATATAGAATTATCTGATAACTATTACATATTAAGTGAATCCTTTGTTGAACAGACTTGTATAAAATCCAGTATTGTAAATTTAGAGTTAGTTAAATATTAAAACAATATATTATGATTGAATTGTAATACAGCCTTTTGTTAATGAACTGGAAAACATTCATAAATGCAATAGCCTCTAAAATAAATTCTGCAGATGCTTTGTTAATTAAAGAAGAAATTATTTATCTTAAATAAATATTAATTCTACTTTAATGTGATTCTTCCTTTGAGAAATAGTTTTTAATATACACAGTTATAAAAATACATAAATCACCTACAATGTTAAAACATTCCAACAATACTTCCCATGAGAAACAAAGTGTAAATTAACAGCATAGATAAAAGAATCTATTTATTATCTATGAGTTGTAAACTTATAAATATTGGAGTCTAGACCTATTTACAGAGGAAGAATGAAAATAAATCAGCACAGATCTTAATTGCTAATAAATTAATACAGTTATTATTTTTAACTTTAAAAAACATCATTATATAAATTATTAATCATTTTTAAACATTTGAAAAACTTCTTAACGTGACTATGTACAGTTTTTCTTTATTGTGTAGTCCTGTTAAAGAGTTTTTCAAAGTTTAAAAATGGTTATTGTATTAATCTTGCTTTGTTATGTAAAATGAAATTATATTAATTTATTAACATTGTGATAGTTTACTTTGAGATTCCAATATACATAACACCTTCATAGCTCCTAGATAAGAGGTCAATCCTTTTATCTATGCCATTAATTTAGACTTTGTTTTTCACAGAAAATACTGTTGAAATGTTTTAACATTGTAGGTGATTTGTTTTTTTTTTATATTTGGATTTCAACTAGCATTAGCAATATGTTTTCTTTGTTATGTCATCAAATTAAGGCATTTTTAAAGTTTGAAAATGATTATTGTATTAATCTTGTTTTCATATGTGAAATTAAATTATGTTAATTTATTAGCAATTATGATCTGTGTTGATTTACTTCCATGCTTATGTAAATAATCTAGATTCCAATATACATAACTTTGCTGCTTATAGATAATAGATCAAACCATTTAGCTATGTTATTAATTTAGATTTTGTTGCTGGAATGTTATAATGTTGTAGGTGATTTGCATTTTTATATTCAGATTTAAACTAGCATTAACAATTGTTTCTCTTCGTTGTGATATAAATATAAGGTACTTGTGAGTTTCCAAGTAAATCAAGATGGCAGCCCATATTTTTGATAAATCTACAGTTTCGAGACCCCCAAAAAATGTTTACAAAAAAAATGCCTGTTAGGAAACTTTTTTTTTTTTTTTAAGTGTCATAGCATCGGCCGGGACACGAACCCGCAACCTGGGCAACTGCCTGCAAGTGCAAGGCAGTCGCGCTGACCTCTCGACTACCAATGCAAGACGAGTTAGGAAACATATTTAATAATTACATTTTATTACTGTTATTTTAAAAAAAGAAATCATTGTGAAAAAATTAATTACAATATTTATAATTTATTTCTTTTTTTTTTTGATTAACTATTAACAGAAAAATGAAAAATATATATATATAAATACAATATTTACAACTTCATTTATGTCAGCGATGTGCAATCATATCATGACATTCTGTAATAGGAAGATCCCAAATTTTTTCCATTATTTCAATGCACCAAAAAAACTGCTGATAAAAAGACGCTGAATTGAATCAAAGTACGACAATTATAAGAGTGTTTCGTCACTTTCCACATCATAAGTTTTTTAAAAAAATTGCAATATAGCTTCTTAATAAAATTTATCAGAATTTATTCCTTTTTTTAAATTTAACAATCGATTTATTAATTTTTTTTTAATTTATCAACTAACACATCTTCTGTAGATTATAGACCCTCAAAATTGAACATTTATTAAAAATATGGGTGCCATCTTGGTTTATTTGAAAACTCACAAGTACCAAATATAACTATGAAGGTAAAACAGATTTAAATAGTCCAGTTGCAAATCAAAGGCATCTTTAGCATTCGTCTACTAAAAGAATAATGAAAGAAAACATTATTTTATCAAGTCATCTGCTACTTGATGAGAGTTTTATAGGTTTTTTTTTTTTTATCTTGTCTTAATCTATTAAATCAGCCAATAATTGGATTGCTAATTGTGTTATCTGAAGGTTGGCTACCTGAAAATAATCTTAAGCTTGCTTGGAAATCCTCAGCTACCAAAAAAAATGTTTATGTTTACCTAGATTTGAATTATTTACTTGTGAAGTAGCAGGTGAATGAATTAACCATTACACTCTGAAATTCTTCGTATATACATATAAATAAGAAATTATCTCTTTCACAATTATATATCTAGAAATAAATATAATTAATATTGGCATATTAAATTTTAAAATTTTGTATGGCCATTTCAATTTATTTATATATCATTATAAAGTATACATTTCTTATATATTGACTCCTGCACATATTAATTTTGTACTTAATATTTTCCATATCTTTTAAAAACTCAGGCTATACATTTAATATATTCATTTCCACATTTCAATAAGGAAAAATATGGTAAATTAAGTTGTCATTGAAATTTTTTTTATTACTATATCACTTATATTCAATCTGGAGATAATTTTTTATTCAATCTTTTTATAATTATAAAAAATTCTTATTTTATTCATTTTGTAATATTGTTCCAGAATACTTTTCAAAATCTTTATATTTGATTATAAATTTTTTTAAATTTTTAAGTATTAGTTAGGTATGTGAAGTCTTGATATCAAAAAAGTAGTTTTACCATTAATAAAGGTTGATCACTACTGTCATATTATTTAATATTTAAGTTTTGAACATATTAAGAAGAGTTAGTAAAATTTTTGAATAACACAATAATTTGATGAATTGAAGATATTGTTATTAAGAAATATTAGACTACATATATATATACTTTGATACAAACAGACAAGCATGTAAGACATTACTATACTAAAATATATATGTATTATAATTACACTAGTTTTAATGCATATTATGAAATATTAGCATTTATAAAATTTTTCAAATATATCTTTAAATTCTAATGTCCTTTAATAATAAATATTTTTACAAGAATTTTGTATGAGTGTGTATATCTATCTAAATTCACAAATTACCAAAATTATTTAAGATATACATTTGAATAGGCAAAATAAAAGTCATAGGTCACATGACCCTATTCTCTTAAGCTTGTAAGTTATAAACTATGAGGATTGCCAATTTCTCAATAAGCTTTGTGGCAAATGCTTGGCAAGAGAAAGCATTTAAAATAGATATTTTAAATGCTTTCTCTACCTAAGCATTTATCACAAAGCTTGTTGAGGAATTGGCAATCCTCATTTTTTATACATTTGAATATCTTTGAAATTTTTTAAGTATCCATGAACAGCTTGTAACGCCCAACAGACTTCAGAAATGATTATTTGATTTTTCTAATTATTATATTTGAATTATTTTTTAAATGCATATTTAAATATACTTATAAAAAGCAATCATCATCATCAAAAAATTAAATTTTTGGAGATATTATGTAAATTGGGAAAAGAATGACTATTTTAAATTCCATCAAATTAAGGATCTTAAACAAATTGTTAATGTAATGTGGATTCAAAAACATTATATCTTAACAATACTAACAAAGTAAATCAAATAGGTAGATCCAATGGTCAGAGCCACTAATCAAACAAGCCACGAAATTTTCACTTGTAGAGGAATGTTTAAGGAAGACTTCATCACATAGATCAAACTGATTACAAAATCTCATTAGTAGAGGTCAAAAAAAAAAAGTGTAAATATTTATATTTCAATCAGTGAGAATTTAATTTTTTTAATTAAAACTATCTTGTATAAAATAAATGACCGTTGAAGAATGATTCCCAAGAATTTTTAATATTCTTTATCTTTAGTAGTTGTAGATCATATATGTAAAATGAATAATTTAATATTTAAGCAAATAAAATAAAAAGGGGCTTCTATCATTGTTTTGGCAGTAATATATTTCAGTCATTATGAAATGAAAGAGAATTTTGAATATTTTTCATTGAAAGATAAATTTTATTATTTGAATTTTTGCATTATAATATTAGTTATTACATATAGGAACATATTGTACTGGTCAAGATTTGTAAAATCTGTCAACAAAACCAAAAGACCGAGCAGGGACTCTCAACCAGTAGATACCAAGTTAGCCAGTCCACTAGTTTAAATTCCTATCCAACCTCTCGATTAACAGTCTTGATACCATACAGCTTCTCTCTCTCTCTCTCTCTCTCTCTGCATAGCTCAGCATATCTTAGGGGTTCGAACATGGTTACTCTTTCTCAAGGTTCTTTGTGACTCACACCATGACCAAAGAGGCATTACACTCTGGTCATATATCAATTTATTTGTCTAGATTTATTACATACCACGGTTAACTGAGTTCAAATTCTACTCCTCATAGATACTGTTTGAGGAATTATTGGTTATCAATGCATTAATAAGAACTATGTGTTTCTAAGGTAAACAAAGATAAAGAATACGACTCGCAAATTTTACATTAATACTATACATTTACTTACATATGTGCATTTACGAGAGTAGCATACAAAATAGATGGATAGTCTGCTGGCCCTGACATAATGATACAAAGATAGTATTGACTGCCTTATTTTAATTAATTAAAACAAAAACTTTATCAGCCTGTTTGCTACAACGAATTAATGGACTAGGTACAAAAGATAAGATTTGTGGTTCTCCCTAAGGTATGTGAACAATGATGGCGCCGGGTTGGTATATGGTTTGGTGCTAAGGGGTGTCTCAGTCTGCTGAGATGCATCTATAGCACTGGGTGCACACCATTTGAGAGAACGAAAATAGTGCAAAAATCCAGGATTTGGGGTCGCAGAGAGTCTTTAGCTCTTGCAGAACTCGGACTGGGCTAATCTATAGATTAACACCTGGGCACATTGCATCCGGTCTGCCCTTACGCAGTTTGACCAAGACGAATGACCACATAAAATATAAAAATCCGCGAGTAATAACAAGAACTATTGATATACATATAGATAGGCAGGAACGCAAACATTAAAACTATTAAAAAGATATATTAATTTTTCCACTTATACATTAACATTGAATAATCTATTTATTTATACATATTAGCATTCCCAGTTAGCTATAACGAAGTCTAAGAGAAATTCGCACCCATTCGCAAGAGTTGTATATCTTAAAATATTAAAATTTATATGTAACATTAGAGGTTGGGGGGGGGGGGTTACTGATACTAAAACAGAATGATAATTAACTTCGGCTTCGTCTCGAACCTTAGAAAGTGCTGCTCTATATCTGTACATACGATTTTATTTTTATTCATTTTACATTTTATAACATTTTAGTTTACATATATATTGGCACCTTCATACAAACCTAATCATTATTCAAGTGCATCATATATTATTTGTATGTAGTATAATAATTTCCGAAGTGTCAATCATTTATTTATTCGAGATTTTCCTATCAACTACAACCGCATCTTGGTTAATTTAGACATAGATATAATTTATAAGGCAACATTGATAAGTTATAATGGTTTTTAGCATGAGTATAATTCTAAGAATTAACTTATAACTTTCCTTGATTCGATGCGGGGTGGACAAAATGTTTTTTTTTTTTTCTTTTAAAAATCTCTTTTTTTAAAGAACTAATTAAAAAAGCATTATATTTTCTTTGACATTTAAACTTTAGATTGGCTGTTTTTTGACCTGGCCATTTCTTGAGACTTGTTCTAACAGGTTAAATTTTAATTCCCGCTGCTATCGTTTAAGGTAATACATTTACTTCTAAAATAAAATTAGCTAAGTTCTAATTGATTCGATAATTTAAACCAGCAGACTGCATTGATCTATAAATAAATACATTATATTAGATTAAGACCATTTTACTAAATTATATATATATTGAAATTAAGTTACAGTTAGTGCTAATATATGATTTAAACATTTACTGGTAATTCATGGGAATCTCGGGTCTGCTCTTCACATAGATCGATTAATGGTTTGGTACACTTTAGATTGGCATCATGGACAATGTAGGTGGATCTTCTTTTACTGCAGATGGAACCATTCTGGACACCGAATTCCCCGCGATGACCCAGACAAACCGACGCTCGACTACTCAAGCATTGTAGTAGGTACTTTAAGTATTTTCTTAGGTAGTAACACTGAATTTAGCAGATGATGACAAATATACATAGACGGATTTACTATCTCGGAACAAAATAATATTTGACTAGTATAAAAATATTTATCTTAAGAGTTCCGCTTGCTTCGTGATCAAACATTAAGTGCTCTTTTTTTTTTAATAATGCCCAACTCCACCCTTAAATATCCTTCCTTTTGCTCGAGGCCAACTTTATGCTGTAATGGCTTTTAGATTTAATTCTTGATCTTAATTTCATTCCTTTAGTACCTGCATCACTACATATTTCTCTGCCGCCAATTTATTTTCCTGTGTATTGTGACTTCTTTTTCAAAACAATACCTTGCACAGTATACATGATGTGGTGATGCCAAACTAACTATTTTTATATATAGATAAGGAGAATACAGCACTTATTTTTCCTTTACTAATGGGTTCCAACCTCTCTCCCATTGTGTTATCAATTTTAACATTTCTTAACTCTTATTTCGTTCGCTTTACTAAATTTTTAGGGAAAATTTATCTCAATTAAAAACCCTTTTAAACAAGATATTTTTTGTAACTAAATATGTGTCGTGATTAAAGGAATAAATTATTAACCTTTTTTCTACTGAGATTGGACACATATGTGTGCCTATTTATAATGTGTGCGAATATTAATAAATTACTTATACACTGGGAGATAGGTAGAACTTGCCTAAACATGAAGCAACGCTTCAATATATATATTCAGTTTACACAGTGTCAATAAGATGTAATATTTTGCAGAGATGAACTTCCAAGTACCGGCTATATTAAACACAATACCTCATAATATGAAAGTCTAATTTTAAAGCAGACAGAATATGAATCTATGTCTTACAGGATACTATGATATTATTATAGATGGTAGGTATAGACAATGACAACTAAATCATTTATTTAAAAAATTATTAAAGTATTTAATTGCTCTGCCTTATGAATTTAACTTCATGTCCGTTTTAACTCTCCTAGTTATCCTTATCCAAATTTACCTTTCGTATAATAACATGAATCGCTGATAAGGAACTGGATTTATTTTTTTTATGGTTTGTGGTTAAACTTTAAAATTTACATTGCCCTGCTCTATATATGTAAATCATTACTTGTTATACAACGTGCAAGAGTAAACACAAACACACCATATAAACATAATAATGAATTATTGACAAACTTAGATCAAAGACACAAAATTACTGTACATATGAATAATAATTTATATACCATATAATAAAGAGCATAAATGATTTAATATTATATTATGTATAATTTATATACTACTCACACACCAATATAAACACAAATTAATAAATTATACAAATTTATCAAGTAATTAAAATAAATTAAAAATATTAAAAAAATATACTTACGATAAATATTTTGCGATTACATTCACATCCCATTATAGGTCTTGAATGTGAATGACCAGTGTATTTTTAATCAATTTTCACTATATAATGAGGCCAATTAAATTTTTTTGCCTTTATCGCTTTGTGTAAACTAGAAAATTGACCAAAATAGAAAAAAATTAAATCCACCTGTTTATAAAAAAGTTAATAAAAAAATCGAATTTCTTCAGATTTCAATAAAAAAAAATGCCATTTAAAAAAGATTTTTAAGATGCATTGAATGCCCATATTTCTGTTGACATCATGCTTATAGTTTTTACGTAATTTAAAAAAAAAAAAAAAATTTCAACCAATCCACTATGACGCGTGACTGACAAGCGTTATGGGTCAAATCGATAGCATGGACTGTTTAAAATTATAACTGTTTATAGTAATAACAAGTACTATTTTGATTAAATAACTATGTATTTAACGTAGCATATATATTAGTAAATTATATTTACTAATAGATATGTTACAGTATAGAAATAACATTATATAATCAAGTAGATAGAACAAAACATTGATTTATTTATATTTCTCAAATTAATGATTGAATTCATTTGGAGGAATTTGAACCATCGTAAAATATAACTACATATAATATTTTATTAATTAATATTGGAATTGTTTTATTATTTTTACATGTTGCTCAAACATCTATAATAATGATTTTTTAAATAATTTGTGTTATTTTACCGTCAAAATATTAAATTTGTTTATAATATATATTTTATTGATTTTGATCTTATTTGTATGGAATTTTTTTTTTTCTGTTATTAATAAAGAAAGTATTTCACTTAATTACAATATATTTCTTATATGGAAATCTGGTAAAGTAATGCATACATCAGAATTTTCAAATAAAGTTGAATTAAAATGTTTAATTTAATGAGTAATTAGCTTTTCCTGTGATCTTTTAAGAATTCTATGTAATGGTTTTATAAGTGTGAATTTGAATTTGAATTCTGAAAAGTTGGAATCAGAATTTGAGTTTATATATAAATCACATTAGATAGTTATCCACATATATATAACTTTTATCAAAACCATGGTGTGATATATACATGTCCTATATATAGTATAGGATAAAGAAGCAATAATATCAATCATTAACTAGTAATGCAGATATAAATAAACAAATCTCTTGTGATTCACTTTACTATGTATAATAGTAAGGAGCTATTATACTGATCAGAATGGAAATTTGTTTTTGGTGATAAAAATGGATCATTTTTGAATCTTATTAACCTACATAATGTCAACATGATAAATGAAGCATTGTATATAAAAGTGTTGTTAAAACATTAATTAAATTAAATTCTTATAATATCTATTAAATTACGTTTTATCGAAGAAATATGACTTTAAAAAAAACTACTATGGAAAAAATCTTTATATTTTTTGTCAAATTTTTATATGTGATGTGAATGTAATTACCCATAAAAATGTTCACATTCTTTATATATCTATTACTAATTCTATGTTTTTCATATACATTACCATGCTATTATTCATGGTCAATAGTTGATCTACTTTTTTAACCTATTCCGTGTGGCTGTCTAGGTGTAAAAGACTATTCACTGTACCACAGCCACATATAGATATTTTCTTTCTACAAACGCTAAAGAAACTTAAGGATAAAGACAGAACTTTGTCATCTAAATTTTTGTTCGAACTGACCTGGTTACCTTTTAGTTTCCCTAAATAGTCACAGCCTTACTAATAATTATATAAACACTATTCAACGTTTCGATGTATTTTGGTTTTTTCACGCTGTTTCATGTTTTGTTCATTTTCTTTTCGTGTATTAATCAATGTGCAGTGTGTGTATAATTCTCGCGATACTAGATTATATTGGACATCTTAGTGAACTCATTTAGAGCAGACACGAGGAAAATGTATGAGATGACCATTGTTTGTACCACAAATGTAATCTTGACTTATTAAATCAGCTCTAGCTCTGTGATAGACGTTGGGTGTATACTCTGTTAAAAGTACTCTTGTATTATATCATAATACATCAAATGCAAGTGGGTTATACATACTGGTGTAGTAATACTTGTGTATTAATATAACTGATTTCAGTCCACCTTTTTATAATGCATTGATTACCTATTTAGCAATACTTGTCATTTATTGACATTAAATGCACACCTTCTGTCAAATGTAATCTTATTATGTTTCCTAAGTTTCCTACTCAATTTTGGGTTTTATACCCTTTTATTGTAATTCAATAATTTGATGCCTTTTTCCTTTTGTCACATATAACCTTGTATTATTTTATCAATGTATCAAATGTAAACATGCATATACTCTGTTAATAAAGTTTTGGAATAACAAGTCATGTTATTTGATTTATCAAATCAATTAATGCATTAAATATTCTTACAGAAAGTCCCGAGACTTTATTACTAATTTATATATATATATCACTGGTAGCCATTCTTTTCTAATTTCTGATTGTTCAAATGCTAAGTAAATAAAATAAAATCACATGAAACTTTTCTAATTATATACAACACTATCATTATCAATATTTAAAATCTAATTGATTAAATTCTGAATTGCACTTACAAATATTATTCAGCACAGATAAAAATATATTATTACAAAATAATAACTTGTAGGAAGATTACTAACATAAAATTTTATGCTATTTTAAAATATAATATGTTCATCTTTAATCAAGATTCTATATTGCCTTAAGTGCATCTTTTTATACACAAAGAATTTTAGTTACTATATATTTGGTAGCTATATATAATTCATATAAATAAGTGATTCTTTTTAAAATAAACATTGTTAATTTTTTTTTTTTTTAAGGTCTCCATAGCTGGTCAGCCTGATGGAGTCGAGAAGGCCCGCCAACAAATAAGGGTAAGTTAAACTACTGAACAGATTTTATATAGTAAGATTATATATCCCCATCATTATTCATTGGAATCTAGAATCCAAAATCACTTAATAATTCTATATGGATCACATTAGATATGATGTAATAGTTGATCATTTCTGTTGAAAAAATTTTCTTATTTTTAAAGGTTAGAACATTTGCATGTAAGTCCTCATTTATTAATAATAAAAGATAGTAATTATTTATACCAAAACAAGTTTTGTATAAAACTTTGAATGCTGCATAGTGATAAGTTTTACTCTTAGCAAAAAATGCATCTTTGTGAAGTTAAAAAAAAAAATCCTGCCATTGTGTTGTGCAAATATCCAATATATTTATCATCACAGCATAATATTTTCAAAAATAATAAGCTCAAACTAATGACATCATCACAATAATAATATTTATTTGATATGATGTAAAACTGCTTTCTCTTAGAAAAGTTTTGTGCTTAGGTATATGCCCAGAAATCTTGTAGCCATCTGTAACTATAATAAATTTATCTATTTTTTATTCTTTATTAACAAATCATTATTCCATTTGTAATTCTTTTTTTTTTTTTACATATTCCATTTTAATAAAAGTTGTTTCATCTATCATGATTTTATATCTCTAAAATATTCTCTACACATATCCATTTTTTTAAATAAGTATATAGAAATGAGTGCTCTATCTACTAACTTTGCATGTTATAAAACGTTTTTGTCCAACATTAGTTTCCCCATACTGTTTTCATTCATATTTTCTGACCTTCCAAACATTTTAATTTATTTCATTAAAAAAAATCCATCTCATTTCCCATTGAATAGTCTCATTTGCTTTCCATAGATCACCATATAATGTACATCTATTTACTTTTTTTATATATTTTATATTCTATTCAAAAATTTTGGAATCCCTTTGTCAATATAAAATACTTCATTTCCTAATGTTAAAGCAATTAATACCATATTTTTCCAAATTATCTCCATACTTTACATTTATTAATATGAGAAACATAACAGATTTTTAATCAATCTTATTCTATTTTTTGCCTTTTATTTCAATTTTATAACTATCTATATAATTACTTTTCCATTTAACAAAATATCTACATATTTATATTTCTTTATTACTTCAAAACAATTATCTTATTTTTCATCCTTCAGTGTCATTCCCATTAAATATTTTAGATTTTTTTTAATATAAATTTAATTTTCCCCAACTCTTACCATTTTTTCATATTTTTTTAATAGCAGGTCAATATCTTTACACTACAATATTTGCAAAAAAATGCCATATCTGCAAAAAAGAAAAACACCATATTATATATTCTCTTAGTTTCTGCCTCAAGAATCTCTATCCCTATTTCCAATCTAATTTTAATCTCCAATTATCTTACAAAAAAAAATAAGTAATAAGATGTGCTGTGGCTTCTTCTTTTTCAGAGTCTGGAATCTCTCAACCACTATGCCCAGAGAAACCTGTTAGTCACCTTACCTTACCTTTCCATTCTCTGCCTTAAGTTTTTCCTATATTCTTCTCTATACCTCGCTCTATCCCATTTCCACAACATAATTTTTGTCAACTCCACGGCCTTTATATCTAAATCTCCCTTTTCCCAAACCCAGCATAAAAACCAAGAATTCACTTTCTGTATAATCACTTTGTTTATGTTTATTCTTCCACAACTTCATTATTTATACCCTTTCTTCTTGCAGGCATATACATTTAATTAATAGATGCCTAATATTTTTTATGCCTTCCTTACACAACTTGTAGGCTAAATCCCCTCATTTTTCTATTTAGGTGTATATTCTTTTGTTGCTAAAGATTCTGTTCAAGCCTTAAACAGCAAACTACTTTCCTTGCTATTACCATAAATTAACTCTCACCCAATATTCTGTTTACTTCTGTATATATTTAAACTCTTTTTACTCACTATACTAGTTCTCCTTCTTTCCAACTCCCTATTTTTTATTAATGCATCTATTCTTCTTTCCCATTTCTTGCGACTATAACACTCAACAATTCTCCTAACACAATCATCCCACTTTTTGCATAAGTATACTGACATAAATTCGTTATCCAAATCTTTTGCATACTGTATTACTTTTCTCAGCCATCTTGTTGAACTGTCCTCTACTCATAATCCAATTAAATACTACTTTGACTATTTTCTTATTATCCATAAATTGCAATCTACCTTTCTCTTTGAATTGCCTCCTTTATAAATCAAAGTATTGAAGTGTCCTCTATTGACTTCATTATGAAATAATATATATGTAATAGTTAAGTTATGTATTGTATAAACTGTGATAATACAATAATAATAACATACATAAGTATAAGAATATGAATTAGCACAAGTGGATAAAGCATTTTTTAATAATATAATAAAAACTTATTTAAAAATAATAATAAAATGGAATAGTCTGCCTGCTTTTTTAGTGATATGATTTTATAATTACTTTGTAATTGTTCTCTGAAAGAAGTATGGTTTGTAAATGTCATTATCCATAATAATAATTGACTCCATATTGATGGTGATGGTTATAGTAAAACATTGGATATTTTTCAAAATCATTGGCATAAGTTTATTATAATTGCAGAAGCTTATATATCAGAATGTGTGTATAAAGAAATAAAGTTGTATTTAAATACATAATAGTAATAATAAAACATTATAAACTATCATATATGTATACACACACACACGGTGATCCTCCTATATTTGTAGCCATTTGATTCTTTCAAGCTTTCATCCAAATATCTGAAACTACAGATAATCCCAGACTCTTATAATATACATTTTTAATATATGTGTACCAATGACACAATGTAAAAATTATATACATAAAATAGTAAAAATGATTAACATAAAAATAGAATCATATAATAATTAAAAAGTCAGAGCAGTAATAAGCTCAAAATAATTGTGTGATTGACTGAGTACACAAAGCAAAGAAATAACTGATTAAGAGATGGTTGATGTAATGCTGTTCATATATGCAGGCATGCAAAAAGGTTTATAAAATTTTAATTTTATTTAATATTTTTTTAAAAATCACAGATAGTGAGTTGACTTATATAAAGAAACTATTATGTATAAATAGCAGAATACTTAATCTAATTGAGCATCTCGTTGTTTAAAATATCAAAGAGGCATTTGTTGTTTGTTTTATTTAAAAAAAAATATATATATATAGCTAAACGGTTAAGAATGCCAAAAAAACCAAAAGAAAAAGTTCAGCTAGCAAAAAATCACCTGCATAACAATTGTATTAAATATCCAAATTATTTAAATCATTTTACATTTAGGATATTTTTTATGAAAATATTATTAGTTAAAAAAAAAAAAAAGAGTTTAATTGTACATAAAAGTGTGTTTTCTAATTGACATTAATGATTGTAATTTAAAATTGAAACTATCTGATATTTATTGTGTCAGTGTCTATAAAAATTGGAAAGTGAATTAAAAATATTTAATGAGATGCTGTTTAACAATTTTTCTGTTTTTTGATAATGGCAAAATCCTGAAAGTCAGCAAATAACCAATTTTATAAGTATTGTGAGTTTGGATGATATGTTATAATATATATATAAATCACCAAAAAGTACTTTTTTATATTTATTATACATGGATGGGCCTCACTTGCATAGTAGTTCTAGTATTTGCCTGCTATGCTTCATAATCTGAAGTTCATATCTACATGAAACTTGATTTTTTTTTTTTTTAGGTTCCAAGCAAATTTAGAATTTCTTTTTTAGGTAGAATACTCAGATAACTATTTCATTAAATTATTGATTAATAGTGGGTATCTAACTATTTTTACTAGAGACTAAATAAAGAAGGAATACTATAAACTCTCACTATCTGATATTTGGTTGGTTTTGAGAAAATAATAATGGAAACACTTTTCATATTAGCACTTTTTTTTTTTTTTTTTGCAATCATGTAAAGTAAAAATGGCAATAGTTACCAATATAATGCTTTTCCTTTACAGAAAGAATCCCGAGGAATATTTGAAAAGAAGCTAACTTTGATTTCATAAACCTGATGAAAAGAAATATCAAATTTGTCTGATTAAAAAAGTATTAAAAGAAGTATTGCTACTTTTAATAACTTGGATAACAATATCCAAACATACCCATAAAACTATTTAATATATCAAGATTAATAATTTTAAGAGTGATTACTGCATTAAGTATAGATGGGAGGATGACATTTTCTAAAATTAATTGCAGAAATTGCGGATTGTTAAAAGGGACTGACAGACATTTTGAATGATTGTAATAAAAAAATAAAAAATATTCAAATCAATATAGGGATTGTTATACATCTGAATATTCCAGGGTCTATCAAAACAATTTATTACAAACTTTGCAAGCAGAATTTTTATAACAGCTAACATTTCACAAGTACTTGTTTCATTTTAGTGTTAATACTACAATGCAAAACTTGTGTCTCAGACATAAGAACTGATAAATAGGTAACTGAAATGATTTCCCAAACACTGGGAGTATTTGTGTAGGCTTTTGCCATGCTTATGAAAGATTGTCATGATTTTGGCAGATGAATCTTGATATTCTTTCTGGCTTAATTATTTTTCTGCATGTCTATGCCAATCTGTGGATTATTTCTGATCATTTTGGAAAATTAGTTTTATCTCTCAATGCAAACATAGTTTTTGTTCAATATCATTTTTTAATATGATAATGCTCCAAATCATAAAGATTATATATTCAAATATTTATTTGAAAAATATAAGTGCTGTTCACATTTTCCCTGCCTTGTTAATCACCTAATTAAAATATTGAATCTCTATGAGCTACTTGTGAGCAACAAATCAGAAATTAATACTTTCTACTAACATTTTTTACAGAATTTGGGGTTTTCTCCATGAGAATAGTTTAATAATTTCTGCACTGTTTAAATATTTGCATAATTTTATTCCATATAAAATACAAACAGTTTTTAATGTAAATAATAATTCTATATCACATTAATAAAGACATCATCACGTTATCATTATTTTGTCCATCTACGTTGTTGGAGGAGTTTCGTCAGAAATGAGCTATTTAAAAGTTATTCTACCTTTATATTTGTGACTGTTTGATTTATTGAAAATGAAAATGTTTGAATTGAGAATTATTTGAAATTATTTCATCATTATTTTCTTTATTCACATTGAGCATCTTGATATTATATATAGTTTTTAAGAATGATCAGTTTCCCTTTTATTTACATTGCTTTTTAATGTTTATTTCTTTCAAATAAGTTGCAATATTATTTTCATATTTTTAATAAGAGATTTTTGTAATAAAAATAATACATCCTTTAAGTACAATATATATTTATATCTCATGAAATTATCTAACTTGTAAATAAATTACTCATGTGATCGTGTGTGTGTGTGTATATATATAAATTAAAAGCATAAAGCTAGACTAAACTAGTCAATATATAATAAAAATTACCCCAAATTCACAACTCAACCAGACTAGCCAAGAAAATAAACTTTAATCACTAAAAATTTATAATTCTGAAGCAATTAATTTATTTAAAGTTCTTTTAATATTAAGGGTGGATTGGAAGTAAATGGAATTGTGGGTAATGTTTAATTTAAATATGGTATTTTGTAGTTCTGTACACTCCAGAAATCTGCTTATAGTAGTGAAACCATTGGTAATGATTTAGAGTTTATTTTCTTGGCTGGTCAGGTTGAGTTGTGAATTTCAGGTAATTTTGATTATATATATATATTATGTGCATGCATACATTAGCAAACCAATTCTAATTTTTTGTCTATATCTTATATTCTAGTGTTGCAACTCACAGTTTCTATTTCAATTTTATATATTATAACCAGTTTTTTCTATGATTATATTATACATTTCTATACAGTTATATATATGTCTATTATATATATATAATAAATTTATATAAAAATTATTTATTAATTTACAAAATTAAAATAGTTACACACACAATGTATGTGTACATATATACAAGTGTTAAAATAATGTTATAATTATTAGTAATAATCAGTCAAAATGTTGAAAGTGAAAAATCGTTTTAATATCATTGAAAATAAAGCACTGTATAATAATTTTTAACAATGTTGAATATTTTTGCTTGCTACTATCTGAAATTTATTTTTATTTTTCTTTACACAGAATGAAAAAAAAATAGAAAAACTTTTGAGTTTATAAGTTATAATGAATATTTTCTTTTTGTGTGTGTACATGTAGGAATTACTGCCATTAGTATTCACTTTTGATCTTCAAAGTCCTACCATCAGGCCTTTGGATCTCAATACACCAGTAATGCAGCATCTCCAGCAGATGTATAACATCACTGTCTCATTCAAGCAGAAATCAATATCTTCTGTTGGTACAGTAGTTGTACGGGGATCACAGCACTGTAGCACTTTAGTTCTCAAAGGAGTTAATTGTTTAATGGACCATCTTCTTGCAGGAATGGTTAGTATTATAATTTAATATTTTCAATTTAAATATAAAGCAAAGCTTTTTAAAAAGTATGTTTTTTAATTGTTTTTTTTTTTTTTAAAGAGAGTTCCTGTTGTCATGACTCTTGAAATTGCTCCTCAACACCATGTCTTTATGGTAGGTCGGCAAGGAGGAAACATAAAACAAATAATGTCTCAGACAGGTGCAGTTATCCAATTTCCTGATGGTAATAGTCCCAATGAACGTAGATCTACTGTAACAATACAAGGAACTGTAGAAAGTGTATATTTTGCCAGACAACAAATCCTAGTAAGCACCCTGATTATTAATATTAAATTAATATCAATCAAACATACAGATGTTAGAACACAAACCAAAAGGAATATAATTACTAGACAATTTAAATGATATGAGCAGCAAAATAGAGAATTGACAAGAAAGTGAAAAGTGAAAAATTTGGAAATGCAGGAGCAAACTTCAAAACATTATGAAGTATTTTTTATGATTTTAATGAATATAAAAAAATCATGCTATTGCAGCAAAGATGCATTGTCATTAGTAATGTAATTTGATATTATTTCTTTAAATTTTTTATTATGGACCGAATGAGGTACTGAACAAAAAAAATGAAAGAAAGGGTGGGTGTTTTTATAGTAAAATATAATTATTGTAGTGTTTAACAAATTTAATATATACATATTTTCAAATAATGAGAAAAAAACTTGAAAGTAATCTACAACACTATATAAAAGTAAATTAACTAAGAAAATATTAAACTAATAATAAACCAAATCTAAAGAAAAACAAAGAGGAATATTTAAACAACTGAGAAAAACATAATTATAAAACCAAATCTTTTTCAGCAATTAGCTTATCAAGTCTTGGAGATTTATTTGTGACTGCTAAGCACAAAATTTGATTTATTAATAAACAATTTCTTTCTTTTGGTTTTACGAGTTTCATTGTTGAAAATGTTAATTCACAGAAATATGTGGTCGAAAACTGCATTTTGGTCTCTTTAACAAGTTTTAATTTTATAAACTGTGAGTACAGCACTTTTTAATGTAGAAAGCGTTGACGTAATTATAGAAAACAACCTGCAAGAATTATATATCAATATGTAGTATAATAATGTTAAAAATGTTTTTTATATTTTTAAATGTTTTGCATATTTATTTATTTATTTTTTATGAGCATGTTTTGTGAAATGCTTACTTCCATGATTCTTCAGATTAATGAACCTGCAATAATTTATTAATCTATAATTGTTCTTTATGGTAAATAATGATGTGATTATTCATGTATATATATATTAGGATTACATACATTAATTATTTTGAATAGGGCCACCTATATAATGATTTGATCTTTTTTTTTTTTTTTTTTCAGTATAAATAAGGAATAACCTATGCATTATTATATTTTACAGCATATGTGCATAGGAAAATCAAGATCACCCTATAGCTGTATTAATTAATTAGTTATATTAACATACAAGAAATTTGTAAAATGCTTTTTAGAAAATTAATAATTGCACATTGTGAAATGATTGTTTTTAAGGAATTTAGCTTTCTCCTATCAAAGGGAAAAAAAGATATACCAGCACTTCATTTCTTAGCATAATTAAAGAATTTATCATGATCATTAAAATAAAAATTTTGAGATCTAATTTAGAAGTTGAGCTTTTAGATATGCACTTAAAGAATAATTTTTTACTTAGTTGTATTTTAAATGTATTGTATCACTTAAATATTAATAAATAAAACTATCATAGTCTCTTACTTTATTACTACTAATAATAAATATTGTTTCTATCACTTTAATTACTAATATGCCAGTCATGACAGGCAGATTGTATGAGATAGGTCATATTTAGACTACATTTTTCACTTCAGTGAAAGGTAAGAGGATGCCTATCTGAAACTGCTGACCTAGATTGTCAGTTACTAAACCTATCCCATTATTGCTTATGTAATTCTCTAGGGCTTCAATTTAAAAAAAAATTATGTATAAAAGAGATTCCAGAGTCAAACATGCTGTGCAGTTAATTGTGGTTGCACATATCCTTAATTCTATTGTCAAAGTTATTATAGAGAGATGACCAGTAGCACAAGTGGCTTATGATGATTCAGCCCTACACTAATTTAAGAAACTGAAGAAGGAAGAGAGGTAAACAGAAAAGACTTTTCTATCAAAAGCAATATCTAGTCTTTGATGAACCAACATCATATGCTGTAATGGCAGCAGGAGGTACTCATAGTTAGGCACTGTTTATTTGTTATTCACTGTTAATCCTCATACCTAAGGTTCATTCCATTATTTACCATCCGTAGAGTATGTTTGTAATCTGAATACAGAGTCTGACAATAATGATAATTTAGAGTTTTTGTCAATTATTTAAAAAAAAAGAAAAGAAAAAATCTTTTGAGTTAGAATAAATTTAAATAACTATTTGAGTTAAAATAAACCTCCTAAGTTTAATTTTATAAATGAGATAACTAAAGAATATCAGTATATATATATATATATGTTAATGCATATGCATCATAATATATTTGTATAAATATAAGCAAATTAATTATAAGCATAAAGTTTAATGGACTAAATGATATATACTAAAGTTAAATATTCTAGTAACAGTTGCTATTTGTAAACCTCCCAAAATAAGTATCTAGTTACCATACTAATGCAAAACAAAAAACATACAAAATCAGTTCAAAAGTCTAGTTTTGAGGAGATATTTATCTGTTACTTTGCATTAATTTGGCAACTAGATATTTATTTTGGAAGTTTTACAAACTAATTGACTGGAGCAAGGTTCGGTAAATTGCAGCTTGCTCTTTCCAATCTCACTGCTTTTTAGCATGATAAACAATAAACATTTTTTTCCTTTTGTAATTTGTAAATAAATAATAATAATAGACTTTCTATAATAATAATAAAAAAAGTATTTTTATGTGAAATACTTTGATGACTCTAGGAGAGGAAGAGTGTGTTTTACAATGTTGTTTTTTGAGTTCAGCCTTATCATAGAATAGTAATTATTATATATGATGAAATGTTTAAATATCAGAAATAGGTGAATAAATCAAACTGTAAATATTACATAATCACCATTCTTTATGCTGACACAAGCTGTTTACACAGAGGCTAAACTCTCCATACAGTAGCGCCACTCAGTGCAAGCCAGAGTAATCAATGGATGTAAAAAGGTTTGTGCATAAAATCCCTATCAAGTGCCTACTCATCCAATATCCCAGATTAGATTTTAGTTTGTGGCTTTCATCAGTGAAGAGCCTCAGATCTGATAGCACTGCATCCTTCAACAGCCTCTTTTTACCTTATTAGTTAACTATAAATTTAGTTTTGACTCTGAAATGAAAATACAATGTCCCCAAACTAATTTCTAGCTTATGGCTTTTATCAGTGAGGAACCTTGGATCTGAGAGCACTGCACCTAGATCTTAGGATCAAATGCAATCCTCCAGCACTCCTCACTGATGAAAGCCACAAAATAGAGATGAGGAGGAGGCAGTAGATAAGGATTTTGTGCACAAACCTTCTTGCATCCATTGATTATTCTGGTTTGCACTGAATGGAGCTACTATATGTCAGTTTAGCCTCTGTGTAAACAGCTTGTGTAAGCATAAAGAATGGTGATCATGTGATGTTTAGTGGTTTAATACCAATCCTGCCCAATAGGATTTTGGTGATTGTGGTTATTAAAGAATCAAAGACACCAAAAAGTATGGATGCTGAACTGAATTCAGATCTATACGACTATACAAGCGGATGAGCTTGAATTGAAAACGTGTTTTAAGGTAGCTAGCTGCTGGAGAGTTGCATTAGATCATAAGATCTAGATGTAGTACTCTCAGATTCAAGGCTCCTCACTAATGAAAGCCACAAGCTAGAAACTAATCTGGAGATATAGGATGAGTAGGCACTAGACAAGGATTTATGCATAAACCTTCTTGCATCCATTGATTACTCTGGCTTGTACCAAGTGGCGCTACTGTATGGGGAGTTTAGTCTATATGTAAATCATACTGTCAAAATCTTTTTTTTTTGTTTTGTTTTCAAGAGAATTTTTATTTTCATTAGGTTGTATACAGATTCTTATGTTTTATTACCAAAATAAATATTCAAACATGTCTATGGCCTTTAAGAAATTCATGTTTTTTTATTAACCTATTTTTATTTCTTTCCTTGCAGTTCTTTTATGAGGTGGGAATGAGGGCTAAACAAATTGCGAGAAAGTTATTGAAAGTACAAGATTTACGCATTCGTTTCATTTATACATATATGTTGTAAAGATGAATAATATAGTTTGCTTAAAAAATTGTTTAACCATTGTCTTTTATTTAAGTTATAATATTTAGATTTGCATTTTCAAGAGTTTTAAATTTTTTCACTCTTGAAATTTAACTTAATTGTGCATTTCTAATTTAAATATTTGTTACAGTGTCAAACATAGTTGTGAATTATTATTTATTTTTTTTTGCTTTGATATGGTAACTTAATTTGGCGGAGGGGATGGAGACGAATATTTGCCTAGAGTATTAATAATAGTACATATCATTTAAATATAAATGAATCTAAAAGTACCATATATTCTTGAGCTTGACAATATTCCTTTTAGATAAATATATTAATAATTATTTATTAAGCTAGATATTATATCATTTTTAGCCCAGATATAAACTGTAAACTTAATTGATTAAAGGATTAATGTATTCATTTTTATTAAATATAACTGCATGGTATCATTAATTCAATTCCATACGATTTTGATTTTTTTTTTTCATGAGGAAGATTTTAAGTATGTTTAACATTTCTACTTTTCAGATTTCAAACATAAATAAAGGCAACTGGAAAAGGTAAACATCCTTTGAATTATTTACCTTTTACCAAACAAGTAATGGATAAAAAGTTTTAAGTAAATCTAAGATATTACACATAGAAAAAAAAAGAATGGAGTTGGATTAATAAGGCCATGTGATTAATTTATACACAATAAGAATAGACATTAATTTTTAATTAACTTTAAAGTTTATATTTAAGCTAAAAATGATTTGATAATCTCTAGACTGATAAATAATTGGTAATAATCATTAATGTCTGAGATAAAGTTATTTGACACTTGCAGATTAAATTGTAAAAATATAATATTGGTAATAAAGATGATGAAAGCATTTAAAAGTTTGTAACCTGGATAATTGAAGAGTGCTTGTTCAATCAGAAATGCATTTTGAGGATCATTTACTTTTTTTTATTTAGATATTTTCATTTGAAGTGTGTATAGCGGGTAGAAGTTTTAATCATATAAAGAAATATGCATTATATCCATTTATATGAAATCCACATGCATTTATATAATAATACTATTAATTGCAGTAAAATGAAAATTACTACTCATAATTGGAAATAAATGCATACAGTTACATTGAAATTATTATGTATTATTTTTCATGAAAATTAAGAAGAAAAGTAAGAATAATGTAATGATTACTGCTTTTTAAATACATGCCTGTAACGTTAATCTAGGTTTTATATTTAAAAAATATTTTCTATTTATTTTCACAATATTGTGTGTGTGTATCTCAATAATTACATAAAAGTTGCGCTTTAGTATAGTGATTAGATATTTGTACATTGTAAATTTTTTAGATTTAACTTTGATTTTAATTTAAAATAACAAAACATAAATGAAAAGATTTTTAAGTGGCCATAGTTCAACATTTTATATACCTTGAAAAAAATTTAAAATACTATTTAATGTAGAAATCTTCCGATGAAATTTATTTTGTGCAACTTATGCCTTAATTTAAATGCTAGAACATTTTCCTAATTGCAGTCATTTTTACTGTTCACATCTTGACAGATGACTCATAAACTTCTTTTATTTAATAAAATAAATACTATACTAAATAATTCCAAACATAAAGTATAACAAACCGAATAATGGATGAAACTATGAAGTGCACAGGACTATATTAAAATGCAAAAGTGATACATTAGGAGCTATCTGTATGAAGAGTAATTTGATAACAATATTGTCAAGTCTTCCTTTAGTCAAAAAAAGAGGACAGAAACTGTAAAGTGTGCATTTATTTAAATTATATTTAAAAGAAATATCCACGTGGAAAAAATGTTGTAACAGGATTGTGATATGTGTACTATTGATGCAATAATATAACAGTACAAGGATTAAAGAGCTTGGGGAAAACATTAGTTTTATAGGATTAGAGCCAGAACAAAAAAGAACAGATGAAATGTATAATGGGAATGATGCAATAATGATTCATTATATCTATTTTTCATTGAGTGTACTCAGCTTTAAAAAAAATATTAATTATAGTTAAGTACAAAAAGTTTGTATTTTTTAATATTTAATTTTATTGATGTTAAAAATGGAATTAGAGTTTTAAAAAAAATATATTTGCAAATGAAATTGAGATTATTTTAAAGTTTATTGGAAAAAGAATAATAAAACCAATAACTATCTCAATTTTTTTTTATTAGCTTACATAATTATGCATAAACACATCTATTCTTCACCTCCAAAAACTACAAAAGAGCTGAAAGATTAATAATTTTGCTAATAGCTTATGTTATGCTTTTTGGAGCTGGAAGAGTGATGACATCATTTTAAAGTTAAATCTAATATCAATTTTATTTTTAGGGTTGCTTACCTTTAGTTCTAATGTTTGATATGAAGGAAGAACTAGAAGTAGAAACTGGTAAGAAATTTTATATATATTTTAATATAATATGTAATAATTCTCATTATTGTGATTGTAATATATAAAAACTCTATATATGTATTTTTTTTTTCCAGTGCAAGTATCTAAGTTAATGGAGCAGCTAGATATATTTATTAGCATTAAACCAAAACCAAAACAACCCAGCAAAGTAAGTGAAATTATTAAAAAAAAAAAAAAAGCATTCTGTTTTGATTTTTTAAAAAAGAAGACTAACTAGTGTATTATAAACAAATTTGGACTATAATAATTGATGGATGCATCTTAATAATGTAAAGTGCTCATTAGAGTTTATTGTGTACTTACAAAATTTAGATGCTAGAAAAAATTGTTAAGCAATGGAAAATCATTGCCAGTGATATTACAGATGATTCAAAATATTATTGCTTGATTATAAAACTTTTGCCTGCTTGTTTAATCTACCTTCTGGCAGAAAAACCAACATATTTATCTGGTTACATTTTTAAAAACTTGGAAAAAAGTCTTTGTATGATTTGTTATATATTGTGAAAATCTACATTCGGTATTTTTTTTTACTAGTTATCCTAATAGGATAGTGGTGGCTATGGTTATTAAAGAACTAAAGACACCAAAATATATGGGTACCGAACTGGGTTCAGACCCATATGACTATATAAGCTGATGGGCTTGGATTGAAAACATTAAGGTGTTTTCAGTTTAAGACACAAAGTTTTGTAGTTAAATGGAGATAAAAGGTGGTTGCTGGAGGGTTGTATTCGATCCTAAGATCTAGGTGCAGTGCTCTCAGATCCAAGGCTTCTCACTGACGAAGGTCATAAGCCAGAAACTAGTCTGGGGATATTGGATGAGTAGGGACTAGGTGGGGGTTTTATGCACAAGCCTTCTGGCATCCATTGATTACTCTCTAGCTTGCTGGGTGTGGCAATATATATAGTGAGTTTTGCCTGTTTTAACAACAGTTATACACAAGCATAAGAGGAGGTGGTCATGTGATGTTTATTGGCTTATCTCAGATTATCTTATAAAGTAAAAGTTAAACACTATACCTCTTATTCCCCCATAAAGTTTTTTATGTTTTTAAGTCACCCATGAATTATCGAAGACATAAATATTAAATAACTTAATTTTAATATTTATACTGTTTGATATACATTAATACTATCTTCATATCCATTTTTAAATGCTTTTATTTAAATTAGAAATTTTGTATTTGTTTGTTTAGATCAAATTTTCTACACATGTTAGGATTGTCTAGCCTAACATTGTTGGGGGAGGGGTGCGTTGCAAACTCAGTTGAATCATGGGTAATAGATGGCCATATATTTTTTTAAAATATGCTTTCATTGAATTTTATGACTAAAAAATGTTTACAGTTAAAATAGAAGGAAAAAAAAGTGGAGGATAAAATCTTAATTCCTTTTGATTGTTTAATTAAAACTTACTTTTTTTGAAAAATGCTGCTTTCACAAACACAGAAATCTTAAATGCTTTCAAATTTTATTTCAAATACTAGAAATATAGCGACTTTGTTTAGATTCTTAGTTTTTACATTTAAATATGAATAATTATTAAATTGTAAAATATTCCAATATTAAAAAATTTGATGATTAATGCATTAAAAACCTAAAAAAAAATTTTTTTTTTTCTTCTACCAAAATTAACTTAAAATAAAAGGTGATTAAATTAATTAATTTATGATGCCCCATGTTTTAATTTCAAGTTACATAACACTACGAAAATTGTGATGGGAAAAAAACATATATATATTGTTTTCTAGTGCATTAGTCATTAAATTAATTAAAAGTGCTTTTTATATACAATTATACTTATATATATATACACCTCCCCCCTTTCAACTTTCTTGCTTAACATGATTAGACTAGTAATTTCTTTCCCCTTATTGCTTTTTTCCCCATGATGTTCTGCAAGATCTAGCAATTAGATTTACTCTCTCTTTTTTTTTTAAAGATCAACTACAATAAGCAATTTATTTTCTAGAAGGATAAAAGATTTAAGGTAGTTTTTTGTTTGATCTGATGAATGTCAAAGAACTTGACCTTTAAAAAAAAATGCCTGTAATATGATGCATTTTTTATTGATGAGGTATCAGATAGATATGGATTTTTATCTTTAAAATATGAAATTATATTTAAAAGTGAAGAAAAATTAATTTTCTAATAAGATCTTAATTATGGATGGATTTTTTTAAATTAAATGTTTGTTTGCTATTGATAATAATTTTTATCCTATATATAACTATTTTTGATTAATAAATAATTATAACAAACGTTTTTTATTTAACATTTATATTTATTAAAAGTATAGATCTTTGATATTTGTTTATAATATATACTGTAGTTATATAATTTTAAATATTAATAATTACTATTTTACTAATAATTTGTTATACAATGTTTTAAATTATTAAAGATTGGTAAATATTTATTATATGCAAAGACTTCACATATAATAAATTACATTACAAATTTCTCCAAAGAAATGATAGAGATACAAGGTTATAAGGTTTTGTAACTAAGAAATAATATTTGAACATCGTAAGTGGTCTTTTGCCATTACTTACCAGCTTCTTAATACAATTTTTTTTTACCATCTCGGTGTTAGAATTACATCATAAATTTATCAACATTTGTAGAAATACATAATATTATTTCAATTGGTCAGAATTTAATCATTTCTTTGTCTTTTTTTTAATGACCATAAATGGATTGTTTGTTTTTCTTTAATTCGTTTACAATATTAAAAAGAATTAATATTTGGTACTTTTTTCTATTTTTATTTAAGGTAGATTTCCATTTGCAATTTTTTTTTTAAAATTTATTTTAGGGATGGAAAATAATTAACTTTTAAGGGTTTTTAATAAAATGGAAATAAGTATAATCTGATATAAAACCAAAATAGATTTCCCAAAGAACAAATATTGTATTATTATTTTTTTTTGTCCATATGTCATAGCATCGGCCGGGACACGAACCCACAACCGTCTGCAACCAACTACTTGCTTGCAAGGCAACTGCGATGACCTCTTGGCTAACAACGCTTGACAATATATAAAAACCTTTGTTATGTATAATGATAAAACAAGTAGCTTTTCATTCTATTATGTATAGTAAGCCTTTTCAGTAGTTACATATTTCAAAAACTGGTTTTTTTTTTCTAACTGTATTAATAATAACAAATCACTTGATTTTTTAGCTTACATAATATGTGTCATCTATAATACGTCTAAATAATCAGTGATTATTGCTTTATCACATAATGTGCAAATTAAAGCAGCACATGATTTGTTACATGTAAAGGTTAAGCAGTCATAATAACTTTATATTGAGGAGGGCAATAAAAGATTACTGTAAGAAAAAATTTTGTATTAAGTAAAATAATATTTATTGTTATGTAACTTATTTCAGTTTTATTTATTTATTAACAAATAAAATTTCTCATTTTTTTAAATTTTATTTATTTAATCTCATTTATGCACCAATTAGCAAAATGGGCGATTACCAATTAATCGGTCATGCATTATACTGATTAATCGACCAATTAGTAAATACAGTTAAATATCCAGTGGCCATTTTTGGGGGTTCTCTCGCACCAACAACACAGCACCATTACCTTGTAGAAGCCTAAAAAAACTAAACAATCTTTAGATAGATTATTTTAATTTATTTTTTCTATTTTTATATGCAAAAACAAGTAAAACATGAATAAATATATACTCTGAGCACCAGAATGAATTCATTCAATATACATTTAATTCAATGGAGAAAATTGATTTGAGCTATTGCTAGGAACGAATTAAGTTTGTAATCCTATAGGTATCATTGCATTTAAGGTTGCCAGATTTTTTTCCCAAGATGCAAAAAAAAATCAGGACGCTTCATAACTTTTTTAATAATTCTATATATGTATATGCTTGCGGATGCAGGACAAAGTCATTAAAAATCAAGGTTTCTGCTAAATCAGCATGTCTGGCAATCCTAATTGTATTATTAAATATGTATTTAATAATCTTTATATGTATGTGAGCCTAAAACATTCTTAGCTATGAGGTCTATATGAATTATTAAAAGATTGTGCAGTTGTCATACTCATATTTATTTTATTGTAATAATAACTGGTTGGAAGATCCATTAGCTGCAGTTTTTAGTTTTCTTTGAAAAGCATATGCATTGTTTATAGAACATACCTTATTTAAAACTTTTATATTTTTAAAACCTATAATCCTTTATAGTTTGAAAAGGAGCAGTTATACTTATGGTATAATCAATCTCTTTTCCACCAATAGTAATACAACAATAGTTAAATAATATTATGTATGAAATTCTATAACAATAAAATTATTTTTAATATCAAGTTATTCATTTATTACTTTTTAAATTTTTTTCAAAATCTCAATCTGTCATTGTCTTCCAGGATTGTATGGACATTTTTTAAGATAGACAAAAACGAGAGGTTTTCAAACCCCAAGTGATAAGAATAGATTTTCACTTAGAATATAGCTAACTATATAGAAAGTAAACAAATGTCCACACCAGCAACATTTAAACAAGATGATATAACTGTAAGGATATTCTCATCCCAGCTACAAGATAAAGTCTTTAAGGAAGTAAAAGTGGCTATCTTATTTCCGAACTCACATAGTAATTTATGAGCAAATCTTAAGTGTCTAGAAGTGAGGGTGTGAATATATAAATAATTCATTTTAAATCCATTTCTTAATTTTATATTGTGTCTGGGGTGAGAATATTCTTACAGTTTTATCATCTTGTTGTTTAAATGGCTCTGGTGTGGAGGTTTGTTTACCTTCTGCTTACAATTAAAACACTGTGCTTGTAAAATTTATAGAGACTTAGAATATAGATTGAAAATAAAAATAAATTTTGAACAGAATGCAAATGCATATCCTGATGATAGGTAGATTCAGGCTATAGTTTAACAGTGATAGAGTTGTAACTAAATTTAAAAAATATAAGAAAGATTAAAACTCAAAAAAATTGGGTTTTAAAAAACAACGGGGAATTTTTTAGACTTATTGATAAATTTAAATAATAGCAAATACATTATGGCATAAATTCAAATGATAAATAGAAGACATCCAAAGGAAATTATAGAACTAATAGTGTTTATGAGAAAGATAAAGAACAAACATACATAAAGATAGCACCACTTGTAAACAAGTACGGTCATTCCCAGAAATGCGTTTTGCAAAGATAAAATAATCTCTGAAATGTAAATATATTCATATTTAGAACATGATTGGGAATTTGTCTGTCTGATATTTTATAATGCTGTTTTTTAATTTTTTAAGCAGAAAACTTTTTTTTAATGGGATGTTGTCCTTCCAAATAATAAATAAGGTAAAATGACAAAATTTAAATATGGCTCACTTAGATGTTTTAGTTATTTTAGTATGATGAAATGCTCTAAAACTTGATAAATGCTGTTAGAAGAGAAAAAAGTTTGATTTAATTCATTGTAGAATAAAATACATAAGATGGAAAAGGCAAGTTTGCTGGAATGTAGCAACAATAGAATCAAGGAATGATAATTTAGGTAAGAGTAGGTAAATATATTGAAAAGAGTGATTTATATGACAGATATAATATTTCTTTTGTGATGATAGGTAAAAATAAATAAATTAGAAATAAAAGTTGATAAATTTTTGTAAATTAAGGGGGAAATGTGGTTTTTAATAATGGAAGAATTCAGAGAAAGGCTGACCAAGCATAGAAAATTTGTGAAATCTCAACTAAATTGTGAGAAGGCTTGTAAAATTACAATTCCTTTTAAACATCTTATTTTGAAGAATGTGTGAAAGGAACTTATATGTAATCCGAGTTCTGCACTTGACATTATATATGTTTGAAACATTGTTTAAATTTTTATTTGTTTTTTAATGTCTTTATTTTTGATTACTTATTTTAAAAAACTAATTATTCTAGGAAAACTCACAAGTGAGAATGATTAAAATGCAGGACACTATAAACTAATGACAAAAAAGTATTACATATATTAGTTTGTGGTATGTTTAACAATATACATAATATACATTCTATCATTTGAACATAAACAATTCTAATTTTCTCCACTCAAATGTTTAATTAGATATAGGCCAATATTTAATATTCTCTTTCAATATTATCTTGACAGTCCATGTGATTTTCAGAGCTTATTAAAATCATAATGAAAGTTGCTGGTGCTCTGTTTATTTTCCTAATAGGCTTTGGCTTGTTCAATCTATAGCAATCATTTTCCTGGGAGGATATCCCTTGATTCCTTTTGCAATTTCAATCTTTATCTAGTTCACAGTTTTCTGCTCTGATGAAGTAGAAGGCTTTTTCTTTTTTTGTTGCAACAGTTTATATATCTGCTTGCTTCTTTTGTTCTTTTTGGAATATTTTATTCAATAGGATAAATTAAAGCATCTTTAGCTGATTAATAGATTTAATTAGCATAAGTCTAATTTAGCAAAAACTAAAGTTTGCTGGCCTATACATTAATTTCTTTAGTTGCTCATATTTTTTTATCTAAATAATATTGATTTCCTGCTTTTGTAAAACTTATTTTTACATAGCTTTAATCATACATAGAAAGTGTAATCATACTTTGCTAATACAAATATTTCAGTTTTTAAATCACAGCTTTGCAACTATAAATTTGACCTGCCAACTTAATCAGCTGCAACTGTCAGATTCATTAGTTAGATTTTTTTTGCATGATTTGTAGAACAATTTTTTTGCCATTATAAATTTATTATCTTCATGTAAGTAATTAATGTGCATTATATATTTTAAAGAGCTTTTATTATTTGTTATGATTAACACACACACATTATTGTATATTTAGTCTGTTATAGTTAAAAGTGTTGAAAGAAATGCTGAGAATATGTACATTGCTAGGAGACGATTATTAGATGAAAAATCAGAAACTCCACTCATTTCAACCTCCATTCCGTCCATTCATTCATCTTTCCTTGACATCAATACTAATAGTCTAGGATTGAGTACTTTAAATATGATTGGCCAAAACATTTTAAATATAAATACTTCCATGATGTCTTCACGACCTATCAGTCAAATGAGTCCACTTTCAAGTCCTACCTCCAGTCCAGCCAGCCCTACTTGCTGGAACACAAATCATTACTTGAGTAAGTTATTTTTTTGTCATTTAAAAATTACATTGTTTTAAAAAATGTAAATAATGTAGATGTTTTAAATAATTGCTTCTTCTTTTTTTTTTTTTTTAAATAAAGATTTTTTACCATACAATTATTATAGTCGGTTCACTAGTCACATTCCTGTACAGTCTCATTATGATTATTATGCTCATTATGGTAAAATGACAGAACACAATACTCCTAATCCATATGTTCGCATTCCTACACCCTCAGAAAGAGCACCAAGTAGCAATACCAGTAACATATCTAGTCCTGCCAGTAGTCCAAGGAATACAAGCCCCATTGAAGGGATCAACAGTAAACCAAATAGTCCCCAGCTAGTCAGTGATCTTGTTTTAGATAGTTACTATGGAAATGCTGATGTAAATGATGTTCAATCATCTTTGACTTCAAACAGTATCAGCAATTTAACTGCTCAACTGCACAGCATCAATGCTGATGATACAGGTAAATAGTTATCTAATTTGCAGCTATATTGTGTAAACTTCTCTCTTTTTTTTTTTCCAAACGCAAATGTTGACATATATTACATATCTTGAATTAAATTGATTGTGTGTGATCATGTGTATGTTTTTGTGTATATTTATATAAATAGGTGAAAATTTTATTAGCAATCTTATAAATTGATTTAAGGAACAAATTCAGTGAAGGAACTTTGCATTTAGTATTGTAAATTAAATGAATCTAAAGATTAAAGTCAGACATGTCAGTAACAACCTACAAATAAAGGACTGCGGAAAATGATGATATCATCATTGGATATTAATTATATACTTTATTGCATGGCATACTATTAATGGCATATGTAGATTAGAGCTGCCTGAGATCACCTATAGTATTTGTTTTAGTCTCATCGTAAGAGAATTTTATTTAACCCACATCTTTGAACTATGTATTTTATTTAAAAGTTCACAAGGAAAGTATTTAGACACAGATTAGATGGGATCAAATAAAGTACACTATATTAAAAAAGCATTTTATCTTATTGAAAACCAATTTATTATTTATTCATTGAAGACTATCAAATATGTCAGATGCAGATGATTTTTTTTTTTTTTTTTGACAGACAGAAATAGAATACTTTTTTCATTTTTTAAGTAATCTGACTTACAGGATTGTCTAATACACCTACCTAGAACAAAAGGATATACTTTTCCTTTTGAACTTTATATAAATATAATCAACTAGGGAACAAACTAATTGTGTGCTTAAAAATTGTGAAAGTTTTCTGATAAGCTTTTATAACAGCATGAAATTAACATTTAAGATTAAATGAAAATTAAAAACCTGTATATGCTTTCTTCTATGTATAAAGATATTGAATTGATGAATACAAATTATAACAAAGTTTAGTAAACAAAAATTGTTATAAATAAATAATAATTGATATAAATATGACAAATTCATGCTAATAAACTTGTTGCTCTAAAAAAAAAAAAGATTCCAGCAGTATGGAAAAAGGAGGAGAATATGAAGAAAATTGAACAGTACTATATATAAGGAAAAGTATATCAAGTAAGGTGATTATATGTTTTTAACAGAAGGAATTAGTGAAGCAGAATTTAAAACTAGTGATCATTTATAAAAAGCATAAACTGGCAGCAGTCTCTACTTACTTCCTTTAGAATAGATTGTAACAAATAAAGAATATATTGAGTAAATTCCATTCAAATATACAATTAATATTTAATGAAAGACTGAATTTATAAAAGATTAAACATTTTAAGAGAGAGGGATGATTTAATGAACCTTCATGCAGGATGACATTTGCATTGTTTCCTTGATTTTAGTATTAAATTGTTATTCTATATTAGGATTTAATAAATTGTACTTGATTTGTTGGAAATGTATGTTTACAAATGAAAAACATTGTAAATTTTTAGAAATAAAACATATATATATAAAATAAAAATATAATCATGTATACTTTTGATTTTTAATAATTATTAGAAAATTATTACATAAAAATAATCATGAATCTTAATGAACTTTGAAAGAAAAAAAATCCAGTTTTTAGTTATTCCAAAAGTGTTCCCAAAGTAATCACACAAATGATCTTGAAAAAGATTACAAAGAAGTAAATTCATCAAACACATGGAGGTAGGACTAAAATACTTTGATCTTGTTGTTGTTTATTCAATTATATTAACCTCTCCAAATTTTTTTCTTAATTAATTTTTTGTTATATTTCTAGTAATTTATATGGCTTGTTTACTTCAGAAATAGTGGAGTAATTTTGCTGCTTTATATTGTTCATCTACTATTATCTTAACTGATATCAACATAAGTATTTTTAAAAAAACATTAAATCTGTAATCTAGTAATTATTGATTTATTAATTAAAAAAAAATTTGAAGAGATTAGTGTCTTCCAGACACTCTGAAACCTTCAAAGGAATTTACTCCTTTGTTCACAGAAAAAGTCGGACTCCGAGGCGTTAATGGTTTTTAAGTCTTTATAATCTGGTTTCCATAACATTTGTGAGATTACTTCAATAAAATTTTTAGAATGAAAAAAAAAAAGATCTTTTGCTAGTTTATTAAATATTTCTGATTGTTTTTCCACAGTAATTGTTTAATAATTATTTAAAACAAAGTATACACTTGATTTTATTCATATATGTTTAATTTTTTGAAATAGAAGTTAGTAAATTTGACTGAAATGTTAAAAAAGAAAATTATAGTGTAAGATGATTAAACCTATGTGAAACTGATCGTACAACATCATTATCTGTCAAAATTAACAGACTCTATTTTAGATACTTAAAAAATTATAAAGCAGTTTTAAGATTTTAAAGCAGAATTTGATAAATTTATCAGAGATTCGTTCACATTTTAAACACAAATTTCAGTTAAAAAAAAAATTGTTTGTATCCTGAAATCACTTTTCTGTCAACAGTACATTGATGAAAGCATTTTTTTTATTTGCAAACATATTTGTAACAAATCCAATTTATTGAATTCTAATATAGAATAACAGTTTAATATTAAAATCAAAAATTGGAAGTTTACAAAAGGTCCCAACAGAGAAAACAAATCTGTCACAGTGCAGGAGAGTTAATAAATCAACATAGGTTAGTTCCCTGTCTTGCTATTTTTTATTTTAAAAATACCAGTCTCTCAACAAATGTCAAACAATGCTTTCAGTAAAATCTGTCATGTCAAAGTATATACAAATTGATTTAAAAGTAAAATTGAGTTTTAGAAGAATAAAATTAACTATATTAACATTCTTATCATGTAATTTTTTTGAAAATCAGCATTTAGTGAGGAAACTAAATAAAATTGTTTGGCTGAATAATTGAAAAAAGATTGAGCCTTAAAATGTAATTTAGAATATAGTGTGGTAACATATCAAAACTGAGAATTAGATTGAACGTAATTATTGTCATTTATTTGAAAAAGAAAAGCATAAAACCAAATCTCAAAACCTCGAATATCACTATTAATAGGTAAGATGCTAAATAAAATGTCATCCAGTCTATGATTTGAATTCACTTGCAGAATTTAGATAATAAGTCACATGAAGGAAGCTTATTAATTCAAGACTTACAACAAACTTTATCAAAAGTCTTTAAAATGTCTAAACTAATTATTTCCTTTTTTCCAATTTTCTGTAGATGAACAATAATATATAAACTTGAGTCATTTATGGCAAAAAAAAAATTATGAAAATTTTACTGCTTATCATCTAAAAGATTTGATTTTATAAAATATAAGAAAAATTATTAAATAATTAATTTCTACACAACTATAAACAGGAGGGTTATAGTTTATAGAATATCTCATAAAATGTTGGTTGAACATAAAAGTTACTTTATGAACAACCATTTTCAAAATATAACTGAAATATTACCAGGGTTAGAAGTTTTGTGGTCTTAAGACAGGAGAAAATTGGTTTGGTAAAAGAATAGTGTAAAGTTATCAGTAGCATAAAAGACCAAGGTAGAAGATTAGGGGATCTAAAGAATCGGAGATCAGAATAGGATTGAATGATAAAAGTGGGATTAAAAAGATGATTAAGAAAAAAATGTTGAGGAGCTGTAATAAGATGAGAAACTACTAAGAATATGGCGAGTGCGGAAATAATCTGGATTAAAATAGAAAAACCCCATTAGTCTGATTCCCTGCAATATTTAAACCAGTTACTGTGAATCTTTTAATCAATTTGAATTAATAATTTCACTATATCATAAATCTTGATATTAACTTTTTGAATCTGCCTAGAAACCATTTCTAGTATAATAAAAATCAAAAATACCATTATATAGAAGATATATTAATACAAATAAACTTTAGTTAGTTAACCTCTCTAATTTCACACAGAACTCTTTGATTAAGTGAATCAAATGCCATAATCAAATCAATAAAAGCAATAGATGAGCCATTTTTATTTTTGGCACTTTTCTTTACAATCTCCTAGTAATAATGACCATGTCTATAGTGTTTTTTGATTCTCTAAACCCACATTTGAATCTTTCATATCTTCATTGGAAGAATCTATTCAGTCCTTAAAAATAACTGATGCAATGGACAACAATGATATTCTATAAATTATTGTAGTCTGTCTGTTCTCATTTTTATAATTCAAAACATCAGAAGGGTTCTTAAGATCTGGTGGTATATCTTCATGTGTATATATTATTTTAAAAATTCCAGTGGTTTGATGATAATGTATCACTGTCATTGTTTTAAAATTTTTCTCTTTAGAACTTGCTGTCTTTCCATTTTTAACATTACAAAGGTGTTTGAATTTCACTAAACTAAAATATCTTTGTCTAAATCTCACAGTTTTTATATTATTCAATAGATGGTAAAAACTCTCCGCTTGTTTGGAATATCATTGACACCATATAAAAGAATGCCATATTTGGATTTAGTAGGATTATGGTATTACTATTCAAATCCATATTATACTCAGTGCAACAAAAAAAATATATAAATTGTTTGCAACACTTGAATGTCTTTTGCAGTAGTTTTAATTCATCAATTATTTTTAGGGGTTTTTGACAGTTGTTAAAGCTGTCTTCAAATTTATTGGTTATGAAACGCCATATGTATTTGTGTGTGTGTGTGTAAATGTATGTTATTTTTAAAATTGAAATTGAAAATTGCTATTAGAGCTCAATCATTCTATTATATTTTATTTTTGTGTTTAATATATCACAGATACATTAATGAAGTCAAGTGACAATTATATTGATGTTGTATCCAGGAAATCATCTCCTAGTAATAGTGGCAATATTTCTGATCTTAGAAAGATTTTAAACTACTCCAGCAATCAGAGCATAATAAAAAATGTTTCTCTTCTTGATAGTGCAATAAATGTCCATTTTCCGTATGTAATTTTATTTTTATTTTCTAATTTATACAATTATTCATATACAATTTCGAATTAATAGTATTATTTATTTTTTTAATTAAGATCTGAATCAGCCGAGAATTCTAACAAGAGGGCGCCTGGTTGTGAATGGAAGGAGTTACTCTCACAACATCTTTCTCAACAAGAACAGCAAGAGCTGACGTTAGATTATGAGTACAAAAAATTAATGGCTACCAAAGGTTATTAAGTCCGTTTTTTTTTTTTTTAAAGAAAAATTTTTGTTTTTTATTGTACTTTTGTTTAAGAAGTCTATTTTTAGTTGTATTCTTTATTTTGAACTGTATGTTTTATTTTAATTAGAACAAGGAAGTTCTAATTTTAAAAATAAAATCATATTTTGCACAGCACATAGCTTAAAAGTAATTGCTATAAAATTCCTAAAGTACTTTTGTTTTCATCCTATAAAGAAAAAAAAAGAGAGAAATGAATTTAAAAAAGTAATAATAATTAGACACATCAAAAGTTAGACAGTTGCTAAAGATGGGCTGGGGGGATCTCTTGGTAATGGATTTTAAAGTATTGTTTTATTTTATAAGTTTATGAAGAAATAGTTACTTATGAGAGCAAACAAACACGGCTCAGTGATGGCAAAACTGAATCTAAGGAAAAAAAAAAGTGCTAACATACAACACGATAATATCAACAATTTTAATAAAACACAACAACTCAAATACAAGGAATTATTTTCTCATGTAGCTTCTAATGTGACGAAATGTCCAGTTATCCACGGCAGCGGCCTTAACAGTGAAATTTCTGAGGGTTCAATGGGCATGGAATACGATGACTTAAGCAGCTCGTATACTAATGGCGCTAACACAGCAGCGGCAAAAAATAGCACTACCGGGAAAGATAACTCGACAAACGCTCTGCTGCTGCATGTCGACGAACTTGCAGCTAATACTAACAAAATAGACAAACCGGAAAATAGTGATGTATCGGCAAACATAGATTCTAGGCATCTCAATCACTCCATACGTAAATCAATCTCAGTTCTTGCTCCCGCAAACAACCCTGACAGGCAGTCTGTCACAAATTACACAATCGATCATACACATTTTAACACGGAGTCTTCACACAATATTGTTTACAATAAAAGCCACAGCTCAAATATAACACTGCCAGTCAACATTGAGAGTAAATTGCAATCACGCAATAAATCAAAAATAAACAGTATAACTCCTAACAACACTGGGCTGAGGAATACAGATGACCAAAGATATGCCTTTCCTCCACAGCAACTGGAAGAGCAGGCAAACACATACTCTGCTTCACCTGTAAACCACCAAACCAAACATACCAAGAGCACATCACACCTACTTGATCCAAAAGCTACAGATACACCTGAACAGACAGATTTTGAAGACAGACCAATATCTATACCCTGTAAACAGACAAGCCTTTCTATCTACAAGAAACAGAAGAGCATACCCTCTTCAAATAATCCATCTGGCTCAGACCCTTGCACTTCCCATCCAGTCTCAGCTCTGCCTACAGAGCAAAGGCCAATAACAGAAATACATATACCTAATATGATTTTCCACAGATCAACATCTAACTATAAGTTTATGAGTCAAATAATAAAAGGAATATTTTTATTGTAGATCACTTAATTGAAAATAAAAATTCTTTTATAATATGAGTAATAATTTTGATCCAACAAACATTTTTAATTAGAAAATAAATATATAAATTATTGTAAGTATGGAGATAAAAAATAAATATACGAATTTGAGTGAGTGTAGAATAGAAACTTAGTTTTAAATAGCCAGACATGAAAGCAGATAGGCACAGTCAATAACTTATATATATATTGTCATATGTAATTGTTATTCATACTATGTAAGTATTTTTTTTTACTGGTTTGAAGTAAATTGTTAAAATTAAGCCAGTTGGGTGTTGTTGTTCTTTTTCTATATAGTGATCAACTCCTCAGCCTACTAATGTATAATTGTGGGGAATTTGAATAAAACATAGCAGGTACAATAAACATGATTTAAAAACCATAAGAGAAAAATTTATACATGGAAAACTCCTTGTGATAAGATTATATCATTTTAATCGGTTTATTTTCTAGTTAATTTTTATACTTGCTGCAGTTTAAATAGATTAATTCTGTCCAATATTATTTTATGATTCTGTGTTGGTAAAAATAATTGAGGTCATTTATGAAATGTTTAAATCTATTCATTATTTAATATATTATTTATTTTTTGATGTCAAAAATATTGTGTTTTTTGAAATTTTCTACATGATGAGATGAATTTAGTTTTGTTTTCTAATTTTTAAAAAAAAAAAAACTTTATTGGGATTGGCTCAAGTAGAATAGGATCGGAATGGGGGGGGGTATGAAAGGTGTTTAGAGAAGAGGAATTATTAAGATATTAAAAGTGATGGTTAAATAGTTTTAAAGAAAACAGAATAGAATAGACAGGCAAATAGTTTCATATAATAAAATGTCTTATAACAAAAAAAATTTTAACAATTATTTTTTCTAAAAAATATAATATATATGGAAATAACGTTTTAAAAAAATATCGATATTTTCTGTTTTTTTTTCTCTTTAGATAATCCTAATAATTTATATGTATTATTACAACTTATTTTCATAGGAAAGCCCATTCTTTGTGTCTTGATTAATGCATTTTTAAAAATTATCATGGTTTATAAATTACAATTATTTACTTAATCCAGTTTTTTTGAAAAAAGTGTTACTATATATTCATTCAAAAGAATGAATTATAATTAATATGAATTATTTAAAAAAAATGCTTGTATTTTTCATTATATAGTAGTAACTACTGCTAATAATACAATCATGACAGACAAAAATAAATCATGGTCCTTATTTCCAGGAGGCTGTAAAGTCTAAGAATCCCCTGATTGTGAACCATGGCTTCCATTTGATGACGACTTTTTATTTAGGTATTTACAACTGCAGATCACTTTCAAGTGAAGGAAGAAGAACTGTCTTATATTAAATGGGACATTATTGGACTTTGTGAAGTTAGAAGAAAAGGTGAAGACAATTGATTTAAAAAGTGGACAAGTACTCTACTATAAAGGGACAAATATTGGAAATACAAGTGGAGTAGGATTCATTATAAATAAAAAGTGGAAGAACAACATTGTGGAGATTGATGGTATATCGGACAGAATGGCAACTTAATAGCAGATACCAAATGCAGATAATTCAGGTTTAAGCCCCCAACAAGTTCTCATAGTGATTAAGTAGTAGAAGATTTTTATATGATGTACAAAAGGCTTTTGATCAGAGTAAACAACATTTTAAAATTGCTATGGGAGACTTAATGCTAGAATTGGTAGACAAATGAAAGCTGAAAGTGCTGTAGGTAATTTTGGATATGGTAATAGAAATAAGAGAGGACATAGACTTGCGGAGTTTGCAGGAAAAGAAAAAGTTTATATTATGAATTCTTTTTTTTTTTTTTTTTTGAGAAAAATGTTAAAAGGATATGGAAGCATCCAAATGAAGATACAGCAGAATTGGATTATATTTTGACTAACAGAAGATACATATTTCAAGATTGTAATTTTCTTAATAAATTTAACACAGGAAGTGATCATCGATTGGTAAGATGTAAGATACATGTTAATGCAAAATTAGAGAGACAAAAATTATTAACAAAAACAATATTTACAGTTGATATTCCTAATCTTTAGAAACATTCTAATGAATTTAAATTAGAACTTACAAATCGGTTTCAAGTATTAGTACATTTTGAACATGATTCACATTTGAATGAAATTAATAAGAAAATAATCGATACACTTTTAAAAACTGCAACAAAGATAGCTGATAGAAAGAAGCACCAATTGACCAATAAAATTTTTACTGAGACTAGAGAATTTATAAAGAAAAGAAGGAATATGAAAATATACAAAAATGATGCATTAAAAAGGATTGAATACCTTGAATTTTGTAAAATGGTGCTGAAAAGAGTTGGAAAAACTGTGAGCTAGCAAGGAGAGCTGTAGAAGAGAATAAAAGTCTCAAGAGTGTAAAACAACATTTTGGTATTGGTAGGAAATTTATATCTGCAATAAGAAAAAAAAGATGGAATTATTACTAAAAAGAAAGATGACATCATGAAATGCGTATAAGTCTTCTATCAATAATTATATAGTAATAAAGAACAAGCACCTCCTATAGCTATTATATCTTCCGAATTCCCCAGAATTTTAAATGAATAAGTGAGACATGCAACTAAATTTATGAAGAAAGGAAAAGCTCCAAGTAATGATGGAATTATAATTGATATATTAAAAAAAGCAGGTGAAGAAATAGAAAAAAATTTAACAAAGTTATATACCAAATGTCTAAATGATAAAAGATGTACCAGATGATTGGTTATAGAAAGGACAAATAAATATGAGTTGCCATTATGCTTTGGATTTGCAGATTATGAAAAGGTATTTGACTCTATAAACATTTTTTCAGTGATTAAAGCATTGGATCATCAAGGCTTTGATCCAGGGTATTGTCATATTTTGAAGAATATTTATAAAAATGCAACAGCAACAATTAGATTACATAATGATACTAGGGAAGTCAACATTGAGATGGGTGTAAGAGAGGGTGACTCCATATCTCTAAAACTTTTTACACCAGTGCTGCAAGAAGTATTTTGTGGATTACAATGGGAAGCTAAAGGAATGAAAGTAAATGGAGATCATTTAGATTTTACAGATGATAAAGTTGTTTTTTGCAAATAATGCTTTAGAGCTGCAGGAGTTATCAGATGAAAGTAGAACTAAAGTTAAATGTTAAAAAGATTAAGGTAATGTTCAATGGAGTTTCTCAAAATATGAAAATAGAGATTGATTATGGTGAGTTAGAAGAAGTTAACAGCTCCAAATACCTTGATCAGATTATTAATACAGATGGAAACATAATGGATGAAATTAATCATAGAATTAAACTTGCTTTTGGTAGAAGTAACTTGATACTGAAAGGAAATATGCCTATGTGTTTGAAAAGGAAGGTTTTTAATAAATGTGTTTTACCAGTTTACTTTGGATCTGAGACTTGGACATTTTATAGAAGAGCAATACAGAGACTTCAGACCACTCAACGAAGTATGCGGAGATTCATGTTAGGTGTTAACAAGAAAAGATCGAAAACGCAATATATGGATAAGAGAACAAACGGGTGTTACTGACCTCATTGAAAAAAGTAAAAGACTGGACGTGGAGTTGGGCTGGACATATTGCTAGAAGAGATGATAATAGATGGACATTGAAATCTTAAACTGGATTCCAAGAGATTGTAAAATAACCAGAAAGAAACCACATGTGAGATGGATGAATGAAAGAAGAAAGTATGCAGGGGTGATGTGTAGAAGAGAAGCTAAAGATCAGAAAAGTTGGATTGAACTTGGAGAGACCTTCATTCTGCAGTAGATTGATAATGGTTGTGTGATGACTGCTAATAAAAACATCAAGCATCAAAAAGTAGTCAAGATTTTGAAAACTTGTTTAAACGAATTATAATATTTACATTGGTTATTAGATTTGATTTATACAGTTTTACTTAGCATAGTGAATTTCCTGGAATATATTAAATGTGTTAAATAGGATTTTCTTGTTTTATTTTGTTTTTAATAAATATGAGGAAATAATATTTTTTAAAAATATTTTTTACATTATCTTTATTTAAAAAATTTTTTTATTGCTATTATTTTTTTTTTTTTTTTAAATATTTAGCTATGCAAAAGAAACCTGTGGGGTCAGAATCTCGCACACCTACACATTTGTGGGCTGGATTGGGTTTTTCTAAATCTATGCCAGATTCTATCATTAGAGATAAATTAAGACTTAACTTGCCATTAACAAATGATTCTAGCTTTGAGGTAATAATTTTTATTATTTTCATATTTTAACAGTAATATGTGTGTGTGTGTGTGTTAATAGCTTTCACGTAAAATATTGAAAACTTGACATAATAAAAATAAAATTTTTAAATGAAAAATCTTTCACAAAAATAAATAAAAAATAATTTGAGATATTTAAAATTAATTTTTTAAGCATCGTGATAAAATTTTGAATTAAATTTTTCTTATATATATTAATGGCTAAAAAATGATAGTGCAAAAATTCTAGAAATTTTTTTTTACATATCTGTCCATTTTATTCTTGTAATGAAATTAAATTTAATTGATAATATATGTTTGATGCTACTTAAGTAAAATGACTGAAATGATCTCTCAAAGAATGCACTAATTACAGTTATTATTTATAGTTAATTTATTCCTGATTTTTTAAGTATTATCAAATTGATATCAAGTGGTGATTATATGAATAATATTTCTCCCGAATGAATTGTCATTTGTGCCTTTTCAGACATTTCATGGGCACATTTTTATTGTGAAAATGAAATTTATTCATTTTATTGCTGAATTATTTTTTTTTGATCACTAATCTTTTCTGGATTTCTATACTTTTCTAATGAATTTGTATTATGTTATTTAAAAAAATAATGTCCATTTGTTTTTGAATATTCATTTAAATGTACTTAATTATTTTAAAGAAATATTAAGTTGGCATAAGTATTCTTGTATGTTTATGTGCAATTAAGTAATAGTATATACAAGTAAACATTATGTTTTATTGCCACATTGTGTTTTTTTTTTTTTACATTTTTTAAGACTTATAATGGTGATATTGATAAAGATCCGTGGAAGGAATCTCGGTCAAATCAACTTTCAGTTGCTCCAGGATATTGTGTTCGTAGAAGGCGTAGTAAGTTTTTATAAATTCAAAAATGTTTGTTTTTGTATTAGGGTTACATTTTATTAATTATCTCGAAGAAATATATTTTTTTTAAAGTATTAAATATACTGTTTTTATCAATTTCAGATGAGTATAATCTCAGTAGTAGTAATCACATTGATAGTGTGAGTTTGCCTAAAAGCTCATGGTCCAATAAGACCGATTTGCCACTACTCTTCAGCAAACTAGGTCTTGGAAAATATACAGATTTATTTCAGCAACAGGAGGTATTTTTTTTTTCTCTATGCATCTATGTGCAAATTTAAAATTAATTTTTTTTATTTTTATAAAAACATTTTGATTCATTTTAGATATTTACATTGAATTATAACATTTGCAAAGTAATATCTAATTCTCATAAACTGTTATATTATTGTTAACTTGGGGGGGAGGGGGTGTAAAGTTATTTCAAAAGTGCTACAAATAAATAATTTGAAATAGAATTCCATGTCAATTGTGTTGTTTCTAAAGTAGATTTTTTTTTTTTTGTTATTTACAACATTAACCCACATTGATTGTACATGTTTAAATTAGAATAAAATAATATATCTATTTAATAAAAGAGCTATACAAATTTTTACTTTTTTATTTGATTTGATTATTTCTGGCATACATTCTTGTACACACACTTGCATATAATTAAGATATTATTTTTAAAAAAATTAAGTAAACTGAATATAAAACTTATTGTATAAGTTTTATCTGAAAATAGAATATAAGGAATATATGTATATATTTAAAAATCGTATACTACATTCTAAAGCAAACATAATGGGTTCCAAAAGATATGATTGCAAATTAAAATAATCATTAAAAAATTGCATTTTTAATATTATTTTTAATGGGAAGTTGTTTTAATTGGTTCATAGTTTTTCAACATATTAAAAATTAGTTTTTAAGAATAGTATTAATTGATTATATCTTTATTACTTACAATTGTAAAATAATTAAACTTCAAAACACTCCTGCTATTTAAACTAATAATTTCTTTGTTTTTAGATGCTTTTATTTAATTACATTTACACACATTTAGAGCATTGCTCTCAGAATATCAATGGGATCCACTGATATAACTGTTAGATATGAAGGGCAACTGTGAATAATCAAGAATATTTACTGCATCCTTATAGGATAAAATGGTTTATAAAAGTGTAATAATGTTTTTGATACAGTCTTTTCTGTCTATAAATATATATATATTTATCTTAATGTTTTGTAATTTATGTTAGTATAGAAACCAATTGACATGGGATTTACTTCCTGGATAAACCATGATAGTGGAATTGTATGTCTGTCTAACCATATTTTTATCTTTTAATTACACAACAATTTGAATTTCACAAATTCTTTCATCCTTCTTTTTTTTTTTCATTGATAAGCGTTTGTTGTTGAAACAATGACAGTTATAAGTTTAGTAGATTGGGAGTCTTTAGTTGTGATCCTTGCAAGAAGCAATAAAAATAATAATGAATCATTTTGGAATCTTATTTAGCTGATAGAATTCTCGTCGTCATATCGAATTTTAAAAAATATATACAGCATATATTTTGTATAATATCTTCAGTTTGAATACATTAGATATAACATAGCAAAACTCTCTATACAGTAGTGCCATCTTGTGCCAACAAGAGCAATCAATGGATGCCAGAAGGCTTGTGCATAAAATTGCTATGTTTTGAATTGTTTAATAACAATTATGTGCTAGTATGGGATGGTGATCATGTGATGTTTAGATATAACATCATATATATTATTAGAAAGAACCAATATAAAGGAATGTAATAAAACTATAAAAAAATAGTCATTATCTTAAAAAAAAAAATTAGAAAAAAAAAAAAGAAGATTTTTAATGCTTTTAAAAATACACTTTTTTACATAGGTTCACAAATTCTAAATTTTGAAAGTTAAATGTTATAAAGTTACATTATTACAGAAAAATTTATTATCAAACTTGCAAAAATAGATTCACTGGTAACTTTCATTTTCAGTAGAGTATGTGATTAAAATATATTCATTTCTAATGGAAACAATAATAGTACACCAGATATTATCCAAAAAGAACTTTAGTAAATTATAATTTACTAAAAAAAATAAAATTAATTTTGAAATAGTTGCAAAAAAAATAATATTTTATATAAAAGAACAAAAAAAAAGTGACAGGATGAAAGACTAAAAAGTTTTTTGGGGGGATGTAAGAAAATTATGATTATAAGCATAACTTGCAAAAAATTTTATTTGTATAAAAAAAGTAGAAAAAATACCCATAGATTGCAAAGAATGAAATATAATTGCTTATGTGATTTAGATACATATTAAACAGACATATGAGATCAGCAACAGATATGACAATGAAATAAATTTGATTTTTTTATTGTAATCATTACTTACAAAAAAAATATTAGTAAATTTGATTTTTCATTATAATCATTACTTGATATTAATAAACTTAACTTTTTATTATAATCATTATTTAGAAAAATTATATTATTTTTATAAAGAAGTAGAGAATAACTAGATTGTAAAAAAATAGATAAAATTGCTTATAGACTAGTTCGATGACTTATTCTACAGCATAAAACAGATCATTACTTTATAGCATTATAAATGATTTATATTAAAAAAAATACATATGAAAATTATTATATATTTATAGATTATGTAAAATGTTACCTCTGGAATTTCATATTTACAGTAAGTTAGATTCTAAACTGAAGGGGTTACATATATGTGTATTAAATCACAAAACAGACTCTTATTCTAAAATGATTAGCTTTTTATAAAATTATAGTTGTTTTAGGTTCTAAGCTCTTAGGCTTACATATATATACATTTAGAATTCTACAATATGAAAATATTATATAGTTACAGTTGGTAGATAATATTATCATTGATGCATCATATAATATTTAGGTTGTAAATCCTTGGACTTACACAATATGCATTGAATTTATGTTGTTGTTTTTTTAGTAAGACTAAAAATCAGTCTTTTCCTTGGCATTTTAAAAATGAAGAAGAAAAAAATGTAAAAAATTTCTTTTACTAAAATGTTCATAAAAAAAATATAATTTTTATCCTGCATTGGGGGAGGGGGGCATTAGTAAGCTGATTCAATAAAGAAGAAAATGATGTATTACACATACATGTAGTTTTTACTCATCTTGCGCTATATTGATTTAAATTCTATGATTAGTCAAAATTCTAAAAAAAAAATTGTCATGACCAGTCAATTGGACACAAGTTTCAACTGGATAAAGAGTGTATGTTTAGGCAACCCTGTTTAAGGAATCTCCTACTTGATATACAAATGGAAGGGACTTCACAAAGATGATTAAAAAATGATTCTGATTTGCCTATTGCCTATTATAGCTAAGTAATTACCTCCCTGATATACTAGGAGTCGTGGTAGTAGTAATAAAGATAAATATATATGGTATAAGAAATATATGAACTTTGTCTAATGTGTATGAAGATTTAAGATTTATACAAGTGCTGTTAATGAAACTACTTTTACAGAAAGGAAGTTTAATTCAATAAATAGATGGCTACAAAGTTTTTGGAAGGGTAGATCATTGAATGAAAGGAGACTACATTATGTTGATTTTGAACTATAATGTCTAATCTGATATTATTGAAAGGTTAATGATATTAAATTTTAGTAAGTGCAATAGTATATCATTAGTGCTTATATTCTATTAGATTAAAAAGAATTAAGAAAAAGAAAGGTGGAAGCTTTTATCCTTTATTGAATAATGTTATTACATCAATACTATTATAAGATCTTTTTTTATTTATTTGAGACTTTAATTGCAAATAGCAATAGAAGTAGCAGTCATTGACAAGGTTATTGGAAATGTATTCGTCCTGTAAACTTAATTAATATGCAGTTAGTGAATTTTTGCAGAACACATTGTTTAGAGAATAAAATCACTATAAAGAAATGTGAATGCATTTATGGTCAAAACATCTAATAAATTACATTAAAGTCAGGTATCTGAATGTAAAAGAAATTCATATTAAAAGAGCAGATAGTTGGACAAATCATAGATTAGTATGTTTTAAAATTTAAAAAAAGGTCATGTTTTATTAAACTTAATATTTGTTCTTTAGAGGCAAACTATTTATATTAAATTTCATTAATTATTGACTTTTAAAATTGCCAGTTTCGATTTTCAGTATAGTCTTGTTAATGAAGCATAGAATTGTATTAAGAAGTGTGATGTGGATTCAAGTAAGTATATTTTCGGATTACCTAAAAAAAAAAGAATTCTCTGACAATGATTTATTATTAATTAAAGAAACGTTTGGCATTTATTTTTTACCAGAATAATAAATTGATTTAATATCAGAAGTTTAACAACTGAAAAAAGACTTAAAAATGATTGATGGATTAAAACTAAGAAAGAAGATAGAGATCCTGATTGTAACTTTATAGTATTTATTTGAAGCATCAAAGTAACATATGACCCTGGAAAATGTCATAATCCTATTAAATTCATGTATGACATTTGTAAATATCAAGTATAATAATTGATTGCACTTTTGAATATTTTTATTATTTATTTCATAAAAAATTGCCTTTACACCTACTGTTCTGTATTTTTATTGGTATTGCCATCTTTCACTATCATTAAATAATCTGCAATTATGAATTGTTTTTATAAATATATTGTGTTTTTTTTTTTAATAACTCAAATTCATATTAATTGAAGTTGGTTGTGTTTTTATTGATATTAATTTGCAATATTTTTAAAAATATATTTAACATTATTATTATTTTTTTTCTTGTAGATTGATTTGGCAACATTCCTGACTTTAACTGACCAAGACTTGAAAGAATTAGGAATCTCAACATTTGGAGCTCGCAGGAAGATGCTCCTTGCAATATCAGGTGAGTACAGTTACAGAGCTAGTGTTTATATAGAAAAGAAGCTGGTTTAACACTGTACAGAGATTATCATAGCTCTATTCCTGTCTTAATGGTCTAGTTATACCACAATAGATCTCATTTAGAGCTGACATTTTTGAATATAAATATGATTAATGATATAAATATTAAAAAGAAAAAAATCAACACTGGTCTCATTTTCAAATTATTATATTTAATTTTAATAATTTAATGAATATTTTTGTATGTATAATATAATATCATTTTCAAGCAGTATTGATCTTCTACAGGATGAAGGTCATCCCCACATTTAATTCAATTTGTCTGATATACGATTTCTTTTCTCCATATACACCAGCATATTTTCTTATTTCATCCATCCAACCATCTTTCATATGGTCTCTTTCTAGGTATTTTAGAATCTTTTAAGATGCAATTTAAAATTTCAGCTACTATTATCTCTTTTTAGCAATATATGCTGTCCACCTCTATTTCAGTCTTTTAATTCTTTCAATGATGTCTTTATTGTTTTTACATCATAAGTATTTGCTTTCGATATCTTGTTATTCCTAACGCATATCTCCATATTTTATTGAATAGTCTGAAGTTTGTGCATTTGCTCTTTTAAATATCCAAGTCTCAGATCCATAAATTTATTAAAAACTTTCCCATGCAAACACACAAGCATATTTCCTTTTAATATTAAATTATTTATATCAAAAGTATTCCATTCAAATTTAATTCTATGATTAATTTTATCCATTATGTTTCCATCTGTATTAATAATGTGATTAAAATATTTGTAGTTGTTAAGTTTTTCTAATTCATCATTATCAATATTTATTAGGATTGCACTGATAAGCAAAATGGCCTATTACCTATTAATCGGACATGCATTATCAGCTGATTATTAAATACAGTTAAATGCCCAGTGGCCATTTTTTGAAGGTTTCTGTTGCACCAACAACACAGTGTTGTTACATTGTGGAGCCTTAAAAAACTAAACAATCTTTAAACAGGTTCTTGGTGCGGTGAGAATCAAATGCAAACAATTTTTATATATACATATATTTATATATAATAAAAGTATTTATAAAATTATGGCTATTTCAATTTATTTTCTCCATTTTATATGCATAAACAAATAAAACTTAAATAAATATATATTCTGAGTACTAGTATGATTAATTCTATATACATTTAATTTAATGAAGAAAATTGATTTGAGATGTGAGCTGATGCTAGGAATGAATTGAGTTTATAAGCATATAGATATCATTATATTTAAGGTTGCCAGATTTTTATCCAGGATGCAAAAAAAAAAAATCAGAATGCTTTATAAATTTTTTTAATAAGTTTATATATATGTTTGAGGATGCAGGACAAAATCATGAAAAATTAAGACATCTGGCAAGCTTAATTGTATTATTAAATATGTATTTAATGATCTTTATATATATATCTAAGCCTAAAACATTTTTATCTACAAGGTCTACAGATGAGTTATTAAAAGATTGTACAGTTGTCATACTCATATTTATTTTATTGAAATAATAATTGATTGGAAGATCTATTAGCTGCAGTTTTTAATTTTTTTTGGAAAGCTTATGCATTGTTTATTAAACATATTTTATTTAAAACTTTTATATTTTAAAACACCTTACCAAGAACCTATAATCCTTTATCTTTTCAAAAGGAGCAAATAAAATGTAAAGTTACCAGGCCGCGATTTTTTCTACTCCATCTTTTAATATTTCATTTTTAGTGTTGTTTTTTTTTTTTGTCTATACTGCGATTTTTTTGGGCTTTAACTTTTATTTTTAAAATCAGTTTTTATTACCTTTTTTTAAAAATAAAAACAAACCAGAAAATAACTTTTGTCTTTATCTTTTGTCTCAGTGAAGACAAAGTATTTCTCAACCCATTCCCCCCAAAAAAATTAAAATAAGATCTTTTTTGGCTTTAACTTTTATTTTTGAAATCAATTTTTATTACCTTGTTTGAAAAAATAAAAAAACCAAAAAATAACGTCTGTCTATAACCTTTTTTTGGTTTAAAAATACGGCCACTTCTTTTTGGCCTATAAAGCGATATTTTTTTTTGCCTTTATTTGTATACCGCTGATATACTAAAACTTTTTTTTAAAAAACCAATTTTTATTACCCTTTTTTAAAAATAAAAACAAACAAAAAAGAACTTTGATCTCTATTTTTTGTCTTAGTGAAGACAAAGTATTTCTCAAACCCCCCCCCCCCCCAACAATTAAAATAAGATCAAAACTTTTGACTTTTTCAACTTTCGTTGTCTTTTTTTTTTTTAAAAAAGACGGCAACTATATGGCGATTTTTTTTTTTTTTCTATTACGCGATGTCTATTTTGCCATTTTTTAAAAAACTTTTCATATTAATTACATTTTTTGATCCTTTCAACACACCAGCACAAAAAAAAATTGCAATAACATCAAAACTTCAGACTTTTACACATTTCATTTTATTTTTTCAGATTTAAAATACAGCGACTTTTTTTTTGGCTGTGCGGTGTTTCCCCTTATTATTAATGACATTTTTTGATCCTTTTATTTTTTCTACTACATCTTTAATATTTTATTTTTAGGAATGGAATACATTCGGTTGTAGGAACCTAACTGACATCAGTAAGTGGCACAATTTGTGTGCCATTTTATTTGTCTCATATAATTTCTCGGAGAAAGCGTGAGGTTTCGCGTGAACTCAGCCGAAACATGTTCGGCCCTACCCTTTTCCCAGTATTTAGCAAATTCCACATTGGGTAGGGAAGAGTGGGGATTGTGTGACAATTCTTAGTGGGTCAAACTGCGTGATTTAAGTAGAAATTAAATTACTCTGCTATGTTGATATCAAAACTTGTGGCTACTTGAAATCCAAACATCTTCAGACGATACTGTAGCGATCAGTGAATTGTGCAAATTCGCATAAAGTGTCGCGAAGCACAAAAGAGGCCGTAATATTTCTGTGCCAAGCCATATAAGCGGCCTGCGATGGCTAAGATAAACACAACTGTTTTCTTAGCCGTAACTGTAGGCTGCGAAAACGGCATTTTTATTTGTTTTAACACGTAAACAATGCCACCAAGGGGCCGCGACCGGCTATCAAAAGACAAACAATTCTTATATTGAGCCCTTATCAGTGATCTCTTTGATAAAATTGTTTTACTTTTAAAATCATTTGAAGAAATTATTCTGGAAGCCAGCAAATGAGAAAGCACATCATCTTTAATAATACCCATAATAGAGACTGAATTTACTCTTGTCAAAAGCAAAGAACAGTAGTTCTTTTAGTGAAATTTATACTACAGTAGAAGAACTATACCCTTCAATGAAGAAAATATTTTAAGCATATGTAGAAAGCAAGTCTTTATGCTTGTCATCTGCATTAGATCCAAGATTCAAAATGAAATTTCAAAAAAGAGGATATGATAGAGAAAATAAAAAGGTGGACATTTGATAATTCAAAATCTCAAGAAGAATTACATTTTGATGCGCCTACTTCTGAGAATGATGGAGAATTTTTTAAGTTTTTCCAATTTATTTGATGAATTAGCTTCTGGTAAATGAAAAAATGAAGAAGTGCATGTTTTCCAAGTAAAAGAAAAAGGAAATGTTTGAAGAAACATGTCAATCAAGAATTAGAAAACTATTTAAATTTACCCCTTATACCAAGACATAGTGATCCATTTTTGCCGTGGAGAGATTCAAAATAACTTTTTTTTAATTTGAGCAAATTAGCTGTGAAATATTTGAGTGCTCCAGCGTATTCAATTGAAAGTGAAAGAATTTTCAGCACTTGGAGGTAACATTTGCGAACCGGCAAGGAATAGGCTATGCTTTGAAAATGGGGAATACTTATGTTTTTACATTACAGTTTGTTAGTTTTAAATTTTGAATGTTAAATTTTTAATTTAATAAAAGAAATAATATTTAATAGGTGTAAAAAATAAATAACTCTTTAAAATGATAAACTTAAAGGAATAATTTTTTAATGGGTTAAAATATGTAAATAAATAATTTGAAAAATTGAGTATTAATAGCATTATATTTAGAAAGAAAAAAATGGCTGCTGCCTTGAACAAAGTTCGTCAAATTTAATAAATGTATAAATTTTCATTGGTTTTTTTGTTTTGTTTATATATATATTTTAATAGTATATAATTGGAGTCATGTAGATGGACAGAGTGAGGTTTGCAGAATCATTGTAGTTTTGTCAACAAATGTTTTTTATTTGATTTTTTTTTTAAAGATATCAATTATAATTCCATTAATTTCCTAGAGCTATTCTTCATGGATTTAATTGCACATCTCATCTCTTCATTTAAAATGTTCGGGTAATTCAATAAGATTTAAAAATTGTAATGGTTAATTTGTTTTCTTTTTTTTTATTATTATATAAAGCTTTGTTGAATTCTTCTATATGTTGCTTAACGTCATCCCTCTTTTTAGTAATAGATATATCTTATTACTTAAACAACTTTCTTTCCAATATCAAGAAGTTATTTTGTACTTTTGGAACTTATATTCTTCTCTATAGCTTTCCTTGCCAATTCAGTTATATTTTCTTAATGTCATTATTAACCTCTTTTTTTTTTTTTTTGTACATTTTACAGAACTTCTGATATCCTATTTTTCTCAATGGATTATTTTTTAATATTTTAATATTTCTTCTTTTCTTTACACATTGTCTTGTATCATTTATTTACTGGAAATTGTTGCTTTTTTGTGCCAGATATCTTTGTTGCAATTCTTAGAAGAATATCAGTTGTCTTCTTATTGATCTGAACAATCTTCAAAGTCTGTCAGTATTTTAAAATGACTAGTAACTTCTAATTTAAATTTGTTGGATTGTTTCTGAAGGTAGGAATATCATTTGTTAATATTGTCTTTTTTTAAGTTTTTGTCTCTATTTTTGCATTAATATATATCTTACATCTCATTAATTGATCATCATTTTCAAAAAAAAAAAAAAGAATTTATAATTTTCCGAAAATTCCACAAATACGTGTTTTTATTATCTCCATAGCCAAAATTTACCCACCACACTTTATTTTTCAAATATTTTCCACTTCTAGAATTAAAATTTCCCTTGACAGTTTTAAAATGTTTGATGTGATCAAAAGCATTTTATACATTTATATATTTCTTTATCTCACCGAGAACTTTTTGGGACATTTAATCTAAACTATTTGCATTTTACTAATAACTTATATTAAATTGATCTGTCAGATATATTTTCATTTTCTACAATGTTATTCTTCCACTTTTATTTATAATAAATCCTGAATATTTGCTTTTATATTAAAGTACATGTCCACTTTACAAATCATTTTTAACTTTATACATTTAACAATATTCCGTTAATATTAGACAGCTCCTTTATTTTATAAAAATCTCTTTTCACTTGAAAGTAATCTGCAATTGTAGACAACTAAATAAAATGTTCTCAACAAATGTTAACCTGAGTCCACAATCAAAAATTCTTAGTCTTTGCCTTTAACTGCCAAGTATTCCATTGATTGATTGTTTTACAGCCTCCTGAAAGTAAGAGCCATAATTCATTTATATCTGTCACGATTGCAACATATGTTTTTTTATATTTGGTTTTTGAAAATATAGTGTATAGGTTCAATTCCTCATCACTTTAGAGCAGAAATAATGATACTTTCAAATCATGTATTCATTCCAATAATAGTAGTAATTAATTTATAGAGCGCACAGAGAGCTTATATAAATAGTTTGAACAGGCACTAACTTGTATTCAGTGCGCTTTAAAATTCGCAATAATCAAGCATATTTTGCTGATAGACGGATCTTCCAAACCACAACACAAGATAGCGACTTTTATAAAGATAAGAGTGGTCGTCTTATCTTTAACCTAAATGTCCATTTATATAGGCAAATCTGAAGCATCTTGATTTGGAAGTGTGAAGTAATTGTTTTCTCCACTGTTTAAATCCATTATTTCCTTTACAAATTAACTTAAGTGAAATCTTGTGATTTACAGCGAGTTAATAGTACGATCTTAATGTTGGAAATTCTATAAACTATTGAAGAGTAGTAATTAATTTATAGAGTGCACAGAGAGCTTTTGTGTCATGGTTTGGAAAATCCCTCTATCAGCAAAATATGCTTGATTATTGCAAATTTTAAAGTGCATTGAATACAGGTTAGTGCCTGTTCAGACTATTTACATTCCAATAATGTTTAGTTTAATTTTTTTTTTAGTTTATGCTATATTTTGCAGAAAATATATATAGGCGTTAGTAACTCGATAGCCATAAGTTATAAAGCTAAGTTTACTCCAGAGAAAAATAATAATGAAAGATAAATACATATCTAAATGTTTAAAAACAACAATAAAAGATTGCTAATAGGTTTAAAAAGAAATGGAAAATGGATTCTGTAAAAATAAAAAAACTTTATTTTAGATAATTTTAGTTTAAATTTAAAATAGCAACAAAGAAAGATGGATGGCAGTTAAATTAAACTTAAAACAGAACGAAGATTATAAGTTTAAAAGCATTCTACCAAGATTGCAGAAAGATAAACCAAATGGTTAATTATAAGGCTGGATATAACTAATGGATTTAAGATACAGAGAAACTGTATTGTTTTATATCAAACTAAGCTAATTTTAGAAGCAAACAAACGGATGTAATTAAAAGCCAGATCCTAATCATTGTTAGAAAGATGCATTAGTCAAATGGATTTACAGTTTTGTTCGAATTTTAGGAATTTTATTACTGATATCAAGCAAGGAAAAAAAAGTATAAATAGTGCGTGCTCAAAAAGAGCAGAGTCGTCAGCTTTTCTCTACTCATCGCAAGCCGCTATTGTTGCTGTGTCATGAATGTCATAAGGACCTGAGAAAAGCTGATGGAAAAGTGCCTAATTTTTCTGCAACAGTGGATGTGTATTAGAACACGTACCTCTAATAGTGAAAGATAGCCAGCTAGGCAAAATGTTAATAGATCACCCTGGTCCTTTATTATTTACGTATGCCTAAGAAGGCCTAAATAGGATTGTGTTTAAAATAACCATGAGTATAAACTTTAGTATTCATTTAAGCATACCACTAGTAAGTATAGTGGCAGGATTAGTTATTCATTGGCGATGTGGGCAGTGAAGATAGAACTTTAAATCAAAGACTATTTGGTTATATGAGTGAAGAAAATATAATCGCTATGCTATTCAGTTAAATCTTAATTTATGTTTATGTATATGTAAATAAATATATTTAATCGTTATTAATAATGTTTTGGTAATTTATAATTTTGTGGTAATTGTTGGAAGTCAGCTTCATAGCTGCATACACAACAAAGTTGGGCAGTTGGGGATTGTCATATTATAGTATGTCTCTTGTAAATAGGTTTTGTTAAGAAAAGTTTAGTATAAACTAGGATTGTTTGTTGTGAGTATATATATATAAATAAAAAAAAATGTCATCGGGACAGTCAATAATAGCCAAGTTTGATGAAGGGGATGCTAGGCAATGGCTATTTTACGCTGCTCAGAAAAATTTTTCTTACTCAATGCTATTGTGGATGAGAAGAAAAAAATAGTAGCATTGCTGTGTCTATCGGGCAGAGGGGTGATTGCACTAATAAATAAGTATTGTGGATGAGAAGAAAAAAATAGTAGCATTGCTGTGTCTATCGGGCAGAGGGGTGATTGCACTAATAAATAAGTATTACGACTTAACCTATAAAAGATACAGTAGCATATGAGGGGATTGTGAAAAAATTAAGCAATACATTTTAGCCCCCGTCAATCTAAGTATACAGCCCGGGTGTCTAAGAAACAGAAGGCAAGCAATGGGGCGCATCTATAAAATATTACAGTTTAGCATTATGGCAATTAGCAAAATTTTGCTTATACGGAAACTATGGCGAAGAAATATTACTCAATCAGTTACTATGAGGTATGCTGGATGATAGTCTGAGAAAAAATCTGCTATGTAATATAGATTTTAACTTTGAGTCAGCTATCAAGAAAGGGATAGTTCACAAGCTAATATTATAACAAGCAGGTTGTTCTAAAAAAACTGAAAACGAGGATATAACACAGGTTGAAAACTGATCGTAAAGAAAGAGATACAGTCAGTGGGCGAAAGAAAATGAATATCTGTTTCTGCTGCAGTAAAAAGGGCTCATAAAAAGCCAATGTAAGTTTCTGGGTGAAAAGTTTCATACTGTAATGTAAAAGAACATTAAAAAAAGGTGTATAAGATAAAAGCCAATAGTCAGTGGCAGAATAATATAAATTCAAATGCAATTGTAACAGATGATACTGTGAGCTATTTTAATATGAGAGAAAATCTGGGAAATAAATTTATGTTAAAATTAGTAATTGTAATAAAAACATCGAAATGGAAATTGATAGCAACTTGGGCATTTCATTGTGCTCAGAAAAATTATGGAAAACAGATTAAGGGAAAACGTACTGATGTCATTGGTAATGAATTGGGTATGCTAGGTTTTGCTATAATGCCTATAAAGCACAAAAATAGGAATATAAAATTGCTGTTATACACAGTAAAAGAAAAAATCAGTCCATTAATAGGCAGAACTAGTTCCATAAGTTAGAAATAATCATTAACGTTAATGCCGTAAATAATGTTGCAAACGGACTGGAAATAAAGCAGGGATTCCTAGAATTATTTGAAAATAAGTTAGAGCAAATAGCAGATAGCCCTGTACACATTGAGTTAGTGGAAAAAAACAAATCCTATTATTTGTAAAGCCAGGAAGATAATGCTTGCACAAAAAGAAAAAGTAAAGGAAAAAATCAGATCATTGGTTTACAAAGGGCACGCAAGTTGAGTCTGCTGATTGGGCAACGCCAATAGTAATATTCATTAAGTCAAACAGGCAAATTAGAATTTGGCGAGATTATAGAGTTATCGTTGAATAAATACCTAAATAAAGGAACATATCCTGTACCAAATGTTAGAGAAGTGTTAGTTAGGTTAACTGGTGCAAAGTTTTTTGCAAAGTTAGATCTTATTTCCACATTTCACCAGATCGGAGTAACTTAAAAAAACAGCCTTTTGGGTTGTTCAGCTGTAATAGACTGTCATTTAGAATTTCCGTGGCTCCCAATATTTTCGAAGCAAAAATTGACCACATTCTGTATAGTTAACAGGAGTCATACAATATTTGGATGATATCCAGTAAACAAGTTTAAAGGACAGGGTATTAAGCATATGGGAAAGATTAAGTTGGGCAGATATTAAGCTGAATAAGGAGAAATGTGTGTGGAAAACTCAAGATTATTATTTTTTAGGCCACATCATTTCAGACAGCAGGAAAAAGCCGTCATAACGATTAAAAACGCTAATAAATCTCAGAACGTAAAACAATTGCAAGCATTTCTGGGATTGATAAATTTTTACGAACCATTTTTGAACAATAAAGCTATGGTAACTAAATCATTTTATGATATGTTTAGAAAAGATCACAAATGGCAATGGATTCAGATGCAAGAAATAGCTTTTGAAAAAAACAAAGGCATTGTTAATGTCAGATAGGCTATTAGTGCAATACAATAGTGAGAAGAAACTGCAAATAATTACTGATGCATCTGAATATGGAGTAGGGACAGTATTAGCACATCCTAGTGACAAGGGAGAATGGCCAGTAGTTCACACTTTGTGCACCCTGTCAAACGCTGAAAAAAAACAACTAACCAATTTGACAAAGAAGCGTTGGCCATAGCATCTGCATTTAAAAAATTTCATTAGTACATATGGGATAGAAGTTTTGAAATTTTCTTTGACCATAAACCATTACTAGGTATTTTTGCATATGACAAAGTAGCGCCGAACACAAGTCCTGCAGATGTTACGCTGGCGGAATATTAATCATTATTAATAATGTTTTGGTAATTTATAATTTTGTGGTAACTGTTGGTAGTCAGCTTCATAGCCGAATACACAATAGTTTATGAAATATTTTTTCATTTGAAAGTAATATGCAGTTGTAGGTAATTAAATAAGTATTCATCATCAAATACAGCCTGGGTCTACAATGAAACGATTCTTAGCCTCTCTGCCTTCATTTATCAATTGCTCGCTTGATTAATGACTTTACAGTCTTCTGGAGTAAAGACCTGTCATTTATTGTAACTTATGAAGAGTTTTTTTGTCCTTTATTGGTTTCAGAAAATATATGTGTACATTTGAATTCATGATCAATTTAAAGCAGATTTACATAGGAATTATGATAATACTTTTTAATTGGTAACACACTTATAAGAATATTAATACTAATGTATTTTCATGATGTTTATTTTCACTTTTCTTGTATTGTTTACATCAAATCTTTAAAAATTATATTTCTGTTATGCCACATTTCATAAAATTTTATTTAACTCCCTTATAGCAATCTTCAACTCTAAAACAATTACATTATTTTTTTTATATTATATAAGGTACTGTTCTATTAGCCAGTGTCTGCCGCTTGATGGTGTTATTTCTATGCAAAAGTACAGAAAAGATGCCATTACGCGGCTGCCGCCAGCCTGCTTTGTATTAGGCACTTTATCTGAATGTTCACAGTTCAAAGATTGCGACAGTATTGTGTGAAGGTATCTGGATTTCAGCCTGCCACAACTCTTTAAATATGTATGACAAACTAATTAGCTTACAACTCACCTGACATACTATTACCTACTAACAATTGTAATCCCGTCGTCACGCTTCCCTACTCAATGTGGAAGCTTCAAAACATTCGGAAAGTGTGCGGCCAAGCATGATTTTGCTGAGCTCACGGGAAAAGTCGCGTTTATGCGAAAGCACATACGAATAAAATGGCAGACTGCCAAACTGAGCTGTTCAGATTGTGACAACTGCTGTCCTCAAAAGCTGATGTGTGCCAAAAGATGTGGGTGCAGCGAAACGATGAGACTGGAAATTTCCAAAATCATCTCGGAGTTCAGATGCAAATCCCATTTCTGTCAGCAAAACTGTTCTTTTCAAAAGGAGACCTGGTTCGACGGCTCCAGAATCCTGTTCTTGAAAGCCTTAGTGTGTCCCAGGTTCAGGAATGAAGCATGTTTCGGTAGCTTAGGTCCATTTCTTTGGTTCGCCCATTTAGGAGGAGTCGTTTAATTATTTATGCACTTAGGTTGGATTAATATTGAATAAATAAATATATGAAAAAGATCGCATGGTACCTCTATTCCAAATATTAAAATTTTAAATTGTTTTGAATTTATTTTAATTTTTATCATACTACTTCTCATTTATACACATATATTCTACATCATATGTACATACATATTTATTATTATTAATAAGTATTTTCAATACCTATTAGATACATATTATTTTCCATAAAAACAAAAATATTTAATATGTATTGTACTATCTTTGATTAGATTTAAAATAGGTATTGTCATAGTTTTTTTTTTTTTAAATTATCATCATGATTTTAGATATTAGTAATTGTTTAAGATTACCAAGTGATTTTATCCTAATTTTAGAGTTATTGTTTCTGTTATCAAAGTAATATGATAAGTAATTTCTTGCATTGAACTTTGTCTTTTTATAAAATATTACATAAATTTGAACATACATTTTGATAGGTTTTACAAATTTTATTAACAATAGATTTAGGTAAATAAATAGCAAGTTATATTTTCATTTATGCTTGCATGTTTAAATTAATGTATTAATTTAAATCATGCATGTTTAATATAGTATTGTTACTAAAGGTATATAAAATGGAGTAATATTTTATTAAACAATCAAATATATTTTTTTTCATACCTATATATTTATTTATTTTATTCTCTGATTTTTAATTTAATTAATAAGAAGAGATTAAAATCATTGTTATTATTTTTATTTTAGCATTTTTTTAATTTTTTTTTTACTAATTAAAAGATAATATTTGTTCAGGAATGCTATGTAATTGAGTGAACTCAAGTAAAATGAAATAATAATTCTTTTAATCAAAAGGGGTAAATTTGAGTTGGTTATTAGATACTGTTTCTAAGTCAATGATATAAATGTTAGGTCAATAAGAGAAATATATAAAATCTGTGACTTAAGTTTGGAGATTATATTTTTCCATCATAAATAAAGTATAAATGTAATTTTTTTTTTAAAAAAAAATGTTTAATTTAAATCATATAAAGTGAGGCTAAATCATAATAACATTTGCTCCAAAAGATTTAGTCTTTTGAGAAGGTGACCTAGGATAATAACTAAGAAATCAAATTATTTTAAGTGTGTTCTAAAAAAAAATTATAAAATTCAGATGAGGTTTTGCTATTGGAGTAATATGTGTCTATGTGCCAATAAATAATTTGCCAAGATTATGACCAAATAGATTAATGATTTGGATTTAATAAAACAATGATCTAATCATTTTAGGAAGGATTTATGTTGTGCAAAATGTTAAACTTCGTTATAGTTTGCCAAGGATTATTTATGTAAATAAACTTTGAATATTTAAAAGGAAATAAATTCTTGGGATTATTATACTTTTGAAATATCATCATGTGGATTTTTCTTCACATGAATTTAATCTAAAAGGAACTCAAATTGATTGAACTTTATGTGTATGGACTTTGTTTAATATTTTATCATTTAAAAACAAGCCATATGACTTATTTATTTAGTAGTTATTTGTATTATTATTATTTTAAGGTCATTTAATGTATGTATTTGAATAGATGAATATATATAAATAAGTAACCAGAAACAAAATTTTAATAATTCTAAAATCCAATTCAAACAATTATAGAAACTTTTACTTAATGAATTATTTTGGTTGTTTATAGTCAATCATAAATATAAAATTGAAACATATGTAAAGAACTGATTATTATTTGGGTTAAGTAATACATATGTTTGTAAAATAACACTTATAATAAATTGACTATTTATATTTGTAATATAAATGACCAGCAAATGAACTAAAATAAATTTAACATTTTTCTTTTGTTTATTTAGTATATATATTCTCTGTTGAAGATAACAAATAAATATTTTCTTTGTGGTGAACATGTGCAATATCTTAGCGTCAATATTATAGTTAAAACAAGTAGAACATTTCAAAACTTTTAAATATATTAATTAATAGTTAAAACAAGTAGAACATTTTAGAATAAAATATTTCAAAACTCTTAAATATATTAATTAATGTCTTATTATTTATTTTGTAAATAAAATTGTTTTATTTATTAAATTTGAGTTAATAAATTTATTTGATTTGGTAGGTATATGTTATAATAATAATAATTTAAAATTTCTTTGCAATCAAAAATTTAAAAGTCAATTAACAAAATAATATAGATTTTACACTTTATTAAAATTCATTAATTATCAAAGGTGAACCTAGTGTTTTCATAGACACCAATTGATATTATTTAAATTGATAAATTATGGATACAAACTTTATAATTTTGTTGTCCAGTCGGTTTATCATTTGTTTTAACTTTATTCCAGTATAGACATTAGCTTACTTTATTCATAGAGATTAAATAAAATTATTGCTTAAATTTATTGTTACAGTATGTGCAAACCTATAAAATAGTTTATATACATTACATTTATGTAGTTACTCATACTTTGACATATTTAAAATAGATTTTTTTTTAATTGAAAAAGTTAACTGGTTTGTAAATTTGAAGAATATAAATATAAAGATTTACAGCAAAATTGTGTACTACCTGCCAATGATGAATGCAAATAAAACATTCATCAAGAAAATTGAGCAATATTGCTCAAGATTACTATGGAAAGGACAAACTGTTTCCATCAGCATGAGAAACATGCAGGAAAACAAAAGATTAAATGGAATGTCACTACATTCCATCACTTCAATTAACTATCAGAAATCACACACTCTGATATATAATCTAGTCCAAAAGTATGGCCATGACCAGATCACTGAATCCATAATTCCTACCGACACACCACCCCCCAAAAAATTAAGCTGGCTTGACCATCTAATCCTGTCAACAATGCAACAAAATACAAATGCCCATAACAACTATCAAAGCAAGATCAAGCTATGGGATGCCCATCGCATCCTAAAACAAAATAATCAAATCTCTACTACAAGATTAGGAATAACTAATCACAAGCTGATTACCCTATTCAAGTATTGGGCTCTAGAACCAAAATACTTAGATTACTTACTTAAAATTAATCTGGATGCCATGCCGGTCAACTGGTTCCTCAGATATAAAAGATCTATCACCAAAGTCCAATCAATTTGCCACAGCTGTGGCAGGGATTAAGAAACATTTGACCACATAATTAAAACATGCATGGGTCTAGGTAATATTAAAACAATAATATTTAACAATTCAAAGATAGACTACTACAAAATACTTAATATAAAAGAATGCATTCGTGGAAGAGATATTCCTACAATCAGGCTGTCAATTTTCATCACCTATGCCATTTGGATTGTAAGGTGCAAGGCACAATACCAACATCCCAAGCCAGATGAAAACTCATTATTTATTCAAAGCATAGAGAAAATTAAACAACGAGATAAAACTCTTGCCACAACATTCATTTTTCAAGAGACATGGAAGCTATATCAGACTCTCTAATAAAGTTAACAAAGAACTTAAACACTAAATACCTAACCCTGTTTAACTCAATAATGTTAGTTCCATAACTCATCTCCATATTTGTAATATATCATCCATATTAATTAGTTTAATAAATGTTTTGAGAAATAATCAAAATATGTAGTTACAGTATTTGCAGTTTTAATTTTAAATGTTATTATAGAAAATAAAAATAATGTTAATTAAAATAATTCATGTTGAAATAACGAATTATTTAATAATAAAAAATAATGCATAATATATTTGGATTTATACATATATGATTTGGATATATTTTTTTGGTTTATTTGTTTGCACCTATATATTAAATATTTGTATTTTTTAATTTTATGGTAATTAATTTACAAATGTATTTAGTTGATATACGTAAAATGAAGTCACTATATGAAATAAAAACGTAATTTAATAGAATTGTATTTTAGATCTGAAAAAGATTGCTAGCCGGTAAAAACTGTTTTGAGATTTAAATAAAGCATTGTGAAAAATGCATAGAAGTGTAACTTTTAAATGTTATGTACTACACACATCTATTTGAAAATGTAAAAATATGTTAAAGAAGTACAAATGGTAAAATTGTATATGGGGGGGGGGTTAAAACTTTCTTTTATAAGTTTGATTCTAAGATTTGGCAACATATTTCAAGTAAATGTCTTTTATTTTTTAGCATTGTTTTGTCAGTAAATTAATTATGTCATTAGTTTAAATATTTTTAAGTTTTTATTTGCTATTAAGCAAATATAACTTTTGCCTTTAGTTGATCGCTGACTACTTCTTTCTTATAAGTTGGTATGTAATTTTCAAATCGCAAGTGATATCTATATTTTTATTTTCCTTCCTTAACATCTGATATCACATTTGACTTTATAAAAAATACTGAAAATGTTCATCATATTTTTATATATTCATAGGGAAATATATTCGATGCAGATGAGATAAAGAAAGATTCCTTGTATAAGATATAATAAGGAATTTTGCGGCAAAAATTTTAAGAAAAGTCTAAAAAAATTGACATTTTAAGAGTGTTTTAAATAAAAGAACTTTAATCATAAATTTTCAAAACTAAATTCTATTTTTTTGCTATTTTTATTATTCTTTCTTATGATAAATGGATTGTGTTATATACGCAACTCCTTCATATTTAAAAAATAAGTCTAGAAAGATAAGAAGACAAAATTTTTTGCATCTAATTACTTGAAACAGCAATGCGCAAACAGTGGTTATGATCTCTCAAGGAAAAATTGGTGGGAGTCATGAAAATTTTGAGTTCTTATATTGGATAATAAATTTTTAATTGAAAAAACAAAAACCTAAACACTATTAAAAAAATACATGAAAATCGCTCACACTTTTATGTTTTAAACATTTGTTTATATTCCAATCCGCTTTACTAAGACAATAAAGCTAATTACTCAAGCTTTAATAGGTTTATAAATGTAGATGGTAACAATCAACCCTTAAGCTATCAACAATCTCAACCTGTATTGTTAAACAAGGTTGCCTTGTCTACAGATTGAGATTGTTGATAGCTTAAGGATTGATTGTAATCATTCAATCTTAAACAGCACATCGTAATGGCACTTTGCTTATATTGCTCTTATTCTGAGTTTTGTTTTTCATGCTGGTACCCTAATGTTAATAGGTGGTATTACGTTCTTGAATATACACATTTTCTAAACAGGCTAAAAAAATTGTAATTGCTACAAATCAACAGATCTGTTAAGAACTAAGTATTATTATACATTTTTTGTTAATATGCAGTTTTTTTTTTCAAAGATCGTATATCTTGAAATATAATATAAAGATATATATTTGCATGTGGTAAAATGACTTTTGATTATTATTATCCTTATATCATTATAGTGGGATAGAAACAACATATAATGGATCATGTAAAATTTCAGTCTTGAGTATGGCGGTCGCAAGTGTAAAAAGATTGCAACCATTGATCTGAAAACATACATATTTTTCGATAATCAGTTGGATTGATTTTTAATTGAATAAACTATTTTAATATCAAGCCAAATATCACAACTTTTTTCTTGCAAGTTTTGCTGGCTCAAGTTCAAAATCTTAGTAATTCAAAACTTTCAAATTATCCACTTATAAAAATTCAGTGAACAGTGAATGAACGCATTGCAATAGTTCCTTCTACTAAGTGTTTGATAGTTATATAAGTAAAGTCAGGAGTGTCTGTGTATATGTTATATATGTAGAAATCCTAACTAGCCAAACCTTTCCTGATTATTTTTCAACCCTGGTTAATCCTCTACCACCATCTTTTATCTCATAATAAGAGCTGTTTTGATAGTTTTACTATCCTGACATCATATTCATCAATTTTATTATAAAGATCTAAACAAAAATCTTTATCTCCTTCATTTCTTTTTATCTTTAAATTTTTCCCCATTCTCCATACTTTTTATCCTGATCTCTTTCAATGTCCTACACTCCAAAAATGTGTTCAATACTCTATTATCTCAATATAAACTATATCTATAATAAAGATCTTTATTTTATTTTTGCCATCTTTCCATGATACCTAAAGCTTCTCCCCCTGCATCAAATAACAATATGCTCTCTTAATTAACATTAATAACATTATCATCTAGTGTTCTTTGATTACATCATTATTTATATAATTGGTTGTGAGTGAATACAGAAATCATTTAGTGATCTATTTTGAATTTATATTATCTATATAAATCCAATTTTTAGGTTTTGTGTTGGAATAGAAATTTTCTTCTATTATTGGTGTAGTATTAGATGAAGAGTAGTTAAGAAGAAAAAACATGAAATGTCAATTTTGATTGAAAGCATTTCTTTCTAAGTTTCAAAAAGTATGGAATTACAAAAAAAAAAAGAGGGTAAATTATATATAGAACATAAACTGAAATAATTCAGACTTTGAATATATGCTGAGCAAACTGGATAAATGTAGGAGTAATAAAACCTATTATTATCGCAACTTAATTATGCTTACTATGGAAAATAAGATTTTATGCACTTAAAAAAAATAATTTACTGAAAACCATTTATTTCAAATAGGTTATTCAATTTATGCAATAAATATTAAATCATAATTAATTTGTTTTAAAAAAGAACATAATCAATTATTAATCATTTAGTGTCCACAAGTTTATTTTTAAAAGGGGAATAATAGCAGTGGGCACAATTAAATTTGACAATTAAAAATTAAAATCTGATTTTTAATTGTAATTAACAATTTAAAAATTACTTACAGCGACTTGAAATTAATGTGATGTAAAACGAAATTTGATTTTTAAACTGAATTTAAAATTAAAAAATTAAAGACAAAAATAAGAATTTAATTTTTAGTTGTTAGTTTTAATTAAATTTTTCCCAGCAGTGGTGAATAAATGTCTTTTTATTATCATAAGTCTAAGTTCATAAACAATTAATAAAATCATCGTCTCAAAGATTAATTACTAATTACGTTGTCAACAGAAAACCATTAACACAATATGAGAGTGAACTTGGCGCTAGTTGTATTTCCTCTTGTGAAGAATCTTTATTTTTTACCAGTTTGCAAACGAAACTGTTTATCAGCAAATAGCGATAATAATTAAAACATGTATAAAAAAATGTAAATTACTGTACTGTAAATTATGCATAAAAATATATTATTTTGAATAAAATTAAATATTATAATTAAAAAAAGTTTGTCTTGTATCAATTTTTTTCAAATTTGAAATTTTTTATTAGTCATTTTATTTCCTTATTTTTTTTTTGCGCAAATTTTAAAATAAATTTTACGTTGGTGCTTTGCTTTTATGCGAGTTTTGAAAAATCACAGTCCATATCCCCCTTTTTCAAGGTAAGTTATGTCTATTTTTGCACAATTTCATTTGCACGTGTTTTCTGAGGGAACCTATCTATCGCGTAAAACGAGACCCAGGTGTAGTATATATTAATAAGTTTCTCAGATATAGTAGCAAAATAGGTACTTCCAAAAAGTAATGTAACATTTATTGGTGTATTTATATAGAATATTTTAAATCTTTTTTATCTTAGTAACATTTAATTATGGAATAATGTCATATTTTTTAAACTAATTTTTCCAAAAAAGAAATTATAATATAAATTTGCTAAAGGTGAAATTAAAATCATCCAAGATGTTTTATATGTTGTCATCTAATATATTTTTAATAAATTAATTTTATTTATATTTCAGATTTGATTTTTTTTTTGTTAAAATAAAAACAAAGCAAGTATTTTAATAGAAAATAATTAATTTACTTCTTTCATTTTTTACAGATCTTAATAAACGTAGACAGTTTTCTCCCACTCCTGGATCTAACAATCCGTTCCGAATGAGCGGAGCTTCTTCAACTCCAACTTTGACCAATGGTATATCTTCTCAAAATGCCTGCTGGTAACAGGTGACTTGCGTTTTGGCTATTTAACAATGGACTTGTTACGATTATCTCATGAACAAGTTTGAAAGATGTTTAAAGAATCAGAAGTGACTTTTTTTAAATTAATAAATCTGATCTTTCTCATAATTATATACATACAGCCGGCTTTCTTAACAGCTTGGTGTTTTTGTATATGGATAACTTCTAGGAAGAACTCTGCTCCACTAAGAATAATGAAGCTGGCTGGTTCTAATACACCAAATTTTTGGTGGGTATTATGGATTAAAAATTTATATATATATATAATCTTAGTTGACTTCATTTATAGATTTTATCTCATTGTTACAGTGTTACAACAATTTGCAGTCTATCAGAGAGATGGGTTGGGATTAAGGAAAGGGTTTGGGAGCACCTGTATGTATAATTATTTGTTATTTAAAAGGAGGAAAAAAAAGTATTTTTTTATAAACTCTGAAATTTGGCAGCATTATATCTTATGCATATGACCTCTCAGTGCCTTGATATGACTCATTTCCTGTGTTGCAACTGGTGAGATTGATAATACTGAAGCCGTGTGTTTCGATTAACCTTCTAGAGTTTCAGAATGTTGCATTGAATGCCAAACTGTCTTCTGCTGGGTTAGAGCTTTTTATTTTGTATGTCAAATATACACACATATATATACTTTTTTATTTATTTAATAAAAAGGTAAATTATACTATTCTCATTTTTTTTGTTATTCGGACATGATCTAAAAAGTGCCATTGTAAGATATTACGACGCAACCCAGCCGGAGTTTGTTTCTCGCCTGTCGAATACAGTACAAATTAATAATTATCTGCTTACAGGTTTATCTGTGTAGTCTTCTCTTGGAATGAGCCGGGCTTCAGTTGTACAGGCTTCTTATGAAGTAAAAGAAGATGCAATGAGTTTATTATATTTGTGCTTTCTAGTAATATATTTATAGACTTTTTTTTTTAATTAGCATTTTTTACAATGGGAAAAGAAAAAAAAAATATTTAGTTTCTATTCAAGGTTTATTTTAAAATTATTAATAGATCAAAAATTGTTTTACACATTAACAAATGAACAAATTTTTTTTTTTTTTGTCTTAACATTTTTGCAATGACATGAGTGCATTTATTAGCATTGCAATTGGATGTTAACGTTGGAAAAAGAAAGCTGAGTGCGTGACTGTGATAACCCTTTCCAATTATTTTTATATGTGTACAAAAAAAAAACGCCCTCTTATCAGTGACTGATTATTTTTTAATTGTAAAAAGAAAAAAAAAAAATGTTTTTTTTTCATTAGTTGCTTTAGTTAAGAATCTGCAAATTATTGACAATATTTTTTTAAAGTTGCTAAATCAAAGAGCTGCCTTATTCCCGTTATTATTTTTTTTTTGTGTGTGTGTGTGTATGTGTGTGTGTAATTGTAAAAATTGATTTTGTACACCAGCTGTAAAAAATAAATATTTCTTTCACACAAATTTTGTAAAGTTGGTGTACAAAATCCTGGCTTGCTTAGAAACCCCAATAAAGATTTTTTATGAAGATGGATTTGATTTATTTTTAAATAAATTTTGCATTTCAATAATTTACTGGTTTCTTTATATTTATTTAGTTTATATGTGTGCATATATTTATGTATAAAAATATTTTGAAAACTGTAGTTTGAATAGTATTCTAAAACATTAGCATTTAGAACAATCTTGCAATCTTGTCAAAACTTTTTATTTTGAGTGCTTGTGCATATTTATTTAAATACATATTAAACTGGCATAAAGTTTTAAGAATTTTTTTAGCTAATACATTTGAAGTTTTTTTTAATATTAACAATATTACTTGTTTTTTTAAAAAAATACTGTGTCTAATAAGCATTGATTTTTGCAAACAATTTTTAATAAATGAAATGGAAAAACGCCTGTTAACTTTAGAAAATGTTGTTTGATATTTCAAAATTTTAAAAACAAACATACATCAAACTGTATATTAATAATTTTTATTAGTCATTCATTAGTCTAGAGATTATCCATTTGATGAATAATATTTCTGTAGTATAATTTTCATTAAGTGGATAATCTCTTGTCTAATGAATGGCTTAAAAAATTATTTTAATATTCTTTCATTAAGTTGTTTGTATCAAAATTGTGAGGATTATAGTAAATGGCTTTCTATATATACTGAATAATGATAAAGTTACATGTGATTGTGATCTGAGTCAACTGATGAGTGCTTGTTCAGCATAAAATGTGCATTTTTGAGATCATACATCTTTTTCACATGTCTTTGGTCATATGTTTATGAACACACCCCTCCACAATTGTTAAAAACAGATAGAAACCAATCCCTATCTTGCGTGAGAATGGTATAGTGAAAATTACACTACAAAAATATTATTCATTAAGTGGATAATCTTTATTGTAATGGTTTGTATCAAAGTTGTGAGGGCAATAAGTTTGACACTTATTAAACTGTAGTAATTGGCTATTTATATATGTTGAACAATAATAAAGATGTGTGTAAGAGATTGTGGTCCAACTGATAACTGCTGGTTCACCATGAACTATGCATTCTGGAGATCATACATCTTTTTAACATGTCTTTAATCATATCTTTATGACTACACCCATTCACAAGATGTTAAAACTGAATAGAAACCAGTTCCTACTTTGTGGTGCAGTGAAAATTAGACTACAGAAATATTCATTAAATGAATAATTTCTGGTCTAATGAATAATTAATAAAAATTATTAATATATTATTAAAATTATTATCAAAATGGTAAAAAGATTGACAAATCAATTAAACTGTAATAATTGCTACGTATATATATTGAACAATGATAAAGATATTTGTAAGAGATTGGTTCTGCAAAAAAATGTGCATCTTGGGGGATCATACATTTTTTTCATATCTTTAATCATATGTTTATGATTACATCCTTCCACAAAATGTTAAAAACCGAAGAAAACCTGTCCTACTTTGCATAAGAGTTGTGTAGTGAAAATAACAGTATAGAAATATTATTCATTAAGTGGATAATCTTTAATCTAATGAATGCCTAATAAAAATTATTAATATGCTTTCAGTAAGTGGTTTATATCAAAGTTGTGAGATGGTAAGTTTTGATACTTGTCAATAAAACTAGTAATTGAACAATAATAAAGATATGTGTGATTGTGGTCTGGACCAACTGATGAGTGCTGGTTCTGTATGAAATGTGCATCTTGAGGATCATAAATCTTTTTCACATATTTTTGGTCATATGTTTATGATTACATTCCTCCACAAGGTGTTAAAAACAAATAGAAACCAGCCCTACCTTATGTGAGAGCGGTATAGTGAAAATTACATTACAGCAATATTATTAAACTTTATATTTATATATTTTTCTGGACAATGTATAAATAATTGAATATTATTTATTTTTATTTTTACTTATGTTTGACATCTGTTTAAAATAATTTATCTGTTTTGTATATTAACGTTTCAGATGGTATTGATCTAATATTTTTGAGTACATTAATTTTATTATTCAATCTGTTTCTTTTCAGAAAAACAATGATTATTAAGATTAAAACTGTTGAAGTGGAAATATTATAATAAACTGTATTAAAAATTAGTTTTCACTTATAAATTCAAATTACATTTTCAGATAAATTATAATTTATTTTCATTTTAAAACAATTAAAATTGTCATTTTATGCTTAATATTTTCAAATGATAGATTTTAGTTAATTATGGATTTTTAATGATTGATGATTTTATGCATGACCATTGGCATTAAAATGTATAGAAAATTAAACTTCATAAATGACTACAAAAAATCATTCAACTTTAGTTTTAGAATAATATAGTAACTATTAAAAATATATATGTTTTTAATTTTGGATGTTTGGAATTAATACAAAATTTTCCATTTATGTTTGCAAAATATTCACTTTTCTGATTGCTTGGACCAGTTGATGAATCCTAATGAAGAAATAGATCTATTCAATGGGGTAGTTTGCATTTTTACAAATCAAATAGCTTATTAAGTGGTTTAAAATATTGGTGATCTCAATTTAAAGATAAGAAAAAATATTGTAGTTTGTATTATTATGTTTATAAAATACATTGAGTTTATTATATATGTTACAAAGAGAGTATTATATGGATGCAATATATATATATCAAAAATAAAGAGTATAGCTTTAAATTTATCTATTAAATTTTTATAAGTGCATATGCGATTGTCTATTCAATTGTAATGGGCATATTTCAGTTTTTTTTAATAAATGATCCTTTTCACTCACTCATTTTAATATTTTATTGCTTTTAATTTTATCAGTACGATTTCCTCAGTTTATATCTTTAAAGCTCTCCATCTCCTTTCTCTTTATAACAAGTTTCTTTTCCTCAAAAAAACTACATTTCAGACACATTTAATGAATTCCAATTCTCATTTTAATTTTATCACCCTATAAAATTTTGATTCCATTAAAGTCACACCGTTGCTAAATATTTTGTATAGAGCTATATTTAAACTTTTGTAGAGCAGAGATTAGTACAATTAGAAAAAGATGAGAGAAAAGATTGAATACTTCAGATATGCAGATTTGGGAGAAAAATTTGTGGGGAAATTAAAAAAAGGAACAATTGGGTTGGGCATTTGTTTAAAGATAGAGGAATTGTGAAAAGATATGTTGGATGATAAAAAGAAAAATATCTGATATTAAAGGTTTGACTAGCTATGACAATTTGAAAGTGTGAACGAGGCTGGTCTATTTGGCACCTGATGCAAACCTTAAAAACTGCACTTTTTAAAATGATTGAAAATACTATCAGCACTTATTTTAAATGATCTGAATAGAGTAATGGGTGTAATAGTAAAAAATATATATTAAATAAATGTTTATATGTTTTTTTTAAAAATCACAAAAGTAATAACTCACAGAATAAAAAATATTTAATTTTTCAGGGATTTTTTTTTTTTTTTTTGCAGCAAATAGCAGGTCTGTTATGTCTAATGTTATATACAGATATTTTTTTATTTGATTGACTGTTTCTACATTCAGATCTGATTATCACTAGCCTTATAAATTGATTTACCGTTTTATGCAGTGGTATCAAATTATTAAATCAATTTTTTCTTATTATTAATAAGACTACATCCTATCTAACACTTCCTTTATGATTGTCATATATTAAGTTTATAAAGAATGATGCCATAGTTTAAAGTGATCATAAAATTATAGATGGATAAATGAGAAGGAATGCTTCCACAGAAGAATAATATCTACAAATATGAAAATTATTAATTTTAATAGCATGTAAATAACTTACTACTGCCTTGAATATGTAATGTTTAAGATTATAATCACATCACTGAACATTCTCTTTCGATATATGTTACTAAGAAATATTTTTTCAGAATGAGACATTTTAATAAACCTGCAAATAATTTTGCTTTTTATTTAACAATCTCCATTCTTTCAGTCGGATAACTATGTTCATTTATTTACAATATATGGTTGGAAGGTCAGATAAAGGAGAAATTCTCTCTTTTTTCCTAGAAGGAATTCTTCTTTTATCAGACTGTGAATGAATGGGCTTCGATAAATGAAAAGTAAAATTATTTGCAACTTTATTAAAATGTTCTTGTTATGAGACTGTCTGCAAAAATAATTATTAGTAACGTATATGAAACAAGAATGTTTAGTGATATAAATATGAAAATTATAAGACATTTAAAAAAAATTTATTTAAAAAAAAAAATACTTTAAATGGGAAATATAAAAGTTGTGAAATTTTTACATTGCCTAGGATTTCTTTCTATGATTCATTGATATGGTATATAGTTATATCTTTTCAGTGTACATACATCTATATGTTAATTTTATGATAAAATTCTCAGACAATTGTTTCATGAATAGTACTTTTGAGCATCCTTTTCTTTGCTTCTATTCTATTACAAATTGATAGGACAATGCTTAATAATTTTGGATATGTATTCCTTTTTTTTTTTGCTTTGAATATAGTTAATGTTTGAAATGGTTCAAATGTGGCATTATGGGAAGAAATCTATTCATAATTATGCTGCTAAGACAATTAGAAAAGCGCCAAATAACCACAACCAGTATCTTTTTAAACCTATTCCAGCACAAGGATCTAAGTTCCAAGTCGTAGTTTTCGAACTTTGATCCTTGTGCTGGAATAGGTTTAAGAAGTTACTGGTTGTGGTTATTTGGCACTTTGCTAATTGTCTTAGCAGCATAACTATGAATAGATTTCTTCCCATAATGCCACATTTGAATATAGTTGTGAATTGGCAGTTTGACTATCTTTGGTTAGACATTATAAATATCTTCATTCAATTGACTTTTTGAAGATTGATAGAGATTTTCATTGGTTGTTGCATCTGGAGTTCAAGTTGCACGACTCTGAGAGAACAATTCAAAGAAGAGTTTATGTAAACACTTATAAAAAATTACTAGCAAGAGATTTTATCTTAGTGGAAAAAATGAGTCTGAATTAGGTTTGCAACTATGATAAATCAAATCACTTAATTGCTTGGAGTTCATAAGAAGTTTAAGCTTCAGAAGTGTAATCTATCTGAGGATCTTAAGCTTGCACTAAACCATGCAGAACACTTTTTTATGATTTTTTTATTTATTATTTCCTAAGGATTATTGAAGTCAAAATCTTTTTTATATTTTGTAATTGCTAAAATTCACTTTTAGGCAGTTCACTTGTTCTCTTTTTCCAGTTTGGTGATAAGCATATCTAACCACTTATTCTGATGTGTTCAAGCAACAAAAAAATAAACTAATAATAAAATTAATCTAAAATTTTGGCTTTTATATCTACTTGTCCAATGATGTTAGAGCTTGCCCAACTAAGTAGTGGTGTTATTTATTTTAACCCTTGGCCATTATTGAAAGCAAGCTAATTTCTATTCCAAATGTTGATAAATCTGTTGAAACTCAGATTATATAAGCATTTTAATCTGTTCCCCCCCCCCTTATTTCAACTTTTATTTAAAGTTGTTTTACCTTTTATACCAATTTAATTTTTATTTGAATTTACAAAATTTGATTTAAAATTATATTCTGTTTTTAATCTTTCAAAAATTAATTACAAAATATATTTAAATACAGAATTTATTTCACATTGCATTTTAACTTTTTACATAATTCACAAATTTTCAGGGAAAGAACTGATTCACATTTCCCCAAGAAAATAAAATTTTCTTTATGGTAATTTTTTTTGAGATAGATAAAAGAATTAGCTTCAATAATAGCACATGAATAATCCAATTTATAAGCCATTAATATTTATGCTTAAAGCAATTTTAAGATATTTTATCATGACTATTGCAAAATTAATTGCTTAGTTATAATGTATTGTTTTAGATATAATTTTTTTTATTAAAAAAAATTCAGCTTACATTTTTGTTAGTGTACATCTATTTCAAGATAATTTTAAGGAATGAAAATTTTGTTTAGAGAATTGAACAATTTTTTATAAAAGAGATAGTGGTTTAGTTCTTTACCACCAAACCATACTTAAAATCTTATTTAGGTATTTTTTCTGCAACTTATTTAATGATTATTTTTTAAAATAGATTTATTTTGGCACCAATTCCAATTCAGCACCTGAGAAAGTAGCTTTGCATCCTCATTTGATGTTGATCTTGAAGTTGTTGCATAGGACTTGCTTTTTGACAGATAACCAACAATCATGATACCAAATTTCCTTATAGATGAACAATTATTTTTCCTATTACCATTGTTACAAGCATATATATTGTTCATGATCAGTACAGTATATGCAAACAAATTCTGGGAAAAAAATTATAATTAAACCTCTTTCTATTTTTAACACTGCATTTACTATTTTTAAGGATTTGTTAGAAGAAAAAAAAAAAGAAAGTGGTGTAGAAAAAAGTAATAGATGGTCTGAAAGAAGGAGACTATAATATCTGAAGAACATTGCAAGATTTAGAGAAAAATGAGGGAAAGATCTTGTGAAACTTTCCTTTCAATACATTATCAATTATTTTGTATGGTGCCTAAGAGTAGATAGCACTATTTTTATAAACAAATTTTTAAGTTTAACATTATTAGATAATTTTGTCATAAATGGTTCCATTTAATCAGGGTTATTATGACATAGCAATGCAATCCTCTTAAGATCATAAAAAGGATCAGGTATTACTATAGAAAACAAAATACACGAGAATAGAAATAAAATATCCATCAGAATTTAAATAATTTTTTAATGAATATATACATATACATGCTTTTTTGAAAAATAATATCAATATAATATTTAATGAGTATAAATATAAGATTGCTTTAAAAATTAAATATGTAAACTATATACATTTTAAAATATATATATTGTAACTATTTCTGATACAAATACTATCATGTTAGGTAAAGTATGAATTGTTAAAAAAATTTCTTGTCTGTATTTTTTTATAGTAGATAGGTAGATCAAGTGATAGATTTACCCTTAAGGGTAGGATACCATAACGTCAATATGCAATGGGATAGTCTTTTATTATTATTGAGACTAAATATTATTAAAAAGGTAATGAGATGGAAATTGGATAGTGCCAGTAAAAAAACTTGTATTTTCCTTGTAACAATTTAAAACAATTTGTGAATTGTTTTAGTGATGATTATAAATCTAGGAACTGTGTGTTGACTAAACAGGAATAGTTGTCATAGGTAGTCAAACTTTATTATCAAAACAAATAAATATTAAACCAGCAAAAGTGCTAGTAGTTAAAAATATACAAATTTTATTGCTTTTACATATAAATGTGTGTGGTGTGCATAAATAATAATCACATAATAAGAAAAGTGTGTTAGAAAGACTAACAAAACAATTCATTAAAACATAAGATAATTAAATGTTTAGATTCAGTAAATGTTTTTAAAAATACTAGATCACAAAACTTAGTGAAATTATTAAGTTTTAAATATTTGTAAAACCTTATTAATTGACATTTTATTGCTCCAATAAAGTTTATTAATAGCTAAATGAATATATTTCATTTATTTGTTTATAAATTGATGTAAAATATTTTATTTCATTATTTTGTATTTTCAAAATACCAATTGAGAGAAAACCATAAAATCTGCCTAATTAATTATGGTGCTATGGATACATTCAGGAAATCTATTATAAAGCAAGATGCATTGTGGAAAATTTTGATGTCATCTCAAAAAAATTTAGAATACCCACAAATTTAAAATAAAAAGCCAATTTTAAAATTTTCACAGCAGTTGATTTCTATTAGCTATACTTGCCTGCATGAAGATGTTTGAATAGAATACATTACCAGGAAGTCTGTCCGAGACATGTCCTGGTCTTTGATCTGTTCTCATAATATCAATGGATATATGATCAATTGAAATTCTAGAGACATTTAAATAAATTAGTCTAAAGGATTACATTGCTAAATTGTGTCCTCAATTTTGAAAGATGTTTTTAACATCTATTTCATTAAAAAAATTGTGGTTATTACACTGGGATTTTTATCAGTAAATGAAGCTCTCTAGATTAATGATTACAGAAATGCCTCACATCTGAAAATAAATAATATTACCAGTCAAAAGAAACAACTAAAATAACTTCTTAAATCATCATTGTAACAAAGACAGTAAAGTAATCAACAAATATTTGTTTTGTTAAAGTGTCATTTAAAGATTTATATATATATATATGCGACCCACAAAATTAAAAGAAATTACAAAAGTTCCTAAATGTACGTTTTACATTGGAGATTTACCATAGTGGATTAATTTAATTAGGATGATCTTGATTATCATTAGAATTAAATTTGCTTTTATACAAGAGTATCATTATTTTATAAATTTGGGAATATTCGATATTTGAGTGTGGTATAAACTTTATATGAACAGTGTTATTTATTTTGTTTTAATTAATATATTAAATAAATTGTTAGAGCAATAAAGCTCAGTGCAAATCCAGATAGTATAATTTATATTCGATATTTAAACTTAGTTGTGACAGATAAGTGAGAGTGAATACATCTCAAATCTGTGTTGAAGACAGATTGTGTCATTAACTATTATTTAAAATGTTTCAATATTAATCCATATTACATTACATGCTTTTGAAATACCAGTGCTTAAGAATTAAATTTATAATTTTGAAACATTTTGTCCAATTATATATATTCAAAGTAAAAGTGTGACAAGACACTGCAATCAATCTCCAACATGTAGTATTGCCACACGCATCGAGATTCTATGCATCAGGTAGTTACATTTGATTTACCACATGTACATCCAAAAGAGTTATAAACATTCAGCTTTAGTATTTGCTATCGTACAGTGATCATTATTTTGTTTTTATTTTATTGATATTTACATGAAATATATATTCTAAAATTATGTGGTATTCTTAAATCATCATCTTAAGACAATTTAAGTTCAGGTTACGCTATCACACTGCTGGTTTATCTAGTGTAACATGTAAATATTTTATTGTATTTGCTATTTGAACTTAGGATATTAAAGATAGAAAGCGTACATAAAATCCCCTATATATACATTTATCTTTACAGTAGTAAATGTTCATTAAAGAAATGACCTTGAGATAGTTAATCTTAGTCCTAATAAGTGTTTATAAATATAAACACAGGTTATGTAATTCATGATTAGATAAAACAAAATTCATAAAAGCCTGAGATTATTTAATAAAACAGTAATTGTTAATGTAATAAAGCTTATATTTTGAAAGTACAATGGTAAAATTTCAAATCCCTGAGAAATTACATGTTTACATATATTTATTTTATTTGGGAAATCTGAAGTGAATATTTGCATGGATTAGGATCTTATGAAGGTTTAATCATATGTGAATTTGTTTTAAATATATGCCAGTGTAATTGAAATCACTTTTTTTTTAACCTTCTTTTGCTCAGATTTCCATTTTAAAACAGTTATTCTCTTTTCCAATCCAAAATCGAATACTAGAGACTACAATATAAATGGATGCTTGCTATACAGGTGGACTTCATTATACAGCCTAGTGGGAGAAGGCAAATGAAAAATCCCACTGAAAGTATAAATGCCCAAGATAGGTTCACTATATCAATTATGGCTATTTAAACCCATTACAATTGTAAAATAATGTAAAAATAGATAAATAAAATGCTAAGATTATGAACAAAACAAAGATAAATTTATTAAAAAGATTAGGTGTAGTAAAACTAAACAAGGTGGATGATTTATAAAGGTTTACATTTTGAAAGTTAAGAGATAGTATGAGTATTGTATTAAGTCCAAAAACATTTTATAAGTAATAGTCCAAAAAATGTTAGATTGATAGTGAGTAGAATACATTAAAAAAAAAAAAATTGATGACTGGCAGGTATTAAACTCAATGATAATAGAATATTGTAATGTGGTAGATAGGATAAAATTGATGAAATTGTAGCTGAGAATGAAAAGTGATCGGTTACATTTTTGAAGAGGAAATAGAAAGCAATAATGAATGCATGGTTTACAAATCACAACAAAATTTATATACTGAAAAAATAATAGATTTAAATTAGCTGGAGATTATAAGCTATCAATAGATGAACTAAGGCAAGGAGAAAAAAATAAGTGTTAGGATATTATTAAAAAAAAATTCAGACTTCAACAAAAAATTATGTAGCGATAGGCTAATTCTTAAAAAAAAATGTTCTAAGAAATGTAAAAGTTGTTGCAATAAAATAGATTATGAAAGAAGTTAAACAGACTTGGATTTGTGATGAAGTGGCGAATAAAATAGTAAAATAATGTTAATTCTGTAAAAGAGAACTATATAGAAGCTTAACCTTGAATTGAAGTGAAACAAATTAAAAAAAAAAAGTGCAGAGAACAAAAAATATATAAAACAGAAATGATAAATTACTAGTTAAGAAAGATGATAAGAAAATTAGATAAATGTTTGTACAATAAGCCTTTTATATTGAAAAATAAAGATAGATAATTATGAAATAAATTGTGCAGAACTGGGGAAAAAAGTTTTAAATACTTTAAACAAAAAAAAAGTGCAGGAAATTGATGAGATTCCAATTTAATAAATTCTTTTATAGAAATGGGTTTGAAAGAATTAGTTGATGTTTGTAGTGTAATTTAAGACTTTGGAAAATTGCCATTCGATTTTATTAGTTATAATTTCACTAGAAAAAGCATCCAATTCAATGAAATTACAACTAAGGTGCAAAATGTAAGGTATTTATTTTAGCATTCTAATATAGTTCAATTATGGCATAATAGCCAAATTGTAAACTATGATAACAATACAAGGCTCATAGGACCAGATTCACTTGAAACTTTGAGTTATGCCAAACACCCACTGACAACACATTTTGCTATTACATAATATAGTGTTTAAATGTATTTCTGTATTTGTTCACTTCTTAAAGGTAAATATCTCCCATTTTTCATTCTAGTTTTACTCTTCCCTCTAAATACTAGTGTCTTAGGTTTTTATTCTGAATTTAAATCTTCATACTTCTTCCTATCTTTCCTCACTTCTCTAATCAAAACTCCATAATTTTTACATTAATTGGGGGGGGGGGGGTATTACAAAAATGATCTGGCATATTCTGATTTCCACTGTAGGAATACCTAATCTTTCTATCCTCAATTTCTAATTTAACTTTCATTGATTCTATATTACCCAATTGGTCCTAATATAAGACTTCCATAATCTTTCTATTGATGATATTATGGTAGTTTATTTACTTTATGAAATTATTGACAATGAGTAAGTTATCATTTGAATGAAACATAATTTTCCATCCAAGTTCTAAAGATATCCATTAAATTATGGAAGTTGTTAATACTGATATATAGTTTGCTAACAATCTGAATGAAATTGTCAAGCGTTGGTGGCCTAGCGGTTAGCGTAGCTGCCTTTCAAGCACCTGGCCCGGGTTCACTTCCTGGTCAACGCTTTGACGTATAAAAAAAAAGTCAATTTTTTTCACATTACATAATATAATTTTCACATTTGTACCACATATTTCATTTTAACAAGTGGAGTGTGAAAAAAAATCACAATCTTAAAATTTCTTAGCCATTTTTAAAAATTATTTTATCACGAGAAATATATTTTAAACTAAAATCCTTAAAGCTAATTAAATTCGGTAACATAACTGATTGTAAAAAGTTATATCTTTTGCAATATTGCTGTTGAAAACTTGCATATTATTATTTCATGCAAATATATAAGCCATGCAAACAGCCACATATTGTTATATTCTTTTGTTATTTAATAAGTCAACAAATATTACACCAATCTTTATGAATCTTTCAATTATTTTTTTTTGAGAATTAAACAGGCTATGGAATTTTGTTTTATGATACTTAATTGGATTTAAAAATTTGGTAATTTTCTACTAAAGTGAAGCCACAGGAACTAGTAGTAATATATGAAATAATAAATAGATAATTCATTTTATTTATATAAGAAATGGGATAAATGTATTCTAGATATATAATCACAAGGGATAGAAAGAAAAAATAAGCAAATGTGGAAAACATGAATATATATAACTTGGAGTTATATAAGAATAAATCTTATTTAATGCATACTTTATGTAAGAGAGAAGGCAAAAATAGAATAAGAATTTTGGATTGTAGCTATAGTTTATGTGAAGAGAAAATTGAACATGTATTTTGTAGTGTAAGAAGATCAGGATGAATTGTTTGGAGAATGGTAGAAATGTAATGGTAATAAAAAAAGGTAGATATTTTATAGTTTTTGTTTAGGTGTTTATAATAAAACTGGAGAATATGATGATAGTGGAGCTAACAAACAGCATTTGTTAAAATAGAATAAAAAAAAAAAAGAAATGAATCAAAGCTTGGAAAATAATAGAGTAATAAGGAGTAAAAAATAGATGTTTATTGAGATATATGAATTTTGAAAGGAGAGGATATTTAACTTGGTTAATAGCGTTTCTGGGCATATTGCCTATTAGAGAGAACTTCTAACTTTGTTTAAGAAGCCATTACATCAATATATCTTTATAATTTTATTAATTATATAATTCTAATTGTTAATTCATGCAATTTGAATTTAGAAAAAGATCAGTTAGAATAGTGAAAACGTGTTATATATATTTATTGATCTTGAAAGGGTTTTTGATATGAGGGAATTGTTGATATATTGGAAAAGAATGGTATAGATTGGAAGAAGAAACATTTTGTAGAAAATTTGATAGATGAATGGAATTATTGGAGCAGGAGAGAGTATTGTTCTTGATACAACTGTACTTAGAGGTAGTAAGTTTGCTAGAATTGTATAAAACAAATACAAATAAAGTATTAAAAATAAAAGGAAAAACATTTAATAAAATTAAAAATTATAGGTTAGTGCTTTTAAATATTGGGGATCCTGGAAAAGTAATGATAAAGTGAATTGTAATGGCTAAACTGATCTTTAATAAGAGCGGATTATATTGTTCAATGTAATTAAAGAATATTTTGTTGAATATAATCTTAAAAATATTAATAAAAAAAATTTTTTTTTTTTCTGTACAGTTAAATTGAATTATTATTTAATTTTGAATATTATGTCCATAAATTCATTATCCATGGTTTTGGTAATATTAAATAAATAAAATTTTAAAAATATGAATTTATAAATTTTACATTTAGAACATTGCACAGGCTTAAACCTGCATTTATATATGTAATATAGGCGGGATTCAAACTTAGACTTTCACATGACCCACTACTCTCAGTGCCATCTCATATTGCTGACCCACCTGATCACACACATGTTGAAAAGATAAATAATCACCAATATTCGTATTTCATGCTAAACCAGCAATCATCAGTTGGTCTAGATTACTATCCTCACACATATATAATCAGTGCTCAGCTTTATATTAAGATAGCCAATTTTCATACTTTAATGGACAGGCTTCAAACTATTCCAACTCGCAACTCTTCAGCCATCCATTTCATTGAAAATCTGATGATGGCACATTCAAAGCCTTTGTTAGTGCCAAGGTTATCATCCTACCCATGTTGACATATTAGTCATTCTGACCCCTCATGTACAGGAGAATAATCCATTTATACATATGTGAAAGATTGGCTATCTTAATATAAAGCTGAGCACTGATTGTATATATGTGTGAGGATAGTAATCTAGACCAACTGATGATTGCTGGTTTAGCATGAAATATGTATATTGGTGATTATTTATCTTTTCAACATCTGTGTGATCAGGTGGGTCAGCAATATGAAATTTTACTTTTGTGCAGACCTGTTTCTTATGTTTTTTTTTTTTGTTGGCTTAATTTTTTTAATTAAATTGTATCATCATCATTTACAACTATTATCGATCCACCACAGGATGTAAAAAAAATCTCTCCAAGTGTAATCCAGTTTTTTTAATCTGTAGCTTTACATCACTCCAACAAATTTTTATTTCATTCATCCATCTAATATATTGTCTTTTACATTTTGAGATTAATTTAAGATTTCAGTTATCTATGTATTATCATTTCCTCTAGCAATATGTCCAGCCCATTTCAGTCTAATATTTTTCAAAGATATTTATTTTGTTTTCTACAGATTCCTTCTTTTTTCCCCAACATGTATCCATACTTTGTTGTGTAGCCTGAAATCTTTCTAATTGCAATTCTCTAGCCCAAGTTTCAATACGTATGTAAAAATTAGTTAATTCTTTTCAAATATATAGGCATTTTCTTTTAAAACCACTCTATCCAAGTTTAATTCTGGGATTAATTCCATTATATTTTCATGTATATTAATAGTGTTTATAGAAGTTAACTTCTTATTCATGATTATCAATTTTTATTCTGTAAAAAATCAGTAATATTAATTTTTTTTACCATTTGTTTTAGTCCTGCTTTTATCTGATAACTCTTGCAACATTTCCCGAAGATTATTTATAAAAATAACCATTTTATCTCCCAAAATTTTTTTTTATATACTTTTATTTCGTTACCTTCCTACTTTAACCCATAAAATATTTGGTATAAATCTATTGCTAATAGTTTTGAACATATGGAATCATTTTGTCACATATTTCTGTCATTGCATTTTTGATAAATCTTCAGAATATGACAATATCCTATATATATATGTCTTGATGATCAAAAGCTTTAATCACCATGCAAATGTTTACAGAATTAAATGTATTTTCTTAATTTAAAAATCCAAAACATAATAGCAATTCATATTCATTGAGTATTTCTGAAACTTCTCTCATACTTGGATGTGATTCACTATGCTATGAACACTTTTAAATTTAGATTGTTTTTTAAATTGGTTTAAATCAAAAGTTCATTGTAGAAAAGCTGTAATTAACTTGTTAACAATCTTATATAGAATTGATAGGTCTGCAATTTCTAATTTTTATTCACCTTTCTTAAAAATTGATATCTGCATTCTTTCAACATCTTTATCATTTTGATATTTATATGGTTTTTCACAATTTTTTTATTTATTGCTTAAAATATCAATAATAATTGTCATTTAATTGCATGCGATTTGTTTTAAAAGGCTTGCCAATTTGGTTGTAATGTGTGTATACATATATATGTGTGTGTTAAAGGTGAATATTTACATGTTATCCATGATTTTAGATATTTTCAGAAAGGCTTGGGGATAAAAGCCAGTCACTACAGAACTACTGCTTAAAGAAGTAAAGAAATCTGTTTAATAATGTATATTTTTCTTTTTAATAGCTTTAAATTGAATTATTCAACTTTGGACAATAAGATATATATATATATGTGACTGGGAAAAGGAATTTGCTGTTAAATGAAAAACAAGTCTGATTTCTCTTTGATGCTTTTAAGGAACCAAACAGGGCAAATTACTAATATGTATATTCTTATCATTGCAATTGTTATTAATATGTGATTTTTCATATAATAAATGAATATATATGAACTGTTAACTAACATATATCAGTCAGCATTATTAGTTTATTGTCTTTACCTCTGAGTTTAAGATCAAGAAACACTATGGTTTTTCTTTTCAGTTGCCTAATATTTTTTTAAATGAGATATCAAGTTGAGGTTTCTTGAAAACAAGATTAATGTGTGTGCAAAGGATCTTTATATATTTGCAGTCATGATGGACTAATTCCTAGGACAACGTAAAATTGCTAGCAGAGTGTTAAGAATTATATGATTATGGGCCAATATTGCAATTCCATGAGAATCCTTTATTTAGATATCTACAATTGCATATCATTTTCATGTGACTGAAGATTGCTTCAGCTGGAGTGTCTAATAACATGGGATAATTGTTGGACTTATTGCAGTTAGAAGAAAGGTGAAGAGACAGTTGATTTAAAAAATGGAAGAGCAATAATGTTAAGATTGATAGTTTATCAGACAAAGTGACAAGATTAATTATTCAAATTAATGCAAGATACCAAATGAAGATAATTCAGGTTTATGTCCGAACAAGATTCTTGCGATGAAGAAATAGTGGATTTTTACTTAGACCAAACAACATGGTAAAACTGTCATGGAATATTTTAATGCTAGAATTGATTACCAATTGAAAGATGAAGTGTAGTGGGTAAATTTGATTATGGTAATAGAAATGAGAGAAGATAGACTTGTGGAATTCACAAAAAAAGGAAAACTATTATGAATTCCTTCTCTGAAAAGAATGTTCATGGAAATGGACATAAAAGCATCCAAATGAAGGTACACTAGAATTGGATTATATTTTGACTTACAGAAAATATCTATTTCAAGATTGTAATATTCTTAATGGATTCAATGCAGGAAATAACAATTAGTGACATAAGATATATGTTAATGTAAAACTAGAAATGAAAACTATTATCAGTTGATATTCCTAATCTTTAGAATGGACTCCAATGAATTTAAATTGCAAATCATTTTAAAGTAATATATTTTGAAAATGGTTCAGACAAGATTGAAATCAATAAGAAAATATTCTATTAAGAACTACAAGAAAAATAGTTTGTACAAAAAAGCAGCAATTTACCAGTGAATTTTCTAACAACATTTTTAAAGAGGAATATGAATGTTTTTAAAAAATAATGTAAGAAAGTATAATTATGAATTGGCAAGGAAAACTATAGAAGATAATAAAAATCTCAAAAGAATAAAACTTTATATTGGAAGGAAAATTTTCTGCAATAAGAAGAAAATATGGATCTATTACTAAAATGTGCAAAATCCATAAAGAATTGTATAATAATAAAGAATAAGAAAGCAAAGTATCTCCTACAATTATACCTTCTAAACTGCCAAGTATTTCAAATGAAAAGATAAGATGTGCAATTAACCCATAGATAAACAGTGAAGATGCTAGTATTAAATTGGTTAGCCAATTTCAGGATATGAGGCTTTTAGTATTTTTTCCATTTTTGTTTTATGGTTAACTGTTGTACGAAAAAATGAAAACCTAGAAAATGGTGGCATTATTTATATTTTAAAAGAAGTAGGTGAAGAAATAAATTATTAGCAAAGCTATATAGTAAATGTTTAAATGATGAAAATATACCAGATGTTTGAAAAAATGCAGTAGTAATAATAGTCTCCTATCAGTTATATACAAAATCTTTGCAAAGATAATTACAACTAGTGTATAGTAAATTTTGGAATTTAGTCAACCTCAAAAACAAATTGAATTTTAAAGTTGTTTTACCAGTGAACAACATTCAAGTATTAGAGATAAGTTGTAGAATAAACCAGTGACTATGAGTTATCATTATGTTGTGAAATTATAGATGAAATATTTGATTCTGTAAGCATTTTTACAATGATTGGCATTGCATTTTCAAAATATAGAATCAGGGTATTGCTATATTCTGAAGAATATTTATCAAAATATAACAGCTATGATCAGATTACATACTAAGAAGATTAATACTGAGAAGAGTGTATGACAGGATGATTACATATCTTCAAGACTTTTACAGCATTTTTACAAGAAGTATTTTGTGGGTTAAAATGAGAATCTAAAGAAATAAAAGTAAATAGAAATTATTTAAGTCATCCATATGTGATTGTTTTTGCGAATAATGTTTCATAGCTTCAGGAAATGTATAGATGAAACAAGGATTAAAGATAAACTAATGCTCAATGGATTTTTTCAGAAGAAATTAATTATTGATAATAATAGAATTAAAACTTGAAGTGCTTTTCATAGAAATAATTTAGTAATAAAAGGAAATATACCTATGTGTTTGAAAAATAAGTATTTAACAGATGTGTTTTATCAGTTATTTAAGGATGGACACTTAACAGTAAAATGATATAGATTTCCAGATCACTCAATGAAATATAGAAGTATATGTTAGGAGAAACAAGAATGGATCAAAAATGAAAGAAATTAAAAGACTAGTTGCACTGAACATATTAAAAGGGATTATATTAGATGGGCTCTTAAAATGGATCCTAAAAGAACCATAAAGAGACCACTTGTGAACTGGATAAATGAAATAAGAAAATTTGCTGATGTGATGTGGAAAAGAAAGGCTATGGATAAAAAAATATATATTAAACTTGGAGAGACATTTACATTAGTGTGATTGATACTTTAAAATGATAATATATATATCGTTTTTATTCTCTGATTTACTTAAGTTTAGAACCTGTCTTTTCATTCTTAATTTGTATTATCTCATCTATAATTATTGCTTTAAACTTACATGTATTTATTTTCAGTCTGTCTAAAATTCTACAAATTTCATTAATTCTATTTAATTGTTTACTTAGCTCATTTTCATTATCTGCAAGTGTAGCCTTATTACAGCAAAAGTGATATAATGAGCTTTTTTATATCCATTGTTCTTCATCAACAATTAACTCATTCATTTAAACAAATATTTAAAAAAAAACAGGAAACATTAGTCTCCTTAGATAATCTGTAAAATTGAATTTTATAACATTTTTTGATTAATATCCAGTATATATATATATCTTTCTTCAAAATAACTAATAAAGTAATTCCATTTAATCTTTCAATATCCGTGGCATCTCGATAATTTTCAAGATTCCAAGTGTATCTGTAGTAACTATCTTTTTTAAATCCAAACTACTTTTCATTATATCTAATCTGTTATAAATGTCTTTCTAGAGCATGCATGTTAGTGTGGCAAACACAATGATTATCAATAGCACTCTGAATTGATATAGTAAAACATATTTTAACTACAGCACACGCATTTGTGTCACCACCTACATTTTGCATATGTGAGTCACATGTAAATGGAAACCATGATTCATATTAATTATTTTGTACAAGAAATGTATACTCAATCTTTGCTATTTTCATTAATGATAAAAGCTAAGTGGGATGGAAATATTCCCCCCCCCCCCTTTCCAGGGAGGACCAATTTTGTCTGGATTTTTTTTTGACAGTCAATTGATCTTTGATACTTTTGTGTGCTACTATGTGTTTATATATCAATTAATTCATAAAATTTTCTATTCATAATTACATAATAATACATTTTAAGTTTTGGCACATTTACTTGAGGAAAAAAACGTTTATAGTTAATGATAGGTTGAAACATGAATGAAGTCTACAAATACATGATGAAACTTGATAATATCATTTGGATCTCAAAGAAGTTAAAAATCATTGTTTTTTCTTTTAAATGTATTTCACATAGAAAAAATTCCAAATGTCCATAGTTTTAAAGAATATATGAAAAACTTCAGTTGATTTTTTATATCACAAAAATGAGTTTCTTTGAAACATTTTTGATGAATGCTAGACAAATACTTGTTTTATTTTGTTAAAGTTCATTAATAAGCTTTTTAATTTAAACCATTGAAAGTTAAAGGTGCTTTGCCTATTCTGAATTACTATACATTAATCTGCAATTTTGTAAACAATAACACAATTTTTTAATAAACACCAACAGGATGAATTTTCTCCATTCCAAAAGAAATTTTAAGCATGTCTTTCGAATGCAATGTATTTTAAAATATTGAATGCCCAATAATATAAGATCTGGTTATAATGGCTTCAAAAGTATATAATATATAATTTTAAAGCTCATTATAACCAGACCAATTTTTATATATTGTTTATAGAATCATTGTCAGCATGTGGAATAACATTGTAACATACAGCATGACACCATTAAAAAGCCATTGACCCCTGATTTACAACATTAGTTGTATGTGAAATAAAAGTTATTGTTCTAAAATCCTCTTACCTTGCTGCAGTAGTTTTCAACCAGCAGGCCACAGTAACACTTCAAGAATTCCAGAAATAAAATGTTGAGTACAGTCATAACATTTTTTATAATGGAAATTTAAAACTAAAATATAAAGAAAGTTAAAATTGATGCATTCTGGAATGATATAAAAGATTTAGTTGTATTATTGCAATTTTCTATTACTTATTTATGGGAATTAGACTTTTCTGCATTAATAACTATTAAAAATAATAAGCGACTAAAATCAGTTGAGGATGTAATGAAAGTATGCCTTTATAAAATTTCACCTAATATTTAAAAAATTGCTAGTCACATCAGGCTCAAATATTCCATTAATTATTTTTTAGTTCTTTATTCAGTATATTATTACTATATATAATTTTATTATAATTACTACTTACCTTTTTTTTTTGAATATATATGTAATTAAAATTATAATTTATTTTAACATCTTTAATCATTTTATTTAAATAACTTTACACAATTTGAACTAGTTAATACATATAAATTATGGGCTATTATATATATAAGAATTATATTTGTAGGAAGTGTATAAAAAAGTTAGGATATTGGAAGAAAATGTTTGAAGTAGTAGTAGTATTAGAAAAAAGTTGTTAAAACGCTGCTATATTATATTAGGATTATTCTGTAAAAAAAATCACTTGATTATTCTCCTGAATTACAAATTTAAAATATCAACTATTTTTCCTAATCTCCCCTACTTTTCCCAATAGCTTTAAGAAAAATCACAATTTAATCATTTTTCTGTGTCTTTGTCAATCCTTTACATTAGTTAAAATTTTTGCAGTTTCATCATTCATTATTGCATAACATTTTATTATCTATCTCATTTTCTTTCTATTATTACAAATGAGGACTTATTTCTATCATATGCATAAACAAAAAAATATTCCGTAAAAATATCCTTGACTTAATAAAAAAAATTTGTTAATCCTATACTGAAAAAAACAACCTTGGCTTGTATAATTTAGTGTGTGTGTCTAGTTTTAAAATGATATTGAGATGATTTTATAAATGTAATTACCAATGTAGGAAAAACCTATATATATATAGCATTTCTTATTCTTTGCAAATAATCATCTGCCAATCTATTCGTCATTTATTAGTAATATTAAAAATATGAAATTATTATTACTTCAAAAGATTAATAAGGAAAAAGACATTATTCATCAGACTTATTAATAACCAAGGTTTAATGATTTCTATTGTTTTTCCATCTTTATTTATCATTTACAAAAAATACTTAGATATTCTTTAATATCTAATAACTGGAAGATTAGTTTTAATTTTTTAAAAATGTACAATTTTGATCTGATTTGAATCTGTTGTTATATCTGCAACATGGATTCCAAATCAATAATACTGACTGGACATACAAACTGGAATAATCAATTTATAAAAACTGTCATTAGAAATCTTGAAATCAAGTTGTTTTTTTTTAAGTGTCATAGCATCGGCCGGGACGCGAACCCGCAACCCGGGCAACTGCCTACAAGGCAGTCGCGCTGACCTCTCAATCACCAATGCAAGACATCTTGAAATGAAGTTGTAGAGAAAATAAGGCTATTATAGAAAGTCAATAATTCATATTATTTTAGATGTAATAATAATGTTCTGAATTATTAATGAAATTATAAATATACAAATGTAGTGATAAATTTTATTAATAAAAACAATCAACTAGAAAAATAAATATAAATTACAAATGTATTGACAAATTTCAATTTGAAAAATTTATAAATATTTTTATTTCTTTGTTTTACAAAAATTTGGAGAACCAAGATGAATTCTTTGAAAAAGTTTTTATTTACAAGAGAAAGTAGCATTTTAATACAAATGATGCTTCACTTAAAATCCTGAATATTGCAATGTTATAAAGCTTGCAAATAACATATCATAATAACTTTGTTAAAAATTGATGGGAAAAAAATGTCAAGTTAGAGTTGATAATCAAATATTTCTATATTGTTTGATCTCATTACTCTTTGTAAAAATTATTAATGTATTTAATCCAGCCCTATGATATTAGGAATGGAATGTGATCCACTCTTGCGGGATTCTTTCATTTTCTTAACTGCTTCATTTATATCTTCCATGGTGATAGGTGGTAGTGATGACATAATTTTTTGTTGTTCTTCACTAGATAAAAAAAATTGAAAAAGTTATAAAAATCATTGTCATAAATTGTTTTTTTAATATATTATATTTACCTGAGAAATATTATAGTAATATACATTTATGATACATATGTTTATTATATATATTGAAGATATTTATTTTGATTGTTACTAAAGAATGTAAAAATAAATATGTATTTTTGATATAATTACTTAAGACTATTAGTATCATACAATTAATAAAACAATTTAACTTAATGTACATTAAGCCAATGTTTTAGATTACATAAATTATAGAACACAAAAGGCAAAAACATGGATGATAGACTATTATCAAATGTTTTGTGCAGAATTTAATGTGCATATTTTTCTTGTCTACAGTAAGGGACATCTGAAGCCATAATGATCTAAGGAGCCACAGCAGATTTCACAGAGTCTAAATCAATTAAAGGAAATTAGAGACCACTTCAATATTATTATTTCAAGACCACTTCAATATTATTATTTCAAAAGCCTTTAGGTTTCTTAACTAATAATAGTAATGATTATATATATATCATAAACTGATATTAAATTGTGTATTATAATGGAATAATGCCCACTAGTGATTATATATTATCTTCATGACTCTAGGGAAAGATTATTTATCTATTTGGGATGACTCTAACTTTAAAATGTAACTCTACTCAATCTTAGCCATCCCAAGTTAAACAATAGTTTAAAGGTGAACCCCAGTCATATTTGCTGATCATCATCTACCCCACAAATACATGTTAACCTAATAGATACATGTTTCAATTACTCCTATCAGAGAAACTATATCACAATGTATTCTAATCTTAAACATTGTTTGACCAGATGAGCAATTAATAAGAAAATAAACTTTTTTAACAATAACAATTAATTTATTAATAACAATAAGAAAACTTAATAAATTAGCTTTCTCTAGCCCCTGTGTACTTACAAATATATATAATCAGAAAAAAAATTATTTTAAAATGAATCTGTGAAATCAATCAAGTGTATAATGGCTAATTCCTTGCTTAAATTCTTCTAGTTCCCTCAACTTGATTGATTTCCTAGCTCTGGGTTTAATAATTTGAAAATAATGAATATTATAATACATAAAAACATGCTTATATATATATAAATGAAGTTAGATTAATATTATTGCTAGATTAAAATTTACAAAAAAAATAAGATCCTTTGCAAAATTAAATTGCCGATTATTGGCAAAATTAGTAATTATTCTAATGAATTATTTGAAATGGTCTTATCAGATTTGTTGTGCTCAACATTTAGACAGTCTTCCAGCATTTAGGATATTTGATATCTCAATATTAAAAATAAGTCTCCATTGCTTTTGTAACGTGAGTTTGTTTCATTGTCATGACTTGACATTTGTTTATACCTTACTTAATGATGGCAAATATTAGGCAGATATTTAATATGTGTTAATTCTCTTTGGTAGACATTTTTTCTGTCCATGGACTATGATTTTTAAGCAGGCATCTTAAAAAATCGAAATATAATGATGACAAACAACCCCAACAATTAACTAAGCATTTAATTTAGCAACCCTTTAGGCATCTTGCATTAATACTTCGGCTACATCTCAGAAATATAGGGCAAATACCTAGGGATCTCCACTCATATGAATATAATTAATTGGAAATTATACAGCTTCTAAGTGATGAGCTATTGTGAACTGACAAGATTCAGCAAGAGTTATGGCCGATTGGAGGATGAAAGCCTTTTTTGTGGTAGAGTAGTAACATTCAAAATTTCAACTGCAAATAAAAACGAATCTTTTATATCTAACTCTCCCACCATCTGTTGGATTATCTGCCTTCACTTTTTTATTAATCAACATTAAAGTTTTCGAAAATCATAAGGTAAAAGATTTACTTCAATGTTTATTTTTCGATAAGATATAATTATTTTTAATAAGAAAACAAGGAAAAACCTTAAAATAGATACTCAGAACAAAAATGTCAATCTATTTCAGTTTATTTCTTAATCCCCTATTTATCTTTAATTAAACAATTTTTATAAAATATCTTTTTATTTTTATCAGAACAAAAGAAATAAAATTTTTATTTCTTTTAATTTTATTTTATTTAAATTCTTTTCTGTTAGGAAAGAAGGATAAAATGGTACTTTTATCAAAAGTTAATTTGATCTCTTTCTGGTTTTATTTTTTAAAGTTTAACTGTGTAAAACTTTAAAAAAATGTACAACAAACTCTTTTTTTCTCTTACTTTTGATATATCAAAATTAGTTAACCTATTATTTTTAATTTTAACTGCCACTTAGCTTCTATTTATTGGGTTGTATATGTAACCCATGAGAGAGAGAGAGAGAGGTTAAAATATATATTTGTTACAATTATTAAATATTAATACTCATGTTTGGCTGATTTATAATATACAAGTCTAAAGTGAAGGTAAAAAAAAAACGTTAATAGAAAACCAATCACATATATAAATACTGATTACAGACAAATAATAACTACATAATCCATTGCTCAGGAGACATTCAAGTAACAAAATACAGACTAAGCACAGCATTCTATTAGCCAAACTGATATTTGTTTCTTATTTTCTTTCCTCAGCTGAGAATCAATTCAGAAATACAATATTTAGTTTTTGAGTTCATTATTGCATTAATATGTGCCGGGTAAATAATCACAAATAAGTTATTGAAATAATGATACCAATAGGAATACTTTAAATTATATACTTCATAGAACTGGTGTATGCACAATTATGATTTGTATATTAATCTCAAATCATGACTTATGTCAGGTTCTCAAAAATCCAATTCCACTAATGACTTTGAAGAGTAGAAAGTTGTTTTGAAACTATTACTTTTTGAAATAAACTCTACCATAGTATAAGTAATATTTATTTATAGTTATAGAGCCAAGTTGTCATCTCTTTCTATATACAGTGTGTGTATATATATACAGTATGCACACAAATTTAAAAAGTGACAATAAAATTTAAGACCTTGTCTACAAAAAGATCTAATTAAATGGATCATTATACTTGAAATTAACATCTCAGTTTAAAATATATCATCAACCATTATCAATCCACTGCAGGCTGAAGGTTTCTCCAAGTTCAATCCATTTTTTCCGATCTCTAGCCTCTCTTTTCCACTTCACCGCTGCACACTTTCTTATTTCATCCATCCATCTCATGTGTGGTCTCTTCCTGGGTCTCCCATTTAAAATTTCAATTGGCCATCTATTATCATCTCTTCTAGAAATATGTCCATCCCAACTCTATTTCAATCTTTTAATTCTTTCAATGATATCAGTAACACCTGTTTATTGTATTTTTGATCTCTTCTTGTTACTCCTAATACTTCTTTGAGTGGTCTGAAGTCTCAACACTGCTCTTCTATTAAGTAACCAAGTCTAAGATCCATAAGTAAGAACTGGTAAAATACATTTATTAAAAACTTTTCTTTTCAAGCACATAGGCATATTTCTTTTTAATATTAAGTTATTTCTATCAAAAGCACTCCAACCAAGTTTAATTCTATGATTAATTTCATCCAGTATGTTTCCATTTGTATTAATAATCTGACCAAGGTATTTGTAGTTGTTAACTTCTAACTCATCATCAATCTTTATTTTCATCTTTTGAGAAAATCCATTGAGCATTACTTTAGTCTTTTTAACATTTACCTTTAGTACTATTCTATTACTTTCAACTGATAATTCTTGCAACATTTCCTCAAAAAAAGAATTCATAATTTAAAGTTTTTCTTTTTCTGAAAATTCCACAAGTCTATATCTTCTCTCATTTCTATCATCATAACCAAATTTGCCAACAGTATTTTCATTTGTTTACTAATTCTAGCATTAATTCTTGCAATCTTTCTTCACTTGAAAGTGATCTATAATTGTAAGTACTTAAATAAAAAGTCATCATCAAATAGCAGTCTCTGAGTCTAATCAGGGGATTCTTGGTACCGCCCAACTGCTGCCTTGGCTGATGACATTACAGTCTCCGGGAATAAGGGCCATAATTTATTTTTATCTGTAATTATTGTATATTATTGAAAAATATTTTTTTCATTCACACACATTTTCATTCTATCTTATCAGGCAACTGAGAAGAAAGATTATGGTGTTTCTTGACCTTAAACTACTAAATATCACAAAGCCACAAGCTATAAACTAGTCTGGGGATATTGGATGAGTAGGCACTAGATAGGAATTTTATTCACAAGCCTTCTGGCATCCATTGATTACTCTGGCTTGCATTGAGTGGCACTACTATATGAAGAATTTTGCCTGTTTTGATCTTAATCTCCGAGGTAAAAAATCAATAAACTCACCACACTATGTGTGATGTTGAGCAGCCCATTCATGTTCGTACACTATATGAATAATCACATGGTAATAACAGCTGCAATGACAAAAATGTATGAAGTGAACATTAGGAATTTGCCCTGCTCAGTTTCTTTAAGGCCTCCAAGAGGAATCAAAGGGTCTCCTTTCAGTTAACAGTAAACTCCTTCTGCAGCAACAACAACAAAAAAAGGAAATAGATTAATTTTATTTTGAAATTTCTCAGGCTTTATGGTATATTATTACTTAATACTGTTAGTTATATTAAATAACATAAAATATTAAATTCATAATAAAGGTAAATAGATTTGTATTTTGTTCCTAGGATCTTAATATGTTAAAAATTTCATCAGAAGTTTTTGCTGTGGTAAGAGAAGCAGTGTTTTTTAAATTGGTGTAAAACTTCATCAAAGTGGTCTCTGAAGTTCTTGTTCTCCTTAAATATAATAATCATGAAGAGTTTAATTCATATCTTATAGATCAAATATCACAATAATACCATGTGAAGATGAGTTATGGGTGGGGATTGAAAGGAGATATCCCAATCTCTGATCTGGATTGTTATTATTTCAAGAAAACAGAAAATGGCATTAAAAAGATTACTTTCACAGTAAAAACTATTGACTGTGTTATATAGCTAAACCAAATTAAAAACATATGACTTCCTTAAATGAAATAAATATATTAAAATTTTAATTAGTAAAAATCAGATATTACAAATCAAATACAAAAATATATTGATTACAGCTATCTACATATTACTATATCTAGCATATAACTAGTCTAAAGATTTATACAGGTCTAGATGATGTATAGCATCCCTGATACTGCTTTTGATTTATAAAGAGAGTAGGGATTCTGGAAGAGTTGATTATATCTTCTAAAGTATCTTTTATATTCTTATGAGTTCCTAGGGAAGATTCGATTAAAAGTTAATTGCTTTTAAACTGGTAATCATTAGTAGGCTAATCATGCAGTCTCATGATTGATCTATAAAATGTAATAGTTTAACTTTTAGATCCAAATAATATATAGAAAATATTACTGATACAAATCTATTGTTTAGAAAACAATATTTTTCAAAATATCTGTTGTTTAAAAAAAAAAAACCTATTGTGAAGACCAAGCATGCAATTTAAAGTGTGCAAGTGCTTTATCAAAATATATTTATATATATACTATGCTTTTTTTTTTCTATAATTAATATTAATTCATGCTAGAATAAGTATGCATAGCAGGTTGTTTTATTTTTATTGTATATTTTAGATTATTCAAATCCAAAGTATTGACTAAAATCAAAGATGAGAGACAGCATTGTTTTTTAATTATTACTTTTTTATAATCAATAGTCACATAATGTGATTACTAATAATCACATAGCCTGAAATGAAAAGAAATAATAATAAACAATAAATGCATCTCATATTTATATATATGACTGCAACTTCTAAGTTCATGTAAGAAATGTATTTTTTTTTTTTATCAACTTAACTATATCTGTAATAAAACAATACTGATTTACAATAACACCATATTTTATTAGTATTATTTTAATAAAGAAAATTAATGTTATTGTCATCAATATAAAAATAAAAAAAACCTTTCATCCAGTTTCTTAATTTCCATCTGTTTCAAGTATCTCCTCACTGTGGTAATAGCAGCATCACGACACATTTCTCTCAAATCACTGCCAGAAAAACCATCAGTTGTTTCAGCAATTTTTGTCAAATCAAAATCATCTGTTACCTGATGAAAAAAAAAAAATTAGTCTTACTTTTGCAACTTAAAAATTGTTGAAATATATTTCATATAAAGGAAAGGGGTGTGTGTGTGTGACATATTCTGAAATTTTATATTCCTGATTCTTAAGAATAGTAACTTAATTTTTACACAGATCTGATTTTCCAATAAAAATCCATCACTTAACATTTTGTATTAATTTACTTATACTTACATAAACTTTTAAATTTTCCAACCACACAGTCCAAAATGATGAAAGGGAGTGTTAAAAAAAAATTAAGCAAAATAAGCTTTTCAAAAGTATAATACTTTTTATAATATTCGTCATCTAAAATGTGATTTCTCATTGATGCAAATATTTAATAACAATTATATTAACAAAGGAATATAAAGATAAGAATCAATTTGAATGTGATTTTTCAATTGTTCCAACAATTTTACAAAGCAAAAATATTAACTCTAATGTAATAATTGCACAACCAATGACAGACTTCACTTTTGCAAATCAAGGCCACTATAAAATATTAAAAGAATGTAAATTAGTATTAGAAAATCAAAATTTAAATTAAGTGAAAATAGAAACAAAACGAAGTCATATCATGTTAATAATATTGCACATGACTATACAAGTGAAATAGATTAGATTGAAAATATGTTTTCAATTTGGGTTCATAGTTCTATAGTTAACTAAAAATATAAAAGGTGGCCACTGAAGGGGGTGCATAAGATCCAAAGATCTAGGTGCAGTACTCTCATATCCAAGACTGATGAAAACCATAAGCTAGAAACTAATCTGGAATATGAGCAGGCACTAGATAGGGTTTTTTGATGCAAAAATCTTCTAACATTCATTGATTACCATGACTTGCATTAGATGGCAATAATGTATAGAGAAAGTTGCTACTATGCTAATAATATTGTTGCAAAATAATATAAGCAGAAGATATTGATAAATATGAAATATTTGTACTGAATTATATAATCTTACGCCCTGTAATGAATGTAGTAATATAATAGCAGATTCTCTGAGGTATATGGTAGAATTTGAAACTTGCTAAGAAAAACAGGAAATCAAATGTGCAACTCTACTATTTATGCTTTTGTCATAAATGATAAAATTCTATTTTTATAAATATTTATAGATTACATGTAATCTTTGCAAAAGAGTATATGAGACATATAACAAGAAAAACTTGAAGGGCACATGCTTACTTTGAAATCCAACTTTAAGTATTTACTCCGTCCATTTCTGATTAATATTAAATTAATATTAAAGATTATTTTTTCTTATTATTATCTCATCAAAACAAGACATGATTATTTCTTATGCTTATATGATCTGTTAAAACAATAGCAATTCTCTCCAAATAGCTATGTCACTCAGTGTAAGCCATGGTAATCAATGGATGCTAGAAGATTTGTGCATCAAAATCTGTTTATTACCTACTCATCAATATCCTCAGACTAGTTTCTAGCTTGGATCTTTATCAGTGTGAGACCATTGCACCTACACCTTTGGATCTAATGCAACCCTTCACCAGCCACTTTTTAGTTAACTATAAAGCTGTACGCCCAAAATGAAAATACAATAATGTTTTCAATCCAAGCTTATTCACATGCATAATCATACAGATCTGAACTCAGTACAGTCTCTATACATTTTAGTGTTTATGATATTTTAATAATCGTAGTCACCATCAACCTTTGGTTAGGATTGACATTAAACTACTAAAATATCACATGATCACTACTTATGCTCACAAAACAATAGCAACTTTTTCCAAATTAGTGCCATCCAGTCAGTGCAAGACATAGTAATAAGTAAATGCCAGAAGGTTTAGAATTAGCTAAAAAAATGAAAGGTGGCTGCAAGAGAGTTAATTAGATTCAAAGATCTAGGTGCAATGCTCTCAAATCCAAAATCTAGAAACTAGTCTGGGATATTGAATGAATATGCATTAGATAGGGATTTTGATATACAAACCTTCTCGCATCCATTGATTACTACTGTTTGCACTGGTCGGCTGTTTTAACAGATTGTGTAAGCATAAGAAATGGTGATCATGTTATGCTTAGTGTTTAATACCACTCATAGCCAAAGGATGGTGATTATAGTTAAAAAACGAAGACATCAAAATATATAGATACTGAACTGGGTTCAGATCTGTATGATATTCAAGTGAATAAGTTTGAATTAAAAACATTATTGCGTTTTCATTTTGGGATCATAACTTTGTAATTAACTAAAATGATAAAAGATGTTGCTGAAGTATTGTATTAAAGATCTAGATGCAATGATCTGGGATCCAATCCTGTCTGACTGATGAAGACCACAAGCTATAAACTAGTCTGGGGGTATTGAATGAATAGGCACTAAATAAAGATTTTGATGTACTAAATTTCTAGCATTCATTGATTACTATGACTTATACAGGATGGCACTACAGTTTGGAAAGTTGCTACTGTTTATCTCACCAAATTTTAACATTTATTCTCATATGAACTGGTTTCAGGAATAAGCATTTACTTTTGAGAATGTGTACATGCTTTCCAATAAATTTTTGACACATCTTTAAACTAACAGCTTTTTATATATAAACAATATAAGACAAACATACATTAATTTTTAAAATATTCATTTTCTAATACTTACTTTTTCTTTATCGAGGATGACTTTTACAATACTCTGCCTCTGAATTTCATTCTGAAATAGTATTAATATACATATTGTAATCAGTTGGGTTACATGATACACAATAACATAGTGTGTGTGTACAAATATATATAAAGATGAAAGGAAACAGAGAAATAAACAGACAGATAGACACATGTCAATTTTAACATTTTTTAAATTATTAAATATCAATTCAAACATGTTCATTTTATATTAAGCCACATGTCTGTGTGCTGACTAGATTTTAAATAGACCTATTGGAACATACATAAATAAATCATAATGTAATAATTTGAATTTTGTATATTAATCCTGTAAATCACAATGTGATAATTTTTATTATTATTGTATATTAATCAAAATCAGAAGGCTCATATGTGAATAGCCAAATTCTAAAGACCTTAATATCATTTTTTATTGTTATTAATAACCTTGTATTTCTTTGTTAAAATTATTCCAGTGAAGTTTTATAACATTATGTTTTAAATCGTCTCTTAGTCACAATACAGTAATAGACCATATGTTCTCTGATCTATATTCATGCATAATGGTCTGATATATTAAAGGGGTTGTATCTTAGTGCTTTTGTGCATCCAGTGATGATGATCATCATCTTGGTTGGTACAGAGAATATTCTTTAAAACCTATGCACATTTTATTTTAGTTTAGTCACTATTAGAATTTAAGTTATAGTTGGCCAGTATATTAATGGTACTAAATGGCCAGAGCATTGATGCTGATCAGCATGTTTTAATATCCCAGCATTATTGTTTTGATTATGTATTCTGATGAATTAATACTTAAGTTGATACATCCAGATTAATGTTTTAATAAATGCTCCAAGCTGGCAAAAGTTCAATAGTTAGCCTGGTCTACAGTAGACCCATTTCAAATCATCACAAGATTGACTGTTGATTTTTATTGTTAATCATTCAGGATGAATGGTTATTTCTTTTGAGTATTACTAGTACTTCTTATATTTATTGATAATGCTGGTAATGTATGGCTAATTATACTTATAGTTGCTCTATGGAGTTAAACTGGACTGATCTCTCAGAGATATCATACTCATTATAATATATAACATTACTTTAATATCTCTTATTCTAATATCCCATATTTCAATAGTAATATCTTACTTTAATATTATACTTCTTTGTAAATTTATATTGAAGTTTCATTATTTGAAATATAGGCTTTTTTGAAATTTATTTAATTTGTGATGTTAATGTACCATCATCCCAACTTATTCAACCTGTTATTATATATATGTCATATTATTATTACTATTTGTGGGATATTCTGTGTAGTGAAAAAGCTAAATGCTGACGTTTCAGTACAATATCAAGTACCTTCCTCAGAGCGTCCTCTTTCTCAAATCATAAGAATGCATGTGAGATTTAAAATCGTTTTTATCGTTTTCTTTCTCCTCATATTTAAATTCTATTGGTTGAGAAGTTTTAAAATTTATTTTCCAATAGCTTCTCCCAAATCTTGTTAATCTTCTTTAATTCACACCTTTCATTTATGATCTTGGGCCTTTTAAAAATCTCTATAGCTTCTCTTAGCAATCTCTGGTCATATTGTTCAATTTTTGCTAAAATATTTATTTTTTCAAAATTGATATCATGATTTGTTAAATTTTATATGAGAATAAATAGCTGATGAATTGGATTTTTCTCTCACTGCCTGAATGTGTTCTTCCTTTCTAATATTTATTCTATGATTAGTCTGTCCTATATATGTATGTAGACAGACCCTAAGTGGAATTTCATATACACCATGACACTCCAAAGCAATTTTATCTTTAGGAAGTGGAAATATTCCACTAATTTTTTTATAAGTAGTGTAAATTGTGTGAATATTATTATTCTTTAAAATGTTACCAATTCTATCAGTTACTCCTTTTATATATGGCAAAATTGTCTTAATTTTTGATGTATCAAAATCTTTTTTCTTTTGATATGTATAAGCCCTATTAATAATGTTGTAATTAAAACCATTATGAAGAAGCATTTTATTAGTAGCAAAAAGGTCCCGGTGAAAATGGCTATCATCAGAAAGTCTCTTTGTTCTATCCAATAATGTCTTTGCCATTGAAAATAGTAATAATAATATGACATCTTTTATCCATGAAAATATTAGAATTAATATATATATAAATGCAGGTTGTTAGAATAGTATTAAAGTTTAAAACAGTTAAAACCCAGACCAATTGAGAATGATAGTAAGAAAAATTCTGAGAACTTTGTCAGAGTAATTACTCTCTAAAGAATGAAAAGCAATCTAAGGTATATTAAGATACATGAATTTTTATTATTATATTTTAGGCCTCCTCACTACTAATGTATGAAGATATAGTTTTGTACCATGTATGCATTATTCTTAATTGATGTGTTCATCTTACTTGTATTTGGCTAGAGATCACCATATAGCTATAACTCGCATATTAAATAAAATATATTTAATTTAATGATGTCTATCTTTTTATTTTTGGTTTCTTGATTTATAGTATAGTGCAATTCCAAAAAAATAAAAACAAACTTTCACTCTGATTAGGTTAAATATATATTAGTGAATTATTTATCTTATAGCTAATCAGCTCTCTGAATAACCTTCAAATAAATACAATTATTTCTAAGAGCCTTTCTTCTTAAAAAGTTGTATTAACTGTTGATTACAAAGCAATACTAAATGAATAAATAAATGAAAGAATATATACTTCTTTAATTTATTCCATGTGTATGATAAATTCAGTGTTTTAAGATTATTTCTCACATGACTGGTTTATTAAGTAAATGAAATACTCTTAAGTCAAAGCATAAGACCATTTTGGGCTGTCTTCTCTCTTTAACTCATGTTCTTATATAAAAGTTTATCTGAAATAATCTGCCTAGAAGACATGAATTTAAATCAGTTATACCATTTATTTTAAAACTATTTTAATTGCTTAATAATAATATATGTAAGTTATTCTCAGTTCAAACCTTATGTAACAAACATCCAGTGCTTTAATAATATGTAATAATCTAAGATAATTTCTCATACAATTGACTCATTAAGTAACTGAAATATTCTCAAGTCAAAGCATAAAATAATTTTTTGTATATATAAAGTAAAGATCAGACTGTCATCTATCTTTACTTCATTTTCTTATATACAAATTTGTCTGAAATACTGGCCAGAAAAGCATGAATTTAAAATTCAGTTATACTATTTATTTTAAAGCTATTTTAGTAGTATTATATCACTCAATGACATGTAGATTCTTCTCAATTTAAACATTGTCAGTAATGATTCATCTTACATTACATATTTCATTTTTTGAATCATTATTGACAATGTTTAAATTGAGAGTAATCTCACACATGTCAATGATTAATGTAAAGTAATTAAAAATAGCTTTAAAATAAATAGTATGACTGATTTAAATTCATACTTTCTGGTCAAAATGTTTCAAGCAAACCTCTATATGAGAAAATGATGTAAAGAGAGAAGACAATCTAAAAAAAAAATTGTCTTATACTTTGGCTTGAGTGTATTTTATTTATTTAATAAGCCAGTCATATAGGAAATAACCTCAAAGAGTCATATATTATTAAAACATGGAATGTATCTTATATTAAATATTTCATCATTTGCATCTGTATTGACAATATTTAAAGTGATAATAATCTCATACATGTTATTATTAATGTAAAGCAATTAAAATTGCTTTAAAATAAATGGTATGACTAATTTAAATTCATGCTTTCTGGCCAGTGTTTGGACAAACCTTTAGATAATAAAATGAAATAAAAATAGAAGACAGTCAAATCTTTCCTCTTTAAAAAAAATATTGTCTTATGCTGTGGCTTGAGAGTATTTCATTTACTTAATAAACCAGTCATATGAGAAATAATCTTGAAGTGTTATATATATTCACATACAGACACATATAAAAAGCTAATTAATTATTACAAATATATAATATTAAATAACATTAACTTCATTTATGCTGTCTATAAAAAAATTATGATCTAATGTCAGTCTTTGATGAAAAATTCCACCAATCTCTGTTGGAAATATGTTTCTATTGTAACCAACACTGTAACTGATACAAAAGAGGCTTTAATTAAATTACCACTTAAAAGTACATTTAAAGTTTAATATCAAATTGAATGTTGTGGTGATGTTTAAATACAAATTGTGTTACTATGTCTGATGGTGTTGATTAGTTTCCAGGCTGATGTCAGTTATAATAGAAATATATGTTCAACAGAAATTGGGTGATTTTTTCATCAAAATCTGCCACTTAAAGGATAATAATTGTCTATATATTGAACGACCCACCTTCTTTATATTATACAATAACAATAAATAGAAATATAAAATATTCTTCCTTCCTTACTAAAACCATCCAATCTCTGAAGGTGTTTGGTCCTCAGGTAGAGTGAACAATATCATTGGCAGCAAGCTAACAATAATATAAACACTCTACTAGACAGATACTGGCCAACTAAACACTTTATTTATTTTAAGGTAAACCCTTTAGGTGCCAGTTAATCACATAGTAATTAACATGTTTACCTGACCAGCAATGAATCTAGTACCTGAGATCCCAGCCAGATCATGGAATTGTAACTGCCTAAAAAAAAAAACTCTGCCCAATCTGAAAATTCTATTTTTAATAATAATGATGATTTACCGTATGATAACTTTGCCTCCTTAAATAACAAATCCTTATTTCAAAAGAAAAATTCTCCTTATTCTTTTAATTGTAATTTAATCATTTATCAATAATAATTAAGTCTTTTCCTTCCCACTTTACTAAAAATATTATTTCAGCATAAATATGTGGATTCATATATCAATATAAATATTTCAATATCTTCTTTTTTTCTTAAAACAATCGTTTTGTTTTATAATTCAACCACGCACACTCTCTTCATTTAAATAAATGTTTTAATACACTATAAATAACTAAAAATATACATAACATATTAAATTAAAAATCACACATACATACAATTAATGTCTGAATAAAGTTGAACACAGAAGCCGATATCATTTATATCTTCCAGATATTAATTGGTAAAGTTGAAAGTTTTATTTATTTATTTATCACAGTTTTTTAAAAAAAACAAGAATTAGAGAATAGGAAACTTAAATATTACCTAGGATTTGAAATATGACTTGATGTATGTACAGTAAAAAGTAATTTCTATAGAATGTTATTTCTAACCGGTTAGCGTTAAACTCTACGTAAATCTTCCCTGCATTTGTGATGTTCATGGCCTTCGTCATAGACACTCTGTTGCTCTGTTGACTTTATCCGAACATAGTTTCCCTCCAAACTATCTGCTGATGGTATTGCAGAGAAGGATTCAGTTAGATGCACGATACGATGAATTTAACAATGCATCATTTTGTCTGAATAGCAATTTATATAGTTTCCTTTTGATTCTTTGATTTTATAAAATATTTTTTTAAAATATAATAATAATAGAATGTTAAAAATTAAAACCATCTTAACAATGACAAAGTTTGTTTATTATCCAGCATTTCTTATATCTGAAATCATTGTACATTTATTTCACTCTGATTGGGCTTCTATTTTTTTTCTATCCAAAATTTTTACACACGCACACATTTAATTCTTTTATTATAAACAAAACAAATTTTTCTTTATTACTTTTTATTATGAACTAATCAAAAGTAATATTAAATCATTTTTATTTCACTTTTTCTTTTTAAATAAAAAAATCTTGCCCTCCTTTTAAAATCATTTATTATTATTATTTTTTCTTTAACAAACCCCCCCCCCCCCCAACCCTAATCTTTTGTTTTTAATTTTCTTTCCCTTCAACTTTTAACTTTTATTTTAACGTAATTTTCCCACTTTATTTTTTAAAGGCGAAATTCATTAAATATTATTACTTTTAAAGAATATTACACATTCGTCACGATGTACCTCAGTACAATATGGATAAGCTAATATTGTTCAATATATATATAATGCAAAATAAACTTACATAATAATATTCATAACTTAACATTCAATATTTTATTAATAAGTTGCATGGTACTCATCTTCTAGCTAAAGATGCCGCTCTATGGTGCGGTTTTCGCGCCAAAACACATAAAAATGCTGTTTCCGTGGCCGACACGTTCGAACCCGCATTTTCTATAATACAACTTTTTTGTTGTGCTACAGAATGCAGGCCGCTATGTCGCGTCGCAGTACAGCATGTATTTCGCATAGCAGCAAATATATTTTCCGAATTCGCACAATTTATAATATAATTACGGCTTGATGAGAGAGTTTGTATTTGAATTGTATTGAAATGTTGTTTTCATTGGATTTTTTTTTATTTTAAACTATTGAAATGTTCAGATTTTTTAAAGCAATAATTATAAGACTTTTCACAACTTATTGTATTGAACTTTTATTTGGGAAAATGTTAAATATCTATGTTTTTATTGAGTTGCAATTAGGTAACGAGTCAAGTAACGTACTGTTAGTAACATTCCATGAGACAAAGAAGATTCTATTGTCTGTATATTTTTAAAGTAAAAAAGAGCGGTACGAAAAAAATATCCAGTAAGAAAAGTCCAAATATACAGGTTTTTTTGTAAATTTAATAAAAAGAAAATATTATAAACATGTTTAAAAAGTAAAGAAGACATTCGTATGTGTTTGTTGTTGTTTAAAAAAGTTTGATTTTCTTTCTTTTGTCCGAGTACGGTTACGATTTTGAATTTTTTTATTTTAGCATTACAAACAAACAGAACACTAACCCTAAAATTAACCCTAAAACTAACCCTAAATCTAACCGTAACAACTTTTACTTTTATTACGATTATTATTTTTTAGTTAAACAACAACAAAAAAAATCGTAACACAAGTAAAAAAATATCCGATAGAAAATTGATAAAAAAAAGCCGTAACACAATTTAAAAAGTATACGATATAAAAAACACGAATCAAATTGTAATTTTTTGTTTTTATTTTACATTTATTATTATCATTTAAATTGTATACGTTAATAAAACATAATATTTAAAAAAGATGATTTTGTTTTGTTTTTATTTTCGCATTACAAAAAAGCATAGAAAAATTATTAAAATTAACGGCCCGTGAATGTTCATATTTTATAGTTTTAGCATGAAAACGGCACCATCCAACGGCATCTTTAGCTATAAGACAAGCGCCGCTGCATTGAATTATTATTAAAACTTAGCCATTTTGGCTAATTTAAAAATATTTTTACCTTTTTTTTTTTCAATTATTAAAATAAATATTTATCACACAATCTATTATATTAGACTAGTTCTTTCATATTTTTTTTTTTAATTTTTGGATTTTTTTCTCATCTCAATCAAAAGTATTAATTTTGACCTCAAAATTTGGTTTAATTCTAATTTCAGATAATAACAATAGCCAAATGATAATCTTTAAACATATTCTTTTCAGACAGTTCATCAATATATATGTATATATTTTAATGAACAGCAGCTACACTAATATCCACCACCAGATGTCACCACTAAACCCATAGCCTAGAAAATGAGTTTACTGGTGATGATAGCAAATATAAATGCCTATCACAGCTGTATCATCACTCAGACTATCAACATTGGCTGTAGATTGCGGAGAGCAGATTCTTTGCAAATATCAATTGGCAGAGCAGACAACAGTTAAAAAAATACTTTGTTTGTATAATACAGTTCAACTACAACAAAAAATCAAGTACAGAATTCAATTTTATCAAAGTTTAAACCCATCAGTTTAAATATAATAATTCAAACCCATCAGAGTTTAAATGCAATTGAGTATAAATATATCAGAGTTCAAATACAATGCAAATTTGAATGGTAATAAACTTTTCATGTTAGCATGAAAAGCATTTGATGCCTGGTAGCTTCAAATGTTACACTTCACAGAAATTTACTTATAATATTGGATTATCTCTGAAGTTTGATAATTGCACTACAATGTATCAAGATGTGCACACTTATATATTTTACTTTTGCATTAAACAAACAATCCACAATATATGTTCTTACATACAGGTCATTACAAAATTAGCCCAATACACTGTGCATTTGATCCTACACCATTAAAAAATTGGAATGGCAATAAATAAGCCTCTTAATTACCCATATTATAAAGCAAAAAAATATATAATTCATGGGCAGAAATGTCTCCAAGACTTGCAAAACACAATCAAACATGAGTTCTTCAAGCAGAAACCATTTATATCATGGGGAGGTGAGCAAACATATAAATTCATACATGATGGATACACAAATCAAGAATGCTATATATATATAATGCACCCATATACCAATTCTTCTCATTTCAAATGTGATGCAAACAGAGTAAACAAGCAAATCTGCTAACAAGTTTAATCAGCTTATTAAATGATTAATAGTTAAGCACATACCAAGTTAAACACACACATATTAATGACTTTGAATATTCTCAGAGAGACACAAAATTTTACTTATTAAATCTAACTGTAAAAAGAAAATCTTTTCTTTTTTAAAACTTTTTTTTGTTGCTTAAAACTTTTTTAAAAGCAACATTGATGTAAAACTATCATCATAATTAATAACAATTGTGGAAGCATTTTCTTTTTCATTTGGTGTAACTTCAAGTGCGGATTGCTGGCATCCAAACGTCTCAAGAGTCAGCTAGGGATTTAAACAGGTTGTACCAATCTTCATTATCATTTGTCTATGCCTTCGGTCCAATGATATAATAACTGTATAATTATTAACTCTCTTCTTGATTGATCATATATATAAGCATTGATACAAATTTAAACCATATTTCATTATAGTTACTCCATCTTTATATAGTTGGACTTAGCAATTGGCGCAGTTAGTCTAAAATTGGACCATCAACTGAAACAACATCAGTGAGGCAGGTACTTGGCCCCTGTGCACATAGAAAAATATTTATTCATCAACAAGGTCAAAGACAATAAATACAAAATTGCTTTGTTATTGTGGTTTGTGGGCAAAGGAGTCATTGAGATTGCAAACCGGCTTACGGAACCTCTAACTCTGGAAGAATGCATGTACGATCATATTAAGGAGCATTTAGCTAGCCATTTCAATCCCCAACCCTCGAGGCATATTGTGAGATTAAAATTTCATTCTAGAATTGGATTGAAACTATCAAAGATTATGTTTTGCGTGATCTGGCAAAGAACTATGTACGGATCATTTTTGGATGAAGCCCTCCTCGGACAGCTGTTTACTGGTATGCACAATGATAGTTTAAGGCAACAATTATTGGCCATTATTGATTTAGACTATATCGAGGCTATAAAACAGGGCATAGCTTATGAGGCAGTGTTAGAACAATCTTGTAAATTTGTAGAATTTTAAAATAATGGAAAAATCAAAGTGATGTTTGCAAAACAATAAGTCAACAGCGGTCTATGGAAAAAGAAAATATGTTGGGCGGCGATACCAAGTTTACATGTTACTGCTGTGGTAAAAAGGGCCACAAAGCCAGAAACTGTTATTACAAAGATCAATGCTGCAAAAGTGTAAGAAAATAGGACACTTAGAAAAAATGTGTAAGCAGAAAAAGAATAGTTATAACCGCCAAAGACCCCAGTATTCCAAGGTGAAACAAATGTCTATTACTAATGACAAAATTATGCTGTGAAATGGAAGTGGATAGTGGCAGTGGAGTATCTCTCATACCAGTCTGCAACTGGCATACTATTACCTCCAGGTGTAAAAAAATCCCAAAATTGGTGAAAATTGACCTTAGGGCTCTTGATGCAAATGGTAATGCAGTCAAAATTAAAGGTGTAATACAAGCTCCTATAAATCGAACAAATAGAAAATTAATAGACTTACCTTTATACATCACTTATGCCTCGATCAACCCCCTAATAGGTCGTCAATGGTTTAAAAGATTGGGAATCAAACTCACAATAATGAAAAAAGTTGAACTAGAAAATAAAATAGAAGTGTTGTGGATTTCGAGAGCATTAGATCTGTACTATCTGAAAGGTCATTGTGCTTATGGAGATAGCTGCAAATATGATCACATCAAACCAAAAACATCAAATAATAATCATAATATATAACAATAAGGTAAAATCTAAGTCTGATCCTGTTCAGTTGAGCAACAACACGACCAGTTTCAATGAAATGAGTAACAACAATCAGAAAATAACTGTGAAGATTAATAATGATACCAATATTAAAAATGATCTAGAAATTTTAAGAAAGTGAGATAATGAAACTAACAAAGACTATCACCAAGCCCGGACCCACAAAAACTACAAATATCAACCATAGGAAAAAGTGTGGGTTAAGAATAACACCAATAAGTTTTGATCAAAAGCTGAAGTTATACATCATTTGTCGAAACAAGTGATTGCAGTTCGGATGAGTAGCAGGAAAATACTTTGCAAACCCAAAACCAGCTGTGCAAAGATGAAACTGATGAGATGATAATACCTGACCTAGGCAAATTAGTGGGTATCAACAACAAGATCAGAAAAACAACATCCCAAGTGAAGCGGAAAATAATCCACCACAGCCTAAAAGGAAATCAAGAAACACTCTCATTTCAAAGATAAGTACAGAGATTATGAATTGATCTCTGAACTCATGGGAAATAATACTGTGTATGAGTATTTGATATTTTTTATATACATATATATATATACAAATGTAGAAACTTTCAGAGAGAGAAAAAGTTATAAACAAAAATATTAAAGATACATTTTTGTAAGTTGAAATTAAAAATTATAGTAATTAATTAAAAGATTAAAAGCTAAAATGAAACAATAGTTTAATTAGCACAAGAGATTGTCTAAGCAAATTAAATAATTATAAGGAATGCTAACTAGATTCTTTTCAACAATGACAATCTACAAAATCAATATTTAATTAAAGTAGAAGAAGAATTAATTATCTTCGAGCAAAGAAAAGAATAACCTGATTGGATGTACAGTAATCAGCCAATCATCTCCAGAAATTAAAAAATGACAGCGCCCAGTTTTGAGGGATCAGACCACTTTATTCTTGGAGTTCTACTGTGTGTAAGAATTGCAGTTAAGCAAGTGTTTCCGTTTGATGTAACTTCAAGTGCGGACTGCTAGCGTCCAAACGTCTCAAGAGTCAGCTAGGGGTTTAAACAGGTTGTACCGATCTTTATTATTATTTGTCTATGCCTTTGGGTGCAATGATATAATAACTATATAATTATTAATTCTCTCCTTGATTGATCATATATATATATATATAAGCATTGATACAAATTAAATCATATTTCATTATAGTCACTCATGGTAGTGCATTAGAAATCAATATCACTCATGGTAGTGCTTTATTTATATATTAGTACACTGGTGGAAATGCATCTTTATATAGCTAGATATAGCAGTATTAAACCATTAAACATCACATGATCACCATTTCTTATGTTTGCTCAATCTGTTAAAACAGGCAAAACTCTCCGTACATTAGTGCCACTCAGTAAAAGCCAGAGTAATCAATGATGCAACTAGACTGGGGATAACGGATAAGTAGGCACTAGATAGGGATTTTATGCACAAACCTTCTTGCGTCCATTGATTACTTTGGCTTGCAATGAGTGGCACTATTATATAGAGAGTTTTGCATGTTTTAACAGATTGAGCAACATAAGAAATGGTGATCATGTGGTGTTTAGTGGTTTAATACCTATCCTGCCTATTAGGATAGTGGTGACTATGATTATTAAAGAACCAAAGACATCAAAATGTATGGGTACTGAATTGAGTTCAGACCTATATGACTATATAAGCTAATGAGCTTAGCTTGATAATATTATTATGTTTTCGATCTAAGACTCATAGTTTTGTAGTTAACTAAAGAGATAAAAGGTGACTGCTGGAGAGTTGCATTTCTAGCTGCAGTGCTTTCAAATCCAAGGCTCCTCACTGATGAAAGCCAAAATCTAGAAACTAGTCTGGGGATATTGAATGAATAGGCACTAGATAAAGGTATATGCACAAACCTTCTTGTATCCATTGTTTATTCTGGCTTGCTCTGAGTGGCACTATTGTATGGAGAGTTTTGCCTGATTTCCTATACTTATTTTAAATTTTTTTTTATTATTTTATTAATAAAAATGTTTGTCAGTTTGAACACAATTTGCGATAGACAATACCCAAATAAATTGCATATATTTGTCTGTCAAAAAAATCTATATAAGATAAATTCTAAATCTTAAAAATGTTTTTTTAATCATATCATTAAAGTTTTAGTATCTCTATAGTAGATTTTGTATTGCCAAAGAATTTAAACTTTTAAATAAAAATAGAAATCATGAAAAACTAAGCTAACTCATCATTGACATACAATAAATTAAAGCAAAACTAACTAATGATTCACAATCAGAGAAAACAATGAAAATATTAAATACAATGTTGTTGTTTTTTTGACAAAGGTGCTCACATTGAAATGCATTAAAACAGTATTAGCATTGCCTTTGTGAAAGAAATTAACAAATATTATATAAAGTCTCTGTTATTCCATTCTACTTACCTTTCAGTTTTTATCTTTTGAAATAAATAATAGCACTGAACTTAAAAATATTAAGAATGTTTTTTTGTGACTTAAAATTCTCATTAATAATTTGTCATATCATGCATCAATATAATTAATAACATCTATACATTATAAGCTAATGTAATCAATCAGGCAGATTTTTGGAACATTACTATGCAAGTGTAAATTATAAAATATCATAAGCTGCTTAAGATGTCTTTGATTTTTTAGCTGAATGTCAGCTTAGAATATTACATATTTACATTGCTTAAACGTAATCCAAATTTCCGACTAGTTAAATTTTAATATTAAAATGCCTCAGAAAATTTAAATTCAGAAATTATTAGTGAGTATAATTAAAAAAAATTTTTATTACTGCCTAAAATACAATTTTTTGCTATTTTAAAAATTTACAAATTAATTTAAATATAAAACTCATAAAAACTTCTATATAATAAATACTTAAGACTATAAAAATAAACTATCAGATATTGTGAAACTATTACCAAAAAAAAAACAAAAACATACTGGTAATCCAATAGAGAAACGACTTGGCATACGTCGCAATATGGCTTCATCTAAGTCTTGTGGCCTATTTGTTGCTCCCATAATAATTACGGAACAATCTGTATTAGTGGCAAGACCATCCCATAAGCTCATGAACTGGGCTTTCATCATGGCTGTTGCTTCATGATCATTATTGTTTCGTAAACGTAAAAATGAATCTATAATGGAGAGATTTTAAATTGATCATGTTAATAATAAAAAAAGGTTCAATTGTGTTAATATACTGTCCCAAGAGCTCTTTATTTTTTAAATATAACTAATAAAATATTTTATTATCAATATGTGTAAGGATTAAACAAAATAATGGGAGCACTTACGATACTTTTAATAATATAATATAGCTACATTTATAGAAAACTATACTTGTATTCTGTGAGAAACAGAAATGTAACATTAATATGTTTAAAGAAGAATTACAAGTCTTTATTCCAAAAAAGAGCATCCCAAATGATAAATTTGTTGCAAAGAATACCTTCCTTAATTCTGCAGGATGGAGAAATTGTGAGGTTAAAGAGCAACCAATACACGTGAGTTAAATTTATTAATTCAAAACTCTTCTCACAAAATTTAAAACATGAAACATTCCATATTTAATTACTGACTTTTACATTTATTCATATTAAAATCATCCATGTGAAATTTCAATCTGCTTATCTTCAGTTAAGTTATTATAATCCAATAAGTAACTAAAATTTCCAGCTTTTAAGCAATGATTTGAATTTTATATACTTTATATATGAAAAAAAGAGATTCACAAGAACATATCAAAACACTGTAAGAATGAATTTTACAGCACATTTTTTTAATAAAAAATACTTTCATCAACTAAATTTTAGAATGTTCCATTTCGATTCAATCTTAAAAGGTATATACTTTTTTTAAATTATAATCTTCAACTCCAAATATATCAAATACATCACAGATTAAATAAGGTCAATATATTCTGTATTACAGCATAAAGAAAAACAAAGAAAGACTCAAGAGAATGGCATGAGCTGCTAAATCAATAGACATTTTAAATTTTTTTGTACCATATTGAGCACCCTTGGTCTTAAATTTTCTTTATTATGTTATCTATCAAGTTCCTTGAAAGATATTAACAAAGAATACTAATCTCTCATTCACTGTTCAAAAAGAACCCACAAAGGTTCAATAATATTTAAATCAAGTTATTGGGAAAGTCATGATAAATATGTAACTTCAGTCTCGGTAATTTTTGGAGACAAGTACTAAAAGTTTTCCACGTTGATCATGCTCTATTAAATAAATGTAAGAACATGTCTTCAAAATGCTCAAATCATAACAGTCTTCTTTGCGCAATTAAGAAACAAAAACTTCATTATGTCTGAGAAGTCAAAATGATGATTTATCTAACCATATGACATGACTCACCCTTTGTCCAACTATCATGTTCATGGTATCATTGCTTTTATGACACAGTACTGACATCAAAAATCAGTAGATTGTCATAAATGTTCAGCTATTGTAGTTTATGGAAAGTTTTGGTGCACTGAAGCATTTAGATGCACATTAACATCAGAAGTGATTCATTTCATTATATTGCTTATGTTGTGATTGTGGAAGTAGAAACTTTTTATACCTCTTAGTAAGCACTAATTTATGCCTTTTAACTGACTCTAGTAGGTTTCATTCTCTCATTTTCAAAAGGCATCCAGAATTCCCATGGGCATTATCCTTGGAAACATTAAATAGTTTTGGCCATTGATGCTTCAACTAATTGAGTCCTAGTTAATTGGAGAATGAATTAGATCTTTTATTTCTTCTTACAAGCATGAGCATATGAAACTAATGGCAACTCTTTACTTTCTCTTTAGAAACTGACATGTAAAAAAAAAAAAATATTACAAGGTATGTATTTTTGTAATACAAGTCAAAACTATAGTGCTCAAATATTCTCATTCTTTTGTCCAATTCCTGCACTTAGTTGATAAAGCAAGAGTTGTTGTTTTTTTGTTTTTTATAAATAATAATAAAATAATAAAACTTAAAATTTATAATTTTTTTTTTTTTTTTAAATTATATGAATTAATTAAATGATCTATTAAAATGATTTAAACTTGAAACAAAGTGATTAAATTATCAACAAACTAATTTTTAAAATCAAAATGCAAACTATTGACATTCTGTCACACAAGAAGAGTAAACTGACTATAATATTTGTGATAAAGTTAAATTTGGAAATGTTGAAAAATGATATATTTATAATTTTTAAGGATATTAAAATTTCATATTTTTTTATATAACTATTAAATCAATTTATATTTGTCAGGTGGGAATAATGAATGAACTTTGGAAATAAGAGTTAATTACGAATATCCAATAAACAATGCGTGACAAAGAGTATGTCACACTGCCTTGTAGGATAAGATGTTGGTTCATCAAAGGTTAGGCAGTCTTTAGTTGTGATCTTTGCTTGGCATAGTAGAGTCATTACTGAATAAGGTTGGAATAAGAGTTTCAGTTTGGAAAAGTTTGCATGTTTAAGCAACTCTATATAAAAATTCCATTGTCAACCAAGAAAATAGAAGGAATTTGCAAAAAAAAAAATGGCCTAAAAATAGTATGTCTCACATAGACTAAGTTGTCATGCCTAGAATATTATTCATTAAATCAGAAGGAATATTCATTTTATTTAATACTAAAATTAAGAATTATAAAATATTTTTTCTAGATATATGACATTTTACATGATGCAAATACTCTTCATGACTTGAATGGAGGATAGTACTAACAGTTAAGAAACTATTAAGACTTATAGAAAAAGAAAGTTTACTAGAATGAGTAGCACTAGATGGCTACAAGTTTTTATGGAAGGGCAAATCAACTAATGCAATGAGAATGCATGGTGATGGATCTCTGTAAAATATAATTTAGCATTTTCTATTCTTGATGTATCAATAAAAGAATATTGGTATTTAAAATTGGCTTGCACAATAGTACTTGTATTATCAAAAACAGGTTTATTCAACTATGTTTACAATAAAGAAAAAATTATAAAATAACATTAAATTTGGCAATACATTTATAAACCATTAAATTACTTAATGTCCAATATTAATAAGATTCCATGTAGAATTTACTATTAGGTGAGGAGCTAACTTCAAATCTCTTTCTTTGATATCTTTTAATTTTTGTAAAAAAATTAATCTTGGATCAGGTATAACAGAGTTGAAGATTAGGAAGCATCTGACAAACCATAGACAGAAAGTTGCACTTCTTATAATTGCAAAATCCCCATAAGCAAAACCTTCTATAAGTGTGTTGATAATTGGATGTTTTGGTGTATAAATTTTATTAATCAATATTCTACAGCCCTGAAGAGAGGAACAATCGTTGAAAATGTGAAATATGGTATCATCCTCCCTATGGCAGAGTGAGCAAACAGGATCCAAAGATGAAAAACCTCTATACATCACAAGAAAGTGGCTTGTTGGAAGGGCATTGAGATTTAGCTTTAAAAGAAAGTCCAAATATTTTGGCTCTAGATTACAATAGTACTTGTGTTCTTTAAATGTAAGGAATTCAGAAATAAAAAGCCTTTCTTCTTGATTGACTATTACAAAAAATCATTATAAAGAAACATGGATACATATATGAGTTAATGTTGAATGTATTGAAAATTTTAAACTTTATTTAAACTTTCCAAATACAAACAACTTGTTAATAATAACACACAAATAGACAACACAGGTTAGTAATTACACAACATTTTGAGTAGTAGTATTCTGACAGAATAGTTAGGTTGGTAGAGCGTTTGCCTTAAATTCGATATTCAAGAATCTAAAGGTGCGAGTTCAACTTCTAAGCAAATATTGTCACTGCGCATATAGGTCAGTAACACCTGAAGAAGAGTGGAGAATACTACTACTCAAAACGTTGTGTAATTACTAACCTGTGTTGTCTATTTGTGTGTTATTACTAACAAGTTATTTGTATTTGGACAGTTTAAATAAAGTTTAACATTTTCTATACATTCAATATTAACTCATAGATGATGGAAATAGTCCAACATATCACATCTTATAATATACCATCATTACAAACCTTCAGACAAATATGAATACATCCAAGCTCAAAGTCATTTAATAAATTATATTATAATTAGGAGTCAGAATACAAAAGAAATTCATACTACACAAGTATTTACAAATTAAAATGATGACTGCATTAAAATAGTTCTTATTTCAATCATATTTGTAAAAAACTTAAAATGTTCATTCTTTACAAGCATGCTAAATTTCAACAGCTATTACTTGCTCCAACATTGGGTTTGATTTTTGTGGCAGTCAGTCTTGGAAATTTTTGAATAAGAGATCAAGAAGTGATATAGGTAATTTAACATGATTAAAAGCAATTTTTTTGGCTGCTTGGTTAGCTAATGGATTGTGTTATTCTTTACAATACAACATAATGAATACTTTAATATTTTGAATGCAACATATAAAAACTTTGGTTTAGTAATTAATATTTAAAAAGCTAAAGATTTTTATCATCCAATGATGGTAAAAAAAATTCAGCAACTTTCAGTTTGGAAGACTATCAACTTGAAAATGTTAGGAAACGTCAATATTTTGGTACTTTTTAAGTAGAAAGGTGAACCTAGATGTTGAGATGCAGCACAGACTCCAATGTAATACTACTGCTTTTAACAAGATAAAAGATATTTCATCACAATGAAATAACTACTGCAAATAATTAGCTGTATAAGAGCTTGTAATTATATGCTAGATTATTTTTATCATTTAGTTTTAATTACTAAATATTTCTAAAAAAATTCAAACTTTATTTAAACTTTTCAATACATTCAACCATTAGTAATAATGCAGATGTTAATATATAACATAATGTTTCAAATGTTATTCTTTACCCCTCCTTCTAAGATGTTGTTAGCTTGACAAATAATAATATTAGCAAAGGAATCAATCCAATGACTTTATATTTTTGAATATTGAATTTAAAGGGATGCTCTAACCAATTATACTATTCCATCAAAGACAACAATAGAATTTCATGTACATAATATGAGGACTCTTCTTTTTTTCATATTTAAAGTAAACAAGGAAACCGATGTAATTTTATTTCAACAAGGTTATTTATTTTACTGTAGGAATAACAGTAAAACAACTACTTACTACAAACACAACATAAAAATTGCAACTTCTTTACTATAAACAAAATACAATTAGAAATGGCAAATTAATTAATGTGAAACTTGTTTCAGCTTATTGTTTGCTACCTTTTCCAGATCAGGAGAAATGTTTGCTTATGCCAGAAGCAAAACATCATTCAGGTGGTTATCATGCAACCTTATTCTTAAACAGCTTTCATTTTTGAAAAAAATTGTTCACAAACATATGTACTTGCAAATAATGATATCATCATTTTCACATTATTGAAGATGTTTTTATATTTTCCACTTGGCAATACATATTTCTTGTAGAAGTTAACAGTGGACTTGAAATGAAATTTTGATTTCCAAAATTCATTATATTGTAAGTTGATTAACTCCAATTGATATTTTTCTGCCACTTGTTTCATATCAACTTCATAATGAGAATCAAATAATATAAATTGATTTCTATATTGCTGGAAATTCACAAAACAGGAGGAAAACTCACTTCTCAAATTTTGAATAGAGCTCACAAAAATATCTGGTATTATATCTTTCTTGTGATTTTAGAGATTGGGAAAATAAGGGTAGTTGCCTGACTGAAGTTTGTGATTCCCACAGTTGAAGTTTTCTTTCAAAAGCAGCAATTTGACCAAACATTCCAAATATAAGCTTGTTCCTTCCTTGAAGCTCAAGATTCAAATTGTTCATGTGGGTTGTGATGCCTACCATAAATACTAACTTGACAATCCACTGTGAATCCTGACAGCAAGAACTATCTTGATCTTTGCCCTCTAAAAACATAGCAATCTCTTCTCTCAATGCATAAAGTCATTCCAACATTTTTTTTCAGCTAAGTCATCAAACATATGAAAAATATGCAAGACTGCCATAATCTGTTTCAATTTGTTTTAGAAATTTTTTGAAAATGATGGTGATTTAGTCCTCTTGCAAGCATAAAATTCAGTTTTTATTCCCACTGCCATGATATCTTTAAAATTCAATTACTTTGCACATAATGCATCCTGATGAATAATGCAGTGAAGTTTGATTCATTTGAAATCAATACCAGGGTGCTCTTGAAGCAATGAAACAAACCCATTTTTCTCTCCAACTATCGCTGGTGTTCCATCTGTGATTACTCCAATAAGCTTTGATAAATCAAGATTTAATTCAGAAATAGAATTTATAATGCCGCCCAAAATATCTTCTCCAGTGCTAGTGTCTTTCATAGGAATCAATTGTACAAATTCATCCACAATATCAAAAGTTGATGTTACATTCTTCACAAATACTGCAAGTTGGCAAGTATTTGTCATATCTGTGGTTTCATGAATAGCAATGGAATAATCAAAATTATTACAATGAAATAATATACTCCAGATTTGTTCAAATATCCCTTTAAGCCACTACTGACATTTCATGTCAGTTCTTTAATTTGTCTTATTACCGTTCTTACTGATAAGCTTATTGCAGAAAATAATTCCCTTTTTTCTGGACAAACAACATCCACTATCTTCAACATACAGTCTTTGAAGAATTCTCCAGCAATAAAAAGTTTCATTTTTTCTGCAATTAGTTTTGACACCTCATAATTAACATGAATATTTCGATCAATTTCTTCAACTTTTCTTGTGAAAAAGGATGACTACTTTGTTAAATTATTTCTCAACCATGCGACATTGTCTTCCTCATGTTTTTCCAGTGAAATTGTTGTGATGATTATGACGAGTTTTATAATGCCATTTAATATTTGAAACTTTCTTCATATCTTGACAAATCAAACAATTACACAGAACTGGAGACAGCATCTCACTTTTAACATCTTGATTGTAATAATTAAATAAGATTTAATATGCAAATTTTAAATTAAACATAGCTTAATGGATAGCTAAGTGTCCAACCTTCATAAAATTTCAGCACTCAAGATCTATTTTTCTTTTCTTAGTATCTATTGTTTTGTTTTTGTTCATAAAAAAAAGAACTTCTGGAAAGGAAAGAGAAAAAAAGAAATCAGTATGGAGAAATAAGAAATAATGAAAACAAATGTATCTGCAGATATAATAATGTGATGAGATGTAATAATTGTGAAATAATAAATATTTACTGGTACACTGATATCTAACCATTTGCTATTAATTATCTAATCTTTAGATAATTGGTGTCCAGTTGTTAAATTGGAGGGCAAGAAAAAATAACCTGCAGGCCACATCCAGCCTATGAATCTGGGTTTGCCGACACCTGTTATAGATTTTATTGTTAAAAAAAACTTATAAAAATTTCTAAGGAGGTCAATTTTTGTTTTAATTCTATTGTAAATTTAATTGGGGGAATATGTTTCTGTTGTGTGTTCAGAATGTTTAACACTGAAATCAGATCTTAGATGGAAATGAAATAGCATTTATCATTGAGTTTTCAAATTCTTCCATATAAATGTTGCTGATCATGAATGACAGTGGCGAAACCATAGTCATTCCTTGAATTTGTTAGAAGAATTGTGTGTGGTATTGAAATTAGGTGTTATTCAGAATGTTAAGAATTCCATTATATTATCAGTAGAAAGAGTTGTTTTGGATTGTAAGCTATAATTTTCATTTAATCTTTTTTTTTTTTTTAGAAAAAACAATGCTTTATTACAAGGTGCATTTGTGAATAAACTTGCCACATTAAAACTAGCCAATATATCATTTCTTCCAATTTTCGTTTTTTTTATTTAATTCCACAAAATACTTAGAATCCCTAACAAAGGATTGTGTCTTATATATCAAAGACAAGAAAACCTTAAGAAATTTAATAAGTTTTAATAAGATGAATTTCTAAAACATTAAGTCTAATAAAGCATATTTCTTAAAAACTAAGCAGATGGTAGAAAATAGCAAATTTTGCTGAAATATATTGTTAATTTACTTTTTTTTTTCCCAAATCAGTGAAATACTTGCAAGGCTTTCTGGGTAAGGTTTATAGTCTTCTGCTCTGTGGATGGAGGGAAAGGAAGAGGAGAAGGAGGGAGGGAAGGAAAGGGAAGGAGAGGGAAAGGGAGAGAAGGAGAGGGGAGGGAGAGGAAAGGGGAGGGAGAGGTGAGGGAGCAAAGAAATGAGGGGAGGAAGGAGAGGGGGAGAGGAGGGAGGGTACCATTGTTTTCATGGACCACTCACAAAATTGTATATATGAATATATTTGCAAATAATGATTTTAATTATTTAATGATTTTACTTATTTAAATATAAATAATTTGTTTAAAACTCAAAACCAACTTTGAAATATTGTTACATCATCAAAAAGTGATATTTTAATTTAAAACATGTCATGCAATTGGTATTTTGAATCAGAATGAAAAATTGAATTGCTTGCTTTCCCTTTCATATATTATCAAAAATATATTGTTTATGATTTTCACTGGATTCTTTTTAATTTCCTAAATAAATAATATTTCCATTTTCTTCAGCATATTTATAATTTGACTATGTCTTCAGAAAACACCAATTGTAATTCAGTTAAAAGATAATCTTTCTATCATCAATGGATCCTATCAGAAATATTAGTTCACTTTTATCCTTTTATTATTGTTATTATTATTATTTTTTTTTTAAAAAGTAAAATACTTGGGCAATATATACTACAAGTTTTATTAGATACATTCCTATCTTTTAAATTTAAACAAAATTTCTCAAATAATATGAAATACATATTTAAACATATGACTAAAGACAAGGAATAAATGTAATCAATTATCGAATACATTTTGACATTAACAATATCTCATCAGCTGGATTACAACATTAAACATATCCCAATAAATTTGTAGTTTTTTATTATGTAATAATAATTATATTGATTCAATTTATAAGCACCACTTTTCTTAGCTGATCTTAAATCACTATTATATACTAATATTCTTATCACAAATAAAATTAAATGGCAAATTGCTACTAATGTTTCAATAGTTTATGATCATTTCTGAACTAATGCTATATAGTGAAAAAACTAAAGACAAATGAAAAAAAATAAATTAAAATAAAAAATAAAGCTGAAGAAGAAATAATGAGAAAATTATACAAAAAGAAGAAAAGAGTATAATATAAAAATAAAAATGCAGAAAAAAAAAAACAATAAATAAAGATTTAAAAAATATATCATGTTTTTCTTTTGTAAATAATAAATAAGCATAAAAATTTGATAAAGGGTTTACCAATTTCATCGAAGAATATGACACATGGCTGTAGTTTATTGGCCTGCAAAATAAATAAAAAATTAAAATGTTAAACTGAAGTATTTTTATAAAAATTTATTTTTTTAATTATATTTCTCACTATTGTATTATTGATTTTTGAAAAATACATGAGACATATTTAAGAAGTTCTTAATAATAGTTTAACATGTAAAATTATTTAGACTTACTACTGAAAACATTGCTGCAGCCAGTTTTTGTGACTCACCATACCATTTATCAGTTAATGAAGATACTTGGATGTTAATAAATCGAGCACCTAAAAAGTGCATAAAAATTAAATACCCAGAATGATTATTTTTTAATGATAATAAGGTTTAAACATTAGATTTTATCATTAAAATTAAATAAGTTATTGAATGGATAGTCGCTCAAGAGCTCATGACATTTGGACACCAGAAGTGTCAGACTGTGCATTAATACACAAATCCCATTTCACTAACATGCTAAACTACAGATATTTTATAATATAGATTTAAAAATGAAATGCAAAAATAAATTATTATTAGAAGGACAGCAAAAGTAAACTATCAGCATTCTCTTAAAATTCCTAAATTTGTTCATCTACATGCATCTATAAACACAAACACATGCATTAAAAACTAAAAAAATTACTAATTAACTATAAACAATTTAGCTCCAGAATAAATATTTAGTTTTGAAAGTAATTTCATTATATAGAAAGCTTTTTTATTTTCTTATTTTATTTATAGTAAAATATATCATTATGATATCCTTTCTATTAAATATATGTTCTGTGTTTTTTATATGTATACTGACAACAGATTTTTTGTTTTCATTTCTATGTTAATTAAATTTTATTATATTTGAATTCTTTAACTGTCCTATAATCATATTTTTTGTTTTCATTTATTTTTTTTTATTTCATAAATATTTCAAATCATTATTATTTAAATATTTATTAATTTAAACCATAAATATTTATTTTTTAAGTAACTTCCTTGAAAAGTTGGGTACTATTATTTGGAAATGTGATACAAATTAGCACTAATTTATTCAGTTGGTTGTGCCCTGTGTGAAGAAAAATTTCCCATACTAAACTCAATAATATATCATCATGAGAAATATTACTGGCTCATTCAAGTTTACTTTTATGCACTGGCTTTCTGCTCTTTCACATATTCCTCCCCCAGATATCAAAAGGAATGTTGCCTCACAGAAAATATATATAAAACTGTTAAGTAGATCATATTTCCCTATAACTCAAGATATAGTGTTAGTATTTACAATTCATTTCAAATCAAGATACTCCTTTTGAATGTTCAACCAAAATCTACAAAGAAGACTTATTGTGTAAAAAATAGAATTGTTATGAGATCCCAAAACAAATATCTTTTTTTAGAATTTATCAACCAACTGATCTACATAAATGTGGACAAACATAATGGACCATATAGTTAGTGATAACTGAATCTATGACTAGAGTAACAGAAATGAAGAATTTAATAAAACCACTGATAAATTTATCTATTATAGGAATTTTTAAAACTTCCTTTATGATATTTTATTAATAATTAACCTGTTTTAAAAAAAGTCCATATCCTAAATGTCCAATATATCATTTTAATTCACTTTTATTAATTATTTTTATATTTACTTTGTTTATATACATTTTTAAAATTTATTAATAATTTATTTATTCTATTTATTTTTATATTATTTGCTTTTATATTCATGTATTTAAAATCTTTATTAATATTTTTATTGTACCGCTAATGAATAGCGCTCCACGTAAAATTGTTGTTTGCAATCATTAAAATAAAATCGTATATTTAAATAATGGAAAGATTTTGAAATTAAAATATCTCATTTGAAAAAAAAAAGAAATCTATAAAAGTTTAAAGAGTTTTTATTATTAGTTTAAAACAGTTTGCTAAAAGTCAGTAGTAAAGTTTTACAAATTAATTAATAGAGGTGAGAAAAATTGTACTTGGCATAAACTAAACTTTAGAATAAATTAAGAAAGTGTACTTAGAAAGCTAGTTTTATTAAAAGAAAATGTAGTTAGCCTGAGGGGGAGTTTAACTGAGAAATTTTAAAACTTTTAAAGAAAAAAAAAGAAATCTTAAAAGCTGAAGAAAAATCTCTCTTTTCATTTATTTAAAATAAAATAAATTTATGTGCATGTAAATAAAGATTGTATTTAAATAAAATAATAAAATGTGTGCATGTTGAAAATTAAAATATGAAGGTTAAATATTAAAACAAATGAAAGCTCATAACTGAAGTCAAAATTTCCCTCAAAGATTGCATATACTCATAAGCTACATAAAAATGGAATTAGCAATGGCTACTAATCAAAATCCATAAATAACAGGATTAATTAAAATGCTTATCAAAAATTGAATCAACAAAAGCAGTGGACGAATTCTCAACAATGAAAATAGCTGGCAGGTTTAAAAACTAATTTAAAAAAATGACAAGGTCATAACATAAATAGGGTCAAAAATTAGGTCTTTCAGTCAGTATCTAAAGTCAATCACCTGTTATACGTATTTGTTAATAAAAACAATGCAGTGTTAAGCAGTTTTCGGAGCATGCGATGAGCTTCAACCTTCATCCACAAGAACATCAGCAGCCTGTCTGATAGATGCAATGCCCGTTTAATAATTTAAAGCTGCCAAAAAGTGTCTAACTGCCATGAGCAAGAAGTAACCCAGAACCACATTCATCAGGACTGCATTAGAAACCTAAAATCCAACCGGTTGGTAAAATACATATGCAGCAGTAAATAATTTGAAGCCACCATGTTCAAAAAATCTATAGGTAATAACATTTTCTTATTCCAATTCTTGATATTAATTAATGTAGCCATTGTAATATTTGAAGCCTCCAGAGTCAGTGTAATAAACGAACTCTATAGCCCATGTAAAATGAACTATTTATGTGCATGCTTGTACTTATTTTAATACTTTATGTTAAATTACATTACTATTGTATGTTTTATTATAATATGTCTGCCTGAGGTATTATAAATCATTGTTTATATTTAATTAAAAATTTATAAAATTAGTTTACAAATTCTATTAAACATTTTATTTAAAATAAATTATTCTACAAATTAGTATTTGTCGGTCAATTTTCTTAAAACAATTTAGCAGAGAAGTTATATAAGTAGTTTATTATATTATTCTTTTGATTGAGCTAGATGGGATTTCTTAGGTGCTTAATTAGTTTGCCATCATTCAGGGTAAGTTAGTTACCTCTTGTAATTAACTGGCGCCTGAAGTTATACTTCAAAGCAAAAAAGTGCTTTGAATGATAGGTGTTGAATTTTGCAGTCGAGAAGATCTACTATGTCCTTGAAATGTAGCCGCGGTTATGTATCTTATATAGCTAAGCTTGGTCATAGTACCCTCTGGGTATTATGCTTCTCTGCCTAAGGAAACTGGTGTGGAACAATACTTAAATTGCAGTGGAGTAGATCGAATTTATAATAAATGATAGTATCATATGCTATGTATAAAAGTAAGTCTTACAATTTTGCTTGTCAAAATTTCTATTCCCATTAAAGAGTAAAAACTTCATATAGATTTTGTTTTCCTATTTGACCTACTTCCCAATAATTGTCTGCTCTTATTTTAATTGAGTAATTATTATTTTTAAATTCTTTTAGTATTTTTTTCAATTTTATTAAAATAGTAATTAATTGCCCTACATATTTTCATATGTAAACTATACATTTTATATGTTATATTCAAATATGAATACGAGTTTGTGATATTAATTTTATTATTATGTTCTTTTCTATTTACTGATATATAAAAAAATTTATTTTCCATTATTAGCTTCATTTTTCTTTCCAATTAAAATATCTAAAAAGTAATTTTGTAATTTTTTTCCCAGTACTTATATATTAGTCCAGCAGTGATAAAAGTCACCTGCACAAACAAATATGTATATAAAAATTGAATTAAACCTATTTACAATCTTCTAAAAAGGAAATGAATTAATTTTGTAAGTGAATATTAGATAATATTCTGATAAGAAGAAAATTATTATTCAAAATGTTGGTTTTGTTGCTAATTTTACAGCCAAACAATAGTGGTGTTTTGTTCGGGACTATCAAAAAAGAGTAAATATTTGTAACGAAACATGGTTTGAGGTAAGAAAGTTCAGTCCACACTAGTGATGCTAAAAAACAACATTTTGAAAATGGATAAAATTGCACGATTAAATATATGTATATATATTTTTTTATGTTTGCATTGCTAGTTTATTTGTTGGAAGAACATTTCTCACAAAAAATGTAAATGCATGTTTGTTTCACTTCCATTAAATAAAGTTATAGGCAGTCATTTTTCAAAATAAAAAATCTTTATAAGTTTAGATGATTGAAGATAATTTCTCACAAAAAACATAAATGTGTGTTAATTAGACATTCGTATCATTTCCAGAAAATAAATTTATAGGTAATCATTTTTCCAAATAAATGTGGCCAGACAGTACTATTTACCTAGCTGGACTTGGCCATTTGATGGCATTGTTTATGTGCAAAAACACATAAAAATGCCGTTTAAGCAGCCGGATTTACGGCTAATACTACAGTTCTGTTGTATTAGCCATTGCAGGCTGCTTGATGGCATTGCACAGAAATATTATGGCCTGTTTTGTGCTTCATGACACTTTATGCGAATTCACACAATTCATAGTTGGCTATCGTATCATCTGACGGTGGCTGGATTTCAAGTGGCCACAACTTTTGAAATCTCCATAGCAGAGTAATTTCATTTCTACTTAAATCATGCAGTCTGACTCACTAAGAACTGTCACACCATCCCCTACACAACTTGAAATTTTTTGCATCTAAACTGTTTTCACCAATTAAGTTATTATTAACTTATAATAATTTAGACAGATTTTATGTGAAATTTTTGACACATGAGCAATTCTTCCAGTGACCTCATTGTTGATGTGTATATTGCAAAATATTGAAAAAACATTGTTTCTATTAGCATTTCATTTATATACTGGTATGCCATTTTATACAATGTCAATTTAAGCTATCAGCTAGACTATTAGATTCAGAATGGTATGGTGGTGTCAAAACCCAGAATATTCCCTTAATAGCTAAAAAATCCTTAAACATTTGTGACACAAAATTAGTTCCATTGTCAGTAACAACAGTTTCTGGATATTTTAGGCTTGCAAAGATTTCTTTTAATGCCCTGATAATACATTCTGTCCTGATATTTATGACGTTTATACTCCACTCATTTGGAGTATGACTCTATAATAATTAAAAAGATGTAAACATTCATTGGCCCAGCATGGGCCAACTGTAGTATTTTCCATGATTCCATAGACTTTAGTCAGGATTCCAATTTTTTTGGAGGATAATAAGTGGCAGATTGACATTTTGAACAATTCTTCACCATCTGCTCTGTTTTATGGCTCATACTAGATCACTTCATATATGATCTTGCTAAGGCTTTCATCCATACTACGTCTGAATATCCCTCATGTATTCAGCCTTCTGATAATATGAATATGCAATCAGTCATCAGAATGCATTGCATATGTACTATACAAATTTTTGTGCACATTTCCATATAAGCCTCACTACATAGTTTGGTCAACTTTTTGGCATCTATACTTAAAGTTTTATATCCAGATCATTTCTAATCCAATTGACAACCTTACAACTATTCAACAATTTAAAATTCTTGTAGACTATGTTGTTTATTTCTGTAAACTTCTGCTGTGACTCCAAATATCTGCTAAATGCAATAACATATTTGCATGACCAATTTCTTTACAGAGCTTATAAATAAGTTTATAGTCATAGGCCACTATCAATATTAAACATTGGCTGGCATGTTCAGGAGTTTTTTTATTATTACTGAAAATTCTTAATAATGGACAATGATCCATATAGGTCTGAAATTTGCATCTATATACATATTTATGAAATTTTCTAATAACGAAGAATATATTCAAGGCTTCTTCTCAAGCTGACTATAATTTTTCTCAGCAGCTGTCAATGTTCTCAAAGTATAGGTTATTGGCTGTTCTGCTCCAAAACAGCGATGTAAGATGATGGGTCTTATTCCATATTCTGAAGTGTTGGTTATTATTATCATCTCCTAGTAGTCACTGTTATAGTGTAATGAGGACTTGTCTAATTGTTTTGCCACTTTCTCAGAGAACAACAAAAGCATAGCCATTTTAATTTTGTCATTGTCAATTCTATTAATATGTATCTTTCGATATGTTCAACATAAACTTTCCAAGCGGAAATTTTATTTATATCAAATCCATAGACATTGCTATTTAATAATTTTTCATAAATGTTTACACAGATTCTTCAAAATATTCCATTCCACATGCTTGTGTAAGTTGTTCTATTATAGTCGCATCTACACCATTAAGCTACTGTTTGTACAGGTTCCTTTAAAAATAACTGTCAACTGCATCATTCTGTTGTATACCAGGGGACCAGGGGTATTCTTTCAATACCAATCAGGTAGCATCAATAATTTTATTAAAATAATGACTATGACAAATTAAATTTAAAGACACAAATTTATTCACTTGCCAATAATGTATAGAAATAAATTAATAGCAATTGGAAATTACTTTGTAATATCTAAAGTCTAGTTTAATCTACAGTTGTATGAATTAATTTATTCACATGCACAGTAATTTAATGTAGTCCATATAACTGTGTGTTCCTGTTAATAACGGCTTCTTACACACACATATTGTATATTTTGTATACACAATGATTCCATAATGACCATTAATTATTCATCCAACATTCTGAATACCTATATATTCACTATATAAGTGCATTAGTGAGTATACCATTGCAGGTTTTTATATTAATCCTTCCTGCATAATCTAAGAATCATTTGTATATATTATCTTTTAATAACATTCAAAAATATTCATGTATGTAAAACTTTCTAGAATGAAATAGTAATAAAGGGTGACAATTGTACATGTACTGTAAATAAACACCTCCATTAACTAATACATGTACTGTCTGTTCTGTAATTACAAAATTTTAATCAATTTTATTTACACTTTAAATATATACAAATAGACAGTCCAGATAACGTTTTACATATTCTACATAAATATTAACAGATATTGAAGTTAATTCAATATATACACACAGACACATATATAAGGGGTCAATGGACGACATATTTAATTGGTTTCAGAAAAATAGCATGATAATCTAATTTGCAATGAATAAATGCAAAAATTATTATAAAAATAATATTAATATTATTAAATTAAAAAATATCCTAATAAATTTGCCTACGTTTAAATGATAATATATATATATTTATTTCTTAAAACATTTAAAAAAAAAAGAAGATATACATTCATTTGTAATATACATATGAAATAAAAGAAAATGTTGTTTTAATTGCTTTCCATGAAAAAAAAGACGTAATTGTTTATTAGAAGTATGAAAATATGTTACTGAGGTTTAAAATGAACCAAGTTTAATTGATTTTATTATTATTGCTATCAACTGTACAATAAAATTAAATAACTTCTATCATTAAACTTCCATATTGCAGAATTTTAAATCACATTTTTTATATGTTTGCCATTAAGAATCCGCAAATACTTATCACATTCTCTACTATACTGAACTGCTAATATGTTGAATGAATGATGTGATGATTAGAACACATGAAACCATACACTATACATATATACAAAATTATACAATTTAAAAATATTAATATGTTTGGGAAAAAAAATTTTTTTTAGTAAATACTATTGAATAAATATTAATACTGCCTTTGTAATTTTTTCTTACCAGCTTCTTTAGCAAATGCTTTTGCTATCAGAGTTTTACCACAACCAGGTGGTCCATGCAGCAAAACACCTGTAACAAAATAATATTCTATTAAGTATTCAACCATTGAATATTTGTAAAACATATTTATAATACAGATAACTATATATACATATATTTAATAAAAATATTACTAGATTATAATAAGTATATATTATTAAGAATGTTATTATGTTGAAAGAATATAGAATGGCTTGTTAGATAATGGAATTACATGGGTCAGTAAACAGGTAATAATTTATTAAAACTATTAATGAATTATTACTTAATAAAAATGTAAATAAATACAATAATGTATTAACCTGGATTGATAATTATATTGTAAATATGTTTAGAGACAATGTATATGAAATGACTAAAACATGGTCAGTGGGTTTGTAGTTTAGCATTGACATACAAAGAGAAAATATAATCATCCCCACATTGCATATATGTAGGCATGTGAATAATAATTTTGAAAAAGCACCACATAATATGTTTTATGAGTTACATTAAAAAAATGGGATTAAGATTAGACTAAAAAGATGAGGAAATCTATTATTTAGAGTTAAAAATAAAGGAAAGCCTTAATTTGTTGTGTTATAAAATGACAATTAAACCATTCAGTATTAGAGGGTATATCAATATGAGACTTCAAATACTAATGTCACATAAATTCACATGTATGAAGTCATTTTTGCATTAAAATAACTGTTTATATAAGTTTGAATTTGACAAAACTGAGAATTTGGAAATTTATATTTATCATATAGCGTATCTGACTTTAATTCAATTAATATATATATATATATATGAATGCATTGAATATTTTAAATGCATGGGAATGAAAATGTTAGAAATGATAAAAAATAGATGGCTCTATTATATTTACTGAGTATTAAAAATAAAACTGGAATGATATATGCAGGTAAGTTTAATGTTGGCTTTAGGATAGTCATAAATTTGAATAGATAGATAATAATACAAATGATAAAATAGATGAATTGGACTGATCTAATGACATATATGCAATGGAGTGCATCCAAGTGGATTGCCTATATATATATATATATATATATAATAAATGCTCAGTTAGAGTTAGTATTTTTGAATGTGATGTCCTATCTCCTCAATGAAGAGAGCTATAGCTCAAAATCGGTCTGGGGATGGCGACAATTATAGATAAAGATTTGAATGCTTTCTCTTATAGCACTTATCATAAAAAAAAAAAAAAAAGAGTGTTTAGAAATATTTGTTCTTTATTACATATTGGTAATTTCGAGCTATATAGAGCATGTGATTTATCACTTGCTTTTATTACTTATAATTTTGGTTATAGAAGCTTCGGCTATATTAAATTGCTAAGGCTATTATTATATGGAGTATTTGAATATAGTTCAGATCCATGTAACTATTTCAGTTGGAGAGCTGAATTTAAAGATATTACATGTCTGAAAGTTTCAGATCAACTTCTTAATAGTTAAATATTGGATAAATGCTTGGTTAGAGTTGATATTTTTGAATCTGATGCCCTAGCTCCTCACTGAAGAGAACCATAGCTCAAAACCGGTCTGTGGATGGGGACAATCATAGATAAAGATTTGAATGTTTTCTCTTATAGCATTTTTCATAAATAAATAAAAATAATAATAAGTTGTTTAGAAATATTTGTTCTTTATTACATATTGGTAATTACAAGCTATATAGGTCATGTGATTTATCACTTGGTTTTATTATTATATATATATATAGAATGCAAATTAAGTGTCTATTAATTTAAAAATATGGTAACAACAATAAAAATAATAAATATAATGGTAATTAACTATTATATCTGCATAAGTATTTTCGGTTAATTACATAATCTTCTTCAACTGTTATTAATTTCAAAAAACATTCCAGGAATCCTGAATTTTAACATTAGTAGCTTCTCTATCAATTATATTCATTTTATTTCTATTTATGAAAATTGCCTCCTTAACTTTTCTTTTATTATGGTTTCTCTCTTCATGAACTATAATAAAAGAAAAATTAAGGAGGCAATTTTCATAAATAGAAATAAAATGAATATAATTAATAGACAGGCTGCTAATATTAAAATTCAGGATTCCTGGAATTTGAGTTGATGATGTTTGCTTCCATTACGCTTTTTTAAATTAACAGCAGTTGAAGAGGTTAAGTAATTAACCAAAGTACTTTGTGGATTGAAAGATTATGTATAATAGGTTAATTACCATTATATTTATTATTTTTATTATTGTTACAATATATATTGTATCGTACTTTTGGTACAAGTTTGCATTGGCAATTTCGAATTTTAAATTATCAAATTCCCGAAAAGAAAATAACATTTTTTCTATTCAAATATCACCTGATTGTATTTTTTCAAACAACTTAAATTATATATTTTTTTAAGTTAAAGAGATTAAAAAAAGAGATAAAGAAAATAATCAGACCGTACCTTGATTTTTTTCTAGGATAAGGATATAAATTCTTATCGCAAATTAATTAGCAGTACTTGAAAGCTAAAGTCACAGTATTCTGTCACCGTCATCAAATATAGCCACCAAAGGGGAAAAAGATGACTTTGTAAACAAAATTTGTCAAAATTAAAAAGTGTCATCAGGATGTGCATGGCTAACTAAAATCAGGGAGGGAGTATAAAAAGCAAATACATTGGGCATCTTGCGTCTTAGATCTTTATTTCTAAAGAAAACACTTTACTATAAAATTGAATTTTCTATGAAGTCATATGAAATGCACAAAACTACTCTTACCAGTGTATTAAATCATTGTAATATGTGTGTGTAGAGAAAAGTTCATTTGCAGATGTTTCTTCCTTCCTGAAGTCTTAGAATGCCAAGAATGAAACCATTGCCTACCTAAATCTTTTAACTTTGGACTACCTACAAGCTGGAATGAGAGCATATAACCGGTCTCTCCCAGGAAAACAAAAACCATGCATCGTAATCTACACATCGGTATAATCGAACACCAGTCAGAGACTTTATTTACTAATTTAAGTGATCACTTTCTTGAACTATAAGGATAGAAAATGCTGTGCTGCATCAGACTATAACAAAAAAGAATCAGAATTTTAGAAAACAGTAATGTTTAATAGCCATTGAAATTTATTTGTTTTTATACTGTTATTCTCTATTTAGTTTTTAAAATAATCATCATTATAACTTAATAAATCATAGGAATATAACTTGCATTGTTATCTATTCAAATTTGTTATTCATAGGATAAAATGATTTAACTTCAATAATTATTAGTTTACCAAATAAATTGCCAATGACATATTAAAAAGTATAATCCTCCGGGTGTAGCGAATAATTTTATAATAGTAACTAATAAAGATTAGGGGGGGTAGGCCAGAGAATTCTTGTATAGAATCCTGGTGTGTTTCAAATAAATTAAAAGCTGGTTCTGTCCTCAACTATTATTCAAGTTTAGTTATGTTACGTGGGGTTGTGTAAACAAGGAAAATAACTATGTTCAATAAAATTACCTGACATGTTGTAATGAGGGAATTATCAATGCTAATGTAATTTGGTCACTGAATACAAAAAACATAAATCGTATAAATCCTAAGATACCGATGGATGGTACAATATATATATATATATTGTAATGAAATAGAGGTATTGATATTAAAATCATCAATAGTCAATGAATAAATATAAAAGTGAATAAATATAAAAAGAACATGAGATCATCAGTATTTAATAAATTAAAGTTATAATAATACCATTGTTACATCACCAGCATTGCACAAGAATAATCAACAACCTTGTAACCAGATCTAAAAGAAATTCTATATCAAAAGGTAGATTACTTATTCTAGCCAATGCCAAACTTGGGGCATAATATAAAATAATCATCTGCATTAAAATCCTTAAGTGCTAATCTATTAATTATAATAAAAATGCTAAGATTGTGATACATGCTAATCATCATCAATGCTCTGGCCATATGATACCAACTGTAAAATAATTTCCATTCTGAAAAAAATAAAGTATAGGAAATGGATTTTAAATGTGATTTTGACCTTTGTGCCAGAGAATCATTTGGAATCCAAACACAAACCTAAGATCAAAAGACCTGAGGAGTTGTGAAAATAAACAAAAAAAAAAAAATGCATATGCTTAATGTACTTTAACTGAAATGGTTTTATTGGGATATGATACAAATCCTTTAAAGCACTATGCTATAATGAAATCAACTTGCACACTGTCAATTCATAGAACAGGTAATTGGAGAAATCAAGACTAATGCTTTTTTAAACAATTATTTAACGAAATTAACTAATAAATAATTAAGAAAATTTAGAAAAGATATATGATAATTCCAAATCAAAATATATTTTTTACCAACAAAATATAATTTCATATAGAAAGTAATGGTTTATTCCCTGTTTTTAATAATTAAATATAAAAACATATCTCACAAATAAAAGATATAAAAAATTTTAATTAGCTAAAATCCTCTTTTACAATTTTAAAGATAAAATAAAAATTAATAAATTATTCATACATAAAAGATGTGCGCCCTACAATACCTTTTCATCATGAACTTTTTTTCTTTTGAATCCTTCTTTTGAATTTATAAATTTAAGTTTGATACCATGTCAGCTTTTTCTTGTTTTTTTTTTTCAAATGTTCTGACTAAATAATCCCCCCCCCCCTTAGAACTTCTATTACCTTTCCCTTTTAAACAAGGCAAAACTCTCTCCATACAGTAGTGACACCCTGTGCCAACCAGAATAATCAATGGCACTACTTTATGGAGAGAATTTTGCCTTGTTTAATAACAATTATGTGTTAGTATAAGAGATGGTGATCATGTGATGTTTAGTGGTTTAACACCATTCCCTTTTGTAGGTTCAAATTTCCATTTATTTTATTTTATAGCTAATACTAATTTCCAAATTAACACAAATTTCCACATGACACAAGTTAAATTAATCTATTTTCCAATATAATAAATTTCAGGTTAATACAGGCTAAATTGATCAAATATTTCAATATAATAATTTTCAGATTAGACTAACAAAAACTGAAGCAGTCATGCTTCTGAATACAAACACAAGGCTTGTTGCATATTTTCTTTAAGGATATTCTTCTTCTATACTTTGCTTTGGTGAACAGGCAGCATGGTAAGGTTTGGTGACGCTCAGCTTCTAGATAAAGGCTTAGCACGTTTTTTTCTAAATCTATTTTTAAAATTATGTTTTTTAATACTACTAGTGAGATTAGTCTTACCTGACACAAAATTATTTTTCATTGATCTCTTCACAGCTGGACTGTTACTGATCTTTAGCAAGCTGAATCAGCAATAAATGTTCTTCACAAGATACTGAGGTCTATAGATTTAACTTGCCCCTATTTTATTTTTAGAACAATCTTATATCCATCCAATTAATATTATTTTCGACATGATGACATTAAACCCTGATGAATTGAGAATATTTTTACAAAAGGTTATTTCCCTCCTTTTTTTCTTTTAATTAAAAAAATCCAATCATAATTATTGAAATTTCTCAATAGTTATTTTCCTTTTTTCTTAACTACTCAAAAAATAATGTAATCCTTAAATTACACTTTCATTTGAACAACATTGCCTATTGTTTTAGAGAGATAAAAAAACAGCTTTACTCAGTTAAAAACAGTATTTCTTATCAATGTGATGGAACCTTATTTTTTTTGCTCTTCTTTTAAAAACTGATAACCTTTATTTAAATTTGTACTTATTTATCTTATTATTAATTTTTAAAAAATTAAAAATTGGGTACTTATAACCTAATCAGGCTTGGCCACTTGATGGTGTTCTGGCTCACCAAAACACCTAACAAATGCCATTTACAAGACCTGACTTACGGCTATAGAAAACATCTAATGTTTGTCTTAGCCATTAGAAGGCCGTTGATGATGACATAACGCAGAAATAAGACGGCCTATTTCTGCTTTGCGACAGTTATAGTGAATCCACACACTTATCTTTCGTGTACAGTTTGATATATATGTGTGTGTAGTTTTATTAGTCAAATTTTTACAATATATGTTACACAATCTTTGTATTTGTAATGAATTTAAGAAACCTGACTTTATAGTAATTTTCCAAATGGCCACACCCTTATTTGGAGAAGGTGTAATGTGTAAAAGCTTGCCGAGGGTATGTCAACAGAATTCGGCCGAGTTCGCGTGCGAAATCTCATTTTCACATGAAATACCACGTAATTCATAAAATGGCTGGCGATCGCATAACTTTTTCCGCAGTTGCCGAAAACAGAAGCCGAGTATTTCTGCTGTCCAATAAAAATATACATGATTTTTTGCAAATTTCATATAAAGCACATATTATAAACATATTTAATAAGACATTTATATGTGTTTGTTGTTGTTTAAAAAAGTTTGAGTTTCTTTCTTTTGTCCGACTACGGTTACGGTTTTGATATCTTTTATTTTAGCATTACAAAAAACAGAACACTAACCCTAAAACTAACCCTAACCCTACACAGTTGTTTTGTTATATAGAAAGCAATAATTAAGCGAAAGACATCGCTAAATAGACATCACAGAGTAGCAGCTTTGTCCAAAAACAGCAATTTAAAAATGAAAAAAAGGTTGTCGTTTACCAATAATTAAGCGAAAGACATCGCTAAATAGACATCGCAGAGTAGCAGCTTTGTCCAAAAACAGTGATTTAAAATAAAAAAAAAGGTTGTCATTTACTAAATACAAAATTAAAATTAAACAACTTTTTTAATAAAAAGGCATGAAAAAAAAAGTTATAGCAATCAATAAATTAATAACCAAAAAAAAAAAAAACAGCGATTCGATTTAAAAATATAACGCAGCCCCGAACATTGTATGGCATTGTTTTTGACTGCCAACAACAGCATCAAGTGGCCAAGCCTGATTACATTATAATTACCAAAAATTGTTCTAATAGATAAAATTCCAGAAGAGGGAGAAAAAAAGATTATTTATTTTAGAATTATTACTGTTTTAATACTTTTAAAAAAAATTCTCTCCCTTTTACAATTATCCTTAATGAATTATAAATGTTCATATTCTTATTATTTAAATTGTTTGAAACTTATATTATCATTTAAGAAATGCAATTCTTTTAAAAAGTTAACTGTTATTCTATAATAAAAAAACATGAGAAGAAATAATTCTTCTTTATTGAAGTAAATAATGTCTTATTCATTTCATTGCTAGCTATGTGATCTTCCATCTTAAAGCATTCAAAAGATTTTTTTCTAAAAAAAAAAAAGTTAATATAAAAGAGAGCAAATAGCTTAAAATGAAATATTAAATGTAATAATAATAAATTATTAAAATGTCATATTTTAAAATAATAATAAATATAATGCTTAAATTTAAAAGCAACTAATAAACTATATTAAAACATTTTCTTTTTTCTAAGATTAAAAGAATGTATGGAATGTATTGCAAAATAACTCAATATATTTTAAATAATTAAATTAAAAATAATTTAATAAAAAAAAGATTAAGCTTGTTTGGGATTTGAAAACAAAAACCTGATAATTAGTGTTTTGAAAATTCAATCAATTAAACAATAATGGTGTTTTTAACATTCATTTAATTAAAATAAAATCTCATAAAGGTGTTGAAAATAAAAAATTATCAAAGGTATTAAAATAATCAAAGATGTTAAAACAAGCACCATACAGTAGTGCCACTCAGTGCCAGCCAGAGTACTCAATGGATACCAGAAGGCTTTTGCATAAAATCCCCATCTAGTGTGTATAGTGCGTACTAATCCAATATCCCCAGACTAGTTTCTGGCTTGTGATCTTTGTCAATGAGGAGCCTTGGATCTGAGAGCACTGTACCTAGATCTTAGGATCTAATGCAACCCTCCAGCAGCCACCTTTTATCTCTACTTAACTACAAAACTATGAGAATAGAATTAAAAACACAATAATATTTTCAATCTAAGCTAATAGCTTATATAGTCACATTGATCTAAACTCAGTTCAGTACCCATACATTTTGGTGTCTTTGGCTTTTTAACAACCATAGCCACCACTATCCTATTATACAGGATTGGTATTAAACCACTAAACATCACATGATCACCATTTCTTATGCTTGCACATAACTGTTATTAAAATAGGCAAAACTCTCCATACAGTAGTGCCACTCAGTGCCAGCCAGAGAAATAAATGGATGCCAGAAGGTGGCTGCTGGAGCATTGCATTAGATCCTAAGATCTAGGTGTAGTGCTCTCAGATCCAAGGCTCCTCACTGACGAAGGTCACAAGCCAGAAACTAGTCTGGGGATATTGGATGAGTAGGCACTAGATGGGGATCTTATGCACAAGCCCTCTGGTATCCATTGATTACTCTGGCTAGCACTGAGTGGCACTATTGTATGGAGAGTTTTGCCTGTTTTAATAACAGTTATGTGCAAGCATAAGAAATGGTGATCATGTGATGTTTAGATGTTAAAACAAGAGGTAAAAAGTATATACTATAGTCAATTTTTCTTGCAATTAGTCAGTCTGGATTGTTTTATTCAAACTGCATCAAACCATCATTAGAATGACGGAGTTGAAAAGAGAAAAGACTGCTGAAATCTAGCCTGGTTTCTTCTGAATCTGACAAAACTATTTTGAAGTAATCTATTCACAATAAAAAAAAATATTCTTAAACCTCAAATTTCCAAGACAGAAGATTGCTAAAGTATACCATAACAACTTGCAAGAAATATAAATGGAACCAATTAATGAAAGCCATGATGGAAAAAATATTAGTTCATAAAAATTTCTCACAATAATCTATAGAGAATACTGACTATAGAACTTTTTCTGTGTAAGTTAAAAAATTGTTCAAACCATTATCCTAATGTATTATCTATTTTAAATTTTATTTTACAACCTCTTATAGTATTTAATTCTAACAAAATACACTTTATTATGTATAAAGTATTTATAAAGCATATTATTTAAATGATTGATTAAAAGAGGAAGCTAATGTTTTTAAAAAACTTAGGATTTATAGCTAAGTATCCATAAATACCCAAGCTGCATTTTAAAACATCTGGAAAAAAAAAGGCATTGGTAGTTGCTAAATTTTTTAAAAAAAAAAAAAAAAGAATTTTCTTTAATGTGAAATTGTCAGCAAATATGTATAGTTGTATGCAATTAATGGTGTAATATTCATTTTAAACACACATAAAATATTTTATGTCAGGTGTCCAAGAATTAAAAAATAATAAATGTAATATAATTATTAGTTTTAAGTTGAAAGTTTATTTTGAAATTCAATCAAGTTCATTTGTATGAAAATTGCCTTCTTTTTGATTACTGTTATATTTTATGTAAAACCACTAAACATCACATGATCACCATTTCTTATGCTAGCACATAACTGTTATTAAACAGGCAAAACTCTACATACAGTAGTGCCACCCTATGCCAATCAGAGTAATCAATAGATGCCAGAAGGCTTGTGCATAAAATCCCCATCTAGTGCCTACTCATCCAATATCCCTAGACTAGTTTCTGGCTTGTGGCCTTCGTCAGCAAGGAACCTTGGATCTGAGAGCACTGCACTTGGATCTTAGGATCTAATGCAACCCTCCAGCAGCCACCTTTTATCTCTACTTAACTACAAAACTATGAGAATGAAATTGAAACACAATAATATTTTCAATCTAAGCACAATAGCTTATATAGTCATATGAGTCTGAACTCAGTTCAGCACCATAGATTTGTGTCTTTGGCTCTTTAACAACCATAGCCACCACTATCCTATTAGGCAGGATTGGTATTAAACCACTGAATATCACATGATAACCATCTCTTATGCTAGCACATAATTGTTATTAAACAGGCAAAACTCTACATACAGTAGTGCCACCCTGTGTCAACCAGAATAATCAATGGTTACCAGAAGGCTTGTACATAAAATCCCCATCTAGTGCCCACTCATCCAATATTCCCAGACTAGTTTCTGGCTTGTGGCCTTCGTCAGAGAGTGTTTAGTAATAGTAAATTGATATAAAAATATAGCATGGATAAGTTAATATTATTTATTCTATTAAAATAGAATTTAAAATTAATTATTGGGTCATACATCTATTTAGATATTTTGAATTTTGTAAACTTATGAATTATTTTATTTAGATATGAATATCCTTAAATTTTAGTATAAGTTTGTATTTTTATAAGCAATGTTTGATTAGTTGGATATATTAGAACTTGGTTGTTTAATTATTTATTATTGGTTTCATTTGATTATAAGTGAAATCTATCTTAAGCATATATCATTGTTTTGGAACAACGATATTTGACTTAATTGCTTTATTTTAATCTATTTTAAGTAAGGTTTATATTCAAGATATCTGAAATGATAATCTTGTTTATTTTCTATTTATTTTAAATGCTATTTGAATTCATGATGCTATAATAAAGATTATCATTGTTTTGTTTTGGTGTAATTGACGGCCAGATAGGTGATTAGACAAAGGGTTATATAGTAAATAGTGAATAATTATTTATTATATTCATTTAGTTTAGTATGTTATATTTATTCTGTTATGAACAATATTATTATTATTTTTATATTCAGTTACAAATTGTATCCAACTTCAGGGATTATTTTCATTCTGTTACATAGGGTAACAAACCAAAGAGCTATATTTTATTCTGGTTATAATAGAGTTATTATTATTTCATTGTGCATTTCCAATGTTACAAATGCTACCAAATCATTGGGGCTATAATAGAGATTAGCATATATACATAGTTATTCTATTATAAATAATGCTGTAATTGGTAGGGCTTAAACAGGATCAAACCATTATGGTTTTACCCTATCTCATTTGTCACAAATGATTTCAAAATCTGTGGTGCATAAAAAGAAGAGTATGCTTTCTTTTTTATACTATTACAAATGGTGCTCTAACTTAAGGATAGTAATGAGAGTTATTTCATCTTTTTTTTTTAGGTTAGTAATAAAATGTTGTCAAACAATACCAAAATCAAAAACATGTCCATATTTCTTTTCATGATTATTTAACTGATTTCTGAAAAAAGAAATAAATGTTCAGAGCGACTGCTTTATTGTTTATTAACTGAAATAGATAATGTACTCTACAAACTTCACCTCACTTATTTTTATTCAGGAGTGTTATCTGATATGCCAGTTTCTGCAACATCATTCTACATTGTTGCTTTAACTTTGTGATCAGATGAGAAGTCAAAGATTCTTTAAGTTGTTGCATGAAGGACATTTGGGCATTGTACATAAAAAAAAGTTAGAGCATAGTTATGTCTGGTGGCCTAATATAACAGATGACATAAATATATAAAAAAAAATGTTCACGGTATCAATGTGAAATGAATAAGCAAACTAAAAGATATGTAGCATGCCTAAAGCAACTAAGTCTTGACAAAGACTCAATTTGGACCATGCAGGACCCATCAATGAAAATATATACATACTCTAAATGGCAGAGCATCGCATACCTGAATGAAATATTTTCATGTCATGGATTACCGGAAGTAAATTGTTTCTGATAATGGCACAGGTTTTACTGGACAAATAATGGATGACTATTTCATAAATAGAGGCATCAAACATATCTTTACAGATCTTTATCATCCTGAATCAAACAGATTCGCAGAAAACACTGTTTAACAGGTAAAAAGGGCTCTTATGAAAATTAATAATGCTGACATGCAGAAAGCTTTGTACATTGTGATGATGCATTAGCACTCCACACCATCAAAGGTTACAAGAAAATCTCCAGATAAATTACAGATAGACAGAAAATTGCAAATTAAATTATTAAAACTGGATGAACACTGGAAATATAGTGTTATACCATATAATACACGATAGGTAAGAAGATCTGTATACAGGACTTGCTGAAAAAGAAATGGATAGAAGGGATAATTACAAGTAAATTATTCAAGCAAATAATAAAAGTGCAAACAGATAATAGTGCAGAGTATCGAAGACACCTGAACCACGTTTGCCAATGTTAAACAGAATAAATAGAAGTGAAACAGTTAATAGTGCAGAGTATCGAAGACACCTGAACCACATTTGCCAATGTTAAACAGAATAAATAGAAGGCCCAAAAATAAAAATAAATGCTAATGATGAAACAAATAATTCTAATGAAAAACAAGTTGATTTAGTACTGGAAAAAGTAATTTTTCTGATGAAAATCATAATGAACCAGAAAAGATGGAATCTGACAAAATGGCAGAAATCCAACAAGAAATACCAGCAGAATAAATAGAAACTCAGCCACAGATTGAGCATAGATCACCAAGAGACAAAGGTGAAGGCTGAAAAAATTAGAAAAAATAATATAACATAAAGTAACTTTTTTCTAGAGTAAGGGGGAGGAATGAAATATATATTGAAATGATTATAGTTTAATTAAAATGTTGTATTAAAAGTAAAGATTGTCAAATGAAATAAATATTGAAATGATTGTACTTTATTTAAAATGAAATAAAAATTGTTACCAAATGGAAAATGTCCATTAACAAAAGAAATTTAATTAATAGGAACTATAATTAAATTTACAAAGTCAAAATGAAATTAATCGGACTGAGAATAAACTTACCATCTGGAATCTTCCTACTGGATGAAATACTCCAGAAATAACTAAAGAAATGAAAATAATAAAAGCTGTAGCAGAACAAAAGAGTTCTCTTTTTCTTAATTTGAAAACCAGTAGAAGTAGTGGAAGAAAATCAGCGGGGACAACTTTTCTCAGGATCTTAGCTCCTGTAGGTCATGAAGCTGACTAGGGACTTTGAAACAGATGGCCTCAATCTTATTATGTTTAAATACACCTCAAGGGCTGCAAAGATTAAAATAGTAGAAATATATTTGCTATTTTCTGTGTATCTAGTATGGCATAAAATACTAGACTGTAAATCAACAAGTATTGTTCGCTGTAGTAATTTTTGTGTACGTGTATACATATTACTACACAGTAAATCAATAATTACTGTTTATTTTATTAACACTAATTGTATGTATATATATATAAAAAATAAAAACAAGTTTTATATATGTAAAACCTGCTATCGCTTGTATTAATGATCAATAGATGGAGCTTTACCAAGACCTCCAAAACAAGCGTATTCTGTTTACATAAACGTCAGAATCAATATTCACTGTCTCTTTCATTTTGCTCCACCCTCAGATCAGCTGATTTCAAGCTGATTTATGTAAACAGAATACGCTTGTTTTGGAGGTCTTGGTAAAGCTCCATCTACTGATCATTAATACAAGCGATAGCAGGTTTTACGTATATAAAACTTGTTTTTCTTTTTCATAAATGTACCTTTAAAGTTTTCTTGCAATGATATAGATTGCAGAAGCTTTGACTATGTGGAGAAACTGAACTGATATCAGACCCATATAGCTATCTGGTTTGATAGGCTGAGTTTGAAGACATTAACGTGTCTAAAAAAATTCATGCTTGCAAACTGATAGAAACGTTTTGCATAAACGCTTGGAGTTAGTGTTTAGGTCTAGTTTCTAACTCCTATCCCTTCACTGATGAGAGCAAATCAGCTTGAAATCAGCTGATCTGAGGGTGGAGCAAAATGAAAGAGACAGTGAATATTGACTCTGACGTTTATGTAAACAGAATACGCTTGTTTTGGAGGTCTTGGTAAAGCTCCATCTATTGATCATATATATATATACATATAAAATACTAGACCATAATTAAATGAGTACTGTTCATTATTAACTGAATTATATAAATATTTTATAATTAAATGGTGTAATTATAAGCATTTTGAGTTGGTAGTTTATTGTATCCTTCATTATTCTACGGAACATTGGTTGCATTCTTATTCCTAAATAAAATAAGGTTTTCTTATAAGAGAATTAGGAGCTAAGAACATTGCAATGTGCTATACTAATACTTCTTATATAAATAAACTTTAAATTATAACCAGCTTACAGTATGAGAGTTACATTCAAAAATGTATTGAAAGTGATACACACAAGTGGGCTATAATTTAATTTCTATTTACATAATTAGTAAGTTATTCTATCTAATCAGGCATTAATTGCTAGGCACTAAATAGCATATTATCTTGCAAATAATATATCATTTAATTTTTAAAACATCATAATTAATTGGATGCAAAAATAATTCATGCTAATAACAGTTGTTATCTTGTATGACAATTCAATGTACTATACAGTAAGGAATGCTTAGGTATTTAATCATCTCTGAGTAATCCTGGTTTATGTGTGACCACTTAACATTTATTGATTTGCATACTCTGTGATATTAGATAGTTCAAAGACAATAAGGTTTTGTATATATTTAATGAAAAATCTTGAGACTGTGCTATCAAGAAATGTTGAATTTCTTGAAGATGCTTTTGGAAAATATTGTCCACTCACTTATCTTATTCAAAAATGACTACAGGTTATAATTATATAAAATTTTATCCATATATAATATAGCTGTGATTGTAGCCAAAATGAATGCAAGTGACTGATTATCATGTAAAAAGATGTAGTACAAGAGCAAGATAATGACTAAGTTAGCTCTGTGAATACTTTGACTCATCATTAAATATAACATGGTGCAATTTTGAATTCAGTGATGCACAATAATCAATGGAAACAATAATAAAAATCAGCTTTTAAGATCAGATTTAGTTCTGCCAATCTTTAGTCCATCATCTGACGGTTGACAGGTTATCAATTATCATAGCTATCACTTGTCGAATATTCTCAGCAATAGCTGTCAAATGTTCTCTGGTTTTGCTGAAACCAAATATTCTAATCTGATATGTCAGACTATACCAATCTTTGGATGATGATTACAAATGCCTTCCTGCAATCGCTACTGTTAAACATATTAGACTATTCTGGCATTTCTATAGGCATGGGCTAAAAAACCAACTTCCAGTAGAGTTGACAATTAAATCAACTAGGAATTTTTTGGATGGATCATAACAACAGTGAACTCACTGCTGCAAATCAGCAGAAAGTTATCATCATACCTTGTGTGTGTAAATATATATGTGCATGATGTTTCAATACCTTGTATTACTAAGACTGTAGAAATAGTTAATAATTCTTATTATGTATGCATATACACTTAAAAACCTATTACATATAAAAAAATATAAAGTTGAATTACTCCATCTGTTTATGTTTAATTTAAAAACTAAAACAGATACATTAATATTTATAAAGCATATAACTAATCCAGGGATACTCTCTAGTTTAATATTAATAATCATTAATATATTTATTTAAAATAATTGATATCAAAGTTAAGAATGCAGAAAAGTTTGGTACTTGTAAATAAAAATGTAATAATATATATTGTTTTTTTTTTTCAATTTGTGACTTTACCTTTAGGTGGTTGAAGTAAATTAGAATTTTTAAATAAGGCACTGTTTTTAAAAGGTAAAATGACTGTTTCTTGAATTTCTTTAATAATATCTTCCAATCCTCCAATATTTTTCCAAGAAACAGTGATGTCTGATGGAACAACAAGATTTGAAGCTATGGACAGTTCATACTCGGAAAGCTGTAATAGTAAAACAAACGGTTTTATTATGCTTAAATTATATTTATCATTAATTTATTGATTAGTAATTTATAACTAATTAAGTTTTCAAAAATTAATTTTTTTAAAATTATATTATGCATTTAAACATTGTTCTATTTATAATCATCATTATCAGCACCCATCCACAAAACGAATAAGGTCAAAACTCTTACCAAGAAACAACAGACTATTTTACACACACCATATAAGAATAAGTAAAACTTAAAAAAAAAATAGTGATTTAAATACAGATCATTCTTCAGAAAATTATAATAATAAAAAAATTAAAAACAAACAACCAAATTTATTTCAGAATACAAAGATTGACAAATTCCATAATAGGAAATGGGATGTCTTTTTTTTTCTCCTCTAAAATCTTTTTTTTTTTGCTGTATTAAATTTAAATTGTATTAATTTCTGTTTTTGTCCCCCTCCTCCGCCCCTACGATTAAATAAACTTTTAAAAGTAAAAATACGCAGATTTAGATGCTGTTCATTTTATAGACAAATATCCATCTAGGAAAATCTAAAAAAATTTATTAGCTTCAATACCTTAAAACTGCATTTCTTACTAAAGAAAAAAAAAGATTTATTCACTCAATAACTTTCAAAATTTTCTCCACAAGACAAAAAATATGATAGACTTTCAGAAGATAAATCATACTTCACAATATTTTTCAAGCATATACTGAAGAAAATATGATCTTTATCGTAATGGCATATATCAAAATTTAAGCAATTAAAAAACATCACACCATAATATCTTTGATTTAGCATTATTTCAACTTTGTAATTTTATTTATATGAGTAATTCTAATCAGTAACTGTTTCTCTTTTTGAAGTAAGAGAAAGATCCTTTTCATAAGTATGTTGTTGTTGTTTTTTTGTTGTTGTTGATAAGATGGAAATATTATAATCTTTACTTTACTAATCTTTATCTAATAATACAATATTTCAGTATATAAATATTTTATTTACTTCAACATTTTGCATGTTGGCTAAGAAGAGGTTTTGTTCAGTATATATATGGCAACAATGGCTGAATGCATTTTTAGCTAATTTATGTAAATTAGTAATTTACATATTCCATTTTTTAGATAGTTGAACATTATTTTCTTAGAATATGAACAACAGTCTGGCCACATTTTCAACCCAGAAAATTTTAAGATCATCTGTACTGAACATGATGACAGAAAGTGAAAGGTAAAAGAAGTATGATTTATTTCTAACAATTCCCATGCAATCAATAAAAAAGAAAATAATGTTCAACTATAAAAAAATGGATTACGTAAATTACCAATTTACATAAATTAGCATTCCATATCAATTATACAATGCATCCTGCAGCTAATGAGTGCTCAGACATTGCCTACATATATATAGTGAATAAAACTTCTTCTTAGCCAATGATCAAAATGTTGAAATAAATAAATTACAATAAGCATAAGGATGGGGAAAAATATCTAAATAATACATTATATAAATTGTAGGACTACCATATTCATGGTACTTTTTTGCATGTCTCTTCCCATGGATAATAATAAATACTATATAGGTTCTTATTCCAATTATATTCATGCTTTAGAAACATTTATTATCCATGCTAAAATTCAACAGCTATTAAACACTAACACTACTAATTTAGATTTTCAGGATAGATATATTACCGAGACATGGAAATCTCTTAAGATGAGTATAATAGATACAAATTAATTTATTCTCCTTTCACTAAAAAGAATTGTGATAGGTTCTCTGATAATGAGTCTATTATTATTGACTTGATTAAATAATAAAACATAACATTTTCTGGTTTGCAGAATAATAAATTGAATATGGAATTTCATAATCAATGGAAGAATTTAGAACTGAAAATTTATTGACTGAGAAGGCAATTTAAAATGACTGATAAATTAAAACTGTAAAGAAGATACAGACATTCATTGATCATGGTTAATTTAAATTATTTTTGCATTGAAAATAACATATTTGAAATATAATATCATAATCTTATTAAATACATCATGGCATTTTATTATACAGTGATGTAGCTATTTCAAACAGATAGCTTAAATAATGACACACAAATTGTGAAGATGATTTTTAATGATATGCTCATATTAATTTTAAAAATATTAGAATTTTTTTAGGACTATGGATTCATGAATCTATTTTGTTTGACCTTAAAAATGCTTGCATTGTTCTAATTTTGCAAATAAACAGAATAACTGAAATTGTAATAATTATCAGAAAATCCTTGATATACTTATAGCAAAGGTACTTTCAAGAATTTTATTGATTTGATTGTTTCCAGTCATAAATAAAAAGCTAACAGAGACTCAACAACATTTTAGAAAATTAAAAAGTAATAGATATGATTTTTGTTGCCAGGCAAAGACAAAAAAAATATTCAGAAATAAAGAATAATATGGATACTGTTTTTATTGATTTTATCAAGGCATTTGACTTGATTAATCAAATAGGTCTGTGGTATTGTTTGAAATCAATTGGTTGTTCATAAAAGTATATTCATATTATATAGAACAGTTTCTAACTTATGAAGTGGTTATACTATTACAACACGTAAAACAAAAATGTATACTAGCTTCAACTTTGTTTTCACTTTTTATTAAAGTGAATCAGGAATGAAAATGCAACACAGGTTTGATTACTAAATTTTTAATTTGAATCACCTAAGAGCAAAAACAGGAATTTCATCTTCTTGGCTTAATGGATTTAGAGTTTGCTGATGTTTATATTATCTTTGTAAACTCTAATATTTGTGTTAATATGAAAATACACACGTATAACTTAAATATATATAATCACCGTAAATCAAACAAATGGCAAACTTTTTATCAATTTATTCGAGTGCTTTCAAAGGTCTAAGCCTTCATTTTCAAGAAGTAAACTATGCAAATTAGGGCGGACTAAATATGCAAATAAGGGTGGAATAGGTAAACCACAAAATGTATTTAATATTTTGAATGCATCATACAAAGAAAATAACTGCTTGATTTTTTTAGTTTACACAATATGTAATGAATTAAGATCACTTTTTGTCATTTATAGTAATCATTGATTATTCAGATTTACTATAGATAACAAAAAAAAATTAAGTAAGGAGCTGTTCTTGTTTTTAGACTACAAAAAGTTTAGTTAAATAAATCATGTTAAAAAAAAAATCAAATCTTTTATCAGTCAGTGACTAAAAAAAAAACCTCAGCAATTTTTAACTTAGATGGTATCAACTTGAGAATGTGAACAAATTTAAATATCTTTGTAGTTTTTGAAGAAGAAAACTGAATTTAGATGTTAAGATATAGTAACATACTCTAATATGCCACTGCTCCCTTTAGTAAATGATATATCCTCAGCAACTAAATTAGTTGTATAATAGAGCTGTTATTTTATCTCATTTATTGTATGAAACTATGCCTTGGACTGTCCATCAGTGCAATATAAAGGCTTTAGAAAAATTTTATCTAAGAATGTTCCACAAAATTTTAAAAATACAATGGGAAGATTTTAATATAACATCAATATGTTTTTCAGCTTATTGATACTAATATGATTTTACAATAACAGACTATATGTTATTATTGTAAAATCACATTTTCATTGATTTGGAAAAATATGAACATAAGATTTATTAAAAAAAGTGATTTTGTAGTAAATTTGCATTTAATTTTTATGGGAGGCACACTCCATTTACATTATAAATATTATCTCAAAGATAATCTAAAGAAATTCAATATTGATTATTTTCAGTGAAAATATATGACATGATAAAGATATGGCATTCAAGTCTTGTAGAAAGAAAAGTTTGATGCGAAAGAAGTTAGAAGACAACATCAGGAAAGTATAAAATAAACAGAATAATGAATAAGAATACGCTACATATGGACATATTTGTAGTTAATAGAGTAATTTGCATAGTTATTACAAAATTGATCTTTACTATATTACTACCATTGCTACTTCTACTACCACAACTACCATTATTATTACTACTATTAGTACTACTACTATTATTATTTCTATATATGCCTTCATAGATATTCAAAATCACATAAAACTGTATGCTAAATATATTATTTTAAACACCAGGTAAAATTCATGATAATTATATAAGATAAAAATATTATAGGTAGATTACATTTTTCCAAAACCCACCAATCCAAAGCCTTCTACTTTTAAGCACTTTTAGATTAGCCAACATGCAAAACACACATAAAGACTACAATCCCCGTAATGTATTTTTCAATGAAAATGTTAAATTATTAACAAGTAAAATTAAAATGTATTCATCTATATGTTATATGAATGCCTGTAATGTGTATTGATTCTCAACTGCAATTTTATTCTAAAAGTTTATTTCAAAACAAGTGGAAACAAAAAAAAATTATGATGGCAGCTTTTGATATCTGAACGCTATTATGACACCTTAGATTAAAGAGGAAAACTTCGTTATCAAAAGATATAATATCCAAAACATGTTTTTATGAAGAAGTTTAATTTATCCATAAGTAGTTATTAATTCGTGATAGTGTATAATATCTGAAACAAAAAATTTGTGATTCATGGTACAAGTTTATTTTCAAAACTAAAATATATATTGTAGTTATCAGTTTCGAAAATATACGATTATATTAGCTAATTCTATGTAGCAAAACATTGTTCCTCTTGAATGGAAAAAATAAACTATTAAAAAATTGTTTCTTTATTCACGTTTGATTATCTAACTGTGTAAAAAATATAAAAACAAAAAGTTTGCAATTCTATGCAAAATGTTTGCCCTCAAAATGTTAAGAAAAAGAAATGTCAGTGAAGTGTTCATTTTTCTATAGTTTTGAAAATAGAAACAACTTTTATAAAACTTTTCTCCATATATATAATGCAAAATTTTTTAGTGATCAGATAAAAAAATGTAATAACATACTAAATTTTATAAATGTTTTTTCTTTAATTTTTTTAAAGCAATATTTTGCAATTTATTAAATTTATTTTTGTTCTAGTCTTTTTTAAAACAACATTATTTAAATTTAATTTTTCTTTAATTAAATTTTTTTAAAAACAAATACAGAAATACTTTTTAAGCATTTCTGCTTGTTCACCAGCCACTTTTATGTATAACACAATTTGTGAAACAATTTATAAAAATAGTGCTACTTTCATTAAGGTAAAAAATTTCTATATGAAATACAAAATTTCTTCATAATTAAAAATATCTGAATTGTTTGTATAAAAAAAACCCGTGCACTGAAAGCGATGGAATTGGACTGCAATCCAAGAGCTTTTAATTCCAGTTTGCTGTTCTATCCCTGCACCAAATCACACGTACATAATAAATTTAAACTTACTTGTTTATTTAATTAATTTTTATGCAATATATGCTAATATATTACATTTTATTTTATTCATATAATTACAGATATGTTTTTGAGACACTTCATTTCCATAAATTTTCTAAATCTGTAAAAAAAAGGTAAAAAATCAATGATTTCAGAATAATAGTGTATAATATATATTAAAAATGAAAACATCTAAATGCCATCTATTAGCTCATTTGGAAAATACAATGCTAACATCAGCAATCTGGGTGGCAATATTAAAACAAATGTATTTCTCATTTATAATATTGACTAATAATGTTAACAAATTATCTTTAATATGAAAAAGACAATTGTAAAATGTTTACTGATAAAATAAAGTAAGAATTAATAATGTCTCATTCCTTACAAAAAGATTTTAAAAATCCACATCATACTAAATTTTTACATATTGCGTTATACTTTGATAATTACAAATCACATAAATATTTCATTTTTAGATTATCATTTGTTTAACTTTAATAAATTTAATAATTCATTTAACCTTTTGTAGCAAGGAGAGCTTTGATTATCAAATTTTACACATATGAAAAATTGTAAAAAAATTTGTGTTTACATATATAATCACAGTTTATTGTACATATTTACCTCCATTATTAAAATAAAATAACATTGGAAATACTAATTCATAACAATCTCTTTGTAAAATAATCAAATGAATTTTATTATTCTGATGTTCATATAAAGTTCAAGCATCAAAAGTGTCAGAATTGGGCTGCAATATTTGAACTTTGAACTCCAGAATCTGCCACTCTACAATTGCATCAAACCATGCATAGTATGTTTGTATTTATTTTGTTTTAATGGATACAGCTATCCCTAATGAAATGGGCTTAAAGCAATGTTTTATGTTTGGAATGAATATATCCATCTTTGAAAATTCTCAGAATAACTTGCACATGCATTAGACTGAAAAATGTGTCTGGACAGATCAATTAATCTTATAGTACAGTGATGGCAATCCTGTGGCATGCATGCCAGAGATGGCATGTTCGAATTTTTTACTGACATGCGAACTATTTATATATCATAATTTTCTTCAACATTTTTTTTGTTGCTAAAATCTGTACTAATAAAAATTTACTGTGAACTAAAGGTAAAATAAATAAATATAATGTTATATTAGAATTCAATTTACAATTGAACTCTGATTAGAAGCAACCAGTATACTGTAGTAATATTCTATAAACCTGTCAAATGATTCCAATAAAACTTAAAAGTAAATCAGTAAAATATTTTATAACTCTTTGAAGTAACTTTTTTCAAATCTAAAGTAAAAATAATCAAATGGTTTTCTATCCTAATCTTTTTTCACCTAATTTGTTGACACCATTCATTTTTTTAATGTAATCAAAATCGCAAACAAAGGAACAAAATGCATAATCAATGCCATCAAATGACTTTTTTTTTTCTTGAAGTTTTGCTGTAAAAGTGAAATAATAAATTTTTGATTTATAAAAATTATTAAAACTCATTTAAATTTGCTTTTAAATAAATTTTCTACCAATATATTAATATGACTAATGAAAATAAAAAACAAAAATTATCAAGCAGTAGAAAATTTCAAAACTGGTGGACTGATGAGTATGGAATGGAATGATTAACAAAGGCACCAGGGTAGTATATGTTTTATAATCTGGAATAGTTGTATTGAGAACATCATCGGTAAAACGGCATTATGAGACCAATCATAAATCGCTCTGTGAAAAAAGTAAAGATGAACAAAAAGAATATATTGCCCAAGCATTTAAAAATATAAATATTCAATCAACATCTATAATGAAATTTATCGAAAATCATTCAAATATAACTGCTGCTAGTTTTTTTTATTTCAAATGTAATTGCCAAACATGGAAAACCTTTTAATGATGGAGAATATATGAAAGAAGCTTGGATGAAATGTGCACCAGTTCTTTTTGAAGATTTTGAAAACAAAGCAAAAATTATTCAGAGCATAAAAGATTTATCATTGGCTAGAAATACAGTTAAAGAAAGAATCCTGCAAATGGCTAACAACATAACTTACCAACAAAAAAGAGATATAAAATCTTCTAGTTTAATTTCTCTCTGCCTTGATGAAAGTACAGACATAAATGGATCAGCTCGTTTGGCTATTTTTATTCGCTATTGTGTTGGGAATAATATCAAAGAAGAATTGATCAGTTTAACCTCATTAGTAACAACAACAAAAGGAATAGATATTTGCAACATAGATGTTGCCAAAATTGTATCAGTAACTACAGATGGTGCTTATGACTGGAAAAGAAAATAGTTTTCTCAGTTTATTTACCAACCATATTGGACATTCAATTTTGGGTTTTCATTGCATTATACATCAGCAGGTTTTATGCATGAAGGCCAGCTTTAAGCCACTGGATGATGTTATGAACATTGTGACTAAGTTAATCAATTTTATATCTACACATTGAGTGAGATAAACTCAGTATACTATGGTTTACTTATGTACAACAATGTCCATGGTTAAGTTGAGGAAAAGTTCTTCAAAGATTCATTGAGTGTTTAAAAGAAATTAGACTGTTTTTACATAATGAGAAAATCATTGAAAAATATAATGAATTAATGGATGTTGAATGGCTTTCAAAATTAATGTTTTTTACTGATATGTGTTCACATCTAAATGAATTAAATGTGAAACTGCAAGGTTATAATAAGACAATTGTTGTCATGTTTGATTTGATCAAAGCATTTGAAGTTAAATTACAAATTTTCAACCATGATGTTATTTCTTACACCTTCAAATATTTTCCAAATCTAAAAAAGTTCTTGACTGATTTAGAATCTCATGAGAAACCAGATCAAGTAAAATTGATGCAAGACTTTTGTGCTGTTATTCAATCAATAATTGATGAATTTTCTTTAAGATTTACACAGTTCAGACAATTTTCAGAAATATCAAAATTTATTTTATACCCAGACATAATATCAATGGATAGTCTCAAGTTAGAAATTTTTGAGTGGCTTAATTTGAAAGATATGGAAATGCAATCAGTCGATTTTCAATCCAGTTCTATATGGAAACAGAAATTTGTTGACTTGAGGAATGAGTTAGAAACAATGGAAAATGATCGATTATTGGATATATGTAAAAAGAATGCTGAAGAGGAACTATTGACTGCCTGGAATGCTATTCCTGAAACATTTAATTGTTTAAAAAATTAGTGACCACTATATTATCAATTTTCTCCTCTACATATGCATGTGAATCATTGTTTTCAGAAATGAATTTAATTAAAGACAGTTCGAGAAATAAAATGACAGATGAATCTAGTTCAGCATATACATTATTAAAAATGACAAAATATGAACCAGATATAAAATATTTGCATTCAATGTACAACAGCAAAAATCTCATTAAATAATATCTATTTATACTGATTTTATATGTTTATTTCCAAAATTTTGTTTTTTAATTACTATTAATTTTTTACTATTACATTTTATTCAACTTGTGCTCTTCTAAATAAATATCGTTCTCTTGTATTTAGCTTATTTAGAACCAAAATTTTATTTAATTATTATTATTATTTTGTTTTATAAACTTTTAAAAAACTGCAATAATTAAAACTGTTTATATTTTGATTTAATAACTGTATGGCATGCCAATCATTCAATAAATATTTTTTGGAAATTTTTTGCACACACACATAAAAAGGTTCATCACCACTGTTATAATATATTAAGTATCTAATTTAAAAACAATTAAATATTTAGAATTTGTTGATATAACCTGTGACAGTTAAGATTGTTTAAAAACAATTTTACTATGGAATCATTCGTTTAAAATTGAGTTAAGCCTTAATGCTATTTATGTCAAAGGTGAGATTAAAGAAGAAAATTTCTAATAAAAATAAAATAAAAAATGATAAAAAGTTGTCAAATATTGCACTTTGCTTGTTATTTCTTTCTGGTTTTGGTAAAATGATTATATTACAAAATGTTTTTTATTACTGCTTATTCATGCAAGAGAAAAAAGCTAATAGAGTATTTTATCTAAAGATAAACCATGAATTGAAAGGAGCATGCCATTTCTCTCACAAATAATGTAAACCACATCATATTACAATTGTATTTTTTATTTTTATGGGTAATATATCAATATGTCATATGACAAATCTCAGATTACAATGTAATCTTTATCCTCTAATTAGATATTCTTTTACTGACCAATACTGTTAGTTAGTTTAGTTATGGACTGTTTAATTGAGAAAAAAAATTCTAAGCCTACTTTTGGTCTATAAATTTTCTATAATTCACCTGGCATGATTATGGCATGAAAATAAGATAATCCATTAAGCCATGAAGTTTTTTATTTTTATTTAATTTACATTTTACATTTAAAATTCATTAAAAAATTTACATTCTTGAAAATAATTATAATTCAGTGTGATTTATCAAAAGTGATATACAAGTCAATTAAAATTTACATCTTAAAAGTAAAATTTATAAAATTTATTTACATATACTGCATCCAAAATTATCTAAATATTGAAAAATATCAATATTAGACTATGGAGCCATTTAGACATTTGTTTTATATTATTATTTTCATAGTTCTATTTGATTACCAATTAAGTTGAAAATTTTCTGTCTTTTTTTAAAATTTATCATTAAATTGTTTAGTCTGTCCTTATAGATTATTTAATTGTAATGCTTGCTAATCATACTTAGTTATTACTTACTTTATATACAAAGTGTTCATGCACCTTATTTAATAAGCATTAATTTTTAATTTATAATTATGGAATATTTTTGTGAATTATACTTGACATATATAATCAAAGAATGACAAGTAATTATATTAATATTAAAATTTTGGGAAAAAAACAAAACATTTCTATATCTTTGAATGCAGTATTTTTTTTTTTTAATAAACTTTATTTTATTTTTCTAATAATTTAACTGATTCTTAATCTTCATCATAGCTTTTTTAAATTTTTTTTGATAAAAACCAAAAAAAATATGATTCTAATAAAATCAAATTAAAAATTATTGAAATAGTTCTGTCAAATAACAAAACAGTTCCTTTTTAATCCTTTTTCTTTAAATATACTACAACTAATATAGTGGATTACTATAAACATTTCATTTCAAACTGTATGCATAATAAAGAAGGAGTTATAAAAAAAAAAGATTGCATTAAAATGTATAAGAGGAGATGATAAAAAAAAATTTTAATTTCAAAGGTTATTGTAAAATTCTAAATAAATTGCCGATCAAGAGTTGTAGTCAAATAATAGCTATTTGTTTTCAGATTAAACAATGAAACCATATAAAACCTTTTAAAAGTTTTAAAAAATATCATCTTTGTTTTATAATATCAATCATTAATATGTTGATTTTCTTATTTTCAATCATTTTATTAAAAAAAAATTTATAATTTATATTTAATAAATGGCTACTTTGTTTAAATGACAAATTAACTTTTGCCTTTGGAAAAGCTATACTCTTTTGTGTTTCTGCACTTCATTATGGAAATTTGGCATATAGGGATATCAATAGGTTGGTTTGACACAGATCTAATAAGTATAAAACAGATATTGAAGAAATAGTTACTGAAACAAAAAAAGCAAACCAAAGACTCAAGCCTCATAAATGTATGATGCCTTTCTCACAATAAGAAATTCTGAATAATATAACTGTGTCTTTTGTGCTGAAAATCATCTGACCAACATCTTAAGATTCCCATTTAATAACTCAGAAATCAGCAAATTATGGTTTATGATTCTTTGACACTAATCTCATGTCTCCTTTTTTATGATAAACATAATTTTTATTTCCTTTTATATTTGTAAATATTTTGAGTCTAGGAGAGGAAAAAAGTGCATCGCAACATTGTTTCTTGAATTCAGCATTATTATAGAATAATAATTATTGTAATTAGAAGGGACCTGAACTCAGACTTTCAAGCTTCCTACAGCAATCCAGTCCATCTTATACAACCGAAACACATGACCACCTACATGTGAAAAAAGATAAGTGATCTCTAATATACATATTTCATGCTAAACCAGCACTCATTAGTTCAATATCAGTTGTGTAAGATGAAATGGATAGCTCTAGGGAACTTGAAATTTTGAGTTCAGGTCCCTTCTAATTACAATAAGCCCAGTACAGATAATATACATAGATTTAAATATTAATAGTAATTATTGTATATGATGAATATTTAAATATGAGAAATTTATAAATCTATTTATTTGTATTTAAGATAATTTTTATTTTTGTTAGGATGTATATGGATTCTATTATATCATATTACTAAAATAAATGTTCAAATATATTCACAGCCATTTAGAAATTAGTATTTTTCAGGGACATATTTTTCACCTCTTTCCTTACAGCATGGTGAGGGCATAACTCTCTCCTTGTGGTTCTTTAATGGAAGAATTGAGAAAGATATAAATAAAATGTCTCTTCATGTTAAAGAGTTTGCAAACTCTTAAGTAACCATTAATGACTGGATAGCTAAACTGAATAGTGGCTAGTCATCTAAAAAAAATCCTAAACTAAACTGATAAATTTTCAGCTATATAAAAATACTGCTAAACACCAAACAGTTTGGGATTTCAGATCAGGACAGGAAAGTGCATTGACCATTAGTCTTTATATTAAAACAATAATATTATCTAAATTTCAGTAAAAAAATATCTTTTATAAAATACTTACCTTTATATTTTGAATTCCATTTCGTTTCAGTAAGTCTTTTGCCTACAAAATAAACAAAATTTACAATAAATGTGTGGCTAAAAGAAAATAGTTTTATTACATTTACAAACATCAAATTTTCTGTACTCACAAATTTGATATATAAATACATTAATAGTTATTATTAATTATTTATTAAATGAAAGATTATCTCTGATACAGATGTTTTTATTCATATGTTTTAAGAATAAGTATATCTTAACATCATTAAATACAAAAGTCGACAATTATCTACAATCTGGCTGTAGAATTTATTTTAATCAACTTTCAAAAAATATAAATACAACATTTTTTGAAGCAATTCTCTCTGCTTTTCAATACAAGTTGTCAATCTGTCAACAAGCTTTTACATTATGTTTTAGGCTGATCTGTGAGCCACAAATGCACCATTGTTTTCACCGCTTCATAAAACATGAATCTTCGTCCTCATAGGAATTCTTTAGGAGACCAAACAAGTGATAGACCAATAGGGAAAGATCAGATTTATAGAGAGAATGCTATATCAATAATGTGGGCATTGTTATCCAACAATACACTGCCTTTGGATAGTAGTCCTCTGCATTTTTGTCTGAATTTTAGGTTTTATCTCTTCAGTGAACATTTCACTGTAATGATCACTTGATTACTTAACCTTTTGCCTAATGTTCCAATACTAGCCTCTGAGAATTCCAGAAAAATATAAGCATCAATTTTTCAGCTGATGGCTGACTTTTGAACCTTTTCTTGATTGGAAATTGAAGCTGCTTTGATTTCATACTCTGCTGTGATCTCAGGCTCATAATGATAAATCCAAATCTCATCAATAGTAATGATGCTTTTTTAAAAAAAATTCACTTTCCTTAGAGTATCAGTTCAATTTTTTTTGCAGATGATGAAATACTCTTGTTTGTGCTTTTCTGTGATTTGTTTCAGTAACCCATCTTGCACAAACTTTTTGAAATTCAAGTCTGTCACGAATAATTGCATGGGCAAAGCAAGTGATTTAACACAATCTATTGTCACTCATGTACCCAACAAAATCAGTTCTTACACATGCTCAATTCTGTCATCAGTCATGGATGTGGATAGGTGTCTGGCTCCTTTGTCATGGCTAATATTTGTTCAACCTTTCATTAACTTCTTTATCCATCCATACACACTTTTTTATGACAAAACACTTTCTCTATACTAAGACTTTGATAAATATCAGCACCTTTCATATCCTCAAACCCTAAAAAACAAATCACTATGCAGCTCTTCTTTCATGCAATTCCCAAGTGGGGTAATCATTGTTTCTCACACTGCAGTTACATTTGAACTGATGTAACACATTCAAAACTGCACAGCAAAGACTGGAGAGACAACTACCTTGCATAGAAGGTGCTGATAAGGCAGTGCAGCCAAACGGAAATTTTAATGTAACTGGAGATTCACCCTTATATATATATTGTAACATGATAAAAATGATGATGTTGGGAAAATGATCAATATAATCTGAATAAAACATAGCCCAATCATTGGTCACCATTTTGTAATGGAATATTGATTATAATATGGGATGATAATATAAAAACTTTAGTAAGTCTCAGAATTAGGACGTCATTCATAATAACATAGATCCAGCCTAAATGCAGAGTGCCATTTTATAATAGCCCCCAAGTTGATTTCACATTTTGTAATAATTGCCACATGTATATGATCATCATTGGCTAGCTTTCGGTAGCTACTTTGTAACAATACTGATCGATCTTCTAACTCTCTACATTTGTCCAGTCAATATTATATGTCATAAAATAAAAGAAATTGACCTATAGATTTTTAGATAACCACTTAATACTGACACTATATAGAAATAAAAGATCATGAAGAAATGCCCTTATGATTTAAATATTTTTGTAATAGAGCAAAACATGTATCAATAAATAGTAACTCTGTTATAACCTGTGTAAAATTATCTAGCTCACTCATTGGTCACACTAGGCAAATAACAATATTTCCAATATATAATTATTTAGACTGCCCACTACAGTGAAATAAAATACTAATGACAATCTTTATTAAAATCTAATTTATTCAGATAGTATTTAAAACAAAATAAAGCAAACAAGATCATCACTTCAGACATCACCAAATCTATTCACTATTCCAAAGTACACCACAATAAGCAGTGAAATCATATATCATTGCCCTAAACAATGATGTATGCCTAAGATATCTATTTAATTTATTATTGGATGAAACCAAATTCAAATCAATAAATCACTTAAGTTCTGATATACTTTTACTAAACAACCATTACACGTAGTAATGTAAATCTACATTAAAATTTAATGATATTCTACTTAAATCAATTAGTTTCTAAATAATTATAATAACATTTTAAGAACATTTTCTACACCTACACAATATTTATGATGTTTAAATAAAATAAACCCTTACTCAATTTTGTATCTAATTTAATAAAATTCTAAACATAATATTAATATTTTGTTCACACTTTACATTATATCAATAGGTAATTATTGCTTAAGTTATGTATTAAAATAAAACACTACAAGAATTCATTATCAATAAATCTATTAGGTAATCTTGCATTTGGCCATACCCAATTACATTATGTATAAAATATACCATAGGTTTCCATTGGATATTTACCAACTTACAATCAGTGATATTATTCATCTACTTAAATCTCCAATCAATCGATTCTAATCAATCAATCGATTCTAAAAATGGATTTTATAACAATTAAACAATATATGACAATAAATGACAGTTAGCCAAGCCAAAGATAGATATTACGTTATACTAGTTCATAAAATTTATGATCACCACTTCAAAAAAGATTAAACGTAATTAAGACAAATCATTCTGACTAATAACAGAACAAAATCTATTAAGATTTTTGTAAGTGGGCAAGATAAGCACATTAATAATGCAACCCTGGACTAATGAAATTATTTCTACCAGTAATATTGATGTAGATAAGTAAATAAATATTTAAATGTAGTAACAAATATAAAATTTATATTTAATCGGACTCTAGTGATAATGGTAAACTAGAAGATATACATGTATCTAAATCTATTTCACTTACTAAGATGGGATTTGTCTCAGATCAAACTTTATCTTGCACATTTAAAAGAAATAATTAGACAGATTCACCAGAATTTAATTACTCTAAATTTATTGGTTTATAATTAAAAAAATTTTAATAGTAATAATAATAAATATATATATAAGAATAGACAAACGATTCTTGCAATAGACTAAAATCATGGCCAGTTAAAAAAAATACAATACTATGTTTCTTTAATATATGAATAATTGATAGTCCATTACTGTATAGAATCAATAATGAATAATAATAAAGTATGTATATATGAGACTCAAAAGTGTATTGCATGACAATAATAATATATAAAAAACTGAAGGAGAAATTTTAAATATCTTCCTGAGACTTTAAATAGAATATACGATAAAAAAAAAAAGGTGATCAAATAAAAATTGATCTCTATTTATTCATTAATGTAATTTCTAAGTAATTAAACTAACGATAAAAATCCTTGTATTTTTAAAACCTTCTCTATACAAATATCTCTGAGTTAAATCTGGAATATAAAAAAATTTAAACATTTGAAAACATTGAGTCTCAAATTAACTTATACCATTAGTAAGAGTTTAAAAATAATAATAACAAAAATGAATCTCTCTGACTCTTTATATATGTGAATCCTATAATAATGAATATAAATCATTTAACCCTATGTTTTAAAATAAAATATGAACAAAACATAAACACTCTTTTTCTTTTAGCAAAATATATATGTACAGAGATATCATACATCTAAGTGAAAAGATTGTCCATTTTCATTCATTAGTCCATTGTGGCTCCTCGTACCTTGTTTCTGATCCTAATGCATAGAGATGATTTTCCTTTAAGTAGAGAAGACAAGCACGAATGATAACTATCGTGGATTTGAATTCAATTACTTTCATATAGAATTTAAAAACCAAGACCAATAGGTCATCATTGTATATAATGCAAGGTCATCTTAATTCTATTGTAGATAGGGAATAGTTACATGCTCTCCAAATTAAACTATATAAGTTAAAATTTAAAAAAGAAAAGGATCATTAAACACACAGATGCACTGTTGAGAGTCTCAATTAGTCAGGATAAAAAGAAAACAATCCAACCATTAACAACATAGACAAATGGAATAATAAAGTAATAGTAAAAATGTAACAGGTTGAACAAAAGCTGATCATGGTTATAAATTGTTAACCTAGTGGATCAACAAAGGTTGACCCAGTAATCAGTCTGAGATATTTCATGAAGCTACATGGAGCGTAATAAAAAGACTGTCTATAAATAGAGGATTTACATTAATAGACAACAGAATGTCAATAAGTTCTTCAAAAAACAGGCAAAAGTCACTATACGTATGCCACACACAGCAAGCTAGAGTAATCAATGGATGCCAGAAGGCTTGTGCATAAAATCCCCATCTAGCGCCTACTCATCCAATATCCCCAGACTAGTTTCTGGCTTGTGGCCTTCGTCAGTGAGGAGCCTTGGATCTGAGAGCACTGCATCTAGATCTTAGGATCTAATGCAACCCTCCAGCAACCATCTTTTATCTCCATTTAACTACAAAACTATGAGTCTTGAACTGAAAACACCTTAATGTTTCCAGTTCAAGCCCATCAGCTTATATAGTTATATGGGTCTGAACCCAGTTCAGTTCCCATACATTTTGGTGTCTTTGGTTCTTTAATAACCACAGCCATCAATATCCTATTAGGCAGGATTGGTTCTAAGCCAATAAACATCACATGACCATCATCTCTTATGCTTGTGTATAACTGTTGTTAAAACAGGCAAAACTCACTATACGTATGCCACACACAGCAAGCTAGAATAATCAATGGATGCCAGAAGGCTTGTGCATAAAATCCCCATCTAGTGCCTACTCATCCAATATCCCCAGACTAGTTTCTGGCTTGTGGCTTTCGTCAGTGATGTTTATTGGCTTAGAACCAATCCTGCCTAATAGGATATTGGTGACTGTGGTTATTAAAGAACCAAAGACACCAAAATGTATGGGAACTGAACAGGTTCAGACCCATATAACTATATAAGCTGATGGGCTTGAACTGGAAACATTAGTGTTTTCAGTTTAAGACTCATAGTTTTGTAGTTAAATGGAGATAAAAGGTGGTTGCTGGAGGGTTGCATTAGATCCTAAGATCTAGATGCAGTGCTCTCAGATCCAAGGCTCCTCACTGATGAAGGCCACAAGCCAGAAACTAGTCTGCGGATATTGGATGAGTAGGCACTAGATGGGGATTTTATGCACAAGCCTTCTGGCATCCATTGATTACTCTAGCTTGCTGTGTGTGGCATACGTATAGTGAGTTTCGCCTGTTTTAACAACAGTTATACACAAGCATAAGAGATGGTGGTCATGTGATGTTTATTGGCTTAGAACCAATCCTGCCTAATAGGATATTGGTGACTGTGGTTATTAAAGAAATGTATGGGAACTGAACTGGGTTCAGACCCATATAACTATATAAGATGATGGGCTTGAACTGGAAACATTAAGGTGTTTTCAGTTTAAGACTCATAGTTTTGTAGTTAAATGGAGCCATATAACTATAAGATGATGGGCTTGAACTGGAAACATTAAGGTGTTTTCAGTTTAAGACTCATAGTTTTGTAGTTAAATGGAGATAAAAGGTGTTTGCTGGAGGGTTGCATTAGATCCCAAGTTCTAGATGCAGTGTTCTCAGATCCAAGGCTCCTCACTGACAAAGGCCACAAGCCAGAAACTAGTCTGGGGATATTGGATGAGTAGGCACTAGATGGGGATTTTATGCACAAGCCTTCTGGCATCCATTGATTACTCTAGCTTGCTGTGTGTGGCATACATATAGTGAGTTTTGCCTGTTTTAACAACAGTTATACACAAGCATAAGAGATGGTGGTCATGTGATGTTTATTGGCTTAAAACCAATCCTGCCTAATAGGATATTGGTGGCTGTGGTTATTAAAGAACCAAAGACACCAAAATGTATGGGAACTGAACTGGGTTCAGACCCATATAACTATATAAGCTGATGGGCTTGAATTGGAAACATTAAGGTGTTTTCAGTTTAAGACTCATAGTTTTGTAGTTAAATGGAGATAAAAGGTGGTTGCTGGAGGGTTGCATTAGATCCTAAGATCTAGATGCAGTGCTCTCAGATCCAAGGCTCCTCACTGACGAAGGCCACAAGCCAGAAACTAGTCTGGGGATATTGGATGAGTAGGCACTAGATGGGGATTTTATGCACAAGCCTTCTGGCATCCATTGATTACTCTAGCTTGCTGTGTGTGGCATACGTATAGTGAGTTTTGCCTGTTTTAACAACAGTTATACACAAGCATAAGAGATGGTGGTCATGTGATGTTTATTGGCTTAAAACCAATCCTGCCTAATAGGATATTGGTGGCTATGGTTATTAAAGAACCAAAGACACCAAAATGTATGGGAACTGAACTGGGTTCAGACCCATATAACTATATAAGCTGATGGGCTTGAATTGGAAACATTAAAGTGTTTTCAGTTTAAGACTCATAGTTTTGTAGTTAAATGGAGATAAAAGGTGGTTGCTGGAGGGTTGCATTAGATCCTAAGATCTAGATGCAGTGCTCTCAGATCCAAGGCTCCTCACTGACGAAGGCCACAAGCCAGAAACTAGTCTGGGGATATTGGATGAGTAGGCACTAGATGGGGATTTTATGCACAAGCCTTCTGGCATCCATTGATTACTCTAGCTTGCTGTGTGTGGCATATGTATAGTGAGTTTTGCCTGTTTTAACAACAGTTATACACAAGCATAAGAGATGGTGGTCATGTGATGTTTATTGGCTTAGAACCAATCCTGCCTAATAGGATATTGGTGGCTGTGGTTATTAAAGAACCAAAGACACCAAAATGTATGGGAACTGAACTGGGTTCAGACCCATATAACTATATAAGCTGATGGGCTCGAACTGGAAACATTTAGATGTTTTCAGTTTAAAACGCATAGTTTTGTAGTTAAATGGAGATAAAAGGTGGTTGCTGGAGGGTTGCATTAGATCTAAGATCTAGCAGTGCTCTCAGATCCAAGGCTCCTCACTGACGAAGGCCATAAGCCAGAAACTAGTCTGGGGATATTGGATGAGTAGGCACTAGAGAGGGATTTTATGCACAAGCCTTCTGGCATCCATTGATTACTCTAGCTTGCTGTGTGTGGCATACGTATAGAGTTTTGCCTGTTTTAACAACAGTTATACACAAGCATAAGAGATGGTGGTCATGTGAAGTTCTTTAAATGATTCATCAAGACCATCCTTGGTAGTACAGGCTAAAGCACACACCTGTGGTTATGTATAATGGTCCAGAATATAGAACAATCAATACGTACCTGTAAAAATTGCTGAGTGTAAACATTCCAGAGAAAATTATATTGTTTGGCCTCTTGTCAAAAAATCTTGGAGCTGTATTCATATCAGTCATATTGGACTGTCTCATGCCTATATTTTCTTGATGGTGATTGATGTGTACTCAAATTGGATTAAGTAGAGAATAGTTAAGAATACTAGTACCAAAAAAATAATTGGAAAAGAAAGTAATTTTCCAGGGTTTTCCTGAAAATGTCAAGGATTTTCTAAAGAAATGGGGAATAAACATATCACAATGACCCATAGCATCCTGAATACGATGTCAGTGCAGAAAAGGTAGCACAAATATTATGTAAGGAAAGGACTGTAAATATACATGAAACCTTGTATTCTGCTTTGCTATATCAACATAATAGTAAATCTCTAGCTGAGATGGAAAATCTGCATGAAGCTATCATTAATTCACTCAGGTGAATAATTTGAGGATGATGAAAACAACAGCACAGAAATGCAATATGCCAAGGAAGAAAAAGTCTAAATCAGGGTAAGTTCTGAAAAGTACTGGGTGAAAGGCATAATTAAAGAATATCTATCAAGTCAAATAATAATTGTCAGGACAGAAACAGGAAATAACATATGATAACATGGAAATCATGTCAGGTGTTATAGATATGAAATTGATTGAACTGGAAGTACTATAGGATCAGACATTTTAAATTACATAGAGGAATCAGTCTTAATGGAAATAAAGAGCACAAAGAGAAGAATATTACAGCTGATAAGAATATACTCCTGCATAGATCCCAAAGAACTAAGGAGGAGTCAAGTAATCTTAAAGACTACATTAGATTTCAGAAACTGTAATTTTTGAAATGGAGGTATGCTATGTTTAGAAATAAAGTAAATTGTGCTACATTTGAAATAAATGTTAAATAAATAAATGAATTAAATTATTATAAAGGCACAAATTTAAAAAAAAGTTATATATGTTTTAATTAAAATAAAAATATTGTGATAAGCATTTCCATAGTGCAAAATATTTGTGTCTAAAATAGACCTCCAGAGATTAATTAAAATGATAATTAACAATAGTTCCTGTTCCAGAAATGGAATAGCATTAATAGTCTAAAACTTTCCATGGCCACTGAGTTGCTACCTAGGATTGGACTGAAAAAGGGTGAAAGCTCACCTGTAAGAAGAATCATAGTCTTTGCACACACACATGTATCAACAGAGTTGATTGTGTTGAATCCAAGGAAACTGCAAGGCCAGGTGTTCAAGAGAATTAGAGAAGAACCCAGTGAATTCTACCACTAAAGGATCAAATGGACCTAGTTTCTTTTATAGGCCACATCAGCCTTATTATAATTTAGTATACCTCTGTGACCTCATGTTGTGACTTTTTTAAAATAATCTATGAAAGTATTATTATTTATTAAGTTGTCACATTTGAAACACTATTATTTTTACTTTACTATTGTTATCTTGGCAATAAATGTCTTTTAATTACAAAATTTTCTTGGGTTGTAATTATTTCTGCTTGTCTGACCACCTTTACCATAACTGCAGTACTTGTGATGGCTGTAATCAGCATTTTGTATGGTTTACAGTAGTTTAATAAAGTTATATATTTTAATGAATATAATTTACAGTCTAGTTTGGATTGTGGGTGAAATGCATCAGTAGTATGATGTTTCTTTGTTTGCATTCTTATCAGTTAACTATAGCAGTGGCCAGTGATTACATGTGTAATTAGATTCAAAACAGGCAAAACTCTCCATACAGTAGTGCCATTCAGTGCACGCCAGAATAATCAATGGATGCTAGAAGGCTTGTGCATAAAATCCCTATCCTAAGATATCGGTGCAGTGCTCTCAGATCCAAGGCTCCTCACTGATGAAAGCCACAAGCTAGAAACTATTCTGGGGATATTAGATGAGTAACCATCAGATAGAGATTTTATGCACAAGCCTTCTGGTATTCATTGTTTACTCTGGCTCGCACTGAGTGGCACTATTGTATGGAGAGTTTTGCTTGTTTTAATAACAGTTATGAGCAAGCATAAGAAATGATGATCATGTGATGTTTGGTGTTTTGATACTAATCCTACCTAGTAGGATAGTGGTGGCCATGATTATTAAAGAACCAGAGACACCAAAATGTATGGGTACTGAACTGATTTCAGAACTATTTGACTATATAAGCTAATGAGTTTAGATTGAAAATACTATTGAAAATGGTTTTCAATTTTATTCTCATAGTTTTGTAGTTAAGTAGAGATAAAAGGTGGCTGCAGGAGGGTTGCATTAGATCCTAAGGTCTAGATTCAGTGCTCTCAGATCCTAGGCTCGTCACTGATGGGGGCTACAAGCCAGAAACTAGTCTGGGGATATTGGATGAGTAGGCACTAGATAGGGATTTTATGGACAAGCCTGGCATCCATTGATTACTCTGGCTTGCACTGAGTGGCACTACTACATGGAGAGTTTTGCCTGTTTTAATAAGTTATGAGCAAGCAAGAAATGGTGATCATGTGATGTTTGGTGGTGTAATTAGATTCATTAGTTTCATGTAATGACTGCCTTTGTTTATTTTTACAATTATGAATAAGAAAAATTCAAGTGCTAATTTTAAAATGTATATTAGTAGTTAAAGGGATACAATTATTTGCTTGTGTTCATCTCAAAAGCACCATTTGTATCTTCTAAGAAGCATAGAGTTTCTGGTTGTAGAAACTAATTAATAGTTTCTTCATTATCAACTACAATATTAAATGATTTTCTACTATGCTTATTCATATGTTTCCAAGAATAGTTTTCTCTGTTCTATTCTTAAACAGTAGTTCCCAGTTTATTTTAATTGCTAAACCTTTTTTCCCTTTGGTAAAACAATTTTGGAACCCTGACACTTTTTACTGAATAGGAAAATAAACAACGAATCCAAATATCAAAAATGATTTATTGAAAATACAAAAAAAAAAAACCAACAGATTAGTAATGGAAAAGCAAACATTATTAATTCAAACTGATAATAAATGTAAAGGATTAAACTACATCTTTTTTTTAATATTGTTATTGTGGACAATTGAATTCTAATATCAAAAATGGCACCAAATTTATGTCTGTATTTTGTTTTTGTTGCATTCCAAAGCTAAAATTTTATATATATTTTATACTATTAATAAAAGCTCAAATTTTTTTTTTTTAAATGCATAAAAGACCAAATTTTATCTGGTAAAATTTTAGAGTTTCCAGAACTCAAATTAGGAATAGTGGCTCAAGAGTCATCAACTGTAAGGTTAAGTAGCCATTGACATCAGTTATGAATGAGAATATTATAGCCCTTTACCATCTGGTATTCATTGATTACTCAAGCTTATAGTAGATGACTCTAGAGTTGGATGGAGAGAATTGTTATTGATTCATCATTCTTCGATGCTGGTAGAACACACTATCTTTAAATATACAGCTAATAAACAAATTTTAAATGGCACTAATACATCTTATTTTAAATATCAAAGGTAGATTATTAAGGTAAGAAGAGTGATGTTGCATTTAATTTATTTCTACAAGATTTGAACAAAATAGAATTATTGGCAACAAAACTGAAAATATTTATCAAATAAAATTTTCAAATGCTATAGAAAAAAAAAATTAAATGATAATCTTTCAAGGCAATATTAAAATATTTATTCAGAAATATTACCAAATTCACACTTCCTTTATTTTGCTGTAATAACTTATATAAATGCAATTTATCCACTCTACTTTGAACAATTTTTAACAAAAAACCTTTTGTTGTAGATATATGCACACACAATTTTATGTTTCGACTGATCTGCAGTAAACATGGCTCTGGAGAAAGCTGCAGGATAGTCAAAACATAAGATTGTGTAAGCAAATATGTACAATAAAACATTTTTTGCTAAAAAGTGTTCAAAGTAGAGTGGATAAATTTGCATTTATATAAAATATTTATTATTATTATTAGCTGCAATATACACAATAATTGTTATATATATATATAGTCACACACATTGAGATATGCTTGTAAAGTTAATATAATTTATAATGTTAAAATTAAATATTGCTAATTTTATATATTATAAAGAAATTAAGAATTTGTTAATAAAACAAAGAATTTGTATAATCTTTATAGAATGAAAAGATAAGCTACAAAATATATTCAAAAACATCCTAAACTAATTACTACTTATAAAAATCTCATTATTAATTATTCCAATAAACTTAAAAAGTCATATACATAATCCAGTACATTGCCAAAGGGATTAAAGAGCTATGGAATTCTACAAAAAGTAAAGCTTAAATTCTAGAATGTCCATTCTCCTAAATCAATGAGTAGGTACAGAAAAAAAACAGTAAGACCATGTGGATCTATAATATTATTTACGTAAATCTTTGGGAGATTATTTAGTTGTAAAATAAGGAAAACTGTATATAACCTTTATTAATATGATGTAATTATATTGTGCTGAATTAAAAATGGTTGCCTTATATATTTAACAAGTTGTTTATTAAATGTAAAATCATTAGCCTCTCAAAATTTTATGTTCAATTTAAATCTCAGTCAAGAATGAGGTTGACCCATCATAGATAGTACTAGCAATTTTTAATTAATATTCATACATTATAGTTATAAAGTATCTCTTACTTTAATTTTCACATAGTAGATAGCAAAGAATAGAAAATTATATCTATATTTTGAAGCATTTCTAGCATATAGCATATGCTCTACCAAAGTACACATTTTCAATTATATGCCATCTAATTAATAATCTAAACACACAAAAACAAAAATGTAAATGAGCAAATAAAAAAATCATTAAAATTCATAAATTTAATACATTTTACAATGTGAAAGACATTTTTTTCATCTATGAGCACCATATGCAATATTTTTTAAAAAAAAATAAAATTTATAAATATATTTGTCTCAGAGTACTGCACATGATCATATTTATAAATATTTCTTTGATTTATAATGAAATCACATTCATTTTATCCTTCCTTTATTATCCTTTCCAAATTTGATGTGTAAAAAAATGTATTTACAAAATTTTAGAACATACTAAAAGTTGATATTGACTCGAAAATATCAAAACAAATAGAGAGATCCTAATTTTTTGATAAGACCATTATTATGTTTCTTTATGAGAAAAAAGTTATTAAAATGGAGAATATTACTCGGAGCATATGATGCAGTTTTATTTTATTTTTCTTATATCTTCAGTAAATGAATTAATGAACACATATTCAGTAAAATAAATATAAAGATGTCCCTTGAATTTATTATTAAAAATATTATTATTTTAAAATTTTGTTTACACTATAATCTTAATTTATATATGTATACTAAATGTATAAAAAAAACATCTGTGCTATATATATGTGCATGTTGAAAAGTATTATATTTGACTAAAAAACTGTATAACACTAATATATAAAGAAATATAAAGTTACAGGAATATGTGCATATAAAATTAGTTAATATTAAAAGATATTATACATTCATTCTATAAATAATTAATATGGTGAATAAGTGAAATTATGCAAATACAAAAATATCCTAGATATATTAATTTGCAAAGAGGTAATAATGAAACTATTTATGAAAACTAGATCATGTAAAAAATATGTTCAGTATCTAGAAATGTGATAGAGCAGTACAATGCACAATGTGTGGAAGAGCAGTACAGTATTTGCAAAACAGCAGTATGTGAGCAGTGCAATATACTGAAGTGGGTAATAGTGAAAATTTAATAGAGGAGAGTTAACAGAGTAAATAAACTGTAATAAAAAATGCAGCATTATAGTTCAACACTATAAAGAAATGTGCCTACATGATTGAGACTGATTTAATTTATGGAATTCACTCAGCAAGTTGCATGTTGAAATATTAACAATTTACTAATATTATATATATTCAGGTAAATAAACTCAAGTTTTAAAACTTTCTTATGGATTATTTCTAAAATAATTTAAAGAGTATACAGCTGAATTGCCTCGAATTTGGCCCCTGTACACATCTATTGCCACACGTAGTAATCAATTGGCACAAAAATAATGTGTGTAAAGCATTTAATTGGCACTATGTACATCCAACATGGCGATGATAATGGCAAATAAGCATTAGTTATGTTGAAAGATACATAATAATAAACAACATTGTAATAAAGTTGTTACTCTTACATGAATGTCAGAGAAGAATGTGCTTCAAATAGCTAATTGTCTGTGTGACTTGAAAATGCCTGAAGATATTCTTTATGAAGAGTTGCTACAAAAGTTAAATCTATATTTCAAACTAAAAATTTTGAAATATATAGCATGACCTCACTTTCAAAATAGAATACAATCACCAAATAGAAATATATAAGTGTATGATATTGACTATGAAAATTAATAAATCAATGTGAATTTAAAAACCAGATAGAGGGATGCTAAATTTAGACAAGTACTACTGAGTCTATATTAACTTATATCACTGCCATTGAAGGAGGAATAGCATATGAAACTATTCGTATGCATTAGTATTTTTAAAAATATGACAGGTATATTTAAATCAACTATGTCATTTAACTAGGCAAAGATGGCTGAAAGCACTCATAAAAAAAGATGTGAAAATTTAGAAAAGTGTAATAATTGTGGACTGACAGGTCATTTGTTAAAAGTTAGTAAAAACAAACAGAAAATTATATTTTATAAATTTCAGACAGAAAATGATTAAGTTATATTTACCTACCAATAGATAATTGAGGGGAGGAATATTCATGAGTTCAGTGAATGTTAATAAAATAATGGAAAAGGAGGATACGTGTAATACAATAGATATCAAAATTTGCAATCGAATTATCAAAATGGAAATTGATAGTTGTGCAGGTGGATTACTCATCGCTTTACAGGATTGGATAGCCAGTAATAGATTATGCAATAACAGTATTCAAAATGATGAATTGGTTGCTACATATATAAATTAATATAAAAGGAATAGTGATTGTAGTGCTAAAAGTAAACAGATGAATAAAAAAATGTATTGCTATATATGAATCAGGATTAATTTTATTAAAAAAGTTCAATTAGAATAGAAAATAAAAAATAAATTTCCTCAGCTCTTAAATCCAGCTCAGTGGAGTTAAAGATGAAACCAGTAGAGACAGAATTAATAGACAATGCACAATAGGTTGTCTGTAAACATGGAAAGGTGCTGTTCGCTCTTAAGCCTGAAGTTGAAAAAGTGCTAAGTGAACCAGTAAATAAAGCATTATTACAGATGGAAGAATCCATCTGAGCAACACCCATAATTGTTGTTTTTAAAACTGGACAGTAGTGTAATAATATGTAGTGACTATCAAATAATAGTAAATAAAAACATCAACAAAAGAACTTATCCTGTACCAAATATAAGAGAAGTAGTAGCTTTTCTACAGAATACTTATTTTCCAATTTGGATTTGCAGTCAGCATTTTATCAAATCCCGACTGCTAGTACAGATGAGTTAATTACAACAAACATGCATATGGATCTGTTTAAATTCAATAAGTTACCAGCTAAAATTACAATAGTGCCTAATAAATTCTATTAAGAGAAATAAGAGTTTATATCATATTTGGATAATATCCTAATAAAAGCTGACACTAAAAATGAGTTGAAAAAATGTGTAAATTTGTGTGCAAAAAGTTAAATAAATTCAAAGCTAGACATAATGCCTCAAAATGAAATTACATTTCTGAAATATATCATAATGGATAAAGGCAAATATCCTAATCAAGAAAAGGTTACAGCAGTTACAAATGTCTTGAATCCAACAAATGTTAGAGAATTGCAAACCTTTTTCAACTTTTATGAAAGCTTCCTGAAAGAAAATTCTCATATAGCTACCCATCTCTATGAATTACTAAAAAAAAAAAAGATGAAAGTGGGAAATTCAACAGGATAAAGCTTTTAGAAAGGTAAAAGACTTGCTAACATCTGACTAATTATTAGTACATTACCACAATGAGTAAAGAGTTATGATTATAATGGACACCTCAGATTTTGGAATAGATGCTGTAATTTGTCATAGTGTATATGGAGGCAAACACCCTATTGCATACGCATTCAGAACATTCTCAATGGCAGAGAAAAACTATATCTAATTAGATAAGAAGGCTCTTGCAATAATATTCACAGTAAAAAAATTCCACCAATATGTTTATAGACATTTTTTAAAAATCTTCACAGACCATGGATATCTATTGGGGATATTTGGAAAGAATAAAAAAACTGCAGGCCATTCTAACTAACATATGCTGTGACGGATTAATATAATGACTTTGTATGATTACCAAAATATTATACAAGCCTGGAAAGCAGATAAAACATGCATAAGTTCTTTATAACTCCAAATAAAAGCACACCGAATTCCTATATTACAGAAATCAACTATATAAATGTCATGAAATCTAAAGTTGCAAATAGTAAAGTTATAGCCAAATTGATGAAAAATGATGTAGAATTCCAATTAGAAAAAAATTGGATCAAACAAGGCTGGCCAAAAATACAACCAAATTTCATAATCCACAAATCTGGAAAACTTGGTAAAGTTTATCTATGTGTAAAGAATATATTCTTATAACCGAGTGAATGTGTGCTACAGTTGCTACATGAAAGACAGCCCAGAATAGTATGAAAGAATTAGCTTGTTTGTATATCTAGTAGCCGGACATGAATAACGACACTGAGGAAACTGTAAAGACATGTCTAGCATGTTAAGAAACAGCAAGGTTGCTAGTGAAGGAATTAAAACCATGGCCTGAAGCTACAAAACCATGGGAAAGGGTTCATTTAGATCATGCAAAACTGTTCCATGAATATAATTCTTGTAGTCATCGATTCATAATACAAATAGATGGAATACAGAATGGTCAAAAATACCAATGCTGATAATATAATAAAAGCAGTAAATGAACTCTTCACAACATATAGGTACCCTGATAGTGTAAGATTTTGTTCAGTACAGTGATGGATTTTCTAGCTAAGAAAGGGAATATAGCATTTGTTAACACCATCGTATCACTCCAAACCAAAATAGATTTGTGGAAAAAGCCATTCAACAACTAAAATGTACATTGAATAAAATGTAATATGTAGATATTCATGAAGCGCTAACTACAGCAATGTTTTATCAGCATTTCAAACCAAAGTTCAATAACCAAGAAAACTCCAGCAGAATTATTGATGAACGCCATTTTAGAACATATATTTCGGTACTAGTTAATTCTGAACAAAACCAGAGAAATGGAGGCAAACTTGTAGTGTCAAATTTAAAGTGGGACTAAAAATAAATTAAAAAAGAAAAGAATACCTGAAATTATAACTAAGCTATTGTCTAAGGAAATATGCATAATTAAAACATAAGATAGTAGAGAAGTAAGAAGGCACAGTAACCATTTAGAAATCTGTTTTATTAAGCTACTAGATACAATAGGAAAAACAGCAACTTCAACTACAGCTCATGTGGATGGCATATTAGAAAACAATCAAAATATTAAAACGGACTCATCTACTAATACTAAATTAAATAAAGAAGAAAAATATTCATGTCTAGATTCACTGCATATACCTGCTGAATTAAATTATACACTATCTATTGAAGAAGATAGACCTGTATTCCTGCGTAGAGATAGACTACAAAGAAAGTCTGTAAACGTGCAAGATTATGTCTGCGATTAAATTCTACCCTATTTCTAGAGTGAAAGGGGAGGAATTATCATCATTATCAATAGTATTCTGTCCAATGGATAAGTCCAGGGAATAGTCATATCACCATCCATTTTTCCACTCCATTCTTTTCATTGCCCAATTCTTCAGTTCCACGTAACTCTTCCCATTTCATATATCATCCAACAATGTCAATTTTTTCCATCCTTTTTTTCTTGTTTTCACTCAGCAACCCCCCCCCCCCCATCTTTCATTAAAGTATGCTTTCTTCTTAGTATATATCCAATCCAGTTTCTCTTTCTACTTTTAATTTCCTCAATCAATCTTTCTTCATTTAGTCTTCATTTGAGCAAAAAAAACTGTATAATACTAATATACAAAGCTGCATGAGTGCGTGCCTAGAAAATTAGTCAATATTAAAAGATATTAAAAATTCATTCTAGAAATAATTAATATGCATAATAAGTGCAATTATGTAAACATTAAAATATTCTAGATATGCTGACATGATAGTTGAATACTATGCAGAACTGTGCATACATGAGTAAGACTGACTCAACCATAAATTCTAACAATTTATTAATATAATAAATTCTAACAATTTATTAATATAATAAATTCACAGTTAAGTTTAGAATTTTCTAGTATATTATTTTTAAAATAATTTAATGAGTGTACAGCTGACTTAGGTCTAATCTGGCGCCTGTATATATCAAAGAGTACTGTATTGTACAATTGCAATTCTATAAACAATATGTACTTTATTTTAATCAAAATTTGTCAACAAAACGTGAGCTGTTATATGCTAAATGCATTTGTACGCAACCGGCGCTTGAAACCAAATATAGTATATTTAGCTTCACCGAAGCTTTAAATTCTATATACAAAAACTAATTATTAAGAGAAAGACAGGAAATTAACAGCAAACTATCATTGACAATAAATAATTACTACCCCTTGTTGTAAAACTCAGGTCAAATTATTCAATAAACCTTTAGGCAGAAAATAAATAAGCTCATATTTGCTATAAACTTGGGCAAGGGAAAAGATAGCTACATTTAAAATATTCATCGATACAACGATTTTTATGTGTGTGATATCACAATGTAAAATACTGTATGCTTAATAAAATTTTGTAATTAAATTTCTTACTTTTTTCTGAGCTTCTGATTTTTGTTTCCGAGTAGGATCCATATTATTAACCATCCATTTAAGACTGCCAAACGTAACAAGTCCAAAAATTATTATCCTAAAAATTGCAATAACTTCTTGTTTGGATAATATTTTAATTAAATGTTGTATAAATACTTTTTTTTTTATTAGGGCAATTCTCCGCCATAAACAGATTTCTAATAAATTGAGCATCGTTTTAATTTTTCAATACTAACAACTATCAAGTTGTAAGATAAATTATAGGACAATTAAACCGAAAGTTGTTTTAATCTTATTTAAACGTTACTTAGAATACTATCTAACTAATAATGTAGCCGGGAATTTTATATCTTTAGTGAGATAACTACAAATAGTAAAGAGGAAAAAAATAATATTACCGAGAATTAGCTCGTTTTTTTTTTTTTTTAAAGTTCCGAAACTTAGTCATAGAAATTGTTTCGATTCGTAAAATATGAATTATTGCTATTGGTTATTTCTCTTCCGAAATACAGTATATATTTAATAAGTTACGTACTGAATTGTATTCAAAAGCAATTTAACATTTATTCACAATCTATTGACATTGAAATAATAAGTAATACAAAGAAAAATAAAATTATTTGGGTTCTACAACTTTTATTTGCATATATAGCGGTATCACAGTTAGCATAAGTTGTTATATTTATATAAAAGCGTGATTAAAAAAGAAATGTTACAATATAATTTGAAGTAAACCACCAAACATCATTTCTTATGCTGGTTCATAACATATTAAAACAGGCAAAATTCTCCATACAGTAATGCCACTCAGTGCAATCAATGGATGCCAGAAGGCTTGTGCGTAAAATCCCTATCCTAAGATCTAGGTGCAGTGTTCTCAGATCCAAGGCTCTTCACTGACGAAAGCCACAAGCTACAAACTACTTTTGGGATATTGGATGACTAGGCACTAGATAGAGATTTTATGCACAAGCCTTCTGCCATCTATTGATTACTCTGGCTTGCACTAAGTGGCATTACTGCATGGAGAGTTTTGCCGGGTTTAATAATTTGAAGTACCGAAACGAAAAAGTTGGAATTTTAAAAGAAAAGCACTCCAGTAGGAAAAATAATTTGAAGAAAAAGAATGACTTAAGGAAATGAAAATAAATGTGTAGTGGAGTTTGTATAAATAGAAATAATCAATTACAGATTGTTGTTTTTTGGTTCGAAATGATAAAGAGAAAATATGTAAGATACGTATTTTTTTTTTAATTAAAAAAAAAAGAGTAAAGAGTTTATTAAATCAGTAATTGTCAAAATAAGAAGTTGAGAAAAAATAACTTAATAAGACCAGAAATGATTAGACGGTCTGAATAAATTAAAATACTCTAATTGAATCTGTAAATGCAGAATTTAATTAGTGAGAAGAAAATCGGAGATATATAAAGAATAGGAAAAAAGAAGCAGCAGATTTTCTCCTTTTTACAATTGTGCGCGACAAATTGTGTTTCCTTTGTCATCAGCCAGTTAGCAGAAAAGATATATAGCGGAGAGTTGTTCACCGCAAGACATCGTGGAGATACCGGTCCCAGGCACCAGTTACCTGAAGTTAAACTAATGAGTGGGTTAAAACTTTATACAGATCGTCCTGATCTTATTATTTCGTATACGCCTGATGAGGTTCTCCGAGGATTTACTATTAAATGGTAAAGTAAAAACTTGTACTGTTAGATTGTTACAAATTTATGGGACGTAATTAATAATCGCTGCCTTCAGTTAATTAAAGATAGCTATATTTCATGACAAAGGCCTTGGGGATTTCATTTTTAAATTCGTGCAGTTTAGAGTTGTGTATCATTGGGGCGATATAGTTTGTTTATCCTATCAATAAAGACTTAATTTTAGCATATTGAGTTTGTAAATTTATTGAATACCATTTTAACGAATTTAAAATATCATCTACACAATTTTGTTTTCAAAAATAGTTCATAATATAGTATGTTTCAAAGATTTTATTTTCCAGTTTTCCTTGAAAAAGACTATTATAAAACAGTCGAAACGTTTGTGTATAATTATATTTTTATAATAGACATAAAAATCAAGTTATTTTAAAAAGTTTAATGTATTCATTTATACATACTGTTTTAATATATTTTGCTGTGATATTTTAATAGTTTGTTTTGCAAATACATAGCAAGGTAATGATGTTTTGTGTGTTTGTAAAGGATATTAGGTAATCTAGAGATAATTTTCAAAAGAGAAAGACAAGCTTTGAACAGATTATGTAAACTACAAATGAAGCGATCCATAGGCAGACAGAATGGATAAATTATTACGAGAGAAGCAAAAAAAAAAAAAGTTGAAAATATTTGATAGATTGCAGTTTGTAGATAATAAATAGCTAAAATAATTTTTGATGTATCTGCTTATTTTAGTGATAACTTAGCAGCAAACATTTTTCTCAAAATTTATCGTGGTATAAAGACTCACAAAAATAATGATAATTATTACATAGGGAATAAACTCTCCATACAATGCACCACTCAGTGCAAGTCAGAGTAATCAACGAATGCAAGAAGGTTTGTGCATAAAATCTCTATCTAGTGCTTATTCACCCAATATCCCCAGAATAGTTTCTAGCTTGTGGCTTTCATCAGTGAGGAGTCTTGGATCAGAGAGCACTGCATCTAAATCTTGGGATCTAATGCAACTCTCCAGAAGCTACGTAAAGTTTTGACCAAAATGAAAACAATGTCTTCAATTCAAGCTCATTAGCTTGTGTAGTCATATAGATCTGAACTCAGTTCAGCATCCATACTTTTTGGTGTTTTTGGTTTTTTAATAACCACAGTCACCACAATACTATTGAGCAGGATTGGTATTAAATCACTAAACATCATATGATCACTTCTTTTTGCACTGAGTGGTGCTGCTATATGAAGAGTTTAGCCTCTGAAAACAGCTTGTGTAAGCAGCAAGAAAGGTGATCATGTGATGTATAATGGTTTAATACCAATCTTCCCAGTAGGACATTGTGTTTTAATTTTGGATTCAAAGCTTTATAGTTAGCTAATAAGGTAAAAGGTGGCTGCTGGAGGTTTGCATTATATCCTAAGATCTAGGTGCAGTGCTCTCAGAGTCACAAACTAGAAACTAGTCAGATATTGGATGAGTAGACATTAGATAGGAATTTTATGCACAAACCCGCTTGTGTAAGCAAAAAGAATGGTGGTCATGTGATGTTTAGTGGCTTTAATACCAATCCCGCCCAATAAGATTATGGTGACTGTAATTAATAAAGAACCAAAGACACCAAAAAGTATGGATTTGGTAAACTGAGTTCAGATTTATATGACCCTTCAAGCTAAAGAGCTTGAATTGAAAACCTTATAGTGTTTATTTTGGATTCAAAGCTTTATAGCTAGCTAATAAGAGAAAAGGTGACTGTTGGAGGGCTGCATTAGATCATAAGATCTAGGTGTAATGCTCTGAAATCCAAGGCTGCTCTCTGATGAAATCAACAAGCTGGGGATATTGGATGAGTAGGTACTAAGTAGGGATTTTATGCACAAACCTTGCATCTGTTGATTAATTTAGTTTCTACTAAGTGGTGCTAATGTATGGAGAGTAGTCTCTATGTAAACAGCTTGTATAAGCAAAAAGAATGGTAATCATATGATGTTTAGTGGTTAAATGTAATTATTTATTACCTACCCAGATATAAGTTTTAATACCTCAATATAATCATCTACAGTTAGAATACAAATGAACCCTAATACTTATTAAAATAATAGTAAAGCAAATATGGCCTGAAAACGTTTATTTATTCACTTTGGTACACTTCAGTGTGAACATTAGGAAGATCTCTATCAGCTCCGATCTTCTTCAAGTCATCTGTCTTCAGTGATGACAATTCAATTCAACACAATCTTTTTATATTTTCTTGCCCATTGCTTTATCACTCCAATTATCATTCATGTTTTGCGAATGTAGTTTTATTAATTCTTATCTATTTGCAAACTACTATTAATTACTTTTCCTGCTTAATTAAACAACTTTAATAATCATTTCTACTTTTGAATTTATTTAAGTAATTTTGTTGTGAATTCATCCTAATTCATATATGCTTATTTCCAAATAATGAACTTCTCCTTAGTACAATATAATCTAGATTAGATTCAAGTTCAACTATAAGACTGACCAATGAAATAACAATAAAAGTAAATAAACAGTCAATAGCATAAACAGGCCAAATGGAATGCTAGCCAAGTAAATCAGATTGCTTCCAGTGAGTATGAGGAGCTTGCTATATAGTAAGGTCAGTTTGAAAGGGAGATCAGACAAGAGACAAAATCAATCAACTGTCAGACATTGAAATCAGATGAGAATTTCAGACAAATGGTCAGACATTGAATCACTGTACTATAATATTCACAATATTGTATAATGCAGAGGCATGATCAAGCCTAGAGCAAGAAACTGCTAGCTATACTCATAAACTGAAAGTGTAAGTGTTCAAAAAAGAAGACATTGCATTTCTTCCCTAACTTTGCCTATATCACTAACAACAAGATTTGCATAGTTCATCAACCATAGTAGAGATGAATCATTGTATCTAAATGTTTGTATATATTTTATAATGTAAATATATATAATACATATCTAATTATTTATAGAGCTGTGTTATTCTTAAGTGACCAGGAATATTACTTCTGGCCATACTACCATATAAACACAGTAGAATTGTTATAGTCACAATAAGATTTTTTCTAATGGGTTTATTGAAATAAAGGGTGGCAGCTAACATTATTGGATTATGTCAGTGAAAAAAAAAAATAAAACAAATGATAATGGCTGCTCATTTCTGTAAAGAAAAGTTGAATTATTTTTTTCTCATAGGGAGGAAAAAGAAAACAAATTAAAAAAATGAACTTTAGTTACCTGTAAGAGTTTGAACGTCACAATCCAGAAAATTGCCAGCATATGTAGATTGAATTTTTCTTAAGTCAATTTTTATAAGCATTTGAGGTTCGTCAAAGTATGTAATCTTACAAATTCAGCAACTATGCATCCTTCTTAATTAGATTTTGTTACAGCAATAGTCATGACAATTTATTTCTGTCCAAAATCCCTCACAATTTTAAGGAGATACAATTTCAACCTTCATCTTCAGGAGGAGGAAGAAAAGATTAGAGATTTTTGCTTCAGAACTCTGAAAACTAATGCTGAATTGTAGTTTCAAGGATAAGAATTCTTAATTGTAGTTCTAATTTTCATTTGTGAAATGAGAGACCACATCCTTTGAATCAAGCTGTTAATTAATCTAAATATCACTTTTGATTCATGAGTCTCCCAAGTGATTCTAGTTGAATCTATAGTCAGTAAGGCAGCTGCATTAATAAAATTGAATCCCATTAATAAAAGTAATCAGTCAGAAAACTATGGTTAGATGAATATCCAGCTGATCAAAATCAGAATAGGGTGATCTTCAATAAAAAATATCAAAAGCCAGAATAAGCCGATAAAAACATGTTCAAAAGTTTGCTATACATGTGAAAAGTCAAAACATTCATAAACCAAATATCATCAGTATATAGTGTGTAGGCATTGTAATTGTGTCAGTCATAAAGAAATAGCATGCTTAAAAAAAACAAATCACTCAGACAGGAAGGAACAATCAAAATTAGTACCTGTATAAAAAATGTGAAAGACACTGATTTAGCTTCAAAGCCTGAATTGTAATCTGCAATGTTAATTATATTAAAAAAAACGAGCTATCATTATTAAAAAAATCATCAGCTGCAAACTAGCAGTAAAATGATTACTAATCACAAGACAACCAAATACCATTCTTAGTTTTACAAGAGTTAAAGTGATTATTCTGAATAAAACTATTCATTTGTCTCTCATTGTGTTGGCCGATAAGCACAGCAATTTATTAAGCCACAATTAATTAGATCATGGGCTATACAGTGATTAAAATAAACCAGCTCTTATACATAATAAAACTAAAAAAAAGGAATTACTCAAATGTGTTTGATAATAAAATGGGTCAGTACCTTAGGACAACCTGTCAGTTCTGAGGCCTAATCAGTATAGTTATGAAAACAATTGCTGAAATGCAGATAGGAACTTGAATCCTATGCCATATGTACCTTAAGACAAACCTGTCAGTTCTGAAGTCTAATCAACATAGTTATGAAAAAAAATTGCTGAGATGCTGATAGGTACTTTAGTCCTATGCCATATGTTTAATGTGTTCAACAAATGAGTTATAGCAACAGTCATAAAAAAAGATTTGCGTAATCATTGTTTAGCCTATTGATAAATAACATCATCCCAGACAGAGAAATCATTTAAAATCAGATTAGAAAACCATACATTAAGAAAGAGTTCACCAAATCTGATGAAGAAACCAGATTCCATAAATAATCCAAATTTGATTTGATGAAAAAACAAGTCATGAAAAATCCGAAGCAGATGAGGAACTCAGTCCAGATGAAGAAATCAGATCTGATATTGAAATCAACCTGAGAATAATGAAAACCAAATCAAAACATGAAGCAAAAAAGGACATAGATTTCCCTAAAGTTTTTTTAAGAATTTTATATTTGAAAGTTGACATTTGCCAAAGAGAAAGAATGTTATAAACTGATCGTAATTAGTCTAAGCTTACTCTCAAATAATATGCTTGATCTTTCTACAATATTATCATGATCAGATTCAACTACAGCACACCTGACCAATAAAATGATACAAACAGCCAATGGCATAAACAGTTCAATTGGAAAGCTAGTACACCTGACCAATAAAATGACATTTAAAAACAAACATCTAATGACATAAACAGTTCAATAGGAAAGCTAGTTCAGTGAATTCAATTGTTTCCAGTAAGAACAGAATCTTATTATATAGTGAGATCCATTTAAGAGGGAAATCAGACAGCAAGAGGCATCAGACAATTGTCAAGTGTTGAACAGCAGTATTTACATTATCCACAATCCTGTAGAATGCAGTGAAGCATGTTCAAAGCTGGAGCAGAAAGCTTCTAACTACAATCAGTACCATATTTGCACCCTAGGCAAGCCAATTACAGGTTGAAAGGATCAGGGTTCAAAAGGGAAGTCACAGCATTCCTTCCCAAACATTAGCTGTAATGCTAACAACTAGATTTGAATCATTTGCCAAATATAATGGAGAACCATTGTAACAAATGTATGTAAATATTTTGAAAGTACATATAATAAATATCTTTGTTTATTTACAAAATTGCTTGTTATTCTCAAGTGATCATGAATATTACACCCAACCATTCTATAAGAACCCCAAATTTTTCTTTTACATTTATTCTCTATAAATCTAAATCACATACTATATATACATATATAATTAGCAGTTTTTACTTGAGTTTTAAGGAAATAACAAGTAACAAGATAATGAGGAAGGTATAATAGTAAAATATGCTAAAAAACTGGATAAAGATTTTGAATACATTTATTTGTATAAAAAAGTGGGATGAAAAATTTATGAGAATTTGTACAGAAGCAAAGATTGGGTTAGAGAAATGGCTTCATTAGTAAAGTCAGAAATATTGAAAGCAAATATAAAAAATATAAGTTTGAATAAGATATAGAAATAAGCAAATTATAAGAAGCCAATTTTTTTATAATAATTATAAGGAAATTACAAATATACTTTTTAAATTAGACTAAGTGACTGGCATCAAGAGCAGATATTTCTAAATGAAATAACTTTTGGAAATTTAATTTTAAAAAATGTGAAAAATATTCTCAATTTATTGCTAGAACACACACACACACACATATATATTTATATAATCAGACAGATTTGAGTAACAAATTTGTAGAAAAATAAAGATAGTTAAATAAATATAGGAATTTTGTTTTTTTTTTAATGTTGAAATTGGATGTCTTAAAAAGTTATTGAATGGATAAAGTTATTGAATGAAAATGGGATAGAATATACGCAGATTTGACATTATAAAGGCTAGAGAAGGTAGGTTAGAAAATGCTAAAGAAGAGAATGATGGTTAACAGGTTTCTTTGGCTTTATTGATCCAGAAATATCTGACTTCAATAAAAGGCAACAAGAAATAATGTGGATAGGATATTTAAATTGATGTTTGTAGATTCAAAAAAATGAGTAGATTTACAGTGATATATAATTATTTCTGAAGGAGGAAATGTTTGACTTGGCTAAAAAAATGTCTGGGTATGTAATTAGTGAAAAGAAAGTTTATTTTCACCTATTGAAAAGCAATTTACCATCATCATATTGATCTTGATCACATTTATGGTACTGTAGTGAGTCTAGCTGTGTTCATCTCAAGCTTTGAATGGTGCAAGTGCATCTGATAGTCAAGTTAACTTTCTAAGAAAAATCAGTCATAAAATCTCAAGAACAATCTCTGAATATAGAGTTGCACCAACAAAATATGCAATTTTATTTGCTTCCATTCAAAGTCTGTTTTTGGAAATAATAATCCACTCTTTTTACTCCAAAGCATTAGTGCCATTCCATCTCTAGAAAAGATAAAAGGAGAGAAAAGAACAACGAATAAAAAGTTAAAAACAAAAAGGGGCACTTTCTTACAATAAATTAGGCAAAATTACAACTCTCAGCATAAGTAATTTAGTAACAGGGTCTATATCATTATGATGAAATAGTCTATTTTTTATAATATGGCAGCACCTTGGCATTCAAATTTGTGTTTCTATTTTAAAAGCTGCAAAAAATATTTAAATGGCAACCATTCAGATTAATAAAAGACTTGAAACTTTCAAGATCGCATTCAAAACATTGCATTTTCTGGATATTATCATTTGAATTTGCAAGTATATCACAATTATCAACATATCGTGAAACTAGAAGCCAATAAAATGAAATTCTCGGATTTTATTTTTTGTTTAAATTAAAAACTATCATTAAACTTGTCAAGCATTGGTGGTCGAGAGGTCAGAGACAGCTGCTTTACAAGCAGTTGTCCTGGGTTAGCAGGTTCACTACCTGGCTGATGCTATGACATGAGAAAAAAAAAATTCATTAAACTTATATGTCTTTGATGTTTGCTTCATAAAATTATCTTTAAGCTGTTTCAAAGACTTTACAAAATTGGAGCTAATAATATCCTTGCTTAACAATGGTTTTAATTTTATATGCCTCAGATTATTTGCTAACAATAATAAAACTTTCTCTTATTTTATCATATAAAAACTGTGCAATATGAATAAACTTCTAAGGACAACTAGCTACTCTAATATTAACACAAATTTGCTGGATTGAATCAAATGTCTTGACAAAAGCAATTTATAAATCATACATTTGCACCAGAATTTTTTTTAATGCATTTGCCTGGCAATATAATCCATTTATATATAGTACTTTTTAATTTTCTAAATCTATGTCTGGTAACCATTCATCTATGACTGAAAGCAACCTACTCAACAAAATCCATGAAAGTACTATTTCTTTGATAATGATATCCTACAATCTTATTTTATTTTTGTACATTACAATGGAAGTATTCTTAAAATTACATAAATTCAATGTCATGACTCCATATATTTCTAAACAGTTCAAATGGTTTGAAGCTAGTATACTACCATTATATTTTAAAAATTTCTTCGTGTATCTCCTTTCCATTTGTATAATTACAAAGATCTGCATTTTTCCAAATGCAAATGAATAGGTAATATAATCATATTATGAAAAACTGTCATCTCAATTTATTATATCATTACTAAAAAAATGTGATCAAAATTTCCCATCATCTGTTCAAAATATAATCATTATCATATAAAATAATGTTTGTGATTTCATTTGCTTTGTTTCTAGTATTTCCATTATTTTGATATCTGCAATCAGCATAGTATTCATTTTTATTGCTTTAAGTTTAAATATTAAACTTCTTTCAGAAAATGCATTATATCTCTCCATATTAGTGAAAAACATTTCTGAGTGATATATCATTATCGTATGTGGGGTGCCCATTAAATACTATAATTCATCTTATTTCAAGGATTCCAAACGTGATCTTGAATTGTTTTAATTTCAAATGAAACAATTTTTTATCTCTGCAGCTGCTGCTACTACTACTTTTACTATCACTAGTACTACCACCAGAATATTTGTTTAATTGCAAATATTTTGTTGCAAAGCTTTTGATCTGTGTTCCAAGTATACATTTTGATTCTGAATGCAAATATAAAACATATTTCATTTATTAGATTTAGTTTTTATGTAATGTAATGTCATTAAGTATTATCACAAGATGAAAAAATATATTAAGCAGAAGTTTCTCAATAAAATTTATTATTTTGGAGAGAAAATCTGATAATGCTGCAGTCAGAATAATATATGGTTCAAGTTAAAACATATTTATATTTATTTAAACATGATTTGTATGTTTACTCAGTCTATTTGTAAGTTAAACCACTAAACATCACATGATCACTATCTCATACTAGCACATAATTGTTATTAAACAAAGCAAAGCAAAACTCTCCATACAGTAGTGCCATCTTGTGCCAACAAGAGCAATCAATGGACTGTATGGAGAGTTTTGCTTTGTTCTATTTGTAAGTGTTGCAATGCTATCATCTGATGAATATTGGAATCTTTTTTTTTATATTAATTTAGTAGGTATTAGTTGATCATGTCGTATAATTATCTTTATCATCTAATTTCTGCTTTTACAGATATAGTGAGCTAATTTATAACTTTACTTCATTAATAAAAGGAAATAGGCTTGAAAATATGAAGTTGATTTTAGGAAGAATCTCCTAAGATAATTAAAATACTTTTATAGGTAAATGCTTTTTAAATTAATTATATTGTTTTGAATATAAAAGAAATTATTTACAAAACAAATTAAGATGTTTTGTGAAATTTACTTTAATGCATTTAAGAAAGTAAATGATTAAAGCAATATTCTAGTGTTCAGTTTATACTTCACTCAGCTAGAAAAAAGAAATGTTCCAGGATTCACAAAACTCTTGGCGTAAGCTGCAATGAAAATTGAAATGTAAAATAGCAGAAAAGGCAACAATGAACATCATAATCTAGGGATCTGTCCCTTCAGGTTAAATTAATAGATTAGGGAATTTATAACAGATCTTACCAATCTTATTATTTTAGTATACTATAATGAGCACAAATTTATGTATATAGTTTATATAATCTTAATGGTAGAATTAAATGAACTTAATTATAATTACTAAATCTTTGATTATTTATGTTGAAATTATAGCAGTATCAGAGAATAATTTATATTCATTGTAAATATCATATTATTCTTATGTATATTATTAAAAGAAGTTGTGCTCATCACCTCTTTCATTAGTTGAATTTGTTCTTACATATAGGTCTTTATTTATACTATTTATGTATTGAATGTAGTTTGGATTCAATAAAATGCTCTTTGTCTCTGAATTACATTAATGCAGGCAAAATTCTCCATACAGTAGTGCCACTCAGTGCCAACCAGAGTAATCAATAAATGCCAGAAGGCATCAAATGGTGATCATGTGATGTTTAGTGGTTTAATTACATTAATGATTGTGTTCTATTTATTTAGATACTCTGTACTTATTATATCTTGTAGCTCTCGTATGTTATTTTCTTTAAAACATTTGATCTTAACATGCAGCATAACTTAAGAATTATTAGCTTACTAGTAGTATAAATCCATCATTTTAATTACTATTTATTGTACTAATAATTCTTAAGCTAGTCTGCATGTTAAGAAGTCAAATGTTTTAGAGACAATAATATGAGAGCTATGAGATAATAAATATGAAATATCTAAATATGTAAAACACAATCAATGTAATTCTGAGACAGGACATTTTATTGAATCCAAAGTACATTCGATACATAAATAATATAAATGATAGCCTAAATTTGAATTTAGTTATAATAAACTGTAAATAAATCTTTGTTTATATTTTTTGTATTCTTAATAAATATTTTCCAAATGTATATGTATAATGTGTAATACTAGTTTTTCCAGAGACATTATGACTGAATATGTACTCTAATCAGTCTTAAAAATAATTAAATGTTTATTCAAATATCTCAGGGTAAGTAAGTATATGTGTTAGCAAAATATTAATTAATATGTGACCCAATAAAGGAATGATATGATATAATCTAATTTAAAAAATAGATACAAAGACCAAGTTTAATTAATAAATAAATTCAAATTTTATTGACATTAAATAAAACACACACACACACACAATAATAAGTTATTACTTTAGAATGTGAATAGTTATATTTTATTATTTCCAGCTTCTTTTACATATCATTTTAAATAAGCTCAATACTTTTACATGTGGAGGCAACATTCCTATGTACTATGTTTATCTGCTATATTTGATCCATCATAAATAATAATAATGGTTATACTTTATTAGGTCTAAAATTGTTTAATATTGAATAAAATTTCAAATAAATCAAGAATGTTTTCTCGAGTTGATGATTCAACTAAAACTTAACTCCCATAAAAATAATTTATTCTGACTAAACCTCAATATATTTCTACAAATATTATCCTTCAAAAAAAAAAAAATACTATGGCTGTAATTTTATATACTATGCTGATTTATTAAATGGTTTAACTACACAAAATACATACATGTGCACATACTTCTCTATTTATTATAGAATAAGAGGAATGCTTCACCATTGAAAATATCCACTGCAAAGAATAGTCACTATTTATCACCAAATTCACTTCACTGTTGAAAACATAAGTAAAAATACATAAATTATAAAATAAAATTTTTAACTCTATATAACCTTTGTTAAATTAAATTTCATTCATCCAAGGTTAATTCTTTCATGCATAATAAATGCTGTATGCAATATAACTGTATATTCTTAAATAAATGAATATATCTGTTCATATTTGTATGCTGGGTAGAATGCTGAAACATATTTTCATAATAAATAATAGTAATAAAATATATAAATTACACAAGTTTAGCATTTTTTTAAAAAAATATCAATAGTACATTTCAATTTTTAAATATAATTCATGTGTTATTCACTGTTTTGTTCCACAGCAGTTCCATATAAACACATGGAAAAAGTGAAGATTGTAGAAAGGATCCATTAGCACTTAGAGGTGATTTTTTTAAAGAAGTTCTTTCAGTCTATTGTTCATAAGAGTTGTTTACTAGTGGTTACAATGATTTGATAAAATCATTTAGTGGTTTCTTGAAATAAATTCTATAGCAGTTGATATTTTTAAGTATTTCTCAGGAAAATTAAGTAGATTATTTAAATTATGATTCAAAGATGCTTTCATGCCCAAGGCTGGATTTTCCTATAGGCTAACTAGGCTTCAGCCTTGGGTCTGAAGATCAAGAGGGGCCTACATTCAAATTGTTAGCAAAATTAAAATTACACTATTCTAAAAACAGTGAACACTAAAACACTCAACTGAAAATAAGAAATTCTACACATATGACTAATAAATAAACATAAAAATGTATTGGTTAAGATCAACGCATTCAGCTCATTGGGTCTGTTTATTTGTATATACTAGATTGCACCAAAGTATAGTTCATACGTTCACCGATTGCTATGGCAAATATTGACATGCCTTATGCTACTAAGTTCTGATTTGTTCTTGCATAAATAAAGTGCAGATTGGTGTAGATTGGAACAAATGAACAGATCTATTGATATCCTGACATTCAGTTATATTCGTGTTACTTCGATAATATGAAACACGTGATAATGTTGTTAGAAAAGATTCTTATTTTAGGATTGCGTACACGATCATTTGATTCTCGCCTTTTGAGTTCAGTAAGTTCAATACTTTAGTGAAGTATTTATAGACTATTGAAAAAATTTTTTGTGACAATATCTTCATTTCGTGGAATTCTAAGTAAGTTCTTAACATATGTTTTAATTTGCATATTTTAAAATGTATATTACGTGCTTTATTTTATATTTTCATGATTATATATATATATAATTCATTATTCATAATTGCTATTTTTTTCAATGAGACAAAATAACAGTTCCATACAATCTTGATTGAAAAATGATAATTTAGTTTTATTACTGAATTAAAGATATTTTGGAAATATTTTTTAAATTGATTAGTGTTTGAAATTCAGAAATTAACATTTATTATTTTATAAACAATGCATGGAAATGAGTTTTTGTTTTACTTCAATTTATTATTCAAAAATGAATTGTTTATTGAAAATTTCGATAAAGAAAAGAAAACTTACCACAGTTCAAATACGTAAAATGTTATTTTTTTGTATTAATAATAAATAATTAACTTTTATTTATGCACAATAATTAATAACTCAAATATTTTGTTCTAGATTCTAATCTAAGAATGAGTAAAAGATTTGAAAGTGGTGCTTGCAAACGCAAGAAAAAGAAGCTACAAGAGTATGAGGCAAAGAAGCTAACACCGATTACTGCTTACATGCATGTGCCAACTAGTACTACTCAGTTGGAAGCAGTACAGCACATTGTATGTGAGGACATGGCCATTGCACCAACTCAAAGTGAAAATATGGAACTAATTCAAGAGCAACTTACTGAACACGAATATACAAACGAGCCACAAGAAAATAATACGAATATTCAGAATTTTTTTCAGACAACTAATGAGAAACACCATATTCAAGATGTTGCAAATTTAGATAGTGATGTCAAATATATGTCTACTGTAACAGATGTTGGCTTGTGGACAAATTTATTGCAAAATGATGTATCATATTGGGTAGAGAAGGGCCCTTCTCAAGTTCAGTATCACTGTGGACCATTTTTAAATTTTAAGCGAGAATATAAGAATCAGTCCAGATTTTGTACAAAAGCAATTTTTTATTCAACAAAAGCCAATGGAGAAAAATATACCCTAGAATGGCTTGTGTACTCTCCCTCAAAAGTCCATGTTTTTTGCTTTGTTTGTAAACTTTCCAAATATAGCATCTTCTGCAACAGCATTAACTTCTGAAGGGTTTAATGATTGGAAAAACCCTGCTATCATTCAAACTCATGAAAATTCGGAAAATCATAAGAATGCTATGTTAACATACTTAACAAGAGCAAAAGGGAAAACTTTAACTTCAAAGCTAGAGGAAGAAATAAGAAAAGAGCAGCAATACTGGTGTTACGTTATAGAAAGAGTTTTCGCTGTAATTTGGACTCTTGCAGAGCGAGGCTTACCATTTAGAGGAGACAATGAAAAGTTTGGAACTCCAAATAATGGCAATTATTTTAGTCTTCTAGAACTAGTAGCAAAATTCGATCCATTTTTAAGATATCATATCAATTGATATAGAAATACTGGCTCTGGAAAACCTTCATATCTGTCTAAAACTATATGTGAGGAAATTATTCAACTTATAACAAATAAAATGAAAGACACAATTGTGGCGGAAGTGAAAAAGGCTGGCTATTTTAGCTTTTCAGTAGATTCCACTCCTGACATATCTCATACTGATCAGTTGACCTTAATTATTAGATATGTGTCACCTGAAGACGGTTTGCCAACTAAGAGATTTTTAACTTTCCTTGAGCTAAAAATTCACTCAGGGGAAAGCATAACTGATTTAGTATTTAACTATATCACTACTGAACTTGAAATTGGTTTCAGAAAATGCCGAGGACAGTCTTATGATAATGCAGCCAATATGGCTGGTAGATACAATGATATCTAGCAAAAAATTATCGAAAAAAAACAAGTTTTTAAGATTTGTTCCATGCGCTGGTCACTCTTTAAATTTAGTAGGTCGTTCAGCTGTTGTCTTGATGCTGTTAATTTTTTTGTGTTGTGAACAAAGTTTATATCTTTTTTTCGTCTTCCACAAAAAGATGGGCAGTTCTGAAATCACATTTGAAACCTCATTCTAAAGTGCCTAAATATTTATCAGACACTAGGTGGGAGGCACACACAAAAGCTACAGAAGCTATTTTAGAAAATTACAATATCACCGATGCACTCAATTATTTACATTCAGATAATAATACAAAGGGTGATACTAGATTGAGGGCCAACAATCTTTTAGAGAAGATGGAAGAATTTGAATTCATGTTTATGCTCCATTTCTGGAATCGAATACTGAGACATTTTTTAAAAGTAAATAAAATTCTTCAAAGCCCTAATATTTTACTTAGTAGTTGTGCAGATTGGTACAGGTCACTTTTGGATATTTTACATGGAATTAGGGAAGATTTTGATGCACTTGAGCAACAAGCAAAAAACACATTGCCAAATACTGGATATAGAACTGCCAGAAGAATAATAAGAAATAAAAGGCAAGGGAATTACGAAAATTCATCTGACCCTGATGCCTTAGACGATCTCTCTTCAAGAGATAAATTTAGAATTAAATCATTTATTCCTATATTAGATGCACTAGAATCAAATTTAGGAAGAAGAGCTTCTGTTTATGATGATATAGTGAAAATATTTTCCTTTCTTGCCGATCTTACATTATCAAAGGTAGAACTTCAAAGAGATGTTGAGCTATTAATGCAAGAATACCCAGATGTCAAACAAAATCTTACTGAAGAACTATTTCATTTCCACACATATGTGAGACGACAAACACATAAACCTTCAAAAAATTCCACATTGTCGCATACAGACTTGTATCAAATAATATTCAAAGAAAATATTCAAGTGGCCTTCCCCAAAGTGGAATCAATCTTACGGCTGTTTCTCAGTTTAATAGTCACTAATTGTATTGGAGAAAGGTCATTTTCAAGACTTAAAAATATAAAAAATCAATTAAGAAGCATAATGACCCAGACGAGGTTGTCTTCATTGAGTATTTTGTTCATCAAAAATGAGACCTTCAGAAAAGTAGATTTTGATGAACTTATAGAAGAATTCTGCGTGAAAAAGTTTAGAAAGAAATTCTTCTAATCTACTATTTCGTTTTAAATGTATACTTGGATTGAATCAGTTCTTAAATAAAATAACTATTAACATAAAATTTAATATGATATACAATTTGATATTTTCTTTTTTGTGATCTGGATTTTGTTTGAATAAAGTTCCATTTTTGGATTAGTTTAAGACTTAAAATTCATAATAATTCATACTTAAACTTTAAATGCAAATTATTATGAAATAAATTTATCTGAATCGAATTTGGTTTAATCTTCAATGTATTGAATATATTTAATTTAATTTGATAGAAAATATGATAATTTTTATTGTGTATTTTATTTTCGTAGTCAAAGATTTTCATTATTTGAATTTTGTTTCTTTGTAAATGTTGTGTGTTATGTTTGATTAGTTATTGTTACAAGTACTATATATGGTGCTGAGAATAAATGTCCAAATAAGTGTTCTCGACTTTTTTTTATTTATTATTTGTGTCACATTTTTTATAAAGGTTAGTACCAATAACAACATGTTTCATTTAATTTATTGATATATATCACAGTAATGATGTATTTTATTATCTCTCATGTAATTTACAAACTTAAAAATGGGAGGTGAAAGGGCCTCATAAGTGAAATAGCCTAGGGCCTCTTTTCATCTAAATCCAACCCTATTCATGCCAGAAGGAAAATTGGAAGAGCAATTGAAAAGTTAATGAACTTCTAAACAAATTTAGCTTAACTACTCTTTGTATTAATTGCTTATACATAATACAAGTTTTTTTAATTATATCTAGATTATCAATAAAAGTAAGCAATTGCAATGGCAAGCAGTAGTAGCTGTAAGCAATGGCCATTTTCAAACATTTTGATGTATATTTACTATTTCTATAGTATTTTTGAAACATATAATTTCACATCCTGTTTCATATACATGGTGTATATTGTTTACTTCAAAAAGTGCATACATATGAATTTTAGCATTGAATGTTAAAAATATTACATTTTAATAAAAATAACTCATCTTAAATAATTTATATTAAAATAAAGCATTTCTCCATTATTTAAAATATTCATACACACACACTGCTGCTATACTACTGCTACCGCTACTACTACTACTATTATTATTATTATTGTAATAATAATAATAATAATAATAAAAATAAACGACTTATTGGTATTAAATATTAATATAATTTAAGTTTATTATGTATTCACTTTCTTTATTACTTTATCTGCCCATATAAAAATATTTTAAAATATTTGAATGGAAAACAAAATATTAATTTTAATAACACGGTTATAAATATTTAAAATAATTCTGCCTATGAATAAGTAAAATTGTTACATTAAATTTTTAAATATTGTACTGGGAACCTTTACTAAACCCATTTATTAGATCACACTTGGTCAATGACATGTAACAACCAGTTCAGCTATTTAATATAATAAAAACAATCTCTTCATTTTATTCAAATGATTTTGATTATTATCAGCCTCACATGTGGTACACACAAATCAAAAAACAATACCAAGTTCACATATCATACATGGGATTATTTCAAGTCAATAATATAATCAAACATGTTCTAATCTCAATGTTCTGTATTATTATGAAAGAGATCAAACTAATTGTTATTAGCTATATTTCCTGACCTCTTCAATGTATATATAATGATCTGCAAAGTTATATCCTAAACAAAGTACTTTTGAAAAGCCTAATTCAAACTTGTTCTTACATGTCTCCTTAAAAGAACACACTGCTACAGGTCATATAAAAATAGATTTAAAATTCCTGATATTGTAATCTCAGTAATATAAGCATGCTCAGTACTCTTTGAATTTTCAAGGTAAGCAGATGGATAATAAAACTAGAATAATTTAAGTTTATGTGGAATGAGATATGGAGATCACTAAACACCTACTAAAATAGGTTTACAATTTAATATAATTTATTAATCCCAAATCCCATCACCATTGTTTAAAGCATAAGAACAATTAAACTAATATAAAAAATAAAACATTATGTATTCATTTAATATAAATGAAAGACTTCCTCCTCCTTTTTTCTTTGATTATATAAAAATGTTTCCAAATACATGCACACATACTTATTTAATCTTGCAATTTGAAGAAAAAAAATCAAAAGTTTAAAGTTTTCCTATCAAAAATATATCTCAGTAAATCACACTAAGAGATTAAACATATTTCACTATAAATCTATATATACACATATATCTGTACATATATAATATAAATTTGCTATTTATCAACATATAAAAAAAGACAATAAATATATAAATAAACTTACTTCTGAGTATATGGTTTTCTTTTATACCTAAACTACAATGGTAAATACACATCTGGAGATAATCCATCTTTCAAGGAAAAAAAATATACATAAGTAAGTTCCATTTCATTCTTTTACTTTTCTCACTAAGGACAGGCTTAGGGCTTCAAGTTTTCTTTATGTGCACTATAAAAATGGCAGGGCTTCTAAGGATTTCTCTTTTATATTTTAAACTTCCATATCATTTTCCAATAATCAGCTAGGTTTTAACAAGCAGTAACAGGATCATATGGTAATGAGAGGAAGAGCAGTATACTATAACATATTTATTCTGTATTGCTTAATTTAACCCACTGATTCATCTATATTGTGGCCATTAAATAATTTGAATTCCAAGCAATAAATTTTATTTTCTGAAGTTGATTACTACAATCAGTTTTTTTAGCTTCAAGATCTAGTTTTCTTAGACTGGCTTCAACTCAATTCTTTACTTAAATTCCTTTTAAACAAGTCATGGGAAAACTTCTATAACATAACCTGCCATTTTTTGGGGAGAAAACACTGTCTGGACCATACCTTTTTACAAAAATCACAATCAGTGCCCCTTCAATTAACACCCATCACTACCAAAACAAAAAAATATTCAAAATGCCAATTTTTTATAATCACATAAAAAAGAATGTTCGAGAAACCCAGCTGGTGTATATTTTAATCATTTTAATTATTAAAAAAGTTTTTCCTTTAATTTATCAATAACAAAAGATTATAAAATAAAAATATTACGGACAAATTATCTAATCCCTATTTGCTATTTAAACTACCTTTATTTTTACTTTCCAATTTTTAAACATAGATTGATTAAAACAACAAAAAAATTTTTTTTTCTTTGTTTTCTACAAATCAGACATAAAAAATAAAATTTTGAGTACTAAACTTATTACTTTAAATAATAATTTTTAACTATTATGTGCGTATAGATCTAATATCATATCTATATTATTTTAAATTGCCTATTTGATTCTTTAAATAAAACCCACAAAACAGCAAAAAAATGTGTGCATTGATGAATACATAAGTTTATGGACAGAGTAAACTGTAACAACCTTGTGATGGGACTTGATCATCATCATCCTTGGCATAATATATATATATATGATTATAGTATTGTGACATATCAATAACTTTTATAAATGTTAAAATATTTTGTTTATAGGTTAACTTTATATCATACTAATATTTTTTTAAAAAAATCACATATTTTTAAAATCTGTACCAAATCTAATCATTACCATATATATTGTAATGGAAAGATTTTCACTGGAGACACTGTCAATATCCAACACCAGCAAAACTAGACTTATAGTTAAAATATTCTACTCAAGAGACATTATATTAGAGTTTACTCATGAAAATGTTAAATTATAGACATCTACATAGTCCCATATTATTACTGATAAATATCAAAAGTTTTTTTTTTTATCTTTTCTGGATAATTGTAATATTCACACAAATGTTCTGGACATTAACATAGAAAAGATAGTGTATATAATTTAAACTTAACTTGAATTAATGTTTAGCATGCTTTTGATATTTAACATATCATAATTCTAGCAATCTCATTTCTTTAGTGTTTCAAGCTTTTAGATCCACTTGATAATTATTTTAATATTTAAAAACATTTAAATTTATTTAATATTCAAAGATATTTAAATCCCTTCAAATATACCACTTTTTTGAGAGGGGTGCTTATATCTTTTCTGTTTATTGATTATCAGTCTTGTTTTGCCCAAGCCTCTTTAATCTTTTATTTCCTGTTTTCCCTCTCAATGCATACAATTCAAGCTCTAGTCAAATCAAATTTATGGCCAGAATGTTATTTGTGGTCCATAAATATTGAGCAATATTTGCTATTCTTACATGCTCTATTGTATAAGTATTTATGCTGGGCTAATCTCATTAAGAAATTAGTCCTCAATTTTCCATAACATGTAACCAAGCTATGTATAAGTTTGCATATTATGAAGAATCATGGGCTAATTTCCCAATAAGACTAATCTAGCATAAATAACTATACAATAAAGCACATAAAAGTGAATATTCCTCAATATTTATAGACCATGAACAAAATTCTGACCAAAATTTGATTTATCTAGAGCTGGAATTATGTGCATTGAGAGGAAAGACAGAAAATGAAAGTTTAAAGAGGCTTGGGCAATAGCAAAAGACTAATACTCAATAAACAAAAAATACAAGCACCCCCCTCTCAAAAAAGTGGTCTTTATGAAGGGGTTTAAATATCTTTGAATACTAAATAAATAAATGTTCTTAAATATTAAAATAATTATCAAGTGTATATAAACACTCAGAATACTAAGGAAATGAGATTACTATGATTGTAATATATTAACAAGCTGCTTTTTATGCTTATAAAGTACTAAAAAACCCAACTAATGTTATATATCTTTTTCAATTTCCAATCAACTTATAACCTATTTCCAATTTTGTTATATTTTTCATTCAAATTTTCAATTTAAACCAAGTTACTAATGAAAATTTCAAAAAACATAAGACATTTCCAATACCAAGCATAACCACCAATAACAAAGTGTGACTTTTTTAAAAATGGAAGCACACTACATAATCTTTTTTTAAATAATTTGTTGTTTTTACTTGCCACAACAATTTTTACATAATAGCTAATATTGAAATGGTATATGTTATATCCGCACTTACGACTGTGCCAATGTTATAACTGCAAGTCATATTATGTGGTCAGCAAATAACGTTCGCTACTATTCAACTGCATATGCTCTCCAAAAAATGGTCTGCAATGAATGATCTGAATATTCTCTGCAATGGATGCTCTCCAAACGAATGCTCTCCAAACGAATGGTCTGCACTGAATGCTCTCCAACGAATGGTCTGCACCAACTGCTCTCCAATGAATGGACTGCAAGCGGATGCTCTCCAAATGAATGGTCTGCAACGATCTATTTCTACCATTCGCTAAAGTTCAATTCCCATGATGTTCTTTCAGGCTGGCTGCTACAAAACGGTTCACAATGGACCTACTTTAGCCCCAGTCCAGTGTAGCTGTACACAAACTCTTCGTAGTAAGCACTGCGACTGCCGTCTGCTATCTCCTACTGGAATTGAACAGTAACTACTGTAGATGCACTCCATACTGTCTGCTACTCGCTACTGCTCTCTATGTTACACTGCTAGATGTTACCCAGTCTTCTTATCGCTCTCTGACAACTGCAACGATCAATCAATGCACTGACCAATAAGGTAATGTCTCTTATCTAGAAACATTTGTAATTAGCAAATATTTCTAGGAATTGTTGATCGCCATTACATCAATGCACTAATTAAATTCCTCAGCTATCAGAGTGCGATCTAAAAACAGCCTTACGAATAAATTCTAGTTTTTTCTGGAGTGCACAAACATGTCTGCCATTTTACAAAACACTACAGTATATTTTTTTTTGTTATATATGTTTCACCTATTTACTCCTACATCTCTATCTGTGCCAGGTTTAAACTATTAAAGAGAACCCATCTAAAGATGCTAACAATTGTATATGTGATGCTGCACACATATATGTGAATATAATGTCTGTTATATAATTGGTATAGCTATATTGCAGCATATATTTATTCCAAAGTCATATATGTTTTAATTTATTGTTTATTTAAATTTAAAAGTGAATTTATATTTTATACACTTAAAATAGCATGTATAATGTGTAGTCCACGTACCACCATGATACATATATAATGTCATGTTGTTTGATCATTTCATAAAATTTATAAGTTTGACTTCAACTTAAGTTGTAAACAAAAATCACCCATATGTATCTGTTTTAATATAGCATGAGGAAGATGTCCAAATTTTGGTTTTGACAATAATATTTTCTTAAAATTACATTTTTCTTTTGGGGGGATAGAAATGACCAGACTTAGCTAAAAACATCCTATTAAAAGAGTAAAACAAAGGATTGAAGTTATTTTAGTAATTAAAAATATCAAAGTTCAAAGGGGCTAATGGATTTACTCGCAGAATATAATTTATTTATTAAAATTATCAGTTGATCTCAGCCCAGTATAAATAGGTTGGATTTTATATTATAAAAAATACACTGTATAATTTAAAGAACCGTCACTACTATACCCATGCCGGTTTTAATTTTAATATGTCGGAGTAAGAAATGGTGATCTCTAGTCCCATCCTATGTGCGAAATGGCATATCATCATTATCATGAAGATGAGATACATTCCTGGTAATGGCTTGCTGCAAGGAGATCACAACTAAAACCATGCTGCCTATCCAGAGATCAATATTTGCTACCACCCGCCATCCAGAAAGTGCTGTCAGACAAGCTGCTGAGAAGACAGGTAACAACTCCTCAAAAGACCAAAGAGAGCTCTAAATGTACTTTAAACCTTAGTCTTAAAAAGCTATAGTTTATAATTTAAAATGAACATTTAAAATTTAACTCTTTAATTTCTTATCTACAGTAAATATGAAACCTATTATAAATCTTGCCTAAAATTACATTTGTAAACTTTAAATTTACTTATTCTAAAATAGAATAATTATAGCTGTTTGTTTATTTAAAATCTATTTTCTATTCTATACAGCCTATATTTTTATCTATTTTATTTCTCAAAATTTCATTTTATTATATTTAATTTTATAATTCTTTAGCAAAGATATTATAATTCACATCTTAATTTAATAAACCTAGATAAGATGTACTTAGCTTATTTTGCCAGCTGTTTTGAAATCCTATTGTATTAAGAATAATAACTAACTGCTCTGTGCTCATTATTATGATATTTTTGATTTAGTTTTATACTGATTAAATATTGATTATTGTTTGCACAATTAGAATTATAAATTGAGATTAAAAGATTCATCTTATCAAATAGATACACAGATGGAGGTATATTTTGTAATGTATTATTAATTTGACCCCGCTAAATATACCTTTCCTACCTAGTGAAATCTGACTCTAGATGCAGCTTAAGTATCTATTAAACTAGATTAAGCATAACACTATTATACTTATATAATGTAATATAATTACTTACATAATCTGGCCTTATAGCATACAAAATAATATGGCAATGGCCTATATTCCATTTTGGTGCCTGCAGTGGTGAAGATCGCTGGGTCACAAAGTCCATCTAGAAGGACAGCACATTTTTATTTTACTTGCTGGAACAATTTTTACATAGTAGCTAATATATACATATTATGTACATCTAGAAAAATCTGGAACTCTTATCTGTTAATAGACTGTGATTAGTTTAGATATAGATAATACATAATTAACAAATAATGCATTGGTCAAACTCATTCTTTGTATATGAAAACAATTCAATTGTTGTTAAAAAAAATTGAAAGTGAATTTTTAAAATTGAATTTAAATTAAAGCTTTTGAAAGTTTTAGTAAATTTTTCTATGGAAGTACCATTCCGTTGAATACAGGGACACTTCATCCCTACTAACCACTTACCCAGCTTTCATCATGTCTACCTATGTTTTGATCGTCTATGAATCTCACACTTAAGCCATATCAAAAGCCTCATCTCTAACACAGCTAGACCCAAAATCTGAACATCCTACAACAAACTCCAACTCATCAATTGCAACCAATTCTAACAAGCTGAACTGCCACCCTCCTCTGGAAATCTGAACCATCTACCCATGGATCTCATATTTAAACCTCATCAAGGGCCTTACACAGCCAGATCCAGAGTCTGAACAACCTATCCAATTCAACAATTGCAACCAATTCTAATATAGCGGTATCATCGCCCCTCTGGAATATTCATCTATGCACCAGAAAAGTCATAACATAGGTAACAAAACCTCATCACCAATTATAAAAACACCTATATCAACACACACTCCACCATATCTCCAATAAAACTAAGAGAAAACCTGATCACCTAAAGAAAATCTGGCACTTAAAAATTCAAAAATAACTGACATTGATTTAATGCCAGTGTCTGCAAACCTCATAGACAATTGCCACATTCCCATGAAAATCACTAGTCCCTCACCGATGTTACCTAGAAAACCCAACCATATATCTAGAGCATTGTAAAATTCATTTGTAATCTTGTGTAAGTCAATACATCAATTTTTACATATGTAAACCTACAACTACAGATTGCCTATGTAACTACAGCAATCCAAGCTATGTGAACTCTTGTAACTAATCCACTGCTTGTAAAAATTCCTTCAATCCTGGGTAAATCAAGAAATCAATATTTACATATGTAAACCTACAACTATGGATTGCCTATGTAACCAAAGCAATCCAAGCTATGTAAAATCCTTATAACTAATCCACAGCATGTAAAAATTTCTGTAATCTCATGTAAATTAACTTTTACATATATACACCTATGACTATAGTATACCACATCAATCCAAGCTATATAAAACTGTTGTAACTAATCCATAGCATGGAAAAATGTGTGTGTATACCAATAAAGCAACTTTTATATATGTAATTCTACAACTGTAGATTGCCCATGTAAACACAGCAATCTAAGCAATGTAAAACTCTTGTAACTTTTTAAGATAAATAAAGCTTATCATTGAAACATAAAAATCCAAATTCAATTTATAAAATCTGACTCCAATTCATGATTGCCAACTACTGTTATTTTCTTAAATATAAATTGAGATAGGCAATTACTAAATGTTTTATTGTTTATGTTGAAATTATAGCAGTATCATGATTTAGGGATCTGCCCCTGCAGGGTAGATTAATAAATTAGGGAACTTATAACAGATCTTATCAATTTTATTATTATTTTAGTATATCAAAATGATCACAGATATATGTATATAGTTTATATAATCTTAACCTGTAGAGTTAAATGGTCTTAATTATAATTACTAAATGTTTGTTAATGTTAAAATTATAGTAATATTAGAGTAAGTTATATTCATTGTAAAAATTATATTATCCTTATATATATTATTAAAAGAAGTTAAACTCATCATCTCTTTCATTGATTGAATTTGTTTTTACATTTATGTCTTTTATCATATATATTAAACTACTCTGATCCTTAAGATGTATTAGATTGATGAATAAATATGTTGGGAATTAAGATATAGCAAAAGTAAAAAGAAATTTTTATGTAAAATTTGGATAAGTTATTAAAAAATGGATGGAAAAAAATCTTAAAAAATAAAATTGAAGGATTAAGTTGTTAATGAAATGACAAGGATTATGATGCAATTTGTTTTGATGTCGATTAATAGGGATATATAAAAAAAGGTTTAAATTCTATTTTACTTATTTCTACCAAGTCATTCCATTTCTCTTGCTACTGCATAGTTATCACAACAGTTTATTTTTAGATTAGTGATTACTACAGTAAGAGATATTTACATCAAGCTAAAAGAATCCACCAGTAGAAAATAGTTAAGAGCATACAAATAATATTGTAAAATTTTAAAGCTAAAGATGATGATAATTCAAGGAATTCATAATTTTATGTCCTGTTAAGTTAGCCATTTGGGTTTATATTTGCAACAAACTATGCATTGGTGGTCGAGAGGTCAGTGCGACTGCCTTGCACTTGCAGGCAGTTGCCCGGGTTGCGGGTTTGCGTCCCGGCCGATGCTATGACACTTAAAAAAAAACTATATGATTGATATGATATGAAAACCCTCTCTAAAGCTTCTTTTACTTTTAAAGATGTCTGTTATATTGTGAAGCCGATCTTTTCCTAAGAAAGAAATATTGATCTGCAGCAATCATATTTCTGAACTATATGTGTGAAATAAGTAACTACATAAGTTAAATTAATCAAGAAAATAACTGCTCCAAGTATATTGTAAATCAATGCCAATAATGATAGATGGCTATAGTCATGTAAACAAATGGAGTACATCATCCTCCTCCATCAAAGCTATGTTAATTTAAAGTTTAAGTCTATATAATCATGTGTTCATATAGTAAATTAAAACAATCATTAAAACCAGACTACACTTAAACAATCCCAGTATCAATAACAATCACCAATCTCAAACTGTTACCAAGGCAACATCCTTATTAACAATGACATGTATATATTTATTTAAAGATCTAAATAATATATTTTAATATATATATATATATTACTTTGAAGTTTAAATATGATAATGCATTTTGTTAAGCTTTTGAATTTTTCAAATCATTGTTCAAATCAACAACATCTGAAGAAAGGCAAATTATACCACTCAAAACATAGTGTTATATACCAAAAATATATGTTATTATTAACAGTTTAATGTATTTGAAGTTTAAATAAAGTTCAAATTTTTCTAAAAATAACAATTCTAAATAATAGAAATATTCCAACAAGTAAAATACTATCATCACAAACTTTCAGAAAAAACATTATAGATTTTTCAGTAAAAATTAAGTGTCAAATAATAAAACTCATTAATTGTGATTGTTATTATAATGTAAAGCATGATAAATATAAAAACATAAATTAAACAGATATTTTATGGAAAATGCACTCTAATTTTTAATAAGTCTTGTACAATTTTTTGTAAAATAAAATAACTTATTTTAAAAACCTTTGAATTATCAAAAAATATCATAGAATATAAAAAAAATTAATTAAGAGGCTTTCCAAAGACTATTAGTGCATTGTATCATTGACTGTACATGTGTGTGTTTACATATACAGTATGAAAATAGATTTGATTAAAATAATATCTAAAATTTAATTCATGACCAAGTTTTATTCCATCAGTGCACATAGTACTCCTGAATGATTTTTAATATATATATGTATTATACAAATTTATTTTGTTTGCCTGAAAATTTGTAATGGTAATATTTTGCTTGTAGTTAAACTATCTCTATTATCTAGATAGATTGTTTGATATTTTTAGAAAAAAAAAATCTAATTTCATTTAAACAGTTTAATTTTTTGTAATAATCTATGCATTATTATTAAGAGTTCAAACTTTCTAATTTTTCAAAAAACATTTAATAGTTTGACTAAATGATGGAAACAGTTCAAGTATAGTTACAAATTTGCTTTATAACTACTGTACTTTATTTCTTGCTTCAAATCACTTTTTAAGCTAGGTAAAATTAAGAAGCTTTCATGTACTGTATAAAAGTTTATTCCACAGAAATGTAATGTCTAAAATCCTGCATTCATGTTATGGTTCAAACCACCATTAAAAACATTCTTCTATTCTCTATTCTTTTTATGTTATGGAGCCAGGATCAATACCATTCATGGATACATTACAAGTATCAGTGATTAATTATAGCTGAGACACTTGTCCAGTTTAGAATATCTCACAGGTACTTATATTTCTTGTAGCATTTTCATTGTTGATTGAGATTATTTTTCTTTGTTGAGAGTTGATTTGGAAATTTTTGCTTTTGACCAAGTTACTTTACTGCTGAGGGAACTATTCACACATGTTCAGCAAACATGATTGGAAAGCCTTCAATAATAAAATGATATCTCAAATGAATAATGACAATAATAATAATTTCCAATGAATTGCATTTTTATTTTATAGATTACACAACCCAATAACTTTTTATGGCATGTAATAAATTTTAAAGTTAAACAAAATACAGAATATAAACTAAGATTTATTAAATCCAGAATATAAACCATTGACCAATACAAGCATTAAAACTTCTCAATTTTACAGCACATCTGATTGATGGTTCTTCAGGTAAAGTGGATTGGACATTACCTTATATACTGTTTATCTATTTTAAAAAGTTTATCAGTATGAATAAATTATAAAATATTTGTAACAAAATTTGATTTGAACAATAGTATAAATAAGAAATGCAAGTAGGTAAAATAAAATTTATTTCATAAGTGTTTGTCACTTTAAATCACAATTCTTGAGAAAATCAATAATTTAATCATAACAAACAGCTTATAGATTTGTATTAGCTCTACTCATTTTGTTCAGTAATGAGTTCATTTAGACTAAGCACCACTCCAGCCTTTTTAGTTACTTTTATTTTTTCAATAGCTGGAATAAAATCTTTCATCATCATAGAGCGTCGTTGTTGACCAGCACTAAAATAGAAAAAAAAAATTAAATATAAAAATAATGGTGCCAGTAGAACCAGTGATCTATCCATAGGATAGAGTCATGTACCACATATTAATGACTAAAATTTCATATTTTTTGTGAAAAATCAAAAACAAAAGACATGAAAATAATATATTTAGGTATCAAATCAATGCCCAATAATTACAATATAAATACATTTAATGAGTGATCAATACTAGCATTCTGTAAGAAATCAAATTACTGATGAATGTATGTAAGAATTTATCAAATTTCAACAATACAAAAAGTAAGGTTTGTAATTATATAAAAAGATACCTGATGGCAATAAATCCATAAAAAAATTAAATTCCAAAAAGGTATTCATGTACAAGTAAAATAAAAGCACAGATCCTGTATCAAAATTACATAGATAAAAATATACATTTATGACAATGACAAATACAATAATACAGAAAGTAAGACTTGTAATCCATAAGAAAGTAACTGAACAAAATAAATATATAGAAAATGAAATTTAAAAAAAAAACCAGACTGTATAAAGAAAATGAAAAACATGAATGCCATATAGAGTACATAAGTAAAATCAAACATTAATGACTAATTGCATGAATAATAACTATGGAAATAAGTAACAAGACAAAAATGTATGTTTACAGCAATAACTACATACTTATTATGGCATCCATAACTTTTCACTTCACTGTGAATAGATTTTTTTGGAATTTAATTTCATATGGATTTATTCCTGTCAATTACTTTTTCATGGAATATATAGCTTAGTGTTTTCCTGAAGATTTGTGAAAATGATATGTTAGTTGTATTTATATATTAGATCATTTCCATTATCTAATATTAAGTATTGAATATCTTTAGAAAAATGTAACTTTATTTAAATATTCTAATTACATTCAGCTATATACTAACCTATGTGCATATATTAACTATGTTATATATAGAGCTCGCAAAACAAACTCTTAACAAACTTTTTAGAATATTTGCTATGATGGCTTTGGTAATTTTATATTGCTAAAGCTATTAATATATGGTGTATCTGAACTTAGTTCAGTCCCATATGACTATTTATGTTAGATAGCTGGATTGGAAGACATATGGATATCTGAAAATTTCATATTTTCTACTTAATGGTTATACATTAAAGTGCTGGGCTTGTCCTGGTATTTTTAATCTAATGATTGAATATCCTAGCACCTCTCTGAGGATGCCAGTAGCAGAAACCGGTCTGAGGTTGGGAATATTCTACAAAGCTTGTTAAGAGAGCTCTATATATAACATTTGTAAATACAAGCTTATTAAATTAGATCATGTAATATCTGACTTGATTTTTTTTGTAATTAACTATGTCTGTAAAAGTTTAATGTAATTGGAATATTTAAATAAAGTTAAATTTTTCTAAAGACATTCAATACTTAATATTAGATAATGAAAATAGTCCAATATATAAATACAGCTATATAGCTTATATTTTGTATGTAGTGCTTGTTTAAGTTTCATTTTCATCATTATTTTCAAACATTATCAACCCAATGCAGAATGAAGATCTCTCCAAGTTTAAGCCACTTTCTCTTATCTCTAGCTGCTGCTCAGGTATACAACTACTACAAGAGCTCTCAGATGAACTTTAATTATTAATTTTCAAAACTATAGCTATAGTAAATTTAAATAAATGCCCAGTTTAAAGTCTAATAGTTGAAATCTTTCTTTTACTTCAACCTGTAAAACCAATAATAATTTTGATTTACTGTAAAAACTCTGTAAAATCTATTATCTCAAACCTATTAAAAAGATAAACTTAATAATTATTTTGTTAATTAAATTCTGTTTTATTCTCATATTTGCAGTGAAATCTATGCTCTTTTATATATTTCGAATCAGCGAATGGATATATTTTAATAATTTTATCCTGAAGATAATATTTCTATCTTCAATTTATTAATAAGCCAATAAACTAATGCACATGCGCTTTGTATATTTAACTGTATAAATGAATACTCTCACTTTCCAAACACAAGATAAAGTCTTTGTGAAAAGATAGAATGAATCATCTATCTTTTTGACACAAATATTTATGTATGGGCAAATCTTAAGTATTCGGAAATGAGAACACGAAGATGTTAATCGATCACTTTAAATTAATTTTTACTATGCCTGAATGAATGATGCAAAATTTCTAGAATTTATGATAAGTCATTCTTATTAAATTAAAAAAATGTAAATTCTAGAAATTTCACAAGCATCATTCATTCAGGCATAGTAAAAAGTAATTTAAAGTGATCAATTAACATCTTCATGCTCTCATTTCCAAATACTTAAGATTTGCCCATACATAAACATTTGGGTCGAAAAGATAGATGATTCATTCTATCTTTTCACAAAGACTTTATCTTGTATTTGGAAAGTGAGAGTATTCATTTATAGTTAAATCTACAAAGGACATGTGCATTAGCTTATTAATATTACTGTTTATAAAAAACATAATGCTATATAAAATAAATATCTTATCTTCAATTTAGTAATTATCATATAATACTTAGTTATATTACATCCGAATTGTTGTTTTGAAATTAAAATTCATTAATTAATAATTGTTACTGTTTGCTTTGTTATACTGATAAATTATGATTTTAAGCATAGTTTTACTTAATAATAGAATTCTGGAAAGGGAGATATTATATTTAGTTATTTTCATTAATTCTGATCCTCTTAAATACGCTTTCCCTCCTTTTTATTAAATCTGATTAGAGATGCAAATTGTTTGTTAAACGAGATTATTAATACATTTAAGTAACCCCTCATTCTTTATAGCATATTTTAAATTCCTATAGTGAATGTATATAGGGCTAATTTGACCAGTTTTCTCTACAATATATGTTATTCGGGATTTATCCGAAACTAAGATAACTTTTAGTTTGATGGATAATGATTCGCATCATTATCGAATTATATTATTAGGCTAGAATATTAAAGAAACTTAGTAAACAGTCATAATATTGTTGTTGTAGTAATTAAATTATATTTCTGGCTAGCATTGTTATTTGTCATTTGGCAAACTGATATTAAATGAATATTATATTGGCATATTAAATTCTTATATACATAGATTATTTGCTGAGCACGAATGTCAGCTAATACCTTTAAATGAGTTTGAACATTGTATTACCCCAGACTGATTACATTCCATTGTATAATTCCTGCTAAGAGTCTATCTGATCTCAATGTGATCCCTAAATAGTGTGTTTTAATTTATTTTGTTTTTCATTACTAATAATTTTAATAAATGTATTTAAATTTATCCTGTCTTCATTCCACTTACTTATTAATTATATTACCAGATATTATTATACAAAATGTCATGTTTAGTCCAATTTTATGTGATGCATGTGTGGTTAGCTATAGTCTCATGTTTCATCCTGTTCAGAACCAGCTTGCAATTAAAATTAAGGCCTGTGTGTAACCTCAGAAATGTCACTCATATGATGTTAAATTACAGAGTACTGATAAATGAGTTGGAGCTTGATTCGGACTCTGGATCTTACCATCCCATTTTGAATGGCTTTAGTGTATTTTACCTGGACTCTGGATTTTGTTACATGAGTGTACAAATCTGACCATTATGATATAGATAATACATTATCAATATATTTTTACCTACCAAATGCTTTTAACATTCTTATGTTTTAATTGTAAATTAGATTTTAGCATTGTGTGAACTTCTTATAATCAACATATAATGCATTGGTCAAACTCATTCCTTGCCATATATAAAAACAATTCAACTGTTGGTAAAAAATTGAAAGTCAACAGAAATTCCATTCAAAAAATAATGAGTTTGAATTATTCATTCTTTTTTTATGTTAATCAGACCTTGATTAGTTTAAATATAGATAATACATTATCAATATATTTTTATCTTACAAATGCTTTTAACATTCTTAAGTTTTAATTGTAAATTAGATTTAATTTAGCATTGTGTGAACTTCTTATAATCAACCAATAATGAGTTGGTCAAATTCATTCCTGGCCATATATAAAAACAATTCAACTGTTAATAAAAAAGTTGAAAATCAACAGAAATTCCATACAATAAAAAAAAAAAGTTTGAATAGTTTATTCTTTTTTATGTTTAGCAAAATAGTTGAGATTTTTTTTTTTTACATTTTGCAAAATAGCTTATATACATTAATGGACTTATTGTTCTTACTACATTATTGTATGTGCAACTTGTTGGATCGATTTTGTGAGGTTGAATATGTACATATTTTAATGAATTTTTTAAACTGAATTTTAATTAAAGCTTTTGAAAGTTTTAGTGAATTTTTCTATGGAAGCACTCATTTCATTCAATACATGGATGCTTCATTCCAGATATATACATGCACCACTAAAAATATAGCAATCTGTTTCATATTTGAAAATAAGTCACGTAGATTAAAAATATTTACAATATAATTTGTTTTTGTTTTTTAAAAACTATCAAATATACTTTTTAAAAAATGAAATTTTTTTGCTATTTTCTAATGAAGATTTATTTTTATTTCAATTTTAAAACATTGTTAACATACTTTTTAAAATAAAGTTTTTTCAAAAATATGCATTACCCTTTCATGCACATTATTGGCCACTTATGGAAGTGATATGAACATGTTTTAAAATTTAAATATTCATAATTTCATCAGATCACTCCTTTAGATATAAGAAACTAGGTAACCTACCTAAAATATTTTAGTGTCATATTGCATTGCCAGTGATTTATAAGAAATATAGCAAATTTCAACAAATTAAAAATTTTAATGTAACTTAAATAAAAGCACTTAAAATGAAAATGTTATATATGTGCATGCATGCTAAAATACATATACATTTAAAGTTAAAGCAAATAGTAATTTAAACAGTAATGATTTTTCATCCTAATACGTGCACTGTACTATTTTTTTTTATAATATCTCAATGATAAATTGTAGTGAAAAATAAGTTAAATAATACTTATAAAATCAGTCGGGAAAAGAATTTGGATTTACAAAAATATTAATTAAGAACCAGATAAATAACTTTAGTTAGATTCTTTAAAATCTCAAAAGAAATAAATTAAACAAATTTCAACAAAACCTAACTAAAACTAATTAATTAATAATAATTGAAAGTAGAAGATTTGACTATACTTTCGACATCTACAGATAAGAAAATAGTAGGTGATGTCAATAGGAGATTAATTGTTCAACCAGTTATATACAAAGAAATTCTAATAATTAATTGAGTTCATTTTCTAGAGATGTGCAATGAAGAGATAGTTGCTCATGGAAGCTACATGTGTGAACATGTACTTGCAATCCACAGGGTGCTGGTCGTTATTGAGTATTGTCTTAGAATGCTTCTATCATACAGTGACATGCCTCTGAACTTACCAAAGCAATTCTAGGAACTTTAAAAGGTTCCACCAATCATTATGACTTTTATATACCTTCATGTATGTATAGTTTGAATGGTTCTAAAGCATAAGGATCCCTCTCAGACTTAACAAAAGTAACAGATAACTGATGAATTAATGAATGTTGAATTATTAAAAGAATGAATTTATTTCAAAATAATTATAAAAAGATTTTATTTTATGTTAAATGTTAGCTAATTTTTTACAAAGATTTTTTTAAATCTTGTAATAAAACAAGTAGCAAACTCTCCATACAATAGTGCTACTCAGTGCAAATCTTAGTAATCAATGGATGCAAGTAATACCAAATTTTTATTATTTCAAGATAATATAACCTAAGGTATGTGTGTATATATATTTGCAACATGATCTACTGTAAATAATACCTCAAAGTATGCTTCTCAGAAGAATTTTTTTTCATGCAGTCCCTGAGACTTGATACTGCAGCAACACGACACATCTCCTTCAAATCACTTCCAGAAAAGCCAACAGTTAAATTAGCAATCAGAGCATAATCCAAATCATAAGCCACCTGATCAAATAAATATAAATCATAATTACTAATTAATATTTTACATATAAAACTGTATATGCATATAAAGTAACTTATCCAAGTTGGAAGTAATTTGCTATTATATATATATATATATATATGCATGTTAGAATTTAATTTAGTTTTAAATTAACTTTATTAGGTTTACTATATACATTGGAGATTATTTACAAGGCAAGGCTTATTGAAACAAAAAAAGATTTCAAGTAGGAAAGCAATAATATAAATGTTCATATAATTGAGCAATAATCAATATTTATCTAATGCATATTAATTAGTATATTCAATAGTCAAGTCACTGGTCGTTATTAATGAGATTAGATTCCATGTAGCTGCAAAAATATCATTGGTGCATGGCTTTGATCTCTGGTCTTGATGTTCTTTAATTTTTTTAGAAAGAGTGATTTAGTATTGTGAGATGTAGGATTAAAGCTTAGATAGCATCTTATGAACCAGAGTGTGAAAAGAATGAATGTAATAATTCTTATATTGGGAAAAATACCACTTTGTATATTTTTTATGAGGTTGTTGATTGTTGGTGAGTTTGAATGAGTCATGTTAGTGATAAGAGTATTACAAGGAAGAAGTGAGGAACAATTTGTAAGAAAGTGTTCCAATGTTTCTTCATTTCTATGACAGAGGGCACATAATGGATCTATATTTGTGAAGTGTCACTTGTAGAAGAGAAAATAATTAGTAGGAAGGGCTTTGACATTTATTTTTATTAAGAAGTCCAGATATTTGGATTCCAGGTGCCAATATCTGAACTTTTTTATAATGTATTTGTTACTACATAACAAGAAAGATTGACTATTATTTGATATACAGTACTATTATTATTTCCAATTTCATATATTTGCCAATAGTTACTTTTATTTAGAAATAGATTATGTGAGAGAGTACTTATGAGAATTATTAAGGTTTTGATAAAATTATTGTTAATGGGTGATGAAGTGTCAGTAGGGTTAACAGGAATTACATTATTAAGACTTGGGAAGAAACTAATTATTTTAGTCATTTCATTAATGGCTCTCTGAAGATAAAATGTTTTTGCATATTTCTTATGCTTAGAGCTACTGCTTTTTTATTCCACATTAGTTTGGTGATAAGGGAGTATATTTTTTGAATGAAGAAGTAAATTTAATAATGGGCAAGAAATAATTAATTTTAGGAAATATTAAAATGTTGACTAGTGATGCCTTAGCATATATTGAAAGGTATGCATCGATAGTGCTTTCTAATGAGACAATAAGCTGATTTTGAATAACAGTTTTCATTGTATTATATGAGAAATGCATTGGGAAATCTAAAAAATTGAGGAATAGAGAACAAATTGGAAGGAATGGTCTTACCTATAAGGATATTCCAAGTAGAAGATTTGTTTTTATTAAAGTGGATTGAAAAATTGTTAGTATAATTATTAAGTACAGTGTCAAGTAAGGGAAGGAGTTTTTTTGATGGGAGAAAAATTTCTTAAGTCGTTCATATAGGAGATGTGATTAACAGTTTGGTTAATTATAGGAATATGTATTCCTGGAATTTTGCTTTCTATTTCCAAAAGAAGGGGGTTGATATAAGTTGTGAAGAAGAGAGCTAAGAGGGGGGAGCCTTGAGGAATAGAATTATGTGGATGAAATCCAGGGAGTATTTTTCAGAGGAGTTATGCAAACTTCTCTATTTATAAGTAGATTTGCCAGTATGATGGTATTGGTATATTATATTCTTGAAGTAGTTGTAGTAGTTTAGAGATAGGAACTGAGTCAAATGCAGACCTTATATCCAATTGCACAGCAATGGGCCCTGTTTTTCTACATTGCCTAATGTGGTCTATTATTACTTTAAACAGAATATCTGCTGATGAAGTAGCCAAACCTTTTTTTGCAAACTGAAATTTTGATAATGAAGGGAGGAGTGGTTGGATTTTATCTTTAATAAGAGATTCAATTATTTTAATAAGGAATGGAGTTATGGATATGGGTCTTAAAATTGTCCAAAGGAAAGGAATATTTTTTTAAGGAAGGGAACCATAGAGATAGGATAAAGTTCTGGAATTATGTGGATTTGTTTGGACAAATGATTTAATTGTGAATTATTTGAATTGTGAAGTGGTTGAGATGGTTAAGCAGGAATTTGGGTATTGCATGAGATTCTGGATGAGTATTATCAGAACTCAGGAATGCTGTTTAACTTGAGAACAATATCAGATTTAGTTATTCCATAATATTCAACACAATGTCCAAATAAAAAAGAGGCAAGTTTGGGATAAGAATAAATTTGAACTTAAAGTGATAGTATATAAGGGGAAGCGTGTTATCACATTTGAATCTTTCAAAATGGATGATGGCATTATTGCTTTTGGTTCATAACTAAGGGCCCATTGTATATATTATTTTGACCAATTATGGAGATCTGCCCCAATATATATTTTTGACTTTTTAATAGATAATTAGCCAAGATTTGTTGGGTAAAGGAAGTTGAAGGTATATTGTATCCAATGGTTTTACCAATCTAGTTGGGGGTTTATTTTTTCTAATATAAAAATTTATGATAGATTTGATGATGTTTATAAATGTGAACTTTATGATCCTATGGGGTTTAATTCCATAATGTTTATTTTTTTTTAAAATAAATGTAAATTTCTGAAAGAACAGCTTCGGATATCATGGATTTTAGAAGTAATCTAATAGTGTTGTTAAGTCTGAATATTGGTTGATTTTGCAAGTTTAACTCAATTTTAATTACCAGTGCTAGATAGTCTGAAAAGCTTACAGGTGTTACTGTTATATTGATAAAAAAAATGAAAATCAAGAGAATAGAAAAGAAGACCTATTAGTGTGGAGTATTTTTTGGTGTAAAAAAAAAAGGAGTTTGTGGAAAAGAATCCTTCTGCACTCATGAATCTGGCATTAATCCGATGGAAGTATTTTTTCACAAAAGTTGAATATGGCATGTTGAAATCACCAGTTAAAATTATAGGATGGGGATTAGTAGAAATAAGCAAATTTATCCTTATTAATCTCAATATTAATTCTGTTTTGTTGTAAAGGTATACTGTGATTATGTTTATTGTGAGGGCAGTATGATAGTATGTTATTATGCTCATATTGGAATCAAAATATAAAATTTTAAATTGCTTAAATGGAGAATTGTGGAATATAATCATTCCTATTCCAGCTGCAGCTAAATCAGACTGCAATAACTTCATATGTGGGTTAATTTTTGAATGCAACGAATATTTTGTTTCATCAATAGAGTTATATTTTAGTTGAATTATGTGAACCAGTTGCTGAGGGCAATTAAGTGTTGAGGTGAGTTAATGCCCATTACATTAATCAGTTATATTTAAATTCATTAATAATAAGATTTAGTATTATCTGTTACATGTTTTAAATTTTATACTGTATTTAAATATTAAAACAATAATTAAATTTCTATTTTTTTAACTAAACCACAGTGATATAACTATTTTTGCTTGCAATATAGAATAAAAATGTTTTTGGGTTTTTCTAGTCAATTGTGTTTTCATTTTATTTTTAAAAGTCAATTTTGATATTAATTTTGCTATACCATTATAATGTTTGGAGTGTAAGGTGTTTTTTTTTTTTGTGTGTGACACACTGGGTTCTAATGTAATATTTGATTTTTTCTTTCTTAATACTTTTTTTTTTGTATCATTTTCTGCAGTGGAAGAAGATTGTCTTGAAATGTGATGGTTTTGTTTGATATATAATTTTTGTTGAATTCTATTTCTACTATACGAAATGTAGGGTTTTCTATTGTTAAATGGGTGAACTTAAGTTTTTTTGGTGGTGTATAATAATGATTCAGAAATATTTTCCTCTGGTATTTGTTGTGCTATTTTTAGAATGTTTTAATCTGAAGTTTTTTGCCTTTTATTTATTTATTTTTCTCAACTTTTAGAAATTTACCCTTTCTTCATCAGTATCAGACATACTATCACTTAGTGGGTTATCTGTTGTGTATTCCATATCTGATTCAGTAATAGACATATCTTTTTGAGTAACAGGAATGGTGGAATGATTTTACATAGGTATATTTATTAATGTTATTATTTCAATTTATGAGGAATTGTTTAGGTTATGTTCAATGTGACTGTCCTTATTCTACAGTGAATTATCTGGGGATGCTCTATCTGAGTTTATTTGTAGGTTTTCATTATTGTGTGATGTTATATTCTTTGAGCATTGATGGATCTTTGTATTTTTGAAATCATATTCCAAACAAATGTGATTTGAATATGTTTGATATGTTCCCTGGATTTACAAAAGAAATATTGTGGAGAAATGCCTGTAAATGTGATGATAAAAGAACTGTTTATGGAGTATAGGGTGGTATATCATAAGGATGAATATTTTTATTCAGTATGATGTCAAATATAGCAGTATTAATTAGGACAGGGACTGTCGCTCTTTTTTCAAGTAAATATTTAAAGTTACTGATTTTTCCATAATTGGTTAGTACAGATTGTAAATCATGACTAGTAAAATTAACATGGCAATTTTTGATTTATCCTCCTAGTTTTATTTGTTTGTTTGTATTTATATAACAAATAATTTTTTTATTTAGGAAATAAATATTCTTTTGGAAAATTTGTTTCTGTGTCATATTATTAAACTCCAAAACTATATATAGCAGTTATTAGGGTGTGTCAAAATTTTATAAAACAACACCCATAAATGTTTTTCTATTATATATTCATAAAATTCATCTATCAAGAATTTCATTAATGTCTGTCACCACTAATATTAATGTTTTATCATTTTTGAAACAATTTTAACAAAGTATTTGGTAGCACTGCATTGAATTTCTCACTGACTAATACAAAATTGTCTTTATTAGGATTATCTTTTTCATTAATATTTTGTTTTGGAATGCACAAATTGTCATCTTTAAAATTGTAAATTTCCGAAATGTTTTCTTTTGTATTAGTTTTTTTTTCAGTTTCATTTTCATTACGAGCACTTACGATACTTGCATAAAAAGTTTTACAAGAATTTGTCTCCATAGTATTTTTTAAAATATTTTTATTACTATTATTTGCTTCAATTTCCAAATGTAGGTTTACATTGATAGTAGATATAGCTGAAATTATTCTAGCATAATAGTATATTAGATCGAAAAAAAAAAACTGTACCTTCAACTTACCTGATACAGTAATTTTTATTTTTATCTAAGATTATGGTTTTATGTATAAAAATGGCAGTTTTTAAAACAAACATGGATGTTATTTTCTGGTTAATTATTAGAATTTGTGTTATATTAATAAATGCCATATTTAGCATTGATTACTTTCTTTACTACAACTATGGTAGAGAAAATACACATATAAACATTTTTCTAAAGCTAATTGTAATAGTAATAAAATTATTTCAATACAAAATATGTGCAAACATCACTTATTTACAGATTCAAATAAAATATTATATGAAATGACTTTGTGACATACCGAATTCAAATTGACAATGAATCAACATTTGATTATTTTTAATTTAAAGAATAAAACAAATTTATGGTTTTGGATATTATCTAAATATCTCAAAATTGATAAACTGAAATTCACATATGCAAAATGATTTACTAGTCAGCTAAAACATACTTCTTTGTAATTTATATAAAGATATTTAACTCTGTATATACAGATGAATGGTTACTACTGTTTCCTTATATAGAAAAAATATATCATAAAATAATTTTAAATACTTTCTCTTCCTCCTACTTTTGCTATATAATATATAATAACAACATTTTACTCTTCTTACATTTTAAAACAAAATATATTTATTTATTTTTTCGACTGTTCCTAGCAGTCTTTGACAGATCTGCCTCAGCCGCTTTAGGATTCGGTTGCCAGGTAGTGCAGATCTGACGAAGACTGCTAGGAACAGTTGAAACTGTAAAGAATAAATAAATGTATTTTTCTTTAAAGTGTAAGAAGAGTGAAATGTTGTTAAAATAATTTTATTTTTAAATATTACTTCCCTGTCATTTTTTTTGGGAGGGGGGATGTAAACTATCCCTTCTCCCACTCGTGTAATATTTAATTTTTTTTTTTTTGCAATATATTAGAATTCATTCCAAAACATTGTGAAGAAAGTTAAACATTTTCATAATTATATTACAAAGAAATCAAGTCATATGTCACATGACCTAATTTAACAAGCTTGTATTACAAATGATATATATAGAGCTTGCAAATAAGCTCTTAAACAAGCCATGTAGAATATCCCCAACTCCAGACTGGTTTCTGCTATTGGCTTTCTCAGTGAGATGCTAGGATATTCAAGCATTAAATTAAAAATACTAGGACAAGGCCAGCACTTTATTTAAAGGATAACTATTAAATAGAAAATCTGAAATTTTCAGACATCCATACATCTTCCAATTCAACTATATAACTTAAATAGTCATATGGGACTGAACCAAGTTCAGATACACCATATATTAATAACTTTATCAATATAAAATCACCAAAGCCTTAATAGCAAAAAATAAAATTACAAAGAAATCAAGACATATGTCACATGACCTAATTTAACAAGCTTGGTATTATAAATGTTATGTATAGATTCTGCACAGTTTATTAAGAGCTTATTTGCGAGCTCTATATATAACATTCATAATTTTATATATGTATATATGTCAATATGCATCTAATAATTAATAGTAGCATTACAGAATGAAAAAATAAAGCAGGGAATGAAGTTATCTGCTCATCCTTTTTCATGCTTCTCTTACATAAAATAGAAAAGATGCTTATATATGCTTTTTAACACCTTTTAGAACAGTATTACAGCACTGCAATAAATTATATTGTTAAAAAATAATGAAATGATTGCGTAAGAATATTATAATCAGGGGTAGTCCTATAGCTGCTTTCTCTGTTTTTTTTTCCCATTCCACAGTGCAAGAGCTAATATACATTCACATATATAAATATAGGGTAAAAATATAGACCTGTGTGATTTAGTGCAACAATATCAGACTGTGGAGCAGAAGGTCCTCAAATCAATTCCAGTTCTAGCATTTTCAGCACTAGAACTTCTTATATATTCATGAGCACTAAAGCCATTTGATTATTTTGTTTTTAGATCAATATAAAATTCAAACAATATTCATATATTAAGTAAATCAGAGTACCATTGAATTTTAAAACATTAAATAAACTGCAGAAGTGCTTTCAATTATTATTATATAATCAAATGATAATGATTACTTGATAACAATTGAAACTGTTTCTACAATTTATTTACTATTTAATATTTTAAAATCAAAGACCACATTGACTGGATCAAAACTGTACACAATATCTTCTGCTACTGATACTCCCAAAAGGAAAAGTTAAATAAAACCAAGATCACTCATGGATGTGTCAATATGACCAGGAATCTCTACTGGGACTGCATCTAAATGAGAGTGTGCCAATCCCTTCAGCATGAAAGTGAAAATATATAGATTGTGTGGACACATGCACACATCAAAATTACAAAATATGGACAAACATATATCTTTAAAAGGCACATTGACATAACATATGTATGTTTTTCCAAAAAATTGCAATTTCATTACAATTATCCACTTTTCTCATATTGAAACTTTACTTGAAAAGGATTTTACATCACTTGAAAGGAATAATAGGAATTGAGAGAGTCGAAGAGAAAAAGAATTTTAAAATTGGCATGGGAGTGAATTCAGGCATGTTTGAATATTTTTGGAGAGGTTTTCAGGTTTATGATAAGGGATGGTACACCAAATTATGTATGTAATAGTGAGTTTATAAAATAATAGGAATGTCATTGTTTCTTTGTCTTTTTTATAAGCCAAAGATCACAAAATAAATAATAAAAATAAGCAAATAGATATATATAAGTCGTGTGATATAAAACTTGATTTTATTATATATATATAAACACCATCATTTTTAAATACAGCTATAATAAATAGTACAAATTCCCACTTAGTAAATGACAATACTGCAATAGGAAAATGAAATCATTTTCTTATTGGTCCTCTTTCTATATAAAAGAAATTGTCTACAAATACAGCATTACCAGATCAATAATTAAAAAAAAAAGAACCAGAGTCAAATAAAAAGAAACTGACAATGAAAAAGATAGAACAGCCAACTGTAGAAACAATATCATTCACTGTTGGCATGGCAATGTATAATTTAATACAAGAGAGCCAACATAAAATGGAAGTAAAATTTCAGTTCACACAAGAAAGTCAACAGAAAATGATGCTAAAATTTCAGACCATAGATGAAAACCTCATTAATTGACAACAAAAAAATGATGTTAAGTTTCAAGAGACATGATTTGATACATAAATAAACGAAAACAAAAATCCCCCCCTCTCTTTATTTATTTACATTAGTTAGCGTAGGAAGAAAGCAAAAATCATTGCCAACATTTGAACTGACAACTTTTAAAATATTATTAATTTCAAAATTTTAGTAATTATATTTAGATTTCTCATGAAATTTATATAAAAATGTGATAAATTTTATTTAAAACTCCATTCAAAGAAAGCAAATATAAAAGATATAATATGCTTTAGATTTTTATAAATTATGGAATTCAAACTTCTTGAATGTATTTAGACAAGATCTCTTTCTTCATTTACAGTGCAATTTATCATTAGGTTTCTTATATATTACAAAGTAAATATTTAATAATATGATAAAATGCGTAAACTAACCTTTCATTTAATTTTTTAAGCAGTTTGTGTATTTATTACTCAAGTGCAGTGACAATATTATAACTAATTCAAGTTGTTATCAGATTTGTTATAATTACAAATCCCTCCCTTTAATATAAGACAATGAGACAGCATAACTATTCATTTCTCATTTGTATGCTTACTAAAAAACTTTTATTTATTTCTCTAATTATTTTTGTATTTTAGTTCTTTTCACAAATAGTGTTTTACTGAATACATATGTCCATGATTTCACTGTTCAGATATTTGATTGATGTTAAACTGTATAAAGAATGAGTAGGATTTTAATTCTAGGATTTATAAAAAATTTGACCACAGGTCATTAAGATGTATGCTAAAGCATAAACACTAGAATTATCCGTTTCCCTTCTGTTAAGCTACTCACAACATATCAAAAAAATCAAATAAAAGCCTTGCTCTTTATGAGTCTTAGAAGCTGATAAATTCAACAAACACTCAAGTCATCCCTTGCTTCTTTCAAGTCTTACAGGTGGGTAATTAAACTACTTGAAAAAAAAAATGTTATGACAGCACCTGAGACAATATACACTTCAAAATGTCAAATGAAACATAGTGTTTCATGTACATGACTAAATCCCAGTACATCACTAGAAATAGAATATATCTAAACAAATTATAAGAGTCTTTTTTTTTCATTCTTTGCAGAAATCAATTTAATATTATGGTTATATGTTTCATAACTGTTGACACCATTTATTTATCACTTAAATGATTGCTATTTTTTCACATTATTAATCAAAGTTATTCTTGCTTTCTAGCAAGCTGGTAATTTCTCTTCTTGCAATTTTATTTTTCAGTTTAATTTTAATTTAGGACCTGATATGGCTTCAAGATATGAACATTGTGTAGCTCTTTTATATTACTACCATCTTGACCCCAAAAAGCATTTTTGCCATGGTTCTTTATAATTTTATGTGGTCCTTCATAAGGAATTTTAAATTTCTTTAAAATGTGTTGTTCAGAATTGGCTGACATTAAGTGCTTTCAAATAAACCTTACCAACTATTTTGAAAGAATAAGTGTGTGTGTATGACTTTATCTATGCTTACTTTTTTCATTTTGACTGCATAATCAACTATAAACCTTCTCTTAATCAGATTCTGCATTAATATCTTCTGGTATTACATCTAGTGGAGTTTTTTTTATGAGGTTTATTGCAGGTTTTTCAAAATGAAGGTGGATAGAATCAATTCCCATGGACTCATTCCATGTCCAATTAATACAATTCACAATTCTCTTATTTGATTTATCGTACCATGATAGTCTCTATGAGCATATAATCTAAATAATATTGCGAGTTCTCTCATAACTCTTTAGCAGGGGTTTGATTGAGGATTACAGATGGAAGTCAATATGTGCTTAATTTCTTTTTTTACTATTCAGTGCTCTGATAGAAATGGGTTCTGTGATCTGTTAAGATACTTTCAGGTTTTCCAATAATTGGGATGTGCTGATTTTCCATTATCTTGATAGTGGTCTTTGCATTAGTTTGTATAATAGGAAAAGCAGCTATCTCAATTATTGGTAAATCTGAAAATATCCTAATAAATAACAGAATCCCATTTTTATCACCAGGATGGCAACGTTTTTTTTTAATTAAAAAAAAAATAGAGTAATTAAATAAATCCTTATATCTGATAAACATTCTAAATAGACTGAATTTAAACTAATCCCAATTTAACTTTTTTTTTGTTCTAATTTATAAACTTTAAATTAACAGTTAATCAGAATTTCAATTAAATTTGACCAACTAATATAAATGTATTTTTATAGAAGGATGACCTTAAATATTAAATCGTTTATATATACATGTGCATGCAGATGTGTGTGTGCATATAGGAATAATATTTAGGCAGTTATCCATATGTTCATTATTAAAATGACATAATCAGTATAAGGTAGTTATAAAGGAAATGGTTCAAAAATCTATTGAATTTAAAGAAAAACTCATAGACACTAAAGAGAAGTAGAAACCTCAAAAAGGTAGTTGGCATCAAATAATGATATAAAAATGGATTGTGCAAAGATGAAGGAACAAACATAAAATTGGTTTGTAGAAACTATAAAAGAACTTACCACAACAGATATGAAACCAAAAGGAAGCTATGAATATATAACAATTACAGGATAGCCCAGAAATTATGAGACTTTTAGCTATACAAATCAAATTTGTAAAAATTCAATATTCAGAAGTGAGGCAAGAGAGATGCCCATGGAATACTTTGATAGCCTGAAGAATTATTTCCAATTAACCTAGCTAACAGAAAGAAAGCAAGTGGCTATTGTCTATAATCATTTATAAGAACCTGCTAAGGAATGGTAGAACTCATTAATAAAAAAAAACATTCTCCTATTCTGGATACAGCAAACAAATTTTGAATAATTTTCAGTCAGAAGAGCAACAGGAAGCAAACAGATATCAAATTATGCAGGAAAAATTTCATATAAGAAGTGGTAAAATTTATACACAATTCTTTCAAAGGCAAGTGTCAAAATTTAAGGACCTTGTCTGCATGTATTATGACAAAGAGCCAGATCATCAGAGTTATTCAACATAATTTACCCTTTTGTGTCAAACAAAAGATCATCAGCACTGAACAAAAAAAACCATAGAATAAGTAGTTGAGTTTTTAAATGCCAGTGACATGATCTTCCAGAATCAGGAAGGTAAAGGTAAACCATCAAACATCACATGATCACCATCTCTATACTAGCACATAATTTGTTGTAAACAAAGGCAAAACTCCCCATACAGTAGTGCCACCCTGTGCCAAACAGAGTAATCAATGGTTGCCAGAAGGCTTGTGCATAAAATCCCTATCTAGTGCCTACTCATCCAATATCCCCAGACTAGTTTTGCCTTTGTTTACAACAAATTATGTGCTAGTATAGAGATGGTGATCATGTGATGTTTGATGGTTTAACACCAATCCTGCCTAATAGGATAGTGGTGGCTATGGTTGTTTAAGAGCCAAAGACACCAAAATGTATGGGTGCTGAATTGAGTTCAGACCCATATGACTATATAAGCTATTGAGCTTAGATTGAAGATATTAACAATGTTTTCAATTTCATTCTCATAGTTTTGTAGTAAAGTAGAGTTAAAAGGTGGCTGCTGGAGGGTTGCATTAGATCCTAAGATCTAGGTGCAGTGCTCTCAGATCCAAGGCTCCTCACTGATGATGGCCACAAGCCAGAAACTAGTCTGGGGATATTGGATGAGTAGGCACTAGATAGGGATTTTATGCACAAGCCTTCTGGCATCCATTGATTACTCTGTTTGGCACAGGGTAGCACTACTGTATGGGAAGGTAAAGGTAGTGGAGAAGGCAAGGTTACCACACCAAACAGGCACTCAAAACCAAAGGAGTGAGGTATCTATAGATTGTATTAGAATAAAAGATGACCAAAAAATTTGATCCTATAGGTAGTGGTAAAAGAGAAGAAGAAGCTCTGATGACAATGACATAACATGCATAATATGTCATTCCAGAAGTTTTCCAAGCTCAAGAAAATCAAGCACTCCAGAAAAATCATTACATCCTGGTATTAATACCAGAATAGAAAAAGAGAGGAGTAGATCCAGAAAATGAAGAGAATAGAATCCAAATCATCATAAAGAAATCAGCAATGACTGAGAAAAGAGCAGAACATATAGCAAATCAATTAGGATGAGAACACCATCACCACTGCAAAAGTATCTTGATAGATGTCAAACTTGATGTTAGATGAATAAAGGCTGGCTCATTCCCTATTGCCCCTGGATCTGTTTAAAAAAATTAATGCTTTAAGAAGAAATGAAATTATATAATGTGTAAAAAATATGACATTATTGAAAGTAAAATTTAATATAAAGAAATTCCCACCTTACTAGAAAGCAAGGGTGACTTTTATGAATAATACTGATATAAAAAAAATAGTAATGACTTAAATAATAAATAAACAGCTATGAAACATATGACCAGAATGAATAAATTGATTTCTGCAGACAATGTAAAAAAATATTATAGTTTATTTATATTCTACTTCTACTGATGTATTGGGATTTGGTCATATATACGAGACACTGTGTTGCTTATGAAGTGTATATTGTCTCAAGTGCTGCAACAATATTTTTTTTCCAAGTAGTTTACTCACCCACCTGTAAGGCTCTGAGTAAGCAAGATACAGTTTAAGGGTTTGTTGAATTTATCAGTCTCTAAGAGTCAAAAGAGCAAGGCTTTGCTTTCAAATGTTGTATCCATCAGCCTCTAAGACTCAAAAGAAAAGAATGTTTATATTTGATTTTCGATGGTTGTGAGTAGCATAATAGAAATCAAACTGAAATAATTCTTCTTGTCCTCATGCTTCATCTTACTTCTTAATGTCCTACGGTTATATCCTAGAATTGAAATTCTATACATTTTTTTTTACATTTTAACATCAATCAAATCTCTGAACAGTGAAATCATGGACATATGTACACTGTAAACACTATTCGTGAAGAAGATTGAAATACAAAAATTATTAGAGATATAAGTAAAAGTTTTGCAGTAAACTTCAAAATGGGAAAAGTTATACGATGACTCATTTTAAAGGGAGTGGATTTGTAACTTTAACAAATTTGATCACATCTCAGATTAATTATATTATAAAGCTTTACAAAAAAAATGTTTAATAAAAACCCATATAAACTGACTAATAAATATATAAACTGCCGTGGATGTGCATATATAGTGTTACTTGAGTTAACTGATTAAAAAGATTGAAAGGAAAGTTAGTTTATGCATTTGGTCATATTATTAAATATTTACTTTCCAATATGTGAGAAACCTAATAATAAATTGCACTGTAAAGGGAAAACGAAAACTTGTTTTCTTGCATGCAAAAAGTTTTAATTGATTTTTTGAAAAAGTTTTAAATATAATTTACCACATTTTTATAGTAAATTTCATGGGAAATCTAAAAATGATACTAAAATTTTGAAATTGGTAATATTTTAAAAATTATTATTTAAAATTTAAATAATGGCAATAATTTTTCTTTCTTCCTATAAATCATTAACAAATGTAAATAATAAAAAAGAGAGGAGAGAAAAACTTTTTTTCTTTTGTTCATTTATGTATCAAATCAGAATAATCCATTTTTTATGTATCAAATCATGATATGATATCTGTAAAATTGTTTCCATAACATGTTGTGAAGAGAATAAAGAAAATGTTTTCCAAAAAACATATTATTGTAAGAAAACAGGTCAAATCTTGTAACTAGCTAGTGACGAATCCATCATTTGGAAAACATGTTGCTGAACATCAAATAGGTATAATCAAGTCTGAAACAAACAATTAAGGGATTCCAGTCCAGGCAGTTTAGTCTATGTTAGTTCACCTGATGACTCAACTTAAGAAACAATGTTACAGTGATTCAATGCCGAGGAGGAAGTATTTTTCAATACTTCATTTATAACAGAAAGTATGATAATTTTATCTAGTAGAAAACTTTATACCATGTATAGCTAGATAACCAAAAACAACATAAAATCAAAATACCCAGAAAATGCAGTCAGATCCAGAAACTAACACTAAAGTTTGCTAAAACCAGCTAGTGCCTGCCTTAATAATGCCATGAAAGAAGAATTAGACAGTGCCACAAGAACTACCCAAGACCTACTGATATTATACTTAATCTAACATTACCAATACTGCTAAATTTCCTCTCTAACATCACCAGTTCCCAAAGAGAAAAACCACTATTTCTGAAGAAATTAATGAAGACAATCATAAATATATTAAAAGAATGATATCAACAGAAAACTATGGTTTGGAACTTTAAATATTTCACATGGTAAAATCTTATCATTACAGATATTATAAAGCCCTTAAACTTAAATTAAAAATATCTTTTATTATTATTATAGTTAATATTTTGTATACGTATTGATAGTTGTGAGCAGGTATGCAACAATTTTATATATTGATTATTAATAAATTGTTATGTTATATATATTAATACATTTAGTTTGTGTTTGCTTATCTAACTCGATTCAAACATTATACTTTTAATATCCAACATACTAATAATATCCACAACCTGAAAAATCATGTAATCCACTGGGGACATGCAGGGATGGTGGTAATAATTTATAAATGATGATGATTGGACATTAATAAGTTTTCCAAAAATAAACTTTCTAGTGAGACGGTTTGGTGCCTGAGAGTTTCATTTTTTAAATTCTGTTTTGTTGAAACTGAAAAACAAATAAAATACTTTTGGAGAACTTGTACTTTTATAATAAATCATCATCATCATCATCATTTGGTTAATATTATATATTTTTGAATTGAATCATTTTTTAAAAATGTTATTAACCATTCAACTTTCACCATATTTAATATTTATTTGAATCAAGATTCACCGGTAATATTTGGATATCTTTAGTTCAAACACATTTCCTCTTTCATCTTTACCATAACAATACAGATCATAATAATTACTTACGCGTTCCTTTTTAAGAATAAGTTTTACAATACTTTCTCTTTGGACTTCATTCTATAAAGGAATAATATAAAATATTTACATATTCTAAACAACAATAAAAACAATATTAGTGCACATAGCCAAAGACTAAAATTTACATAATAATACTAAAAGCAATAGAAATATATTACTGTATAGCTGATTCTGGAAAATACAATAGTTAATTAATTATAAGAATAGAGTGTAATGTATTTAAACTTCAAATATTTTTTTTATTTCTGTTATGTATGCACTTATATAAATTTATTTAACGCACATTGATTACGTAAGTAATATTTACTAAGGCAATAAATCTCAAGAGTGTGCGCTTGAAAATGCGAAGGTAGGGACCTCTACAGATCTTAACCAATGTACATAAGTAAATCATAGTTGTACATATATTTAATTATAAAATATATCATACTAAAATAGTACCTAACACATATATAAATTATGTACATTAAATTTTATAATCAGTGTTAAATGAATATAATGAAACTTGTGTTTATCATTGATAAACTTTTGGCATTGCTTGTCATAATAGATTTATGTATTTATTATTAGCTACCAGATAAGTATTACTTTAAATAAATAACTCATTAAAAAGAGACTAAAAAATTTGTGTGTAATATAATTGAAATACATACCTCTGTAGTAAGTATTTGATATGGATAATATAAATTGATTAACCAAACATGGTGTCTGATGATTCTACTATGTTCCAAGATCAATTATGAGTCATAATGAAAAACAATCCAACTCTAGGAATAAAGTGCCTAAAAATTTATGATCTGAGTGTTTTTCCTGAAGGATAGATACAATCTCCAAGTTAATGAATACATATATATATATAACTTCATCATCATCATCATTATCAACCATTATCAATCCACTGCAGGATGAAGGTCTCTCCAAGTTTAATCCATCTTCTCCGATCTTTAGCTTCTCTTCTCCACATCACCCCTACACATTTTCTTATTTCATCCATCCATCTCACATGTGGTCTCCTTCTGGGTCTTTTACAATCTCTTGGAATCCAGTTTAAAATTTCAATTGTCCATCTATTATCATCTCTTCTAGCAATATGTCCAGCCCAACTCCACTTCAACCTTTTAATTCTTTCAATGAGGTCAGTAACACCCGTTTGTTCTCTTACCCATACATTGCGTCTTCGATCTCCTCTTGTTACTCCCAACATACATCTCTCCATACTTCTTTGAGTGGTCTGAAGTCTCTGTATTGATCTTCTATTAAGTGTCCAAGTCTCAGATCCATAAGTAAGAACTGGTAAAACACATTTGTTAAAAACCTTTCTTTTCAAACACATAGGCATATTTCCTTTTAATATCAAATTATTTCTACCAAAAGCACTCCAACCAAGTTTAATTCTACGATTAATTTCCTCTATTATGTTTCCATCTGTATTAATAATCTGACCAAGGTATTTGTAACTCTTAACTTCTTCTAATTCATCATAATCAATCTTTATTTTCATATTTTGAGCAAATCGATTAAACATTACTTTAGTCTTTTTAACATTTATCTTTAGTCCTACTTTCCTACTTTCATCTGATAACTCCTGCAACATTTCCTGCAGCTCGGAAGCATTATTTGCAAAAACAACTACATCATCTGCGAAATCTAAATGACTTAAATAATCTCCATTTACTTTCACTCCTTTAGTTTCCCATTTTAATCCACAAAATACTTCTTGCAGCACTGCTGTAAAAGTTTTGGAGATATGGAGTCACCTTGTCTTACACCTTTCTCAATGTTGACTTTCCCAGTATCATTATGTAATCTAATTGTTGCTGTTGCATTTTTATAAATATTCTTTAAAATATGACAATATCCTGGATCTATACCTTGATGATCCAATGCTTTAATCACTGAAGAAATGTTTATAGAATCAAATGCCTTTTCATAATCTACAAATCCAAAACATAATGACAACTCATATTCATTTGTCCTTTCTATAACTTCTCTCAATACTTGAATATGATCTACTGTACTAAAACCACTTTTAAATCCAGCTTGTTCTCTTGGTTGGTGAAAATCCAAGGTTCTCTGTAGACGAGTTGTAATTATCTTGGTAAAAATTTTATATAAAACTGATAAAAGGCTGATAGGTCTGTAATTTCTAATATCTTCTTTATCACCTTTTTTAAATATTAATATTATTACTGCATTCTTCCAATCATCCGGTACATCTTTATCATTTAGACATTTGGTATATAACTTTGCTAATATTTTTTCTGTTTCTTCACCTGCTTCTTTTAATATATCAATTATAATTCCATCATTACCTGGAGCCTTTCCTTTTTTCATACATTTAATTGCATTTCTCACTTCTTCATTTAAAATTCTGGGCAATTCGGAAGATCTAATAGATATAGGAGGTACTTGTTCTTTATTACTATATAATTCTTGATAAAAATCTTCTACCAATTTCATAATGTCATCCCTCTTTTTAGTAATAACTCCATCTTTTTTCCTTATTGCAGATATAAATTTCCTACCAATACCAAAATGTTGTTTTACATTCTTAAGACTTTTATTTTCTTCTACAGCTTTTCTTGCTAGTTCACAGTTATACTTTCTTATATCATTTTCAACTCTTTTCCGCACCATTTTACAAAATTCGAGATATTCAATTCTTTTTAATGCATCATTCTTGCATATCTTCATATTCCTTCTTTTCTTCATAAGTTCTCTAGTCTCAGTAGAAATTTTATTAGTCAATTGCTGCTTTTTTCTACCAGCTATCTTTGTTGCAGTTTTTAAAAGTGTATCAGTTATTTTCATATTAATTTCATTCAAATCTGAATCATGTTCAAAATCTACTAATACTTGAAACCGATTTGTAAGTTCTAATTTAAATTCATTAGAATGTTTCTGAAGATTAGGAATATCAACTGTAAATATAGTTTTCCTTAATAATTTTTGTCTCTCCAGTTTTACATTAACATGTATCTTACCCCTTACTAATCGATGATCACTTCCTGTGTTAAATTTATTAAGAACATTACAATCTTGAAATATGTATTTCCTGTTAGTCAAAATATAATCCAATTCTGCTGTACCTTCATTTGGATGCTTCCATGTCCATTTCCTTCTAACATTTTTCTCAAAAAAAGAATTCATAATATAAAGTTTTTCCTTCTCTGCAAACTCCACAAGTCTATGTCCTCTCTCATTTCTATTACCATAACCAAAATTACCTACAACACTTTCATCTTTCATTTGTTTACCAATTCTAGCATTAAAATCTCCCATAACAATTTTAAAATGTTGTTTACTCTGATCAAAAGCCTTTTGTACATCCATATAAAAATCTTCTACTACTTCATCACTGTGAGAACTTGTTGGGGCATAAACCTGAATTATCTGCATTTGATATCTGCTATTAAGTTGTATAACTAATCTTGCCACTCTGTCTGATACACCATCAATCTCCACAATATTGTTCTTCCACTTTTTATTTATAATGAATCCTACTCCACTTGTATTTCCAATATTTGTGCCTTTATAATAGAGCATATGTCCACTTTTTAAATCAATTGTCTCTTCACCTTTTCTTCTAACTTCACAAAGTCCAATAATATCCCATTTAATATAAGAGAGTTCTTCTTCTAATTCTTGCAATCTTCCTTCACTTGAAAGTGATCTGCAGTTGTAAGTACCTAAATAAAAAGTCGTCATCAAATGGCAGCCTGGGTCCGCCTCCAGGGTATTCTTAGCACCCTCCGCCTTCGGCCACCAACCGCTGCCTTGGTTGGTGACTTTACAGCCTCCTGGGATTAAGGGCCATGCTTTATTTTTGTCTGTCATAATTGTATAATTGGGAAAAATCTTTATCATTTACACAAACATTCATTCTGCCTTATCAGGCACTGAGAAGAAAGACCATGGTGTTTCTTGATCTTAAACTCAGAGGTAAAAAGCCAATAAACTCACCACGCTGGCTAATGCGTGTTGGTGAGCAGCCCATCCATGTTCGTATACTATATGAATAAACATATAGTAATAACAGCTGCAACGACAAGAACGTATGGAGTGGACATTAGGAATTTGCCCTGCTCGGTTCCTTTAAGGCCTCCAAGAGGAATCAAAGGGTCTCCTTTCAGTTAATAGCAAACTCCTTTCTGCAACCATATATAACTTACTGACTAATTAATATTCGAGTCTTATGTAAACTAATATAGTATTATTTAAATACAAGTATATTGTCTATACCAAACTTAATGTATCAGTTGTATAAGATGGAGTGGATATATATAGGGAGGTTGAAAGTTTGAGTTCAAATCCCTTCTAATAATAGAGTATTAATAACTAAATCAATATTGCTTGAGTTACCACTTACTTTCACATTAGTAATGTAAACTCTACATATCATTTGGTTTGCAAAATATATAGAAGTTACTTATAAAAAAAAAAAAAAAAAAAAATTTAATAAAGTCAAAACTTTATTAAACTGTAAAATTACTTATCAGTTTTCTAGATGTGTGAGATGAGTGGATAAAAAAGTTTGCTGGAAAGATCTGGATAAGGGAAGCTACAGATTAGAATCACTGGATTAAATTTAAGAGACATTCATTCTGTAATAAATTGATAAACAGTAAAAATAATAGTGGTTTATCAGTTTTACATATTCACTGATAATAATCATAAACATTGCATATACAAAATCTATTTTTCTACTCTAGTTCTTCCACCATGCGTACACTTGATGATAATTCTTAATTAAATCTCTATCTACTACTGTCTTATCAATATCTTCAGAGTAATTTCTAGATTATGGCTTTTGTCAGTGAGTTTTGGATATGGATTTAGTTCACCTATATTTTTTGAATCTAATGCATTTTTTCCCCCAAAAACTATCTTTTATTTCTTTTTTAATATTAAGCTACCAGACAAACTGTTTTTAATGTTTTTAATCTAAACCAATTTCCTTGCATATAAATCTGACACCAGTTCATTATCTACATATTTTGGTGTCCTCAGATTTCGAATAACTTTAATCATTTATATTCCTTGACCAGGATTATTATAAAACCAATAAAACATTATCCCAACTTATAAAACAATTTTATGCAGAAAATGGATTTCTCCTATTTCAGTATTACCACATAGTGTAAGCTTGATTAATTAATAGATGCCAGATAGTAGTGTTTAATGAATCTTTTCCAATGTTGTTTTATCCATATCTCCAAACTAGTTTGTTGATTATGGCTTTTGTCAGTGAAGTTTGGGATCTGGACTTATTTGTTGGTTTTTTTATTTTAAATACTTATGCAAAATAAATTTACATTTTATAAAAAAAAAAATTAAAATACGCTAAACAAATCAACTGTATTAAGAGAAGTAATTTATTCTATTGACTGACGCCCACGACATCTATTATAATCTTGAGTAGTCAATTAACATTAGTGTTATATTAATATCTCCAATCTAGAATCAGTGATCCTAATGCAACATTATTAATAAGTACTTTTTCCTTTTTTTTTAAAAGCAAAAAAAAAAAAATAATTTTTGAATATTTTCACTATAAATTAAAAAAGCAGTGTATCATATAAATTATTTGAAAGCATTAGGTGTACTAAGTTTTCTGTTTGAAGTCAGGTTCAGATAATTAGTTTAGGCATAGAGGTTTCCATATAAAATAAGAAAATTTCCTATATATATAAAAACAAGTGATGTGTTAAAACATATAAAATGTTATTATAATTTATAAAAGATAATATAAAACAACTTGCCGGTAAAACAATATGAAACATAGTTGGCATTCGCCTTAAAATAGCTTCATCTAAATCTTGTGGACGGTTAGTTGCCCCCATAAGAATTACATTACACTCTTTATTAGTAGCCAAACCATCCCATAAACTCATAAACTGGGCTTTCATCATAGCTGTTGCTTCATGATCATTTGAACTTCTTAATCGTAAAAATGAATCTGAAATTTTAAAAATGCTTTTAATATATATATATACTTATAAACACACACACATATATAGGTAAAATAGAATCCTTATAAATAATTATAATAAATAGCTTTTAAGCAAATAATAATTCAGCCATTTTCAAACTGAACATTGTTTGAAAATGGCTAAATTATTGCTTATCAAAAAATTGCTAATGCAGTAATTTTTGAAATTCATATTTACAATTCATTATTTTTATTTGACTATTGTATGTTTGTTATTTAGATTATATAGTGAGATGGTAATGGTCTCAATTGGCTTGTAAAGAATGGCTTAGGTAGATTTATTAATAAAATAAAACAGAAGAATTGATGGTATATAAATAATGTATTTGTGCCAAAAGTGTATATAGTATGGATAAATGGAGTAATAGTTTATTTTAACAGAAATATAGTCTATGAAATATAAAGGAAATGTAAAATATATCAGAAATAATAAAATTACCATTATTACATTCAGCGAGTGGAGCAAATGTCTGCACTAAAATCAAATTAATAATGTTACATGAAATGCGTAAGATTATGATTATAAAAAAAAAATTGTTCAAAGTAAGTGTGTGTATGTATCACATTGATATATATATACATTAATCAAAATCAGAATGCTGAATTTATATTTATGGCATATTCAACAGATCTTAATTTCATTTTTTTTTTATTAATTGATATTTTGTTAAAATTATTTCAGTGACTTATTTCATTCTACATAGTTTTAGAATATTATATGCTGCATTATCCTTTGCTCACAGTAACAGTTATAGAGCTTGTGTTCTCTGAGCTAGATTTGTGCATAATGGTCTATTACGTGAAAGGCATCCAATTGATGATTATAATCCTGAATTGGCACAAGGGGAACATCCCTTAAAGTCCATGCACTATATTTTATTTAGTTTAGTTTAAGTTTATAATTGGCCAGTAAATCAATGGTACAAAATGTCCATAGCATTGATGATGATCAGCATGTTTTAATATTCCAGCATTATTGTTATATATTCTGATGGATTAGTACTTAAATTTGTGAATCCAAATTATGTTCAAATAATTGCCCAAGCTGACAAGGGTTAAATAGTTAGCCTGGTTTACAGAAGACCAATTTCAAATCCAATCACAAGATTGACTGTTGATTTATTTTGATTATCAATCATTCATGATGATGAATAATTATTACTTATACTTATTTATAATGCTGGTGAATTTATAGTTAATTATGCTTATACTTAAGATAAGTTAGCTGGGCTGATTTCTCAGTGTGATTTCACGGAGTGATCTCATGCTCATTATTTACATCACTTTGATATTATATTTAACATTTTTAATTTTATATTTAAAATTGACTTGGAGTTGATGATTGAGTGCCATCACCCCAGATTCACCTCCTAACTCAATACCGTTACAATATATTTAAATATTGTAGCTCTGAAGAAGGCTGCTGGGAATTGAAACTGTAAGCAAATATAAAGTAATAGATTTTATTAGATTATATTGTAATGTGTCTGAATGGTGTAAATGGTTTTATATATATAAATCAATGAATAATGAAGTTGAAAAAAATTACAATATTGTTATTTGTAAATTAGCAGTGGAAACATAATATATTCAGAACCTTAGATATAATGAAAATTTGGGTTAATAAAAAAAGAAAATGAAAAAAAAAAGATAAATAAAAATATTGTAGTTAATACTTTTCAGAAACAAAAAAAAAAAATTCTCAGAAAAGTTGTTCATTCATTGTATAATTAATTCTGGAGCAGATATAATATTCATTGTATTTTTTGTCTTCAAATTTTATAGACATTCAAAGTTTAATTTTATGAGGTTGGCACTAAACAGATCTAATTATGAGATAAAATTCAAAATATGAAATGTCTAACTAAATTGTGTTCATTCAATATAAATTTGTGTAAATAAATATTTGTTTTATAATGTAATAAAGAAAGCTTTTAAATAACAGAATTATAAAGATAAGCCATCTAAAAAAAAATCTAGTTGTTTTAAAATCAGAAAAGACAAATGTTTTTTGATATTGGAAACAGGACCAGAGTGATTTATGAATCATTAAGTAAACAAGTCTGAAATAGACAGACAGCATTTATATAAGAATGAATACTTAATTTATATTTGCTTACATATGAGGTTAAAAGATTTCTAAAGAGATTAATTCCTAGAAACTTATATAACATACTAATGATCTAAATTCACATTACAGTTATCTAAGGATTTACAATCTCATATGGCAGTCAAGATTGAAATGCTGCTCAAGAGATCAAGAGGCTGTTTATCATTAGCTTTACTAATAGAAAAAGCAGCCTAGAATTTTTTAATAACCACACTGGCAAATGTAGTTCCTGTGTGCTGAGCAAATTCCTTTATTTGGCTTGTGAGTTTGTCTGTTATTACATTTTATTAATTTAAATTTTTCTAGTGTCTATATAATTTTTTTTATTTATGCATCCTATACATAAAAGTATACTTTTATGATCACCACATGTCTAATCTCAAGTATTCAAAACTTTTCTAGAAATCTGAGTTACGATAATAATATAAATGAGGGATTAAAAAAATTAAAATGAAGTGGAACAAGATTTTTAGAAAATTTAAAGTAGCTTCCTCTAGAATAAAATAAGTTTATTTATAAAGAAATATATACTCATTATCAGTATATAAATCCCATTGGGGACTGGTAAAGAAATGATATGTCACTAGATGACTGCTACTGGACAATCAAAACCATAAGTTCAAATATGTCTTCTGATAATATATATATATATAGTCACTTCAATTAATTGAGACAGATATTTTGGCCAATTAGCAGCTACCACAAATTATCCAAAATTTGATTTTAAAATTTGAAGAAAAATAAATGATTAATCTAACATTTCACAAAGATAGAAATTATTTATGCAAATGAAGTATATAACAGGGAAGAATGGATAATTTAGTTAGTGATAATAAGTTGTTTTTTTTTTTACTTACCTTTCTGTTTGATATCAATATATGTAATAGTTTTCATGAGTGTAAGAGTATTACAAAAATACTTTAATGTCATTTCCTCAATTAAAAATAATTGTGAGAAATTCTTAATATGTAAATACTTAGTTTAAATAACAAATAAGCACAAAACTGAAGTTCCAACAATATCAATAAAACATGTTGTTCGGAGAATTTATCCAGCATACACTTCTGCAATTGTGTGGACAGCCTTAAATGTAATCAACGAGAACCAGCAGAGTAACGACATGGTTGTTGGGAAAGATACTTTTAATAATGCAAATATTTTAGGCATACAATGTAGTTTTTTAAAACTTAAATTTTTTTAAAATTATTTTCATTTTATTACTACTACTCAAATCAAACAATTAACTAACACCTTTATTAAAACTTAAAAAGTATTTTTTATTCTGAATAACTATATAATAAATATTAGTTTTTTTGTCTTAAATGTTACAATTTTTCTAATCACAAAAAAATATAAAAGCCTTGTGACATTTAAATAGAATCTTCCAATTAAAAATCACATTATCCCAAATAAGCAAAAATAAAGCTATCTCATTTTGTCAAATGTGACCAATCTTGCTTTAACACATTTCAGGTGCCATCATTACCAAGAATCCTAGAAACAATTGACCCATCAATAACATGGCTATTTAATATTTAAATACCTTTACTATGTTAAACTTCATATTAAATATTAACTGTTCAACTTAGCAGTAAATTTAATACAATCTTATTCTTAATAGCTTAATATTAACATACAAGACAGAACTATAAAATACCCATATAAAGAATTTATATAGAAATAAATATTTAAATACTGTACTTAAATAAATAATTTATATGTGATGAAAATATATAATTGATATGATATTAAGTCTACATGTCCATATAGAACATTTACTAAATGTTTTAAATGCTACCCATTGATAAAAAAAAATCCATTCATCTTAGTATGACACATGTTTTGGACTCTTCCCAAACCAGATGCCTTAGAAATGACATATTCCATCAACATAGCAATGTTATTTCTGTTTAAAAGCTATCATTACACTCAATTTAATGCTAAAACTTGACATTGAAATTAGTGATATATCTATCATAATCTTACTTTTAATGAATTAGTAGTAATGTATAAACTATATAAAATGCATTTTTTCATAAAGAATTTTGCAAACAAATACCTAAATATTTAAATAAATGTAATTAGTTGAAGTGAGATTAAATCTTCTTGATTTATTTATTTAGATATATTTAATTTAAAGGCCTTCTGATATAGGTATGTTAGTCAGCCATTCCATTGATATGGAGTTCAAACTCAAATTATTTAGTTAACAATAAATATTAGTTGCTTAATAAATATCTGTATCCTTAATAAGAAGGTAAAACAAAGATAAGGTATAAATTCCCTCACCAACTAACAAACAATTAGGCAAATGAGAAATATTTATTTCTTCAATATTTCTTTAACATTTATGGAGAGACCTTCACACTGATATAAGATAATTAAGATTATACTACTATTTTTTTCTATAACACATTAAAATCACACTACATTTTAACAATATAATTAGATAATAAACTGTAGTATTGATTTTCGATATTCACAAATTCTTTTAAATATTTCACTAATTTGAACTCCTGATAGTCAACATTTTTAGGCTTTATTTGCTTGCTTATGCCAGTCTACTTTGTTCTGGAATAGTTTTTACTTTTGTAAATTCTTTTTTAAATACCCAAAATTAGAACAAAAAACTGAAGCTAAATTGACAAATTCTCTATTTTTAGGAGAAATTCTCTAATATTATGTGTTATGATATTCAAAATGATAAAATCTCACAACCAATAAATGTTTTTTTTCCTTATAATTATCACAATGCTTTTAAAAGAATATAAGTTTTTTAAAATCTTGTTATTTCTGGATGAATTTTACATGAGTTTATTAAGAATGAAATAAAATTCAGTGCTCTATTTATACTTTCAGATGTGATGTTGGCAATACCACAAGAGACTCTTACTTATATTAATAGTTAAATAAAAATCTTTCCTAAAAATGATAAATAAATTTTTGATTTATTCATTTATAATTTATCTTTAAAGTGCATGTGCATTGGCTTAATCGCTAATATCACTATTACATAAAAGACATAGCAAGTGTCATTTGTTCAAACATAACAAATGTAATTTAAAGTGATAGTTTAACACCTTCATGCTCTCATTTCCACATGCTTAAGATTTGCCCATATATAAACGTTTTGGTCAAAAGAATGGGTGGATTCATTCCATTCTTTCTAAAATACTATATCTTGTGTTTGGAAAAATCGAGAGTATTCATTTATAATTCTAATAATAATGAAACAACTAATTCATATTCAAAGAAAAATAAATATAAGAGAGCTTTTTAGATATATTTAAAATTTCCATTCCCCATACATTCTTGAAACATAATAACAAATCATCAAACTGCCAGCTTAAAACAATATCATAATAAAATAGCAGTTCTCCACCCTATTATAATATGTATTTTCTTGAAACATATGAATAAAGACATCTGAAAAAGATAAATGATCTCCAGGATACATTTCATGCTGAACAACATTCTTTAATTGAATCATATCACAATCTCTTACATGTTTTTCTTATTTTTTCATTAGTTAATATCAAATTGCTACAATTTAATCTTCCAGTTTTAAACTTTCTGGGTTCATATTTTCATATATCCTCCGAGTGAATAAAACCTTTTCATTTATTTAGAAAGGAAGTAAAGATCAACTAGCTTTGAGGTCCTGAGATAAGTCATATTTATAAAAATACAAATCATTTTAATACACTTTTTATTATAGTACTAAGTGATTTTCTTTTATATACTATATGTTATTTTTTAAATTTCAGTTAAAAAATAATATTTTCCAGGGATCTAGCCCATATCACCCAATTTTGGGCCTTAGTGGAAAGCTACTCATTCTTAGCTAGAGAATAAAACAATATTGAAATACCGACTAAATCCTCAACATCCAGAGATTAGGAAATGTAATGATCATTTTGTTCTCCTTCACTTTTTTTTATGAGAGACTGTTAGAGATCTTCATCTTGCAGTGATCTAATTAAAAGCTGATTTATCTTATTACCTAATAATAATCAAGATACTATAAACAAATAAAGTAAGACATGATTGTATTTACTTCCAGTTTCCCATGATTTATTATCCTTTTAAAGAAATTTATTCAAACACTTGAATTCAAAATTATATCATAGCTTTACTGATGTCTTTGATATATCATAAAATAACACAATCCTCTCACATCATTAAAATATTTTTATATTAAAAATTTAATCTTATAAAGGTATTATTTTAGAACAAAAGATACAATAATTGGATAAAGATAAACTATGAAATAAATACTATATGTGAATTACACTTCAACTTTATTTTTATTCTGTATGGTGCATCAACACTCAAAGAAGTATGGAGAGATGCATGTTGGAGATAATAAGAAGAGATCGAAAACAATATATAGGTAAGATAACAAGCAGGTGTTACTGACCTCATTGAAAAAAAATAAAAAAAGTGAAATGAAATTGGGCTGGACATATTGCTAGAAGAAATGATAATAGATAGACAATTCAAATCTTAAACTGGATTCCAAGAGATTGTAAAAAACCCAGAAAGAGACCACATGTTAGATGGATGGATGAAATAAGAAAGGGTGCAGGAGTGATGTGGAGAAGAGAAGCTAAAGATCGGAAAAGATGGATTGACCTTGGAGAGACCTTCATCCTGCAGTGGATTGATAATGGTTGATGATGATCAACACCCATTTGACCATGAGAGATTTGAAAGAAATTAAAGACAAGATAAAGTATATTGCACAGGCTCATTATATACCTGTGTCTATATATGTAATATATAGGGTATATGAGCTCAGACTTTTACACCACCCACCACTCTCCACTATCTCATAACACTGATACACTTGAACACATATATATCGAAAAGATAAATAATCACCAATATACGTATTTCATGCTAAACTAGCAATCATCAGTTGGTCCAGATTACCATCTCTACACATATATGCTATAAGTGCTCAGATAGATATTAAGATAGCCAATCTTCATATTTTAATGGACAGGCTTCAATCTACTCCACACTTCAACTCTTCAACTGTCCATACAATTGAAAATCTGATGATGGAATGCTCAAAGGCTACCCTGAGGCCGAGATTCTTGTCACACCCATGTTGGATGGACGGTTGAAGAGTTGGAGTGTGGAGTAGATTGAAGCCCATCCATTAAAGTATGAAGATTGACTATCTTAATATATATCTGAGCACTTATAGCATACATGTGTACAGATGGTAATCTGGACCAACTGATGATTCCTGGTTTAGCATGAAATATGTATATTGGTGATTATTTATCTTTTCGACATATATGTGTTCAAGTGTATCAGTGTTATGAGATAGAGTGGAGAGTGGTGTGAAAGTCTGTGCTTATATACCCTATATATTAGAAATAAGTTTTATAAAATCTAAACTAGTTTAGTGAAATGATATTTTATAAGGTAGTTTTACTATATAATATCAAAGATTTGTCTTTATTTTAAATTTTGAAAGAATTAAAAAATTAAAATGTTGCTAAATATTACATTTTTATATATTTGTTTGTTTATTTTGTTTTATATATATGCAATATGTTTTGATTTGTTTATTTTTATTTTTGTGTTTTAAATAAATTTCTGAAATATCTTTGTATTTTATACCTGGACAAAAATTATATTAAATAAATGAAATGTTGATATATAGTTTTAATATGTAGAGAAATTGTCTTTATTAAATTAGGTCAGTAGTAAACAAATTTAAAAAAGGAAAAAATAAGATTTATTTTATATTTAAGATTTATCTATCACACATTTATTATTAATAATAAATAGCAAGTGGGCTTGAATGTGAACCAGTTACTGAAAAAAATTTTCAAGGATCTATTCAAAATTTGAAATCCTTTCTCTCTAAAAGAAAGCTTGCTAATATAATATTTTTCAAAATTTTTTGAATCTATTCAGATCCACATTTATTTGATGAACTTTAAATATATATTTATCTCATAAACTGTTCTTACCAAGCAATGTGACATAGTGAAGTGGATAATCTCTAGTCTAATAAGTAATTAATAAAAATTATTAATATACTTTCATTAAGTGATTTGTGTCAAAATTGTGAGGGCAGTAAGTTTGACACATCAATTAAACTGTAGAATTTGCTATTTATAAATAACGATAAAGATAAGTGTAAGAGATTGTGGTCTGGGCCAACTGATGAGTGCTGGTTCAGCATGAAATGTGCATCTTGAGGTACATACATCTTTTTCACATGTCTTTGGTCATATGTTTATGATTACACCCTTCATAAAATGTTAAAAGCGGACTTGCATTCATTAAGTGGATAATCTCTAGTCTAATAAATGACTAATAAAAATTATTAATGTATCACATGACTATTAACTTTGTGATGACTTTTATCTTTATTCATCGATAATTATGTTGCTCAGTTTTTCATCTGAATGAAAGCTAATTAACCAGAAACTAGGGTACTGTTCTATTAGCTCATGTCAGCCACCTGATGGCATTATTTATATGCAAAAACACATAAATATGTCATTTAAGCGACCACCACCGGCCTTATTTCTATGCGAAAGCACAGAAAGAGGCTGTTTAATCAAATAACACCTTTAAACAATGGACTAAATGAATATTTACATTATTACATGTGAATGAAGTTGGAGGACATTCAGTGTCTAATCAAATATAAATGTTTTTATTTATTTTTTGCCTTTCTAATAGACTGGAAAGCAGAATAGAAAAATAGCAATGCCTTTAAATGTGATGTTGGTAAAAAAAAATTAAAAATTCTATGTAAGTAAGAAAATGAATAAGTGAATACTTCATTGGATTAAAGCTAAGTTTTAATTTGAATGACAAATGATCAAGTTCAAAGACAAACATCTAATAATAAAAATGCCTATGAGAAGTTTCGTTTAGCAGAATGATGAATTCAAGAACTGAATATTTCTAAATTAATTGTTAGCCAAAAAAAGTAAAATGAATCTGTTTATAAATAAAAGTTTATGCTTAGACTATACTGCTCTTTCAGCATGTGATCTGAATCGTGTAACCTTCTATATAATTGAGTAAATATTAATTTTTTTTTTTAAAGTCACTTTTCAATAATTTAAGTTCAACACATACTATTTTGTATGACCTTTATGTATAAATGAAACCAAGCCATTATATATTTTAATCCATAATATTTAATATATTAACAACTATTAAAAGAGAAAAAAAATTATAGAAAAGATGAAGTGCATCAATATCTTACTAAATATTATAAAAAATAATTCTAAAGTAAAATATAACTTATTAATAATAGTCTTACCTATTTCATCTATAAAAATAATGCAAGGTTGGAGCTTTTCAGCCTAGAAAATATATAAATAACATAGATATAAGTATGTGTATAAACTCTAAAGAATTTTATTTTAGCAGTCTAATAAAAATATGGTATTAAATAATGAAAACTTCTAAGCTGCTTTAAAAAAATGAATTCTGTTCTGTAAAGTATACAATGCTTTAGCACTGCCATCTGGGAGCCATTAGTGATTCGACCTTACTAAAGATGGCACTAGAGTTGAGAGCTGCTTTTGTTTTACTGTACTTAAAATATTTATAATTCATATATTAAAACACCATTAATCTGGAGGAATGATCATGTGTATAACTTAATTTTTTATTGTTGAAATTAAATAGATAACAATTTTATATTTAAAAAGTTACATGATGGTCAACCAAGAATATTTTGTTGATTATATTTAGTCATCATAATCTGTACTAGCAGACCACTTCATGAGAGTCTGGCATCTATCTCAGTGCAGATAATATAAATATAATGACTTGCTGGAAAATATTTATTAAAGAAACAAACTCTATTCTATTATTTATGGAAAAAAGTCATTTAAATTATACAAACCACTGAAAAGATTGCTGATGCCAATTTCTGTGATTCTCCATACCATTTATCTGTTAATGCTGACACCTGAAGGTTAATAAATCGAGCTCCTATAAAAAGTTTTTATATAATTATTACCAATTAAAATCTTTTAATCAATAAAAATACTCTAATCACCAACTTTTTTTTTTTTTGAATTTTGATAGATAATATTTTTATTTCATAATACAATAAATTAGAAAATGAGTGATCATTGAAAATCTAAAGATTAATTTTATAATACTTAAAGACTAAATTTCTTAAATAAAATAAACAACAAAGTAGATCATCTTTCTAAATTTAAGATCACTTTTCAACTTTTTTTTCTTTCTTTCATATTTTGAAGTTGGGTCACTTTCAAAATAATAAACATTTAGTTTGTAGAGTAAAATTGGTCACTCAGATTTGGAATTAAAAAAACACCAAGGCAAAATATGAACATCGGATAGCATATAACAACAGTTTGTGGACAACATATCTTACTTCTGAAATACTTGATTTTTTTTTTTATAATTTTTCATGATCTAATTATGAAATGTGATTTTTTATAGAAATATTACATTGCAAAAAAAATCAAGTCACACATCACATGACCCAATTTAACAAGCTTGTATTACAAATTTTATCCAATGAGCTTGCCAATAACTCTTAACAAGCTTGCTTCCTCAGTGAGGTGCTAAGATATTCAAGCATTAGATTTAAAATACCAGGTCAAGCCCAGCACTTTATCTAAAGATTAACTATTAAGTAGAAAATCTAAAATTTTCCGACATCCATATGTCTTCAAATCCAGTTATCTAACTTAAATAGCCAAATGGGACTAAACTATGTTCAGATACACCATATATTAATAGCTTTAGCAATATAAAATCCCATAGTATTAATAGCAAAAAATATAATTGAAAATTTCAGATTTTCTACTTAATAGTTAACCATTAGATAAAGTGCTGGACTTGACCTGGTATCTTAAATCTAATGCTTGAATATTCTAGCACCTCACTGAGGAAACCAGAAGAAGAAACTGATCTGGGGTTAGGGATATTCTGAAAAGCTTGTTAAGAACTATTGACAAGCTCATTGGATAAATATTACATTATATATTACCTTTTATATTACATTAATTAAAAAAAAGTACTCTGTCAAAAAAAAAATTGATCAGTTACTCAGGAGGTCATATGATGATCAAGCAAGTTGAGCATAACAATACCATTCAACTGACTGAATTAATTTTTTTTTACTTTTCTCACCTGGGAGTTGATTTAAAAACCAGTATTCTTTCAATGTCACTTCACTAAACTACATAAGACAAAATATCCTATGATCTGAGCTTCCTACATTAAAACAAAAACTTTCTATTAAATCATCATTATCTTTAAAATGAAATAATACTTTGAGATGAATAATGGTAGTCCATGAAGTAAGAATTGTCAAGTCACATAAGTTAAGAAATATTGTTGTGTGGGAATAACGGTTCTACAGGAAAGATTAATCCATTCACTTTAATCTAAAATAATAAATATGTTTTAATCTAAACTCTCCCATTCTTCTAAATTTTTCTATTTTTTGTTTGGTTTTAAAAATAGAACTTTCTTCATAATAAAATGTAAAATATATATATATAATAAATAATTTAATTCAAAGAATATATAAAGAGATAATTGTGAATCACATAGATTATTATCATAAGTTAACTCTATATGGCAATATATTTGTATACGTAGATAAAATTTATACACTTTTTTTTTTCATATATCAAATGCGTTGACCGGGAAGCAAATCCGGGCCAACTGCTTGGAAGGCAGCTGTGCTAACCACTAGGCCACCAACGGATGCCAAATTTATATACTTTAACCTGGTTGTGAATTACTTACATCTTAATAATGTAAAATATTTAAAAAGAAAATTCTAGCTTACAATTTACTATGGTTGAAATTGTCTCAGCTGCAGTTTTATTATAAATAGTATATACAGCATTGTTTCTTAATTGCAGCAATTCATAAAGAATTTGATTTCTTCACAAAAAATATTTTAATTCTATAACTTTAAACATAAAAGATGTTAAAAACCATTTAATCATAGGACTTAGCTCCTTAATAAATATGCAAATGAGCTTTGATTTAACTGCTAAATAAAAGCAACAACAAAAATTAAATAAGCACAGTACACATTATACACATATACAATTCAATTTAATGATAATATGAATATAATTTTTTAATTATCAGGCTATAAAAAAATTTCCACATTTTTACCAGTCTATGACAGGTAAAAAGTTTATAAATACTAATGTACAATGTATTCTAATAGATCAGCAGTCTAATTTTAATCTCTGAGTTTGATAAGAATTTTAAAAGTATAATAATTAACAAAGGCAAAACTCTCCATACAGTAGTGCCACTCAGTACCAACCAGAGTGATCATGTGTGTATAATAATAAATGGCTAATTACTATTAAAAAATGTCAAAATAATAATCATTGTAAAGGCCTTTTATGTTAAACAAAGAAATGATCTCCTGGATTCAGTTCTAAGTGATTCATGTGTTCACTGCAGTATATCCCCTTGAAAACACATATAGTTTCAAAAATTGGCTTTACTTTTAATTAATGATCTTCTACTAAAACAATAAAAATTATGGTCATTAAAATCTTCAAAAGTTTGCAGGGTAAAACTAATCTTGTATTTTCCATGTAGTTTAGCACAGGGATAGAGAGATAATTTAAAAGTTAATGGTTGTTGGATATCTTATTTTGATTAGCTGAATGATAAAAATCATTAATATATTCATTTTCATCTTTTTAATATATTATCTCCAATCTTTATTCCATGACCTGTTTAATTTCTATGAATATCATTTCATTCTATCATATATTAAATCAAATCCACTTTTTTATAATTATTTATTTATTTATTTTTCATTTCTCTTTCACATACATTTGATTATCAATATCCATTTCTCCCTCTCTTGTTCTTTTCATATGTATACATACACATTTTTTTCTTTATATATATGCACTTATTTCTTCACTGCTCTTTTCATTAAATATTAGTTTTGGGCAACCTTTTTTTTTTTTTTTTATAATAATTAACACCTATAATATTACTATCTTTTGATTGGTTAGTTACAGTTTCTGAATGATCAATTTTGAATGTAAATTTTCTCAATCTAAGATTAGAACGAAAAAGAGGGATTTGCTTTTAGTTTAATTAAAATTGCAGTGTTTATATATACACACACATATATAATATATTAAAATAGTATTTAACCTTATAAAATTTACTATAATAATAATAATCCCATAAATAAACAGAGCAAAACTCTCCATACAGTATTGCCACCTGTGCTAAACAGAGTAATCAATGGATGCCAGAAGGCTTGTGCATAAAATCCCTATCTAATGCCTACTCATCCAATATCCCCAGACTAGTTTCTGGCTTGTGGCCTTCGTCAGTGAGGAGCTTTGGATTTGAGAGCACTGCATCTAGATCTTAGGATCTAATGCAACCCTCTAGCAACCAACTTTTATCTCCACTTAACTACAAAACTATGAGAATGAAATTGAAAACACTAAAAATATTTTCAATCTAAGCTCAATAGCTTATATAGTCATATGGGTCTGAACTCAGTTCAGCACCCATACATTTTGGTGTATTTGGCTCTTTTACAACCATAGCCACCACTATCCTATTAGGCAGGATTGGTGTTAAACCATTAAGCATCACATGATCACATTTCCTATACTAGCACATTAATTGTTGATAAACAAGCAAAACTCTCCATACAGTATTGCCACCTGTGCTAAACAGAGTAATCAATGGATGCCAGAAGGCTTGTGCATAAAATCCCTATCTAATGCCTACTCATCCAATATCCCCAGACTAGTTTCTGGCTTGTGGCCTTCGTCAGTGAGGAGCTTTGGATTTGAGAGCACTGCATCTAGATCTTAGGATCTAATGCAACCCTCTAGCAATCACCTTTTATCTCCACTTAACTACAAAACTATGAGAATGAAATTGAAAACACTAAAAATATTTTCAATCTAAGCTCAATAGCTTATATAGTCATATGGGTCTGAACTCAGTTCAGCATCCATACATTTTGGTGTCTTTGGCTCTTTTACAACCATAGTCACCACTATCCTATTAGGCAGGATTGGTGTTAAACCATTAAGCATCACATGATCACATTTCCTATACTAGCACATTAATTGTTGATAAACAGAGCAAAACTCTCCATACAGTATTGTCACCTGTGCTAAACAGAGTAATCAATGGATGCCAGAAGGCTTGTGCATAAAATCCCTATCTAATGCCTACTCATCCAATATCCCCAGACTAGTTTCTGGCTTGTGGCCTTCGTCAGTGAGGAGCTTTGGATTTGAGAGCACTGCATCTAGATCTTAGGATCTAATGCAACCCTCTAGCAACCACCTTTTATCTCCACTTAACTACAAAACTATGAGAATGAAATTGAAAACACTAAAAATATTTTCAATCTAAGCTCAATAGCTGTATGGAGAGTTTTGCTTTGTTTATCAACAATTAATGTGCTAGTATAGGAAATGTGATCATGTGATGCTTAATGGTTTAACACCAATCCCGCCTAATAGGATAGTGGTGGCTATGGTTGTAAAAGAGCCAAAGACACCAAAATGTATGGGTGCTGAACTGAGTTCAGACCCATATGACTATATAAGCTATTGAGCTTAGATTGAAAATATTTTTAGTGTTTTCAATTTCATTCTCATAGTTTTGTAGTTAAGTGGAGATAAAAGGTGGTTGCTAGAGGGTTGCATTAGATCCTAAGATCTAGATGCAGTGCTCTCAAATCCAAAGCTCCTCACTGACGAAGGCCACAAGCCAGAAACTAGTCTGGGGATATTGGATGAGTAGGCATTAGATAGGGATTTTATGCACAAGCCTTCTGGCATCCATTGATTACTCTGTTTAGCACAGGTGGCAATACTGTATGGAGAGTTTTGCTCTGTTTATCAACAATTAATGTGCTAGTATAGGAAATGTGATCATGTGATGCTTAATGGTTTAACACCAATCCTGCCTAATAGGATAGTGGTGGCTATGGTTGTAAAAGAGCCAAAGACACCAAAATGTATGGGTGCTGAACTGAGTTCAGACCCATATGACTATATAAGCTATTGAGCTTAGATTGAAAATATTTTTTGTGTTTTCAATTTCATTCTCATAGTTTTGTAGTTAAGTGGAGATAAAAGGTGGTTGCTAGAGGGTTGCATTAGATCCTAAGATCTAGATGCAGTGCTCTCAAATCCAAAGCTCCTCACTGACGAAGGCCACAAGCCAGAAACTAGTCTGGGGATATTGGATGAGTAGGCATTAGATAGGGATTTTATGCACAAGCCTTCTGGCATCCATTGATTACTCTGTTTAGCACAGGTGGCAATACTGTATGGAGAGTTTTGCTCTGTTTATCAACAATTAATGTGCTAGTATAGGAAATGTGATCATGTGATGCTTAATGGTTTAACACCAATCCTGCCTAATAGGATAGTGGTGGCTATGGTTGTAAAAGAGCCAAAGACACCAAAATGTATGGGTGCTGAACTGAGTTCAGACCCATATGACTATATAAGCTATTGAGCTTAGATTGAAAATATTTTTAGTGTTTTCAATTTCATTCTCATAGTTTTGTAGTTAAGTGGAGATAAAAGGTGGTTGCTAGAGGGTTGCATTAGATCCTAAGATCTAGATGCAGTGCTCTCAAATCCAAAGCTCCTCACTGACGAAGGCCACAAGCCAGAAACTAGTCTGGGGATATTGGATGAGTAGGCATTAGATAGGGATTTTATGCACAAGCCTTCTGGCATCCATTGATTACTCTGTTTAGCACAGGTGGCAATACTGTATGGAGAGTTTTGCTCTGTTTATCAACAATTAATGTGCTAGTATAGGAAATGTGATCATGTGATGCTTAATGGTTTAACACCAATCCTGCCTAATAGGATAGTGGTGGCTATGATTGTAAAAGAGCCAAAGACACCAAAATGTATGGGTGCTGAACTGAGTTCAGACCCATATGACTATATAAGCTATTGAGCTTAGATTGAAAATATTTTTAGTGTTTTCAATTTCATTCTCATAGTTTTGTAGTTAAGTGGAGATAAAAGGTGGTTGCTAGAGGGTTGCATTAGATCCTAAGATCTAGATGCAGTGCTCTCAAATCCAAAGCTCCTCACTGACGAAGGCCACAAGCCAGAAACTAGTCTGGGGATATTGGATGAGTAGGCATTAGATAGGGATTTTATGCACAAGCCTTCTGGCATCCATTGATTACTCTGTTTAGCACAGGTGGCAATACTGTATGGAGAGTTTTGCTCTGTTTATCAACAATTAATGTGCTAGTATAGGAAATGTGATCATGTGATGCTTAATGGTTTAATCCCATAAATAAATATTAAGCTATAATCATATTGATATTGTTTAAGTGTTGACTACTTTCATGTATTTACATTTCTAAACCTATCTAGTCTTGAGCATTAGAAGCTTTTCTTATTGAAATAATGCATAGTTTCAATGAAATTTGAAAGTTATAATTGACTGTTTGTGAATCTGGTTTCAGAACAGGTTATATTTGCCCGTTTAATGAGGTTTATTTAAATTTCTTTGAATTAATAATCTCACTCAGTATCCATCTTTATTGCAAAAAGGAGTTTACCTCGACAAAATATTGAGTTCATTAATTGTTATCGACATTTGTATTGTTTAAGTGTGGAATGCTTTCATGTATTTGCATATATACATATAAAGTATACACACACATAGGTAACATATTCACCTGCTACAATTATGACCTGAGTTTGAATTCAAGTTGGACAGAACTTGAATTTTTTTTCAGATTTAATCAGTGTAAGATTTTTCTTTCAGATATTCAGCTTACGATCACTTCATCAAATCATCAAATATCGACTGATAAACCAATTTCTAGCTATTTCTATCTAGAAGGTAAAACAAAAATTAAAAACTTATTTAACTCTTACCATCTGACAATCTGATGAGTAATGTTTTCTCTTTCACTATTTCTTTAAGGGAAGGCAGTTTTAACTTTACATACATACACTCATGCAAAGCATTTTAAACTGATATTCTCTCTCATTGATAAGAATTACCTGCTTCTTTAGCAAGAGCTTTTGCAATCATTGTTTTTCCACATCCAGGTGGTCCATATAATAAAATACCTAAAATTGAAAAATAATATGAATTATATTAATAATTAATTATTATTTAATTAATATTAAATATTAATTATATATTTTTTGAAAAATGGTGAACATTAATCAAGCAAAATATATATTATTTTTTTACAGCTATGTTAAATATGTGGAGGCATTAGTTAGAATTCCTGCAGTTTTAGAGATCTTTAATCAGTCAAATTCTTATAATGGGTAATAAAATAGATTGTTATCTTTATAAGTAGCTAGCTTTGATCCAAAGTATTTTATATTAAGATTTTAGTTTGCATAAAATAATAATAATAAAAACAGTCTGACAATTTATTTACTCTTTATTATTATTATTATGTAGCATTCTAAAATAAAATTTACAAGAAGCTCTCATTAATACATTGTACAGGCTTACACCTGCATTTATATATGTAAGATATGTGGGATTCCATCATCAGATTTTCAATGAAATGGAAGGCTGAAGAGTTGTGGATTGGAGTAGTTGTATATATGTGTGGAGATGGTAATCTAGACCAACTGATGAGTGATGGTTTAGCATGAAATATGTATATTGCTGATTATTTATCTTTTCAACATGTGTGTGATCAGGTGAGTCAGCAATATAAGATGGCACTGAAAGTTGTGGGTCATGTGAAAGTCTGAGTTTGAAGAAGCTCTCATGAAAATATTTGCTTCATCTTGATGCATTTCTACATTGAAGAGTCTCATAATGTAATGAGATGTATTCATCTATCTAAGTTATGAAAACGTTGAAATTTTTTTGAGGTCACAAACAAACTTAAGGTTTTTCTTCCAGATAACCAACTCAGCTAGCTTTCCAATAACAGTAAATGGATATCTAAATATAATTATCTAAAAGATAGATATCTCAGGTTAGATAAGTACCAATGCATTAACCATAAAAAAAACATAACTATATTATGACATAGCTTTGGGAGAAAGATCATACTCTTATGACCACCGAATACTTGGTTGTCTTTATGTTGGTACTGTTTATTTTTAACAGATTGTATTATATTATGGTAATTAGAATTTATTATGGAAAATAAATCTTAGATATTAAAATTTTACAAAACAATCATAATATATATTTTAATTACAAAGGAAATTTAAAACAATGGCCTTAAACATGAGTTAATAAAATTTAATTTGGAAAAATCAGATTATTAAACTATTGACCGCTCTGTTACTATGTCTTGTGGAACTCAAAATGATTTGGTTGGACTTTTAGCATCAAGATAACAAGATAATTAATTTGCTAAAATAATATTTTCTCCAATGGTGAGAGTATTTTTATTTATATTTGAAGATCTGGTTACTGGTGACAGGAAAAGTAATGAAAATATAAGAGTGCTAATTTCAGTAAGATTGTAATAAAAACAGGAACTTATTTTTGACTCATTAAAATCAGATTTAAAAAAAGATATTTGTTAATATTTGGTGTAGAGTGTAACTTAATAAGACCTTATAATTATAATAGATATATATATAGATTTTGCTGAAAATAAAAAGATAAATTGAAAGAATAAGTTTAACAATGTAGATGTGATATACGAACATATGAAGAAATATTACTTATTGATTAAAAAAATTATAAAATAGAAGAAGAAATAAGTCAATTGACATGTAATTGCAAAAAAAATAATAATTATAGATATATTTTAAAAAATTGTGGGCAATGAAAGGATGAGTAAAGCAAGATTCAGGTGGCTTTGAGAAGATAAGATAATTTGATGTGATAAAAACTAATCATAATGATTATAAACTGGCATGTATACTACTACTTATGACTTTTTATGTAGTATGAAATCTGAAGTCAATGCAATCTCATACCGTGTCTCTAACCAAAAACTTAGGATTTTTCTTTCAGATAGCTACTTTATAGCCCAAATCCTACATATCCAATATTAGCTGGTAAATGGACATCTAACTATCTTAATTTTGAGGGTGAAATAAGCATGGACAACTAGTGAAACCCTTATCCCCTAGAAAATAGCAAGCATGGTACATATCACCTACTTTTCCACTGTTTCATTATGAGAGATTATTGGAAAAGTCTTTGCTATGCAATGGATTATTTATTTAAAAAGTGTTGTAACTCTTTATCTGCAGGTTACAGTCATTTAAAATTATTTTGCTACTGTATATTTTTGTTATTTGGTTAATAAAAGTGGATATTATATCAGGGGTTAAAGGGCTTACAATCTCTTTTGATAATGGCAAGACTTCAAAGTCAAGAAGAAATTATAACCAATTAGTAGTGATTCTTATTATATATATATATTTAAACTTAAGAGCAAAAAAAAAAGGCTCAGCAGAAGGAAGAAAAGGAGAGAGAATTGAGCATGATCGAAATTATTATGGAAAGAATAGAAAGGAGATTTCAAGAATTAGAGGAAAGGATTGAGAAAAGATTTCAAGAGTTAGAAAGGAAATTAGAAGGGAAAGCAGATAAGTGTATAAGGAAAGAGAGCAAGGAAAAGCCAGTAGAGAAAGAAATTACAGATAAAGACGAGGAGTCTAGTGAAAAGAGAGTGGGAGAAAATATATATAATGAAAATGCAAAATTTTTCTGTTCTAAAAAAAAATGATATTTAAATATTACAACTATTAATTGTTTAAATTATTTTTTTTCTAATTTTACCTTTTGGTGGCTGGAGTAAATTAGAATCTTCAAATAAACTTTTTTCTTCAAATGGTGCAATAATCGTCTCTTTAATTTCTTCAATAATATCATCCAAACCTCCAATATCAGACCATGTTTGAGATACATCTAATGGATCAACAAGATTAGCTGCAATGGAGAGTTCATACTCGGATAACTAAAATAAATGTCACAGAAAAGAACTGAAAGAACATAGATAAAAAAAAATACTGTGTAATTTAAAAATACTATTTAAAAAAAAATAACAATAAAGAATTTACTGTATATAAAAAATTATAATAACACACATACATGCATACAAACACAATACCAGCAATAATTATCGGTACAAGAAAAGAGAATAATTTGGATACCGACAAACCTAGAATGCATTCCATTGGCAATTGAGATATAAGCCCTAATATCATAATATTTAATGCGTTTTAAATTTTTAAGTTTTTTTAAAAATCAACACTGTGCATAATGTGTGTGTATATATTGTACCGATATCTTAGCTGTACATATAATAATTGTTGTCTAAAAATTATTAAAATAAAATTCTCATAAATAATGCAAAGGTTAATAAATAAATAAATAGATTTTTAAAATCTAGTTTTTCTTTATTATTAGCAAAATCCAGCTCGCTAAAAGAAAATAATCTATAAAAATTTAAAGAGTTATTCATATAAGTTAAAAGTATAATAAAAGAAGGTTAAAAGAGTTTTTTTAAAAACAGTTTGCTAAAAATCAATTAATTCATAGTTTTACATATTAAAAAGTAATTGGAAGGGGGAGGAAATTAACTTAGAAAAATTAAAAGGTAAATAAAGGTTCAAGTTATGACAGTTCAAGAATAAAACTTTTTTTTCAAGTAATTAAAGGTACTCTCTCTCTTCATTTAAAATATTAAAGAAAGAAAAAAAAAGGAAATCTTAAAAACTAAAAACTCTTTTTTTTTTTTTTTTAAAAAAAAAAGATCGTTTATGATGTGTTGATTTTAAACCTAGCAGAATGTGCTTGTTGATAAAATAAATATTAAGAATATATGAAAGTTAAAGAATATTATATATGCTCATAAGTGAAATAAAAACAGAAATTGCAATGGCTACTAATTAAAAATTCACAAACAATGGAATTTTGCAATGGCTACCAACTGACAACAAGATTAAAATATTATCAAAGGAATGCAATGAAAAACAGTGGAGGAATTTCAACAACAGATATAGCTGGCAGACATAAAAGCCAATTAACAAAGTGACAAAATGTCATCACATAAATAGTCCAGTTTTTCATCAATCAATCAGTCGAATTGTTCAGTTCAGTTACTCACTCAGTTCTCAGTCAATCTTCTCATGCATTTGTTAAAAAGGCCATGCAGTGTTGAGCAGCTTTTAGGAGCATACAATGAGCTCCAAGCCTGTCCTAAATACCAATAGCCTGCCCAAGATGGAAGTAATGCACACCTAACAATTTGAAGCCACCTGATGTCTAACTGTCTCAAAGAATAGTGCCACATAATAGTAAGCATAGAAATCTCAAATTCAACCAGTTGGAAAGATTTTCACATGAAGCAGCAACCAGCAAGACAAAATCCTACTGGAAATAAATTTCACAACAAACAACAAGTATCCACATTCCTAAATCCTAGGTAATAAATAACATTTTATTTCCATTTCTAATTAAAGTAGCCATTGCAATAATTTGAAGCCTCCCAGAGTCAGTTAATGAATGAACTCTATAGCATGCATAAAGAACTATTGATTTGCATGTTTTATAAATGTCATATATTATTTAATGCTTTTGTTATATTATATTCTAGTGTAAGAATTCAGAGTGTGTGCATGATCATTGTATAAAAATGTCATTGTTTATGTTAGTTAAAATGTATAAATGTAGTTAAAATTAGAATAATAAGTGTTTAGTTAAAATAAATTATCTTTAAACGTAATATTTGTCAGTCAATTCTTTTACCACTAATTGAAGCAACAATCTGTTATTGTAATACTTTGATTGAGCTAGTCATGGGATATTTCGAGCGCTGGATTATGGGCCTACTATCCCGAGCATGTTAGTTACCCCGTGTAATTAGCTGGCACCTGAGGTTTACTTCAAAACAAATAAAGTGCTTTGGATAGTAGGGGTTTGAATCTAGAAGTCGTGGTGGGCCATGGTCTGGAAATGTGATCGTTTTATGCATGGCATAGCTCGGTCTGATCATGGGTATTGTTGATAGCTCTGCTATCGATGGTATTCTCCCCTCTGCTTGAAGGGTCGGTCAGTTCACGTAATATGTACAATATAAAAATATAAAATTATGATAAATAAGGTTTAAACCCAGTTAAACCTACCAAATAGTGTTCCAGATCATCTATAGAACAGACCCGGTTCAATATATATATAAACATCTACACATACATATTACACATATATCAACAACTTTGAAGTATTGTGGTAGCACGTCCATTTACCATGTTTGCAACTAGGTTCAAATATAGGTTGAGTAAAACTTGATTTCATATTAAGTTTCAGTAAGGCTAAGGATATTTCTTTCAGAGAATTTATAAAACAATCCAATAAACTGAAATAAGAATGTAGTAAAGTTATACTTCACACCACAGATGATGCCTTATTGTCTGGGAGTGTACATAAACATGTATAAAAAATAAGAAACTATAGCAATTACCTTAAACATGGAAATAAGGAAATACATAAATGTTTGCCCATATATGTATTAAATGTCATTTTTCATAACTGCTGTGTTCATTTTCCAAATTGATAAGATTTCTATCTATCCTATGCAACATACTGTAATAATATTTAGATAAGTTTAAATTTATGTGCATGGCATGATATATCAGTCACACACAAGAAACAATATTTAATGAAGGAAACTATTCTAATTGCATCACAGTGGAACAATGAGCCGTAATCAAATATGTGAAATAAATAAGTCAAATTTTCTAAAATTCACAGGATGGTTGTAGCACAGAATATTGTTAGTATGAGTGAATAGAGATATTTACATCTGGTTTAAACATGAATAACAAATTAAGAGTTTCACCTTGAAAAGATGAAATAAGTCAATACCATTGTAATTCCAGAACCACAAAAAACTTTTATCTCTAATGGAATTTAGAATCTTATGCAATAAAATATTAGGAATTGATATAGAAGAGCATCACTGTTAAAAAATAATTATGAAATTAGAAAATTTGGGGGAAATATTGTAGTAAATAAAAGTGCCTATCTTTTTTCCTCATAGATGAATATAGTATTCTTACCTTTAGGTTTTTGACTCCAATTCTCTTAAGTAAATCTTCAGCCTAAAATGAGAAAAAAATTAATAAACAAACTTTATAAAATATTATTTAAAAATATATTCTTTATTATTTACATGTATTTTATATAAGAAGAACATACAGTAAATGGTATTCAGTAGTGTTGATTAACATGTAGTAATGGCAAAAAGATGAACTTGATAAAAGTTCCTGAACCAACTGAATAAAATAAAACAAAAGCATCAGTTTAAACAATTGACAAAAATTGTTATACTCTCAAATATTATATGACCTCCTGAGCAACTAACCACAAGATCTTTTTAATTGTTAATTACTTATTCTTATAATGAAAAATAAATACTTGTCTAAATTAATTAATTATTTTATTAACTGTTTAGAAGGATGTTTTCAGACCAAAGTGAAATATTGAAACAAGAGTTTTATTTAACTTACTTGTGTTAAAATTAAACAGGCAAAAACTCTCCATATAGTAGTGCCACCTTGTGCTAACCAGAGTAATCAATGGATGCCAGAAGGCTTGTGCATAAAATACCTATTTAGTGCCTACTCATCCAATATCCCCAGATAGGGATTTTATGCACAAGCCTTCTGGCATCCATTGATTACTCCGGTTAGCACAAGGTGGCACTATTATATGGAGAGTTTTTGCCTGTTTACCAACAGTTATGTGCTAGCATGAGAAGGTGATCATGCAATGTGGTTGTGTTAAAATTTTATGTAAAATAGATTTTCTTTTGACTGCATATTTATTATTAGCCATGGTGGAGAATATACAAATATTTTTTTAAACCAATAAAAATAACTATAAAAATAATCAAATGGTTTTATTGCTTGGAAGTTCACAAGAGGTTTGAGCACAGGAAGTGATAAACTGATCTATGGATCTCGAATTGCAGAATCTATCATTTTATCACTGCATCAAACAAAGCACGTTACACTAATTGACAATTATGTTTAACAAAAGACAATTTAAATAATTTATATTAAAAAGATTATATAATATACCTAGTAAAAGTTTTCATTATATTCCTTCTACTGGAATTTTACTCTTGAAAGTTGAAGTCTATAATAAGGATTAGTAGTAATTACTTTCATTTTATTTCTCAATGACACCATTTTTATCCTACTAATATATGTTTATGCATCTAACTCTCTTTTTTTATGAACAATATCAGGAACAAATAATTTTCTAGACACAAATGTCATTTATTATTTTCCAAATTTTTAAAAATATATTACAAGAATAATTGTATAGAAATAACATATACAAAGATAAATCACTGATTTAGCACCCATAAGTGTATACCACTTTTCTCATTAATAATGAAGTTTACAATAATGTTTTTGTTTTGTGGTAAATATTGAAGCAGTCAATCTTAGCTTAAGATTGAGCTTCATGTTTCCACCTACTAACCTAAGTTCAAACCCTATATCTCTGCCACTCCTTTTGTCGTGTATATATATTTTATATATATATCTGAGATGCACACCTAAAAATTTATAAATTTTAACTTTCAATAACATTTTTTAAAATTATTATTAATTCTTTTTATTAATTATTAGTTGTTTTTTTTTATTAAAGTATTATAGGTGCGGCTCAGATATATATATATAGGAGCAAAATACTAACAAAATATTGATTTTTTGTAAATATTTTATTGTAAGTCATTTTAAACTTTTTCTTTTTAAAGTACTTTTTTTTTTTTTTTTACCTATTACAATGTATATTTTATAAAATCCAAGATGGAAGATGCAATTGAATTGTCTAAAAATAATTAAAGGGTTGGAAACACTTGTTTTAATCTGGGGAAGGTATTTTTAATTAAAGTTTTTACTTAAAATGGGGATTAAGATTAAAGATTTTCGTTTGTCATAAACATTTTTGTCAAATCTATTTCTAATCTGGAAATAGATTTGAAATTATTTTTGGACATTATCGTACATTGCATTTTTCAAAAACAATGAAACTTAAGATTTTAGATCAGAGATTAGATTTTAAGCTAAAACTATGTAATTAAAAGCATTCCAGAAATACTTGAGCAGAGTATAAAATGGCTGATTTTAAATCACCGGGGATAGATTAGCTACAATTGAAAGAACTGCAGTGAACATAATTCAAGCTGTGTTGAAATGTAAGCATAGAAAGCTCATCATCTTTCTGACCCGTGAGGGTCATCTTCCACTGCCGTTATATCATGCTCCTGTAGAATGAAGGAAAAGCCCGACTGGAGAATTGTAGAATGCTGAATAAAAGCTGGCTGTTATTTAAGAACCAATTGCCATGCACGAGCTGGACTTTTTAATATGAACTCTTAAAATTGTGCAAGGTAAATTATTTCAAACAGCCACCATTGAAACTAAATCTAGCTTGCCTAACTAGTCTCAAATTCTTATCAATTTCTCCTCATGTATAATTTACTTTTGTAACTTTTATGTAAAATGTAATTTGCTCTTAAGTCATTTCTATAAATTTAACTTTCTCTCATATGCTCTTAACTTTCCTTAACTTTGGTGCGATCAATAATTTCTAGTTATTTATTACTTGATTTTATATATATGCTTTTATTATTATGCTAATCCCTAATAATCTGACGAGTTGATTTAGTAAAATCTTTTCTTCTTTTTAAGTAAGCCTTCATGAATTAAGTTTATTAATGTTCCCTTAAAACATAACGTATTATTAATTAATACACTCGCCAGATTGTTTTACGAGCCAACATTTTATTTGTTTTAGTATAAAAAATGTATATATTTGTTTAACTCTGGATTTTCTACCCGGGGTCAATCCAGAAAGAGACCAGGAGCTGCACAATTATGATTAGCATGCATGGCAACAATTCATAAAAGGAGGGGACCTACCCAGTGCCATTAATTTTGGGAAGGAGAAAAAGTCTGGCTCCAGGCACCCAAGCCCAGCAATACTGGCTGGAAAGAATTTAAAAAGTTCTTCCCATTATACCAAGGGCCATATACCCTTCAAAAGGGGTATAGAAATAATGCCTTCATATTAGAGGATGAACAAGGAATTAAAGGGACTTACAAGGTGGGGCATTTAAAACCTTACATACCGAGATCCCGGAAAATATAACTGGGAAGCAGCCACAGATAAACAAAGTCGAAGACAATAAACAAAAAAAAATGCAAATGGACATTCTACTTTATGAATCCTTATACTGAAGATTTCAGTTAATGAAAAGGTAATAATAAGCTGCAATAAAAATAAAAAAATTAATGAAAGATTCTTTCATTTCCAGACTAGAAACTCGATTCAAATAAGAGGCAGTTTTTTTTTCATGCTCATCTATTAAGGTTGTTTTTCTCACCAAAGTTATATTAGATTCCAATGAAGGTAATTTTTTTTATTGATTTTTTTTATGATCACTTTAAGTGGGGAAGAGTGAAGCAGTCGATGTCTAATCATCATCGAGCTTCATGCTTCACCATCTACACTAATCTCCTGTGGGGTCTGCAATTCAGACCTCACTGTAAATATATGCTGTTCACCCACACACTGTATGCATAATGATTAGAGAAATTAGTAAAATTAATTATATTTAGTAAAATGAAACAGTAGTTTGCGTGATACATATATATATATATGAACGAAGCAATAATTTTATTAATATTTATTGCTGAGAATTAGATGTTCTTATATAATTGTAAATATCTTTTTATATGTGTATTTAATCAAATTGTTGGAATGTAACAACAAAGAAAAATGGGGAAGGCTCGAAATACCGAAATCTTTATCTAGATTCAGACTGTTTTCATTAATTAAAATCAAAAGCAAGTCTTTTGTTAGTTGTTTTCAAATCTTTAAAAATATCTAAAATAGTATTTTGAGCCTTATCTGTTTTTTTTGTTAATTAAAAATGTTTTACTACTTAAATGTTTTTTTATTTAATCAAAAGATTAGAGATAGCTGTGGGCAACTGAGATTGCATTCTTGTTGGGATTAAAGGGTATATAAAAAGGGCAATAGAACAAAAGAAGTCAGTTTTTAGTCAGTTAGTTTTTAGTTACTTTTTAGTGGAGTTGGTTTAGTTACTTTCAGTAAAATAAATTTTAAGAAGCCAACACAAATTCTGTGCTATGAAGTTTGAGTAGAGGAATCTTTCACTTTCTCTCGGAGCCCACCTGCTGCCGCCATGTTCCAGATGACTGTATATTTGCCAACCTGGCTGCCTGCCATTATTCTGCTATCCTTAGGTAACCTCACCTTATGTAGAGCTGCTATCATAAGTAAATACTTTTGTAATTTGTAATATGTAAGTCAATCTTTGTATTTTAATTTATATATTAATTTCTAAGCTTATGCTAATTTTGCTTTTAAATTCTCTCTCTGTAATCCCTTGCTAATATAATGTATTTTAATTTACCTTTCATGCCTTATTAATTTGTTATATAGCTTTGTGTGGCTCAGATTAAATATTTAACTTATTTTGTTGAATGTATATATAATTTATTTTAATTAATATGCCAATATCAATCAACTTTGCAAGTTTAATAAGGGTTTATTTTCTTTGTTCAATGGGGAAAGAGCTTCAATTAAATTTATTAATAAAGTTTTGTTTATTTAAAATTGAAAGGGCTTGCTAGGTTGGTTTTATATTTAAATCTTTTATTCATGTTTTTTTTATCTAAAATATTTTATTGTGGATGCATATTTTACTTTCTTATTTAAATTTGTCTTTAAATTTCCATTTTAAAAGATCGTGAACCTTCACATAATTAATCCATTCCTTCTTGCTGTTGCCTGAAGGGCTAATTCTATCAGTTAATATGTATATGGGAATTGAAATTAAATATAAAATTTTGTTAGTTTAATATTTTAGTTAAAGAGTTATTTTCTAGTATAATTTTCTGAATGATTCTTTATTTAAATATATCATTGCGCAGGAGTCAAACCATTTGCAGGCTTTCGAATAAAGTATATTAAGTTATTGTACATGTATAACACTGCTGGACTACCTTTCTTTTCTCTTATGGTACTTCCATATATATTTTCTTATTGCTTTGTTATTGGAGACTTCGGAAAATCCGAATCTCACCTCCTACTAGTTCTCAAAAATGTTCGTAATCAGAGGTATACGCTACTCCCTGTGAAATGCAAGTTATAATTATAGAGTTTTGATTGTGCTCTGGCCTTCAAACCAAACCTTTACATCGATACTGTATCGTCAAAATGGCAGATGTATCATCCCTCATTCATTATCAAATGTCTTAAAATGATGAAGTATTCAAACTACCATAAGATCCGTATTTCTTTAATGATATGCTAGCATCGTTGTTTTAGTTAATGGATTTATGCCTGTATGACCTTGTGTTAGGTGTTGGAAATAATGACCCATTCATGAAATGTGCCAATATGCTAATTAGTCAGTATGTCGATCTTAAAACTGCTTTCTTTTAAAATACTAATCAATTCCCATAGACGGAAATCAATTTACATTAAAGATTGTATCATGTATTCTCATAAATGTAGCGCATTGTTTGTTTCCTATTTATAAGTTCCAAAGACGTCTTTTCAAACAATGCCAATAAAAGTATATATAATGATTTTCATAAGATAGATAAATGATTAAAAGTGTATATTTGACTGTTTATCAAATCAGTGAGTACTAAACCTGCCACAATCTTTTATATTTATTTTAGACATCAACATTCTGTTAGTAAAATGTTATTAAATCGGCATATTAACTCTGCACAAGTTATAATCCACTCCATAAAATTATATTCACTAAATAATTAATGTAAAGGGGATTTTATAAAAACAAATCCCAAGTTTTGCAAATGTATAATATCACTCCAAGCGTGAAACAATTTTGTAATGTATATATGCGTTTTTTCAATATGTTATTAAATATATATTTCATGTAAATCTTGGTTTGTTGTTGAATTATTATTTTCTAATTAGTATTTAGAACTATTTTCTTTAGCTAGTAACTTAGCATTAATAAATATAACTTTCATAAATGTAATTCCAGGGCTACTCTGATCTCGATCATCATCATCAGTCTGATCTTATGCTCTATCACTTTGATTCCGGGCCCGGAATTAAAATAATTGTACTGTATCATCAGGATTGTTGTTCATTGGGTCATAGATTCAAAGAATGGGCAAATAGGTTATAATTCAGGATTGCTCCTGATCTGTGTATCTCTAGCATGATCGGATTTGAGGTACTTTTGCTTAGCATTTGAATCTTGTTAAGTGAGCATACTATTTTGACCAGTACAATATATAAGTTCTCATTTGACTAGTTTATCCAGAACCTTTTCCTTTATTTAGTATTAACTGGATATCTTAATTTACAAGTCAGTACTAGGTAGTTTGGATATTGTAAGTTATACTACTATATAATGTATGAATCAGAATATGTGCCTTCAACTGAATTCAGTGTGAAATATATTTTTAAATAATACATATAATAATAAATTTCTGAATTGTAAACTATAGCAATATAAAAGTCACAGAAAGTTCTTTTAAACACAGTTGTGAAAGTTTTATATTATCAGTTTCCAATTAGAAAGACAGCTATTATATATATGTATAAAACCATTAGAAACCAGATAACATTTAGACAATCCCAATATATATATCAAAATACAGTACAATTTACATAAATTATATTATTTTTAGAAGTACTTTCGACTATACATTTTGTAGTCTTTATCAACTATATATCATTGAATAATCAAAACGAGACAACCTTTAACAATACCGATAGTTCAATTCAGATTTCCCACAATTCTGTTATTTTAACATTTGATGACTGGCAATTCATTAACATTTGACGATTTCTTGAAATCAACATAACCTCTTTTATTTTACGTTTATTATGACAACGTTCAATTTGAATAATTTTCATATTTTTATAATTAAATTTAAATCCATATTGACAAGATTTATTATGATCAAATATAACAGATAATGAAGGTTTATTTACATCTATTCCAGATTGTTTCTCCTTTTGAATTTTATTATATAAAAGCATATACTCTTTTATTCTCTTCTCAAATGTACAAATATTGACTTCAAGAAATTGTCAAATATTAATGAATCGCCAGTCATCAAATGTTAAGATAACAGAATTGTGGGAAATCTGAATTGAACTATGGGTATTGTTAAAGGTTGTCTCGTTTTGATTATTCAATGTTATATAGTTGATAAAGACTACAAAATGTATAGTCAAAAGTACTTCTAAAAATAATATAATTTATGTAAATTGTATTGTATTTTGATATATATATTGATTTGTATATTACATATATTGTGAAATGAATACAGATATCAAACTTAATTTATTATATATAATACAGAGAGCATACCAATAGCTCAAACAAGCTCTTAATTGATAAGTATGGCAAGAGATATTTAAAATCTCTATCCGAAATATTCTTATCCCCATCCCAATTAGTTTTGAGCTTATAGATCACTACAGTGAGAAGCTAGAATATTCAGACACTAGATTTAAAATATCAACTCAAAACCCAGCCCTTATTTTGCTTCTTGCATCTCTCATATAAAAATTTGACCATCCCATTTCTTCTTGAATTGCCTTTTTTGTCATCCACAATTTTGCATCTAATGCATGTCTTCCTACTTCTTTCTGTATTTTTTCTAAATAATCTAATACCCCTTTACTAACACATAATGCATCATTACCATATGTTAACTCTGCTACTGCCACTCCCTTCCATACAATTCTAGCTACATCATATTTATTATAAGAGAATTCTATTAATTTCTTTATCAATCCCTTTCTTTCTTTGCTTCATTTATCATCCCCCCCCCCCATTCTTCCAAGCAATTTCTCTGATTACTTAAGATGATTCCCAAATAGTTATATCTATTCACCAAACTTAACTTCATATCCCCTAGTAAAAATTCTTTAGTCTTCTCTTTCCCTAGTATTAATCATTATTACTTTGGATTTTTCTTCACTAAATTTAATCTCCATTTCTTTGCCCACCATTGTGCATGCCTTCAGCATAACTTCCATATCTTCCCTTCTTTCTGCACACAAAAAACATCATCCGCAAATAAAAGACCCGACAATGTATATACTCCTTTGCCACCTATTAATAGTATTTCTACCCCTCTTCCTACTCTTTCTATTGCTCTCTCCATTTCTCTCAAATACAACAAAAACGGAATAGGTGACTGAGGACATCCTTGCTTTAGTCCCACCCCATTTTTAACTTTAACGGATTCTATATTCCCTAATTAATACATATAGTAATTTTCATATAATTTCCCAATTTATTAAACTTACCCATAATCTATTTCTATTTACACTATCATACACCTCTCTATATCTATAAAAACCATATATAACTGTCTATCTTTATTCTTACTCATATCCATAAGTTGTGTAACTACAAATAAACTATCTCATATATGCCTATCTGATCAAAAATATCCTTGCATTTCTCCCACTATATTATTTTCTTTCATCCATTTTGCAACCCTTCCTGCCACCAAATATGAGAAAAACTTGTATATAGAACTGATGTTACTGCTATCGGTCTGTAATTGTTTAACTTTCTATGATCCTTATCCTTCCCTTTAAATAATAGCCTTACTTTTGTATTACTCCAACTACCTGAAAAATCTCTCTTCTGCGCCATCTTATTAAAACATGATAATAGTTTTAATTTTGCCTTCTGCCCTAAATTCATTACCATCTCTGCTGCCCATCCATCCAAACCTCTTGTCTTTCCACCGTTCAATTTTTTACTTAATTAAAAAAATCCAGCACTGCCCTTTGTGAAATTGATATATTGAAGACCGTATTTCAAATTAGCCAACCTCAAAATCAATACCATTTTGTAATCATGTTGGGTGATTTAATATTTTCATTTTTAAAGACAAATTTAACTTCAAATATACATACTTCAAACTTCTATTCCATCATACATTCCTGAAACAAATGACCAAAGATATGTGAAAAATAATCCCAAGACCTGTGTTTTATGCTGAACCAGCATTCAACAGTTGGTCCTAATCACAATCTTTTATGCATAACTTCATCATTTGTTTAGTATTATATAGCTGACGAATCACTATAATTTGCTTTCTGCATTCTGAATTTGTATCTTTTCTTCTTTTAAAATTTTTATTTTGTTTTAAATAAATCATAACGTTGCACTTTAAATATACTGTTCCGCGGGTTTGTGCCGTCCGAGTGCAAACTTATGTTGCTGCCCTTCCAAAAAAAAACCATTATAAAAATAAAAAGTTAGTTAATAAATCAGTCACTAGATGGCTTTCTACAGCAATTTTGAAACATATGAAGGTCATGAAGTTGACAAAGATTATGTTGTGGAAATGGAATGGAGCAGATTATCAGAAAACTTAGTGTAACAATGGGAAAGGAAGCTAAAGTGGCTAATAGGTTTCTCTGAGCATAGCTGCTGAGAGATTCCTGATTTCGTTTAAGGAGAAGTCACAGTGCATCACATCACATCACATAAATAAAAGTGCTGACGAAACTGCTCCAAATACAATAAAGTTAGGTTCGCTTTCCGGTCGCTGTTTGAAATACTGTACAATAAAGTTGTTCGTCTCGAAAATAACATAGACACATAATCATAGACCTAGACTAACTGATAAAACAATCATCATCATCATCAACCATTATCAATCCACTGCAGGATGAAGGTCTCTCCAAGTTTAATCCATCTTCTCCGATCTTTAGCTTCTCTTCTCCACAACACCCCTGCACATTTTCTTATTTCATCCATCCATCTCACATGTGGTCTCTTTCTGGGTCTTTTACAATCTCTTGGAATCCAGTTTAAAATTTCAATTGTCCATCTATTATCATCTCTTCTAGAAATATGTCCAGCCCAACTCCATTTCAATCTTTTAATTTTTTCAATAAGGTCAGTAACACCTGTTAGTTGTCTTACCCATACATTGCGTTTTCGATCTCTTCTTGTTTCTCCCAACATACATCTCTCCATACTCCTTTGAGTGGTCTGAAGTCTCTGTATTGCTCTTCTATTAAGTGTCCAAGTCTCAGATCCATAAGTAAGAACTGGTAAAACACATTTGTTAAAAACCATCCTTTTCAAACACATAGGCATATTTCCTTTTAGTATCAAGTTATTTCTACCAAAAGCACTCCAACCAAGTTTAATTCTATGATTAATTTCCTCCATTATGTTTCCATCTGTATTAATAATCTGACCAAGGTATTTGTAACTGTTAACTTCTTCTAATTCTTCATAATCAATCTTTATTTTCATATTTTGAGCAAATCGATTAAACATTACTTTAGTCTTTTTAACATTTATCTTTAGTCCTACTTTTCTACTTTCATCTGCTAACTCCTGCAACATTTCCTGCAGCTCTGAAGCATTATTTGCAAAAACAACTACATCATCTGCAAAATCTAAATGACTTAAATACTCTCCATTTACTTTCACTCCTTTAGTTTCCCATTTTAATCCACAAATTACTTCTTGCAGCACTGCTGTAAAGAGTTTTGGAGATATGGAGTCACCTTGTCTTACACCTTTCTCAATGTTGATTTTTCCAGTATCATTATGTAATCTAATTGTTGCTGTTGCATTTTTATAAATATTCTTTAAAATATGACAATATTCTGGATCTATACCTTGATGATCCAATGCTTTAATCACCGAAGAAATGTGTATAGAATCGAATGCCTTTTCATAATCTACAAATCCAAAACATAATGACAACTCATATTCATTTGTCCTCTCTATGACTTCTCTCAATACCTGGATATGATCTATTGTACTAAAACCACTTTTAAATCCAGCTTGTTCTCTTGGTTGGTGGAAATCCAAAGTTCTCTGCAGACGAGTTGTAATTATCTTGGTAAAAATTTTATATAAAACTGATAAAAGGCTGATAGGTCTGTAATTTCTAATATCTTCTTTATCACCTTTTTTAAATATTAATATTATTACTGCATTCTTCCAATCTTCCGGTACATCTTTATCATTTAGACATTTGGTATATAACTTTGCTAAAATTGTTTCTATTTCTTCACCTGCTTCTTTTAATATATCAATTATAATTCCATCATTTCCTGGAGCCTTTCCTTTCTTCATACACTTAATTGCACGTCTCACTTCTTCATTTAAAATTCTGGGCAATTCGGAAGATGTAATAGATATAGGAGGTACTTGTTCTTTATTACTATATAATTCTTGATAAAAATCCTCTACCAATTTCATGATGTCATCTCTCTTTTTAGTAATAATGCCATCTTTTTTTCTTATTGCAGATATAAATTTCCTACCAATACCAAAATGTTGTTTAACATTTTTGAGACTTTTATTTTCTTCTACAGCTTTCCTTGCTATTTCACAGTTATACTTTCTTATATCATTTTCAACTCTTTTCCGTACCATTTTACAAAATTCGAGATATTCAATTCTTTTTAATACATCATTTTTGTATATCTTCATATTCCTTCTTTTCTTCATAAATTCTCTAGTCTCAGTAAGAATTTTATTAGTCAATTGCTGCTTTTGTCTACCAGCTATGTTTGTTGCAGTTTTTAAAAGTGTATCAGTTATTTTCATATTAATTTCATTCAAATCTGAATCATGTTCAAAATCTCCTAACACTTGAAACCTATTTGTAAGTTCTAATTTAAATTCATTAGAATGTTTCTGAATGTTAGGAATATCAACTGTAAATATTGTTTTTCTTAATAATTTTTGTCTCTCTAGTTTTACATTAACACGTAACTTACACCTTACTAATCGATGATCACTTCCTGTGTTAAATTTATTAAGAACATTACAATCTTGAAATATGTATTTTCTGTTAGTCAAAATATAATCCAATTCTGTAATAAAATAATCAATTAGTATCAGCAAAATCAAGTACTGAAGCATTCGTTTTTTTAAAAAAATTATTCTTTTTATTTTCTATTAATGCGAGTTGTTCATGCCACCTCTACAGTATATTGCACCCCGACACGGAACGAAACTGTTAATTAATAGAAGTAATAAAAATACGCCTATTACATAAGATAATACTATATTAACATTAATTAAATAATGATTCATTGATTCAGTAAATACTTTCTTTTTCGGTAAAACTTATTTTTAGTTAATCAATTCTGGGAAAGCACACAATTATTGATAAGTATGCATAAATAAAAGTGAAAATAACTATACGTTCAATCTAATAATGATTCGGTTATATAGCATATATTTATAGATATGCACATTTACATCGGCGTACATGTTTAATATTTGTACATAATTTAATATTTAACTAGCTACTACAATTCAATTTACAAGTGTGATATTCCTTGAATGCACTTACTTCTACCATGCAGTCTAATCATTTTATTAGGCTATAATTTATTATTCCATTAACTGACCAGATAAAAACTTTAAATTTAATAAAAGTTGAGTACATTAATTATTAAATCCCAGCATGAATATTATGCATTTAATTTCGAACCTCATTTCCTGTCTAATACGCTCTTAAAGTCAATGGAGACTAGTTCTGCCAGAAATGCATTTTGGGGATTATTTGTTTTTTATGCAAGTCTTCATTCCTTTGTTTTAAGAGTGTTTTTAGAAAAAAACTCCGCATAATCAGGAAATAGAGGGAGACGTTAAATTAATAATATTATTGCGGGAATTTAAGAATTAATATTTAATTGAGTTTAAAGTTTGTATCTAGATTGAAAAATTTAGTAATTTAGCTGGTGCAATGAAAATTAAAAGTGGTAACCTTATTTTAAATAATAAAATTAGCAAGTATATAATCATAAAAAGTTTATAATATTTTCTTTTCAATTCCATCTTAATTATTAAAAAATTTGATCAGAGGGAAAACCCCAGTATTAAATTACTTACTCTTTTTTGAGCTTCTACTTTCTGTTTATGAGTTGGATCAAGATTGTTAACCATCCATTTACATCCAAAATAAATAGCCGCTGTTGAAATCGACATTTTAACTATGATAGTTATTAATTCCCGTCTATCTACATTATACATAAATTGATCAAGTTTTGCACTAACTCCAGTTTTCCCACTTAACGAAGCTATTTCGTCCACGTTTACATTTTTAGAAATGTTTTGGCATTGTGCTTTAATAAGAGGACTGCATCTAACCACCGCGTTACTGATTTCTTTTCCCATTGTTTGTAGTAAAGGTTTGATTTTTATCAAAAATAAACTGGCTAAATTTTCTACATCCGCGTTAGACATGTTAAAAGAAACTAAAATTTATTAAGTCTTGTTTTAAAGCTGATAGTTATAAATATTACAGGCTTACGTCATATTTTTTTAATCAGCGATTTTATCTAGATAAATATTTTTCCTCGGAACTCGTTATATTTAACTTTAATTTATTAAATTTAAACTTATTTTCCCGGAATGTGAGAGATATTACAGTGTTAAAAAAAAAACTATTAAAGTAATGTATTTTTCTTATGTATATACTTTTTCGTTAAAATTATTGAATTATTTTAACACAAATTAGATTACTTTCCAAATGTAAAACATCACAATATTGTTAACATAAGATTGATAAATACATTATGTCTCTTGCATTTGCTCCTTCAATCACTCTTTTCTTATTTTCATCTCCCAGTTCAGAGGTCGGCCACCTATGGCAGGATGGCACGCGGAACGATTATCAATGATGCTCTGATTGAATTGAAACAATTAAAAATATATATTTTAATTACAACGCAAGCGTTTTGCATAGGCGATTCACATACAAATGGAAACCATGATTTAATTTAATTTACTAATCATTTTGTAAAACAAACGTATATTCGATCTTTGCTATTTTCAATAAAGATAAGAGCTAAGTGGGCTGACATTAATCGGTTATTTTATAAACACCAACGGGATGAATTTTCTCCATGCAAAAAGAAATTTTAAGCATGTCTTTCGAATGCAATATAATTTTAACAAAACAAACTTTTTGAAGCCCATTATAACTGGACCAATTTTGATATTATATTTAATAAGATTGGTAGAATCACGTTGGCATGCGAAATAACGTTGTAACATAGGTCCAGCATGACACCACTAAAAGATTGCTGACTCCTATTCTAGGCTAACGTTATTCATTATTTAATGCAGAGGTAGAATGATGAACACAAGATCTAAAAATTATTTCAATAAAAATCAACTTTGTCACATGATCTCCTGAGTGATGACGAACCATTTGGTTTTTTAAAAATTCAGGCCATAATATACTTTTGGCCATCATGATATGAGCCTCATGTTATCAATAATCTTTCAGCAGTAACTTTAAAATGATGTTATGTGTTTGTGCAACCACATTTTAATTTTTTAATTACATCATAATAATTCTGACTATCAAACATCTCATGATTACCATTCTTTATATCTAGGTGCAGTGCTCTCAGGTTCAAGGATCCTCACTGATGAAACCACAAGCTAGAAACTAGTCATGGATATTGAATGACTAGGCATTAGATAGGGATTTTATGCACAAATCTTCCTGCATCCATTGATTACTCTGGCTTGCACTGAGTAATGCTACTGTGTGGAGAGTTTCATTTGTTATCTGTATTCTTTGACTTTCTAATACAATTAAAATTTCCATGAGCAGCTGATATTGAAGATGTTGATAAAACAAAAAACCTTGTTAGAAAAATTGTGAAATTAAGCATCAATACATTTAACATTGTCTGATTAAATATGCACATTTCTTCTGATATAAAAGTGATTTTTTTTTTATGACTTACTAAGTAATATATATTAAGGCTATAAACTTAAGACTATGTGCCAAAAATACAACAGTAGAGATCTCTACAAATCCAAACACAAGATTAACGACTTTAAAAGACAAGAGTGGCCACTCTTATCTCTGACCTAATTTCTAAAGATATAGGTTAATCTAAAGCATTTTGATTTAAGAGTTTGAAGCTATTAACTACTTCACTGATTAAGGCCACAATTTCTGTACAAACTAACATATGCAAAATTTTTCTTTCTGCTCATCTTTTAAAGTCGTTAATCTTGTATTTAGATTTGTAGAGGTCCCTACTGTCATATTTTAGGTGCATAGTCTTAAGGTTATAGTCTTAATATACATTATTATGTAATGAGTATGCGCTTTATAAATTATGATTTAGTACATAAATGGTAAAGCAGAAGCTATTGGTAAAAAAAGATAGATAGCTTTAAACAAATATGCTTTTTACTAAGAAAGAAAGTCAATATAAAAACACTCCTATTTAAATTCAAAGTGTTTTAATCAGTCCTAAAAAGTTTTCATTTGTTATGTTAAAAATCTGTGAACTTTAATTCTCTACAATGATACAGCAAAAAAATCCTCCAAATAAATTACACAAATGCACTATAAAGTATCAACCCCCCTCCCCCATTTAAGTTCGTATTGTTTTTAATCAGCCCTAAAAAGTGTAAGGGTATCTGCCAAGCAAGCTAAAAAACTGCAAACATTGATTCAGTCCCATATAAAATGATACACAAAAGACATTCAAATAAATTACACTAATGCATTATAAACATCAAAATATTATTCATCTTTCAATGTGTCAATTATTCTTCTAGTTTGTTCAAAATCTGTTACTTGTATTTCTGTTTGTTGAGATTTATATATGTTACGAGTAACTAAAACAAAAAGATTATACAACAATGAATATTATATTATTTAATACGAAAAACTTTTTCCATTAATATTTAATTTTGCTTTTCAGGGGAATATAACATCATTTTAAACCACTAATGATCCACTGCAGTACTAAAGGTCTACTGAAGTTTAATCCAGTTTCTCCAATCTGTAGCCTCTCTTTTCAACATCACATCAACAAACTTGATTCCCACATGTGGTATCTTTTTAGATCTGCTTTCAATCTCTTGGAATCCCAGTTTAAGATTTTAACTATCCATCTCTTCTAGCAATATGTCCAGCCCAATTCCATTTCTGTATCTTAATTTATTCAATGATATCAGGAATAACTGTTTGTTTGTCCTACCTATGTATTTCATTTTAGATCTCTTCTTGTTACTCCTAATATACATATCTCCATACTTTATTGAATTGTCTGAAGTCTCAGCATTGATCTTCTGTTAAGTGTCCAAGACTCAGATCCATAAATAAGAACTGGTAAAATACATTTATTAAAAACCTTCCTTTTCAAACCCATAGACATATTTTCTTTCAATATTAAATTATTTCTACCAAAAACTACTCCATCCAGGTTTAATTCTGCAACTATTATGTTTCCATCTGTACTAATAATCTGAGTAAAGTATTAGTAGTTATTAACTTTTAGCTCAGATTATCAATCTTTATTTTCTTCTGAGGAAATCCATTAAACATCAATCTTTTTAGCATTTATGTTTAAGCCTACTTTCATCTGATAACTCTTGCAGCATTTCATGAAACTCTAAAGCATTATTAGCAAAAATAAATGCATCATCTGCAAAATCTGAATGACTTAAATAATCTCCATTTACTTTTACTCTCTTAGATTACCATTTTAATCACAAAATATTGCTTGCAAAACTATTTTCAAAAGTTTTGGAGATTTTGAATCACCCCTATTGCATACCCTTCTCAATGTTAATTTTATTAATATTACTACACATTTTAATCATTACTATTACATTTTGATAAATATTCTTCAGAATATGACATCCTGGATTTATACCTTAATGATACTTTAAACACTGTAAAATGTTTCTAGAATCAAATGTCTTTTCATAATAATATACAATCTAAAATATAATGGCAAACTTATATTCATTGGTTCTGTCTATAACTTTTTTCAATACTTGCATGTGATCCATTATGCTAAATCCACTTTTAAATCCAGATTGTTTTTTTTTTTTGGTTGGTTAAAAACTCAAAGTTTAATTGAGTTGTAATTATCTTGGTAAAAAATTTGTATAGAACTGATAAAAGACTAATAGATCTGTAATTTCTAATATCTTTCTTATCTCTTTTCTTAAATATTAATATTACTACTTCACTCTTTCAACCATCTAACACATCTTTATCATTTAGATAATTGGTCTTGTCAACAACTTTCTATTTCACTGTTTGGTGTTAGCGACACCATCCAGCGAATGATATCATCGTTGATACTAGTATCAAAACCTTTACTAATATAATAAATAAAAAATAATATAAATTAAATAAATAAAAATAATAATTTACAAAAAAAAAAAAAAAACATACAGGAAACTATTACACAGAATAGAAATATTTAGTTTTAAAAATTTGTTAGTTGGTAAATTCAACTCTAAAAGAAGTATTGATTAAAAAAGTAGAAATTAAATAATGCATTATTTTAATTTTAAAAGATTTAAGTGGATAATTTAATAATTAAAATTATAAAATATAAAGATAAAAATAAATTATATTAAAATATATATAAAATTTAAAATTATATATTACAAATATTAAATAAAACAATAAGATAAATTTTAAGATTAATTATAAAGTATATGAATATTTGTATAAATGTTATTTAAATATTATTTTGTATATTTAGATATAATTATTATATTTTAAAATATAATTATAGTAAAATATTTTATTTCTATATATTTAAATATTTTGCAAGTCCAAAGAAGACTGTAAGGAAGTAAAATTATTTGAAGAAAATAATATATTTGCATTGTACAAAGTAAAAATATTACTAAATATAAGTCAGACGTAACAATAAGCTTAAAATTTTTTGAGTTTGTCTAATTATTTTTCTTTCTATTCTAAATTTTAAGGATTTTTTATTACATAAACAGTTCTATCATTTCTACTAAGGGCTTATGTAATAATTAGTGTTGTTACTTACCATGATTCATGACATAAAGTTTGAGTTCAAATCAAGTGAAACTTAAAAAAATTTTTCCAGAGTACAAGCAGACTAGAGATTTTTTTTAGATAGCCAAGCCAAAGAAGTCAAAACAGTTAATCACCCAGTATTAGTCAGTAAATAAATATCTTATTAATTACCTAAAATATATTGATCCCATACTAATTTGATTGGTCAGATTATTGACAATGCATTGGCTGTAAAAGCACATAAATATATATGATTGTAATATGAGGCAATCTTTACTACTGGAAGTATCTTACTCCCAATATTTACTTTTAACCTTAAATCCACTATTAGCATTATTTCTGCAGCTGTAACTATCTAAATTAATACTATTAGTAATATAATTTAGTAAAGATAAATTCTTAATTAAATTAAGAAAAATATATTTTTTAAAACATTGATATATTTAATGTTATATCAATATATCCATTAAATTGTCTTCAATAATAATAATCTGTAAAAGGTATGTTTTGAAACAAACCAGACAATGGATTTCATTATTGATGGTAAAATTTAGAAGTTGACATACAAAATGTGTGAAGCCATTTGAAGTAAGAGGCCATATCCAACCAAGTTCCATTATGCCCACCAGCCATAAATTAGCTAGGCTCACATCTTTTCTGCACAGGAACCAACAGCTGTGTAAGTTAGAAGCAGACAGGAAGACAAATATAATATTATTCAGGGAAGACTTATTGAAGATGGGGTTCAAACACAGGCTGATCGACAGAAGGACAATACACCCAATGTCGATACACACAGGCTGCTGCTGTCATACATTCCTAATTTACATATTAAATCTTATAGTTTTTAACAGACAGTTTCAACTAACTTTTCGTACCCCCCCCCCCCAGTTCCAACAGATTACTTAGCAACATGAAAGATAAACTAACACTGGCTCAAACACCTTAAGCTGTTTATAATATTGCGTGTACTCATGCAAATTGTAGAGCCTCATATTATGGGGAAACTAAGGCAGCAATAGAAAACAGATTACTACAACACAAATATGCATACATCAAAGCTCAGTCAGATTTATCATGTTATTCCATTTTTGCATTTCATCAGAAAGTAACAGGACACCAGTGTGAACCACAAGATGTCAACTTGGTCTGCAAAGAAAGGTGTGACATAAAAAGAAAAGTTAAGGAGGCCTGCTTCATTGTGATGGATTGCAACGCCATCAACAGCAAGGACACATGCTTCATGATCTCAAAGAAATAGAGTAATTAATCTTTAAACTTTGCATAATTTGCATATAATTACTTCACTCAAAGCTATGAAGATGAGAGCACATCTCTTGAAAGTGCTTGCAGAGTAATATAATTTTTATTTTGTTTTTAAGTATTGCAGTTAGGTGCAATAGTGCCTATATCATTTTACAAAAGATATAATAATCATTTTCAAAATAGTCCACTGCAAAGCAAAGGTCTCTCCAATAACCACTTCAGGTTAGCCAATTAGGATTTGAGCAGTTTTCCATACTTATTTTGCACTATAGCTAAAAATCACTAGATAGCCATTTATCAACCAATGTTGAATAATTATCTGGTTGTATAAACTAAACAACCAATTTTGGTGGTTAATAGAGATGGATAGATGTCTAAGAGAAAAATCCTAAGCCCCTTGAAAAGAATTTCATTTGCCTCAAAATTTCAACTTGAGGTCATGGGCATAGTAGGCAGTTTTATATTTATAATAAATGGCTTTAAAATGCATGCTCAAATAAATATATATATAAAACAATTTGCTGCAGCCAACATTTTAAATAATAAGGAGAATCATTATTTAACAACTATATTAAGTACAGTAATCAATTTAGTTAAAAGCTATCTATTATAAACTTGATAAGTTAATGGACACTAGATAGTAGTGCCACCCAAATCCCCATATTAAAGCTTTGGCTATTCGCTTTCATCAGTAAGAAATATAGCATTGCATATACACACTAAACAGCCATTTTTGCTTCTCAAATGTGTTACAATTAATAATTGGTGTTATTAAAATATGTATTTGCTGTTCTGGCATCAGGATATTTACCTTTATAATAAGCAAGATGGCTCAAGTTAAAAAAAAGTACTAATGACTTCTCAGTGAATGTTCATTCTAATGTTTTTCACTAATGAATTTCATTGATATTACCATCTGGTATTATCAACTTCTCACAATTACACAGATAACCCGATAAAGAATACTTATTTTCAGAAATACTTACATTTGTAAACAAAATTTTTCAAAAGTACAATATGTGAAATCACAACATCTATATGAGTTTATATATTAATACTTCCTACATTAAACTTGATATTATAAATGTCAGCAGATACAAGCATCCGATTCCATTTATATTTTTTCTTTTCTTCTTTAATATATTAAAAGCTTTTTAGAATTTGTTCAATAAAATTGTTAGTTGAAAAATGAGTATAGTAATTTAATTCATCTTTGGTCTTTGAGTTTCAGATTTATTTTGTGCTTGGATGAACAGGAATTTCTTTGGAAAATTCATTTTCTCCAACCTATCATTCATTAGGAAATTGTATATGTGGTTCTTATCTTAACAAAGGTTAAAGACCTTTACTTTCTGAGCAAACAATGCAGGAACTGCATCTGTGAGTGATTAGCTATATGGTAATATTAAATATTTTGATAATATTCACAATAATTCAAAGTGTGAAAAATGTTATTTAATTATGCTGTTGAAAAGAGATGCCTTATAATGTAATAATTAGTGAGTTTGTTACTATGTTTATAATATGGGGTTCAAATTCACCTTGAGTTTGACATTTTTGGAGATAGCTGATACCAACACCATGACAAACATAACATTATTAATTATTGAGTGCATTTAGAAAAGGCTAAGAAAATATGTCAGTCACAAATGTCCAATTCAAAAGTACTGAGCCTATGGTTTCAAAAGTTTTACACAAAAATCTAGGCCAATATTTTCTTCTAGTTTACATATATTAAAAACATTCCATGTTACTAACTTATGATTCTCCAATAAGACTAGCCAGCTGGATACCCAAGCTGGATAGTTGATTAGTCTAATAAGTAATCACAATATCTTGAGATGGAGAGAACTTTTTAACTTGCAGCAACCTATTTACAACTGCTTACTTTTTATATTGTTTTATTATCAAGTTGGTTTATCAAGTATATGTAAGTTTTAGCCAAAAATACAATCATATAAATAACTATCATTCCACACTTTCCCTCCCTATCATGTCTAATAACAAAATTGGATATGAACCTTGAAATTTTTTCAGGTTACAAATAGGATTAGGATGAAAAAACTAGACAACTCAACAAAATATCCACTATGATCATTAAATGGCTACTTACCTATTTTTAATTGAAAACACCAATGATGGTTTATATCCTAACTGTTGAAATAACAAATCTTATGAAGATGACATATTTTTAAGATGCTGACTTTCAAACTATCTTTTTCTTAATATTTATTTTGTCAATATATTATATACATACAACTTTTCTCAAGAAATTTGTTTCTTGAAAAGAATAGTATAGAGTTATGACATTTATCAACTATTTTAGTTATACATATTCATAAATGAAACCCTGTTCTAAAAAGTTTGGTGTAGTAGTCAAATATGACATTAAAGCTTGTGGCCCAATTTTCACTTCTGATTCATCATCTTTTTATGAACTTTCAAACAATAAATCATTCAATTATTATTTTTATTCCACAATTATCATAATTTTCTTATATTTTTCACATTATATATATATTATGAAAAAAAAAAAAAAAACCTTTAAGATTGTTCTTTTTTATCTCAAAACTAAGCTAAATATAAAAAAAATTAGGCTTTCTTAAAAAAATATGGAATTGAAAAAAATATATTTATATAAACAAATAGATTGCATGATAAATTGTACATTATACAGTCAACAGTGTGTTGAAACCGCCTATGACAGCGCACAGAAATATGCCGTGTGCGATCACATTTCACTTTTGGCTACAGTATTGTCTGAGGGTGGCTGGAATTCCGATTGTCAAAACTATTTTAATATTCATTAAGACCACCTCCCCCTCTATCTCCCATGTTTTAGGAAGATCTACTAACAATTATGAGCAGAGTCTCATGCTTCCCTAGCCCCCATTTCCTGCTGAAAAAATGGGCCAAGTGTAGGTAAAAGCGCGATTCCTATCAAATCACGCTCTAAGTCATGTTTCATGCGAGAACAACTGCGAGATGAATCAAATGGCTGAAATAGGATAACTTTCTGAATGTCAAAGAAAGAATTCTTCTCTGACTGCTGGAACCAGGTTATCAAACAAAACAGCTTGAAGCTGCATGCCTGCTGTTTTTTTCCTGAAGAGCCCAAAAAGTTGCTTTTAATTGCCGTATATATTGATGTTTTTGGGAATTACCGTCAAAACTTTGTCAAGCTTCGAGTTTTTTGCGTTCCGTTCTGTTAGCAATTGGAAACACCCGCCCCCCCCTTTCCCAAAGTTGGACTTTGGCTTGTAAATGTTACCGTTAAATGGACAATAGATTTATTTATAATTTATAAAAATAAAACAAACAAAAAAAAAAGAAGAATTGGCTGATTTTTTTGTCGTACAATACCGAACCGAAAATATAAGGGTTTAATGAGAAGAATAAAAACAAAAAAAAATTGGTAACTATTTTTTAAAATTCATTTTTAATTGATGTATTTTTTTTTGGGTTGCCAAAATTGATTTGATAGCCGCCGTATTTCTTAAATGTGATAAACAACAACAACAAAAAAAAACAAAAAAATACATAGACCGAAACCCCCCTCCCCCGGCCCCTTTGAAAATATAAATAATAAAAAAAAAATTAAGTACTTTTTTGTAAATTCATTTATTTGTAATTTTTTTAAGCATTTGTTTTTTTGCTTGTGTTTAAAAAATTAAGTACTTTTTTGTAAATTCATTTATTTGTAATTTTTTTAAGCATTTGTTTTTTGCTTGTGTTTAAAAAATTTGATTTGATATTACTTTTATAAATGTGATAAACAAAAAACCAAAGCCAAAAAAAAAAAAAAACCCCGGCCCCAGCAACATTATATTTATCTTTGTTTACAAACCAACCACATCCTCCGGCGGTTTCAACATGCTATTATAAAACAACCTAAATTTTTTTTTGCACATTTTATATGTATATTTGTGCTACTTATTGAAAGTAATTTTATATAAAAAGTAGTAATACTCTTGTCTTTTTATGACTAGTAAAATTTTAGGTAATACTCATATCAAATTATATCAATAAAATTGTTTCCTATTATGGATGGAAATAAGAAAAGGAATCAATTAAGAAGATAACTTATTTGTCCCAGAAAATGTACTCTTCACGATACTAAAGGCAGCCTAGGACATTCTCGGATTATGTAGACTTTTTATTATTTTGATAAGCCTATATTAATAATTATGTAACTCATTTTATTATTTTTTTGCATAACTTATATGATTTTATTGAAAGTTTTGTAAGAGCTACATTGAACCATCTAGAGTTTGTCCATGATGGACATATAATACTTAGAACATTTAATATGGTATAATGACCATATTACAAATTAATTTGAAGGTTTATTAAATAATATCTGAATGGTCTGTAACACACTATAAATTGCTTTTAATACCTATGGAAGACAATTTTCTGCAAGACATTACCTTCTTTTTCTCTAATTGTTTTCTGCAGGATCCTTTCACATTCTAATCTTTCATTAGATTATTTGTGATTGGCCTCTGAAATATAAAGACTTTTTTTTGTTTTTATCAATTTGAATATTAATCTGGATGTGGTTTAGAAAACAATCTAAATCTTATTATTAACAAAAAATATTGTTCTAATATTTGTTATTTAGTAAACAATATTGTTAACAGTCGAGCACATGGTTTTAAGACTACACAGTAATATTTTTGTTTATATGTATATACAAAGTGTGAATCTCTGAAATTAATAAATAAACGTAGTTATTTGTTTTTTTAAAGTTGATTAACATATAATATTTAGCATTTTATTTGTATTAAACCTTTAAACATCACATGATCACTATCTCCCATGCTTGCTCATAACTGTTATTAAAATAGACAAAACTCTCTCCATACAGTAATGCCACTCAAAACAAGACAGAGTAATCAATGGATGCCAGAAGGCTTGTGCATAAAATCCCTATCTAGTGCCTACTCATCCAATATCCCCAAACTAGTTTCTGGCTTGTGGCCTTTATCAGTGAGGAGCCTTGGATCTGAGAGCACTGCACCTAGATCTTAGGATCTAATGCAACCCTCCAGCAGCCACCTTTTATCTCTACATAACTACAAAACTATGAGAATAAAATTTGAAAACACACAAATATTTTCAATCTAAGCTCAATAGCTTATATAGTCATATGGGTCTGAACTCAGTTCAGCCCCCATACATTTTGGTGTTTTTGGTTCTTTTATAACCATAGCCACCACCTTCCTATTAGGCAGAATTGGTATTAAACCTTTAAACATCACATGATCACTATCTCCCATGCTTACTCATAACTGTTGTTAAAATAGGCAAAACTCTCTCCATACAGTAGTGCCACTCAAAGCAAGACAGAGTAATCAATGGATGCCAGAAGGCTTGTCCTCACTGACGAAGGCCACAAGCCAAAAACTAGTTTGGAGATATTGGATGAGTAGGCACTAGATAGGGATTTTATGCACAAGCCTTCTGGTATCCATTGATTTGCTTTGAGTGGCACTACTGTATGGAGAGAGTTTTGCCTATTTTAACAACAGTTATGAGCAAGCATGGGAGATAGTGATCATGTGATGTTTAAAGGTTTAATACCAATCCTGCCTAATAGGAAGGTGGTGGCTATGGTTATAAAAGAACCAAAGACACCAAAATGTATGGGTGCTGAACTGAGTTCAGACCCATATGACTATATAAGCTATTGAGCTTAGATTGAAAATATTTGTGTTTTCAAATTTTATTCTCATAGTTTTGTAGTTATGTAGAGATAAAAGGTGGCTGCTGGAGGGTTGCATTAGATCCTAAGATCTAGGTGCAGTGCTCTCAGATCCAAGGCTCCTCACTGATGAAGGCCACAAGCCAGAAACTAGTTTGGGGATATTGGATGAGTAGGCACTAGATAGGGATTTTATGCACAAGCCTTCTGGCATCCATTGATTACTCTGTCTTGCTTTGAGTGGCACTACTGTATGGAGAGAGTTTTGCCTATTTTAACAAGTTATGAGCAAGCATGGGAGATAGTGATCATGTGATGTTTAAAGGTTTAATACCAATCCTGCCTAATAGGAAGGTGGTGGCTTTGGTTATAAAAGAACCAAAAACCACAAAATGTATGTGTGCTGAACTGAGTTCAGACCCATATGACTATATAAGCTATTGAGCTTAGATTGAAAATATTTGTTTTCAATTTTATTCTCATAGTTTTATAGTTAAAAAGGTGGCTGTTGGAGGGTTGCATTAGATCCTAACTAGGTGCAGTGTTCTCAAATCCAAGGCTCCTCACTGACGAAGGCCACAAGCCAGAAACTAGTTTGGGGATATTGGATGAGCAGGCAGTAGATAGGGATTTTATGCACAAGCCTTCTGGCATCCATTGATTACTTTGTCTTGCTTTGAGTGGCACTACTGTATGGAGTTTTGCCTATTTTAACATTTTATTTGTACATATATAGAACGAAGTTTTGTGATTTAAAAAAAATTTCCCACTTATCAAATATATAATGAAGTGTATTATCACATTTTATCTTAGATTTATGTTTGAGAGTAAAGTTATTTTATTAAAATAGATTTTTATAAACACCATAAGAAAAAGCCATAAAAGAATGCAAAACAACTATTTTTTTGAGGCCATACTTATATTAAATGCCAACCTTAATTTTTGCAGATATTAAAGTTTGCATAGGCTTTTAAGAATTTTAGTCTACTTACAAGCCTCTACAACTTAATATGTTCTGTGCGAAGCAGGCTTAAACCTCCACACACATTTCAAAGCTTTAATTAGACAGATTTGTAATAGAAATGAAATCAAAATACCGTAATATTTTTATGATGAAATCTATCAGTAAAAAATGCCAAAGAAGAATACTAATTTATCATTTGAGTTGTCATTGCAAGCTACTTTTTCTAATATGGAGACAATTTTGAAACATTTTTTACAATTTGGACCCACTTTTTTTCTTTCTCAAATGGATTTAAAAATATTTAAAATTGTTTGACGTTTATAGAAAAAGATAGCTGGATTATGAAAATATCATCGATCAATTCGCCACATAAAAAAAAAAAAAAAACTCATATGGTTTTTGAATTTTTATTATTGCACCCTCTCTCAAACTCCATTTATACTATTGTGGGAGCCTCAAATTTCACTTATACTTTAATGTTAAATAATATTAAGAAGCATTATGAATTTATTTTTATTTTCCAGCTTTTTAGTTCCCTTTTTTAATTGCAGTTTTTTGTATATTTAATAATAGTTCGAGGAAATAAAAATATGTAATTTCATTTTTTTATTAACAAAAAAAGGGGGAGGAGGATTTATCCGTTATTTAATTTTAATAATCCTTTTTTGTAAAAAAATAATATTTAAAAAAATCGAACAGTAGTTATTTAAAGACAAAATTAGTTTTTTAAATAGAAAATTCTTCCACTGAAACTAAATCTATGATTCACATCTGTCAAGTACTTTCGGCATTTGATAATAAAAAAAAAAAAGAAATATTCAAGGAACTTTATCATTTACTTTCACTTGCAATAAAATTAACTTTTTGATAAATATGAAAAACTTCCCTCAGTCTGAATCCGAAAGCACAATATATATGCATGCTGTGTGTGATAAATTTTAATTACTGCTTTTTTTTATATAATAAAAACAAAACAAAAACATAATAATATAAAATATCAGTTTATAATTCAATTTTAGCAGCCGCCAACAAGATGGTCTGATCATCTTTTGGTTTCAATAAGAACTGTCATATGTGGCTCCAAGTAATCGTTATTGCATGTCAGTAGCTACACTGTATTACACCTACAGAGCTAAATCAAAAGAGTAAAACTGATATTCTGACAGTGAAATGAATGTCAATGCATAAGTGCAAAAAATCGTCATCTATTAACAAATTAATCTAGGGTATAAAAGGCGAGATAGTAGTGATGCATGACAAAATATTCTGGCCAGCTGCAAGATAGAAAGACTTAGGATCATACTATTGCATTAGATTCCCCAAGGAATAATGAAGCTGACTGTTTTTGTTTTTAATGTTGAAAAAGATAAATAATAATTGTTGCTTTGTCATCATCTGGAAGATCAAGAAATGCATTCCTTATTCATCAACTAGGATTGGGTTGAAAAATTAAATACTAGAAAGCAAAGTGTGATACAAGATCTAATCCAAGACTGACAATTAAGTTTGCAAATTCATCCTAGAAAAAGTGATTCACACATCATAGTCATCTTTCAAACTTTTCCCTTGGGAAACCATGCATTGATGCCAGCACATAGTCCATTTCAAAACAATTTTGGAACACTTTTTATGGAATTCCTATCAAAACTGTCATTGTATTGGCCTTGATATTTTGAAAATGTTTCTTTTCAATGACATTAGTCTTTGTGTGAAGAAAAATTGAGAGCCTGATCAGAAGAGAGGGTATCCCAATACATGTTTCCTGGCAAAAAAATCCCTCACAGACATTGCCATACAAGCTGGTGCATTTCTGCCCACACTTTTTCCATGACAAGATTTTCAATTAAGGTTTTCCTATTTCTCTATCAATGTTTACTTGATCTGCTATGCTTCTCACAATCAGCCAAAAATTTTGATGCACAGTTCAACACATTTTTGTCAGTTCTGCTTATTACTGCCTGTCTTGACCTTTCATCTGTGTTGCTTTCTCTCCCCCCCCCCCACCATACAAATGTTTAATCCATTTGTGACTGTTTTCTTCATGATATTATCCCCATGAACATGGACTATTATGTTCCTGATTTCACTTCCTCTCTTTCAAAGAAATTTAGTTTGTTCATTATACTAATTCAAGCTGTTATTCTCTTGACAGTGCACAAAAACATGCAACAACAAGGAAAGTCTCTCAACAAGATACAGACACAAACACAGCTATAATACTCTGCTATACTAAGATTCTACTGAGTTGTTGTACACAGTACTGCCAATGTAAGCACTTGGTGGCAAATTAGTAAACTTAATTATCAAACTCATATAGTGGAAATAATAGGAATTGGTACTGAGAGATGAGAATTGATAACAATGTCAGATAATAGAAAAATTAATGAAGTGATATTGATAGATCCTGAGCTAGAAATGATTGGAGTACATATTTGCTGCTTGGCATAAACCAAAAACGCACAGAATGAAGATTTCAACATAGTGAATGGTCATATTGTTGTGTAGAATGAAAAACATCATCATAATGTGGATATACAAAATGTAATACATTAGTAGAATATGAGCCAATAAATGAAAGAAATCTGGTGATTCATAAGGGCTTCACTTATAGATCAGGTAATCATAAAGTTATTCATATTTGACAACATGAAGATATTTAGCAGTTATATGAAGTAAAAAAGTCAATTTATCAGAAATAGAAGAATAAAGGCATGACTATTATTCATATTGATATGAAAGCCAAAGTTATAAAAGAGTTGATGACAGTGACTAAGAGATATAGACTGGAAAGCTATAACATTCTAGACAAAAATTTAGTTATTACAAATGTAATGTTTCTACAACATAAAAAAATTTCTCCCATTATAAAAACTTTGTAATGCTAAATTATTTGTACTGTAAAAATCTACAAAATCATGCATAGTTTGTTACCAGATAATATTACTGGAAACAAAATTAATTATATTATAGCTGATAGGAATAATATATTAAATATTATAAAACATTAAGCATCACATGATCACATTTCCTATACTAGCACATTAATTGTTGATAAACAGAGCAAAACTCTCCATACAATTGTACTGTAAAAATCTACAAAATCATGCATAGTTTGTTACCAGATAATATTACTGGAAACAAAATTAATTATATTATAGCTGATAGGAATAATATATTAAATATTATAAAACATTAAGCATCACATGATCACATTTCCTATACTAGCACATTAATTGTTGATAAACAGAGCAAAACTCTCCATACAGTATTGCCACCTGTGCTAAACAGAGTAATCAATGGATGCCAGAAGGCTTGTGCATAAAATCCCTATCTAATGCCTACTCATCCAATATCCCCAGACTAGTTTCTGGCTTGTGGCCTTCGTCAGTGAGGAGCTTTGGATCTGAGAGCACTGCATCTAGATCTTAGGATTTAATGCAACCCTCTAGCAACCACCTTTTATCTCCACTTAACTACAAAACTATGAGAATGAAATTGAAAACACAAAAAATATTTTCAATCTAAGCTCAATAGCTTATATAGTCATATGGATCTGAACTCAGTTCAGCACCCATACATTTTGGTGTCTTTGGCTCTTTTACAACCATAGCCACCACTATCCTATTAGGTAGGATTGGTGTTAAACCATTAAGCATCACATGATCACATTTCCTATACTAGCACATTAATTGTTGATAAACAGAGCAAAACTCTCCATACAGTATTGCCACCTGTGCTAAACAGAGTAATCAATGGATGCCAGAAGGCTTGTGCATAAAATCCCTATCTAATGCCTACTCATCCAATATCCCCAGACTAGTTTCTGGCTTGTGGCCTTCGTCAGTGAGGAGCTTTGGATCTGAGAGCACTGCATCTAGATCTTAGGATCTAATGCAACCCTCTAGCAACCACCTTTTATCTCCACTTAACTACAAAACTATGAGAATGAAATTGAAAACACAAAAAATATTTTCAATCTAAGCTCAATTAATGTGCTAGTATAGGAAATGTGATGCTTAATGGTTTAACACCAATCCTGCCTAATAGGATAGTGATGGCTATGGTTGTAAAAGAGCCAAAGACACCAAAATGTATGGGTGCTGAACTGAGTTCAGACCCATATGACTATATAAGCTATTGAGCTTAGATTGAAAATATTTTTTGTGTTTTCAATTTCATTCTCATAGTTTTGTAGTTAAGTGGAGATAAAAGGTGGTTGCATTAGATCCTAAGATCTAGATGCAGTGCTCTCAGATCCAAAGCTCCTCACTGACGAAGGCCACAAGCCAGAAACTAGTCTGGGGATATTGGATGAGTAGGCATTAGATAGGGATTTTATGCACAAGCCTTCTGGCATCCATTGATTACTCTGTTTAGCACAGGTGGCAATACTGTATGGAGAGTTTTACTGTTTATCAACAATTAATGTGCTAGTATAGGAAATGTGATCATGTGATGCTTCATGGTTTAACACCAATCCTGCCTAATAGGATAGTGGTGGCTATGGTTGTAAAAGAGCCAAAGACATCAAAATGTATGGGTGCTGAACTGAGTTCAGACCCATGACTATATAAGCTATTGAGCTTAGATTGAAAATATTTTTTGTGTTTTTAATTTCATTCTCATAGTTTTGTAGTTAAGTGGAGATAAAAGGTGGTTGCTAGAGGGTTGCATTAGATCCTAAGATCTAGATGCAGTGCTCTCAGATCCAAAGCTCCTCACTGACGAAGGCCACAAGCCAGAAACTAGTCTGGGGATATTGGATGAGTAGGCATTAGATAGGGATTTTACGCACAAGCCTTCTGGCATTCATTGATTACTCTGTTTAGCACAGGTGGCAATACTGTATGAAGAGTTTTGCTCTGTTTATTATAAAACATATTCGAGAGCTGATCTCAGCATAGATCATCAGCTTTTGATTACAAATATAAAGATGAAATTATATTAAAAGACTAAATATAAATGACATAGTTGATGATAAACATTAACATAATGAAGATTATGGAAAGAAAAACAGGGATGGTCCATTGGTTAACAGTGGAAACAATGAAACTATTGAAAAAGAGTCAAGAATGGTGATCCTGGGAAATATGCAAAGTTGAAACAAAAGGCACAGAAGAGAGTGCAGAAGGATAAACAAGAGCTTATAAACAATTTATTTATAAAACTTGAAAGCGAAGATAGATGAGGTAATAGTAAGAAAATGTTTCACATTATGAAAAACGGAAAATAAAGCTGATGGAATTTTGATAGATCCAGAAAATATGGTTAAGCATGACAAAATTTATATCAGTTACAGAATATGAACCAGTGACATGAAAAATCGAAATAGTAAGAGCAGTAAAAAATTACACAACCAGATGAAGTACCAAGAGAATTATTCATGAAAGGAGACTCAGTTATTGATAGAATTACATAGATTAATCATGGCTCGGTAGAAGAATGGAGATTGATCAGAAAATTGCAGCAACATTTGTGCTGATACTAAAGAAAATTGTCAGTGTGGTAATTTCAGGTCAATAGCTTTACTTTCACAAGCTAACAATATGACATTGGGTACAGTAAGACAGGTTTTGGACCACAACAGGAAAAAGAAATCAGATATTCTTAATAAAATTAGAGATTTCAACAGCTACTCCATTATTTTCTGAATAGATTATTACTCTTTTGATTCTGTATCATTTATTACAGCTTTTGCCTTCCTTAGATAGGAGACAAAAAATCAGAATGAGAATACTGGAAACAAACTCAGATTAATTTTAAATGTTAAAAGTGAGAGAGCTGTGGGTAATCACCATACTTGCCAATATTATAGTAGAGATGATAATGAGAGACATTCGTTTTTCAGGAGAGATTCTGTATTGGAAAAAGAATTTGTAAAATAAGTATTTAAATAAAATGCAGACTATTAAAGACTAATATAGATAATTGTAATGTATAGATGTGAGATATGCACAAGAATTGATATTTTTGAAATGGTTATCAAAGAATGTACGAGGTACTTTGGAATGCAAAAAGAATAATGAATAAAATTTTAGAAAAGGCAGGTACATAAAGGCAACTGTTGAAAATGGTAAAGCAATGAAAGTTACACTATTTGGGATATGTGGCAAGAGATAGATACACTGAAAAGATATGATTGGAATTCTGAATAAATCAAACACCAAGATTATCATAGATGAATAATATCACAGGATATGATTAACAGTTTTTGAAACGTAAAAAAGTAGAGAAGGTAGGAAAGCAATACATCAGGTAGATGACGAATTATTGATTTGTGAGATAAATGAAAGTTCTGTTGCAGTGTTTATTCATCTTTGTTTATGATCAACATTATAGAAATGTCTATAGATCACTGATAATAGTAGTTATTTGAGTGATTATGCAGTTTAATGGGTACTTGTGGCCCTAACATTACATTTTTAGTAAAATTGTTTTATTCATTGGCTTATTTGTGTATCATGAATAATATATATAAATCATATTAAATTCTCTGTTTGAAACAGATTCTGTTTAAATCAGAATACATTTATTATTTTAGCTTCCTGAACAAAATTTATGAAAAATAAATAGGCAATAAATGGTAATTTAATATTACACATACATAATAATTAAAAAAGTAAGTCATATACGAGCTTGTTTGAGCTATTGGTACGCTCTCTATGTGCATTTTTGTACACATACATCTATAACATTTTGATATTCCAATCTACGGATTTTTTTAAATAAAATATTATGGTTTATTATTTTCAAAAATCTTTTAGATTTTTAATCTTTTTATACCACTAATTTAGAATCAAACAGAGAAGCATTGTTAAGTCAATGAAATTAAAAACCTTTTATGTTTCAATGTCTTTAACGCAATGAATTTCAAGAAATGATTGTACTAGAGACAAGAAAATAAATTTAATACAAATTGATTTCTTGAAGAAGCATCATTATAACTTTCTTAGCCTATATTAAAAATTCTGACCTTTATCAGGATGCCAACTATCCAAACAATTTATAACAGTCTGGCTATACTACTAATATACTTATATGTTGGCTTCCAGAATGGAAAATAGATACCATCACTACATAATAGTTCTTACTAATTATCTCTTAACAGTCTATTAATAAATTATTCATTCAGAATCTTCTTAATAAAATTAATATCTTATATAAAGCTTTTAACTTGCCCCAGTTAGTAAATATCAATAAAGCCAATAATATAGCTTTATTTTTAAATATTAATTTGTTAAATAGTAAATTACTTATTTCTTTTTAAAAAAAAAAATCCAAATAAAGCTTTTTTTTTTAACAAAAAGGAGGAGGGGCTGAAACTTTAATATTTTCATTTTTCAAATCTGTTAGAAATAGTTTAGCTTCTTAGATGGGCTGAAACTTTAATATTTTCATTTTTCAAATCTGTTAGAAATAGTTGAGCTTCTATCTAAGACAATATTCATATTACTTAATCTTATTCTAATCTTTATTAGTAATACTTATTCCCAAACTATTCTATTTGTATATAGTTTTAGTCAAAATATAGAAGACCAGTTGGTAATATAGCTGTTTATTTTCAAATAAAAATTAGTTGTAGCTTTATGTATACATAAAGGTACAACTAACTTTTATTATAATGTTCTCTAGAAAACAAAATTTTTGGATACAAATTCAATCTGTCATTTCTGATATACTTTTTGTTTTACTTCATGTACATTCATACTAAAAGTATTATTATACAATCATTATTTATTTCAGCTGGATTTCACTTGTTATTGTCTGTGAGACACAATAGCAACTGATATTGCTAAAGACTGGTAACAGAAAATATGATTATCTTTCACACTATTTACTATTAATTAAATTTACTATTCAGTCTGAAATTTAGAAAAGATAAAATTAAAAGTGCAATGGAAGATTAATTGAAATTTTTTGATTTTTATAAGCAAGGGTCACAATTTTTTTCCATATGGATGGAAGCATTGTGAATCAAAATGTTTAAGCCCAAAACAGATAGATTTACATTGGTCCAATAAGAGTTTATTATAAATATGATTTACTAATGTTTGCTTAATGATAAATCTTACAAAAACTGATTAAAATAATTCAAATGTGCAAAACTCAACTCACAATTAGTCATTGTAAGAAAGCTTTTATTGATTTAAAATCTGGATTGTATTAAATCCTGCAATCTGCTCCTAAATATATCCTACAATTTCTTTCTCACTATCTACATGCTGCTCTTTAATCACAATAATTTTTCTTTTCTTCTAATAAAGTTTTTATCACATCATCTGAATTATGGTCAATTCAGAGTTCTTCTTAAATGATAAATTAAAAAAAAAAAAAAACTACATCAATAAAAAATTAAAATAATACTGAGGGAGTGAAAGAAATGAAATTTCACTATTATACAAAAAGAAATGATCAAAATTATATAAAAAAAATTATATATATATGAACTTTCAAATTTTTTTTGGAGAAAACCATGAGATATGACACAATGCAGAAACCATAGAAAAAATACATTGGATTTTTTAAAATTTGAAGGAAACAAGTCAGTGTTGAGTCCAATTTGCAATGATAAAAAAAGTTGTATTAATAGTTCACAGGATACTATGCCATTCTTTAAATAGTGTAGCTGTAATATAAATTCATTAACTTTTAATGTAATATCAAAAGAGAATGTCATATAAAAATTGCTTTTATTTAATCTTTTTTTTATAAAAAAAAATTTAAGCATTTTCCAATGCCAATTTGAGCACATGAATAACTTAATATCTGGTCTGCCATGTCTTTTATCTTAATATATTCACCTGGAACTTAATTGTAAATATAAGGGATTTGAAGTCAGACTTGCAAGCAACTTTCAACTATCCACACTCTCATATTGCTGATACACATGACTACCCACATGTAGAAAATATAAATAATCACCAATTAAGCTCCAGGTATAAGAATGCCTGTATTTCAAATCTTACACATTAAGCCTACATTCTGCCCATCCCTCTTCTATGTATTTAAATGAATACTGTCCTATACATGATGGCGTCAGTGACTTGAGGTCAACATGGGCATAACAATATTGGCATCAGCATGGAATTTAAGCATTCTATCATCAGATTTACAATGGTATTGATGGCTGAAGAGTTAGAGTAGATTGAAGCCTGTCCATTAAAGTATGAAATTTGCTATCTTAACTGAGCAGATTATATATGTGTGGGAGATGATAATCTGAACCAACTGGTGAGTGCTAGTTCAGCACAAAATACGTATATTGGTGATTTTTTTATCTTTTTTACATGTGTGTGGTCATGTATACCAGTAGTATAGGATAGTTGAATGTTGCTTGAAAGTCTGAGTTCAAATCCCCTATATTTACAATTAAGTTCCAGGTATAAGAATACCTGTATTTCAAATCAAAAGATAATTATAAAATCTTTCAACACTAAATTTATTAATTACATTTTCGTTCTGACTTCAGTTCTTACCTACAATTATTTTTTAAAAATTATCTATTTCCATTAACTAAAAAGTTTGTGAAGAAATGTTTGCTCAGCAATTCATTTGTTCTTACCTTACTATGTATAATAATAGAACAGTAAAAATAGGCAAATCACTCTGAAGTACTAATTTACCTCAACAATAGTTTTCATTAGCTATCTTGATGCATTGCCAATAATCAACACTATAGTAGCCAATCTCAATATGTAAATACCGTAATGACTAATTGATAGAAAATGACTTTCACGATTGAATAAGTCAATTACTATTATAGTGCAAACTGATATAAAAAATTATTATTGAAATCTATATTGTGCACTTTTTATTAGTCCACCCTATTCTAAAATAAAAAATTATTGCATGATTTTAAATTTTACAAATCCAATAATATTTACTTATGAAACTAAAAAAAAACAAAACAATAATGACATATTAGATCATAGGGTTTGAACTCTGGTTTAGTTAATGGAAATTTATAAAGGATCTGATAAGTAAAACAATTAACTCAAGATACATATAAATAATAACCTATAGAGTCGTATATATGCAGATAGATGGACAATTAATGTCATTTAGTATCTAAAACCAGTGAAGTTCAAATTGTATTTTGTAAACATGATGCATTATATAGACCAATAATTATCTGTGCACATTTGATTTTAAAAATAGGTAAATATTTATCAATTTTACAAAATACTGATCTAAAATTTTAAAAAAGTAAATTGTATCTTTATTTAATTTCTAAAAAGTATTATATCTTAATATTAAAAAAAAAAAAAAAAAACGAAAACTGTCGTTAAAAAACAAACCAAAAACTAGCAAGTAAATAAATGTTGTTCGAACAGAAAAGGGGGGTAAGTATCCACCAATCAACAAGTGTCAAGCAATCGTTTACTATAAAATTGAAGAAAAAAATGAGGGAAAAGACAGAAAGAAAAAAGTTTTTTTTTTCCTCCATCGTAAAAATAAGTAAACTAGCCCTTGAGTATCTCAAAATTTATAATTAATGGTCAAATAGAAGAGAAAAACAATAAAAACAGTCAAGCATTGGTGGTCAAGAGGTCAGAGACAGCTGCTTTACAAGCAGTTGTCCCGGGTTAGCAGGTACGCTTCCCAGCTGATGCTATGACACGAGAAAAAAAAACAATAAAAACAGAATAACCAATAAAAAAATCCCTCATGAAATGGACCACAGTGAAAGAATCATCATCCTCATGACCAGTCAATCTGAAATTTTAATATAAAAAGGAAAAGATTGGAAATAAAATATGATGTGTGCTATATGTGTTATGTCCGGGAGAGTTGAAGGGATTGAAAAGATGCACTTTCAATCCCTTCAGTTTTTCTAAAAGCAGAAATGAAATATCGTTTTCCTATATTGTGGATCCCAGGACCCTGCAATAAAAATACCAGCTACAGTAAAGGACCTCTGGATGAATACCAATAAAACAGCAAACAGCATACCCGTCTCCCCAGGACATCATGGGAATTAGAAACAAAGGGATCCAAATTACAAGCAACTAAAAAAATATGGACTTCCTCTTTTAAAACCGTAAGAACTCTTTATAACTGATGAACTTTAACTATAAATCTTTTCTAGTATTTAAATAAAAATATAAATTCCTATCTGACCAACTAAATCATTTATTAATAATTACTTTTATCATATGTAGTTTTAAAATCATTTCCATTAATTTATTTATTTTTGTTCTTTTAAGTGTTTATTATTATTATTTTTTTCTATTAAGCTAAACTTTTAATAAATGTTAAATTTAAGTTGGGTGTGGTTACGTTAGGAGAGTGTTGTTTTGTTTTGAATTGTTTAATTTAATTAAAGGAAGGGTTGATCTTAGGTTAATGGGTTGGACGTATCGGTGTAATTAGTAAATGTAGAATGAAGATCCGCTACATGCAGGATCAATTATATGCCACATTTGGGCAAAATAAGCCTATTTCTTATTGACCATCGGAGTCAGACGGTATTCCCTGCTCTTTGGATCACTCCTTTACCCTACAGAATGGGATTGTAAGTCGGCAAAAAGGACCGCAATCCCTTCCTATGGAGTTTTTTTTGTATTGTTCTTCTTGCTAGACAGACGTAGCATTCCTGTACTGGACGAGGGACAATTTCTTCTATAACTACACTGTTCAGATGTACATTTCTGACAGTACGGTATTGTGCTGTCGTATTCATGCTGCATTGAATACATCGATATATCAGATAGGTTGGCATTAGTTTAACTGCAAACTTTTGGCCTGGGGTTAAATAAGGGATATAGAATATTTTATTTTTCAAATGCAATCTATGTAGTCTATCCATACTCAATATACTTATAGAATATTAATGAATTCATCCGTGTGAACTTCTAAAATAAAAGGTTAAAATTTAAATTAAATTCTAAAGTAAAAGTTATACAAAAGTAAATAATTTTAAATTTTATATATGTGCAAAATAAATGTTTCTGTGTATTGTTAATCTGGCAGTGGCTTATTCTTATTTTTTATTATCTTTAAAATTAAAATATATATTATCTCTGCTGCTCCGCGAGCTAGCGACTGGGGCATTTCGGTCGTATTTATTTAAATTATCGATCTTACTGTATCTGCCTACTATATACATTTTCCAGATTCAAATGGCCTAGTGGTGCCCTAGTACAGCAGATACGGTAAGACTAAAATACACCCCAACTGTTATAATATATTGGATAATTATAAGCTTTATGTTTAAAATAATGGAATAACTTAATCGGTTTCTGCTGGGCAAATCTACAGTCAATAATTTTTAATAATCTCTTGGAAATTATTATGTTGAAGAAATAATCGGAGATGAATAATATGTGCATATTAAAAGAATATCAACAAATATATTCACTGGAAGAGAACAATAATTGTGCCATGTTTAAAATGAATTTCAGTGATAAACAAAAGGAAATAGGTGAACACAGTAAATACTCAGCAAGGACAAATAAAAGGTAAATCTCCGGGAAACAGCTAAATATACATTTTTAAAAATCAATAGAACTAAATTAATAATAGCTGAAAAGTGTTCATTGCCATTAAGGCTACATATAAAATCCTGATTGCAATAAGTTTGATTTGAGAATTAACTCTGAACAATACCGGTGGGAATGTTATTTTCTATAGAGTTTTAAAAGAAAAATGTTGAATGATATATATATCTGATTGAAATCATGAGCATGCTGTATAGTATAGATAGAAATATCTGCCATCAGAATGGATAAAGCAAGCCATAAATAATTACTGAAACAAAACTACTGTTGCAATAACCCAATGCCTAGCGAATCTTGGAATAAGCAGAGTCTTCAGAGAAAGAAGAAAAAATAAAAATGATAATCAGTTTATGCAGTATAGAATGATCAGAACGCTAGGAAAATTTAAAGTTATGTTGTTTTTTTTTAGCTGGTAGTTTAAAAAGAGAACTTGTTCCTAATGTTTGTATTTATATGTCTTAATCTACGAGTTGTTAGTACAATAAAGGGAGGGGGGAACTAAATCAACGGATAGTTGGAATTAATAAATAAATTAATTCAAATGTTGATATCAGTAGTTATTTAAAAGTTATGTTATTAAATATTATTATTGATTTGAATGAACAAATATGATCAATATCCTAGAATGAAACATATAATAATGTATTTAACATTATTTATATGTGATTAAGAGGACAAGATGTGTTTACATGTACTAATTGATAAACAAAAACAATGATATTTTCTTATGGGAAATATAAAGATATTAATTTTGTTTTTCTTGTAAACAACCAGAGTTATAACAATTTTTTTCTCAATTGTTTTATATTATTACTTTATCACCAGGTTTTTGAAGTTTGAAATAAAAGACCATGCATTTAGAAAAAAGGGAGAATGATTGTGTAATAAAAAACTGGATGTGTGATATATAAGCATATACATGTGGGTAAATATTCTAACATACTATGGTAGAATATTAATTTTGTTTCATTATAAACACTCCAAAGATTAATTTTCCATTGTTTTATTATTAGTATAGTATGTTTGTATATAACTCTATTATAACAGTTATTTTAAATTACTTGTTAATGGAAATGTTTATTATAATGATTTGTAAATAATGTTATTAAAATTATTGTTTTAAAAGTTTACTTAAATTCTAAATGTTGCTTTTTTTTTTTTCTGGGCTCATGGTCACATCACACTCAAAATGTACAGGTTGAAATTAAAATGAGAAATCAATTCAGTTTAGAGCAATCTAACAGTTTACTGAGCACACATCTCTTAATAGATTTTTACTTGCTACATGCTCCCTTGATCCGATAGGTCATTGATGACACCAATTATTAAGGTGTGTTTATTAATATGAAATTAAATGATAAATTAATTACTAGTGAAAGTATCAGTGTTACATACAGTTTAGTTAACAATATTATTTTAATAATAAGTATTAAAGGATATAAATATAAAGCTTGATTATAGATTTAAATTATAAGCCTTTCTTAATTTGTGCACTATCCATGGAAATCCATAAAATGAAGAATTAATAAAATCAATGATTATCCTGAGATCTCTTTATTCTAAAGTTATTCTTATGATTATTGCCAATCTTAATTATCAAAAATAATAAGAATCAAAGTTTATCGATAATTATACAACAGATTAATTTAAATTAAGGAGTGATTGAACTGAAACTTGATAGTTATAGATATGATATAATTTATTGGATATTATTGTTAGCCATGAGAGTATGTAGATACTTAATAAGGAGTAGTATCTGGGTATTCTCATGCTATAGAACAAATATTTTGTATTTGTTTAATGTTAAGGGGATGTGATCTGTTTATAGGTAAATGAGTCTCACCTTGATTATATTTAAAATACGTCTAATTTTAGAAATGTTTAATTGTGTAAAAGTAAATTGTGATAAATAATAGCCTTACTTACTTAAATTCAATTATTATAGTTAAAGAAAATGGTTAGGAAATAGTAAGTCTGTCAATAGTACCTAGTCAGAGTCCATGTAGGGCTTAATGTATGGGCTTGGCACCTCTGCTTAGGGTCGTATCACATATAGACAATCCACAATATATACTGCAGATGGTTTATCAATTTTTTATATAATATGGCAGCCATAAAAAAAGTATTGTGGAAGATTGAACCTGATTTTTCTCTACTTATTTTATGTATAAATAATTAAAGTGCTTTTATTATAAAACTGATGTTACATAAATAAAAACGACAGAAATCATCATCTGAAAAATAGAGAAATAATCAATTTTCAATGCTATACTTCAGAAAGATGTAAACCTAATTAACAGAAAGAATGGTGATAACCCAAAGATATTAAATTTTCTTCATATAAAAATTATTTAAATATTTACTTCTGAAACTCTAACAGTATACTTATATTCCTTTCAATATATTATCTCTAAAATTAACATGTATTGATTTTCTTCTTAAGCAAAATTTTACAAAGTAAGTATTTTACTAGGATGATAACTTGTTCGGATATTGAGCACTCCAGAAACCTTTAACTCTTTAGTCCACTACTCTACACTGCTTAAATCACACAGAGAAAGCATAACCATTTTTAAAATAAGTTATTAGATAGTCATTACTAATGTTGTTAATACAAAAAATTACTTAAGTTTTTTTAAATCAGATGGATAAGATTTTTATTAATATTCAAAATAAATTCACTATCATCTTAAACAAACTTTAACAAATACATCCATTTTAATTACAGAAGAAAAAAATAGACAAAGAATAAAAAGATGTTTTGTGATGAGTATTCAAAGTAAATCATCAATTACTATATTCGTATATATCATCATGCTAGTGATTCTTTTGGCTATTTATTTAAACAATTTAAAATGCTTTTAACTTCTATAGCAAATTTTTTTTTTTAAGATTTCAACATCTCATCTAAATGAGACCAAACATTGTATAAATTACACATATTCATGTATAGACATGACTAATTGCTCACATCAGGTAATAGTCAAGCTATAAATTGAAAGAACACAATCCCATTCAAGTGACTATACTCACTTTTTATCTTCAACTGGGAATTATCAATCCATAAATCTTCAGCACTTGAGCCTATCACTCTCATCAATGACCCTAAATTAAATGTAAAATAATTTAAATATAATTGATTTAATATACATAATGGCTCAGACAATATGCTCAAATTTATTAAGATTCAAAATTTCCAGAAACACAACAATGTGATGTGATGTATTATGGCTTCTCCTTAAACGAAGTCAAGAATATCTCAGCAATTAAGCAACTAGTGACATCTAGCTTCCATTAAAATAAATTATAATTGAGATAGTATGAATTCTAGAGCCAAATTGATTATGTCGATGGCATGATATATTTACTTTATGGCCTATTGATTTTTATAAGAAATCTGATAAAAGTCTAATTAGTTATGAAACAACATGCCATCTTTTGGATTTATTTGAATTATTCTGCAGTTTCAATTTTTTTTTTACAAGTTTACTTTATTTATTATAAAAATGACTTAATATATTAGGTACATATTAATTCCAGTACAGACCATACCAAAACTAAACATCATGACTCCTTTAATTTAGATTAACCTGTTTTAAGTTGTGATAATTGGTTTTTAGATAATGCATCCTTTCCCAAAAACCACATGAACCTGTTCATATTCCCATTTAATATGAATGCTTCCACAACTAATTTTACAGTGAATAATACTATCTATGCAATATATATAACATTCTTTTCCAATGTCACTATCAAAAATTCTAAAATTTAGCCGGACTTCTAATTACATATGTTTTATTTTTAAAAATATATATTTCAAAAAAATTTAGTTTTACCATTATAATTTACAATTTGCTATAAAAAATTCTAATAATTCAACATATTATGTATTAAAAATTTCCTATATATTATTACTTTCAACTGTAAAATATTAAAAAAAACAAAACATTCAAAATATAGAAATAACAACAAAATTAAAGACTATTCTGTATTATAATATTTTAAGTATGTGTATCAAGCAATTTAAAATAAAATTGCAACATATGATCATCTATCTTATTCTTACCAAAATAATTTCAGTCATAGATAATGTAAATTTATATACTACAAACTCAAACTTTTTTTTTAAAAAAATCTCACTATCATTTACAAATAAACATTCTTTTATTTCTTTTAAATAAATTATAGATTGGAATCAAACAAAATACAAGTTTGTAACTTAATTTTATCAAACATGATCTCCAAAATAAAATTATTGTCATTAATTTTACAGGTACATATATTTTTAAAAAAAATAAAAACACAACTTAAAACATATTAAGTTGAGAATGGGTATAAAGGGAACTCCTATAATTTAAAATAACTGCTAATATTATATATAACTAAATGTATAAAGTCTATTAAAAAACAAAATAGAGTAATCATCAGGCGAAAAATGAGAGAAATAGAAGAGATGCAATAGAATTCAGTAAAAAAAGAAGAAGAAAAAATTAGATTTCAAAGCATGTAATGAAAATATTGTGTTTGTATTTATATATTTCCAATGAGTAATGATATTTTATAATGAGAAAATGCACCAAATAACCGAATTTAAAAATTATAATTGTGCATGTTTGCAGAAATTTTTGAATTATAACAAGAAGCATTTTTTAGTTTCTAATTCAATTAATAATTAGAAGATATCTGAGAATACTGGTATTAATGCACAGAAAGAAGTGTGAATTATAATCATATATATAGGTGGACATACATTTAAGTACATACAGTAGTGTATAGCTGTGTGTGTGTATATATATATATTCAGCACATTGTCCTGATGTTTTAAAAATTTATTTATCTCATTTTGTTTGTTTAAAAAAATATGTATATATCCACTATTGTACTGGATTTCAAATTCTCGAGATATATTTACTAAATAGTATTTCCGCAAACCTTAATTCAATGCATGTTTTATAAATAAAAGTAAATGAAATTTTTGGGATTTATTTTTTAGTTTATTTAAAAATATGATATTAAAAAATAAAATTTTTAATAAAATCAAAAAAAGATATCTAACAAATATTACATTTTAAACAAAATTATTTTCTTCTAGCAATAACTAAAAATCTTGCTGTAATTAATTATTTTCAATTAAGATTATAAAAAAAAAAAAATTTTTTTTTGATAATTAACCATAATAAAATTATATAATTTTTTTTTTAAAATAATGATTTAATGTAAATAGCTGACTAAAAAGTAGAAAATAATAAAGTCATTCAACTAACAAAATAACCAGACTAAAAAACGTCATTTCATAAAAGCATTTGAGGCCAGTTTTTTTAGTCGGATTACTTTATTATCTACTTTTTAGTTGGCTGTTTACATAAAAGTATCATTTAAAAAAAATTATTTTTAATATTATTTTATTTTTTACTTATAAATAAAACATAATTTCAATTTAAATAAAATAATTTTCATCAGTCCACAAGAGAGCGGTGCCTTCAATGATTTTGACAGTTCTATTTTTTCATTTTGATTTTGGAAATGAAAACATATAATTCTCTCATTTTTTTTATACATTTATTTTTTTTTTCATACATTTATTATTTTTTTTTCACAAAATATTTATAAAATATTAATTATTTCAGAAGAATAATTCAAATTTTAGAAGAAAATATTTACCTTTAATTCAGTATGAGTTAAATCAATATTAACAAAATTTTATTCTACAAATGTAATATTTCCATTGGTTCAGTTGCTAAGGATTTTTTCTGGGAAGTGTATGAGTTCATGTTCTAAACAAAAACATTTTTTTTTTCATGTTAAAAATTCAAAAATGTGGACATCCTGACAGAAACAGACAAAAATGTGAACATACTAACAGAAACATAGAGGGAACAAGTTAATATAAAAGCATTTTAAATGTTTTAATTTAAAAAAAAAAATTAAAAAAAAATGATAAAAATTACGTTTTATAAATATTTATATGGAATCGACAATCCATGAAACAATTTCAATATTAACACATTTAACAAGTTTTCATTTTGTTCCTAATTTAATTTACAAAAATTAAATTGATTTAATTTTCAAATTAAATATGGCTTCTAAATATTTTAAATTTAATTTTACATTGTCCAAAGTAAAGACACATCCAATAAATCAGGGGTCCCCAACCCTATGCCTGCGGGCACCATGGCGCTCGCAGACCATTTTACATGTGCCCGCCGCTATCCGAACACGATAAAAAATTATTTATCTGATACAAATAAATTTAATTTTTAAAATTTCTTAAAAATTATTGTATTATAATGTAATCAAATGTTAAAATTTTATTTTTGCAATAAATGGTGGAATCAAATAAAAAGTAAATTTTCTGAAAACTTCATTTAAATCAATCATAATGAGTTTTATATTATTTTCCAAATTATTCTTGTAAATTTATGAATCTTTCACTTTTTACAATCTTGTTATGTTTTGTTTAAAGCAAATATGGCCAACCTATGTCTCTTGCATTAGATTATTCATTGTGGGACTCAGCTTGGTGCATTAGACCTTTGTTTATAAAAATAAAATATTTAGATTTTGTAGAATAAAACTTTACTCAAAAAACAGTTCTTATTGTTATTAAAAAAAATTATAATAAAGTTTCAAATTTAGTCAGCCAAACAGTAAATATATGTTTGATACTTATCAAATTTTAAGGTGACCAATCCAGAAATATTACATAAGTTTTTAATTTTCACTTTGTAATTGATATTCTTATGCTGGCAAGGTATACTTTGCTCATCCATTGTAAGTCTTGCAGTTTGTTCTTTATGAAAATAATTTTCATCCATAAAATTGGCAAAAAACAAAATGAGGCTGCAATTGACTTTTTCAAATTTAAAAATCGACTTGCTATTTCATTAACAAACAATAATTCCAAAGGCTGAAAGTTTGATGAGACCAAACAGACTTAGAAAGCTTATTAAAGTAAGCAATGTTTAAAATTGATTTTTTTTTTATAATTCATTATTATGAAAGAAAAAAACCCCATTAATATTATTTACCTATATTATCATAATATATAAAAATTAAATAGTAGGACAAAAGCTATACAATGCATTCTGAATTCATGGATATAAACTTTGTGCATAGACTATAAAAAATTGGCCATTTCTAGTTTAAAATGAAACCATACAAGTATTTATACATATTAAAAAGAAATGAAACCACAATTGTTTATAGATATCATCTTTAAAAATAATACATATCAAAAATTCTTTAGCAACATTGCTTTATTCTAATTAGTTTTTAAAAAATTATAAGTGGTAGCTTATGCAATTACACATGCATGAATATATAAATGTACAAATATATATGAATGTACAACAGATTCATTAATGTAAATATGCGACAAAAAAAAAAAAAAAAATGTAAATACACCAATAAATATAATACAATAAATCATTTCTAACAGATTTACTTTTAGAAGCTTATATATATAATATATAAGAAGTTTTATAATATACATATGTGTATACAGATATACATTTGTTATATCCAGCACACAAATCAATAATAAAAACATATAACATAGGAATACACATATTTATATTGTTGGTATTAATATATTTATTATACATAATGTTATAAATATAAAAAGAAATAAAATTTTATATTCATAAAAAAAGAGTGCCTCAAAATAGCCATTTATTTTTGGAAATATGATTAATTAAAAAAAAAAAAAACATATTAGAGAGATGATTATATATATTTGTTTAAATTAAATACAAACAATTTCACAAAAATTGTCTGAATTAAAATAATTTACAATTTTGGTTAATAATTTTTCCATGGAAACCATCAGTGTTACTATTAATCTCAAACTGACTAGCCACACTCCTACATATCACATCCTAGTATTTCAGAAGGTGATCTTCTAAACAGTTTACTATTAACTATTTAAAAATGCTGCTCTTCACAAATAATCTTCTATAAATCATGAAAAATTTGAATGTGGTAAGGTTTTACCAGGACTAAACATTAAAATTAACATGAAATGCTTAATCTAGGAATATGTTGTAAAGTAATAATTATCAACTCTATTCACAGCTTTTATATCACTCTTCTTGGGAATTCAAATTCATTTCCTCATGCAAAAGATGTATTTCTTACAATAAATTTTATTTTATTTTTTAAAAAAATTTCTCTAATAAACTGTAACATTCAAGTACCTAATAGCACATCCATTAATCCAAGCCAAATTATTTTTAGTTAGTTAAATGAGATTCCATCCTTGTGCTAAACCCCGCAGGGCAAACAAACAAGATCATAGTCTGTTGCTTAGGAGAGCAAGAGATATTCAAAATCTGGAACCAACAGAGTTGAACTCTATTTACCAAATCTGTGACTATACCATTGCACTGAACTATGCAATATACTTCACACCTTTGATTTTATATGATGACATATAACACTAAATGCATGTATTTTGTTTAATTGAATATATATAATGTCATTAGAGGATTTTTTTGAAATTCACTGCATTTTTCAAAATAAATGGTTATTTTTGGGACACATTCTATAATTTGAGGATAAATAAAGCAAAAAAAAAAAGTATAAAAACCCCCCATCAATCAACATGTGTTTAGTCTGGTGAGTAATAATTTTTTCATTGGGTTCTCTGTGAATATTAGTTTGCGGATGGATTCTTGCCAGTTTAAAAAAGTTTTTGCCCAGTTTTGATATTTTTAATTATTACCAAATTTGTTTTGCTATAATTTGTAGTTTTTAAGCAATTTGTTCTAATTAGTTATAAATTATATAATCATCAATCTTTTTTTTTGTAAAAAATTGCTTAGAGATGCAATTATTTTCAACTATTTACAATTATAGTTAGGCAGAAATCATGATATATATATATACTTACAATATGCATATGTACATAAAAAAAAGTAATCAATACTCAAAATAAATAAATAAAATAATAAACACTGTTCTGATATAAAAGTTTTTGAGTAATAGTTAAAAGTAAATAAAGTTTTAACTTAATAAAAAAAAATAATAACGATATAAAAAAAATCTAAGTGAAATTCCATAGCATAACTGAATGACTGCTTAGTTGACCTAAACAGGATTCCATCTTTCTACACAACTCTATTTAATTACTTTACAGTCAAAAAAAAAATTTTTTTTTTTCTCCTTTAAACATAATATTTATTAAAGTTAATCCTAATATCTTTGTAGAAATAATTCATAAATTAGTGAACAATATCATGTGTGGATTGTTTATTAAATAAAACACACACAAAATTAAAATAAGTCTAATAATGCTGTTTTCAATCTAATTCAATCCGACTAGGAAGAGAACCAGCTGCAACCTTAGATTCTTTAATTTTTTCAACAGCCTGAAGAAGATCATCCATGGTGATAGGACGTAAAGATCCTGAAAATTCATCACTTTTTTCTGCACTGAAATACATATAAAAAAAAATATCCAGTTTACAGAGATAATATAAATCACTACTTTATCATTTTATATTCATCATTTATAAAGTGCTCTTAACATTTATAATTAGATTTTCACTAATTGTAAAAAAATGTGCAACAAAAATGAAAATCTTAAAAATTATTATTATTCTAAAATATCTAAATGCTGCAAAGCTATAAATTTACAAATAAAACATTAAAAATTATTGCTACTTTAAGTAATTTAAAATGATTCAAAGTGTTTTTTTTAAAAAAGGACAGCGGTTTAGTACATTAACATTCGAGTGTCAAAGTAACCAATAGGAAACACTTCCTCCACCTACCTTAATTGGAAATTGATCTAAGAACATTTATTTCTTAAAAAGCACATTACTTTCATTACTATCCCAAATTGTGGAAAGCAGTCTGATTATGTGCTTCATAAATTTACCTATATTATCCACATAATTTGCTTTAAAAATATAAATCATATCTTCATTCAATACAAGCTCGTACAAAAAAAAAAGACAAGTAATTTACAAGTAAAATAGATATTTTTGTCAACATATGTTTATATACTACATAAAACAGTGACATCAATTTCAAACAACATCGATCCATTGCCGAGCGAAAATCTTTTCAAATTTAATCCAGTTTTCTCCAATCCATAGTCTCTCTTCTTCACATCATAACAGCAAATGTTTTTATTTCATCCATCCATTGTACATATAGTCTTTCTAGGTCTTTTACCTCTTAGAATCCAATTTAAAACTTCAACTGTGCATCTATTATCAGCTCTTTTAGCGATAAGCCCAGCTCAGTTTTATTTCAATCTCCTAAATCTCTCAATGATGTCAATAATATGTTTTTTTAGTCACGAAGAGAGAAAGATAAGAAATATTAGTATGATCAAGCGTGTATTGTCATTTTATGATGGAAAGTTCCAACAAAATGGTAATAAAACTATATTTTAGTTTTTTATTCCTAGATGTTAGGAGTTATCATCAGAGAAGAAAATTCTATAATGCAATGATCAACTTGCAGAGATCAGGTTACATAAAAAAACGTTTGTTCTAATTATTTTGTAATGAGAAAAGGTTATTTTCAAAGATGTTTTTATTAATATAAAAAAAAAGTACTTCATTTTTATAATTATATCATGTTTATAAGATTTAAACTTACATTGTGGGGGGGGGGGGGAGTTATATTACAACACCTAATGCAGAAAAATTCACCTTTTTTATTTCTTTAAATAAATTCATTGCTTTTAATATTTTTCCACTGTTTTAGTTATGTCTAAAATTAATTTTAAAAATAATTATGCTAAAAATACTTTCATTTTGCAATAAGCTCTATTTACACTAAAGATCACATGCATAGGAGATTAGCCTCAATCTAGTTGATGATAAATTTATTAGGAGGGAATTAAACAGTGATTCCTTCAAATTTGCACATAAAATTGCTACCGGCAAGGTTTACTTTAAAAAATAAAAACAAAAACTAAATTTGACCTTTTCTCCCTAAACTAATAAAAATAAAAATTTTGATAGTGATTTTTTAATTGATAACTTTTTTGTGTTTATTTAATTAATACTATTATTTATTAACATTTAAAAGTTAAAATTATTTCATTTGAAATATCCCACAATTCACAATAAAAAAAGGCTCAAAGAAATTGTTTATCTATTTTAATAAATGTAAAAAATATCTTACTGTCAAATAGAAAGTAGCAATTTCTTTTAATGAAAAACCTTATAACAGTAATAATACAGTGAACCCACGAACTATGCGACATCAAACTACACAAAAATGTAAACAAATAAATAAAAACAATGAAATTTACTAAATTTTATAAATTTCAGTATGATAGCAGGCATTTTTTTTTCCTTCACTAAATACTATACCTATTCAGTTCTATATTATAATTAAAAGCACATGTAATGATTTTTTCCCAGCATTTTTTTTCTTAAAAAAAATTTATTCTGTACATCTTTAGTAAAATACCATATTTTTTTAGAATCATGAATAAGAATTCAAAAAAACATTATAAAATACTTTCATTAAAGTAGGAAATGAAAATTATTGATTTAGTAAAAAAAAAAAGAAGTCTTATTCAGAATAGACCATACATACCAAAAGAAAAAAAAAAAATCTTCTACTAGATAAATTACAAAGAGGAAGAAGTTCTGTAAATATACATGTAAAATTTGCTTCTTAATTTGTTATTAAAAACCATGTTTTTATTTTTTTTAAAAACATGTACTTTTAATTTATATACAGTATGCAGACTATACACACATGGCATCACTACTATATGTATATGTGTGCTGAAATGTACTGTACTCTACTCTTTAAGTATTATAAATAATATGCATGCTCTTCTAATCATTGTTTATTGACAAAAGGTGAGTTATACACTATTTTCGTTGAATGTGAGTAGACTTTGGAATAAAATGTAGTATAGTCCATGACCCTACTGCACAATTATATTAGGAAATGACTTAATCATATAGTTATTAATTAATTATATGAACAAAAAACAAATTAAAAAATAAATAACTTAAATGCCAATAATATATATATATATAGGCATGTCACATAATCAATAAATAGCAACTATTATGATTTCAAAGAATCTCTTGGCAAAGAGCACTGTGAACTTTCCATGCATTTAATACTGTAATTTTATTAAATGTATAGGTAGTTGCCCAATATGTCATCTGACATTTGAGCAAGAAATTCATAAGCGTGAGTTTCATTCAATCGATCAACTAAACTTTTTTCATTTTGAAATCAATTAAGAATATTTAGTTCTTGAGTCCTTGGATTAAACTGCTTTAAGTTAATTGCTAAAAAATAAAAATAATCTACATTTTATATGAGTGACAGCACATTCAATTAACTCACAACTTGAGGCTGATATCCAAACTAGATAAACTATGGATTTTTTTTCCAAAATCACAAGCAGTCCTAGGATTATTCTTTCAGACAGCTGGCTTAAAGTTAACATAATCAGCTATCAAGTATTGGTCAAATAATAAATATCCAACTATTATTAATAAGAAAGTGATCCTATGTTGATCAAATGAGTATCAATGCATTTATTATATAAATAAAAAATGATGCAAACAACTATTGACAGGGAGTTATCTTACTCCTAGAAACACTAAGTTTATGGTTTATTTCATTTTAAATGTTATTTCCCCTTACACCTAGTATTTATTATCTCCTACTGACATTAAAATTACTATTTACATTAATATCATATAAAATAATTTATAAGTGAATTAAAAAAAATGAGCACAAATAATAAATTATATATAAATATACTTACCCACTGTCACCTTTGTGGTTTTGTTCTTGACGCATATAATCCCTAACAATATATACAGCAGCAGTGCGACACAATTCTTTTAAATCACTCCCCGAGAAACCTTCTGTTATTTTTGCAATACTTGATAAATTCATATCTTTTTCTACCTGATATAAAAATATATTATTTCCTAATAAAAATTTTCTCCAAAAAATATCCTGATAAATATATTAATAAAAAAAAAACTATATGTAAAAAAATTGTTAAATATTTAATATTGTAAAATAATAGAAACAATTTCCACAAGAATCAACAAGTTCATTTTAGACTGTTTCGGTAAATCATTTTAGCTGGGATTTCATCATTTTAGTTGAATGTGCCTGATTCTCCACAAATATTATAACAATATTAACATAATCCATTGGCTAGTAATAAATAACACATTCCATATCACTTCTCCATCCAGTTTCAATAAACAGTTATTTACTATTTTGGAAAGTAATATCTTTTTCATTTGCCACATCTCTATGGAAAAATGCAGAAGCCTTGACTTTGCAATCGACTATTTAAGATTGTTTTTCTTTCCTAAAAAATATTATTTATAATAGAACTAAAAATTACATGAATGGTAACACTCTAAAATCTTAGAGAATAGTAGTTCTAAACTGAAGGTCTACTCATATACACAATTGGTAATAATTATAGTCGTCATGAAAAAGGTTGGGATTATATAGTAAACTAATTAATTAACTAAATCAACACGGATGTAAAATCTTTATTGATTGCAGATATATTCAATATATTTTTTATTACTGCATAGCATTTACATTTAATATATTTGGAACATGGCATGACTGCAAAACTTGTAAAATTGATTAACTGATTATGAAAGAGAAATCAAGATATTAGCAAGAGAAATGTGGCAGAATGTTATTCTGTGGTCCATTAAAAATAACGAATGAATTTTGTTAGGCTTTATGAAGTGAATGGAACTACATCTAATTCTGTTTTTACATGATCATTTTTTAAAAGATTTTGAAATAACACGATCAATCAAAAAATTAAGAAAAACAATTTATGTATGTTACCATCACCTCATTTGACAAAAAAATCTTTTCTCTCTCTTTATTTCCCATTATTTTTCAAAAAACTCCCTTTCTCGGCAGTATTTCTGCAAATGGGGAAATTTGTCTACATGTTAAAGTTTTGTACTGAAGGGAAAATACCTTGTTGATGCTTTGCTAGCATTCTAATATTAAATTTTTGTTGGTGATGTTAAAAATATTTAATAAAAACTAAAGCAAAATTCGATTTATTAATTTTGTCAAAATTGAATAGATGGTAAGTTATACATTGCAGTGATACCACAACTTCTAGTGCTAACAGTGTGTGAATGTATGCTTTTATTATCAGAAAGCGACAGAACATAAATTCTTCTTATGTATAACTCAATTACATATTCTGACCAATTTTTATGTTCATTAATTTTTTACATTTTTTTTTGTTTTTCAAATGAAATTTATGTTCTTATAATTCATTTTTATTTACATGCAATATTTATGAAATAAAATTTGATAGCATGCAAAAAAAAAAAAAGATTCTAAGATTTTTCATATGGTTTATTTTACTATTTTTGTTGATTTCTTAGAACCAGAACCAATCTTCTAATTTTCCATACATATAATGTATGTTTTTACACAATTTTTTTTTACACATAATTTTCAGGAACCAATCTATCGTGTAAAAACACAATTAGGTATATTATGCTTTACTATTGAGTGCTCAGATTATTAACCACTGTACTTGACGCCATACTGAATTTCACAATTTTCATAATAACTTCAGTTTTAATAATGTTAGAGCAAAAAACTTTACACTGATAGAAACTAGAAAAACTAAGGAAAACAATAAGGCTAAGACAAATACTGACTACAATTTAAAAAATAAGGAAAAAAGAATTTCAACATCCGACATAATTATTGCTTTTTTGTTTGCTCATAATTTCTAATTTATCATTAACTAAGTTTAAATTACATCTTCATTGATAATTTCTTTGTATTCCTCACAAAATTATCTTTCAAACCATATATAACATGTCTTACCTGAGATAATCCATAGCTTCAGAATCTCCAAAAGTATTCGCATAAGAATTGTTCATTTTTATCTTGTACCCCAAAAGTTATCAAATCTCAAAGAAAAAGATTCATCCTAATAAAAGATGCAAAACAAATCATTTCCTTCAGATGGATATGCATTTGTCATCATAACAATTGGCTTCTTGTCTATCTAAAACTAGAAATTGTAGATTACTGTCTGTATCACTGATAAAATGAGTTTCATTTCTTCATTTTATATTTTTTGTGTACATCAGTGATGTTTATATTCTTTAAGCATACCAGTGATGCTATCTTGTTATATTTATTGTCCCACAGAGATATAATTTATTTGCATATAGCTCATTTGCTAGCTATAGACTTGAAAATAATGTGATGCATGATGTGGCAAAGCTACTGACTCCACAGCATGAGTATCAAGGCATAGGCAAGAATCAGAATTTGATTCTTTGCATATACAATTCCATGTGATGTATGCATAGCCATTGTGGCTAGTACTACACAAATATCATTTGAAATCTCTATTTAATGGTTTTAAGTGTTTATATTTTCATATGGTACTATGCCCAATAGATTTTATGAATGCTTTATCAACTGCAACTTTTCTGTACATTTGATTATTATATTAGTTTTTAAAATTTACATTGCATTGCTCTGTATGTATATATATATTGTACCGGTCAAAACATGTTTATCCATCTAACATGAGCTGGAACTCACAAAATGTACTTCAAACCCAGTCAAGCCCAAGATTTGGGTCAGGGACCAGCCTGAATTCGAACCCACTCTCTAAGCCCCAGATCTAACACCTAATGAATAACATAATAGTGATGGCACATGAGAATTAATCTTAATCCGGCCGACTAGCAAAGCCGAGCAAAACAATGAGACATCTATTAACTATGGCTATATTAAAATATACATAAGCATGGCTGTAATATGTGGAAGTGGAGGAAAAGGAATTCGAACTACTCAAATAAGTTAGACAATAAAAATATAGTTTAATATACTGACAAATTATTATACATTTATAAATTAATTATATACATTAGTGTGTGCGTGAATGAGCAAGCAGTAGATGATTACATAGTGTCATTCACGCTATTATTTCTCATATGTTCTTTATTAGCTAAATGATACATTATAAATAAACACACATCTTTGGTGGGTCCAATATTAAGATGCCAATCAGTTATTAGAAAAAAGTTACATAAAACTGCTATTAACGCTTTGGGTTATGGTTCTGAAACGTGGTGGCTAACATATGATTTAGGGGAGCGTTCTGAGATTCACTACAGATATAAATACAAACTATTTTCCTGCCATTACGGTCGTGAAAATACATAAAATACCTTTGACAATTTATTGAAAATTATTTTCATTAACATTTACGAGAAGAACACTTTATTTTTCCCCAAGGCACATACTCTTAAATAGATATACAAATTACGATGGTGGGACTGTATATGACTGAAATAAATTTAATTAATAAAATAGAAGTAATTGGCATTTATATATATTTTGAGCAGAGCGCAATTTTAATGTTAGAGTATTAAAACTGGGTCATGAAGCAAAAGAAATAATAATATGAAGAAGTTTGCGGTGCTGACATAATAGCCTAAAATAACTAAGAGAAAAAGGTCGTGCTTCTGGACGAGAACGAAGTGAATGGACATACCGTGGTCATCGCCGACATGCAGGCCTTTGATACGAAGAAGTGAATATGCATAGTGTGTGCCAAACTTACGGGATCACTGCCAGAGGCATTTTATACTAAATAAATGTGGATGGGCATAGCGTGTGCCAGACTTAGGGATCACCGCCAGAGTTCCTTTTATATGACATAAACGGTCCTGGGTAGCTTCAACTATCCTCAGGACAAGACTTGAGAAGAAATCTATGGGTTCAAACTTGTCGCAACCCTCAGATTAGAAGCACGTAATATATATATACGAAGATAGGCTAAATGACAGAAATGCAGTACGAATGAATGTCACTAATGACATTAAATAGATTTTACTGCTTTAAAATAAATGACCCTGGTTTGAGTACTATAATTTAGACAAATAATACGCTATGCAGTTATATATATATATAGAGAGAGAAATTTCATTTATTAAAATATACTTGAAGATTTGATTTAGTAAAAGAAACATTAAGATTTACTTAATAACTAAAATAGTAAAATATTAAAATTTACCCTCTTCCCTTTCTGTTATTTAAAATAAAACAATCCCACCTTCGTTGATTTTACAATAACTGAAATATTTAAATACAAGATTTGAAATTTTAAGAGTATGGAAAATATAAGAAGACTGGCAGTTATAGAAAATAATTAATGGGTCACTCTTTTAGAATTGAATAAAACAAAATATTTTTAAAAATTTCAAAGCGTTAATTAGCTTAAATTCTGGATTTACTCCGGGTAGAAAATCCAGAGTTAAACAAATATATATATATATATTTGATATTAAAGCATAAACAAAATGTTGACGTAAAACAATCTGGCGAGCGTATTAATTAATACTGCGTTATGTTTTAAAAGGGGACGTTAATAACTTGCTTCATGAAGGTTTACATAAAAATGACAGAAAAGATTTTTATAAACTAACTCGTCATATTGTTAGAGATTGGCAAAATAATAATAATAATAAAAAAGCATATATATAAAATCAAGTAATAAATAAATGACCGCACCAAAATTAAAGAAAGTTAGAGCATATGAGATAGAATTAAATTTAAAGAAATCATTTGAGAGCAATTTACATATTATATATAGAAATTAACTAAGAGCAAATTACATATTAACAAAAACAAAGTTAAATAATATATTAAAAGAAATCTTGATAGATGAGTTAGGTTAGATTTAGTTTGCTTGAAAAGTTACCTGGCAATTTTAAGAGTCCGATTTAAAATATTGCACGTGCACGGCAATTGAAATGAAAGTTCTTAAATAACTGCAAGCTTCTAGTAGCATTAAAGTTCTTAAGTCGGGCTTTTACTTCCTCTTGGGCAGCAGAATGAGATGGCCGCTGAAGATGATGAGCCGACAGGTCGAGCAGGTTGGTGGATTTATACTACATCATTTTTAGTTTCACAGCGACGTGTAATATGTTTACAATCAGTTCTCTCAATAGTAGCTAATCTAATCTGTGACTCAAAATTCAGTCATTTTATACTTTTTCTTTATCGGTTGTTTTTGAAGATGCAACAGTAAGATAACATCCAAAAATAAATTCAAATCTATTTCCAGATTAGAAATAGATTTGACAACATGTTTTTAACAAAAGTATCTCTAATCTTAATCCCATTTTAAGTAAAAACTTTAATTAAAAATACCTTCCCCAGATTAAAACAATAGTGTTTCCAACCTTTAATTATTTTTAGACAATCAACTGTAGCATCTTCCATATTGGATTTTACAAAAATATACAGTTTAATAGAAAAAGTACTTTAAAAAGAAAAAGTTTAAAAAATGACGTATAATAAAATATTTAAAATCAATATTTTGTTAGTAATTTTGCTCCTATATATTATATATATTTGAGCCACAACTATGTAGTTTAATAAAGAAGAATTAATAATTAATAAAAAGAATCAATAATAATAAATATTGAAAGTTAAACTATAAATTTAGGTGCGCATTCCAAATATATACATAAAAAATATATATACGACAAAAGGAGCGGGATGGGATATAGGGGTTTGAATATGGGTTAGTAGGTAGAAACATGAAGCACAATCTTAAGCTAAGATTGACTGCTTCAATATATATATATAAATCATTACTTGTTATAACAAACACTATAAATGCAAACAAATTAATGTAGCATTTATCAAATAATTTAAAAAAATTTTAAATATTAAAATTAATAACCATATTCTGCAAAAAAACTTTTGTTATATTTGAATTTGTATATTATATATTTTACAATTAGACTCCAGGTATGTGAAGAATGATTGTATTTTAAATCGGTACTCATCTTTTAGCTAAAGATGCCGCTCTATGGCGCGGTTTTCGCGCCAAAACACATAAAAATGCTGTTTCCGTAGCCGACACGTTCGAACCCGCATTTTCTATAATACAACTTTTTTGTTGTGCTACAGAATGCAGGCCGCTATGTCGCGTCGCAGTACAGCATGTATGTCGCATAGCAGCAAATATATTTTCTGAATTCACACAATTTATAAAATAATTACGGCTTGATGAGAGAGTTTGTATTTGAATTGTATTGAAATGTTGTTTTCATTGGATTTTTTTTTATTTTAAACTATTGAAATGTACTGTATTGAACTTTTATTTGGGAAAATGTTAAATATCTATGTTTTTATTGAGTTGCAATTAGGTAACGTGTCAAATAACGTACTGTTAGTAACATTCCACGAGACAAAGAAGATTCTACCGTCTGTATATTTTTGAAGTAAAAAAGAGCGGTACGAAAAAAATATCCAGTAAGAAAAGTCCAAATATACAGTTTTTTTTGTAAATTTCATAAAAAGCAAATATTATAAACATGTTTAATAAGTAAAGAAGACATTTGTATGTGTTTGTTTAAAAAAGTTTGAGTTTCTTTCTTTTGTCCGAGTATGGTTATGATTTTGAATTTTTTTATTTTAGCATTACAAACAACAGAACACTAACCCTAAATCTAACCGCAACAACTTTTACTTTTATTATTTTTTAACTAAACAACAACAAAAAGTTGTACACAAGTAAAAAAATATCCGATAGAAAATTGATAAAAAAAAGCTGTAACACAATTTAAAAAGTATACGATATAAAAAATACGAATCAAATTGTAATTTGATTTTATTTTACATTTATTATTATCATTTAAATTGTATACGTTAATAAAAAATAATACTGTATTTAAAAAAGACGATTTTGTTTTGTTTTTATTTTCGCATTACAAAAAAGCACAGAAAAATTATTAAAATCAACGGTCCGTGAATGTTCATATTTTATAGTTTTAGTGTGAAAACGGCGCCATCCAACGGCACCTTTAGCTATAAGACAAGCACCATAAGAGCATAAATGATGTAATATTATATAGTACACACATACCAATACAAATAATTTTAAAAAAATTTAAAATATTAAAAATTAATAACTTAACGATATTCTGCAAAACAACTTGTATTACTATATACTTACAATTAGACTCCAGCTATGTGAAGAGTGACTGTATTTCAAATATTTATATAATAAAGAGCATAAATACAAATAATTTTAAAAAATTTAAAATATTAAAAGTACTAACTTATGATATTCAGCGATTACATTTAGGTTGTATTGAAGGCCTTCATAACCGAATTATCAGCGTATTTTTAACCCATTATGTTAGGGTTATAAGTCCGATAAAGATTTTTTATCTTTATCACCTTGTGTAAAGTAGTAAATTGACCAGAAAATAAAAAACAAAATTCATCTAACTTTTAAAATAATTGTAAAAAATTCAAAATTTATCCGACATCAATGCAATATGTATCATTTGAATGGCAAAAGGCAGGAGCTTTGAATACTGCAATTTCTGTTGATATCTTGCTCATAGTTTTTATGTAATTTAAAAAAGAACACAAAATTTCAAGAAGCGCCACCAACTACACTATAATTTCGCTCTTGCTGATTAAGCAGTTAAAGTTATGTTTAAGTGTAACCTTTTATGGTGCATAAAACTAATTAATTACAAAAAGAAAATGTTCAGCGTTATAGCTGCAGGTTTGAAGAACAAAATTTATAAAGTAGAAATGTTGAAAATAATGAGAGGAAAAAATTATTATTTACTAAAAAATTTTAAAATGTTCGTGCTCAAAATTCTTTTAGTGACCTTCCTTTTATAAAACCAATAAATTGGTATTTAAACTAATAAATTGTTTTCAGCATGTAAAATTCTACTAAAAAATTACCTTTCCTTGTCTTTCTTATATGAGACCACAGGTATATTTAATGATCTTCATGACATAATAATTCTTTGCTCGAAACTTTCTTAAAATTTAAAAACCTATTATTATTTATACATATAGCCTGTTCACAGACAAGTCATCTAATTAGTGACTAACAAATAGATAACCAACTATTATTATTGGCTAAAAGATAAAAAAACCACACCACTTATGGAACAGTCTTACTTTTTGCAATAAGCTATTAAAAACTGATATACGTACTTTTATACATACTTCGGTTTATTTTATGAGATTGCAATTTCATTTTCTAGATGCATTTATAAATATAACATTAACTTTCTACCTCTCCTCCTCTTTCAGTTATTTCTTCTAATGTTAATAGTTTATTATGTATACTACTAACCCTATTTGCACTATCTTCAGATGATTTAATCAATCTTTTTGATGGCCATTTATTTCTTTTGAGACTGAACGGATACCATTTTGAATTTTAAGCAATTAAATTAAGATACAATATCTTCAGAATTAATGCACTAATGGTTGATTCTTTGTAGCATGTCATTCGCGCATCGCAGCTGATTCGTTAAAATTTTTTATTTTTTTAAATTGCACGAAAACTGTAAGCATGACGTTAACAGAAATCACAGCATTTGTTGCTGCTTAATTCCATCTTTAAAATGATATATCACAATTTGAAATTGAATAAAATTTGAGTTTTTTATTAATATTTTTCTTAATAGGTGCATTTAAGTTTTCTATTGCAATCAATTTACTAGTTTACACGAGGGCGATAAAATCAGAAAATTTTAACAGCCTCATTATCTAACTAAAGAGAATTAAAAATATGCTGATGATTCGCATTCAAAGCCTTCAATGGGATGTGAACGTAATCGTGAAATATCGGTTGTAACTATACAATTTTAATTTTTTGAATTAATATTTTAATTTTTTAAAATTATTTGATAAATAATATAATTTATTAATTTGTGTTTGTATTGGTGTGTGGGTGTAGTATATAAATCATTTATGCTTTATATTATACAGTATATAAATTTGTATTCAAATATAACACAAGTGGTTTTTGTACAGTATAATTTTATGTCTCTGATCCAAGTTTGAGCCAACCTTATTTTATAAACATAATGATTCTCAAAAGGTTTAATAATTTATTAGTATGTTTTTATTTGTATTAGGGTGTTTGTATTTGCTCTTGCATCGTGTTTGTACAACAAGTAATGATTTACATATATAGAGCAGTGCAATGTAAATTTTAAAAACTGATAATCAAATATACAGAAAGGTTGCAGATGATAAAGCAATCACAAAATGTACTAAGCATAGTACCATGTGAAAATATAAACACTTAAAACCAATAAAGAGCGATTTCAAATGGTGTGTGTATAGTGGTAGCCACAGTGGTTATGCATATACCACATGGAATTGTATGCAGGCAAAGAATCAAATTCTAATTCTTGCCTATGCCTTGGTACTCTTGCATCACATTATTTTAAAGTCTATAGCTAGCAAATGAGTTATATGCAAATAAATTATATCTCTGTGGGACAATAAATATAACAAGGTAACATCACTGATGTGCATAAAGAATATAAACATCACTGATGTACACAAAAAATATAAAGTGAAGAGATGAAACTCATTTTATCAGTATACAGACAGTAATCTACAATTTCTAGTTTTAGATAGACAAGAAGCCAATTGCTATGATGACAAATGCATATCCACCTTCTGGAAATAATTTGTTTTGTATCTTTTATTAGGATGAATCTTTTTCTTGTAGACATCTTTGAGATTTGTTTACTTTTGGGGTACAAGATAAAAATGAAGAATTCTTATGCGAATAGTTTTCGGGATTCTGAAGCTATGGATTATCTCAGGTAAAAAGTATTATATATGGTTTGAATGATAATTTTGTGAGGAATACAAAAAAATTATCAATGAAGATGTAATTGAAATTTAGTTAATGATAAATTAGAAATTGTGAACAAACAATAAAGTAATAATTATGTCGTAAGTTGAAATTTGTTTTTTTCCTTATTTTTTATATGGTAATCATTATTTGTCTTAGATTTATTGTTTTCCTTAATTTTTCTAGTTTCTATCAATGTAAAGTTTTTTACGCTAACATTATTAAAACTGAACTTATTGTGAAAATTGTGTCTCTGGTCAGTTTTTTTAAAAATTCAATACGGCGCCTGGAGAATCAACCAGCTAAATGAAGTTTGTATGTGGTTAAAAGAAGCAAATACTATAGAATGTCATAATGCTGAGAAAATAGTTATTATCATAAAAAATATTAGAAAGACTAATTTTTTAATATTTTTACAAATGTTTATTTTGTTATAAGTTCACAAATTCTAAATTTTGAGAGTTAAATTTCAATCTGATACTTTTCTAGACAACTTAATCAGATTTCTTACAATTTTTTTTTTTAAAAAGGTATATAACATGATTTACCTGAGATAATTCTTAATTGCAAAGCATTAAAAATAAGACACACTGAAAATTTTCATTTTTCCTAGCTGACCCAGATCTTGTCCTTCTATGCAACCATAATATTTCACAATAAGTAATGTATATCAGATATTAGGTATTGCATATCATATACTACGCAAACAGAACTTTAATTAATTGTAAATAATTATAAAAATAAAATTAATTATAAAATAATGGCAAAAAATCACAATATATAATATTGAAGAGCAAAGAGAAAAAGTGACAAAATGAAAGACAAAAGTTTTTCCAGGATATATATGATCGCATATATGCTTGCTTCATTTTCTTTACTTCTCACCATTTAGCCTTAAACTTTAAAATTTCCTAGAACTCACACACATAAATAATATGCGCATGCATGCAATTATATAACGCGTTAAACACAAAGTAAACCTAGAGAAGTGGAAGTAATTTTAAAAGTTAAATAAATAATAATTATGCAAGAGTTTAAGAGGTAAAGTAATGAAAACAAAAGAAAGGGACCCAGTAATGGAAATAATCCATTAAGTTAAGTAATATTTGATGCATTATTTAAAGAGTGTCGAAAGTAAGAGTAAGAACAAAAGGGCAGTAAATGAACATAAAGACTAATAGGAAAGTAAAAGTAGTTGCGTAAAAAGGAAATGGAAAGTCAATTAGACAAATACAAAATATGAAAAATCCATTAAGAAGCTTGTGACATGTAACATTCCCTAAGGTGCTTCAAAAATAATATACAAAACACTTGAGAAGAAAAATGAAAATATAGATAAATACATAAAATAAAAGAAAGAGATATAAAAGAAAGAATAAAGAAAAAAATGATGAAGTACCTTACTAAAATACAGGAGTAGTTAGGTTTGGCTTCTCCCGTATCATCGTAGAGGAAGAGCGGCATCAAGATGTAAATTCCAGCATAATTGGAGAAATGTCCAGTGTTCCAGATGTCCAATGCTGATCCAGAGTTACCTGTCTATCCGCTGTGCAAATAACCCAATCGTCACGATAAAAGGAAACCTATACCTGTTGCCCCTAATCCACAGCATGCTGAAAACATAGACTTTATGTGTTGAGTCAAGCACTTAATCCTTCTTCATAGACTTGCTGGTAAAATTTTGAACATTATTAATAATTTCAAACAGAAATAAAATGCATACCTACTCATTTATTAACCATAAACCTAAAGTAAATATGTATGCGCACTAGATTTAGTATATTTTAAGGTATTTTTTTACTGCTAACATAAATGTTTGCTGGTCCAAATTCTCTATTTTTACATTTTATCTCTTTTTGTTTGCTTGTAAAAATCAGACGATGGAGGGATTAAATTTATAAAAAGTGCAAACACCACATTGCCTTCTCCCATTAGATCCCAAGGGATATTATGTATTGAGAATAAATCAAGAATAAAAAATATATAAAGAAAGTTAAAAGATTGATAGTTTTATTTTATTATTCTAATGCATTCTTTTCCCCCACCATCTAAGTAATGCTTTTCTTGACAATTGACAAGAAAAATCAATGAAGGATAATGAGTGATATATTTTAGATTTCACATGTTAGCTTAGGTGTATCCCTATAAAACATTCTAAATTAATATATCAAAATAAATGACTCTCCTAGCATATGTTTTGTCTATAGTAGTAAATATCTATTATTTAAGTTCTATTGTAAACAATAATCCATGTTCTCGTTATATATATCTATATATAATCATGCCCTACCTGTAAAACTAAGAGCGGGCATTATGATTTATTTTATTAATGTAATATGATAGAGAACGGATTGAATGTCAACTATTATGGATTGATAAAAGCCCATTTTATGATAATAAGTTAGCAATATTAATGATGCTAAAACAAGTTAGTATACAAGCTGTATTTTATAAATTCATATCTATGTTGCATTGGCATGTGAGCCATGATTAGTATATAGTTCGCTACTTTAATTTAGCATAGGTGTAAATTAAATAAAAGAAAATATTATTTATTAAATCCATTCTAGCATGACTGCATAGGGCATGTGTCATCAGTGATCATCTTAATTATTCTTTTATTTATCATAATTCACTAACTTATTTATATACGCAGTGTCCAGTGCCTGCTATTTTTGGTATATATGCCCGGTGAGCTCTCTCTCAAAAATAATTCTGAATATAAATATATCATTGGGCTAGGTAGCGCCAATGAACCGAAATTCCAGGCCATAAATCCTAGTGTGTCTCACATATATATATCTTATTCTTAGAATGCATCTTTGGTTATAAGTAGGTGCACCCCTGCAACCTGGGGCATCCTATCGTAATGTGGATTATGTTTTCAGATCGCAAAGCCGATCCTTCGTGACATGATAGCCAGTGAACCGCACATAATTAAATGCAGCCCTGCAATCATCATATTTCCTCCTTATATTATATTTGCATCTATGCTGTATGACCATAACCTTGTGCCATGTCTTGTATAGCCAGAATACCGTAAGGCCCATAATAAAAAGGTAAATAAAAATAAAATAATTAATATTAGCCCATATATCGTTGATTGTTATTCTTAATTACTCCATAGATAGAAACAATAAGCACATCCTTTTCATAGCTGTAATTATTACCATTATCCTAAATCACATTCATATAAGGATGAGTAAACAACCATCTATCTTGCTCTGTAAATATTGTCGCCACATTGTTAAAACCTACATTATCTTTATTATTAATAAATAGTGCTTAATATAAATTACCCATTGTCATCTTATCATTGCTGCTCATTATAATCAATGTTATAAATTAGATAATTGTGTGGCAATACGTATAGTGAGTTTTGTCTGTTTTAATCCCTTGTATATCCCTGAGCTATGTAAGGCTATATAAAAATGAGAAATTGTGTCAACGTCAAGTTGTTAATTATGTAGTAGAGATTAGGGAGCCTAGGCAGAGGTTCAAACTAGGATTGTAGAGATACCATTATGCATGCTGGTTGAGAACTTTACTTGGTCTCTCAATTTTGTTAGCAAGTTACACATGTTTGACTGTTACAGAATATAATATTTCTACACATAATGATAACTAAACAAGAACAATTTTCTTTTTCCAATTTAGTGTAATATAAGATATTAATAAAAATAGAAAAAAATATCTATAGATTGCAAAAAATAAAATATAATTGATGTACATGACAAAGAAATATGACACAGATTCATGCAAAACAAACATGTGATATACTGCTTATAGTAAAGATATGACAATTCTTATCATTATAATCATTATTTACACTATATATATATACTACAACTGATAGAAAATATTACTTTCATATAAAATTACAATTGGCTAAGTTCTAGGCATTTGTAATTATATATGTATTGGATCACAAACACATTCTACAACTTAAATCAAATCTTTATTCTACAGCATTATAAATTATTTATATAAAAAAAATATTGTATAGTTACAGGTAATAAAAAATATCTTTGAAATATATTTACAATTGGCTAAGATCTAAACCCAAGGAATTACATATATATGTATCGGAACACAAACAGACATTCTACAATATAAAATAAGCACTATAAATTATTTATATATATATAAAAAATAAAAAATATTATAAACTTAGAGTTGGTGGAAATGACTATTTCTGCAGTTTTATATAATTTCGATTACTAAGAATCTAAGCTCTCTAATTTCAATGTTCTTAATTCTTTTCTGCAAAAATTAAAAAAAAAATCAAAGAAAAACCTCCTCTTACTAAAATGTTCATAAAAACAGCAATTTTTAAAATACAAAAAAAATGAAAAGCTGTACTCTTTAACATTTACGCACAATCGTGATTTAAATTCAATGATTGGTTAAAATTTTAAATAAGAAATAATATTACTCTGTTCCTTGCATTAAACTAAACAATCTTGACCCATTTATTCTAGACCCATAGCTCCTTCTAGCTGTTATTTACACATTTATAATCATCTCATGAAGATAGCATATCATCTTTTAAAATCCTTCCATGAATACTTTCTCAACAACTGATTTCATCTTATTGAATTGGAAGTTTTCTGATTCCCAGCATCTGAATTCTTGATTCAACTGAGGTTACAGTAGTATAAACTTCTTTATACATGTTGAATCTCTCTATGGCAAATATATAATAATTTTATGTTAGTTCAGCAAAAGTCTTCATTGACATCTGCAGAACGAAAAAATATACCAGCTGCAAAATTTTGTACAAACTCAGTTTAATAAAAAAAGATTTACATTTTTCATTGTATGAATAATTTGTTACTGAATGGACAGTATTAAAACAGATTTTAACAAAAATATTAATAATGCAGGTAGATTATCATTAATCCAAATATCCATTACTCAAGAATTTCTATTACTCAAACAAAATTTCAAAAATAATCTTTAATAATCTTTTACAATAAATAAATTTGATTGGAGAATCATTGACATACAAAATTAAAAAAAAAAGAAGTAAATATCTAATATATTAAATGCAATTAGCTGCCTTTCTTTTTTTCTACCTTAATAGAGTTCGAGTTTATAATAAAGGGATAAAAGAAAAATCTATTCTTGAAATGTAAACAATTCAGAAATCCAAAAATCTCCTGAAACAGAAATTTCAGATTAATGATGTTGTACCTGTATTTAAACGAATATCAAATTTATTGTATTATACAATCCATTCAATACATTAAAGATCAGCCTAAAACATGCGCTATATAAAATAAATGCTTAATCCATTCAAATGTGGGAAAAAGTATTGTAATGTATAGGATACTTTAAATATCTTTGAACTACTGTCATACCATAATGGCAAACAAACTTCTTAATACAATGTGAATTTAATTCAAAATTAAAATTTTTACATGTGATAAAGACATGCCAGTTCAAGAAAATATTATTTAGAGCACAACATTCTGGAAGCAATAATTATATAACATACAGTTATAATAAATATATGTCTGAATTTGTCATTTTTACAAAAAAAAAAAAATCATAATTTAGTTATTTTTAATGGGAAAGGCATAAGATATTATAAAATAGAAAATATTATCTAAAAAAGATTATTTATTAAAGGGAAAGAATGCTTCCCTTGTATATATAGATTGCACATTGCTGGTAGAATACATTTAAACCAACACCAATATACTTTTCATTTCAGAAGATTCTTTTATGCTTTTAGAATAAATATTCTGTATTTGATTTTTTCTAATTTTCTTTACACATTAATAGATATCAAGTTCGGATTTAAAAAGTGAACTAAATGATAACTTTTCCAGTCACAACTTACTAAAACTGAAAATTACTAATACATAAAATACAATAAAATGATTCCGAACTTTTAATGTATAAACATTAAAAATAATAATACTGGCTTTTTAAAGTTATTACCAGAATATAAATGTAATACTTACACATTCTTTATCTAGAATAATGCCTAAAATACTCTCTCTTTGAATTGTATTCTACAAATAAAAAAATATATATATTAATTGAAAAAGTCACAAATTCAATATTTAAAAATAACAATACTATTTACAAGTAAAATTATATTATTTTTTTTTTACTTATATTTTAAACACAAATATAATTGACACCCTTAGTTTACATTCCTGTATTAAACACTCATCATCCTTACTATAAATCAATTATTTTCATCCCTAGAACCCAATATAAATAAATGTTCCCATAATTTGAAGTAAAACTCTTCCTCACCAAAAAATAATATACAAATAATTGTTGTGAATTCAAAAACATTCATCACTTTAATTGATTCCAGAATAAGAGCATAATAAATTTTATGACAAATAGATACCAGGTGCTCCCCAAATACTTGGGATTGCAGTCCAATGAAGAGAATTAAGTAACAATTTAAAATAAAATTAAAAAAAAAACAAAACTGAATTACACACACATTCAATCATTTAATGATTTTTAAAAAAAATTAAAAAAATATGTACCGGTGATCCAATATGGAACATGCTTGGCATCCGCCTTAGAATTGCTTTATCTACATCTTGTGGCCTGTTTGTTGCACCCATAATAATAACACGACATTCTGTGTCAGTAATAAGCCCATCCCATAAACTCATAAACTGAGCTTTCATCATGGCAGTTGCTTCATGATCATGGGCATCTCTAGAACGAAGAAAGGAATCTGAAACAAATAATTATATTGTCGAATAAACAATTACATATAGTAATTATTAATAATTTCAAAAACAAAAAGAGTATAGGAGTAATTTTAAATAAAAACAAAGATTGTTTGTCTACATTATTGATTTTTCAGAAGCAAAACCATTAAAACAAAAATATTTAATATCATCAACTTAAACAAGTTCCAGCTTTCAACACATTTACTGTATATCATTTTCAAATCTGCTAACTAAAATTAAAACAGGAAATGTCTTAAAATATAAACTTTTCAATACATAATTCATATGAAAATCTCCAATCCCACAATTAGAGCATTGGTTTAATACTTTTTAGCTTGCAGTGTACTGTGCCTCTTATTTTTCTTTTCTGTTCACGTGTTTTCTCACATATTATGGATACATTATTTTTTAGATCAAACATATGGCAAGCTTCTTTTTTATAGTTCTAAAAATATGAATCTAAATTTAAACAGTTTAACTCTTTTATACAGATGTAAATGCTGAGTTATAATTTACATTAAGATTAATTATATATCAATGAACAATTGAAAATAAGTTGATAATATTAATTAATTTTAATTTCTAACGGAAATATTCAGAAAATTCTATTTGACTTTTTACATATATTTTTATTTACTCTTTTTTGTCAATACGGTTTACTCATTCTTTATATACTAACAAATTAATCATAAAAGTTTAAACTTGCACATTCCAAAACTGATATCAAAAATTGACTAGCATAATAATCATCCTTATCTGAAAACTTCTCACTCGTTTTCCAAAACTGCATTCAATCCAGATATCCAAAATGTTTGCAGACCGTTTAAGGATAAATGCTCAAAACAGTGGTTAAAAATAGTTCAGAATCTTATAATTTTAATAACCACAGTTTGAATATACAAAATCAAGTATACCATATTTCCAAAAGTTTTAAATGAAAGAATTAATTATACATCTAAGATAAAGATATTTTATGCATCTTGCAGGAATGAAAAAAAAAAAAAAAGATCAAAAAAGTTTGAAAACAAAAACTTGCTAACAATTCTCTCTATTTATTTAATTAAAGCATTTTTAATTTCTTGAACTGATCTTTAACACAACTATTCAAAATATTTATAACAAATCATTCCAAGTCTTAATGGTTTTCAGCAACTTTTTCATATTATTAAAAACTTCATTTTATTATTAATATTTTCAATCCTTCATGTCTTTTCTTCTTTTTATAAGTATTATTCTTAGATCTTCTCCTTTACTTTTTTTTTTTTTTGCATTAAGAGTGTATATGTTGAGATTTATAAAAAGTAATTTTTACTTATATCATATTGTATTAATCTTAGATCTTCTCCTTTACATTTTTTGCATTCCTTCATATATTCATATACAATATTTTTTATAAATCTCCACATATACACTCTTAATGCAAAAAAAGAAAAAATGTAAAGGAGAAGATCTAAGATTAATACAATATGATATAAGTAAAACATACACTTAACATATATAGGATTATTACATCTCTCTTACTAGCAGCAAAAGTTGTGGCATATTATAAGTATTTTCTTTTGTGCCAACATATTAACATCAATAATATGTGTAATTTAGAGCAATGTAAAGAATGGATTAAAGAATTGGAAGTTCCTAAATCCAAGTCCAGCATATTAGTTCTTGTGATCAAGCATCATATAATCTCTTAAACAATTAATCAATTGATTATTTATTTATTTACTTATTTTTAATTTAACATTCACCTGAACCAAAGTATAATTGTGAAATATAACTAAATTGAAATTAAGATTAAATGGAGAAATTAAAATTGGATGTAACAAAAAAATAAGATTAAATAATAAAATTAATAGAGATCTTTAATAAACTAGAAGTAAAAATTTTTTGGAAATGTATACAGAAAAAGAATTTAACTATAATATGACTTTAAATAATTAGGCAGTGAATATAGAAAAAAAAATTAGACATGAGGAAAAATGAGCCAGTAAGTAAAAAAAATATATAAATAAGAAAATATTAAATTTAGTAATAATGAATTAATTGGAGCAATTAAAAAAAAAGTGAAAAATGGAAAGGTAAAAGGTTTGGATGAACAGCAAAAATGTTAATGAATTTGGGAAATAAAACTAAACAAATTTTATTGGTATATCTTAACATTTTAATACAGGCCAAGTGAAAAAATATAAGAATTGCAATAACTTCATTGGTCTATCAAATGTTTGCTTATATGATCATTGGAAAAATAATTAAATGAGAGAAAAAAACAAAGTGGAAAAGATTCAGGAAGGGTTTATACTTGATCAAAATATAGGTGATTATATATTTATAATCACAAATTTGATGTGATTAAAAAAATAGCCAATCATTTATATATGGTTTTTATAGATGTAGAGAAGGCTTTCGACAGTGAGTAGAAATAAATTGTGTTCAGATTTGTTAAGTATGGGAATGAAGAGGAATATTCTCAAATTTGATTAGAAAATTTTATGAAAATACTACTATTTTTATCAGTTACAAAATATAATCAGAATTAAAGTAGTTTCTACATTTAAAACAATGTGTTTAATAAGGATTGATAAAAGACAGTATGTTTTACTCATTAGTTTGCTTATATATTTCTATATGCAAAAAATACAAAAGACATGGAAATACTTTAGACTTGTATAAATTTAGATGGATAAAAAAATGGAGATTAAATTTAGTTTTAAAAAATCAAAAATAATGATAATAAAAGCAAGTTATTTTTTAAAAAAACACAAATATAATTGTTTAGGGATAATTTTGAGTAATCAAAAAGATTTGGATAAGATTGATAAAATAATGCAAACAAAAGAAAAATACTATTAAAGAAATTAAATTTCCATATAAATTTGTATAGCAAAAATTACATATCAAGTTCTGATAACAGATTTAGCATATGGGAATGATGCACTAAATGTTTTTAAAATAATATTAGATATTCTACAAAGAATTTGAAGAGAAGTAGGCACAAAAGCAAATGAAATAATTCAAGAAAAAATGGCACAATCAAATTTTTACATTGAATGATGCAAAATGCAAGATAAAAATTTTTGGTAGATTGCAGTTTGTGTATAGTAATAGAATCCAAGGTGAGTAAAAATATATATATATACTAGAGAAATGAATTAAGATTTTATGCCATTTGTATAAAAAGTGGGATGAATATTTCATTAAGAAAAGGCAGGAACATGGGAAGCAATTATGAAAAATAAAATCTTTGAATATAATATAATAGTCCTTCAATATTATGTGATTTCATATCTGTGGTTTCAGTTATCTGCAATTAAAAAAAAAAAAAAAAAAAGAGAAATTAAAAAAAAAATTTTTAAAAATTTTTTTTACTAAATTTACAGATCATATATGTTTTAAAAACACATACTATAATATTGTTTGTTATTATCTGCAACAACACTAGAAACAAAATGTCATGTATGGAGAGTCTATATAAACAGATTATTAATTGTAAGTCATTTTATAATAATAAAATAATCAACTTTTTAAGACTCAAACAGGAACATTACAACAAGAGAATATAATTATAAACAGAATAATTTGGAGGATTTGTTTTGTAAACTATATTTTAAAAAATGGTGAAAATATTAGCCATTTATTATTAGTGTAGTAGATGCTTATAATAATCAGATAATACAAATAATGAATTTATGAAAGCGAATATGTTGAAAGTAGAAAATAACTTTAAAACTAAAGCTATTATGCAGGCAAACATGTTATGGAAATGGTAAAGAATACAAATAGATTTGAACTTTTAGAGATTGTGTAGATTATAAAATAATACAGAAAAATGATGACTAGTAGGATTTCTAAACTTAACTGACTTAAGAGATTCTTGACTAAAGGGATTGTCATGCCATTGCATTGCTGATTTCTAGTAAATAAATTTCATCTAATAGAAGTCATTGACATGCAATTGATTTACTTAACATTTAAAGTTTAGTCTAGAGTAGAGAGAAATGAAAGCATTAACACCTGCTATACTTTAAATGTAGGATGGAGAAATCATATGAATCTTAATATTGATAGTGTGTGCATAATATAAACATAAGCACACAATTACTTTTATGGTTTATATTTTTTTTTTACATAAACTGTAAAAGTAATGAGATGTTTCAATATTAATAAAATATGATTTCACAGATTATACATATATTTAAAGATCAAATTTTCTTTTCAATAGATAAAAAAAAATAATTCAAATGCACTTCTAAAATAATAAATTGATGGTTATAATTTTTTTAACTAAAAATTTATATTAATCAATCTTACCTATTTCATCAATAAAAATAATTGCAGGTTGAAGCTTGATAGCCTTTGAAAAAAAAAAAAAAGTTACTTAAGTGTGCATATATATATATATGTAATCAAAGTTACCCCAAATTCACAATTCAACCAGAAAATAAACTTTAAAACATTACCAATGGTTTCACTGCTACAAGCAGACTTCTCAAGTGTAAAGAACTACAAAATAACATATTTAAATTAAACATAATCCACAATTCCACTTACTTCCCCTGTACCCTTAATATTAAAAGAACTTTTAAATAAGTTAATTGATAATAAAAATTCTTTAATTCTTCTTTTTATTTGATTAATCTCAAAGATAGCTTTAGCTTTATCAAAATTAATAGTGTAGCCTGTATCTGGTTGACTTGTAAAATTTGGAGAAATTTTGATTATTTATTGATTAGTTTAGCTTTAGGCTTTTAATGGTTATATATATATTGAAGCAGTCGGATCTGAGTTCGATCCTAGCTTCATGACCTCTAGCTATAAACCCACTTCAAACCCTAGTACTAACCTTAAATTTCCGATGCAATGGGGCTTTATATGTTCAATCCATGCTAATTTCCATAAAGAATAACTTATTTCATAAATGTGTATTCAAATAACTAGTTTCAGATTTAAATTGATTAATTTTATTAATTCATGATAGAATTATTCATGAATTTATATGTATTATAACTGCATGGATTATGCGTATATATTTGTAAATATTTAGATATATATAATTGTTTGAAAGTTTCATTGCATCGGGAATGTTTGATTTTATTTTTAAATAATTTGTTAAAGTTTTATTGATTAAAAGCTACATTCTTTCGATAAGCTTTCAGATTTTCCCTTTCCAAAAACAACAGATAAAGTTTTATTAATTAGAAAAAAGGATTTCCTAATTAAAGTCGTTCTCTGATTTTAAGAATTCATTTTCTAATTAGAAAATGAATTCAAGTTAATGAGTTTGAAAGCCGTATCGAAGGAATGTATCTGGGGACAACCAATGTGTCTAAAAACGTTGATAATGAGAGAAGCGCTGGCCTGAGGGCATCAGAGAGGACAGTATATATAGCTCTGAAAAGTTTGCAAAAAAGGAAAAAGCCATCTTTGTTGCAGAAAAGTGCCAGTAAATTATGTGCTGTTCAAAATCATGAATTCAAATAGTGTTTCGATTATGGTGAAGGGCTAGAACATCAGGAATCTGGCTACGGTTCCTGAAGCCCTTTGAGAATCTTCAATGAAGCTGCTAAATTCTTTCCAGACAAATCATGCTGCCAAAATCAAATAAAATGCCGTTCAAGTAATCAATCAAATGGTGCCTACGTTTTTTTACCAACTCGGACGTGTAACTTAAGGATCCAGCCCGGAAGAAATGGGTAATATATTTCCATAATGAACCTTAAACTTTCTGGCCAGTTCCGAACTTTACTTTACACTCCCTTTAAGAGCTCTTTTCATTCTATAAATGTCATAATCTCTGTGTAAACTTATTTTTATTTATGCTATTATATCGTAATTCTCTCAACCTCTAGTCTTTAAACTTTCTCTTTTCTTACTTGGCGGTTCATTTATTATATATATATATATTTGTGTGCTTTATTAATGTCGTTTATTTTTAATTATATGCCAATAATCTTTCGACTCGATGAGCTCCTTTGTTCTATTTGCCTCACGCAAATAATATAATATTAATTCTAGTAGTAGTTATCGCCCATTAGAACTAAATTTATAAGTTCTATCAATCATCGAGTCGAAAGAAATTATTACATGTTTACTATTTTTATAATTGGCTAATAATAAATTATTAGCTCCGCTTCCAATCTATGCCTCAGCTATTTTCTCGTATTCACCAATGTATATTTATTCAAATATAATCTTAAAATGTTTTTTGCAAAGGGCCGATAAAGGAATCAAATAAATATATTCTAATTCAACTTTGTTATTTTCTATTAAGATTCAGGAAGGGCACGATGATTGGGGCATAATTAATATGATTTACAAATACTTTAAAATAGTTTTACTTAAAACTTGTTTGACTTAAATTCATTTGATCAAGTCATCACGTAGAGCATTCTATAATTGGGTTTTAGTTCTCAAATGGTAACTAGTAAGTCATCATCTTCAACGTTGCTGACGTAGGGCAATCTTCCCCTCCGTTAGGCTGGTCGGTGATCATATTTCTGTTATTTTAAATTATCGAGGAAGAAAGCACTTCCTCTCCTGTTCATATTAGTCAAAGGGCATAAGACTTGTCAGACACAAGCCGCCATAGGACTTCGATTATCGACTAGCTATCGTCTTTCAAGTTCATTTTTTAGCTCTTAATTCGTCAGCACAGTTACCTCTCTGTTTCAGTAAAGCCCGCTCTGATGCTCGTAATTCGTGATGAAGTGATTTCAATTAAAGTCGAACAAATTTTCAGTCATATTTAATTAAATAATTTTTCCAATAAAGATTAAAGTTATGCCCTAAATACGTATCTTGCTCTTCGTGAATGGATTTGCGAATGTGAAAATAAATATCACATTCTTTTGTATAAAATTAGAGTAATAAATTCCTTTACTAATGAATACCTTTATCTGCTTTTTATTCCTTGTTGGGGGCATAGACATAGACTTTCAAATATTGCGTAATATTCATTGGCATATAACAAGGACCGCCACTCTTATTATTATTATAAATTCTGTTAAAGGCTAGAGGTAATTAATATAATCATTATTTAAAATTCAAACAAAACAAATTATTATTATTAAATATTTTCTAAACACACTTGGTTTCTTCGTTCTTAATTCTTTTATAATTATTTTAATGTTAATGCTCGCTGTCTGTGTTGGCAAACCGAACATATACATATGATTCGATTTAAAATTATTTTAGTCATTTATTATCAGATATTAATGTCAGTTCAGGGGTCTCTAATCCTCACCAACCGTTGAGCTAGTTTCTTGGCGCATAGCACTGTGCCATTGATTTAGATTTCTACTAATCTGAGCTGGTGAGTTGGGTTTGAATTCAGTTTGGTTCAGCTGAGTTTGGATCCGACTTGCGGTTTAGGTGATGGGTTTTTCGACTGGTACAATATATATATATTATATAATTACTTCACACACCAACAAACTATTGCCAACCTTATCCAGCCAAATTTCTACAACTGATATCAAGATTACCTTAAGTACAGATAAAAAATGGAATGTAGCCTTAGCAATGGTTGACATAATTTTACTGGTTATGGTAAATGTGATTTACTAGTGTGTGATATGATTGAGTTGAATATAATAACCAGTTTAACTCTTATCATTTTTCAATGTTATTTAAAGTTAAAAATGACAAAAAGAAAAAATGGTAAAAATAGATTATGATATTTTTTTTGAAACTTACTTTAACAAATGAATGGATGCTATAATGATGAAAAAAAAAGATATTCAAGAAATGTATTATTCTAGTTTTTGCTAATAGGTCTAGGAATTGGGATATTAAATATAAGTGTAATTTAAGATACTACAGATATGATGAAATATGGAGAAATTAATGCTATGAATAATAGGGGGAATCGAAAATGAAATACATGAATAAGAAAAACATATAATTCCTGATAGAACGACAATAGATAGGTAAGTAAATCTCAAATGATTGCAAGAGATCTAGAGACAACTTGTAAGTTGGACAGAGGAGAAAATTTACTGGAAGAATAGAGAAGTTGTGAATCAAATAAACAGATCCTATACAGAAATGATAATATTTATAAATAATGATCATAATAATAAAAAATTTCCAAGTGGACAAAATTAATATGAAAAATTGGAAATCAAATCGAAATTCTTAGGAAAGTCATTTATATATTTTTTCAGAGTTTAATTAGAAATCTTAATGAATGATTTACAATAAAAATTAAATCAAAACAAATTTTCAAAAATAAAAAAAATAATCATATGTACGAATGAAAAATATTTTTTTTCTCCCATTACATGAAATTAATCTAAAAAAACCAACAAGACCAAATTTTCATCAGTCTACTTCAGTTGACTATAGTTAATATTTTTCAAAGATTTTCTACTGATTAAAATGAAAAATTTAAAGATGCTTATGCATAAGTTATAGTCATATATTATAAGTTCAGAGTTAGACATGATCTAAAAATATCAAAAATAATCAAAATGTCAAACAATCATCTTGTATGTGTATCTGTAAATATTACACAAATATGCATGAATAAATTCTTTCTATAGTTCTAGAAACACAGAAAAAACTTTGAACAAACTAACCAATGAAAAGACTGCTGCCGCAAGCTTTTGAGATTCTCCATACCATTTGTCCGTTAATGCTGAGAACTGGAGATTAATAAATCGAGCACCTATATAAAAAAAAAAGCATAAAAACGCATTCAGAACTTAATATCATATTTATGCTTATTTAAGCAGTAAAAAAATCAAAGATTCATAACTGTGCATGAGAATCATAAAATTCCTAAAAGCAAAGACAAAAAAATCAGATAACTTTTTGATAATACTTAAAATGATCTTAAACATTTTAAGCATGCAAAAATCTATCTAATACCTACCCCCACTTCATTTCTATTAATAAACTATATCATCACTATAAACATCAATCCATCTACTTTGATCTTTAGCTTCTCTTATCCATATCACCCCTGCACACTTTCTTATTTCATCCATCTCACATGTGGTCTCTTTCTGGGTCTTTTACAATCTTTTGGAATCCAGTTTAAGATTTCAATTGTCCATCTATTATCATCTCTTTTAGCAATATGTCCAGTCCAACTCCACTTCAGTCTTTTAATTTTTTTAATGAGGTTAGTAACACCTGTTTGTTCGCTTAGCCATATACTGCGCTTTCGATCTCTTCTTGTTACTCCCAACATGCATCTCTCCATACTTCTTTGAGTTGTCTGAAGTCTCTGTACTGCTCTTCTATTCTCAGATCCATAAATAAGAACTGGTAAAACACATTTATTAAAAACCTTCCTTTTCAAACACATAGGCATATTTCCTTTTAGTATCAAATTATTTCTACCAAAAGCACTCCAATCAAATTTAATTCTAAGATTAATTTCATCCATTATGTTTCCATCTGCATTAATAATCTGACCAAGGTATTTGTAACTATTAACTTCTTCTAACTCATCATAATCAATCTTTATTTTCATATTTTTAGAAAATCCATTAAACATTACTTTAGTCTTTTTACCATTTATCTTTAGTCCTACTTTCATCTGATAACTCCTGCAACATTTCCTGAAGTTCTAAAGCATAATTTGCAAAAACAACTACATCATCTGCAAAATCCAAATGACTTAAATAACCTCCATTTACTTTCACTCCTTTAGCTTCCCATTTTAATCTACAAAATACTTTTTGCAACACTGCTGTAAAAAGTTTTGGAGATATGAAGTCACTCTACCTTACACCCTTCTCAATGTTGACTTTCCCAGTATCATTATGTAATATAATTGTTGCTGTTGCATTTTTATAAATATTCTTTAAAATATGACAATATCCTGGATCTATACCTTGATGATCCAATGCTTTAATCACTGAAGAAATGGTTATAGAATCAAATGCCTTTTCATAATCTACAAATCCAAAGCATAATGGCAACTCATATTCATTTATCCTTTCTATCACTTGTCTCAATACCTGGGTATGATTTACTGTACTAAAACCACTTTTAAATCTTGCTTGTTCTCTTGGTTAATGGAAATCCAATGTTCTCTGTAGACAAGTTGTAATTATCTTGATAAAATATTTGTATAAAACTGACAAAAGGCTGATAGGTCTATAATTTCTAATATCTTCTTAATCATCTTTTTTAAATATTAATATTAATGCTGCATTCTTCCAATCATCTTGTACATCTTTATCATTTAGACATTTGGTATATAACATTGCTAAAAAAAATTCTATTTCTTCACCTGCTTTTTTAATATATCAATTATAATTCCTTCATTAGCTGGAGTCTTTCCTTTCTTCATACATTTAATTGCATGTCTCACATCTTCATTTAAAATTCTGGGCAATTCAGAAGATGTAATAGATATAGGAGGTACTTGTTCTTTATTACTATATAATTCTTGATAAAAGTCTTTTACTCATTTCATGAGGTCATCTCTCTTTTTAGTAATAATTCCATCTTTTTTTCTTATTGCAGATATAAATTTCCTACCAATACCAAAATGTTGTTTTACACTCTTGAGACTTTTATTCTCTTCTACAGCTTTTCTTGCTAGTTCACAGTTATACTTTCTTATATCATTTTCAACTCTTTTCCGCATCATTTTATAAAATTAGAGATATTCAATCCTTTTTAATGCATCATTTTTGTATATCTTCATTATTCCTTCTTTTCTTCATAAATTCTCTAGTCTCGGTAAAAATTTTATTGGTCAATTGCTGCTTTTTTCTACCAGCTATCCTTGTTGCAGTTTTTAAAAGTGTATCAGTTATTTTCATATTAATTTCATTCAAATCTGAATCATGTTCAAAATCTACTAATACTTGAAACCGATTTGTAAGTTCTAATTTAAATTCATTAGAATGTTTCTGAAGATTAGGAATATCAACTGTAAATATTGTTTTTCTTAATAATTTTTGTCTCTCTAGTTTTGCATTAACACGTATCTTACATCTTATTAATCGATGATCACTTCCTGTGTTAAATTTATTAAGAACATTACAATCTTGAAATTTGTATTTTCTGTTAGTCAAAATATAATCCAATTCTGCTGTATTTTCATTTGGATGCTTCCATGTCCATTTCCTTTTAACATTTTTCTCAAAAAAAAAAAATTCACAATATAAAGTTTTTCTTTTTTTGCAAACTCCAAAAGTCTATGTCTTCTCTCATTTCTATTACCATAAGCAAAATTACCTACAGCACTTTCATCTTTCATTTGTTTATCAATTCTTACATTAAAGTCTCCCATAACAATTTTAAAATGTTGTTTATAAAAATCTTCTACTACTTCATCACTATGAGAACTTATTGGGGCATAAACCTGAATTATCTGCATTTCGTATCTGCTATTAAGTTATACAACTAATCTTGCCACTCTGTCTGATACACCATCAATCTCCACAATGTTGTTCTTCCATTTTTTATTTATAATGAATCCTACTCCACTTGGTATTTCCAATATTTGTGCCTTTATATAGAGTACATGTCCACTTTTTAAATCAATTGTCTCTTCACCTTTTCTTCTAACTTCACAAAATCCAATAATGTCCCATTTAATATAAGACAGTTCTTCTTCTAATTCTTGCAATCTTCCTTCACTTGAAAGTGATCTGCAGTTGTAAATACCTAAATAAAAAATCATTTTCAAATGGCAGCCTGGATCTGCAATCAGGGGATTCTTAGCACCCTCCGTCTTTGGCCACCAACCGCTGCCTTGGTTGGTGACAAGGGTCATGATTTATTTTTGTCTGTCATAATTGTATATACTTATTGGAAAAATATTTATCATTTACACAAACACTCATTTTGCCTTATCAGGCAACTGAGAAGAAAGACCATGGTGTTTCTTGATCTTAAACTCAGTAGTAAAGAGCCAATACTACCACGCCGGCTAATGCATGTTGGAGAGCAGCCGGTTCATGTTCGTATACTATATGAATAATCACATAGTAATAACAGTTACAATGACAAGAACATATGGAGTGGAAATTAGGAATTTGCCCCGCTCAGTTCCTTTAAGGTCTCCAAGAATAATCAAAGGGTCTCCTTTCAGTTAATAGACTATATGAACACAGTTATACCATCAAATTTTCAGGAGACTTGGTTTCAAAATAATTATTTGAAAGACTAATAACAGAGGTTATAAAATAACAATTCAATATCACACCAAAATATTTGAAATTGTTACAAAGACTATACACAATCTATTATAAAATTGAGTATGTATCCTAATATATATATATATATTTAAAAAGGTTCAATAATTGAGTTGTTAAATAAACAATATTATTTATTAAATTATATTCACATAATCATATCAAATATATTTTATATATATTGTGGTCAATAAAAATACAATAAATTAACCAACAAATATAAATAATAATTAAATTTTTAGGCAAGTAATACTTAATAAAAGTGATTTCAAAAATATTATAAATAATAAAAATGAAATACTTTGAAAATATATAAATGGTAATTTGTAATGCTTTAATTCATAAGATTTCTTCAAACTTGATTCAAATTGTACATATTGCACTGATTTTGGATAATACAACTTTTAGAAAATAAATTCAGGCATATCTATAAAGATTCAAGAAAATACTCCTAACGATTCAAGCAATACCAAGTTAATTAGCACTGAAGACTGATCCACATCTCTTCTTGCTTACTCATATTTCAAAAACATTTATAATATAAGGAAATAAAAAATATTGAATTTAAATAAAAGTCTAACCAGTTTATTGGATTAATTCATTGTGAATACTTTATTATGTAACAATGGATAAGAGCCAATTCAAATGTACAAAATACCTAGTTCACATTATTGATGGACTTAGTTTCACACACACATAAACACATATACATGCACATAGTAAATCACAATGCTTTAATTTTTTTTTTTTTCCTTTTTTTTTTGTTCTCTCTCTCTATTTATATATAACTAACAATTTCACAAACAATTTAAAGCAAAACATGGTCAAATTTTTAATAGTTCATAATTCAATCAATTTTTTTCCAGTTGTCTAAATATCTACGAATAATTTCATTTTTTTCAAAACCAATAACCATCCATCAATTGATAATTAGCAATGAATTTTAATTAAATATATTTACTATTCTTAAAAAGCTATTTTTAAATTTACTTAACTTTAATTTGACAGATATTTGTAATAACTTTTAATACGCGCAAACAATTTCTATATTTATGATGTGAAAACTGTTAAAAATATGTTTCATTAATATGTCAATATGCACAGATTCAAGCATATACATACAAAATATTTCATATAAATCAGCATTCTTGGCTTTTTTTAAAATGGCCCAGGTATGGATGCCAATAAAATTAGTCTATATTTATTGAATCAAGGCTCATTTCTTAGATAAATATATAAAATTTAACATCTTTTGTTTGAAATCCAAAATTTAATAAAGAAATACGTAATCAATGGGTTATTGTCTTGGGAGTTCATAAGAAAGTTCATGTACTGGAAGTAACAGAGCTGGGCCATGATCCATTGATCTTGAGCTTTAGTTTAACACTCTACCATTACACTAAACTTATAATAATATACTTTTGTTTTCAAAAATATATTGTAATAAGCATTCTAAAATTAAAAAAATATTTTTTTATATAACTCTTTATAGAAAAGCAATACTCAATTAATGCTTTGCAAATATACACAGCACCTCAACATTCCTTTCCTAGAGAGCTTTTTTCAGGTAATCAAAAAATATTTTATATTTTTGGAAAGCAGTGTATAAAATTATTTGATGATTGACTTTTTACAGTGGATACTCTAAGCCTATTTTATTGTCAATTTGAAAGCACTATAATATTAAAGTCTACTACCAATATTTTACTAAAATATGGTCTTCTATTTATTTTTACAAAAAAAAAAAAAAAAAAAAGTGGCAAACATAATGAAAAAGAAAATATCATAACTGTAGACTGAAGAAAGTTATACAATACTATATAAGGAAAAAATAATAGCATCCTGAATAGCAATAAGCACATAGGTCAGCTAAATTTTTCATTGTAACAGTTCATAATCAATACCAATATCAGAAACAGATCCAAATAAAATTATCAAATCCAAATACATTTAACTTAACAATGAAAGAGTAATATTTATAAATTAGATTTAACTAAAAAACTGCTAAGCATTATAGCTGCTTTTATGAAAAGCAACCTTAAAAAAGGATAAATTTATCAGTGAATAATGAAAGCTAAAATTAAAATAATAAAAAAAAAAATTAGAATTCAGTCTACTAATAAGAAATTGTTAAATAACGAATTTTACATGTGGGAAAATAAGATTGACCAAATTATTAAAATATAATATGTTTTGAATGAATAATAGAGGAATGTAGAGAAAAAGTTAAAATTTATTTTTAAGAGCAAAAAACAGAATTCAGAAGACCAGTAATTAATACAGGCAAAACTCACTGTATGTATTGCCACTCTCAGCAAGCTAGAGTAATCAATGGATGCTACAAGGCTTGTGCATAAAATCCCCATCTAGTGCCTACTCATCCAATATTTTCAGAATAGTTTCTGGCTTGTGACCTTCATCAGTGAGGAGCCTTGGATCTGAGAGCATTGCACCTAGATCTTAGGATCTAATGCAACTCTCTAGCAGCCACCTTTTATCTCTACTTAACTACAAAACTACGAGTCTTAAATTAAAATCACCTTAATATTTTCAATCCAAGCTCATTAGCTTATATAGTCATATAGATCTGAACTGTGCAGTGCTCTCAGATCCAAGGCTCCTCACTGATGAAGGCCACAAGCCAGAAACTAGTCTGGGGATATTGGGTAGGCACTAGATAGGAATTTTATGCACAAGCCTTCTGGCATCCATTGATTACTCTAGCTTGCTGTGAGTGGCAATATGTATAGTGAGTTTTGCCTGTTTTAATAACAGTTATAAGCAAGCATTAGAAATGGTGATCACGTGATGTTTATTGGCTTAAGACCAGTGATTGTGAAACTTTGGAAAAAGAATAGAAAGATTTAATAAAAGCAAAAGATCAATTATTAATTAATTAAAATGATATATTTTAGATGATATCTAATAGATTAAAAGTGCATTGAGAAACTTTATCTCAGAAATGACAACAAGATTCAATAAATAATCAATTTACATTCAAGAAATTCATATCTTTTATCACTAGTTTATAATTCATACAGGGAATAGGCTTTACATGTGAATTTCATAAATAAAAAAAATTTAAAAGATATTTCATTGGAAAAGTGTATCCATTTCTATTTATATATAACCTCATTAATTATGATTGTTACAACATATAAAATACATTTATACCATATATATTTTTTGTAGAATTTGCTTAATGAAATAAACTTTGCTAAAAAAAAATATATATATATATAGAAATTAATTAAAAATAAGTTTTTTTATTGCAGTGTAATTCAAATTCTTTAAACACTGAAGAAAATTGTCATTCTGGTGTTTTATTTTGCACACTTTGATTCTCCCCATCCATAAGTGATTTCATGCACAGTGATATTCTTTTGCTCTTTGTTGATTTTTTGAAAATTAGACTAAGTTTATAACCTAAATATACAAGTATCATAATTCTGCATCTATATTACCAAAATATCAAGTTTTATAAAACATTTTATATATAAAAAAACTATTAAGTTATGAACTGTAATTGAATATTTATATATATTTGCATGTATAAACATATCAAAAGAAATTACCAGCTTCTTTGGCAAGAGCTTTTGCAATCATAGTCTTCCCGCAGCCTGGTGGGCCATGTAGTAAGACTCCTAAGGAATAAAATATTTATTGTAAAAAAAATATAAATTAGATCCATTAATCAAATTTTATAAATTATATCAAAAAATCTTTTAATAGTCATTCTACAAATCATATCAATGACAATACTCATTACAAATTAGAGCATTTCCTCAAAAAAAAAAAAGTAAACACACATACTTTCATAAATTTAAACTTTGCACTATTTCTTCTACACTTGTCAATATGTCAGGATAAGCATATATATAATAATTTTCTAGATTTATATATATGAAAAAAGATTTCCCAAGTATTTAATATTTTTGCCTCAGATATGATTTTTAATACAATGATAGTAAAAATTTTAGCATGAACAAAGCATATGTTGGCATCTTTAATAATGATTTATAAATGAATCAAGTAGATGTTTAAAAATAATAATAGAAAGAATAATATAAATATAAAATTTCATTTAATGTATAATTTAATTATATTAAAGAATTACTGAATATTAATTTTAAACTGAATAAAATTTATATGATATTAAAAGTGGAATAGACATATTTCTATTATCAAAACTTTTTGAAGTTTAGTGTTCAATTATATCTGATATATGAGGGGGGTACCCAAGTAACTGGAATTTTATAATAAAAGATTGTTTATTTATTTTTAAGTGTTATAAATTTAATCACTTTCAAATTTCTATCCATTTAATGCAATATACCATTTTAAACATGTTTTTCATTTTTCAAAGTAGTCTGGAAACACTTGCAAAGTGATGCCTTTTTAATGCGTCAATTGTTTTTTTTTCACCTTTTTTAAATTGGCAAAAAAAAAAAACAACAACAAACAGATACATTTTTCCATTCAAGAGATTAAAAAAAATTGCACAAAAGTGAGATTGAACTAAAAGGGTGATAGATAAGCTGAGTCATGCTGAATGTAAATAAAAAGTGTTTCACACTCAAGGCTTTGAGAGATGATAATTTATTGGGATAAATCTTGCACTTTTTTTTTTTGCCACAATCTTACAATTTACCACACCACATAAATGTTTCAGAACTTGCAGATAAAATGCTTAACTATTATAAATTATAGCTGATAGAAAAATTCCATTTGCATAAAAAAAAAAAAAAACAGCATTATTTTGATTTTGGACTACACTTGCAACGCTTTTTAGGAACATGGTGAAATTAATATTTCAATTAAACCACTCATAAACTTGTGTTTTTATGAAATCAGCTTCCTTGTAATCTATTTTTCAAGCACTATAATTTGTTTTCTCTGCCATTTTTTGTAAACGAAATAGAATTTTACATTGTTCGAACTTTTCAGTCATTATAAAAATCAACAAATATACGAAATGCACTTTACAAAAAAATGTGCTACATGGCACTGATTTCACACAGTAATATCATTTGGCAGATTGATCCCAAAGGGTTTCTTTTCAAGTGTGTAACAGTAGAAACATATACTACAATAGGCGCACAAACCAGAGAACGATTTGTTATTTTTGCCCCCCCCCCCCATATAAAAATGATATCAATTAATAAATAATCAATTATTTGATGAAATTTATTATATATAAAATAATCGTTTTCACATTTGATCTTTATACTTTATTTGCATTAATCATATAAGAATACAAGTATCAAGGAGAATATTTTATTTTGTAGTGCAAAAGTTTTAAAAATAATAATTGAGAAATGTATATTTTAAAACTTACAATAATATCTCTGCCCTACTTTATAAATAAAAATATCTACAAGAAATATATCACACAAAGATACAGTTTGAGTAAGGAATAATTGAAAAGTATGAACGAGTATCCATGTCTTTGTCCTGAAGTGAATCCATGTGTGAGTTTAGGATTATGATATTTTTTTTATCCACATCAATTTAGAATAAATAATTATCTTATTTATTAATTTTTATCCAAACTAATAGAAAATATGCATTAGCTAAATTATGGAACTATGCATATACCAAGTATTGAGTTATTTATCTATGTATTTATTAATTGTTATTATTTAATGTTTCCACATTATATTAATTATATTTATGTAAATAAGATATTATTTTATATAGCACAATGTTTTTAAACTGTAATAATAACCAGCCATTAAGCTAATGCACATGCGCTTTGTGGATTTTAACTATAAATGAATACTGTCACTTTCCAAACACAAGATAAAGTCTTTATGAAAAGATAGAATGAATCCATCTATCCTTTCAACCCAAACGTTTAAATATGGGCAAATCTTAAGCATTTGGAAATGAGAGCATGAAGATATTAAACAATCATTTTAAATTACCTTTACTGTGCCTGAATGAATGACACTTGTGAAATTTACTAGAATTTACAATACGTCATTCTTAGTTGAAATTAAACATATGTAAATAAGATATTATTTTATATAGCGCGATGTTGTGTTTGGAAAGTGAAAGTATTCATTTATAGTTAAAATCCAGGCTTAATGGCTGATTATTATTACAATTTAAAAACATCGCGCTATATAAAATAATATCTTATTTACATATGTTTAATTTCAACTAAGAATGACGTATTGTAAATTCTAGTAAATTTTGCAAGCGTCATTCATTCAGGCATGCTCTCACATTTCCAAAAGCTTAAGATTAGCCCATACTTAAACGTTTGGGTTGAAAGGATAGATGGATTCATTCTATCTTTTCACAAAGACTTTATCTTGTGTTTGGACAGTGAGAGTATTCATTTATAGTTAAAATCCACAAAACTCATTAGCTTAATGGCTAATATAAATTTATTTTTTTTAGCATTGGTTCTCATTTCAATTCAACTATTTGTTTAGTTATATATCTTAATTTATATTTTATAAAGACAAATAATAATTGTTATAGATCAAGTATTTTGTAGTATATTATGAATATTAATTCTGCTAATGTAGTAATTAAAATGCAATCTTATATTGTTTATGTGTTGGCCATTATAGGCTTATATGCATGATATATATTAGTTAGATATCCAGGCTTACATGATGCTCAAGAATTAAAAATATTTGTAAATCTGAATAAAGAAATAAATAAATGATTTTTAAAACCTCTTTCTCATATTCTATTTTTCTAAGTATTATGTTTTATAGATTTGATTGACCATGCCACACTTGTATATTTGTCTGCAATTTATAGCTTCATAAAAATGACCTTGATAGAATATATACACACATTAAATTATATTTTTAAATGAATATACTTACCTTTAGGTGGTTGTAATAAACTAGACCCATGAAACAAGTCGCTCCTCTGAAAGGGTAAAATGACGGTTTCTTGGATTTCTTGTATGATACTATCCAATCCTCCAATATCCCTCCAGGAGATAGACATGCTCAAGGGATCAACAAGATTTGCTGCAATGGAGAGCTCGTATTCAGAGAGCTGAAAATGATCAAAGATATATATATAAATCATGAATATATGATTATACATAAAAAATAAATCATTCTTTTTATGCTAATCATTTACTAGCCAGTAACTCTAAATTAATTAAATGGATTTTATCTTTGAATAAAAATAGCATATAAAATGAAAACATTACACAAAGTATAAATTGTTGTATGTACAATAAATTAGCATTTTACTATCCATTATTTTACTGTCTCTTTTGAGCTATTAGATTAAAACAATGTTCTATATCCTGCAAATTTTTTTCCAAGAACAAGAAAAATATTTCCAATAAACAAGCAGAATCCTAAAACCCACAAGCACTTTTTGATTAGCCATTATGGTTTCGCAAAAATATACACAAAAACTACAATTTCTGTAGTGCACTCATTGAAAAGGTTTAGTTATTAAAAACAAAATGTGTTTATATATATGCTATAGGAATATTTGATATATATATGTATATATTGAATCTCAGTTGGGCATAATATCTAATACCAAAAAATTTATAATTCTACTCTAAAAATGTATTTTCAAACAAATGAAAACAGAAAAAATATGTCTTATATTATTATAGTATTATTACATCATCACATAGAGAAGCAAAGTCATAAATATAGCATTCATAAAACACATTTTTTTTGGAGCAGATTAGTTTATCCACATACTACGTAATTATGTATTTATTTACAATTCTGTGTGATATACAAAAATATAAAAGTCATGATTTAACAATAAAAATTCATTTTCAAAACAAATGAGAACAGATAAGTATAACACCAGTTTTTACATCTGGAAACTATTATCTTCATGAAGAAGTGAAAACATGTAGCCAAAAAGTATATTATCTTTTATATATTTTTTTACAAATTAAATTTATCTATATGCTGTGTGAATAATATATTTTGATTTGTAACTATGCTTGGTAACCTAAAACAAAACAAAAAATTGTGAATCTATGCTAAAAATTTATTTTCAAAAGAAATGGAAATAGAAGCATGGCAACAATACATGGACACTATTCATCAATCCCTGTGACCAAAAATTAATTTGTATAAGAATCCTGCAATAAAAGTGTACAACTTTCATTCAAATAATTTCTACAATATGCCTGCTATCTTTATTTCTTATACAAATCATGAATATGAGTAAAAGTACAGAATATGATTAAATAATGATCAAATACTTTTATCATTCATAATGACAGAGCAGATTCATCAGACAATAAGATTATCAACCTAGATAAGTTATTTCATAAAGAATTTAAATTAGAATACATGTGTGAATACAATGAAATAGTTTCATTCATAGAGTGTGGGGGTAAAAGTCAGCAGACTAAAAATGAACTGCCAAATACATGAATAAATCTACTCAGCTTATAGATAGCTAATGAAGGTCTCAGTCCGGAGCAAGTGTATAATGCAGATGAAACAGCATTCTAAAATTTTAACAACAGAAAATGAAGGTGATCCTACAAGATCTAAACAATCTAAGAATACAAATTATTCTAATAGTATCCTCCAATATAGCAGATAATCAAATATATAAACTATTGGTGATGGAAAATAGTAAATACTTTAGAATTTTGAAAGACATTAAAGATTATCTAGTAAACTAACATATTACAAAACATAAGCCAGAGCACATCTATAGAATTAGCGAAAGATTCATAATTATTATTTTGTATAATTGTTCAACTTACTCTACAAATACATTATACATCTCTTATCCAAAACCTAGACTAACAAATACTCAGTCCTTTTAAGGCTAACTATCACTTCCACTCAGAAATGTTTACTAGATTCAATAAATGATAGCTTTTCAGTACTAACATTTACCAAGAAATTTAATAATTTCTGGATTTATTAATCGAGAATAGTATAGAATCTATCTAAAAATGAATGTGAAGTAAAGCTTAATGATTGTTTAGATTGTGTGCAAAATGGAAAATATAATGACATATTTGTTATACAAAAAAAATAAATAAAATGAGCCTCTCAAAATATGGCTGCTGTTAATAATAAATATCAACATGATTGGATGACTCTGAAGATCAAATTTCTGTTGTGCATCATCTTACTGAATTGGAAATTAAGTATTCTAAATACTGATAAAAATGACAATGATACAGATGAGGAAGAAAAAAAAAGCAATATATTGAACCGGATGCTTTATCTGCTTCAAAAGCACCATCGGAAAAGTTAAAATTACAATAAATAATTTTAAAGATTTTAAAAGAAAATTGAATTTAAAAATTTTTGTACTTTTTATTTATTAAAGAGTACATGCCATAACACATGTACTCAATTAAAGAGGCAAATTGTAAATGCAGTTTTAGTTTAAAATAAGTTTTGATTGTGATCAGTTTCTTTTTATTTTGTTGATTGTAATTTATTTTAAAAGCGGAGACTTATTTTTTAAAAATTTATTTTGAAATAAATAAGAGCCTTGCTCAGATTTTTTTAAAATTAAGATTATGCGGAAGATAGATTAATCCTAGTCAAAACTTTTTAATTAAAGATTAGGCGGGAGATAATTCACATAAATAGCTCTGGTTTTTTTGACTGATTATTCTTATTCATGTTATGATTGCTGTTATATTTGCTAGATGTTCAACGCAGATCGCGAAAGGGGAATTTTTGCTGACTGCTGATAGTATTTGCTGCTTGCTGTGTTCAGAAAAAGTTGCTTAGCTATTTCTAATAGAAGTAAATACGTTAATCTATTGGAAATAGCGACCGTCCATCCAAGATGCAGAAAATACTCACTGTGAAGAACATCACATGATCACCATTTCTTATGCTTGCTTATAACTGTTATTAAAACAGGCAAAACTCTCTAAATGTATTACCACTCAGTGCAAGCCAGAGTAATCAATGGATGCTAGATGCCTTGTGCATAAAATCCCCATCTAGTGCCTACTCATCCAATATCCCCAGACTAGTTTCTGGTTTGTGGGCTTCATCAGTGAGGAGCTTTGGATCTGAGAGCACTGACCTAGATCTTAGGATGTAATGCAACTCTCCAGCAGCCACCTTTTATCTCTACTCAACTACAAAACCATGAATAATCCATTGATTACTCTGGTTTTGCACTGAGTGGCAATACGTATAGAGTTTTGCCTGTTTTAATCACCATGAAGAATCTTAATAATAGTATGCAGTGCTAAATCAACCCAAAGACGAATCCCAAAGCTCCATAATTGTGCCTTCAAGAACATGAATTAAAAGCCTAGTCCAAAGCTGATCCTAAGTATTGCCTTCATATTCCTGACCAAAGAAATAGAAATCAAAATTTTCAAAATGAACCCTATGCAGACCTGAACTTTGCGTATCCCGCTGGAAGAAATCCGCCAGATCAAACATTATGCCTCGAAGGTAAACTCATCTTTTCACATCATAATCAGGGCTTAAATCTCTTGTTTATATCTCTATGTTAAAGTCTCGGCTTAATCTAAAAAGAAAACTACACCTATAATAAGACGTATAATCATTTAAATATCATTAATTACTTTATTACGTATTTTTCTTATTATTACATGTATTAAAGTCTTAATTTTAAGATTTCATATTTTAAATTTATTTATCTGAAAGTGTATTGCAAGTTTATATTTTATATGCTTAGTGTTTTCCTCTTTTATATTATTATATTAGTAATTTTCTTTTTAACTCACCTGTCCTTTATTCTTACGTTATAATTAATTTAGACAATCTTGATTTGCATTTCCTGCACACCGTAAATCTTTTGCCTAGTGATTTATGGAGTGTATTGTTCTATTTTTCTTAAGCAGTAAAGATTTTGGTTTTCCTATCTTTCAGATTATTTAATACCATAATCTTTTCTTTTGTCGGAATCAACTATGAAGGTTTTAAACAAGACCTTTTATGAGGGTTTGGGGTAAATGATTGCAAATAGAAGCATTTGCATTACAAAGCTGCATTGTTATCAAATTATTAAAAACAGTTTAATAAAAAGAGGTTGGTATGAGTGCATATGAGATATATATGCATACCACTTATATTTATCAGTTTAAGAAATTAAAGAAAATTGTTTTATAGATTTAATAAAGCTATTAAATATTTTGTAAAGAAATATATTACATAAAATAAAAAATAGTAAAATTATAACTCGTGTAATAAAGAGCAAGAAAGAAAAAATAGTTAGTTAATTTATTTGAGTTTTATATATGTTAATGAAATGTGTAGTTTTTTTTTTTTAAAAAAAAAAAAGAGAAAATATAACTTATTTCATGAATTTCCAGTTTTGCCTTCTGGAAGAGGCTTAAAATAGCCTTTTTATTGTGGTAAATTTGATGGCAAACCTAAATCTTTTATTAAAAATTATAAACGATTAAAATTAAAAAAGCTACAGTGTGAATTTCAAAATTGGGTCAGATTTTTTTTCCATTTTCTCTTTCTTCAATTGTCACCATATATAAAAGCTATTTTATAATTATTGGTAAAATAACTATCTGAATATGAAAGAAAAAATATATTCTGTGAAATTAAAAGATGTTTTGTAAAGCAATCCAATATAAAATTAATACAAAGTTAATTACTTTGTTCAGAATGATAAACAAGTTTATCAAGCAACAAAAATAAATATCATTAAAGACTTAGATAATTGGTCATAGTGCCCTTGTTTGAGGCAAAAAGTATAAATATTGGTCTGAAAAACAACACTAGTTTTAGTTTTAAAACAGAGAAGACAGCAATGCAGATTGATTGTGGGAATAGGAGAAAAAATGTAGATAGATAAGTAGAGCAGTTATTAGCAACAAGAAAGAAGAAAGACAAAGGACTATAACCAGCCAAAGATTATGTTTGATGCAATAGCTGTTGAAAAAAAAAAAACAATAGTTAAATATTTGATTGTTAAAAAAAGTATTAAATATTAAATCCAACTCAGCAATTATAATAATATTTGTTATCAGAAGACTATTCACCATGTTTAGCTAAATAATCCAAAGCATGTAAGTCAAAGATCTGGAACTGTACAGTTTTATCCAGATGTGATTGTTGATTGTGCATAGGATACAACTTTGCCTGCTAATAAGAAGAAACTCATGACATAAGAAAACGGCTCTGCCATAAAGCTTATCACGTATTTGCCCATGACCAATTTCCATCATTGATCCCCAAATAAATAAATTAAAATAAAGACTGAATTTACAAAGAATATTATTAAGGAAATATATTAATAATTTTTATTAATCATTCATTAAACTAGAGATTATCAACTTAATGAATATTAAAACTGTAATATTGGTGCATACTGAATAATGATAGAGATGTGTGTAAAAGATTGATCTGGGCCAATTGATGAGGACTGGGCATTAAATGGAGTATTAAGATGGAAGAGATGGAAAAGGTAATGATGGATAATGAAAATGGTCCAACAATGATGAAAAGATATGTGGATGATTACTTGTTAATTTTTAATAAGAGTGAAAGGCAAATAGATATGTATTTACAAAAAATTAATAAATTGGATGAGAATATAAAATTCACAATAAAAAAATAATAATACGTTGACATATTTGGATATATTATTAAAAAAATCATATGAAAAGGCAAGATGTAAAATAGAAACAGCAATATTGTATATAAAAAAATGATTATAAAGATAATAATATAATGAATTGGAATTCTAATATAGATATGAAATTTAAAATAAATAGTATTACTTCAAGGGTTTATAGAGCTATTAATTATTGTTCGAATGAAGAAGAATTTAAGAAAGAAATAGAATGAATAGTCACAGAGTTAAAAGAAAGAGTATCCAGAGAAGTAACAGAAAAAAGTGTAAAAATATCAGAAGATATTAAGGAGAATATAAAAAAGAAGAGAAAGGAAAAGTAGGAAAGATAAAATAAAAAAAGATGAATATATAGGTATTAAAATATGTAGTAAAAAACAAAATTATAAAGAAAATTAATAAAAAATATAATAATGTAATTAAGTATAAAATAGTAAATAAAAAAAGGAGGAATATAATGGATATACTAGAAAATAATTATATTCGAAGAATAGAAAAACATATAAATGAAGTATATGAGATAGAATATAAATCATGTAAAAATAAGAAGATAACTAAATATGTAGGAGAAACAAAGAATTCAATGTATACAAGATTATTTCAACATAGGTATGATAAGAGAATACCGATTTATATGCATTCTATAGAAACAGGATATATATATGTGAGAAAGATAGTATAAAAATGATAAATTATACTAAAGCCAAATCTAAATAGAGATGGGGAGGGGAGGGGATAAAAACATTTTTATAGTAAAGTTATTAATAATAAAAGTATATATGAAAACAGGTTTTTTAAAAATTGAAAAAGTGGCTAAAAAAGATTTTAAAAAATAATCAGTTGAAATCGTAAGAAGAAAGGGTGAAAGTTATTATAGTAGATAAGTAAAATAAATAAGAATAAAAACGAAAAATAGAGATAGGAATAAAAATAAATTAGAAATAAAATAAGTATATAGAGATAAAATAAGGATATAGAAAAATTATAAAGAAATAATAGAAAAAGTAATAAGAGAGATTGAAATAATGGAAATAAAAAGTGAAATAGCAATGTATAATGATGTAAAAGAATGAAAGTAGAATGATAGATAAATTAGAGAAAAAAATAAAATAGAATGGGATAAAAATAATAATAATAAGTAAAAGATGTAAAGGTAAAATAAGATATAATTAGGTTGTAGCTCTGATGAAGTCTGCAAGATAGTCCAAACTGTAAGGAAAATAAAGGAGAAATTATATAAAATTTGCATTGAAGTCTATATGAGGAGAGTATATAGAAAAGTTTGATATTTTGGGAATTATACATCTTTTTCACATTTTTGGTCATACGTTTATAATTATAATCTTCCAGTGTTAAAAGCAGATAGAAACCAATCCCTATCTTGCATGAGAGTGGTATAGTGAAAATTATACTACAGAAATATTATTATTATCAAGGATGTGCATGAAAGATAGAATGTAAGCTTACAATATCAACAAAAAGATGGTTAAAATAAATTTTATTATATGGGTAAGATCTTTTTTTTATATTGCATATTGAAAGGCCTTAGAATTAATATTAGTATCTGTTTATGTATATTCAGAGTTACATTTAAATTTATTATTTAAGATAATATGTTAACTTCAATATTTTGTATTTTATTCATTTTACAATTTTATGGTAGTTGTAAATATATGAGCAATAATTTCATTATTTTATTTATTTTATAATTAGTTTAAATAAATTACTATGTTGTTTTATTATCAAACTTAATTATTTTGCCTTTGAACTCACTCCAAATATATACCATTAAACCTGAGAAGACATATAATCACTTAGTGAACATGCTATAGTAACAAAAGTACATCAAAATGATGATTATCAGAGCTAATGCATCCAAAAATGCTCTTCCTATAAAGTGGTACCCTAAGAAATTGGATCTAAAAATAAAATAAAAAATGCTTTTGGAATAATAATGCGGAATTTAACCTTCATTTTGATCATTATAACCGGTGTTTTATTAAGTTTAAGGTGAATGATTACCTTTTTTAATGTTGCAGACATTACAGATGGATATTATCATTACATTTTGTGCAATAACTTGTGGTTTGCTCAACCTAATGTGAGTACAGTCATATATGATAGCAATTGTTAGAATATGAATAAACTGAGTATACACACAGTGGGAAATAATGTTATACTTAGCATGCAATATATGTGTCAAAATCAGCTTAAAGTGTTTGGAATAGGAAAAAAGACTAGCAAGAGTAAAATATGTATATTAACATTTTAATATAGACGTGATTCGAGTCCAGATAAGCAGAAGAATGTTTGATAAACAGCATGATAATTAAATAAAAAATAAATAATAAATGAGGATATATTACTTAGTACTGAAAAGAACTACATAGTAATGGATGAGACTGGTGTGCTAATTTAATGATAGAGTGAAAATAAAAATATTTAAGATAGTAGTAAATCTGAAAATGGAGGATAAATAAAATAGTAATAGATGCCAATCAACAAAAATATAATATAATAATGCACTTAATTACAGATATAGATGATAACATGATCAATATCAAGGATAGAAGCATAATTAAACATGGAGTAATCAACAATATAAGCACAAGAATTACCAATAGAGCCAGAGCTGAAAGAATAAGAATCTATTCAGACAGTGCAAAAGCATTCAGAAGATACAAGCACATTTAATATTAAAATGTTGTAGGCAATGATTAAGAAAATATAAATGCAGCAAAGAAGAGATAGACTTTAAAGAAAGAAAATAAAAAAGTGAAGTAATACAACAAAGAAGAGACATAGAATTTCCAAGAAATGCATCAATAAAAGAATGTGAAGAAATGCAACAGAAAAGATATAGAATTTAAAGAAATGTATTAAGAATTTAAAGAATTGCGACAAGAAATAAAAGAAGAGTTGAAAGAAAAACAGCAAGCAGTACACGAGATTATAAGCAGCATGAAGTTGAAAAGAGCAATTGAAATACAAGATCAAGTGCAAATGAAAATGGAGTTTGTAGACAGAAAATTACTGACTTAGAGAAAAATTGTCCAAAAATTTGTTGAGTCTAGTCAAAATAAAATATAGGAAAGTGTACAAATATTATAGAAAAAAATCAAAAAATTGGAAGTGAGAAAGGAAGTTAAGAAAAAGGACAATGATCAAATTCAGAATTCACTATTCAAGAAAAATTCAGACTTAAAGAGAAGATGGAAGAAATTCAGAAAGAAGTATTTGGCATCATGAATAAAATAAAAACCAATTATGCTAAGATAAAGAAAGACATAGAATTGGTTTTCAGAATATACAAAAAAATCTAAAGGAGATAGCAAAACTGAGACCATAAAAGAGACTAAGCCAAAAGAAAACTATGAGAATAATCCAACAGAAATAATAAAGAATAGAAATTATGAGACATTTAGTTCAATGCAGGTGAAACTTACATGGAACATCTTGATAGCTTAGGGGGTTATTTTCAATTAAACCAATTAATAGAGTACAAATGGTTTTTATATATAATCATTTTCAAGATCCTGCTAAGGAATGGTGGAATTCATTAATACAAAAACCCATATTCTATTTTGGATACATAGAGTTAATTTTAAATAGCTTTTGGTCAGAAAAGTGCCAGGAAAAAAGAAGATATCAAATTATGCAGAAGAGATTTTGTATAAGAAGTGAGAAAAGTTTTACTCAAAAGATGGGTGGAAAAAATTACAATTACTATCTGCATGACAGAAAGTCAAATCATTAGTATTATCAAACAATTTATCTTTTAGAGGGATAATAAACACAGACTGGCAAACCATAAAACACATGGCTGAATGACATCGACATGAGCCCCCAGAATCAGGAGGCTACAGTTTGTAATGAAGGCAAATTCATCACACCAAGAGACAAGCAAACAAAATTATGAATGAGGCAGCTAGTGGATGTATGAAATTAAAAGATAATTGAAGATTTAGACCATGTAAACAGAAGCAAAAAAAAGTACTAGTAATATAAACATAACATAAATAAACATTAGGCTGGTCTAGAAGCTATCTAAGCCCAAAGCAAAAAGGCACTTCTGAATGATCATCTGAGGTTCACTATATCCATATACTAGTAATAGAATAAAAAGGATGAAGAGTAGACCCAAAAAAATAAAGAGGAATCCAATTGAAAGAAAGTTATTTTGAAACCAAATATCATTGATGAAGCAGCCACACCGTATAAAAAATCAATATTAAAATCTTAATTTTCATGTATTTATAAGTTCTCACCTCCCAATAAATTCATAAAAGATATATATTAATCATTATTTCAATCCATTGCAGAATGAAGATCCATCCAAGTTTAATTCCATTTCTCCAATTCATAGCCTCTCGTTTACATCATACCAACAAACTTCATTTCATCCATCCATCTCATATGTGGTCTCTATCTGGGTCTTTTGCTCTCTTGGAATCCAGTTTGACTTCAGATATATATCTATTATCTCTTCTGGCAAAATATCTAACCTAGCTTCATTTCAGTCTCTTAATTATTTTAATGAAATCAGTGATACCTGTTTATTATCTTATCCATATATTTAATTTTTGATCCTTTTTTGTTATTACTAACAAATATCTTTTCATACTTTATTGAGTGGCATGAAGTCTCTGTATTGTTCTATTGTTAAACATCCATGTCTCAGATCCATAAGTAAAAATTTATAAAGCACATGTATTAAAAAACCTTCCTTTTTAAACACATAGGCATGTTTCCTTTTAATATTAAGTAATTTCTACCAAAAATACTCCATCCAAATTTAATTATATGATTAATTTCATTCATTCTGTTTCCATCTATAACAATAATTTGACCAAGGTATTTGTAACTGTTAACTTCTAATTCATCATTATTCCTTTTGAAAAATTTTTATTGAATATTTTCATCTTTTTAGTATTTATTTTTATTCCTATTTTATTATTTTCATCTGATAACTTTTGCAACATTTCCTTATTTACAAAAACAACCATATCATCAACAAAATCTAGATGACTTTTATCTCCATTTATTTTTAGTTCCTATTTTGCAATTTTAATCCATAAAATACTTATTAATAAAACTTTAATAAAGATTTTTGGAGATATGGAATCATCCTGTTGTATATCCTTCTCAATTTTATTCTTCTTAATATTGCCATGTAATCTAATCATTGCTAATGCATTTTGATAAATATTCTTCAGAACAGGACAATATTCTGAGTCTTCATCTTGATGATCTAAAGTGTTAACCACTATGAAAACACTTATTGAATCAAATGACTTTCATAATCTACAAATCCAAAGTATCTTTTTTAATTTTTCTCATTATTTGGATGTGATCTATTGTGCTAAAACAACTTTTTAACCCAGCTTATTTCTTTAGGTGGTTATAATCCAAAGTTCAGTATAGGAGAAATGTAATAAGATTTTATATAGAATTAATAGAAAATTAATAAGTCTGTAATTTCTAATAACTTTATCATATTTCTTGCATATCAATATTACTACTGTATTCTTCCAACCATATAATAAATCTTTATCATTTAGACATTTGGTATATAACTTTAGCAAAAGTTTTTATATTTTTTTTATCTACATCTTTTTAAAATATCAATAATAAGTCATCACTTCCTAGAGCTTTTTCTTTCTTAAAAATTAAGCATATCTCACTTCTTCACTTAAAATGCTGACAATTTGAATGTTGTCACTTTTTCTTGTGCTTTATTGCTATTTAATTCTTTGTAAAACTATTCCACACATTTTATGACGTTCCATCTTTTTTTTTTTATTGCTGAAATAACTTTTCTTCCAATACCAAGTTGTTGCTTAAACTTTTGAAATTTTTATTTTCTTCTATGACCTTTTTTGCCAAATCATAGTTATATTCTCTTACATCGTTATTAATTCTTCTTTGAACCATTTTGCAAAATTCTAGATAATCAATTCTTAATGGATCATTTTAAAAATTTTTCATATTCCTTCTTTCCTTCATACATTCTCTTGCCTCAAAATTTTTTTTATTGTATCAGATTTTATTACAGTTCTTAGTAGAGTATTAGTCATCTTATTGATTTCAGTTAAGCTTGAATTATCTTCAAAGAGTGTCAATATTGATTTAACAAGTTCTAATTTAAATTATTGAACTTTACAAATATCAGTTGTTAATAATTTTTTAAATAGTTTTAGTCTGTGTAATTTTGCTCTAACATGTAGCTCATTTGGGAATAGGGCATGGATCCCATGCCACCAAGAGCGTTCCCAGGTTGTGGATAGGGGAATGGCCTTCAGATATAAAGGTTAGCTGCAAATAAGCAGTCGCTGACAATGGGACAACATTCACTATCAGGAAGTGGTGAAGGAGACAGTGGTGTGTTTACTTCTATAAAATGCTACAATTCCTATGGTGATGGATATATAATGGCAAGTGTTGACTGCCATTAAATAAGTCAACACTGTGCTGGGTCAGCAACTGCACTCTTTCAAGTCAGCGGAAGATTCCTTTAGGTGATAACGATGAGGAGGAAGTGGTAGTTGGATATTCATTTAATGAGATTTGGCTAGCGCACTAAGCCTATTATGGAGGTTATTGCTGGGCAAAGAAGGCAATGGGAAACCACTTTGTCTTATAATTCCCTTGTTTTACTATGAGTATATCTACAGGAATCATTACGTTTGGTGCTGAGACCTTAGTTAAGAATGACTTTGGTGTCTTGCCCGGCAGGAGCGGACATGAGATTTCGCAGGTTGTCAATTGAGAATTGAAATGTGGAATGTTGGATTTTTGAGAAGAGGTGAGAAAATTGGAGAATTTGAAAAGAGAGTTGTACATAAATAATATTGATGTTATGGGATTAAGCGAAGAGAGGTGGGAGGGATGTGGAGATGTAAAGTTATTTTATTCGGAATGGTGATGGGTCAATTAATGGAGTTGGCATTGCTGTGGGAAAGACAATTTGGAATAGGGTCGCAGAGGTTGATTGTATCAACGATAAGCTGATGGTGATGAGAATAAATGCAAGTCCTAGGAATTTGGTAATTATACAAGTTTATATGCCAACTAGTAGTCATGATGATATTGAAATTGGTTGAAATATATGAGAAGATAGAAGAAAGTATTCAATGTGAAGGATAAAATGCATGTATATTGCTAGTGGGGAATTGGAATGCTGTTGGAAGGGAAAATTGTTGGAAATTATGGTATTGGAAAAAGAAATGAAAGAGATAATCGACTTGTACAATTTTGTAAAGAGAATGGGTTTGTTATTACAAACACTTGTTTTAAAAATTATATTAGAAGATTGTATACATAGAAAACTCCAGGCGACAGAGAACGTTATCAAATTGATTATATATTGATTCAGAATAGATAAAAGACTACTATTAAGGGTTCACATGCTTTGCCTAGCTGCTGATATAGATTCGGATCATAATTTGGTTATGGCTAAATTAAAATTGATTTTAAAAAGAATTAAAAGAGGGAAAAGATAAGCAAGATGGGATGGATAAATTAAGGCAAATGGAAAAAGGAAAATTTGGTTTAGTATGTGAAAATGAATTCAAAAGGATGTTCAGGATGAGAAATATATTAATAGCCCTGATGAATGTTGGAATAGAATTAAAAAAATGATTCTTGAAAACAGCAAATAATGAAATAGGTATTATTCATGCAAGGAAAGCTAAATGATCTTGGATAACTGAAGGTATGTTGGAAAAGATAGAAGTATGGAGAAGATGGAAGAAAATAAATACTGAAGAAGGGCAAAACAGATAGGAAATTTAATAATGAACTAAGATGAGAAACAGATTAAACAATAGAAAAATGGTTGGAGCAAGAATGTAAAGAGATAGAAAAGCTTCAACAGATGAAAAGATATGATCTGGTATTTGATAGAAATACGAAGTATCACTTGGGAAAACAATACATGGGTAGCAAGTGAGATTGCAAATAAGAATGGAAAGAGATTAATTGATAGCAATGATATATTAAAAAGATGGGAAAAAATATCTTCAGTGCTTTTTAGTAGAGGAAATAATTTGATTAATTATGAACTTGAAAATGAAGATGATGTTAAAATAGATGAGAGGTATGGACACATTGACGGATGAAGTAAGAAAGGCAATCGCTTAAATGAAAAATGGTAAGGCTGTTGGATTTGATGCAATACCTATATAATTTTTGAGAGAAATGGGAGAATTTACTGTTGGATTTGATGCAATACCTATAGAATTTTTGAGAGAAATGGGAGAATTTACTATGAAGGAAATAGTTGGACTTTGCAATTTGATATATAATAGTGGAGTTTGGCCTGAAGATTTTTTAAGAACTATAATGATTCCAATTGCTAAAAAGAAGAAAGCTGCTAAATGTGAAGAGTATAGAAAAATAAGTTTGTTGTCTCATGCTTCTACAAAATTAGTGAGGTTTTTAACCAAAGGATTTATGGGAAGGTAGATTATTATATTGGTGAAGAATAGTTTGGTTTTCAGAAAGGTAAAAGCACAAGAGATGTTATTGGTATTATTAGGACAATTGCGGAAAGATATATTGAAAAAGATAAAGAATTGGCATATGTTTTGTGGATTTAGAAAAGGCATTTGATAGAGTAGTCTGGAATAAACTTCCATCTTAAGAGGTAAAGGAGTATTTTGGAAAGGCGATTGATTTGGACTATGTATAATGGTCAAAGAATAAGATCTAGATTTGGAAGTAATGTGACTGATGAAGTGAATATAGAAAGTGGAGTTAGGCAAGAGTGTAGTATGTCACTTGTTCTGTTTAATATTTATATAGAAGACATGCTAAATAATTATTTGGACTGTGGAGGAGCAAATGTTGGAGGGGGAGTAATAAAGTGTATAAGATTTGCAGATGATATGGCTCTTATCGATGAGGAAGAAAAGGTCTTCAAAATATGTTGAATAAATTGGAAGAAGGTTGTATGGCATATGGAATGAAGATTAATATTGAAAAGACTAAGTGTTTATGGATAAGAAGAGATGCAAAAAGACTGCAAATTGAAATCCGTGATGACATGGTTCAACAGATGAAGGGATTTAGATATTTGGGTAGTTGGTTGAGTGATGATGGAAGAAGTGAAGATAAAGTTAAAAGAAGAATAGCATTGGCAAAAGAGACATTAGTGAAGAGCAAGAAAATATTTTGTGGATTTGTAGTTGGTTGAGTGATGATGGAAGAAGTGAAGATAAAGTTAAAAGAATAGCATTGGCAAAAGAGACATTAGTGAAGACAAAGAAGATATTTTGTGGACCTTTGGAAAGAGAATTAAGGAAGAGATTAATTAAATGTTAAGTGTATTAATGTATGGTTGTGAGTAATAGAGTTAAGAAATGATTGGAAGCCTTTGAGATGTGGACATGGAGAAGAATGGAAAAAATCAGTTGGATGAGTAAAATAACAAATGAAGAAGCTTTGAAAAGAATAAATGAGGAAAGAATATATTGGATATATATTAAGAAGAAATTATTATAGTTTAATGAAAGATGTTTTAGAGGGAATGATGAATGGAAATAAAAAGAAAGGACAGTAGGGATTGACATTATTGGACGATATAAGAGATGGGACGACTTACTTGGAATTGAAGAAATGGGTAAGGAAGAGAATGGAAGAAGGGATGAATTGATGTTGTGACTACTCTCTGGACCTGTTTATTGGACAGAATACTATTGATTGATTGATGTAGCTTACATCTCATAAACTGATGGTCATTTCCTGCATTGAATCTAGTAATCAAAATGCAATCCAATTCTATTGTACTTTCATTTCAATATTTCCATGACCACTTCTGTTTAGCATTACTTCCAAAAAAAAAAATTCATGATACACAATTTTTCTTTTCCTTCAAATTCCACAAGTCTGTATCAACTTTTATTTCTATCACCATAGTCAAATTTACCTGAAGTACATTCATTTTTCAATCGTTTTCCAATTCTAACATTAAAGTTTTCCAAGACAATTTTAAAATGGTGTGATCAAAAGCATTGTGTACATCTATATAAAAATCATCTTCTTCATCATAATAAAAACTTGCTGGAGCATAAATCTAAATTATCTGTATTTATAAAGAAAAGGTAGACCAATTATTTTAAAAATTGGCTTTATTCATGCAGAGCATGTTTTCAGTACAATGCGTACCATAATCATAGCTATCTTACATTACTATTATTGATGGTATTTAAGTATACTTGTTTATATTTCAAATTCATTTTAATTTATTGTGTAGTCATGTAAATTTTCTTTGAAATCTTCTTAGGGAGTCCATTTCTTCGAGACAGGATGCAGGTCTTCACAATGTTATCCTTTCATTTTTATATATATAATGAATACCGTTTGTATCTTTGTAATAAAGAACATGTTCATTTAGAATTAATTTTCTCTTTACCTTTCTTTTTAACTTTACAAAATCCAAAATGGCCCATTTAATATTAGACAGTTCTTGAACAAAAAGAAAATATATAATAAAATAACTAGCTTTATATATTGTCACCTTTAATTATGATTAATATATAAGAGGATAGAAAATTATAATTTACTGATCGGCAAAAGTTAATCTGCACAAATTTTAAATTTATTCACTTCTTCTATTAAACATCAAATTATTTCAAAATTTTTAATAAGAAATGACATAGAAACTTATTCTATTTTTCTGATGATGTGAATGAAATGAATGTTGTTTATGTATTCAAATAAGAGACAAATTTTAAAATTTACTTGAGTAAGCATATCAACCTTAAATCCAAATTCTTTCTAAAGATTTTTTTTAAAAAAAAAATTAATTAAAAACAACTTTCTAGAAACAAAAACAGGAATATTTCTTCTTAGAATTAAAAGTAATGGGGATTTTAAAATGGCAAATTTATTGAACTGCATTAAATTAAATCAATTCATATAGAAAGAGAATTGAATTTTTCCAGAATAATTTTTGAAACAAATCTAAACAAAATTTCTCTCCAAATACCATTTAATATCAAAATCATGTTAACAATAAAAGTCTAGATAAAAACTGAATAAGGTGTACAATATAATTTAAGACATTAAGATGTATGGAATATTTTCAGATTGAGTAAAAAATAATTTTTAAACGTCTTTATATTTAAATGATAAAAATTAAAGAATTATAATAAATCTAAAACAAAAGGAAAAAATTAATATTTAAGTATTATTACCTTTACATTTTTTACTCCAATTCTCTTCATTAAATTTTCAGCCTAAACAGAAAAAAATATGTATATAATAAACCATTTATAAATTAAACTAAATATTTTTCTTTCATTTATATTTTTTTCCTGCTTTTTAAAACATGTAGAAATATTAACATTCAGTTATTAAAAGAACCCAAGATAAAAGGCCAATTATGGTGTAACCGTGTCATACCACAAATTCAAATATACACTCCTTAACTAATAATTTAAAAAATTTAAAATTATTAAATTTTACAATTAACAAAAGCAATGCTTTGAAATGCAATAACTAAAGCAACTTTTGTTCTGGCAAAAATTATTTATCAATATATTTTAGCACATTAACCATATTTCACTTGAAAAACAATCTCATTAACAGTATTGCCTTTCATATATACAAAAAAAAAGTATTTTAATTTAGCTGAAGAAAAAAAAGCTTGACTGGTATAAGTGATAAAAATCAATGGCAAAGTAACTGATTTGAGAGCTAAAACATTCTGAATTGAAGATCAACTTATTACTTCTGATGTTCGAATATCATATCTTATGGACAGTAACCATTTAATCCTCTTATTTATAACATATACAAATATTAAAAAATTTTAAATTATATAAAAATTTATAACCAATTTGCTTTCAGTAGTATTTGCAGCACGAGGTTGAATTCAATGGAAAAGTGGTAGACTTAAGAATTGATGGATCTTGAATCAATTCTCAGCTGAGAAAAGTAAAAAAAAAAATCTCATTCTTGTCCATGAAAAAAAAGCTACTCTCTACTTGCAACTTAAGGGCTCAGATTCCAAGCATCTAACCATAGGATTATTTTTTTATAATATTCATGAGATTAAAATACTATTAAGACTACAGAATATTTATATAATATGGTTGGCAAAGAACAGACAAAAAGAATTTTTGTTTCATATTTTTCTACTCTTCAATTAGCACATTAAATTCAAAGAATTACTATGAACTACCACAAAAAATCTTTCAAATACATTCTTATTATTGTAATTATAAATAGTTTTTTTTTTTTTTTTACACAATCATCACATTTCATAATTATAATAAAAACAATTAAATGGAGATGGGGATTGGTTGTTTATTATAAAGATAGATGTTTATTTTTTGATTAAAAAAAAATTTCAATAAGACACTTAATAAGAACAATAAGCACATATATTGAACCAACAATATACACCTGATTTGGTGAAAACATCAAAAAAATCTAAATCAAATACAGATACAAACATCACCTAATTGTTTTAAATACTAACTTTATACAAAAGCTACTACACAAAGAATGTGAAATGATTTTAGATTGACAATATTTATATTAATATAAACACTAAGCTAAAAACATCAGTTAATATTATACATTAAAATAAATTAAATATTATGTTTATACATTATAAAAAGACTAAAATATACAATTTAAAAATTGACAAAGAAGATTAATTGCATGTTTATCAATGATTTCAAAACAATCAATTTCCTTTCTTTCAAAAATTTGCCCTTTTTTTTATAAGTTTTTGTACAGTAACTATTACATTTTAGTTTGTTACAAATAGCAACTCCCCCCCCCCCCCCACAAAAATTTATTATTTGGTTATTATTGTTAGTTCATTAATTTTTTTATTCCTTTCAACTTTTCACTGAGATATAAACAATGGAGTGCTAGTTTAAACTTTTTTAAATTTTAAAGATAATCAAGCAAACTGCCAGAATCATAGAGGTCCAATACATTTATTTTAAGTCACTTCAATTTACTGGCTAATACTTAAGACTCTTTCGCAAGAGAATTTTTATCTTGAATTAGAAGACCGATTTTCAAGTTTTCTGCAGATTAAATATTCTGGTTTAGATTGAACATAATATCTCTTTTTATGCTTCATGCAAAGTTTTATTTTCTGTGGATTTTGGCAGTTCAGAAATATTTAGCTTAGAAGGCTGAAGATTGCTAACTGAAATTGCTAATTCATTCTTATCACTCCATTCTTCTTTCCAATATAAAGATCATTGTCAGAATGAGAATAACAATTCATAAATTGAGTCTGGGTTTTCCCATCATTCAATGTGATATATATGATTCAATTATTTTTTAAACTTACCTGCATATCAGTTCTCTTTTATTATGATAACAAATTTCTCATCTATTATTATTTATGACGTAATGAGTCATCTTATTTTTGTCAGTTTTAATTACAATCTATATATATATTACTTGAAATCGTGGAAAAAATTTATAATGTTAGTTTATGCTCAAAATCTATATGTTCAACAATCAGTGGATATGCATCTTTTAGCACAAAATATAAATTTATATTAACCATCAAAATTTCTTTTCTAATTCTGAATTGTTTAGAATGCATAGGTTATAGTCTTTAGATTAATCATAAATCAGTATCGTATTTCCTTAATAAGATAAAGCATCAGTAGAAAAAATAAATTTAATTCAAAGTAATTGATTAAATTATGTAATACAAAAACAAAAATTCAATTAAACAGGTTCAGAATCAGCAGTAAATAGGTTGGAAATTAATAGCTGACCCACATTTCAATAGCCAGAGATCAATTATATGGGATAAGCAGTACAGAAATTTTAATCCCCCCAAAATGCTATTTTCAAATGCTGCAATTGCAGTAATGTCTATTATGCAGGTTTCATTCACATACAAAGTACAAAGATGAATTTTATATAATAAACAAAATTATATATTATAATAAGAGATATCCAAATATTAAAATAATAATAATTAAAACTTCAAAAATTTAAAAAATATATCATAATTCTCTTGTGGAAATCGCAAACTAATCAACATGAATTTGTAAATTTGAGGTGCCATTCTTTTCATAGCTAATTGCAAACTTTCATCTATTTACACTCTTGATTTATACTGAACCCTATACAGATTTCCATTTTCACTACTCTCTAGTCTTTCATATGCCAGTTCAATATTTTTTTAAATTTCTACTGCTATTGGTTTCATCTATTTATAGTTTTTCTTAATGTCTTATCACTAATATATACCTATAGTGGACAAAGATGATATTAGAAAAATCTAACTGTATCATATAAAAAAATCATTTCAAATAGCATGATAGAAAGTAATCATAAACTAATTTCAAGTTGAAAGTTTTTAAAATAAGTTTTAATGTAATTGACAAAGATATTTACTAGCAGTTTCAAATTGTAATTCTAAACAGATGGTAATTAACTGCTAGAAATAAGTTATACTGTTATATCAAACCAACATTGTGTTTGTTGAATATGAGTAAACTCTCGATGCAAGCCATATAATAGACTTTGGAATATGATAAAAGACTGAAAAGATGAGCAGAAATCTCTATCATGTGGCTTAGATAGAGAATGTCCTCATATTCAACACAATGGTTTAATATGACAGTACAGCGCATATGTAGCAGTAGTTGATTAGTCTATTCAGAATTTAAATGTTTAGTAAAAAAAAAACAATATAAAGTGCTGAATGATGTAATTCTTAGATCAAAAGACTTTCAATATATGGGCAAAAATTACTTGCTAACATTCCTAGTTTATATGATGAACTAGATTAAACTCATTTGGATATCAGATCATACCATTTTCTATAAACATATGACCTTAGTGTTCCGTTTGTGAAAGATCATGATTAGAAACACAAAGAATGAAATAGAGCCTTTTATAATTTATATAACATATGGACCTACATGAATATATTGCAATAATTAATTTTTAAATTTAAAAATAATTGTGAAATAGTGTTTATCATCAAAATTTTCCATAAAGATCGTTTATATAATATGAAACTAATCACTAGGCATTCATCAAAACCAAATCAATACAACAGATATGGTTTTAGCAACATCCTAATAGTATACTTTCAAACATGTTTTGTAAAATATTAGTTTATATTTTTAATAAATAATATGAATATATTTGCATTATGTTAAATGCATAGAAGAGGGTATTAGTATAGTTAGTTTATATTAATAGAAAATTATAGATATATGAGCAATTCTCCACTAGCTCAGCCTGATTAAAAATAGATCTATTAGCATTTCAATAGACATGCAGGTGCACTTATAACAGATTCAAATAATATAAAACAAACAGGATTGCATATTTTATGTTGAATAAAATTGTTGTCAATTATCTTAACCAACACTGATTTTGTTTTAATTATATTCGATTTAAATTCTACTTAAATAATGACTTTCAGCATCATTTTAATCTTCTTACCACACCTAAAAAACATATGAATTGTCGAAATTATGTTAAAACTGATGTGAAAGCAAATTAATCTAAGTTATGATACAACTGCTATAAGAGAATGAAAATTAAGTGATTTATTAAACAAGATCTTTTCAAAAAGTTTTAATATAAACTGAAAATTATAGTTATTAATATTACTAGATATCATCAAGTCAATATCTAGCATTTCTCCTGAATGATCTATCTTGTTTTAATTTCTCAAGCTCTTCCAACAGATAATTTATTATGATGGAATACACCCTTCTAATTGCTAGTTATCTTTTTCTTTTATCAGTACTTTTTCTGAGCATTTTATGTCTATTATGATTATTCATATTTCAAGCAAGATTTCACGTTTAGTTTATCATTTCAAGCAAGAGTTCATGTTTAATCTGAATATTCATTTGTTTTCCATGAAGTACAACGCATTTTTAATTCTTAAACATTATTAGTTTGAAAGTATAATTTTTTTGTTTAATACTCAGTGCCCAGTTGTTTCAACTATAGTCATAGAAAATATTCTAATTTGAATAATTCAGTTTTTAAAGATGTTTCTATATCTAAAGATTTTTCACTATGCTTTGACTAGTGTTAATCTTTGATAAATCACTTGACTGCAGAATCTCTTATTATTGATTCATTTATAGTCAACCTTGTTATAATCAATAAAACACAGTTTAAATTTATTATTCTCTAATATTTTCAATTTAGTACATGACTCTAATCTGTTCCAAATGATTTTCAACAGAAATTTACTTGTCATATATTGTATAATTTTGTTCACTGTTTAATATGCCAATACAAATATTATAAACTTATTCCATTTTAATAATAAAAAAACATAATTGCTAATAAAACTGACTAAGTATTACATTGTGTATTATTATCGTTAGTTTGATAATAAAGTTTAAAAAAAATTCACAAATTCAATCTTGTGAAAAAATAAGAATGTCTAATTCAATAATAATAAAAAGAGAACCATTGAGCACCAAAATTAGTTTCTTTCAACTGATCTAACATTTTTTCTCTTGCTCAATTGGAATCAATGCAAGTATATATTTTTTCGTTTTTTTTTTTTGGTTGTCTTTTTTAGTAACAGGTTACTTATGATGATATTGAAAAAAAATCGGGAACTATATCAATAAACAATATCATGTTTTCTCTCCGAAGGCAGATTAAGATAATTAGAGTATCCCGAAGTTCACCAATCCTTTAACATTAATCTATTCTAGCACCTCCACATTGGAGCCACACCATTTAAAGATGCATGTGATTAAAGTTAGTGAGCTTTATTTTTTTCAATATACAGTATTATATATCATTAAAGATACATTTACCAATTCGAAGAAACATTTTCAAAATATTTCACGCATAAATAATATACAGTATTAACAAATCATTCAACTACTGTAGATAAAAATTGCTAACAGAATAACGTTAAAAGTATTTAGCTTACTCTTTTTTGAGCTTCTAATTTTTGTTTACGAGTTGGATCGAGAGTATCGACCATCCATTTAATGCCAAAATAAGTCAAAGATCCTAAAAGGGTCAATCTAAATATAAGGCCAATAATTTCGTTTTTTCTTATAAGCTGAGACACATGTTCATCGCCAGCCATTTTTTGAATGGAAACTAGATGACGTAACAATCATTCAAATTAGTTAAAAATTTGAACAACAAAATTTTTAATGCGTAAATATAGCAATAAATTGTAACCTATTTTTATATATTTAAGTAAAATTTTATAAATATTTTAAAATTTAATAAAATGACTAATTTATTAAAAATGCAAGAAGGCAAGTTAGAGGATGAGGTGTAAAAGTGTAGCACAGCAATACCATTAATACTTTTACGCTCCCTAGTGATTAGTAATATTAAATTTTCATTTTGTGCTGTTGTCTTGTATATTTTAAATTAAAGCGAAAATTATTACCTATAAGATGTATAAACAACTCTCATTTTACACTTTAAAATGTCTCTATAATAGTACACTTATAAGAAAAAGTTTTATATAACCTTATCGACATTTCTTAAATATCTCAGTTTTAAATAAATAAAAAAAGTAATAGTATATTCACTTACAATTTTAATTTGGGGCAAAGAATTAAAATTACATTTTTTAAAAGAAAATATATATATTTGCATTTTGCCTATCCTTTCTCCCTCTTTTATATTTTTAGTTTGTTTATTCAATTTTTATTATTTTATTCAATAATATATGTTATTGATTCTATAATTATAAAACGTAAACTTAGTAGAATGATATATTCAAGATTTAAGCGCTTTGGATCAAGCATTACTTGATAATATCTTTTATAATAGGTTAAATTCTAAAATAGAAACAATTAAAAATAAATTGATAAAACTAGGCAGAAGCATAGCATTTTCTTTTTTAATTAAGAATAAGTGATGGATGCCTGCAGAAAGGAGTTTGTTATTAAATGAAGGCAAATTCTTTATGTCCACTTCAAATGTTCTTGTCTTTGCAGTTCTTATTACAATGTGATTAACCACTAAATATCACATGATCACCATCTCATACTAGCACAATTGTTGTAAACAAAGGCAAAACTCTCCATTTATTGATTACTCTGGTTAGCACAGGGTGACACTACTGTATGGAGAGTTTTGCCTTTGTTTACAATGTGATTATTCATATAGCAAATGAACATGGGTGGGTTGTTCATCAACACAAATCAGCTATTCCAAATGCCATGAGTTTATTGACTCTTTATCTGTTAGTTTAAGACAAGAAACATCATGGTCTCTCTCTTCACTTCCCTGAACAATCAAGTTTTTAACTGAAATATTAATTAAGTTTCTTTGAAGGCATGATTAATGCATGTATGAATGATCTTTTTTTAAAATAGATATGTACAATTATGAAAGAGAAACCTAAATTATGGCCCTTTTTTCCCAGGAGGCTGTAAAGTTGCTAGCCAAGAAGCAGTTAGTGGCCAAAGATGGAGGATACTAAGAAGTCTCAGATTGTGGACACAAGCTACTGTTCATTTACAAACCTTAATTTGGTAACTACATCTGTGGATCACTTTTGAGTGAAGAAACATTACACGAATTGAAAGTACTATCTAATATTAAATGGGATCAACTCCTTTCCGGTTCATATTGCTGAGTGACAAGCAAATAGTAATAGTTAACCCAAATAAAAAACAACTGAATTGGATAACATAGATTTAAGACAATTTAATATTGTACCACACAGTAATTAATACACATGCAAAAAAATCTATACTATGCATTAATATAAATATACTGTCATGGATGCCTCCTATACCACTCCAATAACCAGTACACACCATGAGGCTCAAACCCCATGATATTAAGATTAATTATCAAGTAATAGAATTAGGTAATGTTAGGGCACATAAACTAATAAACCAGTTATCACAACCTAAGATTTAAAGCTAAATATAAATAAACATTAAAACAAAAGTTAAACCTAACCGGTCAAATGGATATCATGATAAACAATAGATCCGATAAATGGTCTTAATCAAGAAAAAAAGAAATGTATATAATATTAAAGCAAAAAAAACTCAATGTTTATTTTCTTATCTTTTCTTACAATTTTGTTTTAACAAATTGTTTATGTTAATACTTAGCCAAAGATGATGCTAATAATAAAGTAAAAAGATTAGCACGAACTGGCTTAATATATAGATATTCAATGAACTTTTTGTTTAAAGAGGAAAAAAATCTTTTACCTGAATAAAAAAAAATTGCTATTCCTTATATAAAGGAGTTAAAAGAAGAATTTAATGGTTTCTATCAACCAATTTGAACTCATAATACTGCTGAAGAAATCTTTTACAAGGATTTTAGAAAATGAATAGAAACATTTAGTTTTAAAACATCGAAGCAAAGAGTTTACAAATTAATAATTTAAGAACAAAATAAAGCATTCAAATCTTAAAAAAAAAAAATCACCATTGATTCCTCACTATAAATAACTGGATTTAAATCTGAAACACGCAGTAGTAAAGGAATATTGATGCTTCTTCAACTAATATCAATTACAAAAATTTATATAAATATCAACAAAAGTAATCATGCATTGAACAAAAGTAATCATGCCGTGTATTAACAAAATCTTTACTCCATGTTATTTTTTATAATACCATAATGCTTTATTTAAACACAAAACTTCTACAGTACACTCTACTTTTAAAACTAATTACTACTGAAATATATACATGAAAAAAGTCGTTTTATTTGCTGTGTGTTGAAAATTTCACACCTTTCCGGATTTATCTGTTCATTGGTTCAATTATCTCATTATTTCAATTCATCTGTTCTTCTGCATTTCTACCAATCAAATTGTACTCCTAATTTCTCTGTGGTCCGGCTTGTTCTCAATTTCTCTAAACGTAATCCTTTGTCCTCTATAATCCGTTTTATATTTTTATATTCCGCCATTCCAAAAAACAAAACATATGTTGTAATTTCACTTCTGAAATATTTCTTTTTCTTTTATCAAACACTTCACTTCCTCCCCTCATTTCAGAAGTCGAAATATTTCCATTACACATAGTCTTTGAATCGTTCGGGTAATCTTCTATTTCTTGTAGGCCTGGGTGACTTATTCTTGTATTGTTCATGTTTGTCTTCACCATTTGTTGCTATCGCAATTTGTCTCTCTTCTTCCTCTTTCCCTGTACTATTAATTCCACTCTCCTTAGTGTCAAACTTCTTATCCTCGCTTGGTATCCAATCCCATTCCTCTGACATTCTTTTTCGCATGTGGTTTATGTGTCTTCTATGTATTCTTTCGTTTGGACCATTTATTTCATATATCTTGTTTGACATCCGTTGTTTAATTGTTCCCTGAATCCATGTCTTCCTTAATATGTCTCTGAACCAGACTGGTTCTTCATTCCTAAATTCTTTATCCATTTCGTCATGTTGTATTATATTGCTCTCCTTTGGATATAATGCAGTTAATTTTGTTCTCAATTTCCATCCGCATAGTATTTCTGCTGGTGATTTACCCATTGCTGTTGATGGTGTTGTGTCATCATGAACATTTGTAGCATTTCTTGTATGTTTTTTGTTCCAGTTTTCCTCAAATTTTGTTTCACTTGTTGTACTGCATTTTCCGCTAGCCCGTTTGATTGAGGATGATATGGTGGTGACCACACTTGTTGAATATCATGTTCTTCACAAAATTGTTGCATTTCTGTTCCAGTGAATGCAGCACCGTTGTCTGATACCAATACTTCCAGGTATCCATGAATCGCAAAAATATTTTTAAGGCATTCGATTGCTTCATTCGCCGTCGTGTCTCGTACTTTATGTGCTTCTATCCATCTGGATTGTGCGTCTACAAGTATCAACAACATTTTCCCATCCACTGGTCCAGCGTGATCTATGTGTACTCTCTCCCATGGTTTCTTTGCTGGCTGCCATGATGTCAGGTTCTTTTGTGGCATTGCAGCATATGTTTGGCATGAAGCGCATTTCTTTATATAGTGTTCGATGTCTTCATTTATTTTTGGCCACCATACGTAACTACGAGCTAGAGCTTTAGCACGCACAATTCCTGGATGTCCTTCATGTAGTAATTTTAGTACTGCTTGTCTTCCCGCTGTTGGTATTAGCACTCTATCGCCCATTACAATACATCCCTTACATATTGATAACTGTTGTCTATTTGACCAAATCCCATTTGCTACGTAACTTGGTTTAGTTTCTGGCCATTCATTTCTAATCCATTTTATTAATTTTTTATATCCCTTGTCTTCTCTCGTCCACATTTCCACAGTTTTACTATTTAATTTGTTTGATTTCATCGCATCAATGTAATTAATTTCTAATTCTTCCTTTCCTGTTTCATCTATATTGGGCAATCTTGATAGAGCATCGGCATGAGCTATTTCCTTCCCTGGTTTATAAATCAGCACGTAGTCATATGCAGCCAGTATGTTCCGCCATCTTAACATGCATGGGCTTATATGTTCTGGAGCCTGTCGGTCATTCCCTAATATCGCTAGGAGGGGTTTATGATCTGTGATGATTTGAAAAGGTCTACCGAAAACAAACTGATGATATTTTCTTAGTGCAAAAATAATTGCCAAAGCCTCTTTGTCTATCTGACTATAATTTCGTTCTGCCTTCGATAATGTCCTTGATGCGTATGCAATCGGTCGTTCGCCGTTTTCCATTGGGTGTGCCAAAACCGCTCCCACACCTATTTCAGACGCGTCCGTCGTAATTCTTACTTCTAACGCGTTATCAAAATGTGTCAACAGTGTATCTGCAGAAAGTAGTTCTTTTGTTTTTTCAAACGCTTCTTCATGTATTTGCGTCCATTCCCATTTTTGTCCTTTTCTTAACAACTGATATAATGGATTTGCTATCATTGCTTTGCTTTTTAAAAAATTTTCAAAAAAATTAATAAGCCCTAAAAAGGCTTGCAATTGTTTGACATTCTTGGGTCTCTGCGCATTTTTTACCGCTCGCACTTTCTCTTTTATTGGTCTTTTCCCATTGTTAGAAATCACGTGTCCTAAAAATTCTAGTTCTTGCGTTTTCCATAAGCATTTTTCTTTGTTCAGTTTGACCCCCGCATCTTTTAATTTATTACATACTTTAGTCAATCGTTTCCGTAACTCACTTTCTGTTGTGGCTGTGATCAGAATATCATCATAGTATGGCGTCACTCCCTGTATTCCATGTAATAATGTGTTGAGTTTTGCCTGAAAAATATTAGGTGCTGTTGTCACTCCGAACGGTAGCCTATTGCATTGAAAAAGACCAAAAGGCGTGGTTAGTGTTAACATTTGAGCTGTTCTATTCGTTACCTTAATTTGATGGTAGGCAGCATTTAAATCTAACTTTGCAAAGAAAAAATTTTCATTTGCTAAACCAGCTAACAGCTCGCGAACGTTTGGAACTGGATACGCCCCTTTGGATAAAAATTTGTTTACCGTTACTCGGTAATCCCCACAAATTCTAACTTGTCCATTTGGCTTTGTCACTATTACAATCGGTGTGGCCCATTGAGCATCTTCTACCGGTGTCAAAACTCCTTCGCTTACTAGTTTCTGAATTTTTTGTTTTACTTTTTCATGTTGTGCAAACGGAATCTTTCGGGGTTTGCACACAATTGGTCGGGCGTTTTTACTTAATTCTATGTCTACTGGGTCTGATTTGAAAACTCCTACTTGTTCTGAAAAAAGTTCCGGATACGCTGTAATGTATTCCTGTTCGAACGACATGTTTTTTATGATTGTTACCGTAATTCCTAGTTGTTCGAACCATTCTCTTCCTATTATCGGGGCTATGCTTCCTTTTACTATATAAATAGGTAGGTTTAATATTTCTTCTTTGTACCTAATTGGAATCTGTGTTTTTCCTTTTATTATTACTGTGTTTCCGCTGACGTCTTTGACTCTAATATTCGTTTTCTGTATTATGCATCTTTTATGACCTTTGGTAATATCGTTCCATTTTTCTTCTGATAAGAGTGATATTGCCGAACCACTGTCGATTTCCATTTCTATGTCTTTTCCATATATATTCAGTGTTATCATGTATTGGTTTTGGATTTGTGCGCACACATTTTTTTTTTACTTCATATTCCGTATGTTGTTTATCTTGAGTTTTTGGGTTTCTGCAGACTGATATTAGATGTCCTTTCCTTCCACAATTATAACAGGTATATGAACGCCATTTGCAGTTTTTCGATATGTGTCCTTGTTTTCCACAACAGAAACACTTTATTTGTTTTCCTCAGTCATTCCATTCTTTCGTATTTGTGCTCTGTTTTTTCCCTTCTGTTTTATGTATTTCCCATGACTGTTCATCATTTATCTTTCCTCTGAAACACATTGCTTGTTCCATTACGAGCTCGTACGCTATCCCTTTCCGTATTGCTATGTCGTAGGTCAAATCTGGTTCCATTAACAAATTTTGCCATAGCCGGTCTTCATTCATTCCCCATAACAACTGATCCAGTAGGGCTTGTTCTGCGAACTCTTACTAATTGTCTCAAAATTATATCGAAATCTCTTATGTTTTCACCTCTCTGTTGTCTTCTATTCCGCAAGGTTAATCGAGCCATGAACTTCGATGGTTGTGGGCTAAAATAATTGGATAACTTGTTTATAATATTTTCGTATTCTGTTTCATCCGTTGTTGGCCCATTCATTAGTTTATGTATCACTTCAATTACTTTTCGTCCCACGAGGCATAAAAGAGCTGCTACTTTTTTATTATTCTCCGTAATGTTATTTAATTTAAAAAAATTTTCGAGTTGAGTGACGTATAACGGCCATTCACCCGCATTTCCGACGTCGAACTCCGAGATGCTTCCTTGTCCTAAAGACATTTTAACTTGTCCGTCCGTAGGTTCAACTTTTCACGGCGACTGCGCCAAGATTTGCCGTGTATTAACAAAATCTTTACTCCGTGTTATTTTTTATAATACCATAATGCTTTATTTAAACACAAAACTTCTACAGTACACTCTACTTTTAAAACTAATTACTACTGAAATATATACATGAAAAAAGTCTTTTTATTTGCTGTGTGTTGAAAATTTCACACCTTTCCGGATTTATCTGTTCATTGGTTCAATTATCTCATTATTTCAATTCGTCTGTTCTTCTGCATTTCTACCAATCAAATTGTACTCCTAATTTCTCTGTGGTCCGGCTTGTTCTCAATTTCTCTAAACGTAATCCTTTGTCCTCTATAATCCGTTTTATATTTTTATATTCCGCCATTCCAAAAAACAAAACATATGTTGTAATTTCACTTCTGAAATATTTCTTTTTCTTTTATCAAACACTACAGATTCCTCACTATAAATAACTGGATTTAAATCTGAAACACGCAGTAGTAAAGGAATATTGATGCTTCTTCAACTAATATCAATTACAAAAATTTATATAAATATCAACAAAAGTAATCATGCATTGAACAAAAGTAATCATGCTTTACTTAAAACAAGCGGAATGCCATGGAAAAAAAAGTCATCATTCACGGAGCTAGAAATTGCCAAAACCAATATGAGATTGTCCTATCTCTTCACGCTTGGATTGATAAATATCAAAATGATCCATCATGAATTCTTTCTTTTTACACCTCATTCCAAAACTTCAGTTCGAAGGCTAATAAAGTCATTAACCCAGATGTTCAAATTTTTAACTGTGCATAAAGAAACTACCATGGATTATATGTTGTATATAATAATTTATTTTCTTTATTTTACTATAGGGCTGAGTAATTTTGATTTAAAATTTGTGAAATTAATAATAAAGGTAACATCCCTCATTACTATGGATAGACAAAATTTATGAGGTATAATCTTGATTATGAATTAATCCGATCATTATAAATGAGACAAGATAAGATGGTATCTAAGATATATATTAATTCCACATTCATATACATATACAACACACACATATTTATTAATTGTTTATTGAAATGAGCAAACAGTTCAAACTTCATGGCTAATTGTTCTAAAGTGCAAAATATAAAATGTGCTAACACGCACAAGCACACAAAGCTGAAGACAAAATAAAGAAATGTATATATTGTAACCCTTGGTTTATATCATATATAAACCAATGATGAGAAAATGAACTATTTATAGGCAAAAAAAATTTTTTTTTTGGTTTAAGAAAAATTTAAAAGCTTCATTTGGAGACATTAATAACTATATAGTTTAAATCTCGCATATATAGAGAATCTGTTGGTATTTATTTAAAATAGTAGCTAGCTTTATGTAATGAAGGGGGGAGTGGTTTGTGTACGCGCTATAATATCTGAAAAATAAATATTTATATGTCTAAAAGAGTCTTTTTGAATCATAATATTTATTAGTAAAAACAAAAAAGTTAGTGAAAATTGAAATTGAACTAATTATAGACAGCTTTAGTTTGACAGTTCTTTTCATGAGAATAGATTCAAAATTATAGGAAATTGGGGAAGACATTTTATATTAATGTGAATAAAGGATATTTTATGCTCATATGAATCTGAACAGGCAGTTTTCTATTTAATGTTCTGCATATGTATGTATGTGTGTGATACAGATATATAGATTTTTTTTTTCTTTATAGTTAAACAGTCGACCTTAGTTCAAGATCGAGTTTCACAATTCTACCACAGTCCACGTGTCATCATGCTCCTTTTTTGTTGTTGTTGTTGTAAAATGTATATAAATTATACGTATATTTCTGAGAAGCGTCTGAGATTTATAAATACAAACCTGAAATAAAAATCGTCAATTATTTTAATATTAGCCTTTCATAGTTGCGACTCAGATATATACAAGTATATTACAGGAGTGTATATATGTAATTTAAAATATTAAATAATTTTGTGTCTTTTAAAATTGTATTTCTTTTACTTTGATTAATATTGTAATTATATCTTTTTATATAAAACTACATATAAATTCAAGATGACTGTCTAAAAATAATTAAAGGGTGGGAGTTTGCTTCATGATTTTAAAAAAGAGAATTTGTAAATTAAAGTTAAAAAAAAGTAAAATGTAAAACAAAGCTAATGGATTTTAGTTAGCTATTAACATTGTTTTTTGTCAAATTCATTTCCAAACAGGAAATTGATTTTAGACAGTTATCTCATGACTGCATCTTTACTAACTACAGAGAAAAGACACTTGTAAATTAGTGATCCATTAGAGCCAGGAAATCTAATTAAAATAAATATTCTCTGAGGGGCTAAAAACTGACATAAATAGGGCTAAAATTCTATTATGTCAGAGTTTGGTCAATTGTTGCTAGGTGACTTCACGTCCATTGAAATTTTGAGGGCCTAAGCCACCTTCCCACCATCTTCAGTCTAACTCATGCTAAGATGTAGTTCCAAGAATCCTGCTTGCCACAGAAAATGTGTCAATACTTCATGAAATCCTGAGATAACCAGCCCAAAGACTGTATAATCACCTTAACCCATTTTAATGTTGTAATTTAATTTGTAAGCGAATATTTTTTTGTTTAATGTTTTCAAAAGCTCTGTTAATTTTTTATATCAATCCTCTGCTACATAATTAATCTGTCATCCAACTCACGCTTCTTATTATTTTTATCATTTAGTGCAGTTTTGATTTAATTTTAATAATATTTTTATATTTTATCACTTAATTTTGTTTATAAATGCCACTAATCTTGCAAACTTACAAGGGGGGGGGGATTAATGAGTTCTTGTTATTTATCTTAAATATCTCATAAGATTGGGTTTATGCTTTAAATGAATACCTCTTTTTTATATAAATGTTTTATCGTAAATTTATACAAAATGTATAAATACTTTAAGTTTTATAAATTTCTTATTGATCATCATTGCCATAAAGACTGGCGATTTAAATTCATTTTGTAATTTGCACTATAAAGTGCGTGAATTTTAGTATTGTTTCCTATGTTAAAATATTGATTCAAGAAGGGGGAGTAATGCACGCTTCATTAATGATAGTTTACTTTATAATCAATGACTTTAGATTATGTAGGTCATTATTTTAGCATATCATTACGTATTTGTTAAACCATTTAAGGCTTTTCTTTAATATTTAAATTTAATGATGTTATATTATTATGATAGTGTTGCTAGCATATGTCCAATTATTCATAAGCGGCATAAGGCTTCGATCTGATTTGCCTGTATTCATTAGTCATTATTCTCCTCCAAGTATATATATTATATACTGCTTTGAATCGCATGTACCTCACTCCAGGGATTCAAAGCTTCGCGTGTACCTTACTCCAGGGATTCAAAGCTTTGTCATTAATGTTCTCGTTCATAATAGTTGGCATTTATTTCTAGAACAGAGGTTAGAGTAGATGAAGCAATGTATGGATGTGCTGTAACCCGAACCATAGAATCTTCCTACCTTCCTTTTCTTTCTGTACTGCTTTAGCATGAAGCTGGCATGTACCATCATTATAGAAAATTGGAGAATGACCTTATCCTGGCCAAATGTGCCATTTACTCTCATTGATAATATGCTAGCACCTCCATTTCTTACAGTTAGTTTCCAGCCTGGTAAGCAAAGCAAATCGTAATAATATGCGATAATAAAATGTTTTGTTTTTCTCTTTATTTGTTGGAGTTTAAATCCAACTTCTCATGAAGCTGCCCTCCCTTTTTATTGAAATAAGCCTTTCCCACAATTATTGAGTTTTCACTATATTCTATTGTTAACTGCTGAAAATGTAAAAGAAATAATGCTTTATTCTGCCGATCAAAATGTATCCTCATTTTAATTATTATAAATCAAATATTTAAATAAAATAAACTTATGTATTGAAATCGTCTAATCAGCGAAACTCGATTGTATCTTTATAAATATATTTTTTATGTATAAAATTTCCACCAAACCACTCCAATAAATCTATTTCTTGTAACCGCCACACTAAATTAATATTTGTCAAAATCAAAATAATCGTAACAAGATTCTTTAATATTTGTAATGAAAATAAAGTTTTATAAGCGTAGAGTTAATTATATATATAAAACTCATCTTTAATTCTGTTCAAAATAAATATTTATATTTTAAACTTAATCTAGTTATTCGAATTTCCTTATTAATATTTATTTATGTATACTTATAACTTAATATCTTGGGTTCACTCAATCTCTCATCATCATCATCACCAGTTGAGTCTCATGTAAAACCTTGTAGCACTGGGTCAGGATATAATGAATTTATGTGGTATCACCGTAGGTGTTGTTCATAATGTTATAGATTTGGGGAACAGGCAAATAGGTTAGAATTCATGATTGCTCCTGATCTGTGCATCTTGCGCATGATTGGATTTGGGGTACTTTTGCTTAGATTCTAAATCTTGTTGGATGGACATTTTCGACCAGTACAGTAGAAATTTATATATTGTGTTCTATATTATTTAATAATATAGTATAAAATGAATTTGTTTTGATTTGTTATTTGCAACTCCAAAATTCAAGTCTAAATAAATAATTATTTAGATAAGATTTATTTTACAAAAATTGCCAGTAATCTTATATATTTTTTTAATTGGTTTTTATAAATCAGCAATGTGTTTGGGCAATGTGTTGTGAAATTGGAGCTGAAAATGAAAATCCAGACCTAACATTTAACACGTGGAGTCAAAAGGTTAAATTCTGAGAGAAAGTCTTAAAGTTAGAGAAAAACCAGACTTGAAAAAAAAAAGAAAACTGACAGATTTTTTTTTTCTTCTCCTTATAAAAGGAGCCAAGAAGAAAAGGGGGGGGGGGACTTACTAATTCAAATTAACTTGCCAATTTATCTCTGAAAGTTTTTTCTGGTTTTTCTGTTTCTCTCAGAAAATTGACTATACTTATTAAGAAGTATAAAATGTTGCTTGAATATGAAGTTCTAAATCAATTGTAATAGGTGTGCAATTCTTTCTCTAAAGTCAATTAATGATGACCAAATCAGCTCTTAATAAGATTTTGTATTCAATGCATTAATATTTATATTTGGTTTATCAAAATTCATTTAAAGAGAGAACATCAAATTTTTATATAATGTTAAATAGTCAATCCACATTTTGATAATAAAAATCTACCTGTTTTGACTGTGTTTTAAGCCTAAAATGGAAAAAGAAAGAAGCATCTCAATTCAAATCCAGAAAAGAAAATCTTCAAAATGGAAGTGATCTGCAGGATTCTTTTAAGAGATAATATCCACTCTATCAGATTTTCCAGTGCCCTACAAACAGTCCAAATCATCATCACTTTCAGTATTTTTATGGGTGAGCTTTTGCTTAACTGGAAAAGTATAATCCAACAAGCATTTCAATATATATAACTGATTTTTACACACTGATTTTCAAGATATTAATAAATTATTACTAATTAAAATTTAATATTTTACATACTGAACCACTGAATAAAATTTACTATCATTGAGCCAAAACATATGGTTACAATTGTAACCTCACCCTTCCTTCTCCAGGCTACATTTCCACCTTCCTCACATGCACACACAAGCCACGTACAAGGATGTCTGGGGAATGGATAGTAATGGAACAACATATTATGAAATGCCAGGGCACCTAATTACAACTCTAATGTAAACATTACCTACTACTTTATTATTGGTTAATAATTGATCTAATTATCTACATTAATACTTGATGAATAGGTAAATAAATAAAATTTTTAAAGAATAAATACTAAAAGCGATATTAATAATAATAACTTCGTAATTTAGTATATCTATTGGAGAGCAGACTCTCAACTCAACTCCCCACTATACACTAAATCTTTCAGCTCTCTCTCTCTCCTATCCATCTCACATCAAAGTCACAATTAATATTTGATTGAACTTAAATCATTTCCTGGCCCATCATCTTCATCATCACAGTCCATCTTCCTACTATGCTATCAATCGCACTCTAGTTTTGCTAGTATTAACAATTACCAATTATAAACTTCTGCTTTATTGTCAGATGACTCCTCATTTGACAATTCTCTTCTGCTCTATGATATTCTCATCTTAGAGCTTTAGAATAACAATGTGTGAAAACTTAATACTGAAAAGAAATTATTTGTGATTTATGAAGACTCTCCCAGTTATTATACTTATAGTCGAACTTGGCTTAGTCTAACCAAGCCAATGTCCACTTTCTCTATTTTCGAATGCTTACATTTTCAATTATACACTTTAGTTTTTAATGTGACTTAAACATTTTAAGAATTTAAAATTTCGGCTAATAAACTTCAACTGGGAAGGTATTTGAATACCGCGGATGGAGAAAAGATTTTATGTACACCCACTGCATTCAATATCACATACAACCCTACTGCATATAATAAACTTTAATTTAATATTGCTAAATTTATTTGACTATAATCCACATACATATTATCTGAGTTTACAGTGTTTAAAATGATTTTCTGTCTTTTAATTTTACACTCAAAGCTTTCTTGGAATCTTGAATAATAAATTAATCTCCCTAGTACTTTATTATAACACAGTTATAAATAATTAAAATACAATAAATTCAAAAAATTAGTGGAATGATATATAATTTATCATGGTGACTGGGTTGTGATTAGGATTGTGATTGGATATTTGGAATTTGTAAGATCCACGAAACATTGAGACACAGACAAGGCTTTTATTTAAAATTACAATATTTTATTAACAATAATAATTGAATATATTTACATTATTCACCCATCTCTGTAGCTCTCACTTTTCTCGAGTAGCAACAAAATGGAAATTTTAAAACATTCTCATATTATTACAAGATGGAGTTCACAATTGCTACAGAATTATTGTTTCTTTTTCACAGATGACTATAGTGTTCTGACTATAAAAAGGGAGAAAACATATTTATTATTATATTGAATTTTTTTTAATTTTTTATAATATATTTTAAACTCTCAATAAAATTTTTCTTTCTTTTATTCTAACTATAGATTATATTCATTAACATATGAGTACTGATACTGGTCGTAAGTTATTCTTTTAGCTAAAAAAAATAAAACTTATAAATTGGGTATCAGTTTCAGCAACTTAATATGCCTTAAAAAAGTCTTTTAAATTTTTAACTACTGTATAGCATTAGCTTACACTTGCATTTCAAGATAAACTCTTCAAGCGTTAATGAATTAGCTCTTATCCGGATCGCGCATTCACACACCTACACATAGACAATATTTAATGTCCCCGACAAGAGTAACATTTTATTTAGCTTACCAGTCCAGCGAAGATCTGTTTTGCTGTAATCTGGAAATTCGATGCAAACCCTTATTACAGCATAAAATATATTTTTATTTTCCAAATTTTAATTCACATTCTATATTTTTTATTAGCTCTCTAATCAGCTATGTAAGGCTGAGTTGGACGTAATACATCACTACAAGAGATTATACTTTAACTCTTACATACTATAAAGAAACAATGAATTGATTCTATAACTCTACCGACAATATTAACAATATCAACTCTTAATATTTTTCAACAATTTTATACCCATAAGGAAAGAAAATTTTGAATCAATATAAGAGTTGGCAATAACCCATAAAACTAGAGAGCACCTTTTTATGAGGCCTGAGATCTGCTAGGACTCGAGTCTAGAAATATAAAGAGGAATGGGCTTGCACATACCATTATTACCGTTAACACAAAAATCATCTTACGGTGTAAGGTGGGAAATTCATCCACAATTTTTAACTACTTTAAAATATACTAACTACATAGTGAGCAAGTTATGCTCCAGCTCCACTGGTTAGATAGTGATAACTGTACCAATCTCAAACGCATCAGGGTCACTCACTAATCCACACACATATTTGAAAATTTAAATCTAATTTCTACACATAAAATATTGCACGGATGCATTAGCCAATAATTTTATAAGCTTAAATACGCTTACACATAGAATCAATTTAGATCTTTAATAATGAAAATAAGAACTGCGCATCGTTCATAATAAATTTCTCTCAACTGAGACACGGCTATCTCTTTTTCTCAACAACATGCATTCAAAGATAAAAACATATCGATTTTATTATAATTAAATTTTACAGTAATAACCCGTACTAATAAATATCCTATACACTATATCATTTCATTCATATTTCTCTTTCGTATCACTACGGTAAAGCAATATTTTAATCATTCAAAAGAAGGCATATTTTAAAACTACTATGATTAATTAACTTTAAAAAAGTAAATATTTCATTAACTTAACTTAACTATAATAAATGGTACTATAATGTATTAAATGAATGGTATATAAAAAGATAACAGTGAATAGAAATATATACTTATAGTCTCTGTTTATTACAGTCACCCCACGTTTCTTTTATATTCCTGCTACGGAAATTACGCCATGGTAGTTCTGTGTACACACATTATCCGACAATTAATCCATGGAAATTTAAAAAGAACATTTTATTAATTAATCCACTAAGTTTCTATATTTATGAGAGTACCATGTTTTTTTACCTTATTGGAATTTGCTATTGCACTATTATATTCCTTTAAGACTTGGGGAAAACAATCCAGAAGGGTTTTCTTTAAAATTTCTCATTATCTAATTTTTAAGATGCGTCCATAATTTTTTAACATTGATTTAATTCCTTTCAGATAGTTTAGTTTTCTTAAAATAGCATTTCATTTACCATTGTAGTATGATTTAACCAGCTTTATTTTAATTTATCCTGATGACAAATAAGTATTTCTTACCCAAGGAATCATTCTGGACGCATTTTTACATAAATTTTTGAGGGTTTGTGATATCTCAGTTTAATAAACATAAAATACTCTTTCACATAATAACCATTTAATTTTTATTGATAGACCAGCTTTTTCAAATATTAATGATGCAGACGACATTTTAGGCAGGATTTTCGTATCCATTTATATCATAATTCAGTTCCACATTTTCCTTTTATAATAATTATTTTCTTTTTAACATTTCTGTAACACAAATAATAATAATATTTGTCCATCATTAGAATTGCATAATTAAAACATTCATTAAATTTATTGTTTCCATACTTTCTTCAAGTAAAATTTTGTCTTCAGTTGATGTTGCATTACTTTCCGTTTACTTGAAGCGATAATCATCGTATAAAGAATCATGATGATGATTAACTTCAGGAAGAATTAATATATGCCTGATGTAAGCACCTACCACATTTTCACAATAATATAAAATTTGATACAAATTTTCAATGAGAAATTGACATAGGAAAGACGATAAAACTTTCTATTAGTTTAAATTGATGGTTTTAAACCCCAACGGAGTACTCTGAAAAAAAAAGAAAAGAAGCCCTTTCATAGAAAATCGCTGAGTTTTATGGACCCTTTCTGTCAATCAATCTCCAAATGATTCCTTCTGTCAATTAAACCATATATTCTACTTTTAATTGGTTATTTACTATTGTTTTCAAAAGTAATTATTCACATTCAGACAGAAATCGTGTTTTTTTGTTAGAACTTTTCCAGCTCTTTGTAAAAAACCGCTTGAGAGAACAAAATAAAAATTTTGATTAAGTAAAAAAAAAATACATAGCAGACTGAATTTGAACTCAAGATTTTGAATGAGAACTAGCTGCTTTGAATATGATTAATATAAAATAACGCTTGTTTCAATTAGCATTTCAACGATACCATACACACCTAATAATTAATAGTCATTTCTATAAATAAAATTTTACCTGCTCACAGTACACCCATCACACACACATGCAATTCTGTTTAAATAGTTTTTTATACAAACTTTTTCTAATAAATATTCTAGAGTTAAATTTTTACTTCCTCAATCGATTTGATTTTCATCAGCTAATTTCTTACTAATTAAAATTACGTTTAATTTATAATGTATTTATTCCCCCCTCTGGATTCATCTAAATTATTAATAACTATTTAGTAAACAATCTTAAAATATCAACTAGACTAAATTTTCACTGTTTATATGTGTGTCGCTTTAAATCTTTATTACATTTACATTATAAATAGACGATTTTTGTTTCAAGCATTTGTAATGAGATTTTATTATGTATTAAATAGGGAAAATTTATTCAAACAATTGTCGTAATCTAAAATTACTACTGTTTAAATAATTTTATATTAAATTTAATGCATTTTAATAGGAAAATTTTGTTCTAAATTAATGTTAAACCCACTTTCAAACTAAAGAAGCATCGGTTACACCCAAAGGTTTTAATATAATATTGCGCAAATGCAACTCTTAACTCAGACTATGAAAATGCATGTGAAAAATTTTAGTGGATTCATCGTTTATTGTCATACAATTACACTCACATTCAGATATTTGTTTTAAGAATCTATGGAGATATGAAAGTTTTAAGAACATCTAAAAAAGTAATACCCGTGGAAAAAAGAGAAATATAAATTAATATATTTCAGCATTTGTATGGCAAATTATAATAACATATGGTATGCGGCTTTTTGTACGGTAGTTGTATTTTACTTTTCTTCATTATATTCATATAAATATAAAATTATTTTCGGTTTCTGATTTTTAAATATACGGCTACATTTGCAAAATTAGGTTCTAATGACTCTATCACCTGCGTGGAATTTTTACAGGTTACTTAATGACATTTTTATCCACGTCAAAAAATTGATACACTAAAACAAATTAATAATAATAATTACTAATGAATAGAATTAAAACAATAGATTTGTACTAACAATGCATTGTTTCGTAATATAATTTAGTTGAAATATCTTATTTCAAGTAAGTCAAATTTTTTTTTCTCTCTCATTTTTTTGTATATTTTAAGGTTATTATAGCTTTTAAGATTTTGAAATCTGCATAAGTTTAATTGTCTTATATATTGTTATGGTACGAAACGGTGTATTATTTATATGTATGTGCATATATATATATATAGGAAAAAGCAAAAAATATAATGGGATTAATAGTTCATAAATCTGCTTTATATATTCACTAATATAAAATAGTTTGTAAAAAAATATTAAACCTTTAATTAAACTACATGAATTAAAGAATCTAATAAAAGGAAAATAAGTAAAAATAATTGTACGATTCACAATTAAAGTTAACTGTGAGAATATTTATAAAACAGCGCTTAAATTAAAAATGACTCGAAAATTATATATCTTTATCTAGTGTATATTTTATATGGATTATGTATTGTATAATTAATACATTTTGTTTATTTTTGTATTTTGATTGAATTATCAAGTTTTTATTATTCATTTTATAATAATTTATAATTTTGTTAGAATTTATATTATTTATATATATGGTGCTATGCAAGTTATATAAATTTAAGGTTAAAATTCCTGACACTTACAATCGAAAGGGCATAAAAATATTTTTATCATTCTTTAACTCTCTCGGCCGGCGTTTTTTGGTTAATTATCCGATTTCACGGGCCAAGGATTTGGTTTTTTTTTTTTCTAAAATTCTTTTATCGAACACGCGTATTAATTGTTAAGTATAAAAAATATTAAGAAATCCAATATACATTCATGATAACTTGACAAAATAAAAATTTCCTTATAAAGGCCATTCACAACATTTAATGAGTTATTTTTTTACTTATATTATAAAGTAGAAACCGTTAGCACGTTTCGAACATTTTTGTGATTTTTTTGTGTTGGCGGTACAATTTTCGTTCAAGTAGTTTGCCAATTATTTTATCGGAATCTAAAATTTCCAATGTCCAAAGACAGTAAAGGACGGAGTGAACTATTTTCAAAATTACGGAATAGTAACTGTGCGAAAAATGTGTTCAAATGGGTATAATATTAAATTTTATGTGCAAGCGGAGATAATGGCGGTGTAATCTCAAAACGTGTTCGATACGAGTATTACTTCATAATGTCTTTATATTGTTTATTACATTGATATTAAATTTTTTAAATACAATCGTTTGGAATTTGTAATTTATTGTGGTTTTTATAATCATCTTAAAAAAATAAATTATTGTAATATTTAATACAATAATCATCGTTAAAAAAACAAAAACAAACAGCCATTGTTTAAAACATGACTCTCCTGAAAATGGATTATTAAGATAGAATTAAATGTTTAAAGTAATAATGAAAATGCATATTACACTATAAGCAGATAAAACAAATTAGCAAGAGGAGAAACTTCACTCCGAATTATAAAAACATTTTTTTTATAATCTAAACTCACCTCCATCAAATCATAGTCTCTGAGAAGAAATAAAATAAATAAATAAATAAATAAATAAATAATTTCCACTTTAAATAGAATAGTCTTCAAATACCTTCACAATAATATAACTTTTGTGAATCTTAATCTTCAAATATCTTCATTAATATAATTTTTATGAATATTAATCTCCAAGTGTTTTCACTAATATAAATCTTATGTCACAAACCTAAATAGGAGCGTGATTTAAGCAAGCAATTCTACTCTTGTAGTGTATAAATATAATGTACTCTTCTAATAGTACAGCGAATCATAAAGGATTTCAAATATAACATCCATAATCATCATTTAAATAAATGAATTGATAACTGATGGAATAATAAATAATCATCAGATAGATTTCAGGGTTCATTGGAATTTTTAAAAAGTTATCGTACAATTGTGTGTTGCCAATAAATTACTGATATCCTGGTACGTTTAGGTTTTTATAATCTAATATTTCCTAAACTCATATAATTATCAGTATAACTATCATAATAGATATTTAATTTACTAAAGAAAATTCATAATTAAAGCATATTAAAATTTACCATAAAAGCAATAATCTTTTACTAAAGATATCACTTGAAAATAACAGGAAGAAAAAGGGTACATTTATGTCTTCCCATTATCCCATCAGTAACACGATCTAAACAATTTTATGGGATTGTTATCTTTTCATTTTGAATAAATAAAGTAATATTGTGCAGTCTTAAAAAACAAGGACATAAATACTCTTAAACAATATCAAGTACATTTCAAATTTTCTTTATCATAACCCCAATTTTTGGAATTGAATCATTTATGGAAGAATGTCCATTTAAAATATTTGGTTTTGGATCTGCATGAATTCTTTATCTGTTAACCAGATTTTTTTTTTGGAAATCAGAATTGTAAATCTTATGACTTTTGTAAACTTTGAGAACATTGACAAACTCAAGACAAATA